>JAALGY010000031.1:0-1200000 GCA_032358165.1 Diplosphaera chodatii
GTTCCACGGAACGCCAGGATCTTTGCGCTTGTGATGATGAGGCGCACAGGCTCACTAGCATCAGTGCCAACTTGCCATATGACATGCCTGCTTGCTGCCCGTCAAGGCCGTTTTGACGTTTTTTGCGCTTTCAGACTGCTCAGCCCTCATGAGTGCCGTGCAACACATCTCGGTCGGTGGTGCCACACAGTTGGGGCCCGGGAATTGGCTTGTGATGCACCTTACCTCGACAATGCAGCAGCATCCAGGATGCAGAGGTGTGACGAGGTAGGGCCTGCCATTCCTAGTGTCAGCCTATGGCTTCGGAGCTCCCTTGTCCCTGTCGGCTGGCCAGCCCAACTCAGGATGGCTGGCCAGAACTGGTGGCACCCCCTCAGCCAACATTACGAATCAAGAACCCACCAAACGTCTGCAATAGCCGCTGGCAGACACACGCACTATGTGGACCCTGCTGATTGTCCCAAACATCACCGCCACGATGTTGACCTGGTGAAGAACTCAGTGGGAAGTCGGGCGACGAGTCTTTTCATGCATTCACTTGAGATTGGAGCCTGATTACCACTGAACATCCTGCACAGTACGTACTTCGCCCCGCTCGGCACGATCAGCTGTGTCGCCTGTCTGCATCAGAGCGTGTTTTCTCTGTGCAGCCCGCAGCTAAACCGCCTGTCCTACACAAGTTGGCGAACTCCCAACTGCCCGCTGTCCGCTGCCAGTAGAAGACCACAGCTAGCACGTGCAGCGCAAGCGGGTGGCGCCGCACAGTACTGCAGCGCGTCGTATCATGTGCTGGCTAGCCTCCGTGTAGCTGCTTCATTGTCCGAGACTCCAGGCCTTGATCGCCTAAACGCGACGCGCCAGCCATGCAAGCAAATTGTACTCCAGGTGTGCTCCACGTCCTCACGACGAGCACCCTAGTGCTAGTGCAACACCAACACAGACACACATTCACACCTGGCAGACTTGACCGCGCCGGCTTGCTTCCTTCAGGTCACTGCAACGGAAGCAACCGGCATGTGTGATTTCACTGGCTCGAAATCACGCACCCCTTGCACATGCTGCTCGCAGGGGACACACACTCAAACCGTTTGACATACGGCCAGAGTTTCAGGGGTGGGGTGCTGCACTGCGGCTCCGCGCCCAGCGTGGGCCTTACGGAGAACGCCGACACCCCCGGTGACACCACGCACGTGCAGATCCATCTAGCGGTGCAGGTGCGTGTGGTGCAGTCCACCTTACCGCTGGCATGTAACGACGGACCCGCACAGGACGGTGAGGCCAGCTGTAATGGAGCCTGGGCCTGATCTGCGTACGATTAAAGAGCGCTGGGGCATGCCGTATCCTGGCCCCCGTCAGCTGCAGCACCAGCTGTCCAACACAGCCGCCCGCAGGAACACTAAACCGGAGGACGGCACGCCCCTCAACCTCTCGGTCCCGACGGCCCACGCCCTCAGCCCACCGCGGCCAGGGCGGCAGGGCGGTCGCAGCGGCATCGTGCCGGCCCCTAGGCGATGGCGGCTTCAGGGACTTCCTTCAGCGACGGCAGCCAGCAGCAGCGCTGCAGCAGACAACAGGCGGCTGACGGGCCCCGAGCCCGCGGCGGCCAGTGAGCGTCCGTCACCTGGCTGTCGCGGCAGCTGCTGTGGCCCGTGGTGCCGATCTACGCGGGAGGACTGTCGGCACAGGTCTCCCTGCCGCTGTGGCTTCTGTCTGCGACGACGGCTTCCCTGGGCAGGGTGCCATGCCCGCCCCACCCTCGCATTGGGGACCAGTGTCCCGAACACTTGGCGCTGTCCTGCAGGCAACTGGTGGGAGGCGACTTGGCACTGCTTCCTCCCAGGAACCGCCGCGCCCCGCATGTGCTTCAGACACGGTTGCATTGAGCAGGATCTCAGTCATGCCCCTGCCTGCAACACTGCACGAGATCGCAGCCTGCTAGCACGCCATTCATACCGCCAGTGGATTGGGTTCGTCCAGCGGTCGTGACCGTGCCATATTCGCTGTCGCGCCTGACATGGGCTGGCTTGCCGCTGCTGGCGATGTGCGATCAATCCACTATCTACTGGCCCATGTGCTCATGGTGATGCCTGGACCGGCTGACAAACCCAACGAGCTGCGGCAGCAGAGCGGTGGGGGCCTGACTGACGCTGTGCCCGGCTGGCTGGACCTGTCTTGAAGCTGCCTGCAGCTTGCAATGCCTCAGCCGGTCATTGCTGGCAGGCATCCACCTTGATGCTGGCTGACCGCTGCTGATCACGCAGGCGGAACTGCACACGTGGAACGTGGTCATCCGGCACACCACCGCTCCGGACCTCGCCAGATCCATCTGGGGTGCGGCGCGCTGCAAGGCCCGTGTTACAGTGCCACACGTTCTGTTTGCATCCTTTTTGGCTGACCGCACCTGCTAGCCTAAATGAGCCTTTCAAGGATTGGACCTGCGCACTCGGGCTGAGGTGCTTCACCCTGGTGTTCATCCTCCAAAACTTCGGCGCGTCTCGGGTCTCTGCCATCTGGCTGTCTGTGGCCATCACTCTGACAGGTTCTGAGGCGCATTGCACGTTGTGTATGCGCGCTGCCTGAGCAGCTGAGTCAGGAGCGCGGTCGGTCCTGTACCGCGGCGGCGCACCGCAGCCGTTCGAACCCTAGACTCTGTCCCTGCAGGGCCCTCCATTGCTTCCTTCACAACCCAGGCGGCGAGGGCCCATGCCTGTGGCTGCTTGTGTTGGGCGTCCTCCGAGCTGGGGCTGTCGCAGGTGCCGACGAGCACAACCTGCCCACCTCAACCCATCTGCCGTCGTCATGACACCCGTCTGACGATCATGGTCACCGTCGATTTGCGTCAGGCTGGTGCGCGCTGTGCACTGCAGGGATGGTTCCAAACGTCATCTGGACCCACCGCTGAGCCGTTGACCAGCAAAGTCTGTGTTGTAGACGCTGCTCCAGTATCCCGCCTTTGCATGCCGGAGGCTGGCGACCCTGCCGCCCCTCCACGCCACAGGTCTCTGCAACGGCAGGGCGTGCCTGATAATTCAGCTATGCGCATCCGCCGCTACGGGTCGGCGGGACCAAGGCGCGTTGGCTTTTTCCGATGCTAACTGCATCTTCGTCCCTGTGCTCCTCGCCAACATGCTCCTGCCCATGTGCTGCGCCCCGTGTCTCGCAGTGCTTCAGACAGGGCCTTTGCACTGGCTCCCATGCCACCTGCAACCACAGCGTTGAGAGCCACGGCACTGACTGCATTGCATCCATTGAGAGGGGCAACACCACCGAGCCTGCCTGACGCGCTTCAGCTCGACAGAGAGACCCAATGTTTTCCCGTCTACCATATCCCTACTTACAAAAAACCCCCCTGCTGGGCATCCAGTCGATAGGCAGCCGCAGCGGTGTCAATGGCCCAGGGGCTCCCGCAGCATTCTGTCTACAGGGCATCACCTACCCCGCTCATCTGCTGGCGGTGTATTGGGTGAGGCTCCCACCCCAACCGATGTTCCACTCCTGTTCTTACCTGCCCTCGCTACCTCAGTATGCGTCCCATCTATGCACTGCAGGCTTGGCTGCGCACGCAGCATACTGCAGAGACGCTTGCATGGCACCCCCCCTGATACTTCTGTGCGCCTGCAAAACCGTGTGCTGCATGGGGTGTGCAGCCTTTGGCAACGCCGTGAACACCCGTTTCACGCTGATCCGCTGCCGCAGTCCACCGGCTGGGTAAACGTCACGCTGCGTCCTGCTGGTCGTGCAGTCGGCATCAACTACCAGCTGTGGGCGCACCCCACGTAGATATATACTCCAGTCATGCTGTAGCTGACTGCTGCAGAGCGGATCTGACTGAGCGCAATGGTGCTAGGCAACCCTAAGGCACAAATTAAACACATCTGGAAGTAGCAAGCTACGCAATCCGTCGGCTATTGCGTCAGGTTTGAGGTGCTGCTTACCTTCCCCTGTTGGGGCATTAGTCAGCATTCGCGCACGCTGTATCCAGCAACCGCATGCCTCACTTGTTTTGTCTGTCTGAGCATTGCTGGTGACCACGGCAGCCTCAAAAGGGAGTGTTCACGATGTGCAGAGACTATTTGGACAATGGTAGGAGGGTCAATGTTTTGATGACCCGACGAAAACCTGCCTTAGCTCGTCTGTGAGTGCTGGCTGCAGATATGGGGTTTTGGGCGCACATGTTCTGGTTTTCATTGTGTCGTGTTTCGCTTCCAAATTGTTACCACAGTGGGTATCGCCCTGTCCGCTGCAGTGATGGACTAGCGTGTATGTTCTGCCACCTTCCTATCTGGCGGGACTTTTGCCATTTGTCAACTTGAGCGACGTTCAAACCTCATCGGCGTAGTGGCTACATCCCCTTGTTATTTCATGTCAGACCACCATGTTTTGGGAGCACTGGCTGAGCTGCTTGCCCCTTAGCTCTGATACTCATGCATCACCTGCCCACTACTCTCTGGTGGCATGCATGAGGTGTTAGCATTTCCATTGGTGCAGATCGGTGGTGTCTGTGGTGCCGCTGCTGATGTGGAATACAGTTCAGCGCCGCGCCACGCTGGATGCGAATTGCCCACATTCTGCGTTTCCCTGCATGTGGACCCCTGGTGGTGGTCTTATGCTTTCAGCTGCCATCGGCGCCAGCCTGCCTGCCCACCACTACTGGCAGTTTTGTACGTGCAGCACCGCTACCCCGGCCCAGTGAGCATTGGACTGGCCACTCGCCTATCCGTCCCTGACATCGCAAACATAGTGTTTGTGCACTGTTCGGTCGCCATTGCAGCCATTTCGGCGCCGTCTACCACCGTCCACTGCGGACATCTTCCAGCATTTCTGGGAGGACGGGCAATGTATAAGCAGGGGCGGGTCCGCCACACAAGTCCTGCTACCGGCTTGGTGGGCGGCTCTGGCAGGGCGGCTAAAGACGTGCGAAGCCAGAGGCGGGTAGGCAGCGAACCGGGAATGCTGGTTGGAAGACCGATGCCGTGTGACTGTGTTACTGGATGTCGAATGAGGTAGCAGGGACAATGTCAGATTTTGTACCAGTAAGACCCTAGCAGAAGTATAGGTGACGCAAGGAACCCAAACAGTTCATTGGCGTCAAGTGGTTGAGTTTAGTCAAGTTGCAAACAGGAATGGCGGCAATGCTTCTCCTGGCGTCCATCAACAGCACTATAAATTCCCGCGACGTGACTGTGGTCACATTCATATACAGGGCTTGAGAAAGTCCGCCGCATGTGGTCCTCAGATTGCTGCCAGCACATGGCCGAAGTACCTTAACAGCTGTATTAGCCTACATACGAGGCTACAAAATCGCAGGACAGGTGTACAAATGTCAGACACCGCACACGACCTTTGAGCGGTGTTGACCACGGTGTCTACCTATGCGCGATGTACCTTGCGCCGTACACGACACCGCAACAGGATGTGTGTCACTTGAGCGGAACCCCATTGATGGCAGCACCAGCAGCACGGACCAGTTACGCCCTCCTCACCAAAGCTGCCACGCTTCGCACACACGACACGCCGCGCCCTGGCCCACACGGCGGACATGGACATGCTGAGAGATAGGCCCACACGGCGCAACACAGGCGCTGTCACAGCCACTGGCGGCCGCCAAAACAAAAAAAAAAAAAAAAAAAAGCGAAGGGACTCCGTGCAACCACACACAGCTTGCCCCGCCACAGCGGGGGGTGCACACACGCTCACAACGAACACCGCGCCTGAACGGACATCGTCAAGCGACCGACAGCAATAGGACGGCCGCGCCGGCCGCCACCGCGCCGGCCGACCGCCGGCACGCACGCACCTGTCAGGAACCGGGACGACAGTCCTGGCGACGGCCACGCGCTCCGGCGGTCCCCACATGCACAGGCCACACACAAGCTCCGCATTTGGGAGCACCCTCACTGCTTTAAAAAAACACCTGAGCAACGGCACGAGGACCACCGTTGAAGCCACCGCGGGGATGTCCCAGTTCCATGCCTTGCCGTCCCACCCAAACACCAGGGCTCAGTCTGTGGCAGCAGTACGGGCGCCCCAAGAGAAATGCATGACGCGGCTCGCGGAGGGGCGGAGCTGCCTGCCCATCGGACACTGGACAGATGCACTTACAAAACACCGCGGCTAATGGCACAGGCTGCCCAGACAGGCGCAAATGTGCGCCCCCACATTGTGCAGCGGCTGGCGGCGGACCGCTGCGTGGCGCTCGAATCCCTGGCGGTGTGCAGGGCACTCGGCAGAATTGCTCACCCTGGTCTCTGGCTATGAGCATCCCGATGCCGCTCTACCCTCAGCAGCAATGCCCGAGGCAAACAGGCCGCGCAGGGCACCTGCAACCTGCAAGCAAGTGCGCAAGTCGTTTCACACGTCATCAGGGGCCTCAATGCATGCCATATGCAGGGCAATCAGGAGACACGCTCACCCTGGTCTCTGGGTGCGAGCTGGGCGGTGCTGCTGGGCCCTCAGCAACATGCGCCTGAGACGGCAGCTTGCGCAGAGCACATGTAACCTGCACGATGTCGGCACAGTGATTCAGCAAGGCTGCAGTGAGCTCGGTCCCACCCAAGTGCAGGGTGGACAGCAGAAATGGTTGCCCTAGTCTCAGGACACGAGCATCCCGGTGCTGTTGAGTGTCATTCTACAATGCCGGCGGCAGGCAAACCGCAAAGGGGACACTCAATCTGCAGGCAGCTTCCAGGGCTGTTCAGCAGGTCACCAACGGCCGTGATGCAAGCCCAATCCAGAGCAGTGCACAAAAAGGCTCACCCTGGTCTTTGGCTACGTGCGTCCGCGCGTTGCTGGGTCCTCGGGAGCTACCGACGCCGACGCACAGCCACACCGGCCACCCCGCAGCCGCAGCCAGCGGTGCGAGTCGTCCAGCACGTCAAGAGGAGCCCTGATGCGACCCAGATCCAAGGCGATCAGCGGGAGCGCCCGCCATGGTCTCTGGGTATGGGGTGGCGGGTGCCACCATGTACTGGGCAGCGGTCTGGCGGCAGAAGGCTGCGCACAGCACCTGACAGCTGCTGCAAGCTGTGCCAGTCGTTCAGAATGTGAATCAATGGCCCTGAGGCAGGGCAGCCGCCACGCATCCGCCGCGGTGGTGGGGACGCTGGGGGGCTGCAAGGCTGGGATGGCAGCGCGGCGGCCCGTCGCTGCAACCAATGCCAGGGTGCTGGCGACGGTAGTGGGTTGGGTGCCGGCGAAGGTGGCGGCCTCAGCAGCGGCGGCGGCAGGCGCAGATGAGGGTGGGGAGCAGGCTGTTTGGCGGCATTTCGCACGCTGACAGCCGGCTAAGATCACTTTAGCACCTGCAACCACCGGCAGCTGAATTCAACGTTTCCGACGAGTGCGCACGGTTGCATGCGCGCGCACCCACGCCGCGGCCTCTGATCGCACCCGATCTGTCAGTATTGATTGTCGCGGCGCCGTCTGTGGGGCAGCTCATTTCAAAAGCACAGTTCGCAGAACGCTGGGCGCTCTGGGCCCGGTGTTTGCAACCCAGCGGCTTGGTTTCTGTCGTGTCGAGTGTCGAGATGTCCAGTAGTCACGGGAGACGAAGCACCATCAGGGCACTACTGGCAGTAGTGCTGGTATCTTGATCATATGCCCCGGATAGTACATACTGATCAGATCGAGAGCTTATGCCCGAACTTCACACCGTATGCTGTGAACCAACCAGAGTCAATTCTGGACTTCAACAGGTGCACGTGACCTCACGTTGAGTGCTGTTTAAGTGAGTCCCTGCATAGTTAGCTAGTCTTGGCGCCACCAGAGATCAAGCTCAAATCGGGCCAGGCCCATGCTTCAGTGCTGTAGCTGCCACCATTGCATGCGGTCACAGTGTTGGGCCACTGTTCCGCCAAGATGCAGAGTGTCCACCGCTGCAGCGCGGCTTCCATGAGTCTGTAGAACATCTGTCCTGCACGACTCACTGCTGTGCAGCGCTTCTGGCGTATGCAGCGCCGTACGCAAATGCCAGCGGTTGCCAGGACAACATGAACCATGCATGTTTACAGCAATCTTGTGTGACCGTGATCAGATGCAGGCCAGACTGCGCTGTCACACCACCCAGAGGCTACATGCAGCGCACTAACCCTACCAGACAGACCCAAGCTTCACAGCCTTCCGGCTGCCACAGACAGCAGTCGCACATTACACCAGCACTATCCTGTAAACAGCCGCCCTGCAGCTCATGAGCCGGTGCAGAACCCGTCCCGACGTACAGCATCAGCTGCCCGACAGCAGCGACAACGCCAGCGCCTCGCGATCAGCCAGCGTCGGCGCCACCTTCCGCTGCTGCCGCTGGGCGGGCACCATGCCCGCGTGCGCGGCCTCCGCGCCCGGCCGCACCGGGGCCGCCTGCGCGAGGTTTGCTGCCGTCGGCTGTCTCTGGTCCTCGTCCGAGGTATACCCGTCAGCCTCGCTGTCTGAGAAGTCCGCCGCGATCCCGCCCAGCGTGGCCACGCCCATCGCCTCTTCCGCTGCAGCTGCCCGTCGTTTGGCCTGCATGATCATGTGAGTTATGATCGGACAAATGTTCCCAGGAGACTGGCAGTTCGTCGTCATGGCTATGTGAGTGGCGCATCCTGCTTCCGCTGGCCACCTTCTTGACGGCGCGCAGCTGGCGGCGCTGCTCGGCGTCGACGGCACGGTCGCGCGCGTCGCGAGCCGCCATGCGGGTGGCGGCGCTGCGGAAGCGCTCCTCCGCCGTCTCGGGCTCCGGCTGCTCGCTGCAGGGTGACAGGCACTCAGATGTCAGACACAGCCAGGCGAGCAGACACAGCCAGGCAAGCACCGTGGGGAGCAGCCTTTCGTACAGCAGCATGCTGACGGCGTGTCTGGCAGATCCAGGCAGCTAAGCTTTTCAAAGCTCGTCAGTGGCACACCACAAGGACGTTGCACCTGTCCATGTCGCCGGCCAGCAGCTCCAGCGGCTGGCGGGCGCGCCCCTCCTCGTCAAACACCACGCGGTTGGCGGCCGCCGCGGCGCCGGCCTTGATGCGCAGCTTCGGCTTCTTGCGCTTGCGCTGCTGGGGGTCTGGCGCCGCGGCCTCCGGGGCTGGCTGTGCCGCTGCTGCTGCTTCGTGCACGTCATGTCGCCGCACCACCAGGAAGTCGTCATCACTGTCGCTGCCGGCTGCCGGGGCGGCGCCTGTGTCGGGCTGCGGGATGCTGCTGGGGCGGTCATCTGGCTGTGCGTCCAGCTCATCGCCACTGCTGCCTGCTCCTGCTGCCGCTGCTGCTGCCGGTTGTCCACCTGGCTTGGCTGCTACACTTGCAACATCGCCGCCGTCGCGCTTGAGGAAGCGCAGCTTGGGCGCCGCCAGCAGCCCCATGGCGGCGGTGTACTCCGCCAGCGGCAGCGCCGACACATCGAACACCGCCCGATTGGGCTGCAGGAACACCGACCGTACGTACGAGGTGACCGCCCGCTGCGCCATGTCCTGCAGCAGGGTGCATCAGGCATGAGCAGTCTGCAGCCTGTACTGGTCAGAGCATCAATACAATGTGCTGAGACAGAGGCACAGCCGCATGGCAAGTTGGCTACGACGGTGAACCATGCCTGTGGCACCAGGTGCTGGACACAGCGTCATAAAGCCCTGGCAACAGTACGGCGGGGACACCCAACTGCACATTGTATCAGTTGGAGGTGGCACAAAGTGCAGAAGTCTCCAGGCCCACTTCCAGCGGCACCTTGAGCTCGGCGTCCTTGGAGCACAGCGCCTGCAGCGCGGGGCCGATCGCTTGCGTCTTGCCCGGGTTCATGCGCAGCGGCTTGGTGGGGATGGCCGCGCCCTCCAGCGCGGCGCGCATGCCCGCCGCCTCCCCGGGCGTCAGCATCAGCAGCGCCCGGCCGCCTGCGAGTTCATGTAGCATACCAGTCCGGCAACAGCCCTGAACCATGGACTGACTCCACAGCCGCTCTGCGCACGCCGCTGGATGCGCGCATCGGCCCAAAGCCATATGCAGCCTGGAAAACTAGCAGAGGCATCCGGGCCGACACGGTCGTCATTTGCATCAACCCGCACCCGACTTGAAGCGGGCGGTGCGGCCGACGCGGTGGATGTAGGCGGCGACGTCCTCGGGGCAGTCCGCCTGCACCACCCAGTCCACGTCGGGGAAGTCCAGCCCGCGGGCGGCCACGTCCGTCGCAAACAGCACCATCGCCTTCGCCTGGCGCATGTCACAAATGCAGGACGTTCAGTTGCTGGCATACTGGGTACATCAGTGTTTCCATTCGCAGTGCCAAGCAGTTGTCAGCACACTGTGTACATCAGCGGTTCCATAGGCAGCGCCAGGCAGTGGCAATTCTCTGATTCAGCATTCCAGGCAAATCGGATGAAAGAGTGTCAGCAACACCTCGCAGAAGTCGTAGAAGGCGGCCAGCCGCTTCATCTGCTTCATCTTGCCGTGCAGCGCGCGCAGCGGGACCCCCGGCCGCAGCCGCCGCAGCGCCTCGTGCGCGTACCGCACCTGGTTGCACGTGCTCATGAAGACGATGACCTTGCACTGCGTCAGGGGCAAATTTCCAAAGGTCAGCGGGCTCGTCACAGCGGCGCCCTTGCATCGTGCAGCTTAGAGTGCTGGATCAAAGGTTGGCAGGCAGCATGGCCAGAAAGCAGGTATATGCGCTGTCCGGCGCAAGGGCTCTGTTATGGCGCCCACCCTGAGGTGCGTCTTGACGAAGGACCACAGCGCGTCCAGCTTCTGGGGCAGCGCCACCTCCATGACCGCCTGCTGCAGCTTGGCGGGCGTGGGGGCGCCCGCCTGCTCGTGCACCGCGATGTACTCCGGGTCCCGCAGGCTCAGCCGCGCCAGGTCCCGCACCTGTTGGGGGCCCCAGTCTGGTAGACTGTGCCTCTGCCAGCAGAATCTCGACATGCAGCACGTGCTGCCAGGATGCTTGGGGTGATGCTGGTGCTGCAGACGAAGGACTCGACAACGTTGAAGATGCTGGACTCATCAGGTCAGCCAGATTGCAGCTCACCGACTTGGTCTGCGTGGCCGAGAACAGCATGGTCTGCCGCTGGCGCGGCAGGTTTTGCAGGATGGCGTCCAGCGTCGCCCGGAAGCCCTGCAGGCGGATCATGACTTGCGGCTGAGACACTTGCACCATCGACCAGCCACAGCCCTTCAGACGCCGCCAAGATTTCAGCCCAGCTTTAACGCATGGCTGTGCGGTGGAGCCTCCAGAAGTTATGCACCATGTCCAGGATGCGGTCGGCCTCGTCCAGCACCAGCAGCTGCAGGCCGCCCGCGTCGAAGCCCGGCGTCTCGTCCATGTGCTGCAGCAGCCGCCCGGGCGTCGCCACCAGGACGTTCAGGCCTGCACGCCGAGCAGGGCAAAGAGGTGACGCTGAGCCTGTGAGCATAGAGTCAGTGTTCAAACCTGCGCATCCTTTGCTCAAGATCAGCTGCCACCTGGACAGCATGCACTGCTGAACAGGCCATGCGCTGATGACAGGCAGATGCCAGTAGTTGAGCTAACTGTGTAGATGCAATGTATCAACGCGCCGGTAGACACCATTCACCATTGACGAGGTCGCGCTCCGCCTTGACGTTCTTGCCGCCGATGAGCATGCCGGCGGACAGGGCGTGGCCGCGCCCCACCCGCCGCAGCTCCTCGAAGATCTGCATCGCCAGCTCGCGGGTGGGCGTGAGCACCAGGGCGCCCAGGCCGTCCAGCCGCCCCCACCGCGCCCGGAACAGCAGCTCCAGCAGCTGCGGGCGGCACAATAACACCTCAGGGGCAGCACGCAGGCGGGCCGCGCCATGGCCAGCAGCACGACTACCAGTAGGTGGGCGTAAACAGCAGCTCGGGGAGCTGGAGGCGGCAGCATGGCCTGTTCGGCAGCATGCAGAAAGTGCACATCGAGCTGAGCAGAGAACGTCTGCATGACACCAAAGCCCAGGAACCCAGCGCTGCACCTAAGTCTGCACCCCTCAGCAACAGGTGCACTCGCCGCTCTGCTACGCACCATGATCACGCGCAGGTCCACTGCTCACCGGCACCAGGAAGGCGAGGGTCTTGCCGGAGCCGGTCTTCGCGGCGCCCAGGACATCGCGGCCCGCCAGGGCGTGCGGGATGGCGGCGCGCTGGATGGCGGTGAGCTGCGTGTACCTGGCGCCGGCCAGGCCGCCGCGCGTGGCGCCCGACAGCGGCAGCTCCGCGAAGGCCCGGGCGGCGCCGAAGCCGCCGCCGGCTGCGGCTGGCGCCTCCTCGTCAACCGCAGGCCCCGACCCTGCAGCGATGGACACCGTCAGCAGTGATACGAACTCATGTCGTCGATCGTCCAAGTCGTGCAGCGCTCTTGATGCGGCAGTCTGCACACAGCACATGGTCACGCTGACCTGGTGGGGTGCGGTCAAACGCTGAGACAGCAGAGCTGCCGGCCGGCGGCGCGCCCGCCAGGATGGCGGCGTCAAGCTGCTCGATCTCCTGCGCCTCCGAGTCCGACTGCTTGACGGCGCCCTTCCTGTTGCGTTTGCCGCCAGCCTTCGCCATGGCGGCCCCTGAGTGTGCTGCCGCTGCCGCCTCAGCGCGCAACTCCAAGCATGGCTGGATGCGTCACCACAGGGGTGGCACCGCTATGGATGCAGCACGAAAGCAGTCACAGATGATTTGCCTGTGGACACAAAATGCTAAAGCATTCCAATAGCTTTGCGGATTTCCGGCACCCACAATGCCAGTGCAATCAGTTGTGACGCATGCAACGCCAGCCTCTCTCTGTGATACTCAACAGTGCTAAGGAATGCTCGCTTGCAATCAAAAGCTGTATCCTGGCCGCATGCGCCGGCTGCACCAGCACGCCTGCACAGAAGACTCTCGAAGCGGTTTCCAGAATGACGAGAACAGTGGGAGCAGACTTGCTGCTTCATTCTGCAGGTTGCGTACCATCTTTCGAGCTCGAAAAACATTGGAATACACCTGTGGTCGTCCAGGGTCATTCGAGGACGTGCTGCACCGGTTTTGCTTCACAGCTGCAAGGGGGGCATCAGGAGCAGCTCAGGCAGGACCAGGCGCCAGAAGGCCAGGAGCTCAGTCTTGTTCAGCGACTCTGGGCAAAAGCATCTGAAGCTACTCTGCTATCAGCTGGGCTTGTCGCCTGCGGCGGGTCGTCAGGCTTTTGAGTCAACATGGTGAGTGCAGCAGCGCAGCGCCGCGACTGTGCATGTGCAGTGTGGCCCACTTGACGGGCCGACAGAGCCTGCTGCTGCACGCAGCAGTACATGCTGATGCGTCTGCTCTCGATGAGCGGGTTTATCATACCACTCATTAAAGGTGCCAGCGTCAGCAGATGCAGTGCCAGAGATGTGTGGCACCATCATGCAGCATGCAGACAGGTTGGTGAGCGGCATCCAAGTGAACGTGTGGCTCATCTGGTGCAGGCGAAGCACCATCCCGACCTGATCATGTGCCGCAAGCAGCCGGGCATCGCCATCGGGCGGCTGTGCGAGAAGTGCGACGGCAAGTGCGTGGTGTGCGACAGCTATGTGCGCCCCGCGACGCTGGTCCGCGTGTGCGACGAGTGCAACTACGGGTCGTACGCCGGGCGCTGCGTCATCTGCGGCGGCATCGGCATCTCTGACGCCTATTACTGCAAGGTGCCGAAACATGGTTGCGGGCAGTGCCGTGCTCGGGCTGCTGGCCGTGCTGCAGCGTGGTTGCGCTGTGCATCGTAGTGCGGAACTCCATGCTCAGCCTGTGATGCCACAATGCTGACATGTGCTGTGCTTGGCTGCTGCAGGAGTGCACAGTTCAGGAGAAGGATGTGAGTACGGTCACGCCTGCCTTGTGGCGTCTTCCTGCTCGTGCCGGAGCATGCTTGTTCGCATGGTTGCATTGCATTCAATTGTGCTGCGGTCCACAGGTGCAATCTGCGTCGTAGCAACTGAGGTGTCCGATCATTGTTGTGTCTGCAGAGAGACGGGTGCCCAAAGATCGTCAACCTTGGGTCAGCAAAGACGGACCTGTTCTATGAAAGGAAGAAGTACGGCTTCAAGAAGAGATGACACCACAGCGCAGCGGCTCGATTGCAGTGCCGCTGCGCATTGGTCAGGGAGTTCGCACGGATTGTCTGGCTGCTGTGACGCTGGCAGTCAAGTGGATATGCGTAGGGTGATCGCGCAACATCCGCGGTGGAGGTCGATGCTGCGCATGATTTGTCATCCATGTGCATGCCACAGACAGACTTTCAGTGTTCAGCCCACTTGGCTGTACTGTTGATATGTAGACGGTTGAGGATACTTGTGATTCAGGGCTCAACCGTTACAACTCAGATGCCTGCACTCCACGTAATGGCTGTACAATGCTACTCGTAAAGGCCAATGACCAGCAGTGCAAGCATCAGCCGTCGCCCAGGCGCCGCCCGCCGCCCCTGAAGGCCCTGAACCCCGCGTTGGTGGGATTTGCGCTGTTTGTTGCACTGACCGGCACCGTGCCGATGCCCGACTGCGCCACCAGCCGGTTCCTGCAAGTGGGGTGAGATGAGCACTGTCAGCAGCCATAGCATCCGCTGCGTGTATGGACCCACAGGTGGTCATGTTCGAGCTGAATGCAACATCACGACACCATTCGCGGCAGCAAGCACGATCAGGTCCAGGGTCCACGAAGCTCACAGCCAGACGGGGGTGTCCAGCAGCGAGACGCCGCCCGCCGCGGGGTGCACCACCTTCAGGAAGTAGTACCTGCGACGCAGGGGCGCGGGCGTCGTCAGCGGCTACCCAGGACACAAACACACGTGCACTGCGGTGGCAGCTCGGCTTTTGGGGTTTGCAATCTGATGCAGTATTCTGCACTCACAGGTGGCCGCCCAGGATGCCCAGGAGATCCGCCACCCAGTTGCCGCCGATGAGCAGCGAGAAGGCCACAAAGACAAACGGCAGGTAGAAGCCCTACAGGGCAGCGCAGCATGTCAGCATAGCCAAAGCAGCCAACAAACGGTTGTGAGTCTGACCATGCACAAGAGTCGTGTCGCAGGTACCTGGATGGTCATCAGACCATACAGGCTGCAGGGCGTGGTCGCAAAGTTTTTGCTCCACACGTAGCACAGCATGAAGACCAGGCTGTTGCTGTTGAACCCCAGGTTGAAGAAAGGGATGAATGTCGACAGCAGCTGCAGAGGCATACACGGCCTCGTCAGGTTGCGAGCGACATGTGCACGCTGTGACGCAGCAACAATCGGAAGCAGTGCTGGACAGCAGGAGTCAACTAGAGCGCACATTCAGGCTCATCATGCCGAACAGGTACATGTACACGTAGTCTGCTGTGTTGTGCTGGTATGTGCTCGTCTCCAGCTGCGCGCCGTAGTGCAGGCTACAGAGCATCACAGCTGTTGTGAGCAACACGGTGGTGCTGCAGAGTGCAGCAGCGCAGTGTGTGGCGCAACAGCACTCGATGTTGCTCAGACTCACATCCACAGGATCTGGACGACGAAGAAGATGCTGAACTTGCCCAGGAAGAAGTAGTTTGTGAGCAGCCGCCACAGCTGCATATCATGAGTGCTCGGATCACTCGGATCCTTCCAACCCGGCATGCCTGGGAAGCGCAGCGCTGGCGGCAGCGACGCGGTGTGATGCAGCAGGCAGCAACAGGATGCAGCACACATGCGCACGGGGTCATTCTCTCACCTGCAGCTTCTTGATGAAGTGCCAGTGGATCATCAGGCTCTGTGGGTGGATGAGCTGCAGCATGAAGGCCAGCGTGGTCGCGACGCACACGGTGACGTGCACCTTGGTCACCGGCGGCAGCGCCTTGTACCAGTCCACCGGCGAGTCGCCGAAGCCGCGCACGTTGGCCGGCATGGCGGGCAGCTGTTGCTGGTGTGTTCAGAGCTGTGTCACTCGCAGGTGCCGCAGCGGACAAGGGTGCGCAGCGCTGCCCTTCACATGCGGATCCTCTGCTGTAGCACGGCGTGCGAGGGGCTCAAAGAACAGTCAATGCTCCACAGCACCTCCGGAAACTGCGGAAGCAGGTCCTGAACAGCCGTGCCTGGCTGGTGTGAGGGATGCAAAGTAGTCAATCACAGTGGTATGTAGCCGCGACTGCAGCGCGCGATCCACTTGCTCTTGCAGCAGCACAGCAGCGAGGTGGATACAAAGCGATGTAAGAGCGTAAAGGCAGAATGGCGCTCGGTGATCAGGGGGTCACTGGCTCCCTGCTGTGAAAACTTGGCTTGGTCAGGGTTTTGGTGCTGTGCAGTACAGCACTTGCAGCACAGTGATTGGTCACTTCTGGCTGCTTGCTCGTATAGTGGAGCAGCACGAGCATCTGCTGATGTGATGCACTGTGTGAATAGCTGCACCATCGATCGCAGTTGTCACTTACAAGGTATTGCAAGCACATGACTTCGCTGAGCAGCATGCCAACACTTCACGCAATGTTACAAGCGTGTTCAACCAAGCACCTGAGACCGACCCCCTCGTCTAGCTCTTCTGTGAAGCTCACTACCGAGTTTCAACCACCTGAAAGCAGAGTCTATGCAGACCTACCAGGTGGTCCGCCAAGCGGCGTCAGCAGCCCAAAGCATACAGGTACATGACAGACCCCAGGAGGAAGTGCGCGCGCATGGATTGGCAGACAGAAGCCGCCCGCCACCAGATGAGGGATGAGGCCCTGAACAGCTGAGCCTTGTTCGGCCTCGTCCACCGGCTGCGAACCGGCTGCGAGCAGCGCAGGGCGGGCTGTATCATACCGAAAAGTCCACTGCTGAATGGCATCCCAGGTTGCGCCGCTAGAACTCCCGGAACGCCTGGCCGCCGGCCGCCAGCAGCGCGGGCAGCGCCTCGTGCGCGCCGCCGTCGAAGCTGACGGAGGCGCACCGCCCAAAGTGCCGCCGGTCGCCCAGGCCGTCCAGGTGCGGCACGAACGGCGGCTCCAGCGCCCCTGCACGAAAGAGACTCACATTGGGCTCCGGCTCTGTAAGCGGTCAAGACGATGGACTCGGTGACAGGGGTTCGATCTATAGAACAGCTGCTGCAGCTGAGCACGGCGCTAATCCCCGTGCAGATGTGACCACAGCATGCAGCGTAGATGCCGAGGCAGTGCCGGCGCCAATGCGGACCTGCGGCCAGGGCGCCCCAGTCGACGGGCGCGAGGAAGGGGTGCCGCATCACCGCCGCCCCGCCGCCTGCCCCGCACCCCAGCCGCGCGCCCGCGTCCCGCGCCATCAGCGCCCGCACCAGGTCCTGTTGTTACTAACTACGGGTCAAGGCACTTGTTGAAGTCGTTTCTGCAGGTGGCTGCAAGGCCACAGGGTTGCCTCCAGAACCCTCAATGCTGTGCTGCACTGGTCTGTGGCAGCTGTAGTTGAGCAATGCCAGCGGAGCGCATCACCACAGCGCACACAATGCTGGAGACCCCGGGGCTTGCCACACACTCGCTGGCGAGGCGGGTTGTGGGCAGGTCAGCACCTGGGCGTCGGGGTCGAAGTGGTGGGGAAAGGCCAGCCGGCCGCGCATCACGGCGCGGTACACCGCGTAGGTGTTGCCGTCCTGCCACGGCGGGTACCCCGCCAACATCTCGTACAGCAGCACGCCCACCGCCCACCTGGGCGGCGCCGACAGAGAAAAATGTTGATTTCTGCAGCAGCCGCTGGTGCACTGGATCAGGCGGGCGGCAGCAGGGGCCGCCGTGGCAGATGACAAGGGAGCAACAGAGTCTGCAGGAGCATTGCACCCCTTTGAGCGCTCGGTGCTTCAAAACACCCGTCCTGACACTGCTGCGAGTAGCCTTCTCAGTGGCCCCTGACCGCACAGCGTGGGGCCCCAGGCCATGGGCAGCGCACCAGTCGACGCCCTTGCCGTGTCCCGCGCTGGCCAGAAGCTCGGGCGCCAGGTACTCCGGGGTGCCGCACAGGGTGAAGGTGCGCGCGCGCGGCCCGGGCCCCAGCTGCTTGGCGAACCCAAAGTCGCACAGCTTCACATAGCCGGACGGCGCGACCAGCAGGTTCTCCGGCTTCAGGTCCCTGCACAGCCGGCAACAGGGCTTGGCATGCCGGCATTGAGGCGCCAGCAGGGTGCAGCTTGACTACAGAGAGTATGTGTCCAGCTGACATGCTGAAGTCTGGATCGCTGCAGCTCCTGATGACGCCAGATGCGCAGGGGTTTGAATATCCAGCCGCAAAGCCAAGCTGATACCTGCCTACCAGTTCACACACCGTCCACTTGGGCAGCGTCGTGTGCCACATGCGCAGTGGTCGCGCCTGCAGCGGAGCAGAGCAGCAGCGGCACCTGTACACGATGTCGTGGCGGTGGAGATGGTCCAGCGCAGACACGACGCAGGCGATGTAGAAGCGGGCGGCTGCAGCGCTGAAGCGCCCCGCCGCCCGCAGGTGCCCGAACAGCTCCCCGCCCGGCACGAACTCCATCACCATGTACAGCCGCATCTCGTCCTGGAAGGCGCCGTACCTGCGGCGGTGCAGCTAAAGGCTGTGAGATGAGGCGCAAGTGTGCGAGTGCCAATGTGAGCCCCCTCATCCCCTCACAGGCCACAGCCCAAGCGCTGGTGCCGATGCAATGTGTACTCTGTATGCAGCCTCAAACAGGCTGCTATCATGAGATGTAAGCAAGGAAGTTTGGTCATGGCTACCAGGGAGCGGCGCACATTTTCACGATGTTGGGGTGGTCCACCGCCGCCAGCAGCCGCCGCTCGTTGAGCACGTGCTGCACCTGCTTCAGCCGGAGCAGCTGCTCCTTGCGCAGCACCTTCAGCGCGAAGAAGGCGTCGTCGGCGCGGCGTCGCGCCAGCTTCACGCGCCCAAAGGTGCCCGTGCCTGCACACGGGGGGCGGGCACATCAGCCGGTGCTGCCGAGCAGCCACGCCCGCCGCTGCAACCGCTGACGGAGAGATCTAATCTGGTCAGCAGATGGATGGTCATGATATAGCAGGAGCAGTCAAGTTGGACGAGTACGAACCGATCGTGGCCAGGATCTCAAGGTCTGCCAGCGAGGTGCATGCCCAGGGCTCTGGCGGCTGCACCTTCCCCGACACCGCCGGCACGGACGCGCAGCGTGTGGAGACCATTGCGTCGCCGTCTGACGAACGCCGCTGGGCGGGCGCCGTGGCTGCATGCGACTCTATGCGCCAGGAGGTCAGCTCCTCGCCATCCGAGGAAGCGATGCTGTTGCTGCTGGCGCTGGGGTACAGCGGCGCAGACTGTTCGCCGCTGTTCGTGCGCATGAGCCTGTCCCTACCGAAGCGCAGCTTGCCGCTGCTTTTGCCGCGCTGCAGCCGCTGTGCACTTGTGGCCGACTCGCTGCTGCTGCGGACTGACATCCTGCATGCACCGAACGCTGTGATCTGCGGTGTTCCGGTTCCAACAGACGGAGATTGCCGTGACATCTCAGCACCTGCCGCACGTTTGCCAGCGGTTGTAGGAGCTGCGCTGCCGGAAGGCCAAGCGACAAGGTCGGTCACGTGGGGCTCAAGATCTCCTCACAGAAGGGGCGCCGGCATGCCCAAGGGTCGTCTCTATGTTCCGCAACGCATAGTGATCCAGATTTTCATCATACTGCAGCATCCTGATGATACAGTCCGTGCCGCGTGACGACAAGTGCCCAAACTATCGGCTGCTCACGTGGGCTGGGCATGGGCGAGGTGCAGGCCCCGACGCACGCATGCTACAGCCGCCAGCGGGCGCCAGGCCGCCGCTACACCTTGCCGATGCGCAGCACAGCCGCCAGCTGCGCCTCCACCTGCAGCTAACAGCTTCCACCTGGGCAAACCCCACTGCCTTTCAAGCTAGTCTTGGTGTCTGATGATGAAAGCCACCAAATGAGCCCGATAGTGGCAATTCTACAGTTTCGAGCCTTCGCACGGACCTGCGTGAGCGCTGGCAGCGTGGCGCGGGCGACCGCGGCGGCGTCGCCGTCGCAGCGTGCCAGCTCCAGCACCAGCGCATCCACCTGCGGGCCGCACGCATACAGTCGCTGACCACAGCCTCGCGATACAGCAGCACTGCTCTCACATGGCACAAGAACAGTCGCACCTGCTGCTGTGCCATCCAGCTGCATGCCCTTGTGAGGCGCCCTCTACAATGAAAGGTCTGAACCAGGTCCCAAGGTCCCGGAGAGCCCTGGAGAACCAAACCCTCGAGTCAGCCGCCGAGCACCTGGACCTGCAGGCCGGCGGCGCGCGCCTGCTCCGCCAGGAGCGCCCGCCGCGCCGCCTCCAGCTGCCGCCCCGGCGAGCCGCCCCCCGCGGCGGCGTCGCTATCCCCCTCGCCCCCCGGCGGCCCCACCGGCCAGGCGGCCGACTCCTCGAGCAGGTCCTGCAGGGCAGGAGCGTGGCCGTCAATTCCGGTCTGAGATGTTCCTGCAAGAGGCAGCGGTCCAGGGGGGCATGGTGTAGAGCACGCCTGCCATGGCCACCATGCAGCCACGGTGAAGGGCGTAGTTCTGATCGCGCCCTCACCTTCAGGCGCTCGTGCTGCGCGAGGCTGGCCTGCGCGCTGCTCTCCCAGGCAGCCGCCTGAGCGCGCGCCTCAATCAGCGCCTGCGTTCGCAACTGACGGCACCGAATCAGGGGTTGCTCAATTGTGCGGACCAGCACAGGACCCCACCAGGGCACTGCAGGCAATCCCAGACCTGGTAGGACATACTGCTGTTAAGCAGCAGCCGGGGGCCCCACCTCTGACAGGGCAGCATTCTCGACGGTGAGCTGCTCGAGCTCCATGGACAGCGCATCCATCTGCAAACACGACAGCGCAGCAGCACGTCACAGCTGTTTGCCTGGAACATCGCTTGATATGTGAACGAGCAGTCACATGGCACACAGGAGGCAGCACATCCAAGCCCGTCACCTGGCCCAGCAGCCTGTCGCGGGCGGATTTCAGCGCCGCCGCCCGCCGCCGCATCGCCCGCAGCGCCGCCATCACGTCCGACTCGTCGCCCTCGTTATCGACCCCGCCGGACACCTTTCCGCCGTCTGCAGCGGCGCCGCCGGACGCAGAACTGTCATTGCCGACCAGCACGAAGCTGGAGGCTGTGGAGTTGGGCGCGGAGGCCGCGTGGGCTGTCGGCACGGCCGGCCCGCCGCTGGCGGCAGTCCGCAGCTCGGCCGCAGTGTGCTGCGCCTGCGCAGCCAGGCCCGCCGCCCCAGAATGGCGCGCGGCCTCGGCTGCCCGCTCGGCCTGCGCCGCACGCTGCATTGCCGCCGCCGCTGCGGCCTCCGCCTCCTGCAGAGACGGCGTGCTCAGGGTGTCAGCTGAGGCCGTGTAACCACCTGGGCTGGGCAGCATCGTCAAGCCTGGGCAGGTAGGGAAGCCGGGCGCGATCTGCACCAGATGATACAAGACGCACCACAGCACGGGACCGCTCTGCACCCAGCAGCTGCTGCAGCTGCGCCACCTGCTGCTCTGCCGCCTCTTGCCGAGCGTCCGACTGCGGAGCGCCCTCGGTCTCGCCCTGCAGGTTGCCGTCAGGCCACCAGCTCATACGCAGCGCGGTCTACACCCGGGGGTCCAGCCAGTGCATCGCATCGGACGCAGGCAGTCGCGCCCGCCCGAGCAGCAGCAGCAGTAGCAGCTTGCAGCCAGTGGCTGCAAAGCGCGCAAAAGCCATGCATCCGCGCTCCGAGCATGCTCCTGACACATGGCCACGCTCGATCCATGACAGTAGGCAGCAGAAGCCGTCTCACCCGCGGCTGGGCGCTGCCGTTGCCGCCGCCGCCGCCGCCGGCCCGCAGCTCGGTGGCCAGGGCGGCCGCCTCCTGCTCCGCCCTGTACTGCTCCTCCTCTGCTTCCTGCGCCCGCCGCTCCGCCGCCTGCACCAGCCTGACAGCCGTCACCGACTGCTTGCAGAGGGACGGCTGGGGAGTCGACTCGCGACATGAGGCCGCGCCCAAGGGGTGCGACAGGCGGTGAGCGCGGGACCCCAAGCACCCCGGCTTTCGCAGCGCTTGTCGCCACAGTTTGGCAGCCGCAAAAGGGCGCGCATCGGAACGGGGCCGCGGCTGAGCAGGGCAGCCAGGGTGCGGGTGTGCAAATCGGCGCGGACTTGCAACCCTCGAAACCCACCCGCAGCGCCGCGGCGGCCTCGTCGCGGCCGCGCTGCAGGCGGGCCCGCTCGGCGTCGGACCGCGCCGCCGCCTCCACCGCGGCGGCCTCCCGGCTGCGGGACTCCCGCACGCCGTCCGCCAGCCGCCCGTTGTCGGCCCTCAACCCCTGCGCCTCCTGCCGCAGCTGCGCCGCCTCCTGTACAGGCGACATCAAGAACACAGCTGGACCTGATGTCTTGCAACTGCGCCGAGGAGTGTACAGGTAAACTCGAGCATTGAGGCCGTGCGTTCCTGCCGCCATCGTGACGTCCACTGTCACACTGCTGCTTCAGCAGTGCTGTCCGCCAGGCGGGTGGCCAGCATAGAAGCCACACCACCACCAACCCAGCGCAACACGGACCTGCTGCGCCGCCGACAGCTCCGCCTGCAGCTCGGCGCAGCGGCGGTCCAGCGCCGCCGCCCGCAGCGCGTCCGCCTGCAGCCCCGCGCACCGCGCCTCCACCGCCGCCAGGCGCTTCGTGGCCGCCTCGCGCCCCGCCTGCGCCTGCACGCCACAGTGCGATCTGCTCAGGCTTGTGGCGCCATTCACGTGTTGCGCCTCATGCCGATAGGGGACTCCACAGAATGATCTTGGAGCTCATCTCCTACAGCCCTGACTGTCTGCAAGCACCATATCGTGAGCGTACCTCGTTCAGGGCGTCCTGGGCCCGCCAGGCCGCCTGCTGCGCCTGCTGCACCTGGCGCCGCAGGGCGCCCACCTCGCCGCCGGCTGCGGCGCTTTCGCCGGGCTGCTCCATTGCGAGTGAGAGTCAGCGCTCGCTGTGTTGCGGGGCGTTGGCTTTCTTTGCAGATCACAGGCTTGCGGCAACTTGTGCCACTGCGGCTGTCTGGGTGTGCGCCAGCGGCAGGTCCTTGCGAAGCTAGCACCGCTTGATGGTATGCTGCAGACTGGCGAGTCGTGTGTGTCACCCTTACTGTGCCTGGATCGGGTTCCGATGATCAAGCAGCCTCAGACAGCATCGCCGCTGATTCAAACCATGTCTACAGCTCGCTGGGGCAAATTCTGACTTAAAAAAGGGCCTGGGTTGCTGCGATGCTTGCAGTCCGCTCCGAGATCCAGGCAACGTGTAAATACGACAATGACACCCGGTTTGCAACGTCCTACAGCACTGGGCAACTCCCAGGCAGATGTTGGAATGTGATGTCATCCCACAACCGCGCGATGGCCCCTCCTCCTCCTGCTCCTCAGTTATATGTTGCACTTTTGGGAAAGCTTCTGTGCTGAACTCATCTTACACCACCAAGCTCACCCGGTGCTGAGCCGAGCGCGCCTGGCACTGCTGAAGCTTTGGTGCAATCCTGTGCATGCTCCACTCTGCAAAGGCTCTGCCTTGCAACTAAACAACAGCCCACCCCCTGTGAAGTGCTGGCTACATCAGCAGAAAGGACGCAGAGCTTGCAGCTGGCCATCGGGGTCTTCTTGAGTGCCGGTGCCGCGCCACCATGGGGGTGGGCGGCAACATCATCGGCCGCATGGGCGCGGCCCGCGAGTCCGCCTACTTCAAGCTAGAGCAGGTGCTATTTTGCATACTTCACGCACCTGGACGCCCTCACTGTAATATGCCCGTCACGCCCGCAAGCTGGGGCACATCAATGGCACGAGAATATGCCGCGCTGATGGCATGCTTCTGTGCTTGCACCCCACGCAGGAGGCGGAGCTGCAGCGGCACCGGCGGCGGCTGGTGCGGGAGGGGCACATCCAGGAGCTGGAGGGGGCGCGGCTGGGCGGCGCCGTTGGCCACGCCGCCACCGACAGCTCCGCCAACTTCGAGGTGCGCCAGGATGCGGGGCTCGGACAGCGGTGCAGGCGTGTGTCTGCCGAACATGGCCAGTCGTCGCTCTCACCACTGCACATCCAAAAGCATGCTCTGCTGTACATTCTCAATATTGAATTGTGTGGCTGGTACATCTGCTGGTCACTGTGCACCTGTGTCCTTCAAATGGGTCCAGTACGCACAGTGCCTGCCTAAGCCCTCGATGCACTGGCAACGACTCAGTCAGATTCCTTCCTGACTGTCGTTCCTGTTCGTCGCCTGCTCAGGTGCTCGCAGAGATCCTGCAGCAGCGGGCGCGGGTGTACGACCCGCACGCCGCCTCGCGCAAGGACTTTGTCAGGTGCCTGCAGCTTTGCCGTCCTATTGCTGCCAGCTCACCGCACCACGCTGCTGCTGCTGCTGGTGCAGTCGCAGCCAGCACTGCAGGCCGCAGCGTGCAGCACGGAAGCCGTGCTATGGTTTGCGGCACACATGGCGTCGACGTGGCAACTAGCAATGGCAGCTGCACACCGCTTGTGCAGACTTCCCGAGCCCAGACATGCTGCTTGCAATGCTCGGGCTCTTGAATTCTAACAGCTGCACGGATGGTGCGCCCCAGGCGCATCAAGGGCATGCCGGCGCGGCTGTCCGCGGCAGAGGTGGCGCGCTACCGGTCGTCCATGGCGGGCGCCGCCGCGCTGGTGGGCCACGTGCCCCGCCTCGCCCTGGGCGGCCGCAACCGCTACGGCCTCGCCGCCGCCGCCGCGCAGGTGTGGCCCAGGGTTTAGCAAGCTGCAGTCGGAGCCCGCCCAGTCAGAGCGGCCTGCAGTGGCTTGGCAGGGCCCCGCTTTGCGCTCCGCCGCAGCGTCTGCCGAGCAGCACCAGGCGTGCAGCGCCCGTGCTAGCATGCACGTGCCCACGCCGACGCCGTGCTGTGCAGGACCTGGCGGCGGCGGCGCCGGCGGCCATCTCGCCGGAGGCGGCGGAGGTGGCGCGCCGCTCCTACAACGCCGGCGTGCGCGCCCTCGCGTACGGCTCGTTGCTGGGTGCGCTGTGCTGCAGACACGAGGTTGGGAGGCCAGGGCGCTGGGCGAGCCACCCTGCCGCCAGTCTCGGGCGCTGTGGGTGTCAACCGACAGTCACGCCCTGCCGGGCAGTTGTGCATGTGCCATCAGCGCATCATGGAGCCGCCACTGACTGGTCTCACTGTCGAGTTTGTCGAAGTGCGTCTTGCGCCGCGCGTGCTGCAGGCTTCCTGGGCGTGGCGGCGGGCGCGACGCTGGCGGTGCGCGCGATGGACGTGCACTCGCCCGCGGAGTTCCGGGATGCGGTGCGCTCGGCTGCGGAGCCCACCGCCGAGGCGCTGCGCTCGCGCGCTGCCGGCGTCAGATCCGCCATCCAGGCATGCGCTGTTCGTTGTCATGCGGAGGAGGCATGTGCTATGCCTACTTGATTGCTGAAGATGACCAGCACGTTGCACATGCCACACTTCACCCCTCCGCAGCTGCACACATGCATCCCCTTCGCAGCGCCGCAGCATCTCTCGTTGCAGTGCGGCTGCTGACGTGTGCGCCGGCATGGCTGCAGGCGTTCCTGGGGCTGGACCCAGAGGCGGCGGGCGACGAGGGGGCGGGCGGCGGCGGGTGGCAGCAGCGCCAGAGCCCGCCGGACAGCGAGCTGCAGAAGCGGCTGGCCAGCCGCTGGAACCCGCGCGTCGTCGGCAGCACCAGCCTGTAGCGGGCCGGGCCGCCAGCATTGGAGCCCGAACCCGCCGAGCAGCGGCAGGCGGCAGCTGATCTTGTACAGATTCATTTGACAGGAGGCAGTTGTGCCTGACAAAGTGACAATGGGGTTGCTGTGTGTATACGAGTTGTCATGTACTGCATGTATCCAACCGTAATTGATTCTAGGCGGCAGAGTTCTGTAGCGTGTGCTGGCACAGCCACGGTGTGTTTGCAATGCATGGCTGTTGTTGTGCGCAAGATTTTCGCAGCGGTGCGCATGCCAGTGTGGTTGTAGATAGTCGCCTTTCCTTGACCTGCCCTATCTGCTGCTTATCATGGCGAGCGGTGGAGGCGGAGGATTTTCAGCCAGAAGGCAGATTCAAATCTGGGCAGATCTCGCCCTGACTCATGAGTCATTGATCTGGTTTGCACAAGTCGCCCGTGGCTCATGCTCCGTGCCCCCCACAGTCGCACTGCTCAACAGCAAGTCAATTCACTTGCGAACATCAGAATCCGCCCAAATACAGCCGTCGGCAGCGAAGCGCAAGCCTAGTTGGACGGTGAGTTCCCCTGTCAACTTCACGATGCAGGCTTTCCGTGCAGTTTCTGCCGAGGTGCAACCCTACCTGTGCTCGGGTAGAGCAGCGGCTGCAGCCACAGGGCAGCACTGCTTTATGGCAGCTTTCCACTGGCGGTGTCGGTTGCGCGTCGGGGCCGCGGCGCCAGGAGTGCAACCGTTGCATGTTTTGTGGGGCTTGCATTCTGGACGTTGTAGATTTGGTGGCAGCCGGTTCAGGTAGCCCTTGGCACTGTCTGCGGCCAGATTCTACCAGTTTAGCAAGCTGATTCTGCCGCGAGCGTGTGTAATGTGAATCTGTGTCGCTCGGGTGCTGACGAGGACGGGTCCTCTTTGTTGTTGTGACACTGACTGGACACCTGTTGCTCACACAGGGTGCTCGGTTCTACACCAGCCTACGTGCCGCCTTGTCTGCCACCGGGCGCCTTTGCGGTCGCCCTTGAGTGCTCAGGTGCGCCCCGGCGGCTGGTGTCGTGCGGGGATCCGCTCGTGCACAGGGCGCACTCCGCACCATGGGGTGCCTGTTGCCGTGCATGTGACTGAAGAACTTCGCTGCTGCATCTTTGGAAGCATTATCCATTGCGCAGCGACAGTTTGCGCACCGAGGCAGCGAGCCCGTGTCGGCCGGGGTGCCTGGGAAGTTGCCCAGCACCTGTGCTGTGCTGCCATTGCCAAGCGGCGGCAGCCCCGCGATGCACGTCTGACATCCTCCGCTCAGCTGAGAATGTGACGAGAATTGGGTCATTATCTTGATCCGCGGCATGCCTGCCGCCTGGGGTCACATTTCGTGTGGGGTGACACACCCGCAGCCAGCTGTAAAGGGAAGCAACGTGGGCCGCAGCCGACGGACAGTGACCGAGGTCTGAGCTGTGTCACTGCTGCGACCCGCAGGATGGGAGGCGGCGGACCCGTGGCGGACCTGCCGGGGCAGCGCACAGACCAGCATGAGGGCCGCTACACGCCCTACGTCGCCATGGTCACCCTGGTGGCGGTGCGTCCGCGCATGGTCGATTGCTGCCACTGCAAGCAGGCGGCTGCAGACTGGCGACACGCTGTTGACGCATGGCATTAGTGTCTCGAGTGGTTTTGCCCCTGATGTATGGCATGCCCTCATGCCATGTCCCCTTTCCCGCAGGCCTCTGGCGGCCTGATGTTCGGGTGAGAGCAGGGACATCTTGCTGTGGATTCTGTTGGGACGTGTGCACTGCTGACGGACTCTTCTGATCTGAGTCACAATGCACGGAGGCCACTGATGTTGTCGTGCCACAACTGTGGTACACGTTGTCATCTGCAGGTATGACAATGGTGTGTCTGGCGGCGTCAGCAACATGGACGCTTTCCTGGAGAAGTTCTACCCAAGTGCGCTTCCCTTCAGCTCTGCAGTGTCTGCCAAACAGGCCCCCCCTGCTTCACACGCGAAGGTCACCACACCATGGCTGACAGCCCCTGTGACATTCGTGCGCAGGCGTGTTTGTTGCCAAGAACGCCGACAACAGCGACAGCCCCTACTGCAAGTTCAACAACCAGAAGCTGCAGACGTTCACATCCTGCCTGTTCCTCGCCGGTACGGCCCGGCGTTGAACCCTGGCCTCGCAGTGGTCCAAGCTCATACTGGCGCTGCGCACTTTTGCTGCTGGAGCCATTTCCTGGTCGTCTTTGGCAGTGTCTGGTGGCATGTCGCTGACCACTGCCCCTGCTGGGGCCCACCAGTATTCCCTGGAGTGCGCAGGCCTGGTCGCCAGCTTCCCGGCGGCGTGGGTGACGAAGCACAAGGGCCGCAAGGTCTCCATGGTCACGGCCGGCGCCGCGTACATGATTGGTGCGGTTCTGCCTTCTCATGCCCCTGCCTGGCGGCTGCTAGCCCTGAAAGTTGCGAACTTGAACTCTGCCAGTCACTGGAGTTGCTGTAGCTGGACTGTCTCGACTGTGTCTGCGTCATGCAACTGCAGGCACCATCATTCTGGTGGCGGCAGAGGTTGAGGCGATGCTGTACATCGGCCGCGCCATCCTGGGCTTTGGCGTCGGCTTCGCCATCCAGGTGCGTGCTGTGCTGTTCTGCCGCCGCCGCCAGTGCCGTATGCCACCACCAAGTGGCGTAGTGACACGCTGGAATGCATAGCACACCAACTGGCTTCTGTCCTCGTGACATTCCTGCTGTTGCTCTGCTGCAGTGCACGACCCGTGAGTCCTCAGAGTCCCCCCAGCGGCCGACTGGGTCCTGCCCCACCCTGTGCCATGTTGCTCGTCTGACTGAGGACACCTGCACTTCGCTTGCTGCCTGCAGTCCCGACCCCGCTGGTGCTCACAAGGTTCCTGTCTCACCTCCTGCTGCAGTGTACAACAGCGAGATGGCGCCAGCCAAGCTGCGCGGCGGCCTCAACATCCTGTTCCAGCTCATGGTCACCATAGGTCATTAACAAACTTAGTTTTGATCATTTTAATAGTATAACTATATTTTTATAAACATGTAATAAAGATAGTAATCACTCATAAAACGCTTGGTATTCAGGTATCCTGGTCGCGCAACTCATCAACTACGGCACGCAGCACCACTCGTGGGGCTGGCGCGTGTCGCTGGCCATCGCCTTCGTGCCCGCCTTCATCCTGTTCTGGGGTGCGCGCCGCAGACCGACGTCCTGACGAGCAGCAGCGCCTCCCGCATGCGCCGCAGGATCGAGGCCGCTGCCGACAGCGTTGTTGCAGTGTCAGACGGGCGTTGTTGCAGTGTTCAGACGGGCGCCCCTGTTTTCTTCCTTGGCACCTGCGGCATCGACCTGGCCGTCCACTTCCTGCAAGGTCCCGCTGGGGCGGTGAAGCGGTGGTGACTGGGAGCTGTACCCCGCAGGCGGCATCCTGCTGCCGGAGACGCCCAACTCGCTGATCGAACGCGGCCACCTGGACGAGGCGCAGCGCGTGCTGCGCAAGCTGCGCGGCACCGACAACATCCGCGTCGAGTACGAGGACATCCTGCTGGTGCGCCCCGCACGCCCGGCGGCGCAGCTGCGACGGCCTGCTGGTCGCACTTGTTGACAGCCGATGCGTGGTGGCACTCGACAGAGCTGTGATGGCACCAGCGGCGTGCAGCGCGGCGGCCCTGCTCGCACGACAGCATCGTGCTCCGCCACGGAATGCTCATGCACCGCTGGCCCGTGTCTGATCAGCGGTATACTCAGAATGTTGCCCCTGCCCCACAGGCGACGCAGGCCGCCAAGGAGGTGGGCGGCAATGCGTACGCCACGCTGCTGAAGCGCCAGTACCGCCCCCAGCTCATCATCACCATCCTGGTGCGCCACGCTTTCTTCAATGCTAGTCGCAGCGCTGTTTGGTTGCCTGCTGAGCAATGCTGCGAGACGCTCGCATGTCATGTGGAGCGCTGAGGTGGATCTTGCATCTGGAAAGGCGTGCGCTGTTGCTCCTGCAGATGCCCTTCTTCCAGCAGTTCACCGGCATCAACGCCATCATCTTCTACTCCCCCATCTTCTTCTCCACCCTGGGCTCCGGCGACAAGGCCTCCCTGCTGGCCTCGGTGCGCCGCCACCACTTCCCTCGCCACCACTCCGCGTTGTGTCTGCCTACGTCATGCGGAGGACACCTGGCAGCTGGGTTTCAGCCTGCATGGCACTCCAGCATGGCACTCCAGCGCCCGAGCCGCATGGCAGCACCCCTGCACTCTGGCCCTGTGCCGCCGCGCTGCCGAGGGAGGTCACTGACACCCCACACCCCGCCGCCCCCGCAGGTCATCGTGGGCGCCGTGAACGTGCTGTCCACCCTGGTCGCGGTGTTTGGCGTGGACCGCCTGGGCCGGCGCGTGCTGCTGCTGGAGGCGGGCGTGCAGATGTTCATCGCCGAGATCCTGGTCGCCATCCTGCTGGGCCACTACTTCGCCAGTGAGGGCTCCTGGAGCTCAGACATGCCGCCGCCATGCCTGCGTCGTGTGTCTGCAGACAGCACAGCACTGCGCGCAGCCCTGGTGGCGGCCATTTGTGCTAGGCCGCTGTCTTGCCAGTGTGTTGCCGTGTGCCGGAGTGTCATGTGTGTATGCATCTGTGAGGCTGCAGGCCCCCAGCAGCCTGCTGCATGCCCTGCTGTGAAGGTGTTGCTCTGTTGCCTGGCTGCAGGCGCCAGACGTGCTTAACATACTGTACTTGCAGCTGCTGCTGCTGCGTGACGTTTGTGGACTGTGTGCGCCTGCAGACAGCGACGACCTGCCCAACTCCGTGGCCATCGGCGTGATCGTGCTCATCTGCGTGTTCGTGTCGGCGTTCGCCTGGTCCTGGGGCCCCCTGGGCTGGCTGGTGCGCCGCCGGCCTGTTGCCATGCTGCGTGTGCAATCCTGCGTGTCAATGGCGGGCCAGCTGTGCCGGATGCTTAATACCACACGCACCAGCTGGGGTGTTGCGCTGCCATCATGCTCTGTCGTGATATGTGGTTGTGGAGTCGGCAAATTCTGATGGCTTGCGCCTGCTTGCAGATCCCGTCTGAGATCCACCCGCTCGAGACCCGCTCAGCCGGCCAGGGCATCAACGTCTGTGTCAACCTGTGAGTGCTGCCGCTGGCTTGGTGCAATGGCTGTGGGGTTTGGGGTTTGAGCATGCTCCATGCAGAATGGGACTGCTGAACTGCCAGGCTGTGCGGATGCTTCTGGGGATTGATGCTATCAGGGCAATGGTGTTGTGAGCTGGCTGTCATGCTGCCTGCAGGCTGTTCACATTCTTGATCGCCCAGTGTTTCGTCTCCATGCTGTGTGCGGTGGGTCCCCAAAGGGCTCAGCTTGCCGTGACGCTTGCTGAGGCCGTTTGCTGATGCAGCCTGCACAATGGCTGTTGTTGACACCTATGTTGCTGCAGACTGCAAGGTTGAATGTGTTCTGACATCGACGCAGATGGAGTATGGAGTGTTCCTGTTCTTTGCGGGCTGGGTGGTCATCATGACGTGCGTACAGTCTGTGCATGGACTGCTCTATGTGCCAGCTCCACCTGCAGTGCCGTGGCTGTGAGCAGGGTAAGCTGCCGTGTAGAAGCTGGGCCCCGTGCTGACGCCGCTGATGCTGCCCGCAGGCTGTTCACCCTGTTCTTCATCGTGAGTCGTTCGGCAGCGATCCGCCTCCTCCCCGCTGCATTGCTGCTCCCAGCTCTGCCCTTCGTCACAGCATTGCTGCCAAGTTGTGTTCTGCATATCTGCAAGCACTGGTGCTGCCTATGGCTGCTACTTAATAGCCGCTGTAACACTTGCTGTTGATGCCCGCAGCCCGAGACCAAGGGCCTACTGATTGAGGATGTGCACGAGGTGTTTGCCGCCCACTGGTGAGCCCTGTAGCAGCACCCACGCCACGCACTCTTGTGCCGCAGCCTGCACGCGCTAGCATTTGCCAGGGCTCGGGGTGTGTCGCCGTCGGCGGGGCGCACCTGACTTGCTGACACCCCGAGGCTTCGACCATGCGCAGGTTCTGGAAGCGCACCGGTGTCGTGGCACACGTCAAGGTGTGTTGGCGCTGCCATCTCAGACATGCTGGGAAGTGATCGTTGCAAACAGCACAAGTCTGTCGAGGGCCCTGCGCCGGGCAGCTGCTGCATTGTGGGGGGGGGGGGGACTGATGCTGTGTTCAGGCAGACGCTGTGTTGAACCAGAATCACAGCAGAGTTACATGGCCGAGTGTGCGCTCTGTGGGCGCTGCACAGCTGTGCTATGGACCTGTGTGCTCACCGTGTCGCTGCTGTGCCCACCCTGCAGGACATCGAGGGCCGGCCGTCCATGATCGGCAAGGTCAACGTGCTGCAGCAGGCGAGCATGGCGGCAGGCGCACCCGGCTCCAAGGTAACAATGAAAACACGTACATCACAGCCTACTTGGGCAAACCCACTGGGTCGTTGATGTCTGCAGCTGCTCAGTCAGGGCCCCGCCGCCGGGGCCTGCGCTGCGCTGCACAACGCCAGCGTGCGGTGCACATCAGGGCCACGCAACGCCCAACACCAGTTGGCTGGGCGCTGCGTGCGTGGGGTCCTGGTGCACGGTGTGCGCGCCCTGCTGATGTGAGTCGTCACCCTGCCGCAGGTCTCCATCGACCGACGCTCGCTGGGCGGACCCACTAAGTCGATCACCGAGGAGCCCGGCGTGAACCGGCTGTGAGGCGCGCCCGCAGCTCCAGCCGGGCAGCTACGGCGGGGCGGCCGGAAGCGAGCCGCCGCTGCGTGCCCGGGGCGGCGGCGGCTGCCGCGGCGCCTCAAGCTGAGCGGCGTCTGCAGCGCGGCTGGGCGGGCGCGGCAGCCGCCCGCCGCTGCTCTCATACTGGGTCCGAGCATGCAAGCAAGCAGGGAGATCTGATTCCCGCACACACACGACTACAGTACCTATCTGGTGCGGACGTAGACAGATGCGCATTCTACACCGCTGCTCCTGGCGGCAGGCAGATCATGGCCGTCAGCCACCCTGTATCAGCAGCACCACCGATTCGTGGGCATGGCATCTCTGTGCGCACTGCTGCCTGCTGTGCTGCAATTCGCTGGATTGCATGCAAGGCACTGCAGTGCTGCAACCAACATACCTGCCAGTGGGTTTTTGCATTTTGGGCCCGGATGTCGCTGTCGTCATGCCACTCCACTGGACGTGCTTTGGCATATGATTTTGCTGCCGACAAGTGGTGTGTGTCCTTTGTGTGCGGTGTGCAGTCCTGTGCAACGTGGTGGTGTGCTGCTGGGGATGTGTTCTTACAATGTAAACCAGGCAGTTGCGCACATGCATGCCTCATGACTGTCTGCACATTGCACACAGCGCCATATACAACAGGTGCCGCATTCTGGCAGAGGCCAACGACTGCCACTGTCGGTAGTTCAAGAAGCAAGCATGGTGGCGGAGGCGGTTGCAGCAGCACTGCAACGGCGGAGCATATTTCTCGGCAGCGGACGGACATGCAGTAGTCTGTTTATCTCCCAACGAAGACTGACACACACGCAGGAAGCACATGCTTGGCAGTCCCGACACTGCCGGCGGCAACAGCGGCACAATGTTGAGACTGTCATACAAGCAGTCTTGCCGCACTCGAAATATGCTTCGCCCTGCCGAACCACCGCGGTTCAGCCTTGCGTGGCACATCCGGCAGCCGTGTCTCAGTGGCCGTTGTGAACACTCGCTCGTCATGCAGCTACCCCGTAGGAGGTGTGGGTGACATTGCTCGCGAGTGACGATTGAGCACTGGTGTCGCTTCGTCCTCAACTGCCGTGGGTTCGCAGCTCACTGGGCAAGCTGCTCCAGAGGGCAGATCCCGAGGGGGTGCAAAGTCCCAGTAGCGTTTCGCTCCCTTTCAGGTGTAGGAACCGCTTCCTACCCTCAGAGGCGGAGGGCAGGTTTACGAGAGGACGCAAAGCTAGGGGCGGGGCTGCGCCCTTTCAACCATGGGAAGTGCTTCCAGCCGCCAGCGGCCAATATTCCCCACACTCTCACACCACGTGATGGGGGTGACGAGATGGGGCGATCACAGGATCGAGGCCGTGAAGTGAGGCTGATGCGATCACAAAACGTCAATACGCCGCGCCTGGCAGCTCAAAGCGCAGCCACTGGTTCCCAAGAGTTGCCTTGCTCGGTCGCCGGCTGTCGGCGCGCAACATTCTGCCTGCATTGGGTGCAAGCGCGTAAGTGGGGCTGCTTGGCTGCCAGCTTCCGGCTGCTGCGCTACTGAAACAAGCGACGCCGCAGAGCATACCTCCAACCGTGAGTCCTCCGCATCTGCACTGCTGCTGGACTCTGCGCAGCATCTCACGCGCAGCATTGTGCCTTGAACTGTTACCGCCCTGCTGAGTCGGATGCTTTCCTGCGCCGGCAGCCAGCTTGCCAGTACTCCCGCTCAGCACGCTGAAGTGACCGTCTCCAATGTGATCCATGGAGCTCGACTCGCGCACTGTGTATGCGTGTGGTGCATGCGGTGCCTGACCGGGACAGCTGAAGGCAGGTTCATGATTCGGATCCGCTGACTGCACGACGTGAATGCGCGGTCACGGGACGCCTTCTTGACTGCAGGGCGCCCAGGCATGCCCCATGGCGTATGCAAGGCTGCTTGAAGGTGAGGGCTCGGTGTGTGCTCGAAAGCGCCCTGATTTCCTGGTCATTCGGCTGTCGGAGGTTATGCGTGGCGATGCACGAACATCAGCACTGCGTACTGTAGTGCCCCAGGCGCATGCGGCTCAGCAAGGGACATTGCGCTGTAGCGCGCCACGCGATCGCACCACAGTGCACTTGGCTGCCCGGCGCCTGCGGTGTCCCAGACTTGGTCTCCGGGGCACTGTGGGTCACTTGGGGCGTCAGACCATGCGAGGCCCGTGACGACACCTCGGGAATCGGCCACAATATATGCGCGGTTTCAGTGCCGCCATCTGATGACCTCTGTGCTGTATCTCCGCCAGGACAACCGGGACGTACATCTGCAAGCGGCAAGGTGCACAGCGCTTCACCAGGCGGAGGCGTTGTGGGCGTGACCGCAGCAGCCTCCGCGATGCAGCAGCAGCAGCAGCTGCCGCAGGCCGCGGACCCGGGCAGCCCTGCGAATGGCGCCCCGGGGCGGCCGCCGGCGTACATCGATCGCGCGGCGTCCATGCCGGAGTTCGCCGCCAAGGCCCCGCGGCGCGGCGGCAGCGCCGCCCTGGACCTGCGGCGGCGCTTCGGCACCCCGCTGGCCGCCCCAAGCCCCAACGTCCGCCCAGCAGCAGCCGCCCGCCCCGACAGCAGCGGCGCGACCCCGCCGCAGCTGCCGGGCCTGCCGACGATCACTCTGCCGGCCCCCGCTGTGGCGGAGAGCCCCTTCGCAGCCGCAGCAGCGGTCGCGGTGGGCCACCGAGCCAGCATGGACGACCTGGAGCCCACGCTGCGCAGCCAGTCGCTGCCGCCCATCCGGCTCGCGCTGTCGTCCACCGCCTCCGCCGAGGCGCTGGCCCGGTACTCGACGCTGCAGCGCGCCAGCGTGCAGTCGGCGCTGGAGGCGATCAGCCACTACACCTCGCTGCGCACCACCGCCGGGCCCGCCTTCGTTGACGCCCGCAACCTGATCAAGGTGGGGGAGCTGGGCAGCGGGGCGTACGCCACGGTGGAGCACTGCCAGCTGGCCAACTGGCGGGACCCGTCGCAGCACGGGGCGCGCGGCCAAGGCGGCGCCCTGGCGGCCCTGGAGCGCAGCTCCTCGCCGGGGACCGCCCTGGAGCGCCGGGCCTCCCTGGAGCGGTTTTCCTCGCCGCACGCCCCCGACGCCTCCTCGCCAGATGCGGACGCCTTCAGGGACGACTCCGCGTACCCGCGCCACGCCGGCGGCGGCCGCGGCGCCAGCCGCAAGAGCCCCTTCGGCAGCCGGCTGGGCTTCGGCGGCAGCGGCGGCGGGGGCTGCGCCTCACAACGGGGCCGGCGGGGCGGCTGCGGGCGGCGGCCGGCGCTGCTGGATGTTGCGGTGAAGCACCTGCGGCCGTCGCTGTTCGACTGCCAGGCGGACCTGGACGATTTTGTGCGGGAGGCGGTGCTGCTGGCCGGCCTGCAGCACAGGTGAGGAGGACAGCCCAGACAGGCCTCAAGCCTGAGAGCGCGTCCATGTGCGCTTGGGAGCTGCGGTCCGCAATGTGGGACTGGTCCGCCGTCATCTGTATGCACAACCAAGCTTTGCGGACACCACGCTTTGCGCCCTCAGGCTGGGACGCCTTGCAGCGTCCTCCTCTGGGTGCTGGGTGCTGTGACAGCTTTGCGCGGGGCATCAGGCTGTGTCCATGGTTCGTGCACCGAGCCTGCGACGCTGGCCCGAAGGCAGTTGACACGCGCTCCGCTCCCTGCACCCAGGTCGGTCGTGGGCGTGCTGGGCGTGGGCTTCTCGGAGGCGCCGCCCGGCGGCGGCAGCGCCGTCGGCGCCGACAGCATCTTCATGGTCACGGAGCTGTGCTGGGGCGGGTCGCTGCGGGAGAAGGTGCTGCAGCAGATGGTCGCCGGCCGCAAGGTGCCTCGGTTACTTCCAGTAGCTTGGTGGCAGCGAGTCACGGTAATTCAGGATTTATGTTTGGTGTCCGGGAGGCTGGCTGGCAAACGGCCCAGTGGCGCGAGCCAACCTCATGCACGTCGGCTGGCTTTGAGCGCATCCCCTCTCAGTGGGCGTCCCAGCAGGGTTCAGCACAAGGACTCCTCAGGCAGCTCTGGTCCAGCGGCAGGTGATCCGGGCTGCTTCGCGGGTCCGAGCCCCGCCTGTGCTGCCGGCGCAGGTGGTGTACACCTACGCGCAGGGGCTGGCGTGGTGCGCGCAGGCCGCGGACGGGCTGGCGTTCCTGCACGCGCAGTCGCCCCGCATCATCCACCGCGACATCAAGCTGGACAACGTGCTGCTGACCGACGGTACGCCGGCCCCCGCATCGCCGCGTGCAGCTGGCCGCCAAACCTGCAGCCGAGCAACCTTCTGCTGGGCATCCCTCACGGCAGCGTGTCCGCTTGCATGGCCCGGCCGTCAATGTGCATCCTGCATGCAGCATGCAGCAGCCGGCAACATGAGTGTGTCACTTCGAGAAAGGCCAGCTCCATTGAGGCCGCGCTGCGCCGGTGCCGCAGATGGCGAGGGGGGCCTGGAGGCCAAGCTGGCCGACTTCGGGCTGCACGCCACGGTGGAGGCGCTCGACAACAGCTCGCTGTCAAAGCGCCTGTGCGTCTCTCGGGCTTCTCGAGCAGCTCGTCGTGATGGGCAGACTGCAGCTGAAATGTGACTGACCAGCGACGTTCCTGTCTGAAAGCCATGCGCTCTGACGTGATGTCGGCGTCAGCATGCTGGCTGACCCGTCTGTTTGCAGACTGATGCACAATGTTGGTGTGCACATGTCACACCTCCGCTCATCTGCCCAAGCTTCACGCACTGCATGGCTGTAGCAGGACTCGCTGAAGCAATAGCGCGCCCGGCATGCAGGGCGGAGCTCGTGCAGGCGGAGCAGCAGGCGGAGCCCGCGTCTCCCGCCCGGGGCGCCAGGAGCCTGAAGGTGCGGCTTCAGGGTTTTAATCCTGCACGGATGCTGCTGCTTGTTGCAGTCTTCCCCGGTCCAGGACAGCAACCGCAGGTCGATGTACAGGCTCGGCGGTTCGCCCACAGGGGCGCGTGCCAGGGCAGCGCAGCCCTGTTGTAGCACACAGCACGTCGCAGCCTCGAAACCCTGATGATGGGATCCTGGTCGCACCGCAGTTTTCGCGCAGCCTGAGCGACAAGGACCGCCGCACGAGCGGCGACCTGCGGCGCGGCAGCTCCGACGAGAAGCCGCTGCGCCACAGCAGCAAGTCGGCCGACGCCACCGCCGGCGGCGGCCTGCTCAGGTGCGCCCGCCGGCCCGCGCCCCATGCCGCTGCTGCCGCTGCCGGGCTGATGCCCTGGATCCCTCACGATGGAGGCGCTGGACACACCATCTGCGTCCCACACAGCAGCGTGACGCGTGCTGTGCTCCGTGGCCCCGCAGCAAGGTGCGCAGCCTGGTGCGCTCGCGCGGCAGCAGCGGGGCGGGGGTGCGGCCGGCGCCGCCGCCGCAGGACAGCCCCGGGCACAACCTCACAGGTGAGCCTGGGGTGCAGGCTGGCCGGATACTTGCGCTGGTGCTGTTCAGCATGACTGGCGGCAGCATGCATCATCAGCTTCCTATCATCATGCATGTCATCATCAGCTGTTTTCTCTTCACCAGCATGCTCATCAGCTGCAGCGCGCCACCTGCGTCCCTTCCGGCGGCAGCGGGCAGCGCTGACCCTGCGGTGTGGCATGCTGCAGGGCAGACGGGGTCGTTCCTGGGCATGGCGCCGGAGGTCACGCTGGCCAAGCCCTACGACGAGAAGGTGCCCGCTGCTCGCAAGCGATGCAACCACCTGGCCACCTGTCTGAGATGCCACATGGGCCGCTGATGTGCCAGCAGCGGCCAAACGTTGTGATACCCAGCATCTCTGCGGATGCTGCGCCAGCAGCGCTTGCGCTGCCACGCTGCTGGACTGAAAAGGTTTCCGCCGTTCCCGGCTCAGCGCGCCGACGCCGCTGACTGCCACCGCAGGCGGATGTGTTCAGCCTGGGCTGCGTCATCACCGACGTGCTGGGCAAGCAGCTGACGTCCAGCGAGGTCGCGTACCACGGTACGATCCAGGAGTTCCAGCGCTACGCGATGCGGTGCGCACCCTGCGGCACCCCCGCCAGCCTGTGTCACCCTCATGTACAGCCGTGAGTTCGCCAGATGGCCGGAGTCAGGTGGCCGCTGCGATCCAGCGCGCACGCTGAGCTGGCGGGAATATCGACGCCAGTGTCGCTGCCGCCACCATGTGGCGGTGTGAAGCGCCGCGCGCGCGCAGCTGGCGTCACCTGACACGAGCCGGCTGTGGTCGCTGCAGGGTGGCGTACGGGTACCGGCGGAGGACGCCCGCCAACTGGGCGCCGCAGCTGACGGCGCTGGTGGAGGCCTGCCTCGCGCAGCGCCCCGCCGACCGGCCCCCCGCCTCCGAGGTGCGCTCACGATACAGATGGCGATCACAATGCATGGACACGACTTCACCGTTGCGCCTGGCGTTGCTCGCAGCCACACAAACACTCGACAGGGATGAGGCTTGGCTGCAGCTCCGTCCCTGTTGACAGTAGCACACAGTCAGGACGCAGCACCTGCACCATGTCTGTTTGGTGCGTAGGGGGATGATATGGTGCATAGGGGAGCATTGTGTCCGAAACCGATCGCCGTGTGCCTGCAGGTGGCTGCGCGGCTGCGGGGCATGGCGGACGCGGTGGCGGACATGGACAAGGGGCTGCGCCGCGGCGCGTGCGGCTGCCTCGGCTGAGGGCTGCCGCCCAAGGCTTTCCCACCGCCTGGCCGACGCACAATCAAGGAAGAACACGAGCGGCGCATCGCCAATCAGCAAGTGCCGCCCAAGAGGCTTGGCCATGCGCAGCAGCGCGGGCGCTGCTGCTGAGGGGCAGCACCAACAAACGGCCAGCAAGGAGATGACTATTCAGTGGACCCTCCCATGACGCCCTGAGCAGCAGCGGGGGTGAGGCCCCGACAGCAGCTGCCGGGACTGAAGCAGAACAGAAACAGCGTGCGAGATGGTCAGGAGATCATTGTGAACCGCTGGTGGGACCTGAGTCAAGGATGTGGTGCAGTGTTCACAAACATGCTGCTGGTGCCACACACCAACAGCTGCAGTCTCGTGGCGATGGCAGCAGCCAAGGGTAGGGGCACGAGCCCATGACCTCATGCGCTGAAGTTCAACAGTCTGCGCTCACGGCTGTATTTGATCAGCTGCTGCCATCGCCAGCATGTGTGTGAGGCTGCCCCCGTGCTATCATATGCTTGCAGTCGAATCACCTGCGGTATGCTTTGACTCAGCAAATCGACTTTCATGTATTGATATGCTCGTGGCAGTGTGTGTTTACATTGCTGTTGATCTGTGCTGGCGTGATACCTCGAGGTATACGACCGAACCGCAGTGGAACCCCTTCTCAGTGACGATTCTGCTGACCACACCGTGCACATCAAACTTCTCATACTTCACTGGTTGTGTGCATCTAGCCATCATGAACAAGCCACAGTAACAAGCAGTTGTTGAGACTAACAGCATCCCCGCAACATGTCAAAGTAGTCGAGGGCGAAGCATCGGTTGAGGCAGCTCATAAACGCAAGCCGCCCCAACAGTCAGGCACCGTGGTCCCACTAATGTGTATACAGTACCCCGTGAAGTGGCTGGTTGTGCAAGGCTTGAGAGAAACGCATCTCAAAGCAAGGAGGTGTGAGGTTTCAGACGCAGTCTGAATCCGCTGCCCCGCTGACGTGTGCACCGCAGCAACACGTCATTCCCAACATGAGCATCGATGCGATGAAGCGTGTAGCCGGAGGCTGCCAACCTGAAAGGCGGCGTGCAGCACCGGCAGCTGGCATGCCATGTGGCAGCCTGCTGCAGTAAATTCAGCACTTGATGAGGCGCTCCATGCCCAGGGCAGGCAGCATCGCCGCATCCGCAGCGGCCGAAGCCCGCGCCGCCGACGGCGGCAGCGGCCTGCCTCCTTTGCGCAAAGTGTTGCCGCACTGCTGGCTGCAGATGAGCTCGGCCACGGGGCCACGGCCCAGTTCTGGCGGCAGCTGCGGCTGGGAGTCGTGTGCACCAGCCTGCTGCCACCGCTGCCGCTGATGCTGCTGCTGCTGCGGCGGCGGCGGCGGCGACGGCCCGTTCGCTGCCGCCGCGACCGTCGCCGCCGCTGCCGCGGGCGCGCCCTCCGGCGCCGCGCGGGGCGGCGCCTCGCCCCCCTGCAGCAGGCTGTCGGTGGACGTCCGGCTGGAGCCGGGGCCCGCGGACAGCTTGGCTAAGGAGGACGTCCGGCTGGAGCCGGACACGGCGGACAGCCTGGCCACGGAGGGTTTTGCGGCCAGCGCCGCTTCCAGCGCCGCGGCCACGCCCGGCGTCATGACCGGCCTCGGCGGCGAGGCTGCCCTGCAGCAGCACCGCAGGCATCAGCTGGCATCGCCGAGCCAAGCAAAACAGCAGGTCATAAAAGTGCACAACAAGCACTCGCGCCAAGCCCGTGCCCCCGCAAGGTCATGGCTCACCTTTCCACCAGTAGCCTGTCGTTGAGGGCGGCCAGCTCCGGCGGCAGGCCCACTCGGTACCAGGGGTGCGCCAGGACCTCGGTCATGCTGATGCGCGACGATGCATCAGGGTCCAGCATCCAACGCACCAGGGTCATCACCTCCCCGGATACCTGCACGGAGCCGGGAAGCCCTTCAGAATCAGTGTGCGCCACATGGACAGGGCGCCAGTTGACGTAGCCTTCATCACGTGCAGCACGACGACGACGTGCAGCATGTGCACAGAGGCAGCACAGGGTGGGAGGGGGTGCACCCCAGGTGGCGGGGGCTGAATGGTGCCGCTCAGGACCCGGGGAAACATTTTGGCCATGCGCTCCGGTCGGTTCAGCCGCTCCTCGCTTGCGGCCAGAAACCTGTGCGAGCATCGCGCCCCGTGTCAGTGAAGCCTGTGCTGTGCACACGGCCAGTGAGCTGCAGGGTCGGCTGATGCTGCGCCAGCGCTGCTCAGGTGCCAAACCCTAAACCCGGGCAGAGCACACCCGGCGGCATGCGTCGCCGAAGCCGGCAACTGGTGTGTGTACCGGAGGGTTGCTGAAGTGCATGCAGGTCTCTTGCTGCGCAGCAAGAGGCGCGGTGCCATGCAGGTACATGTTGTCACAGTGCTGTCAGCAACAGATGCCGAGCAGGCTGCAAGCTGGGCAGACAGGACATATATGAAACTCACGGGTAGTTGCCAGTCACCATGGTGTACAGCACCACGCCGCAAGACCAGATGTCCACCTTGCGCCCACTGTACTTCAGGCCGCGCAGTATCTGTAGCGGTGATGACAAACACGCTCAGCGATCATCACGGGGCAATGCATGTGCTGCAGCTGCAGCACACAACAGACCTACTCTGAGCACAAGCACATGCCAAGACAATGGCCTGGTGGTTATCTGGTGGCTCACCTCGGGCGCCATGTACCTGCAGCAGCAGCCACCCAGCACCGTCAGAAAACGGCTGCGCTTGCAGCCCAGGACCGCTGCACGGCAGCTTAAACATGCTCTCGACAGGTTGGCAGCAGGACAACAAGCATTTGCAGCAGGCGCTACAGGGAGGGGTCAACGCTGGCGGACATGCAGGTGCACAGTATGCACTCACTCTGGCGTGCCGCACACGGTGCCGACCGCGTCCTGCGAGCTCAGCTCCAGCGCCTTGCTGAGCCCGAAGTCCGCGAGCTTCAGCTGCTGCGCGGCGTGCCATCGTGCCGTCTCGTCGGCCGCTGAGCCGCCGCCGCCGCCGCGACAGCCGCCGTTCACAGGCGACGTAGCGGCGGCGGCGGCGTGCGCAGCGGTGGGCTGTCTGCCGCTGAGCTGCTGGGCCTGTGTGCAGCCGCTGCAGCGCGCACAGCAGCATGAGGGCTGAGCAGTGCAGCACGGAATTGAATTGCTGATGCACGCTGGCGTCAGTACACTGCAGACTCCAATGTATAGACCAGCTGTGCGTGTGGCCAGGTTGCTGTACAGCAACAAACGTCGTGCTGCTTGCCTCAAGCAAGCGACTGGGTGAGGCGCTTACGTGAGCAGGATGTTGTCCAGCTTAATGTCGCGGGACACGACGCCCAGTCTGTGGCTGTAGTCCACTGCCGTGATGAGCTGCTGGAACAGCGCCCGGACCCTCGCCTCCGGCAGTGGGCAGCCCTGGAGCGAATAAGAGACACGAGCCTGGAACACTGCTGCCCAGCGGCAGACTGTGCAGCGGAGACTTGCTTCAGTCCAGGTCAGCGAGTGCACTGCAGCGAGCAACGCATCTTGGATGCAGGGCGACTGGCTGTCTGTATGTGAGCGGCTGCGCTATCACAGCCACAGCAGCAGCGTAGTGCCGCAGTGTCAGCGCGTGATGCAGCCACCCCCGCACCTGCGCCATCATCTGGCGGTCCACCACCTCGGACATGTCGCCGCCGTCGGCGTACTCCATGACCAGCGCCAGGTGGTTCCTGCAGAATGTCAAAGCTAACTTTTAAGAGGTATTGCCATTTTGGGTACTGGCACCACGGACAGTCAGCAGCTGCCGCCTGCCTCAAAACGTGTGCGCGGTCCGCTGCCGTGCCAGGCTGATCCCGGCATGGCGACACGCCGCTCCTGCATGGCGGTCCACGAGCAGGCGCCCGCCAGCGGCGGCTGCCGCGCAGCTGAGCTGCGCCCGACAAACTGTTAAAAATTATTTGAAAAAAAAACGCACCTGGTCAGGAACACCTCCCGCATCGCGATGATGTGCGGGTGGCCCGCCAGCTTCTGGTGGTTCAGCAGCTCCCTGCACAGGCCACCGCAGGCTGTGAGACGGTTGAACGCCGCTGGGTGCGGCGATGCTTAGTAGAGCTCCGCCAGCGGCGCACGAGCACAGCAGCGGCGGCTGCCTCGGGTCGTGCGGCGCTCGCACCAGCCCGAAACAGCCGCCGCACATCGGGTCCACTTCACGGAGCGGGGTCAGCAGGACGTGAACGAGGGCTGCAACGCCCCCGGGCCTGGCTGTTGGCCCCGCGGCGGCGCCCCACCTGCTGCACAGCTGCGCCTGGGACCCGAGGCCGCGCGGCACCATCTTGATGGCCACCCGCTCGTTGCTCCGCCGGTCCACCGCCAGCGACACCGTGCCGTTGGCGCCGCTGCGGCAGGTGGGCGCCACTTCCTCAGCGGCCGTCTGACCGCAGGAGCAGGCAGCATAGCACGCGAAAACGGCATGCCACAGTGCACCCCATGTGGTGCTGCCATTGCACCAGGGCCCCGCTACCCACTCCAGGGCGTGGCTGCCCTGCCTGCTGCAGGAAGGTGGGCTTGCGGCGATGCCACGCTTGCGCGGATGCTGGCTCCCTTACTAAGGCGCTGACTGCGTCTGATCACTGACTGATGCGGGTGACGCCGCTGCAGGGTGGGGCAGCTCAGGCCCACCTGTTGATGGTGTGCAGCCTGCGGTACCGCTGGGCCGCCAGCGCCGAGTGCCGGCTGCTGTCGGAGGTGGCTGAGGGGTGGCGGGTCGCCGGCGGAGACGCGGCACTGCTACTAGCTGTGCGGCAGGCAGCGAGGGCGGGCTCCACGCAGGCCTGGTCGTCTGTGCCCCTGCGCAACGCTGTCTAATGATCACATGCCTGCTCCAGCGTGCTCTGGGGGTTGCGTACTGGCAGTGGGAGCCAACTGCCCGCTTGACTAAGTTGTCACCGTGAGCAAACATTGATGCAGCAGGTGCCGTCGCACGGCGATCTGCACACTACGATAGGGTTTGACTATCTCACAACATACCTGAGTGACGGCAAGGAGTCGGTCTCGGTCGTGTAGGTGCTCCTCTTGTCGTTTTGCTTGGTGCTCTCGGGCTGGGTGCTGCCTTGCTCACGCCAACATGGCAGGCAGGCCATCAGCCGCATTGAGTCTGACTGGCTAGCTATGCCATATCAGAAGCCTTGCTGCAGTGCTCATCAACATTACAGCAGAGGCGGCCCGAGAGTCGGTCGGAGGTTATTCCCGTGCTGGCAGCTGTGTCATGTGCAGAGGCGGAGCGCTGCCCGAGGCGGCCTGCTTCTCCTAGCTACTGTCTACAACACGCTTCGGCTGGGTCGCCGTGCACAACAGAAGATGCGCTACAGCGTCACCAGCACTACATTTGCCGGCAATCCTTCTGTACCAGCAGGACTACACAGCCCGGACGACTACACCGGTTCCCCGTACCTTGTCGTGGCACTTGCAAGGCAGGGGCATAAGAACACCGTTGAATGGGCGGGGCAGAAGGTGCCAAGTTGGAACATGTGAAGCCTCAGTGCCGACAGCAGCCGGATTTGGGAGTGTCACAGTTCGGACGTAGGACTCAAGCGAACCCACGGCACATACGATGTCGCCTCGAAGCGCTGTGGCGCCAGCAACGCTGCAGATGGCGGGTCACCGCAGCATCGGCGGCGCGCTGCAGCCCACACAGTGCTTCAGCAGGTGCTTCACCATCACTACAATCATTCGGCTTGCTCTCCCGTTAACATCATGCACATTTGTCGCTACTTCAGCGCAACAGGCTTTGTCATGGGTCATGATGGCGGCATCTTTGCGCACACAGGCGGGTGCCACAGGCCATCTTGCGAGTTCCGTGCGTAGCGCAGCTGCCGCCGCAACAGTGTGGTTGCGATCAGGGCAGCAGCAGTGGGCGGCGGACCACCGCAGCGGACGTCGCTGATCCTGATGCATGCCGCCATTCCCCACAGTCCGTCCGGAAGCCGGCGTTGGCAGCAACAGCAGCACCTGGGAGCCTCAGTCGGCGGCAGGCGATGCATGCAGCGGCTGCACTGGTTGCAGCGGCCGCCCTGCAGCGGCAGCGGCCCGCGGCGGCGGCGGACAGTGGGCCGCTGATGGTGGCGCCGCCAACGGCGGAGGCGCCGCAGGGCGGGGCCAGGGCACTGCGGGGCAACACCCTGCGCCGCATCGGCCTGGTGCGCACGTTGAAAATGGTGATGTCTGCTGCTGATTTGCTTTTCGACGAGTTGCAGTGGCAGGGCTCTGCTCACAGTGTGCTGCATCCGTCATCGCGGCAGGGTCGGTTGCCCAATACCTGACGCTCATGCGGTGCACAGCAGCCGGTCAGGCTCTGCCAGAGCAACCTGCTAGCTGGCTGTGCGGCTGCTTTGGCGGTGACAAGGATGGCGCACATGGTGCAGGACTTGTACGGGGATGAGTCAGCACCCTTGCAGCCTGACTCAACCCTGTACAGGCTCCAGCAATGATACAACCCGAAATTTTAATGGACCGCAGGTGGCGCACAGCGAGGAGGAGTGGCAGCGGCTGCTGACGCCGGTGCAGTACGCGACGCTGCGGCAGGCGGTGACCGAGGCCCCGCGCTCCAGCCCGCTGTACACGGTGCGCCGTGTAGGGTTTAGGGTTTAAACCCGCCGCTGCGCTCGCATGGGGCGCCGCCGCCGCCAGCGCTCCCACTGAAGGAGCGGTCTGGCGGAGCGCCCTGGCCGGCTTGGGCTGCTGCTGCAGTGGCGTGAAACCCAGGTCAGGTGCGGGATTTTGAAACCTGCCTGTGCAGGAGGGGCGGGCGGGCACCTTCCGGTGCGCGGGGTGCAGTGCTCCGCTCTTCAGCTCGACGGCAAAGTTCGACGCCGGCACGGGCTGGCCCTCCTTCTACCAGGTGCCCCAGCAAGCTAGACGTCATCAAGCTGCTGGTCCTACTTGCTGGAGGCTACTGCGGGGAAGCATGACGATGGGGGATGCTGCAAGGGCTGCAGCATCCGCGCGGCTGTGTGTGCCCCGACTCCTCCTGTCCGCTCTGCAGGCGTTCCCGGGCGCAATGATGGAGACGAACGACTTCTCAGCCGGCATGCGGCGGACTGAGGTGGGTGTCCGCCAGCAGCAGGCTGCCGGCAGCCGCTCTGTGCATGGCCTGGTGTATGTGCTGGCCTGGGCAGCCCACAGCATGACTCTGCTGACAATTCAACCCCCGGCCGCTGGTGGCTGCCGAGTGCGGCGGAAGGCATTGGCCCCTAAACCCTAAACCCTGGCTGCAGGTGCGGTGCAGCCGGTGTCAGGGGCACCTCGGCCACGTGTTCAGGGACGGGCCCCCGCCGACCAACCTGCGGTGCGCAGGCCGCAGTAAGCTGCGGCTGTGCTGCTGGTCAGAGCCGTCGGCACAGCGTGCTCTGCATGTGGCGGCGCGATGCACCAGTTGCAGGTCACCTGCTGCGCTGCAGGTACTGCATGAATGGTGTGGCCATGGCGTTCGAGCCTGCAGCCGGGGCGCGGACGATATGATGGGCTGGCTTGCAGCAGGCAGCTTAAGCGGGAGCAGCAGTCAGAACAACGGTGCCGGCGGCAGCGGCAATAACAGCAGGGCCTAGCGGCAACGGCGGCGGCGCAGGAGGATGCATGACACCGGCATGAGGACAGTGCGGCCGGTCAGGATGTGGCAGCCAGAGCGTGCGGCTGACGTCGGCGGTTCAGATCGAGTGTGTCAGCTTGGGTGATAAGTGCTGGGCACACGCTGCTTACTAACGGTACACAAGGGTGGTCCGACATCATCCATCAACACACCTCGCTAACAAGCTGAACAAAGCTGCATCGGCAGCGGCGGCAACATCAGCAGCCGCAGGCTCGTGTGCTCGTGCTGTTTACAGGCACTGCACTGGCATTGCGGTGTTTATCAGGTGATTTTTGGGCCCAAAGTAGATGTGTGTACCGCATACCCCCCGCAGCGCTGCAGTGCCAGGGGGCTGAAGTACCTTTAAGCATGGGCCCAAGCGACAGTACCACAGTTGCACCGCCGCTGCTCGATCCGCTGCGCCGCACCCGCTTCCGTGTCGCCGAATGCTCGCGTACCTGCTGGACCGATCGGGCAGGCAGTGCAGCCGCTGCCTGTCGTGACTTCATGGGAACCATGCACTAGGTTCTCAGGGTCCTGCCGGGCACAGGATCAGGCTGGGGCACTCGTATTCCGCAATGCAGCGGGTCAGGAGCTTTGCGACCATGGTGCGGCGGGCGGGCGGCAAGCAGGGCCCGCAGCAGGACGCCGACACTTCGAGCGACGACGCGGCTAGCACCGAGAGCAGCCTCACCACATGGTAGGTCCTCGACTGCCCCGCCGCTCTGTCATCCTTCCAACATGACTAGGTAAAGCCAGACTTTCAAACTCCTGTGGTAACACGTGCAACTTTGGCGCGGTCCTGGATCGCTGCGGTGGTGACGTCGACGTGTGCTACGATGGTTTCCAGCCTGTGCGGGGTGGATTGCAGGTGGACCGCAGCCCATGTGGTCTTGAAATGCACACCAGATTTCGCCGCTACGCCGCAGGTCTCCGACGGCGCCGGTGGGCCGGGCCTCAGGCTGCGCAGCGGCGCCGATGTCGTGGGAGCCGAGCATCCACGGCGACAACGGGGCTGCGGGCGCCAATACTACAACCGCCGCCCCCGCCGCCGCCTGCTGGCTGCTGGGCGACCGTTACACATACCAGAGCCTGCTCAACAGGTGTGCCCTGCACACTACGCTGCCCCTGCCGCGCTCGCCGCCGCGACTACCCTGCAGTCACGTGCTGTCCCAGAGCAACAGAGCGGGGCGCATGTGATGTACGGCTGTGCAGCTACGACACCCTCTGGCGCCTACCTGACACCCGGTCAGCGCTGACTGCCGCCCGGTCACGCTGCAGAGGCGGCCAGGGCAGCGTGGTGCGGGCCCTGGAGAACACGACGGGCGAGACGGTGGCCGTGAAGCTGGTGCCCCGCAGCCGCGTCAGCGTCGGCGGCGTGACCAGGTGCCCAGGGCTGCCAGCGGCCCCACCCCACGATCGGCCGCGCCTGCTGCCTTCCCTGAGCCTGCAGGCCCCCCTGCAACGCACCCTGCACGCCCAGCACAGGCTGCTGACCCCTTACTAACCCGCTTCATGCGCCGCGCGCACCGCCGCAGAAGCTGGAGCGGTTCAGCTCGTTTTCAAGTGCTGCAACCGCTTCCCATCGCCTGTGCGCAGGGAGCTGGTGCACCACTCCCGGCTGCAGGGCCACCCGCACATCATCGGCATGCGCGAGGCGTACCTCACCAGCGACCACCTGTGCGTCGTGATGGACTACGCCGACGGCGGCGACCTGGCGGAGCACCTGTCCCGCCACGTCTACCGGACGGTGAGCCGCCGCAGCCCGGTGTCAGTGCGCAGGTTTTGTACTCCTCAGGCTGCCTCGGAGTGCAAGCGCAGGTTTCTTGGTGGAGCGATGCTGCGCTGTGCCGCCGCCGCTGATGTGTGGAGTGCTGATCCTCGGTGGTTCACTCATGTGGCTTCGCGGCCGTGCTGCTCTGCAGAACGGCGGCTTCTCGGAGGACGCCGCGCGCCGCATCTTCCAGCAGCTGGTGTCGGCACTGGACTGGATGCATCGTGCAGGTAGTGCACCCTGTAGCGGCACCCACCACCTGGAGTTTGACACTGTGCACCACAACACACTGCATCCAGCACTCGGAAGGAGCTCCGATCCAGTAACGATGCTCACGCTGCTGCTGCTGCTGCTGCAGGCATCGCGTCGCGCGACATCAAGTGCGACAACGTGCTGCTGTCCGGCCCCGACGCCACCGTCAAGCTCGCCGACTTCGGCTGGTCCTGCACCGAGCAGGTCCGCCTGGCACCGTGCAGCATGTCTGAACCATCAGGGAGTGCCAGTCTTGTGTGGCAGACAGCAGCGCAGGGTGTCATGCATCTGTCACAGCTTGCCACCCGTTGCCGCGTGTTGTATGTTTTGACTGCTTTCCCTCAGGCGGCGGCAAAGTATGGCGACCGGCTGTGCGGCACGCCCGAATACATGTCGCCTGAGGTGGGCAGCGCTCGTCCATCTTGCTGCAGATGCACGTCCCCTGCAAACCATCCCCGGCCTGGACTGCGCTATGACGGTCATGATCGCATGCTGACCGCCTCTGCGGCAAGTAACAACCCTGACATGCCTGGCCCCGACATGCCTGAGCGAAGACCTGACGCCAGCGGCGCCCCTCCTGCGCCGCAGGTGCTGCGGCGCGCGGTGGACGCGGGCAGCCAGCCGAGCGACGTGTGGGCGGCGGGCGTGCTGCTGTGGACCCTCATCTGCGGCGGCTTCCCGTTCCTGCGGCCCGAGGAGGAGCGCCTGGGCCGCACCGACCGCATCCGCGCCATGGCCCCCCGCATCGTGCTGGGCTGCACCCGCCCCCTGCCCGACCAGGTGGCTGCGGGCTCCACCCCCCCTTGAGTGCAAAGGCCCGCAGGTCACATGTGCAGCTGCCAGCTTCGACAGGGTACCGCTGGGGACAGGCCATAGGTGGTGGCACGCCTGCGCTGTCACCGGGGCCCTGCGGGGGCATAGATTTGAGGACAGCAGTGCCAGGGCGGCAGCTGGTGCGTTGTTGGCGGCATGCTGCGGCTGGCGCGGATAGCCCTGGCAGCAGCCGGTCAGCAGAGGCTGTGGAGGCCGCTTGCCACTGAAGCGCAGCAGCTGCTGCGCAGCTCCCAGCAGCAGATAGATCATCAACAGAGGGTCTCAAGGTTGCTTGCCACCAAACTGCTCCAGCTGCTGTGCAGCTCCGAGCAACAGATAGATGATCATCAGAGGGCCCAGATTGCTCGCCACCCAGCTGCTGCCAGCTGCCGCGCAGCTCCACTATCTGATGATCAACAGCCGGTTGATGGCATGTCTACGATACCTGCCAACAGTACGGTGCCCTAGCTGCAGGTGTCGCCGGAGCTGGCCGACCTGCTGCGGAAGATGCTCAAGGTGGACCCGCGCAACCGCATCACCATCGGCGAGGTGGCGCGGCACCCCTGGGTCGCGCACAACCTGCCGCGCCAGCTGGTGTTCCTGAACGAGATGCTGGAAGTTGCGCGGCTGCGGGCGCAGGCCGCCGCGCAGACGGCGGCGGCGGCGGCGGCGGCGGCTGCAAAGGCGGCGGCGGCGACGAAGCCGGTGGACATACGCCGGCTGCCGGTCTCAGCCTTCGCCAGCAGCGGCGGCGGCGGCCTGAGCCGCAGCCACGGCAGCAGCAGCAGCGGGCGGCTGCCGCACGCCACGGCCGCGGCCGCGGCCGTCGCCGCCGCGGGCAGCCCCCTCTGCAGCGGCGGCGCCAGCGGCAGCCCCGGCTGCGACATCCGGCGCAGCCTCAGCGACCCGGTCGCGGCGCCGCTCAGCTTCTTCATCCGCCAGAGCAACAACGACCTGCGGGCCCTCGTGCAGAGGGCGGCAGGCTACAGCGCTGCAGACTACCGCAGCTGCTGATGAACTTCTGGGCAATACAATCAATCTGCCCGCTATATTTTACATTAGTTCTATGTTATAATAGTCCTGCCAAACCCCTAGGCGAGGCGCAGCGCAGAGCGCCGCCTCCTGTATCGGATTGCAACAAGCCACGGGGCGGTATGTCCACTCATGCAGCCCCGTGCTGCCGGCGCACCACTGCGCTTTGCCGGGAACAGCACCGGCGCCCGGCTGCAGGGGCGGTGTACCATGTACATAAACCTGGGGCGTTGCACTTGCGCCCGCTGCGGCTGGGGGGCAATAATGGATTTGACGCCCCTCTGCGGGAGACGGGGACCCCATGATTGGGGTGCCCATGACCGTTAGTCGGTCGTCTCGACGCACTGGGGCGCGGTAGCGGGGCCATCACTCGAGCGAGGCTTGGCTGTGTACTTTGCACTCCGGGACACACATGATGAGGGCAGAGTGGGTTTCCTTTCACGCCCGCGGCCAAAGTAGTTCTGGCCGCCATCCATGTTTTGGCGTTCTGATTTCCTGCCGCAACGTACATGCGGCATGCCTGCAGCACCAGCGGCTTCAGGAATTTGCCTACTTTCTGTTGGGACCGAGGTTTTAGGCTAGGCTCCACCCCCGCGTGCGCCTGTGCGCAGCGGGCCTCAGGGTTCGGCGGGCGGCAGCGTGCTGTAACCCCGCGCGAGGGGGAACTTGTCCCCCCCTGTGCCCACCTCGGCGCTGCTGCACATTCTTTGGGAACCTGCGTTGATGCTTGAACTGTGGTAATGAACCTGCATGCATGTGGTATAGATTTGATTGCCGTGTCCTGTCCATTGCTGGTCTTGGTGTAGTGCTGCTGCCGTTGGACCATGTTGGAACCAACATTCAGCGCCGAAAGCCAGATCCCACATCACGGGCGGTGTATTGCTGGCTCAAAGCCTGGTGCAGCACATGGTCGTGCGCTTCACCCAGCTGCATATGGAGGTACCAGAGGTCAGTGTACCACCACGCTGACGACACCGTCTGCGGTGTCTATTGAGGGGCAGCAGGATGCAAATGACGCAGCATGAAGCGTCTTTAGCTTCGCCGCACCCGTGCATCCGTGCAGGAGCCACCCCAGGCGCACGTGCGGCAAGACACTCGCATGGAACGGCAGTGCACCACCCAAGTGTGATTGTGCCTTAGTACCACTACATGCATTTGTCAGTTTGTGCACCAGGCTCACCCTGTGTGCAGCTCCGCATCGGTGTTTGACCACCACATCACCTGATAGCACCCCGCGCGACCTAGGTGCCCGGTCGTTCAAAATCTGCCCTGACTCATGTACATCGGCCATGGGCGTCTGGATGCCGAGGCGTTTGAGCCGCATCCGCGGCCGCAGGAGGATCGACAGCGCGGCCCGTTGCTGTGATGATGCGCACAGCAATGCTTCGAGCTGCACCACCACCTCTACCGGCAGCGTCGGTACGGTGAAGCGGTGAGGGCTTGTCTCCAGACGGCTTGACACTGCCATCAGTGGAGCGCACTGTGCATATTCAAAGCAGTGACGGCGGCCGTGAGCCATCAAGCTGCTGACTGCGGCTGACATGCTTTGACCTAGCGCTCATGGGCTACGACGGCCGCTGCCCGTCTGCTGCGGCTTCGTAACGTGATTTGCAAGCTGGCATGCACCCTCTGCCTCGACACAGGTGCGAGGATGGCGGCTGGGAGGCCAGCTGCTGCCGCAGCGGCGAGATTCCTGCCCAGAAGCTGACTCTGCGCCCCGAAGACTTCCCCCCAGCAAAACCATCTGCCCAGCCTGCTACGCCCGAGTGCGAGCTGGGCGGCGGCTACCGCTTCGGCAGGCTGCTCAACCGGTAGGTCAACAGCCCTGCTGATGGGCGCGAGCGCGTCAGAAGACCTCGACAACATTAGTCAAGTCCGTCAGCACCGATCAGTGCCTGATGCCTAATGCACGCGTTGTAGCCACTTGCTGATGACAAGCCCGCTGTTGTGACAGGGGCAGTCAGGGCGCGGTGGTCCAGGCGACGCACCTCCCCACTGGCGAGGCCGTAGCAGTCAAGCTGCTGCCGCGGCATGCGGGGCTGGATGTTGCCAACGTCACGAGGTGCGGCGCCATACATGCTCAGTGCGTGCTTCATCTGGTGCGGTGCTGCGTATCAGTAGGCACTGCGACAGCTATGTTCCAGGAGAACCGTTCACACAGCCGCATTTCAGGCAGCGCATCTCCCCCTGACGTCTGCCGCCCCTGGCAACGCAGTTCGCTGGTGAACCATGCGGCGCTGGCAGCTCACCCCCACATCATCGGCTTCCGTGAGGCGTTCCTCACCCCCTGCCACCTGGCGGTCGTCATGGAGCTGGCAGGTTGGTGCTGCACTTGATGATCTGCTGCGCTGCCGCACATCTGCCACCGCACACAGGCAGGCCATACGCAGCGCCGACGCTGCAGCATTGGGACCCCGATCACCACAAAAGGCTCATGCCGTGCTTCTGGGGCTGCAGACGGCGGTGACCTGGCGGAGCACCTGTCGAGGCACGTCCACGACACGGTGAGCATGCTATGCCACGGGCAAACTGCCCCGCCCGCACAGCGTGCTCGATGTTGCTTTGCATGACGCAGCAGCCATGGCACCATCATATCGCAGACTGGGAGGCGCCCGTCGTCAGCTGCAGAGTGCCAAGGGGTGCCCGGCTGATGGACTGAGCCTTCAACCCCTGATTTGCAGGGGGAGGGCATGGCAGAATCGGAAGCGCGCCGCATCTTCCAGCAGCTGGTGTCGGCCCTGGAGTGGGTCCACCGCTCAGGTGCGCCCAGTGTTCGCCCCCGCACGGTCGGGCTGTGCTGCATCGTTCAGCTGCGTCTGGATGACTGAATAAGGGGATGACCAACGCATTGCAAGATGTCGTTTTGTTGTCTGCACACTCTTCTGAGCGTGAAGAACATACCCACCGGCCGTGGCTCCACGCTCACTCCAAGGTTGCTTCGCCGTGCGCTGCAGGGGTGGCGGTGGGCGACGTGAAGTGCGACAACGTGCTGATGGCGGGGCGCGGCTCAGCGGTGCGGCTCGCCGACTTCGGGTGGAGCTGCGCGAATGCTGTGGGCGGCCGCTGCGGCGGCCGGCTGTGCGGCACACCCGAATACATCGCTCCCGAGGTGTGCTTCTATTTATTTTGTGATGACTGTCCCTGGTGGTCTTCGCAGCTACGCCGTCAGCCGTACGGGTCTCCAATGACACGGCAATGCCTGCCAGGCACGGCCTTCCACATCGCACATCGCAACCACCGGGTCTGAGACAGAAGATCAGTGGATGCCGCTGCTCCTGTGCTATCGTGCCAAGCATTCACACCTGTGTGCTTCTCAGGTCCTGCTGCGGCGCGCCGACACCGACGCGCGCGCCGCCGACTGCTGGGCGGCCGGCGTCACGCTGTGGACCCTCGTTGGCGGCGGCTTCCCGTTCCTGGACCCGTCCGAGGAGGCGCTGGGCCGCGCGGGGCGCATGGGCGTCATGGCGCTGCGCATCGCGTGCGGCCGCCCCCGCCAGCTGCCGTGCCGGGTGCGGAATCGCCCCCCGACTTGGACTGTGGAATGCCTACTGAGGCTGCGCCCTCGCCTGTTGACTTGTCCACTTCAGGGTGCGTGCACCTGCAGTCAGCCGGCAGCGACAATGGCCTCCTCGCCTGAAAAGTGCAACCAGGGGCGTGCAGCAGTGACAGCAGCGTGCCGGTGCAGAGCGCAAATGCCTTGCCCAGCCCAATGCAGCGTTGCCGGCACCTGCATAGCCACGGTTTGCAAACCGAGTTGAGTGCCCTGGGCATGCACGTCGTGCGCCCCATGCACCTGCAGCCGGCATCATGCTGGCCTCCCACCCCAATGGTTCAGGGCACGCCGGCGCTGGCGAACCTGCTGGAGCGGCTGCTGGACCCGAACCCGGCCACGCGCATCACCATCGCGGAGGCCGCGGCCCACCCCTGGGTGGTGGTGGACCTGCCGCCGGGCCTGGCGACCCTGAACGACCGGCTGGCGGCGGAAGCGGAAAGCGGCGGCGCCGCGCGCTGCTGGCGGCGGCAGCAGCCACGGCCCGCCAGCCCCGGCGCAAGCAGCAGGCCGCCGGTCAGGCGCAGCGGCAGGGCAGACGCCGCAGCCATGCGCAGCGCCGGCGGCTGCGGCCCGAGTCCTGCCGGGCCCCCCTGGGGCGGCGTCCGCCAGCAGGGGCCGGCGGAGCTGGCGGCCCTCGTGAGGCGGGCGGCGGCGGCGGCGGAGCCCTTTCCGCCGGACGCGGCCGCGCTGCTGGACAGCCTGTACGACGGCGACTTCGGGTGCCGGCCGCAGCGGCAGCGGCAGCCGCAGTGCTGCGAGGGTGGCGGCCAGCCGGCAGCCTGCTGCTAGGTGATGGCAAACAGGGGCGCTCATGGCGGCCCGACTTAGCTATCATGCGGCAAATCAGGAGGCTACACAGGCCAAAAACTGACCGCCCAACGCAAACAAATAGATCGCTGCACCCCAAGGTGCACAACTGCCAACCCAGCAGACCCAGCAATCTCCTTGCAAACTGTCCCATGTGTATGTGTCATACACAATGGCACCATTTGGAGTTTTCTGCTCCAGAGCCATAATTGCCGCTTGCTGTGCACAGACCGCCTATTGTAGATGGATGGCTACCGTTCTCACTTTTGGTTTGCTTCATTCTTCGAGTGGTGCCACGGTGTTCCTACTCCGGGCTGGCAGCCACTCGCCTACCACACTATGCTTGATGCCGCAACAATATTTCACATTGACTGCGATCGGGGCATTGTTCTGCTGGCAGCCTTGCCGAGGCGTCTGGCCCATGTGTGCATAGCTGCCTGCATGTTTCCACAGCAGCCCAGCACCATGTTGTGTTTGTGTCGGTTGTGTTAGATCGGAGAGGGAACATTTGATGCGGGCGCTGCTGTGCAGCCGGGCCAGAGGTTGTAAACACCATATTGTGCTGCACACTGCCCGCATAATTACATCCATCACCCACAACCTGCTATACATCGCCCAGCTCGTAGTATACAAAGTGGACCTTGCGCACCCACTCCAAAGCTGATTCCCAAGCCATCAGGGTCCCGACCCCGCGTGGGCAGCCAGCGCCCGCAGCCTCAGCAGCTCCAGGGCGCCGGCGCTGGCGCCGCCGCCGCCGCCGCCGGCGGGCCTGACCCTGCGGCTGGCCCCACCGGGGCCGCCCGGCCGCAGGGCCCCCGCACCCCGCTCACCAGCCAGCGCGCTGCGGAACATGCGCAGCCCGCCGCCAGAGTCCCCGCCGGGAGCCCGCTGCCTGCTGCGCCTGGCGCTGCCTGGGGCGCTTCCGGTGGCGCTGTCGCCGCGGGCCCCTGCGGGACCCGGTTCGGGGCTGCCGCCCGGGGAGTCCCCTCGCCGCCGCCGCCGCGTGCGGTGCTGCGGCCCCGGGCCGGGCTCGCCCGCCGCCTCGCTGCCACCCTGCACCACAACACCCCGCGGTGCCTCGGGTGAGCGGTCGACGCGCCAACACAATCCAGCTCCACGTCAGCAGGGTGCAAGGCGTCAGTGGAGGGATCTGCGTCCGAGGCGCTGCCAGCCGTTGCCAGAGCACAGGTACCGTCCGCAGCGGAGGGTGCCCCAGGGTGGGTGACTCGATTGTGGCGGGCTGCACGGGCGCTGCCTCGATGTGTACGAGCGGCCGCAGCTGCCCGGGTTTCTGGAGCCTTGAGTGCCTGCGGGGGCTGCTGCTGCCACTATGCTGAACGCTGCTGCGCCCGCTACTGCCGCCATTCCTGAGGGTGCTGCTGCCAGTCGTGGCATGGCCGCCACGGCGGTTGCTACCTGCGATGGCAGCAGTCTCGCCGACAGTGGTGCTTGCTTGAGCTGGCAGCGGCTGCGTAGCTGGCGGCTGCGGCGCGGGCGGTAGCGCCGTTCCAAACTTGTCTGCCCGCCGTCGCAGCCGCTCCGCTGCCGCCGCCGCCGCTGCTGCTGCCTCAGCTGCCGCCGACGCCGTCGCTGTTGTTGCTGCCGCTGCCGGCCCCGCGGCCGCAGCACGAGGCTGCCCAGGCCGCGGCTGCTCTGACGCGTGCTGCCGCTGCCGCTTCTGCCGCCGGCCCGAGTCGCTGGCGCGTGCGGCTGCACTCCCATTGGCACCTTCCCTATGCCTGTGCGCGCTGCTGACGGCGTCGTCGCCTTCATCATGCCGCTGCCGATCGGGCCCTGCTGTTGGGTGGCTGCGGTGCCGTTTGCCGCGGGGAGGGCCGCTCGCCGGGCCCTCCGCAGGGCCGTCAGCTGCGCGACCACTGCCGGCCGCCTGTGGCTTGGGGCCATCTTCGGCTGCAGCTGCTTCCAGCTTCCTGCGCTGCGCCGCTGCTGACGCTTGCACCAGCGGCAGGTACGCCTCGCTGTCCGAGTCCCTGCGGCAGGAAAATAGCACTGCAAGCTGCATGCCAATACCCTAGCAGCATCACGCGATACGGTGTATCTGCTCCTCGCCATCCAGCACTGAAGGCTGCAGGACAAACAGGGCGGCAGCTGGGCGAGTGCGAACCGGCGGCCTCACCCAAACTCGCTTCCGAGGGACAGCGACAGGCAGTCGCTGCCCCGGTCAGGCGATGGCGAGCGCCCTGCGCCAGCGGCCACATCTGCTTTGGCTGCTGAGGTGGCTGCGCCGGCGGTGCTGACGCCGCCGCCTCTGCTGGCGGCCGCAATGGCTGCGGTGGCGCCGCCGCCGCCCCCGCCGCCGCCTGACGACTCGGACGCCCGCTCTGGAGACAGCTCGCCGCTCTCCCGGCCGTCGTCCTCCGCGGCCGCTGCTGCCGCCGCCAATGCAGCTGGGTTGCTGCCGCCGCCTGCCGCAGAAGGACATGCCAATGACTCCCGCGAACTCGCACGACAGCCTGCTCATGCCAATGCACCCGGCTTGCGCATCAGCCCGGCTGTCGTCCGCATGTACGTTCACAGCACAAAATTAGCCAGCCTGCCGGTTGCATGCCTGACATTCCAGTCGCCAGGTCGTGCGCTGCGACACTGCGGCCGGAGGCGGCGAAATCGAACAGCTCCTGCCCGAGGCGGCCGGCGTGCTCAAACACGTACGGCTGCGCTGCGGCCTGCAGCGCCTGGGCCACAGCCTGCACCGTGGTAGTGAAACAGCGAATGAGTTATGACTCAGGCAAACGTGCGGGGGCTCGGGCACATGGCTCGCAGGAGAGCAACACAGCCGCAGTCGTGATGGACAAGACTTTTTGTTCGTCCACAAGCAGAAGGAGCGCCAAGACAAGGCGCGGCTTACGGGCGCATGAGATGATCTGCTGCAATGTTCACCTCTCGGCTGGGGCCAGCTGAGCTGGCGGCGCCTCGCCTCTGCTTTGGCACAGCCCCTGCCGCGGTGCGCAGCGTGCCGGTCATGTGTGCGACCACCTGCGCATGGCAAGGGGCGGCCTCAGCTGCGTCAGTACGCGCAATCGTACAGTCAAGCATTTGGCGCACAGCTGCAAATGGTGGCGCTGCAGAGTGCGTGAGTGCAGCCATGTCCCATGTCGTCCCAGCAGCCCCAGGCAATGAAGGGATACCAGCAGGAGGCAGCATGAGGTTGATGGCCCTCACCATGCCAACATCACTGTCCAGCATGAGCGCCTCCAGCTCTCGTCGCAGCCACACAGCAACTTCTGGCCGGGTGGCCTGTGCCGCCGTCAGCGCTGCGGCTCGGCTGCCGCCGCCGCTCACGGCGCTGCGCGTCAACCAGGCGCGTCAGTCGTCGGCCAAAAGCAACATGTTAGACGGTGTCAGCAAGGCGTGCCGTGGTCTGCCGCTGCTGCGATCATGGCTGGTTCCTAGACCCTTCCTCACTGGCTCCACACGGCTCGGCACTGCACTGCTGAGACAGTGCGGGCTGCCCGGCTGTACCTGCGCGGCGAGAAGTAGCTGGCACGCCGCCGCCGCTGCAGGGGGGTCAGGTCCACCGCGCCTCCATCCGGCAGGCCCCCAGCGCCCACGCCCTGCTGCGACACCCACTTGCGCCTGTGCAACGGGGAAAGACTGGCACGTCATAGCAATCTCAGCGACCAGAGTGCCTGGGCGTGAGGCGTAGCACTCCAGTGACCACGTTATGCGCCGAGTGCGCCGGCGCAATGCTGGGCGTGCGATCGACAATGCCGGAACCCCTCCGAGCTGAGGAGCTCCGACAGCGCCGGCTCACTTGTACGAGTGGTGATGGTAGTCGTGCAGCACGGAGGCGTACGGCGTCTTGCACAGCGGGCACACAAACGTGTGACCGCCATCCGCCGGCGGGTGCTCCCGCTGGCTCTCGGTCCAGCGGGAGATGCAAGCCAGACAGAACCTGTGGAAGCAGCCGTCCAGATACGCCTGCACAAATAGAGTCGACAGGGTCCTACACGTAATCTAGGTTCACTTAGGTCGAACTGGTGCATCCTCAGCATGCGATGGCCTGCATTGACCAGGTGGCCATCACCTCTTCCGGCGACTGCTGCGTCAGGCAGATGGCGCAGCTCGCGACGCCGGGCTCCTCTCTGTATGCTGTCATGTGTAAATGTGAAGTGATGTGTGTGTTGTGTTCGGCCTCGAGGCATGCCTGAAGAGCTGTTGGAATGCCACAGGGTGGGGCCGCAGCGGCATCACCACACCTCCACACGCTGCTGACGGACTTGTGCTACTGCTGCACCGCTGCTGTGCGTCGTGCTTTGGCTCACCACAACTTGTTGGCGTGGTGTGCTCCCAGATGCTGATACACTACAAAATACTACGGGCGCTACCAGAGCATGCAAGTTCGCCATGCCTCGCCGCAGGCGGATGCAAGTCTGTCTCCGAACACTCTCACAACAGCCAAACAATGTCTTGCCAGTCGCTAGCGCGGCTGACACGCTGTCGCTTGGCAGCTAGGCTCGGGCATGCTGCCAGCTCTGGCATGGGTTGCTACTCTCGCGGAGCGTGCTCTCCACCCACACTTCATGCAGTGCAGCAATGCGCCTGGCAGCCCAGGCCAGCGGCTTCTCGCCGTCTACTGGGTCAGGCCGATGACACCTGCATGCAGCATCAGAAGGTGTCACACAGCGCGACGACAGCCGCCCTGATATGCCGCCAAGGAGTTCTAGGCCGGGCCCAGACTAGCACAGGGTGTCTGCTGGTGCACAGCGCCGCCCTCCCCTGCGCTCCGGCCAAGAACCATCAACTCTGCTGACAGCGTGCACTCTACATCTGAGGAGGGGGCGCACCCAGCAGGATGATGCCCGCGATGCCGACGACGACCGTCAGGCCGGTGGCCAGCGAGTCGGAGGTGCCGCCCACCTGCGCACACATGTGCGCAGAAGCGTCAGCTGACATGATGCTGCACTCTGGAGCCCTCGCAAGTGCTTTGCTGAGGGCTGTTCAACCAGAACCCAGAAGGTTAACCGCTGACACTTCCACTACACTGGAAACGATGCCCCGACGTGTGCTGCGGCCACAGCGCACCTTCTTGTCCTTCTCGGCGTCGTACCGTGCAAACCGCTTTTTGGTGGCTGCGGACGCCACACCAATACATCAGCAGAGGCACAGCGGCAAGTGCATCAGCTGGTGAGATACCTACGGTCGCGGCTGCCCATCGGTGCGTCATGCATTGACGACTTGCACAGCACAAAAATCCAGCGTGCACATTCCCTGACTGCCTCACCATTGCACTGTGGGCAGCGGAAGTCCGGCTTCAGCTCCTCAAAAGGCTTCCTGCATGCAGCGCAAGAACCACCATGAGCATGCGTCGGTACAGTGAGGAGCAGATGGGGCCACCGGCTCAGGGCTGTCGTGCCCATGCTGTCAGCCACTGTGCAACGCTTGCGAGACTGCCGGGGATGCGACCGGCAGCCGGCCGGGAGGCCCGCGCACTTGGCTGTGTAGATCCACCCGCAGTCCGCGCAGATGTGCGTGGCAAACTGCTTCTGCGCCTCTGTGAGCTTGCGGCCAAACCGCTTCGGCGCCTGCACTCGAGGCACGCACGACCGTCATCAGTGGTAGGCAGTGGCATACGGCGCACATCAGCAAAATATTGATCAGGGTGCAGGAGTCCGCCGACGTCACGGCAGCTGTCAGGCACGCTTCCATCGCAGACCACCTCTGCCAGGTGCACTGCCGTGAGCTCACCGGCTTCTTTGGCAGCCGCTTCACATTGACGTCGTTGTTCTCACCCTTCACCTGCAGCCGCCGAATGCAGGCATGTCAGGTTCATGGTCCTGGCTTGGAGATGGCTCAGCCTTGCAGATGGCAGTGACGCAGTGCGCAGTGAACAGTTTTCAAAGTCAGTGAGACAGGCAGCATAGCAGCCGAGAGACGCGCTTTGAGTTTCTTAGAGGTTCCGGATGTTCCGGAGCCAAAATCAGAGACGGGTCACATGGACGGGTCAGCATATTTCTCACATAGACGAGGGCAACCGGGGAGGGGCAGGCGGCGAGCGCGGACTGCGTGAGGCCCTTGCTGTCGGTGGGCCACAGCTCGTCGCCGAAGAAGCTGCTGGCGTAGATGATGGTGTCCCCCGGCTTGATGCCCGCCGCCGCCGCGTTGCCGCGCGCCGCCTGGCGCAGCACATGCCAAGTGAGGCTGCCGGTGCAGGCTGTGTAGGACATCATCGCAGCAGGGTGAACATTGGTGCGACGTGTGCCGCCTGCCGTGCAGCCCACTTCTCACTGCATGTGCTCGAGGGGTGTCAGGCTCACTGCATGCTTGCACACATGCAGGCAGCTGCAGTGTTTGCACCCAGTACAGCGCTAGCAGAGGAAGCTGTGGCCATCCATGGCACCCGCAAGCTCCCTAAACCCTCTCTAGTCTTGGTTGTGACCATCACATGTATGAGACCTGGCAAGCCCTCCCACCCCACTCATAGGGTGGATGGCAACAGGAAACCGTGTCAACCCTGAACGTAGACGCAGAGCTCACCGTGACGACTAGGCCGCCGCCCTTGGCCTTGGACTCCTTGAAGGTGAGGCCGATGGGCTTCTCCACGTCGGCGGAGATCTGCTGCCCGGCGCGCACGATCAGCTGCGGCGCGCGGGCGGCCGCCGCTGCGCCCCGCCGCGCCGTCGGCAGCGAGGTGCCGAAGAAAGCGGCCCGCTTGACCTGCAGCGCAGGGTGGCTGTTGAAGCGGTGACGTCTGCGCTTTACCAGAGCCCAGGAGAGTCTGGTGGCAGAGGACCTGGCCCAGCGACATGGCGGCGCCTGACGCTGGCTTCGGCAAGCAGCAACCGCAGGCTAGTGTTCAGGAAGTTCTGATGTCTGCGAACGGTCCTGGCCCAGTGAGGCATTACTGCTGTTGCCAGCGAGACACACTGCGCATCTGCGTTGCGCCTGTGCTGCTGAATCGTGCAGCAGCTGCACACATTGCGGCCGTTTTGCTGCCTGACGGCGACGTGCCAACTGCATCGGCAAGCGTGCAATGCGCTGCAGCACGCATGTGGGTGCACTGCCGTGCTGCGCCTGGGGACTTGGCACATACGTCATCCGGATCTACAAAACATGCCAATCACCACGGAGCTGAAGCATCCATTGGACGGCATAGCCAAGTGCCGCATCTTCAGCATGTGCTGTGGCAGAGGCCTGGCCACACAGCAGCGACATGTTGGAAACATTCACGCGAGTCCACGTCCATCACCGCACCGGCTGTGACCGCACTGGAGCCGCTGTTGCGCACGCCGGCGCCGGCGCCCGCTGCTGCGCGCTGGAGACTGCCGCTGTCTGACACCTGGTCAGCATCGCCTGCGCCATGATGGCCCTGATGACTTAGGTGCCGGCCCAATGCAGCAACGAACGGTGCCTGGAGACAGCTTCGAGCCTGAGACCTATGTGGTGACGCAAGATAGCACGCGGATGGAACAACAGGCGGATTGGCGAAGACTCGGCGTTTGACGTGGCTGGGCAATCGAGATCTGACAAGGTGTGATGTGGCAACCGTCCATCAAAACCCTGAGGTGACCGTGCAGCTCGCACGAGCCCGCTCCGACTGGCCCACACTCCTCACCACTGCGACCTGCCACTCAACTTGCTACTGGCACCAGTTGCCACACGGCTGTCGTCGCGTATCGCCACAAGCAGCCTGCCCGCTCGTGTTCAGGGTGTTCTGCAGCTTGAATTCGGCAGCCTCGACAAACCGTGCTGCGGCAGGGAGGCAGGCACACGGGCGGCAGCAGCGCATGAAGCCGCTCATGCAGCCGGGCAGGGGCGCAGCGAGTCCAAGGTGAGGGTCTCATCGACGCACAGCGCGGTGGGAGGTTTGCCGCTCCACTCTGGCAATCGCTGAGCAGGCGCAAGCACATGCACGGCAGGCCCGTGCTTGCCAGCAGACCACTGCAGTGTGGTCGATGTGTTCAGACGGCCTACCACCAGCTGTACTCGAGTCCGACTGGGTCTCATCCTCGGCTGAGCCCAAAAGTCGGCTCATGGGCCGAGTCGTGTTTCGCTTCAACAGGCTCGTGCTGGCTACAGGCCATGCCCTGCCGTCACAGAGATATGTGCCTTCGTATATCTCTCGCTGCACCTGCCGGCTGAGGGCTGCATATCACCCGGCGTCCGCCGTCAGTAGAAGCTTCACATGTAGTAGGTAGCAGTTCGCGTCCCACCGTCTCACGAGAGTCTTTATACGGCCACAGCCCGGTGCCGTGCGTCCCAGTCCTAGCCTGCGCGTTGGAAGGTAGCGACTGGCAGGGCTATGCCTGATGTTCGAGCACGGCTGATCGACCACACTGGCCACGTGGGATTCACCTTTGGAGGTTTTCGGCGGCTGCGCTGCTGTCGCGCCGACCGGGCATCACATACCTCACGCCCGAGACATTGTGCCGCTCGCGCAACAGCGCCTGACGCAGTGACGGTCGCTAGCAACCCGTAGCCGTGGCGTCTCGCCCTGCTAACAGAAGTTAGCCTGCTGACTGGGCTTGCGTGTTGCCCCCTTCTCAGGCCCGCCGCGCCCCGCGCCGGCGGCCTGTCCATGGCCTTCTCCGGCGGCGACGGCGGCGGCAGCGGCAAGAAGCGCGCCCTGGCGTCGCTGAACCCCTCCGCGCCGGCAGATGTGCTCGCCGGCGCGTTCGGCAGCGCCGACGGCAGCGCCCCGCAGCAAAAACAGCAGCCCCAGGGCCAGCAGCAGCAGCAGCAGCAGCAAAACCAGCAGCACCAAAAACAGCAGCCGCACCAGCAGCACGGCAAGCTGCCGGCCGGGGGCCTGACCACCCAGTTCGGCAGCGGCCAGTTCTCCGTCGGCAGCTGCGACGGCTTCCAGCACCCGGACGCCTTTGCGGGCGGCCACTCGTTCGCGCCCTCGCCGCTGAGCCCCCTGAGCGAGGTGGCGCGGCAGGGCCCGGCCGGCTCCGCGCAGCACAGCCCGCTGTCGGAGGCCCTGGCCATCGGCTCCCACCCGCGCTACAAGGTGAGGAGCTTGGTGCTTGCCCCGGGCCACTGCAAGTTTGCTGGATCCCTGCAGGTAGCGTTTGCATACTGGGCGGTCGTCCGCAGCAAGTGCATCTGATCAGACCTTGGGTGCACTGCCCAGGTGCCGCGCCGGCAGCCCGCATCGGCGGCCAACTCCGCCACGGCGGCCAGCCTGACGGCGGCAGCTGCCGCAGAATTCGAGGACGCTGTCGAGGGTGACGAGGCGGCCGAGGACTCCGCCACAGGGTGGGCCATCTCGGGCACGCCGCCGCACGTCATGACCGCCGCCGCCGCCGCCGCCGCCATGAGCATGCCCTACGGTCCCGCGTCCCCCGCCTTTGGTGACTTCCGCCCGGTGAGCCTCTACATCGTCAGCTGGCAGCTGCACGCCCTTGTGAGCTGCATGTCTTCATTCTTCGGACACCATCGCTGCGCAGCACGGTGCTCTCAAGTATGCACGCCCTGAAGGGCAACGCTCGAACTGCAGGGCTCGGTGTATGAGGGCGCCGGCCGCAAGCTGCGGGGCACCGAGGCGATGCGCATGCGCAATGCGGTGGGTGCCAGCAGCTCGCTTTGCATATGCGCCTCGCAACATTGTTCACGATGCCTGCATGCACTGCGACCTGTGCTCAGACCGCTCCAGCCGCCAATCCCCCGACCTAGCCTCACCCCTCCTGAGTGTCGCTGTCTGCAGGTGCTGCGGCAGACGGGCTTCCTGGAGCCGCAGAACTGCGACAACATGTTTTCGGACCACACCGCCGGCGGCACCCCGCCGCAGCACTACCAGCTGGCAACCTCCGTCAGCTGAACACGGCAGATTCACCAACCAAGAGCGCAAGACAGCAGCCGCTGGCCGCACATATAACTTCACAAACACTGAAAACATGTGGACTTCTAGAACAGCAGCAGTTCGACCAATTTTTCCTCTGAGCAGCTGGCAGGCGAGTGGAGTGATAACGGACACCCTGGATTGCGGCGTGGCCTGAGCAGAGTAGTGCAGAGCGACGCAGCTGCGCCTGGCAGACAGCGGCAGCCGCAGAGCTTCAGATGCAGATTCTAGACAGACGGCACCATTTTTCTGACAGACCCTCGGGCTCAGCTGAATGCTGAAGCATACCTGAGGCAGCAGTGCAGGGTATGCTGCTGGATCCTTGCCCTTGGGTGGGGTGATGGCAGGCGGCCCTGCTGCGACAATTTTGGTTGGAGAGGCACGTATACCAGCAGATGTTTATGGTGATATGCCATCCATTTCGAGTGGTGGCACAATGGCAGGGCAGCTGCTCTTCTCAGCGTTGACTGGTCCCAATTGCGCTGTGGAGCGACACTGTGTTGTTGCGCGGCTCCTTTTTGAGTTGCAGGGCATGCAGCGTCATGTTGCGCTGTTGTGACCAACAATTTTGATGCTGGCAAGCCCATGTCAGCTGGTCTTGCGCCCGTGTGTAAGCATGGGTGTGTAGCCATGGCGTGATGATGACGACTTACCAGCAGTTCAGCTCCTTGCCCACTCTTCGGCACTTGCACCGTTCATAATTGGAGGGTACAGGCAGACATACCACAAAGCTGAGTGGTGCTGTCCTGCACATCAAAGAATAGCAAATGCTGCTGACACAGTGCAAACACGCCCAGGCAGAGCAAAGCATCAACACTCTACTGCATGTACGGTACCGTACGCTGCAGAGTCAGCGATCACAGCGCAACAGTTTCAGGCAGGGATTCGAGGGCAGCACAGCGGTTCCGTGGCCCAACCTTGGCCACGGTAAGGGACCCCGGGCCTCTGGAGGGTGTGCTCCCTGCTGCAACCGCTGTCCACTAGGGGGCACCACCATCTGCCTCACGCAGACTGGCGTCCGCCATCGACCGGACACCCCAAGCAAGGCGGCTGCTGGCAGCACTGCCGCCAGGCAGCTTGCCGGCGCTGCTATCAAAGCTGCTGTCGTGCCACCGCCAAGCCGGCCGGCTCGCCAGCACGGTGCACTGGGTTCCCTACACCACCGCCTCCCGGACGCCGGCCGTCGGGTTGGGCTCCACCGGCAGCGGCTGAGGCGGCGCGGTGCTGTTCACAGGGTTGGCGGCCCGGCCCACCGCATGAGCCACCGCCACCTGCAGCCAGGTCTCCCCGCGTCAGATCAACATTGAGAGCCCTGCTATGGTTCCGGGGCGCACCCTGCGCAGCTGGTGCGTTGCCGTGACGGAACGCAGGGGTCGGGGGCACAGGAAGAACGCTTCCAGACGGTTGACACTTCGGACACCAGAGGAAGCCACAAATGGCAGGCCCACAAGCTGCGGGCGCCAGGGGCTACAGGGTGGGCACACCCACCGCGTCGCGGGTGGCGCCCACGTTGTGGGTGCGCACGATGTTGGCGCCTGACTGCACGCACAGCGCCGCCGCCGCCGCCGACGCCACATCTCGGTCCGCTGGGTCCTTGTGGCCTGCGCCGGGGTGGCGGGCGTGAGACGGTGTATAGGGAAGCATAGATGTACAGTAGGGTTCTGAACAAATGGGTGTAGTGAAGTTCTGGACGAACGATCATAGCATCAGAAAACCTTCCACGCCACATCCCAGTTCGCTAGGTCCTGTGCCATGGATGTGGGCTTCGTACATGGTAGTAGAGGCAGGACCTGGGGAGCCCACGAACTGGAGAATATGCTTACAAATATCCCCGTCAACAGAGCCCGGAGGGCTCTGCGTGAGAGCCCGGGGCAGTAGGTGAACTGAGCCGCTGGCAGTGCACAAGTGCAGCCTGAGACATCGGCACGCAGTGCTGCCGGCGCAGCACATGCGGAAAGCTGCTTGTGGTTCAAGCCAGCGATGCAGTATGGCGCAGTGCACGGTGCGAGCTCTGCCGCACCGGCAGGTCTTGAGGGCTGTCCGCGCTCACCTGTGACGAGGCCCAGGAAGGTTTTGCGGGAGGGGCCGACCAGCAGCGGGGCGTGGCGCAGGGCGCCCCGCAGCGCCGCGCGCAGCCGCGGCAGCCCCGAGATCAGCTGCAGGTTGCCGTCGCGCGCCTTGGCAAAGCCCAGCCCTGCAGGTCGCCCGCGAGACAGGGATCAAAGCGCCGCAGACGGATGGGCGAACAGCAGGGCGGCTGCAGGACCTGTGCACCTTTAGACAGCATCGACAATGACCACACGCAACATGGGTGCAGCGCCGTGGGGCGAGCCACTGCGCCGCCAGCCACGACAGCCGGCGCCTGCGCCCGAGGGCCCACTCGGCATACGTTTGCTGCTGAAGGAGCTCTACTTTACTTGCACGCCCACAGATGTTCGAGGGACACCCAACACATACCTGGGTCCAGCACCATGCGCCAGGGCTCGATGCCCGCCGCCATCGCGGCCTCCGCCTGGGCCTGCAGCTCCAGGCCCACCTCCGCCGCCACGTCGCCGTACGCGGTGTTCTCCGGGCTGGTCATGGTGTCCGGGTCCCCCCGGATGTGCATCATCGCGTACGGCACGCCCAGCTGCGCCACCTGCAAACAAGTTTGCCTCGTCCTCGGTCGACTGCCTGTGGCAACCATGTTGCCCCGTACAGGGAGGCTTCCGCCCCGCAGGGACGCTGGGATGCAGGATGCCAGACAAGACACAGCATACCATGCACAGTCCGTATGGCCAGGCTGCAGCGGCAGGCAGCGACCCCGACGCACACTGCGTATGCAGCAGGCGAGGCGAGGTGTACCTCGGCGTGCATGTTCTCGTCGAACTCGCCGCCAGACACGTCGTTGACCATGTGCGCCCCGGCCGCGATGGCCGAGCGCGCCACCTCGGCGTAGAAAGTGTCCACCGCAATCAGCACGTCCCGGAACGCGTCATCTGTCGCCAGCGCCCTGCAGTCCCAGAGGTGAGGGCATCACCCCCAACCACCTCCGTAACAGCTAAGCACTTTGTGAAACGCAACGAGTGGCCCCGCAATGCTGCCAGAAAACGGAGCTGCCTGCGGTGCCTTTCGCCGTCTCATCGTGCCTATTGCCACCCGCATATCTCATCACACTCTGCATCGCTGAGGAGCATCAAAGAACCATGACAGCGTGGCAACCACTCACGAGATGACGGGCATGACGCGCTGGAGCTCCACTTCCGGGGGGAGGCGCGCCGCGTGGGGGCGCGTGGACTGGCCGCCCACATCTATGATGTCGACCCCCGCCTCCACCATCTCCCGCGCCCGCCGGATCGCCGCCTCCACCTGCAGCTGCGCAAATGTGGGGACTGTGACGCGGGACTCCAGGCCGTATGGGCCCCACAACAGCTCAGCAGTTGCGCATGCCAATCCTGCCGCGTCCAGCTGCAGCTGCGACCCGGGCTGCGGCAGTTGCTCCGGCATAGCGGCAGCACCTGACTGTCACTTCAATTGCATAGCAACCAAAAGGAAGCCTCCTGCCACAGGGTGGGCCTCAGAGCTGCTATGCATGATGCCTGGCGCTGCAGCCGGACCTTGCTGGGCAGAGTTCACATGAAACCTCAACAGACGCCATCGTCATCACAGGGTGTGCTGCACTATGGATGGTTTCGATGATGGAGAACAGCTTGGCGGCACCTCCAGGTAGGCGCCGCCGTCGGAGAAGCTGTCGGGCGTGACTTTGAGGATGTGTTGCGTTTGTGAAACATTCCGCATGATGGAGAACAGCTGGCGGCACCTCCAGGTAGGCGCCGCCGTCGGAGAAGCTGTCGGGCGTGACGTTGAGGATGCCCATGACCCAGGGGCGCGCCTGCCACGCCCACAGCGCCCCGTGCCCCAGCGGCAGCACCGCGTGCAGCTCCTCGCCCCCCACCCGCGCCTCCCCTGCTCCACACTCCGGACACACCCCTCAGCACACCCGGAGAGGACTGGCCTCCGGGACAATGTGGCGAGCTAGCAGCAGAGGGTTACACACAAGCTGATGCAGACGTGCCGTGATCGCCACGTTCCCAGAACATCTGCAGACTACTGATGAGTGTCAAGGGTTTGCGCACCTCCTTCTGCCAGCCAGGCCTGCTCCGCACTGTGCAGCATCGCGCGCAGCCCCCGGCCGCCCGGCAGCCGGTCATCTGCAGGGTTTGCAGGAGAGATGGGTCCGCTGCGGGTATCATATACACGCCTGGCTCCTGCTGTTGACTCTACTTCGCAGGTCACAGTACGCTGATTGCGATGCATGTGGGCGGCAAGCGAGGGACTGCAGCCAAGGGACGTGCACTCAATGACATGGCCGTGTGGCGGCTGCAGCGGCGGCAGCACCCACCGCAGGCGAGGTCGGCCAGCGGGGCCTTGACGAAGCTGCGCTCCTGCCACCGCTTGTGCGGCACCGACAGCGAGCGGTCGTGCTCGGTGCCCACCGCCTCCGCCTGCCCATCTGCAAGAATGACACAAGACAACTGGTGACCGACCGGTCGGTACGCATACCATGACATCGGCTGGGGTTGCGGTAGCAGCCTTGACCATTACATACGCTGGACTGAAGCCCATGAGCGGGCTGGCAGTCTGACCGATGTTCAGCTGGCTGTCCTCGTAGAAGATGACGTCCAGGTCGATGGGCCGGGGACCGAAGCGCTGCCCGCCAAAGTTGCGGCCTATCGCGCCCTGCGCCACATCGCGAGAACAGCATGTCTGACATGATGCCTTCGTCGGCTGACTTGGGCTGTGCTATAGCTCAACGCATGCCAGCTGCTGCAGCTCGGCTCAACCTGTGCACACCGCAAGTCTCGGCGCTAAGCTAGTCACCTCCACGGTTTTGAGCGCCGCCAGCAGCTGGTCAGGGGGCAGCGAGGTGCACGCTGCGACTGCTGTGTTCAGGAACCTGGGCTGGTTCTCCACGTGCGCAGGTGCCGTCTCGTACAGCCGCGCCCGCCGCACCACCTGCATGGTTGGCATAAGACCGATAGTTGTCAGCAGACGGGGACCAGCCCCTCTACACTACAACACGCCAGGGAGCTGCTTTGATGGTGAAACCTGATTGACGTGCACAGCCACGCGTGCCGCAAGGCAACCGCATGTGCGTGTCAATGCTGCCGAAGCCCGTTACCTCGATGCCATGCTGTGGGAGCAGCGCCAGAGCTGCCTTGATGTTCTCATACCTATCACCCTGCGGATGCGAAACAGCTGATGAGTCCTTCACAGATGCGTGGTGCTCAGATTCAAGCAGATACTCGAGTCTCGGACAAAGCCGCAAGCGCTGCGCAGTTGCTTGGCTCTTGACCACGAGCGTCCTCACCGTGTTGGCGCCAACTGCAATGGCGACGCCCACCGACGGACTGTCGCCTACACCCGCTGCAGCGAAGGTGGCTGGGCCGGGAGCAGCGGCGCCGACATGCAGTGCTCTGCTGCCCGAAGCTGGCGCTGTGCAGTGGCTGGCGAGCGACCTGCACAGGCGCAGCAGTCGGTCAGACTGCATGCACCTGCATGCAATCTCGAGCTTGCCAAGTTATACAGCTTGTGAGCTGCAGACAGTCACTACACATCAAATGCATGCACACCCGTCCAGGACGCTGAGCCACGCCCTGCCACGAGCAGCGGACATGGCAGCCATGGCTCGCGACATGAGCATGTCGAAGACCGCCTGGCTGGTGCGCTGCACTTCAGATCACGACAGAAGCCACATGCAGCTGTTGTTCATGCACTGTACGTTCGTGTGCCGCGTATGCTGCCAGCTCGCTCGTCAGGAGACGCAAGTCTCCAACGCTTGTCAAGATGACTGAACAGGCAGTCGCGCACGAAGTGCTTGTCAAGCGGTGCTCACGAGCGAATCAGGGATCTGCAATGCATGCCAAAGAAGCGATGATGCGAACTGGCTTTGCCGCACTGCAGGAGCAGCCCTCACACTATGTGCCATCGCTCTGGCTGCTCAGCCCCCCTGCTTGCCGGGAAAGGGGCATGCAGTTCGAGGCGCGAACCTCTTGATTCGTGCCGACGCTGATGCCTTCCCTCCTCTGCAGAACTGCGACGAGTCGACACCCAGCAGTACGGTGACATGTCTTGACGCTATTGGGACGTTTCGGGACCATTGGGGTAATGGCGCCGCGCAGTTCGGATGACGGGGGTGGCATCGTGAAATCGCCATATTCGCCGGGGACCTACTTCGTGCAGAAGCAGGAGTGGGTGGTGCGTGACACACACGGTTCAGAAACTCGTATGCAACGCTTGAAGTGACTGCTCCAGGCAGCATGCATGAGCCTGTGTTGCATATGTTTTGATGGTTTCGGAAGTCCCTGCTTTGCTCACACACCTTTGCGAGCTCCCACCTGTACCCCTATCGTCACATATAGCAGAAGAGAGTGGTCCAGCAGAGCGTCCGCTCCTTCTGGCGTTTCCAAAGTGTTGCCTCGGTGCCGACACTGCTGCACCAAGGTAGCTGACATGGCACACCCTGTGCTGGGCGCAGCTGGGCGAGCGGTACGAGCTGGTGCGCCTGCTGGGCAGCGGCTCCTTCTCCAGCGTCTGCATGTGCATCGACAGCGTGTCGGGCGAGCGGGTGAGCGCCGCTACCGGTGCCATGCACCTCAGGACCGCACCCAACAGCGAGCACCTTTGCTGGCCAGCACGTGTCTCTTTCAGCGTGCTACGCTATGTTGCAAAGCACACTGGCTCAGCAGCTGTAGCTCTGCATTGGGTCGCAGCAAGTGGTGCAGTCCGCCCGGCACTTTGCCGCCAGATTTGCAGGTGCCATTGCCGTTTTGTTGCGACAGGTGGCCATCAAGCGCATCCCGGACGTCCTGGCGTCGCCGGACCAGGCCAAGCGCGTGCTGCGGGAGGTGGCCATCCTGCGGCGGCTGGCGCACCCCAACGTCATCTCGCTGCGTGACGCCTTCACCCGGCCCTCCGCCACAGGCAGGCAACATGGTTACAGTGCTGCAAAGCGCAACCGGTGACCGACGCTATGTCCAGTAACATAAGAGGTCCAGTACCCAAGTGCAGTGCTCTGCATCGGGCAGGCAGAAGCCACTTTATTGGTGGGAAGCTGGTGCCGTCGTCCATCGACGCCTACCTGGTCATGGAGTTTGCCGACGGCGGCGACCTGTTTGGGCTGCGGGGCCAGCTGGCAGCAACCGAGGTGCGACATCGGGTATTGCTCCCCTTCTCCTCAACCTGCTGCTCAACACACGCTGCACAGTTGCACTGGGTGCTGCCTGTGTCTGCTGTCACTGTGGCCGGGTGCTGGGTTGCAGGTGCGCAGCCTGATGGTGCAGCTGCTGGATGGCCTGCAGTATCTGCACTCTCAGGTGAGGCAGCACTCCTAGGTGCACACTGGGGTGACACTACTCGCCTGATGTCAGCGCACACGTGCCCTCAACCAAGAATGTCGCCAAGTTAGACTCCACTGGCACCTGCTCCCCACGCTGATGGTCGGCTCTGACATTGGTGCAGTCCGTGTGGCACCGGGACCTGAAGTCCAGCAATGTCCTGCTGTCAATGGATGGCGGCCGCCGCAACATTAAGGTATGCGCTTAGGCAATGGCCTGCCTTTCATTGCTCTGCTTGAACTTGTTGGTTGGGTCGTGGATGCCTGGCACATCACGCCTGCTGATGACTGCACAAGCTGTTGCAGCGATCTGCATGTGGGGTGGAACGACATCACTAACCTGGCTGCCGCCAGCAGCCTGGACGCACTGCGGGCTCCTGCCTCGCACGGGTGGTGATGGGGGATCAACCTCAGGGTTGCCGATGCAGATTGCGGACCTGGGGTCTGCGCGGTCGGCGGCCAGCGAGGGGTACCACTGGGCGGAGCAGCCGGAGCCGGGCGGAGGCGGCCACGGCCGCGGCTCGGTGCGCTGCTGTTTCTGTGGCGCTGATGCTGCGTGAGACTGGTGCTGTCTACAAGTGCTATCCGGAGTGACAGTGCACGGGCGAGGTGCGGCGACGCCTGCCGAACCTCACGCGGCAGCAGGCGCACACCTGGACCCTGGCAGCCACCGCCGCAAACCCTGCGGGCCCTGCACATGTCCGAGGTCAGCCCCTCCAGCCTGCAGGTGCGCGCGCTGTCGGCGGCGGCGCCGCACCCGGCGCACATGCCGCACGTGGACGCTGAAGATGGCGGCCCGGTCCGGCTGCACGACCTGTACGTCCGGCTGGGTGAGACACGCTACTTGCCTAACCCCAGCCATGGCTGTGCGCTGCACATTCCGCCACATGCCTTTGGCTACCTGCTCATGTGTTTGTGCCTGTTTTGTCGCTTTCTTACCAGCATGCCTATGGTGTGCTGTCTCGTCCGCACCGAAGCATGTGCTTAATCTGCAGGCAACCACGCGGGCCCCGGCGGCTGCGGGCTCGTGTCGCCGCTGACGCGCATGGTGGCGACGCCCTGCTACAGGGCGCCCGAGGTGGTGATGTCGCGCGGCGGCTACACCAGCGCGATCGACATGTGGTCCGCCGGCTGCATCTTCGGCGAGCTGCTGCACCGGGTGGGGATCACTTTCTGTCCTTGTCCATGTTCAGGAGCGGACAATGTGTACTGCTATGTCAGTCTCACGGCACAAACAGCAAGGGATCATCCAGCATGGGGCAGCCGTGCCAATATGATGAGCAGCATGTCTGTATGGAGCTCCCTATGCGGATCACCCTCAGGCTCGCCATGGACTGTTGTGCATGCACTCGCCCTTCAAGTGCCCACAAGCAAGCCAACGCTGCAGCGCAGGATCAATCACGCTTGCATGTGCCTGGTGTTGCCACCAGCCTGTTTTGGCTTTTGACGCACACATGTGCACCTTCTCTTGGGGGCCCACACGGCCATGTTCGCCTTTCAAGGGTGAGCCCACAACCCGTGCAGGTGACGTACGTGGGCAGCGCTGCGACGCCGCAGCTGCAGGTGGCGCCGCTGTTCGCGATCCACGGCATGCCCAAGACGCCTGCCTCAGGGTGGGCAGCTCCTCCAGATCACTTGGTCCATCGAGTGCCAGACACCATGCACGACCAGACGTTGTACTCCCCTACCCAACCACCTAAGCTTGTGTGTGTATGCGGCCCTGCAGGGACACCTTTGCGGGCGGCATCGGCAGCCACATCACGCACAGCGAGCTGCAGGCGCTGTTCGACGTGATCGGCACCCCCAGCTGGGCCGACGCGGAGGCTGTGACCACCCCCGCATGGCGGCATTACCTGCAGGTACACATGTGAATGAGCCACAGAACGTGCTGGCAGCCAGCTGCATCGGACATTGTATTGCTAGCACATGGCTATTGCTGACGCTTGAAAGATGCCAGCTGACCACTTGCCGGCATCCTGATGGCAGACAGCACCAATTATGCTTTGGCTACGAGACGCTGTCGCTTGCTGAAACAAGAGGCAGTGCTAGTTCCATGTCATCATATCATCACTGCTCCTGCGCCATCGGCTATGCTCAAAACATATGATATCCATGCTGAACCATATGCAAACTGCTGTCATCGGTCGTTCTACACATGCTGCTTACCCTTCTTGGCAGTACCCAAGCATTCTAAAGGCGCTTAATCATGATGAGCATGTTTGGCAACTTCTGGACACAAATGTTGCCTCCGCTGCAGGGCCTCCCCGGCAAGGCGCCCACCCTGTACCGGCGCATGGGCGCCGCAGGCGAGCCGGCGGTGCACCTGCTGTCGCGCCTGCTGTCGTTCGAGCCGCGGCACCGCGCCTCGGCCGCCGAGGCGCTCTCGCACGAGTACTTCTCCGAGGTGGACCCCGGGAGGGCGGGCGGCCGGCAGCCCGTGCGGCCAGGTGCATTCCCGTGGAACAGCTACTGGGCCAGCCCAGTGTTGCATTGTTCCGAGCGCCCAGGACTGGCTGGAACCTACGTGCAACGTTCATGCACATTACTGATGCATGGCCTGCCTGTGGCGCGGCGCACAGCGTACGAAAGCAGGGTGTGTGCCGGGCAGCACCGTGGTGTTGCGGCTTGTAGCATGTGTCCTTGCACCACTCGGGCTGTAGCAACGCAACTGCTGATGTGTGTCTTGTGCTTGCATCGTCTGTCAGCAAGCTAGACACTTCTACTCGCAGCTACGCTCGTCCTGGGCACTGAACGAAGGGGGTGGTCAACAGTGTTTATCCACATGCATTGGCGATGTATTCTGTGTCTCTGCAGAGCTGCCGACTTCAGCCTCGGGCGTCATCGCGGACGGCATCGAGGCGATGGAGCTGGAAGACAGCAAGCGCAGCCTTGCCAGGTTGGCGAATGGCGGGATTCCATTCCTTTACAGCTGCCAGCTTGCACACCAGGCTGCTACCGTATGACACCCAGATACACAATGGCAGGGCAGGCGGACGCCATCACAGTATGTTCTCAAGTGGCAACAGAAGTCAACACTGCTGTGCATGGCCTTGGCAAGCGTGCCAGGAGCACGCTGCGCCAGCGTCGCTGCCGAAGCCGCAGCACTGGCGTCTTCGCCTGGCAACACGCAGGCCATCGCACTGTGACTGCATCTTCCAGACGTGGTGCACCGGAGCCACGCCGCTGAAACCGTTGAGCCCTAGCTCTGTGTGGTGCCGCAACAAAAACGACGCATGCCTGGTGGACGCTGCCTGCAGGTCACCGCAGCCGACGCCGGCGAAGCGGCAGCGCCACGCGCAGGCGGCCAGCAACCTGGGGCCGCACGTGCAGCAGCACCCGCAGCAGCAGGCGGCCGAGCCCCGGGCGGCGCAGCCGTCGGCCAACGGCGGCAGCGGCGGCGTCAGCCAGCCGAACGACCGCAGCGACGGCAGCGGCGGCCCCGCCATGGAGGTGGGGTGGGTGCATCTGCTGACACGTCAGCACCGGGTGGCACCGCGCTTGATGCGCTGCAATGTGAGGGCAGGGCTGGGGCTGCACGTCGGGCCTGATACTCCTCATCCTCAGTCCCATCTTGGATGGAGTGTCGTTCGCAGACAACCCTGTCCCAGCCTTGACACCATTCGGTACTGTTCCAGCCCTGCATTCTGGTGCGGTACATGCACATCAGCGGATGCTGCTTCCACATTGAGTAGATGACACATCTGTTGTTATCCAACTGCTCGTTCCATGAGCGCTGTTGCAACTTGCAGGAGGACCGCGGCGAGGCGTCCCTGGCGACGTCCCCGGGCAAGGGCCGCACCGCCTTCGAGATCGCCGCCGCGATCGCCCCCTCAGCCAGCAAGTGAGCGCGTCGCCAGCACTGCCGAACGCCCAGCCGACCCTGGTGCTGCACAGCAGAGCTGGCTCGGGAGCTCACGCGCACGCACCTACATCGCAGAATGCCTCACCATTCTTGACCAGCCAACACCCGTCGCAACTCACGCGTCCTCGGCATCCAGCCGGCAACGTGTCGCAGACGGTCTTCTGTCAAGGGTTCCTGATGTACCGAATGCATTTGCCTGGCAGGACGGACTTCGACCATGCGCCGGACCCCGCGACGGCGCTCGCAGCCATTGAGACGGAGACGGGGGATGTCAATGCTGGGTCGTCGAAGGACGCCCTGAAGCACCTGCGCCACCTGCTGGAGCGCGAGATCGAGGCGCAGGTGCATTCAAACAACGGCCTCGTAGCTCAGTAGCTGTGCAATTTGTCGACAGCAGCTGAAGCAGCGTGGACTCGACAGTCATCCCCTTGACACAAGGCCGCTGCAAGAGTGACCTCCGACTCTCAACAAGCAGCAGAAGTTCAACCTGAGCATATTGTGGGCTTCGACGCCGCTGCTGATGGCCCAGCGTTGGACTGCAGCACGCGGCATCGCTCACCATTGGGGCAACAGCGGTCGCGCACGAGCTGCGGCGTGCCAACTCGGCCAGCAAGCTCGCGGCGGTGCAGCAGCTGCAGGCGATGGCGCGGCGCGAGCGGCGCAACTCCTTCTCCGAGATCTACTCCTGGGAGGGGCTGCAGGTGCGGGCACAGGGCACCTGTCGACCATCGATCAGTTGGTGCTGCCATGCAGCCGTGCTCTTGACTGTGGCACAACGACCTCAACAAACTGTTGCTGTTCGTCCTGCACGTGCTCCCCACCCGCCAGAGGACCCAGAGTCAGCAGCGTTGCATGCGTGTGTGTCTAGACGTTGGGCTGCAATGAATGCGATCTGCTGAAGTTGCCGGCACATCCTGATCGCAGGAGGACCCCGGCGCGATCGACGAGGACCGCAACGGGCAGACGCACCCGGGCCGGTGCGCCGTGACCAAGGCCGACGCCGAGCGCCTGAAGGCCGCCAAGGTGCCCACAGCAGATTTGACAGCTCTGTGGCGGAGCTGCCCTTGCCCAAAGACCAGAAGGCAGAGCAGCGCCCTTGGTGCTGCGCTGCAGCTGGCAGTTCAATCCCGAGCTGTGTCTGCCTGTGTCTCTATCACGACTTACGTGTGCTTCCTGGCCGCAGCTGGCGCCGGGGCGGCTGGCGAACGTGGCAGACACGGTGGACGGCGTGCTGGACCCAGCGCGCTACCTGAAGCAGGGCCGCCACGGCGACTGGACGCCCGTGTCAGGTGCCTGCGCCAGCCTGCCCGCCTGCAGTACTTCTGATGCGACGGTCACCATAGCCAAGAGCGCTGCGACCGCCAGTGCACAACGCGCGAGCGACCTGACCGTTTCAGCACGTCCTGCTGCTGCTGGTGTCCGCGCTGGCTGGCTCCGCGCACGCCGTGGTCAGCTGCGTGGCATTCAACACGGTGACGCCCGTGAGCTTGAGTGCGCTTTGCTGGCAGGGTCCGGGCCGCGTGCGGGCCCCTCCTGGGGCGTGACCAGCCTGCCGCCGGGGGCGGAGCTGCTGGACCCGCGCGTCCGGGACGCCATACAGGCGCAGCAGCGGCGGTAGGGTGTAGGGGCAGCCCATCAGCGGCAGCAGCATCAGCGACAGTAGCGGCAGGAGCAGGAGGCAGCAGTAGCGGCGGGGATGGCGGCAGCGGCGAATGGTGAGGCGCGGTGAATGGAGTAGCCGATGGCGGCTCGCAGTGCCAACGTGTGGCATGGGCTGTGCAGCAACAGACGTGCTGGGCAAGGTGCGATACAAACAACAGAGAGGCATCGTCACAGCAGCATGCAAGCGGCGGCTTGGCAAGCAGATCTTTTTGATAGGCGAGGCGCTGGTCGCAAGGAATGACATTATGGCCATATCCGGCAGGGCCATCAGTGGTGATGAGAACAAGTGCTCAGCGGCCTGACGGACTGTCCCCTGTCCAGCAAAGGCACACATGTACATTAGCTGACGTATGGTGCTGCAGCAGGGGCATAATGCAAACTTGAACCTTCTGCTGAACTGGAGCTTTTGGGCAACTCACGATGCGCCATGTTATGCGCGGTGCACATTTGGTTTGGATTTCAAGTTGGCTGGCATATGCCATGGCACACGGCATCTTAGCTCGGCCTCTGCGACGTCATTGCATGTTTGCAGCGGTGTAAATATTGGAAATGTGCATCTATCTGGCAGTACACCCGAGGCATGATGTTGGATCTGACGATGACGGTTTGCGGGTTGGTTGCATGTGCTTTCGGACGCACGAATGCAGGCACTCGCTCTGCCCTCCAAACTACGCATTGCTGTCAAGTCGTGCTGCGCTACGCTGCTTCAGCACCTGGCCCAACTGCAGTGCGAGCCAGACTCCGCCGACGATTCAACCGGCGGCAGTGTGCACATTGGATTTTGCACCGACTGGAGCCTTCTTGCCGAGCGGGCCAGCCCGTTCACGTTGAGTTCGACGCTGGCAGCATGCGCGTGGCGGTAGTAACTTTGCTGGCGGTGCTGCTGCCCACAGCAGGTGGTGATTTAGCCAGAGCTGAGGGAGCGGGCTGCATATTGCTGCTCCAAACGGGTTGCTGATGATGCAGTGCATTCCCCCTAGGATATGAACATTACCCGTGCAGTGTGCTGTTGCTTCAGCAGGGATCTGCAGACAAGTCAGCAGCTGAGTATGCATCGGAGCCCGGCACAGTGCCGGGCCATGTATGGCGCTGTATCACAATTGTTGTGGCACCTGTCTGTGCAGTGCTGAGCCAGCGCCCAGGCTTCAACTTCGACGGCCTGGGCCGCCAGATCGTCAACTCGCCGGCCAAGGCGGCGCCGCGCAATGCAGCAGGTGTCGGCTGGCAGCAGTGTATAGATTCAGTGCGTCTGTGGCAGCCTGCGTCCTAGTCGCGACAGAAACAACCACAGCTGCATTCACTCCCATCACACCTCTACAGTGTGAGGCTGGTCACTCTGTATCCCATCATTCTCACTGTTGGCTCCACCTAATTGTAGTGGCTCCAGTGGCGGGGAAGGGCCCACCCGCGCCTGCCGCAGCGGCGGCCGCCAAGCCGGGGCCAGCCGCTGCCAAGCTAGGCACAGCAATCCCGACCGCCGCGGGCCTGCCCTCAAGTGCGGGCCTGCCCTCAAGTGCTTTGGTATGCAGCATGGCTGCGGTTGAGCCTATATACCGTGAGCAGGCTGAGGGCCTGCCGATTTGCACACGCTGGCACATATGTGTACTTTTGCATGGACATGCACCGCGTCCGTACCATACCTGCGCCGGGTGGTCACACTCTGCTGGCGAAAACGCGACCAGGCATCTGACGCGCCATACTGCCATGCCCCACGATGCGCAGGCCAGGTGACACTGGGTACGTGCACCAAGAGGACGCTCGCCATGGAGCAGGGCGTGTTCGGCCGCCTGCTGCTGTCGTGCGGCATCGCCGAGAAACCGACGGCAGACTGCTGCAGCATCGTGAGAGCCTCTCGAAGCGCCAAGGGTGTCAAGCATGTTTTGCACAGCCCATTGATCATGCCGGCAACCATGGTAAGTGCGGCTTGATGTCTGCAGCGGATGGCACTTATGTGCTAACTAACACAGCAGTCGACGTCGAGCCTGCTGCACATGTGCCTGCAGGTCAGCCAGCTGTTCAACGAGAAGGCCTACCTTAGCCAGGTGCCGAGCGCATCTTCATGGACACCCTAGTGCCCGGGCGCTGCTCAGCAATCCCAGCTGCTAAATCAACACCATTGCTTAGACCTTAGGACTCGTCTGTTGCTGGCGCAGTGCCTGTGTGTGCCAGCGTACTACGACGCCGTGTCGGCGGTCCTGACCGCAAACCAGTCGCCGCTGCTGGCCACGCAGTCGCTGCTGAGTGGGTAAGACCTCCACGCACCATACTGTGCAACCCTGGCGCTGCCCTTTGTTCACGTCTGCTGCTTCATGGCATCCCATGTCTGCTACTGTACGTTCTCCTCGAGGTTCCAGACATTGGGAGCGAGGCAGGTACGGCGACGCTGCAACTCGAAGTGCTCACTAGTTGCAGGCGCTTACAACAGTGTGTTGCTCATGCGCGCAGGCTGCAGACCTGCGGGGCCCCGCTGCTGGGCGACACCACCGGCTGCTCGGGCGTCGCGGTCAATGTGCAGGCGTGCCTCCCACCCACTGCGCCTTGTGCTCGCTCATGCGCTGGCAATGTTGCAGGACATCGAGCTCAGCTGCGAAGCCAGATGAGTGGTGTCGCAGCCACCTGCATACCTCAAGACGCGCTCGAGAGTGCTCGGTGGCCGCTTGGCTCCTGCAGGCCGCTGACCAGAACGCGCTGTACCCTGCCCTGTACGCATACATCTCCAACGCCACCGCCGACAGCCAGGTGCGTGCTGCTGCTGCTGCTGGGCTGCGAAGTTTGCGCATCATGTGCACCACTCAGTAGCGGTCAGCAGGTGGCGCAGTGCCGCAGCACAGTGTTGATCAGGTGCCAGTGCATGTCGAGCAAGCTGATGTGCATGATGTGCAGGCTGTAGATGCCTCCGCGCCTGCTCCCTCATTCACAGTGAACGTCAACCCCCTTATCGCGTCAGCACCGGTGCGGCAACCAACACATTCACAATGCCTATGACAGCAGAAGGCGGTGCTGCAGTCCGAGGCCATGTGCTCTGACGCTGAGGCAAAAGCACCCTGATACCTAGCAATGCGGTCTTGCAGTTGACTTAAAATGCCATGTCCCACACGGTCCTTGAAGACCATACCTGCGGCTGCTGGTTGTGTGCGTGCTCCAAAGCTCGACTATGTGCTTGTAGGCACTTGCGCCTGGTATCGCTGCTGCAATACGATCCGGTATCCCGCCGCCGCCACCAGCACCTCCGCTCATTGTGCCAGCGCCGCTGGCCACGCTGCCCGCCACATACGCACCAATTCCAGCGCTGACAACCTACGCGCCAATCGTGGTTCCCCCTGTGGTGCGGCCTATTACCAGGCCTGCTGTATGTGATGTTGCGACTGTCGTGCATGTGTCATCACGCCGTGCAAGACCACACATACAGGATGGCAGCCACATTGATGCTCTCTGCTGCTCTCTGCTGCACAACCTTGTCGTGGTGCAGCTGATGTCAACCTCCACCCCTTGCACCTGCAGGTTCTGCCGCCCCCCTCCCTTCCACCCCCTTCATTGCCGCCACCCGCCTCCCCTCCACCCCGCGCATCCCCGCCACCCCCCGTCGCCGTGCCAGGGTTCAGCCCCCTGCCCCTTAGCCCGACGCCCGCCGCGGCTGTGTCCGGCGTCCGGCTTGCGCCGCCTGTGGCGGTGTCCGGCGCGCGGCTGGCGCCCCCTGTAGCGGTCTCCGGCGTCAGGCTGGGCAACCCGCCGCCGCCGCCGCCGCCGCCGCCGGCGCTTGCTATCGCCCCTGTCCTGACGCCTGTGCAGGTGTGACTGTCAGGGGACACTTCACAAATGCTCGTGTGATGCTTTGCTTTCGTGCCAGGGGGTTGTGGTCACATGCTGCAACTTGCACCAGCCTCTGCTGTTGCTGACATACGTGTCACCCAGGCTCGCGTCTGCCTTCCCAGTAGTGGCCGCAGCTTGCTGGTGCTGCGCATCTGCCTGACGATACGTCTGGCGAGTGTGTGCCGGACAACGCTGCAGATGCTGCTCACAGGCGTCGGCGCCGCCGCCCCACCTGCGCAGCGTGCTGGTGCCAGTGCCGCAGCAGCCCCAGAAGGCCATCAGCGTACCAGCGGTAACCACTCCCTTCCATGCCTTTCCTCGTCCAATCGTTCATCTGCAACTCAAGTTCACTGTGCTCCGGCATCTGGTCAAGACCGCCGCACATCTCCAGCTGCTGTAGGCTCCCATGCCAGGCTGCAGAATGTGACTGAGCTGCATAACACCACCACACAATGCACTCCTGATGCAGGTGAAGAAGCTGATCCCGAGTCTGATACCCGGCACCCCCGGAGTGCTGCCGAGCTCGCCGCTGCTGGGCGGGTTCAAGCAGTGGATCTCCCCCGACAGCAAGCAGATCGTCAGCCCTGCTGGCAAGTTCACCTGCATACCCAAGTCTACTTCAACCAATTTGATGCCGGCACAGCTGCATACCTGCTTGCCAGCCATGAGCCCACGTATACTCATTTCAAAACATATGACCCAGGAACTGTCAGCTGAGCAGCATGCAGCCCGCTGACTGCAGGCAGCTTGAACGTGGTGCCGCTGGTGGAGCCGCCCTCCCCGCCGCCCGCCGCCGTCATCCAAGTCATCCCGCAGCACGCACCACGTGCGGGTCTATGCTAGCTCCCACTACTACTGCAATGCACTTTTCCATGCACGACTGCAGTTGTCTGCGTCTGGTCACGAAGCATGCATGTTGCTCACTTCTGTTGGTCTGATCGAGTCTCAGTCTTACGTTCCAAGACAGAGCCCTGCCGAAGGTAACAGCTGCGGCTGCAGCAGCACATTCACCGCCTTGCCGTGCGTTGCAGAGCCGTTCAGGGTTGTGCCCCTGGTGCGGCAGCCGCAGCAGGTGCCCACCCTGCAGCAATGACCCCTGCTGTGCGGCATGTCAGCTGCTTGCAACTGCAAGGTGCCGCGCGTGACCTCGCTTCAACAGATGCCCCAGCAGACGGGCTTCTGTTGACGTCATGATGCCATGCATTGAGCTGTCACCTCTGCCTCAATTGCCAGGTCATCGAGGTGCCAGTTGTCGCTGCTGAGCCGCCGCCACCCGTTCTGCTGCTGGCGCCCTTGGTGGGAGTCAGCGGCGCCCGCATTATCCCACAGGTCAGTGCAAAACCAATATTTCTGAGGACAGACAACCGAAAGACCATTTGTCAGTCAGGTGTCAGCATCTTGCAAGCTGTTCACAAAATCAGGACTGTCTCCGACCAGTCAGGTGCAGACTGTGCTTGTAGCACGCCTTTCCAGTAAACTGGCATATTCCTGTGCCAGATCGTGGCGGAGGCGCCGCCCCCACCAGTGAAGCGCCTAAGCATTGTGCCCGTCATCGCGTCTCCAGTCGCCAGCCCAGTCGTCGTGCCTGTGCCTGCCCAAGTGCCGGTGGCCATTCCATCCTCAGCAGCCGCATCCTCAGGTGATGCATGAAAGAGGCTGCTGCACTCGGCAGCTAGCACCAGGCCCTCAGCTCACAGTGAAACGCAGTCACATGAACCCGCAGTGCATGCTGTTTTGGGCTGTATACATGCTGCCGGCCGATGAGCCTTTTCGTTTCCGCCCGGCTGCAGCGGCCTCCGGCAACAGGAAGCTGCTGGGCGCCGTCGTGCCCGCCGCCGACGCCGGCAACTCCACGGGGGCCGCGAGCACCACGGCGGCCGTTGCGGCCGACGGCAGCGCGGCCGGCAGCTCGGGATCCGCCGACGACGGCACGGCGTCGAGCGTCGCCAGCGTCGCCGCGAACTCCGCCGCCGCCAGCGCCGCAGGCATCGACGCCCTGACGCAAACCACCGCGTCCCTTACCGGCGCCCACGCCAAGGCCCAGACCGCCGACGCCTTCAGCACCGTGTCTGCGGGCTCCGCGCTGCTGGGCTCCTCGCTGGTGGGGGCCAGCGCCGCGGCTCAGGAGGCTCTGCTGCGCGCAGGCCCGGCGGCGGCGTCGACGCCGGCTGTCGCAGCCACGCCAGTGGTGGCAGTCCCGGCGGCCCAGCAGCAGCAGCCGCGGGCTGTCAAGCAGCTGGTGGTCATCCCGGTCGCCGCCAAGCAGCCGGCTGCTACCGTCCCAAGGTGCCGCCCCTCTGCTGCACCACTGCCTTTGGGTCCATCATGGGTGCATGCCACATTGTACACGGTTCAGGAGATGACCTGATAGGTTCTGCGAGAGATCACTGCTGGTGTGCCCTGCAGCAGCTTGCTTCTTGAAGTAGATGTGTCCAGATGCGAAATTCTGAACCAGCATCTCCCTGTGTGTGTCCTCGCAGCTTCTGGAGTCGCTGGGTGGACCCTCCCAAGCCCGTTGTGCAGACCGTGCAGCCAGTAGTCCCTGTTGTTCAGGTGCAGCATCTCCAGCGGAAAACCTGACGGCTGCCTGCTTCTGTGTCCAGTTGCCGGGCTGATTCCTTGCTTGTGCGCTTGCACGCATCGCACAGTGATCTGTGTCTCGATGTATGCAGGAGCCGCAGGTGGCAGTGAGTGGGGTGCGGTTCATTGCGGCGCAGGCGCCGCCGCCGCCCCTGAAGAAGGTGCGTACGCTGCACTCACCACGCACGCATGCGCTGCTGGGGTGTTCTGCGCAAGACATGATGCCTTGTGCTACCTCTGCATCAACTGTCCATCAGAACATGGACCCGCTGGCTCATGACAGCTGCAGCGCGCAGAAGTCTTGTGGATTCATGGGTGGTGCTCCATGCCTCCATTCGTTAGTGATGCTGCTGTGGCGCATGTGCAGCTGCTGGTCGTGCAGCCCACACTCGTTGCGCCAGCTGCCACGCCCGCGCCTGTGGTGGACCCCGCGTCTGCCGCCGCATCCTCAGCCGCCTCCGCTGACGACACCACCACCACCACCACTGGCGCCACCGCCGGCGGCTTGGCCGCGGGCTCTGCAGGGTCCAACGGCAGTGGGATCTAGAGAGGCGTCAAGAACAGATGTGACTTGGCGGGTTGTCTGATGCACTGAAGTGGGAAAGTATCAAGCTGCAATGCTAGGACTGCTGCTCTGAACATTTGCGGGTTGTCAATATCACTGCAATCTGAACTGCCGGGCGTAAAACGAATCCGACCTTGCAAAGATGCGAAAGAACTGCAGTTATTGTATGTGGGGTGCCCACAGCGTCACCTAGTGTAAAGATACATGTACACAGTTCGATCTCTGAAGCACCACTCCTAGTCAACGTGGTCACCGTTGATACCCCTCCATCCATTGCGGCCCCGTGACCGTGCCATAGCTGCAACGTTACTTGCTGATGCATGCACGCAGGGCTCACCTAACCTCAATGCCACACTACTCTTGGAGCTGACGACTGGTGGTTGCAGACCGCCTTTGCCAGTCGAACAGCCGCCCTCAAACCTGAAGCTCGTTGGAGCGCTCAAACGACCTGCTAGCAGCGCCTAGTGCACAGCCTGCTGCTGCATGAGGTTGGCTGTGCCGAGCACAGCTGCTTTGAACGGCACCCAGAGGTGGCCGCCGTGAGAAGTGTCGGCGGTGGTCTGATCTCTGATGTGAGCGACCGGCTGCCTCAGACCGCAGCGAGAAGGGGCAGCAGATCGTTGATGAAGATGGCAGGGTCCGGCAACGGTTTACATACATACAGCACATTGCTTGTGCTGGCCACAGCGGTGCTCTGCAGCAGCCAGCTCTGCAGTGCGTCATATGCTGTTTCTGATGCATGACAGCGGTGGCGGTGGCTGTACGATGCGCAGGGCTGCAGATCTTACACATGGACATGGCCACGTTTGTGCCAGCTGCTGGACGTAGTCATCCATCTCATTCATCACAAAGCAATTTGCATGGTTGATGCAGACTGCCAGGCGCCACAAGTCGGAGGAGTGACGCGGCCATTTGCGGCGGTGAGCCCTGTGAGCCCTCATCTGGTTCCTGATGCGATAACGATGCAGTCAAGTGCTGCCGTGTGCTGGCTATGCATGGCGTATGGTTATCAGGTTGCGATATGAAAAGTAATGTCAAATAGCTTCATGCCATCGTGCAGGCCGCAGCGCCAGTGACAGCAGTGCCAGACGACACTCTGAGCAGCATCTCGGCGGCCATCAGGGACAACCGGGCGCTGGGATTCGGGGCAACACAGCCATTTGCACAGGTAGTGTTCAGCAAGCTTGTGTTGGACTTCTTTGCGTCATCGGCGTGTTTCCAGATTGTCTGGTAGATGCTCAAGGCACAACAAAGCGCGCTCGCAATTTGGTCAGACTGCTGCAACGTCCTGTCACCACTCTCACCAATGGCTGCTGCTCTACATGGCAGGCGCCGGCTCCAGCAGTGTTGGCAGACTCGCAGGCGGCCGATGGCCCCGCTGCCGATGCGCCCGCAGCAGCCTCGCCACCAGTGAGCACGCCCGCAAGAGCGCCTGAGGCCTCCGCAGCAGGCCCTGCAGCAGGACCGGTGGTGCCGGCGGCAGCACTGGATGCGGCGCCCGCCCCCGCAAAGCCAATGCCGCTGCCCGCCAACTGCAGCTCCGCACTTGGGCTGGTGCTGTCGTCGCCGCGCGACTTCAGCCTGTTCGGCCAGCTGATTCTGGTGTGTGCGCCTACATATTTCACGCTGCAGGTCGACGCTAAGGCTCAGCATGTGGCACGACACTGCTGGATTGCTTGTGAGCTCTCTTCTGCTGATGGGATGCAATCTGCCGCAGGCCAGCGGCCTGGCGCCAGCAGTCGACTCCCCGCAGCTCAATGGAACCGTGTTCACTCCAACGAATGCCGCCGTCACCGCATTCCTGAAGGCGCTGAACATCTCGCAAGTGGAGCTGCTGGCTGCGGAATTAACGCTGCTGACAAATGTGAGCCATATCTTCTGCAGTTGCAGATGCATATGCAGCATATGCAGCATTGCTGCATACTCCCACTCACAGGCACAGGCGCTGCCATGCAGCGAGCGTATCTCTCTGCCGCAGCCGTCAACAGACCACTTCTGTCAATGCGTTGGTGCAGATCGCGGGCTACCACATCGCTGGCATCCCACTCACGCGGGAGCAGCTGGCGGCGCTCACGCCGTCTCAGCAGATCCCGACGGCAGTGACGGGTCACTTCCTGACAGTACGTGCACCCAGCTGCGCACATGTTAGAGCCTGCATCGGTGTAGCGCGCTCTGTTTGCTGCAGAAGTGCTAAGGTGTGTGCTGAAACCACCAGCAGGTGGCGCGCACCAATGGCACGCTGGCTGTTGTGCCCGAGGTGGGCAGGCCAGCAAGGCTGATAGGGGCGGACATCCCCGCCTGCAACGGCGTCGTGCACATTGTGGACGAGGTGAGTCCGGCAGAAGTGTGTGCCGCCCGCACGCGCTTGCTCACGACTGTCATGAAGGCTGCCGCTGCTGATGCACCGCCAGAGACCCTCTCGACTTGTGCACACCCTGGCTGTGGCTGATCCTGTTGTCGCAAGCTGATAGCAACCATGTGCGTCGTGACATGCTGCAGGTGCTTGTGCCAGACATCGCATCGCAGCCGGGCGCAGGCCCTGCAGCAGGCGAGGCGCAGGCACAAACACCATCATCAGCGCCAGCAGCAGCGTAGATCTGAGGCTGGCTTGGAGGCTTCCAGCTAGCAAGCGCTGTTGTGGCAGGCTGTATGCATTGGCCTGCTGCAAAACGCTGCCATTGGTGACGCCATGAAGCCACACCATGAAGCCGTCATGACCTCACTATACGACACAGCAGAAGGTTGCCGAGTCGTTAAGCCACTTCGAGTCATGCTTCAGTCCATGCTGTTGTGCTGAGCGACAGTGTCTACTCCGGGCTGGCAGGGAGCGTATCCCATTACACTGCAACTGCACAACGCATCCGCACAGTGCGTCAACCGAAGAGAATCGTCATGCAAAACCACATCATCCATGATCACAATCAAGTACATGTCCGAATGCTCCTTCTTCCGAGCACCTTTTACACAATGGTGGGGTCTGCACAGATAGAACTGTCCGACCATGCACATGTCCAGGTAGTCCCTGACTGCTGACCCCTGAGGCTCTAAAGCGCCAATGCGCTTCTGGCGGCACACGCCACGGCCTGGCGGCCATTGCAGGTGCATGTACCCAGGGAGCGGCACATCCCCTGAGACATTGCAGCATGCGGTGGCCACCAGGCCGTGGCTGCATCCGGCACCGGATTGCGCATTGGGGAATCTTATCCGGGTGGTCAGTCGGAAATGCAGGGTGGTTTCTGATTTTCGAGGTGACACCCTCGCTCTCCTGCCCTGCTTTGCTGAAAACCGCCGTGCTGCGCGCTCTGCCATCGTTGATAGATCGCGTGCGCGTCTGCTACCCTTGCTGCGCCAATCTCATGTGCCTTGCGCTGTGCTACTGGCCGAGTATTGCGGGCTGGTTGCGAGCGCCACCGGAGACTCGTCTCGAGCCGGGGGTGTGCGGCCGGTATTGCCTTCCGGCTTGCTGGAGGCTTTGCTGCCGTCGGCAGCTGCTGAAGCTGTGACAGATGCGGGGCCTCTGCCACGGCCTGCTGCTACTCTTTGCTGCATGCGCGGGCACTGCAGGGCCGCCACTACAGGGCCTGGGCGGCTCCACGACTGGAGCCCAGCCGCTGCAGGTGTGCGCGCGTCTCCGCCAGCATGATGACTGCACGCGGCCCAGACGTCAGTCACCGTGCATAGATATTGTCAGTACAGCCAGCCGGTGCGCTGCAGACGGACTGCACACTGACACATATGGAGGGCGTGAACCCTGGTACACCTGAGCAGCTGCATGACAGGGAAGCACCTGCCAGCGCGGATGCTTCAATGGGCAGCGCAGCCACCGCGTGCGATAGGAACACGTCCCAGAGCCTGCACCCCATGCCAGCACTGGGAGTCAGAAAGCTGGGGGACTAAGCTTTGCCGCATGATGCAGCCCTGGCAGCAGGCAACATGAGTCTCCAACTCCTTGCTCTGAACTGCAGGGCGCTTCAGCACGAAGCCAATCGGCCAATGCGCAGCATCTACAGGCTGGATCAGGTTGAGGCTGCAGCACTCACCTGTCCGCCTGCCCAAACACACGGTGCAGGGTCCTGTGTGTTCCAGGTGTCGGCCCCGGCTTCTGCGCTGCCGGGCAGCCGTCTGGCTGCAGCCGCTGCGCCGCGCTGACACACCCCAGGGCCGCCTGCGCCCGCAGGGCCCCCTGCAGCGCGGCGTGCGCCGCGTCCAGTTGCCGCTCCCGTGCCTCCAGCCCCGCCTGCGGAGGGTGCAGGAGGGGTTTCAGTGCTCACGTGTCCGTACTGCGATGCTGGCTGGTGATCGGGATGGCCTTGCAGGTGTCTGACCTGCTGGCTGCACAGCGACTTCGGACGTGCCTCAGTCCTCAGTGGAGCACTCACTGGCGGCGCACAGCTGCCATGTACTGACATGCACTTACGGCCAGTGGGGAGGAGTATCACTGCTCGCCTGCAGGCGCCGCAGCTCCTGCTGCTGTGCGGAGTCGGGCGGGAGCGTCGCCGCGACGGCCGCCGCCGCCGCCGACGGCTGGTGCGTGCCCAGCCACACGAAGGGGCGCTTGCCTGGCGCGAGGTGCTGCCCGGCCAGCACCACAACCGCGTGGTCCCTGCAGCCAGGGAACCATGTCCATGAGAAGCCATACCATGCAGAAGACCTGGACAAAACATGCTGGCCATGTGGCATGCCCACACCCCATGGGGCTGTGGACACAGATCTTGCAATGCGGATAGTGGACCCAACGCTTGCCCGGCCAGGGTGGCGCTCTTCAGCTGGGCACAGCTGGCGAGTTCTGCCAGCGCCTGGTGCACGAGGTCCCTGAGGCGCAGCTCAGCACCCTGCGCAAGTGTCACGCAGCTGCTGCTGCTGCTGCCGCCGCCGCCGCCGCCATCATGGCATTGCTGCAGCGATCGCAGCTCGCGACGGATGGCGGCGGCAGTCTGTGCATGGCAGCGGCGCCACTCTGCAAACTCCTGCGCAGAAAGTAGGCCAACAGGCGTCAGACAGCTACGCATGACTGCAGACAGCATCAGCGTGACATTCGCTGTATGCTGCTCATCGGCATTGCTGGTCATCGATATCACTTGAAAATCAAGCATGCTACATACCCTGGCACACCCCTGAAGCACCCACCTGTATGATGTGATAGCTGCTGTTGGCGGTCGACGCGGTGCAGCAGTCAGCATCGCTGTCTGACGCAGCTGGCGCCAATGTCACTGCTGCAGCAGCCGCTGCCATGCTCGCCATGGGTTCGGTGGCTTGCCACCTACCGGCACCCGCTGCCGGTACCCCAGACGTGATGGTGCTGCCGCTGCTGCCGTGCGACAGGCCAGAGTTCGACGCCATAAGCAAAACAGCCGCTGTTGTGGCCGACGGTGCCCTCAGCAGCGCCGGCGGCGGCAGTGGCGGCTGCTGCGGCGGTGTCAGCGGCTCGTGCGGGGCATCGCCCGACGGTGAGTGCCTGCACATGTGACACATGGGCTGTGGGCGTCAAGTGGGAGGCTGCGCACGCAGTGCCACCTGCCACAGTGGGCAGCAAGCAATTATCAAATTCACGTTATGGTCATACATACAACGAATGCCGATCGACAGCCCCTAGGCGCGGCTTCGATGGTTATGATTTAGAGCATGCGGCCACCTGGCGCGCATCTGATGGCGCTCTGGCGTCGGCGGCGCCAGCACAGCACCCATGTGTGATGTGGCTGTGACGCGGCCGCGGCGGCCGTGTGGCAGAGAGGTGCAGGACGTGCAGCTGCTGCTGAACAGGCCGCCGTCCGCTGACGGCGGCCTGTATGGCGTCGGCGGCAGCAGGGTCTGAGGGTCGTGACTGACGCCTTGTCCCGCTGCTGCCGGCTGATGAGTTGGGCCGGCGCTGCCGCCCTCTGGCAGAGGAGTCGACGGCGCCGGCGGCGTGAATGATGATTTGCATGCATGCATGGCTTCGCGGCCGGTGCTCGCTGCCACCTTTTTCTGCTGTGGCTGCAGCCCCTGCAGCCGGGCATGCCACTCTGCGCCGCCGCCATCATGGCAGGCTGCAATCCCCTGCAGCAGCCCGATCCGCGAGCCTGCTGCCTTACATCCTGAGCGGCTCAGTGCACTTCCTGGCGGATCGCAGGTGGCCTGTCCCGATATAGCTGAGTCTCCTGCATGCAGGGATGCTGTGCAAAACTAGAGACTGCAAGTCGCCCGGGCAGATCTATGCTGGTGGCACGCAACACTACTGCTCTTTGTGCCAGGTATTGCAGTGCCAGACCGTGCTGCGCCCCGATCACGCTGCAAAATCACCTGAACGGCTGTTGGTGTGAAGCAGACCTGCTGTGCAGCCACCCCGCTGCCGACCATCTAAGCACTAATCAGACGCTCATCACAGCCCTCACCTGCTGCAGTGGGATGATCGACATTGTGTTGAAGCCCGCTATGGCAGGCGTTCATGTCTTGCGCCGCAGCGAAGGATCTGAGATGGCGTTACTGGCCCGTTTGGTAAGCCGTGCAGGCAGCGGTTGTCGCGCTGAGCAGCGCAGATCACCCCGCTGAGACGGCCACCAGGGCAGGCAGCAGTATTCTGTGCAGTTTGGCAGCTGCGTATGCGTTCGAAGCGCTGTCTGCGGGGTGTCACAGCCAGGAGCTCGCCTCCACAGCCCACGTCTGCACCTGCAGCAGCAGCATCCGCAAGAAGCCTTATCACCCTAAGTCACAGCAGAATATGTGGCGTGCTGCCTACGCATGAAGTGCTACCGGAGCACTGTCAACCCTTGCTGATGCACGATGCAAAGCGCATCAGCAGGCATCAGCAGGTCGCACGATGACCTCCCGTGACACCCGGGCCGCGATCTGGTGGATGTGCAGCGCTGCAGCCAGTTATGCCGCATGAAAGCACCACTATCGGGGCCTATACACTTGTCTCTGAAGCTCTAGTCCGTGCAATGGCCGTAGTGCTGCAAACCTTGCCAGGAGAGCCGTTGTCCGTCCTTGCACTTGCCGGAACCAACTTCCGCTCAGGAGCCAACCGTGCGTCGGCCCTGCCTAGCGGACCTGTTGACACACTCATACGCGTGGATATATGATCGAACGCCTGTCTGCAAGCGGCGTCACTCGCGTTCGCTGTCATGAAATCGGCAGGCGGCTCCATCCCGGAGAAAGATGCACACAAACCGCGCATCTAGTCCTGAGACGGACCCATCTGGACTGCCAGCACTATACGCATTTGACTGATCTGCTCAATGAAACATTTCCGCCGCTAAGCTTCAAATGTACGCGCACCTGGCGCCGCCGACGGGCAACTTGGGTGTAGACCTTACGATGAGGGATGCTGCCGAAACACAGCGGTGCAGCGGCGTACCACCGCTGCGTAGCGTGAACTCTGGCTACCGTCACCATCTCGCTGCTGATCTGGGCTTCAAAGAACTGGGCGTCAATCTGCGCCGTGCGGTACGCGGTTTGGTGACAACTGGCACAGCGGATCATCTGGGCCGCACGTGCCCACGGGCAGTTACACATCGTCAGGCGGCATGGTCTTCAGTCAGCAGCACCAAGGGTCACTCCGGATCCGTCAAAGCTTTTGCCGCTGGCCTCATCTCTGCATCGTATAGATATAGACCAACACACAGGATGCCCTGTGTTGTTTGAGCAAGGGCTGCGACAACCGCCGTGGCTTGCAAGCATTGGCAAACTGCTGTATGTGCCAACGTGTTGCCGCGCCAGCAGCTTGCAGCTCTGCGCGCGGGAGGTGGGCTGTCGACTCTGATGTACATGTCGGCGACGTTGGTCGCGCCGGCAGCAGCTGCCACAAGCGCATCGCACCCTCAGGGCTCGCTGAGTGGCAGCTTCTCAAGCACCCGCAGCTTGGCGCTGCGGCTGCGGGGGTTGCTCCGCTGCTCCTCCTCGCCTGCGGTCGCAACAGCCAGCCTCGCACCCGCACCGCCAGCCCAGCAGTAGCACATGCCCGGCGCTGGTCCAAGCTGCCGTCACACGAGTCAGACACCGAGGCCTGCTGGAATGCTGCCGGTTGATGGGCAACAGCGCACGCTGTTGATGGGCAACAGCGCAGAGCCTGAACCCTGCGTCCCCTTCCCGCACCTGCCATCACTGGGCGCTTTGTGAGGATGCGGGCTGCGGCTGGCGGACCCGCCCTGGGGTGCAAGTCCGCCAGCATGCTGAGCTGCCTGTCCTCCGGCTGAGCATCCTCTGGCTGCGGCCTGCGAGCAGTGAACAGGCCAGCCTACCTGTGATGTCCTACACACAATGACATGCTGTGAGCTGCAGACAAGTAGGCAACAGCCAGGGCCAGCACGTTCTGAAGCCCCGGCAAGCACGCAGGCGCCTGATGCTGCGGACGCCATCAACACACGCAGCTGCCAGCTGCCGAGCGCCGACATGGCAGCACGCAGCACGGAGCCATCTGCCCCGGTGACGCCTGGCGCCGCAGGTCGAGCATCTGGAGCATCCGGGGTCTCGAGGTCCACATGCACTCACCTGCCGGCTGCGGCGAGGAAGGCGCGCTTCACCAGGCGGTCCTCCAGGCTGTGGAAGCTGATGACCGCCAGGCGGCCCCCTGCAGCGGCCGCACACGTCGATGAACAGCATGCACTGTCTGACGCGCCCCCAGGACCAGCTCGTACTCGTGTTGCACACAGAACACGCCGTCTGCGCCTTGAGGCCGACCTGGTGTCAGTCTTGAAGCTACTCTGTGCTCTGCAGACCCTACGCTCAACATTCGTGCGGGCTGCCGGTCGCACCGGGCGCCAGGGCGTCGATGGCGGCGGGCAGCCCGTCGCGCAGGGCGCCCAGCTCGTCGTTGACAGCGATGCGCAGCGCCTGGAACGTGCGGGTCGCGGGGTGTATGCCGCCCTTGCCCCTGCCGCCGCCTGCGGGGTCGGCGGCGTGGAGGTGCTGACGACGAGGGCGATTGCCAGCATCAAGACGCAGTGAGGGCCGTGCTCACACACTGACGTGTGGATCACTGGCGCTTGGGCCGCACCGATCGCCGCCACCAGCTGCTGCGTGGTGCGGATGGGCTTTGCGTCCCTGCTCTGGACGATCCTGCCCGGGGCAGCAGGAGGGTCCCGCTCAGCAGTTTGCCACGACAGCCACGGCCACAGATGGATGCACGTGGCCACTGCTGGCATGCACTCACACAGGCAGGCGACCACGGTACGGCACACATTGACTTGGTGAGCGTTGGATGGCGTGAAAGCCTGAGCGTTTCAGGGCTCTGGTTCGCCTGCCAGCAGCCAGGTTGGTTCTTGTATATTGTTTTCTTCCCCCACCTGGCCGCGATGCGCCGCCACCCGCGCTCCTCGCCCCAGTCCCGTATGATGCGCCCCAGCTCCAATTCGTCGGCGGTGTTGACCAGTGCCTCGGCGGACGGGGCGCCCGCTGCGGGGCCGCCGCCCATGCGCATGTCCAGCGGCCCGTCCTGCATGAAGGAGAAGCCGCGCGCCGCCTGGTCCAGCTGTGTGGCAAGAAAAGCAGCTTTCAAGGTCTTGCCAGGTGACAGGCGCCAAGCAAAGCAGCGCGTGCTGCTTGTTCATCTGGGATAGCCGAGCATGCACAGTGTTGCGTCGCAATCTGTCCTTCATTGGGCTGTGAAAGTTCAGCGAGCGCGGGTTCTGGCAGCTGCAGGCTTGTAGGGTACGGACCTGCATGGAGGACACGCCCAGGTCCAGCAGCATACCGTCCGCGACGCCGCAGCTGTCGCCAACCGCTGCATGCAGTGCCGCCTGCAGATCCCTGCACCACGGGGGCCACCTTGCTCTCCGAGGAGCACAACCAGAAGAGCTGCAGTCTGTTGGTCGACACCCAGCCCTGAACCTGAGCTTCCTGGCGCCCGGGGCAGACAGCGGTTCTCAGGACCAAGCGCCGCAAGCTGCACGACCAACTACCGCTCTGAAATATGCCATGATGCCGTGGCTTGCTTGCCTGAAGTTGCCCTGGTGCAGCCGGACGTCCAGACCATTGCGCCTGATCGACGCCAGCCGTGGCTCTGCTACCGCGAAGGCTGCCTGGTCCTGGTCGATGCACACCAGCGTGCGCAGCTCCTGCTGCACGCACACCAGCTGCTAGTCAAGCATGTGAACCTTGGGGAAGGTGATGTGGATCTGGAACAGGGTACAACAGGGCAGGGTTTCCGCAACACTGGCAGAGCAGGCAGCACAGGTGGCAGGTGCCCGCCGTGGCAGCAGCAGCACCCGGTGGGCAGCCGCGACGGCGCATGCGTGGCCACCGGCGCCGAGCGTGCCGTCCACAAAGACGCGCAACCGCACATCCGCAAAGTAGCCCAGGATCTCGTCCAGCAGCACCGGCGTGTGCTGCGCTGGCTGGCTGGCCGCGGGGCCAGGCTCAGCCGGCGGTGCGGCCCGACCGGCTGTGGCTGAGACGGTGCTGTGTGCCGCCTCTGCACCAGCGCTGAGCCGTCTGACGCGGCCAGCGCAGTTTAGTCTTCTTGGACAGGGTCTTGGACACGCTGTATGCAAGATCGCAAGAATGCGGGCGTCTGCACGCTTGTGTACAGCAGGTGAGAACGCTGCAGGCCTTGACTTTGATGCAGGGGCGCTGCTGCGGCAATGTATGGTGTTACCTCCCAGCAAGAACTGCCTCATGCAGCGGTTCAGCAGGCTGCAGCCTTGCATGCAAGACACTACATAAGGCACAGGCACCGGACATGAACACGAACTGCCGCGTGCGACGCTGAGCATGAAGCATGATGGTTGGGCACTCTGTCAGGCCACCCTGCACCACGCCAGGCCACGCTGTCATGACGCTGCATTCGTGGCGCTATCGCGAACTGGCAATGCACCTGCGGTGCTGATTTGCCGGTTTGCACACTTACTGACAGTAAAGCTTGTGCTGCTGATCCTTGTGACGTCACTATAGGAGCAGCTGTGATTTGTGAGACACTTTTGAGCACGGTTTGTGGTCGAGCAGGCCCGTCCCAGACCCCTGCAACTCCAGTCGTCTGCAGAGCGCAGCGCCGGCCGCATGCGCCCGGCTGCATGCTTGCAAGTCTGCTGCATGCATCCAGCCGGCTGCTGGCGCCTGGACTGGGCGCCAGGCAACGGAATGCAGTCGCATCAGCTGGCAGCCAGCGCTGTGGCAGACAGCGGTGTATGGCAGCGCCTGCGGTGGCGGGCACGAACGCAGACAGATCGCAGCATGCTGAGGGCTGCAGCACTGCCTGGCGGGCGCCTCCTGCCGAGCTAGACGCCATTGGCGGGCGCAGCGGCTGGTCTCAGCGCAGCACAGCAGCTCGTGACCATGCCACCGATCCAGACGCCACCAGGGCGTCTGGATCCTCAGCTCCGTCAGCAGCAGACTTGGAGCGGAGCGGCGGTGCAGCTCTTCGGCGGGGCGGTGCGGCTCCGGCTGTGCCTGCAGGCAGCAAGTTTGCGGGTGCGCGGCGGGAACCTGAGCCGGGGCCAGCACCCCTGCAGCGCAGCAAACACCGGCCGAAGGCGCTGCCGAAGCGCCGGCAGCTGAAGCTGCCGCAGCCGCCTCCGCCACAGGGCCCGTCGACCTCAGGACCGCCGCGGGATGCTGCAGCCGCTGGCGCGGGCGCAGCAATTGTGGCGCCAGCACCTGCTGGATCCACATTAACCCACGGCGGCGGCGAGTTGCCCTTGCCAGGGCAGGCCCCGCCGCCGCAGCACCAGTCAGGCCCCACGACGCCGCTGCTGCAGGACTTTTTGTCCGGGCGGGGCCAGCTGGTGCGCAGCGTGTACCGGGAGGCCGGCCTGCACGAGCTGCAGCTGCAGCACGAGCTGTCGGCGGGCGGGCCGCCGCCGCAGCTGCCGCCGCCGCCGCAGCGTGCACTCCCACACCCGCAGCAGCAGCAGGTTCGCCTGCTGCCTGCACATGCTTGGTGCTGTTGGAGCGCGAGAGCCTTGACAGGAGTCTTGTGTCAGGAGTCCCCGAAGCGTGTTGGCAGCATGAGCGATGCACCGTGCCCTTCCTGCGTCCCACCTGCGGCAGCCTGATCACGCTGCGCTGCCTGCTGCCAGGCGCCGAGGCGGGGCCGCGGGCCTGCGCAGGCTGTGAGGGGCGCAGCCATTGCCCGTAGTAAGGAGGCGGAGGCGGACACGGCCGCCCGGCGAGCTCGGCGGGCGCGGATGGCTGCCGCTCGGGCCGCTGCCCGCAGGTGTGGCAGATGGCATCACCTGCATTGGGACGACAGCCAATGGGTGCTGTGATCCACTTGCTGCAGATGTGCAGGATATTGGCCAGTCCCCAAGACAATCTCCAGCCGTGCTGATGGCATGTTTGGGATAGATGCCACACCACTGCTGGCACATGGCCGGCCTCTCCCACATCCAGTTTGTGAGCTTGATGCGCTGTGTCTGGTGACTGCCCAAGCTTGCGTCGACCCTTTTCGGCGTATGCAGGGCTGACGAGGAGTCGGCAGCAGCGGCTGCCGCCCTGGCCGGCGTCGAGCGCGGCGCGGTGGACCCGCTGACCGCGAGCCTGCTGGGCGGCCGGGCCGCCGGCGGCGAATGGGGCCGGCGGCAGCTGCCGGAGCCGCATGCGCTGATGCGGTGCGTGGCAGGCTGTTTGTCGCCCAAGCAGTGTTGGGCCCCGCAGTGTCGAATTACAGAGCGGTTGTGTGCCATGCCGGAGAGCTGGTTCAGCTGCATGTTGCTCCGGGTGTCGTTCACAGTGTGCTAGCTGGCTGCACATCGTTTGTTCTGATCGCGACTCCACTTCTTTACTCGACCCTTTGCTTTTGATGTGGCACAGGCTGCAGAACGCCTACGAGGTCAGCGTGCCGCGCTCGGCGCTCAGCTGGCTGCTGCGGCGCGCCATCCCCCAGCTGGACAGGTGGGTGCCTGTAGTGTAGGCATGATAACACCCTGGGTTGCAACTGTGGATGCATGTACTGATCTTGCTTGTTGGACTCGTACTGGCCAGGGTGGCATGCAGGCTCCTGCATCTGCAACAGTTCTGCAGTCGTGCAACGTCCACCACAATCTTGTCAACTTGCTGACCGTGCAGCACACCATCCAATCTTTCGATACCCTTTAACGTGCAGGGATGCAGAGGTGCAGTTGACGCAGCTCATGCGGCTCGGGCAGCGGGTCGAGGCGGCGGCGGCGGCGGCGCAGCAGCGGCTGGGGCGGCCGCCGCGGGCTGCCGAGCTGGCGGCGGCACTGGGCCGCGAGCTGGCCACCCTGCAGCGGGCGGGCGCCGCAGGGGGCCCCGCGGCGGCGGCGGCGCTGCTGCGGTACTGCCCGCCCGGCGTCGGCTCGGCGCCGCCGGCGAGGCTGCCTGCCGGGGCGAGTCCGGCGGCAGCTCTGACACAGCACCCCGCGGCGGACTCGCCTGCTGACGGCCTCGTGCTTTGTGAGAGGCACCCAGAACAGATGGACAGCGGTGCCGCCAGCGCCAGAGGCAGGCGGGCCCCTGACGCTGCGGCAGCGGCGGCAGCAGCCAAACAGCTGGCGGCGGCAGTGGCGAACGGCCGGAAAGCGCGGCGCATCCTGCTGGACAGCCAGCTTCGGCTGGTGGTCCGCATCGCCAGCCGGTACCAGCACTCGGCGAATGTGGCTCTGGAAGACCTGGTTCAGGTGACCCTACGAATTGCACAGTATGCTCGGTTGAACAAAGTCGAGATTTGACTGTGAAGCGGCAGTGGGTTCTGGTCCCTTGAGGCTTCGGGCAGCGGCCACCACCACCACCACCAGCAGTTGGTCACGTGCCCTGCTGCCATTGGTACTGGACTCCCAAACAGCTCCCCTCGCTAGCAGAGGGTTCCTGCACTCGCCACGCCGGGCCACCGTGTGCGAAGTGCTCCTGTTCCACTGTTTCGCAGGTGGGGCTGCGGGGTCTGGAGGCTGGTCTGGACAAGTTCGAGCCGCGGCGAGGGGGGCGCCTCACCACAGCCGTGTACTGGTGAGCCGCCGGACGGCTGTCCCCGCTTCATGCCTTGCAGACACGGTGCAGCGCTGCTGTGGACCGGACAGGGGGCCTGACGTGCACGGTTGGGAGCGCCAGGCAGCCGAGGTGCTGAGGCGTCACGGCTGCCGAGGAGACGGCATGCACGAGCACGTGCTGCAGGGTGCTCCCTTGCACCTCGAAGCAGATGCAGCCTGTGTGTCCGCCTGCAGGTATGTGCACACAGCAGTCTCGCGGGGGCACGCGGTCATGAAGGACGTGGTGGCGGTGCCATACACCACGACCTACCAGGTGGCGGTGCTGTATCGCGCCAGCACAGCGTTCCGGAAGGAGCACGGCCGGTGCGCGCTTGCTGAAATGGCACGACGGACTCCGCACAGTGCCGTGCGCCACATGCACTGGCAGTCTTGAAGACAGGCATATGCACACATACCTCGATCAGGCATGGTGGCAGCCATGCCGCTTGTGTGCGCTGCTATGAGCCATCCAGCACCTGCCATTGGCAGTCGAGCCTTGCACGCCGGACGCAGTCGAGTCTGCATGTCTGCTGCCAAGGCTCACCAAGCGGTGTGCAGCCGTGCTGACGGGCTGCAGCTCACCCGCAGGGGCCCGACGGTGGCGGAGATGGCGGAGGAGCTGGCCTGGCCGCAGGGCAAGGTGCAGCGCCTGTTCGAGATGCAGGTGCGTCATAGACATCGCCTGGCAGGTTGCTATGTTGAATGCAGAGACAAGCCACGTGTCCGCTCTGAAGGCTACACAAGATCGCCACTGCGCTGGTAAAACGTAAAACCCCAAACCCTGAAACCGGGTGGCACTCATCACGCCTGTGCGCGCATGCCCCCGATGGACATGTTGCCACATGTGCGCTGTGAAGTTGCACATGGTGGCCACTGCATTTTGTCACTCACCATGCAGCGCCTGTGAGCGCATGCCTTTGGGTTTTGCATCCTACACGGCGCCGACGGTGCGGACTGCCGCACGATGTGTGCGCAGGCGGTCAGCGAGGTCAGCATGGAGGCGCCGCTGCAGGGGGGCCCGCGCGGCGCGGCCGGCAGCGGCGTGTTCAAAGCGGACGACAACGCGCTGGACTCGTTCGCGGACCTGGCGGCGATGGCGGATGCCGAGGGGTCGGAGGACGCCGCGCTTGCAAACGTGCAAGATGCCGAGCTGCGCAGGTGGGGGTTCGGTGTGATTGTGAACATCCACCACACCCTGCGTGAGTCCGCTCTGATCTGAGCCCGTTATGCGGTGTCGTGTGTGCACCCTAGTCGGACTTGACCGCCCTTGCACCCTTCGTGATATCAGCCTCCGCATGTGCCCTGCAACAGCACTGCTAGACACTCGGGCATTGACGACGGCTTGTGATGCTTTGGTACATGCCTTATTTTTCATAGGGGTACTAAAGAAGTTTTTTAACTACCCCTTAGTTCTTTAACCACCCCTAATCTTCAACGCCCCCCACGCAGCGCCACGGTGGAGGCGCTGCGGCGGGCGGTGAAGCCGCACCAGGCGGACATCGTGGCGCAGCTGTACGGGCTGGACGGCGGGGCGCCCCGCTCGCAGAAGGACGTGGGCGCGGCGCGCAACCTGACGCGCGCCCGCATCTACCAGATCAAGGAGGTGCGGCTTGGCGGGCGGGGCCGCGGGGCGTGCACCCGTTCACACGCCCTGCAGCATGGCTGGGCGCACCCAGTGGTGTAGGCCATGGTGTGTCGTGCCAGAGGACGGTCTCCCGCGGCTCAAATGCTTTGTTGCTGCGGGAGGCTGGTGCGTTTGGGACGCTGGCACGCGGCCTGGCGTGAGCACGAACAGCAGGGTGTTGGCCTGCGCGAGGAGTGGCAGTGACTGTGTTTGACCCCCCACCCGCAGCTGGCGCTGGACAAGCTGCGCAAGGACGAGGCGTTCGTCGGCGCCGCGGCCGAGATGCTGGGTGTGAGCGTGCCGGCGTCCAACAAGTGAGCGGCGGGGGGTGCCCGCACCGGGTGGCGTCCGGAACAGCCTCAACAGCTTCTTGGTTGGCGAGCACCTGGTTGAGGGCACGGCGCAGCTGTAGACGTTCGTGGGCTGGCCGGCTGGCAGGTGCTACGTATTGAGCGCCAGGCTGCCGGCCAACTTGCACACGACCAAGTAGGGGCCTGCTGAGCGGTGTGCATGAGTGACAACATCGGGACTGAGAAGAAAATTTGTCAAGTGACGTTGGTGCGCGGCAAACCTTTCTGATTGCCATTACATGCCAGAGGTGCAGTGTCAGCATTGCCTTGTGCCTTCAAGATTGCCTCTGTACAAATTACACCTGGCTGCCATGGTTACCAACTGATACCCATCAGTGCTGCCTGCGCTTCGTTCTGCAGCATCCAGCCTGTGCAAAGCAACAGCTGCGCGATGTGACTTGGTGCCAGAGTATTGTAATGACCACCTTATCTGCAGGGACTGCGCATAGCGTTGCAACACATTTTACAGTAGTGGTGTAAATAACGTGGTGGTACCGTATGCCAATGTTGGCAGCCCAAAACGCATACCTCCTGATGCATCAGCACTTGAGGGACACATGTCTACTCCAAACAATGGTGGCACCGTCTGCAACCCGGCTGACGCACCAGCTGCGCAGCAAAGGCAACCTACTGTAGCAGTGTCTGTACGATCCCGTGAGTGCGCCTCAATTGCAATGGAGACGTCCGCACAGCAAACCATGCCCGCGCCCCAATCTGAATGGTGTTGCCAAAACCACGCTGCAGCTGATGACCCCACGACCCCGGTGGGAAGCAAAGACGAAAACAAACAAACTCTCCTGTGTGTGCACCCCCGTCAGCTGCTGACATGATCCCCGCCTGCGGCCGCGCCGCGCAGCGCCCGGTGACGGCCGCATGCCTCAGTTGTTGCGGGTGCCGGCGGACCCCATCAGCAGGCCCACGGCGGCAACGAACAGCAGCAGCATCGCCACCAGCAGGACGTAACTGCGGAGCAGACAGGAAGCAAGGCCATGAGGTCGTCCATGAGGTCGCTCGAAGCCTTGGATGGAACATGTACAGGAACAGGGAGACGCTGTCAAACAGCAGCATGTGTCAACCCTGGAGTCGTGCGGGCCATCTGCCAGTCGTCACTCGTGATCGTGCTGTCAAGGCGGATCGGCCACAGAGTGCAAGGGGTTCAGTGAGAGGCGCACGTCTTCTTGGACGACCTGTAGTACTCGTGGAACAGCACCACCCCCCAGAATGTGCTCACCAGCGGCAGCGCCTGTGGCATGCCGACACGCTGGTGTGTCAGTGCTTCTGCTGGGTATCAGGTGACTGATTTTGTCAGCACACAAGCTAAGGTGGCAGGCAAGGGTGCAGCTGTAGTATGCTAGGGGTAGCTTGCTCTGCTGACAGCTCGAAATCTGGCATCGAGGCACACCTGCACAGAGTCAGCAGCAGCGTAGCCGGCAGCCTGGCCGCCCCTGCAGCAAGGAAGGAACCATGTTGAAGTGCAATGCATGCCCCGGCGTCAGCTCTACAAGCTGAAGGACAGCTGACTCCATGATGGCTTGAACTTGACAGCAACAGTCGGAGCAGCAGTTGCACAAGCTGGAGCAGTCTGCTGATGGCTGCATGCTGGACAGGCGCGGCGCGCCGCCGGCGGCGCGCACATGAACTGGAAGCCGTTGCCCAGGCCGCACAGGATGCCGGCGAGGCACGCCCAGGGGCGGCCGCGCCAGTCCATGAGGTACGCCTTGATGGAGCTCTTGGGCAGGCCCACCTGCAGCGGGGTCACAACAATATTATTAGGTATTATTAGGGTATTATTAGGTACTGGGCACGATATGTTCTCAGGGGCAAGGTCAGACGGCCGTCCGACAGCGGGAGTATGTGGGCACTGGAGCTGGGGGATCCAGCAGGACTGGAACAGACACACTCTCCTGTGCGTTATCTGACTCGTATGCCAACAGCAGGGTGCTTTCGTATCTAGCGCAGGCCCCTACCGGCGGGAAGTACAGCCAGATGACGTTCAGCACAAACGCAAAGGCGAAGAAGGAGGTGGAGAAGTAGAAGAAGGCTGCATGAACACCAACACAGAAGTCAGGTCGTCGTGGCTTGCATTCCTGATGACAGGCGTGACGGCTGCACTGCTGACAGCAGCATGCCGTGCATGTGCTGAGCAAGGCTCGTGTTCTTTCTCTACTGCACAGGGTGATGCAGGAGCACTGACCGGTGTACACAACGAGGTGGGGCACGCCCTCCGGCAGCTTGTGCCACTGGTCGTTGACCGCCTGCAGCGGGGCCACATGCATTAGTCGGATTGTGGAGCAAGTGTCATGTGGTGTCTTTTTCAAAGCAGCTGCACAGCAGCTGCGGGTCATCTTTTGATGGCGCATCTGCGCCCAAAGCCACGCTGAGAGCGCTGTTCGTTGCTGATGTACGTGAGTGACGGCTAGATGGACTGTCAATTACCTATTGTCGTTGAGCGGAACATACCAGGTTGAATGCCGGGGAGAAGATGACGTAAGCCAGGCCGGCGGTGATGGTGATGGAGATGCCCTTGAAGAAGCTGGCCTTTGAGGACTGCACACCAGGTGCATCACTGAATGAGCGCGAGGTCAAGGACTTGGTCAATGCTGCCAGCTGCACATGCAGCTGCGTCCTCTGACACCGTGTAGGCGGGTGCAGCATGCTGGTGCCCTCAAGATCTGGCAGCAAAGTGCTGCAGTGCAGCCACTGTGTCTTCATGGCTGCAGTCAGCCTGTTCCGGGGCTAAGCACGTTCCCAGTGCAGGGTATGTGCCCCAGACACATTGCTGACAGTAGCGCCAGCAGATTCCAGTCTCCGACTTCCTCAGCCAAACGACCAGTAAAGTAGAGTGTTCAGCCTCGATCACTTGCCATTACGATATTGAAATGTCACCACACCTTGATCGCGCGGCGGTCCTCCACCTGGTGCAGGTACTGCCCCGTGCCCGCCGTCTGCTGCGTCTCCGCGAGGCCGCCCATCATGGAGGTGCGCTGCGCCGGCTTCTGGCCCGGCTCGTACTCCACGCCCGCCTCCGCCGCCGCGTGGCGCGCCTTCAGCTCTGCGGCCGGCAAGACAGGGTGGCCAGTCACTCGCAGCGTATGTACTGCATCTGATTAGTGTGTGCAGATGCGTGGCGGCCGCGTAACCGGCGGTGCCTGCATGGAGGCATGATCACGAAGAAGAGCCCTGACAACAGCGACGCAGGTTCCCCATAGAGCATGGACGCCGACACAACAAGCGAGAGGTTTGGAGCCCTACCAGCGTCCTCGTTGGGCAGCTCGACGCCCAGGGGCGGGGACATGGGCACCGTGTAGCCCGCCTCCGACCGCCGCTCCCTCGACCTGGAAGCAGGAAGCAGGACAGCGCATGTGGCCGAGCGCACACCCGGCACTGTGGTAGATGCTGTCGCATACAGCTTTGACACACGTCTGCCCACTGCAGGCCGTCTTTGCATAGCCACCCTGTGTTTTACAGAGCACACAGCATCTACAGTGTTCTGCACGCGATGCCAATGCTCACTGGTCGATCACGTTGCCCCCGCGCGTGATGCCCATCTTCTTATCCTGGTCCTCCTTGTTGGACTGCAGCAGGCGGGCACCGCGATCAGCTGTCAGCAACATACAAGAGCGCTGCCTGGCAATGCATCACCCGGGTGGGGCCAATATCCACTCTGACAGGAGTCATCTGTGCGAAAGTCAGGAACCACAACCGCACAGCCAGAAGGGGGCGCGCCTTGTGCAGGAAGGCGCCGGTGCAGGCGGCGCACAGGAAGCAGAACACGCCGGGGAATAGAATCTCGGCGCGGTTGATGCGGCCGTCCAGGAAGTAGTTGATCGTGGTGCCTGCGGGGCAGCAGCAGTGAAGGTGTCAGAATTCTGCACCTGATGTGCAGGGCGCCACAGCAGCAACACGATCATCGGCTGGCAGCAGACTGAGCGGGCTGCACGAGAAGGCCGTGCCCATGTATTGCTGACGCATGAGAGCACAGCCTCAGGCTGCACACACGTGCCCTGCCCGCATCGAGCATTCCAAATCCTTTAGTACATTCTGGCAGTTGGGTGTCACACTCGCACCGCCGACGACGGTGATGGAGGAGGCGACGACCTCGGTGACGGACAGCCCCACGAACGCGAGGCTGTACTGCGTGGCGATGTTGCCGATGCACAGGAAGATGCCGCCCGCCAGGGCGAAGCCCACCGATGCGCCATTGTCCTGCAGGGTTTCTCAGACTGTATGCCTCAGGATGAGTCCGACTCTCTGCAGTTTAGATTCAATCAGTACACTGCCGTAAGGCAGGATGTTTGTGTGACGAACATGGCGCACATCATGGCGGTAGCTGGGCAGCCTTGAACCCTGTGTGGATAACACCCCTCCCCCCAACCCCTCCATGCGGTGCCCACCTGGCTGAGCTGGGTGATGAAGTTCGGCGTCTCGGGCGTGGAGTTGCCGATCTGGCCAAACTGCAGGGGTGGTGACACGGCCACGTCGTCAGTCGCAGACTCACTGCGGGCAGGCTGGCAGGCAGCGTGTGCATCAGGAGTTCTGGCAGTTGCCCACGAGATCAGCTCCTCCATGGGTGTCCACTGACTTGGCTGCAGGAGACCAAATGGGTGCCTCTACATAGCAGCATCAAGCGGCAGCTGGCGCACCGTCAGGGCGAAGATGATGGCCACCAGGTAGTTGAAGAACACGTAGTCGAGGAAGGTGTGGATCGGCAGCCGCCCGCGCCGCTCCTGCGTGGCCACCATGTCATCAGCCGGGGTCGAGGATGCATATGTCGTGAGGATGCGGCACATCAGAGCGCATGGTCAATCAGAACATCTGTTGCACAGGGTCCCCAGCGACATGAAGTAGGACAAGAGAGGTCGCCGACGTCACAACACTGCATGCAACCGCACCAGCAGGCTGCAGATGGCGAGCCAGGTGCGCAGCACTTTGCACGAACGATACAGACCTGCTACCCTCAAGCAACATTGTCCTACTGCATCTAACGCGGCCGCACCAGCAGGTTGAAGATGGCGGGCCAGGTGCCGAGCAGCAGCAGCGCGGCGATCATGAGCGCGATGCCGCCGCCCTTGTCCGTGACCACGTACATCCTGGCGGCTGCTTGCTACTGCTGGATGCTAAGCTGCTACCTGCAGCAGCATGGCAGGGCGCACGGTGGGGATCTTCCTGCGTGAAGCGCTGTGGCGTTTGCTGGCATGTATTCATGTCGCGCATGAGCCGCGATCGTCACCCCACTTCTGGCACAGCGTTCCAACACCTCACGCTGCGCCTTGTTGAGCCTGTTGCGACCTTGCTGGAGGCCAGCCAGAGGAGTGAGACGGTTGTCATGAAGCAATCAGCTGTGTAGTGCAGTGGGACCGCCGCAAGTTGGTGACTCCACCGACATGGTGTAGGATGCCTGGGACAACCAGGCTGCTACACCCCATAGAAGACTGTCATCAGGAGCTAGCTGCTGGTCCTTACTGCTGTGCGTTCGACAGCGACCCCCAAGCCGTTGCCCCAAGCCGTTGCTCACCGACGGGCTCGGGTGCTCATGCCATGGCACGATGCCCAATCCCCGATGCCACCCCCGATTCGCTCAATGTGTGATTGAACGAGCGTGACTGCGTTTAATATACGATCAATGAGGCATTCCGTGCAGGGCACCGCCGGGAACGACATGTGTACAACTGACCGTTCATTGGGCATCCAGATCACATCTCTGCCGATGAAAGGGAAAACACTGGCTGCAGCATGTTAGATGTAGCGCAGGACGAGCAAGGAGCTAGTGCGCGTGAGTAAGCCGCGGCCTGCCGCGCGATCAGTCGCTCAAAAGCGCCGGTCCTGGACAGCATGCATCGGAACTGAGACCTGTGTCGCGATCGTCGTGGTGCCGAACAACGCACTATTCGACAGCGGAGCACCTCTTCACGCAGATCAAGCGCACTTCAGTGTCAGTGATAGTCGACGTTGTGAGCCGATAGTATGTTTCGGTCCTGTGACAAGGGGCATGCACGGCCCAACGCCGCGGGATTTCTGCGATCGCTACGTCTGGAAGCCCAGAGTCAGCCACGGCCCTGGTATATCATCAGAAGCGGCCATGCAGAGCGGCGGGGGAGTGGCGCACCACCGCACAGCGATGGAGTGACTCATCTGTGTGTGAAACCCTACACGGAGATTTGCGCCCTGCGGCGCTCGCAAATCGATCAACACACGCAGATAGCCCGTCAGTACCTACGAGCAACGCCACCTCTGTGGTCTGATCACTTCTGAATGGGCCCATGGCGGAATGTGGAAAGTTTCTTGCCTGTCGTGGTCCCGCAGGCCACTCGGAAGTCCTTGCTGATCGGCCAGGCAGCGCTGGCAAACAATCGAGCTGATCACTTGCACCCCTATAGGTGTGCGCGGTGCAAGCTTAACGTAGCAGGATGCCGGGCTATTGCAGGAGTTCATGCAGGGGCGCAGACCAGATCCACGGGCACCACGTGCGGCACCCTGGAGTCGAAGCAGAGATCAGTGGACAAAGCTGTTGCAGCCCCGCGGCCCGCACAACGGACAACAGTACGGCAGTTGAATGCTTCAACCCTGAACCATCTTTACCTGGTGACCTGATGGTCAAAGAGCATCATGCCGATCAAATGAGAGAATGTGCTGCATCGGTGGCAGCGGTGGCAGTTTCCTCAAAGTCGGCTTCTTATCTTGGAGTAGTTACAGCGCACGAAAAAAGCACAACTGAAGGCAGCAACGTCTTCAACCAGAAACATGTGCAGCACCTTCGACAGGCTGAGAGGGGACACTGACTTCAGGATGCAGGATTGCGGGATCCCAAACTTCGTGGTGATGCCGTCATGAGCAGCATCGCCTGCTCACACAGGCTGCTGAGAGCGTTGTCACAGCACGCCCACCTCGAGCGCCGGCCGGGAGCCCCGGCGCTGGTCAGTGCTTGGCCCGCCCTGCTGGAACCGCGGTTTCTTGATCTTGCCACGGCGTACGCGACGCTGGGATCACGACGAACGGAAGAAATACAGGAGGGAGATGAGGGCGTAGGTGCCAACGAGCTGCAGGCCCAGCAGCCAGTTGGAGGAGCCGTCCAGAGACACGAAGTCCGCGTGGATCACAGACAGCGTCAGGATGATGGCGGACAGGGGGTCCAGGTCCAGGGTGAAGGGGTGCCCCGTCGCCCAGCCCACCAGCACCACAGTCGGCAGCACGAAGATCGCGATCTGGATGCTGGAGCCGAGCGCGACGCCGATCGCCAGGTCCATCTTGTCCTTGGCGGCGACGAAGACCGCGGTGATGTGCTCGCACGCGTTGCCGGCGATGGGCAGCACGATCAGGCCCAGAAACTGGCGCCCGATGCCGAACTTCTCGGACACCTGCTCGATGGAGCCGGTCAGGAACTCGGAGCTGAAGGCCACGACGACGGTGATGGTGGTCAGCATGAAGGTGGCGCCGGCGAGCGACAGGCTGGGGACGTCGCCGTCCTTGTCGTCTTCATCCGAGTCCGCGCCCTCCACCACGGAGCCGCCGCCCGCCTGGCTGGCGGCGGGCGCCTCCTGCCGGTGCGTGCCCAGCTGGAAGTACAGGTATGCGCAGTACACGACGACGAGCATGACGGCGGTGCCGTGGCTGATGCTCAGCAGGTCCTGGTGGCTGAACTCGGAGCCCGGGTACAGCTGCCGGCTGGCGGTGGGCAGCGCCAGCGCGATGCACGCCAGGAACAGCAGCGAGCACATGGCCTTGTTGACGCCCGCGTTGAAGCGTTGGGAGTGGAACTGCGTACCGCCCACCAGGAAGCAGCAGCCCAGCACAAGCAGCAGGTTGGACAGGACCGAGCCGATGAGCGACATGGCCACCACATCGTACAGGCCCTTGGACAGCGCCGCCAGGCTCAGGATCAGCTCCACCACGTTGCCGAATGTGGCATTGAGCAGCCCGCCGATGACGTCGCCGAAGCGCAGCGCCAGGTCCTCAGTCACCTCGCCCAGCAGCAGCGCCAGCGGCACCAGCGCCAGGAAGTTCAGGCCAAAGCGCAGGCCAGCAGACCAGCCCAGCAGCTGCGCGGCAAAGCCCAGCGGCACCGCCACCAGCAGCAGGTTCATGTAGCTGCTCATGAGCAGGCCCCAGATGGCCTTTGCATCCGCCGCCACGTCGATCGTGCCAGGCGCGTCTTGCGCCGGCTCGGATGCCGGCATGGACATGCCACTCCGCAGCGATGAGAAGGCTCGCCCATCAACAGACCGCCGCCCGCTTTCCGCGCCGTCTGGTACAGGGATGTCGGCGCTGCTGCGGGCGCACGGCTGCAGCTTGGGCAGCAGCGGCAGGGACAGGTTCCTAAGCGAGCCCTCCTCCTCGCGCGGGGTCTGCGGGTGCTCTGGTGCGGCGCCGTTCGCCACGGGGCTGCCAGGCTCGCGGCCCTCCTCGATGGTGCCGTCCGGTCCCCGCGCCGCCTGCTGCAGGCGGTACATAACCCGCAGCTTGGTGCGCGCGCGCTGCAGCGGCGTCGACATGGCGGCCGCCGCTGCTGTGCCGCTGCTGTGTCAGAACCCCTCCTGCTGTGCGTTGAGCTCGTCTACTGCAGGCAGAAAGGACTGTCTGATCAGAGCCGCAGCGCTTCTGCGGCCGCGATGCGAGGTTATGCTCAGGCGACGCTGGAGACGTGTCCCGACCGCGCACAGACAAACGCGTTGAGGCCCCTGTCAGTGACTGTAAATGCCTGGAACGAATGGTCTGCTGCGTCATATGGACGTGCAAACACCAGGCAGTGCGCGACACGAAGGACTGACCAGCTGGCGCACGGGACTGGCGGGACTGTCATATCGCCGCTCGGGACTGATGAGGGTATTGACAAGCGTTTGAAATTTGGAGCTGTCAAGCTGGCATTTCTGCCAGTGAATGCACGCCTGCGCCCGAGCGAAGGCTAGCAAATACCCCTGGTGCTTACAGCGCCGTCTACCCGGCAGTTTGATGGCATGACGTTGACCCGGTGATCGTTTCGAGCACCTGGGGTGTTGACATCCGGCAGCTGGCAGCGGTCCGGAACCAGGCAGAGAGCCGGCAATGCCTGCAGCAGCACAGTGTGAGCTGTGCAACTGCTAGCAGACAGCATCAGGCCATCAAAAGGCACCGATAGCAGCTCAGCAATGCGTCTCGGCGATCGCTCCTCTCTGACCACCTCGGTGAGAACGCACAATCTGTCAGGAGTAACCGCCTGACTATACTGCATGGGAGTATCAGTCGTATCCGTCATACGACGGTCATCTTCATGTTGCAGCTGCTGCATTGCGTTGCGTGCGAAGTGCTTGAAATGCACCACCTGTTGTTGGCTGGCTTCCGAGGCTGATGGCCCGTGCCACGCAGTACACGGTGCGCTCGCACTCGCCAATGGACGACCAGGAGAATGCCGGACAGCAGCGGCAGGCTACTGCCAAGGGCGCAGGCCGTGGCAGAGCAGCAGCGCAGCGTGCAAATGGCAGGGCCGTCAGCAGCTATGCGGCGGGGGCGGCGAGGCGAGCCCAGCAGGCAGTCAAGCCGCCTCGACCAGAGTGAGTGCACCTGACCGATAGCATCAGCTGCTGCGGCGTTCTGCTGTTACGGGTGGAGCGTCAGGAAGGGGCGAATGCCGGCGCGAAGGCAGGATGTCGATCTCCTAGGCGCCCTGACATTTGTTGAAGCCTTGCAGATGGAACGGCAGCATTGCGCAGCCGCCGAGCCAGGACCCGATGCAGGCGGCGCGCGCGACGGTGCGGGACTCTATCCACGGCTTCCGCCGCTCCCACGGCGGCTGGGCGTCCAACACCCCGCAGTGCGCTGCCAGCCCCATACACTGCCTGTCGCTAGTATTATGATGAAGGAGTGCCAGTGGCTGTGTCCTGTCCTTGAGACTGCCTGCTGGACTGCAAAGACAGCCTGCAGCCCTGAATCCCTGACCTGCGCGGGTGCAGCTGTAGGGTTGCCAGGCCAGCTGCAGCCCCGCCCCAGGCGCGTTCGCAGCGGGCGGACCGCACCAGCGGCGCGAGCAGCGCAGCAGCGTCGACGGACGGCCACCCTGCAGCGGCAGCGGGGCCGGGGCCCCACCGCCGCGCAGCCGTGCAGGAGGTCGTGTCGGCCAGCGGCATGGGCTGCGGCTCGGCGCTCGCGCTGCAGGGCGCCCCCCCGGCGCCGGGCCACTACTGGACCACCAGGTGGGCTTCCCAGCTGCCTCCAACACAGCCGGGCGAAGGCACAAACTCTGACACACCCGCAGAGCTGCACCTGCCGTTCAGCACACTTGCTGCAAGGATGGCTGCATACAGCACGAGCTGGAGCAGAGGCACGGTCTGGCAACGGTTGCAGCAGTTTGCCCATGTTGCGCCACCATTTGCCGACAGCCGTGCGCCTGCACTGTGGCGCAGGAGCCAGCGGCGGGAGATGACCAGCGACTGCACGCTCGCGCTGCGCCGCAAGCAGCACACCGACGTCATAGTTCGGGTGCGGCCGTGCCCTCACACCGCCGCAATGCGCACAACCGATCATCCAGCAAGCTGCACCGGGGCAGCAGCCGGTGTGTGATGAGCCCCCGGTGGGCGCTGCAGACGCCCGAGCAGGGTCTTGCGTGGGGACAGCAAAGTGCGGCAGGTCAGTTCTGGCTGCGCCCCTCCTGCCGCAGGTGGTGTTTGCCGATCTGGTGGCCACGCCCGCGCGTGTGCGCATCAGCCACGCCCGCTCTGAGCCCGGCGCCGCCGCCGGCTACGCGCTGCTGGGCGAGGCGGCGCTCGCCGCCGGCAAAGCAGGTCAGCGGTCACGCAGGCCGCGTGTTCTGGTGGCAGGCGAATGCGATGCTTTCATGTCTACACCTGTGCAAAGCGGCCGCGGTGGCGCCAGCTCAGCAGTCGTGGCGCTGCCCTTGTCGCCACTGGCGGCGGCTGCGGCCCCCAGCAACGTGCGGATGGCCTGGTGTCTGTGTGTGCTTGCCGCGGCCATGGGCAGTGCGGCCTTCACTGTCGCTGAGCGCCGCGCCTGCGGCGACAGGCAAGCTGGCGCACAGCCTGCGGCTGGGGCCCGACCGCAGGGTGGGGCGCTACCTGCGCCTGGAGTTCAGCGGCCACCTGACTGAGGCGTCATCCGGTGGGTGGAGATGAAAACAGGTCACACATCCACATGGAATGTGGTCACATCGAAGTAGCCGTGTCACACTACGACACAGTAGTGCTATGCAGTGCGCCTGCCAGCTCAGGTCGGGCGTTGGTGCCGCATGGTCTTGTGTGGCATGTTTGCACCGAGCCAGCGGCGTTGACGGGTGGCTGCCCTTGTTGAGTGCAGGCGCGCACAAGGTGGCCAAGCTCGAGGTCACCGGCGTGCCGTTTGACCACGCCGATTCCACAGTGCGCACCCCTGTAGTGCACTGCCTAACAAAGGCGTTTCCCGTCCGCCCGCACCTCCGACACAGCACACAGCAGCCCACTGCGGCATGCCTTTCCTGCTGCTGCCGCATAGCCGTGTGCGCCAGGAACATCCTCAGCGTCCGGCGACAACACCCGGCTCATGAGTGGCGTTGTCCTGCTGCCAGCAGGAGCTGGACCCTGCAGCGCGGCGCCCGGTGCCCGAGCTGCGCCGGTCCGCGGCACCGTCGGAAGGCCCCCCCGCAGCGGCCGGCGCCCCGGACGACGCGATGGTGAGCCGGCGGCGGGGCGGGCGCCGCGTCGCGGCCGCCTTCGAGTCCCTCGACGCCCTGGACGCCGCCCTGCGCCAGGTGCACTCTAAACCCTGGCCTCTGCAGACCAGAACTGTCACACGTGCGAGCAGCCTCCGTGCGGCGCATGGCGCCAGAAGTTTGTCACACCCATGCAGTGGTCATGGAACACACCCGGCGCCCTGCGCGTGCCCAGATCCAGTCTGGTGCCGCGCTGCCTCGCATGCTGTCCTGTGGCCACCTTCTGGGCTCTCCAGCCAGAGCCTGAGTGCACCACACTGATGCCCTGCAGTTTGAGGCGGGGCTGAGCGCCGCCGAGGAGGCCCAGCTCGCGGAGGACATCGCGGTGCCCGTCTCGACGCAGCTGGCAGCAGTGGCGCCGCCGCCGCTGCCGCCACCGGTGCAGTCATGGGCCCAAACGAGCCCCCCGCGCAGCAGTGACGCCGGCGATGCCGTGGCTCTGGCGCCTGCAGCGCCGCCAGCGCAGCCGCTGGCAGCCGATGTCCAGGCGCCGCCGCCGCCGCACCAGCAGCAGCCCGAGGCGCGGCCGGCGGCCGACAGCCCTGTAGCGCTTGCCGGGCGCCACCCTGGCGGCAGCCCGACCGCCGTGATGAGCCGCGCCGACGCCGCCGCCGCGCTGCGAAGGATCGCCGGCGGCCGCGCCGGCGGCACCTCAGTCACCGCCAGCCTGCGCCTGACAGACTCTGCGGAGGCCGACCCCACCCTGCAGCAGCAGCCACAGGCACCACAGGGCCAGCTGCCGCCACGGGGTTTGCGGGCGCCGCCAGCGTACAGGCCTTCGCTGCTGGACCAGCGCCTCGCGCTGTACGGTGCCAAGCCACCTGCTGCACCATTGCAACAGGCAGAGCAGCCGCAGCAGCAGCGTGCAGAAGCTGCTGCAAGCGGTGAGCCGCGCGCTGGCCAGCAGCAGCAGCAGGAGGCTGGTGTCACTGACGAGCAGCTGGCGCTCGGCACTACGGCGCTGCCGATGTCGCCGCCGCCGGCTGAGTCGATTGACGACGAGGGGGTTGGTGAGAGGCCAGCAGCCGCTGCGGACACTCAGGTCCAAGCAGATGCTGCCGCGAGCAGCCCGCAGGTGCAGGCGCCGCCGCCGCCGTCGCAGCCGCTGCAGCCGGCCACGCCGCCCTCGGTGCACCCGGTGGCCGCGGTCCTGCGCGAGGCGCTGAGCGCGTCCCGGGAGTTGTCGCCCGCCGCCAGCCCGCTGCAGCCCTGGATGCTGGACGCGATGTCGGGTGCGATGGTACTGTGACCAGACTGCTAGGATGTGATGGTTCTGATCCTGATGGCAGTTGTGCATGAGCACTGCCACGGCAGCAGGAGGGCTCTGGTGCCAGCGTTGAGTGCTCTGGACCGCAGTGGCATTTTGGGAGCTCAGCCGCAACTGACACAACCGTTAGCAGTAGTGTACAGAAGTCACCTGTAGACTGTGCCAGCGCTGTCCTGCCTGCCCAATACCAGCCGAGCTGTCACCTCTCTTATCATTCCACCTCAATCTGCGCAGGGCTGGCGCCCGCCAACGCCAGCAAGGGCACGATCCTATTCGACGACCTGGGCTCGCCGCTGCCCGCTGCCCCTGGGGAGGCGGCGGCATCCAGCAGCTCGCCGCCACCGCAGGCGGCCCCGTCGCCAGTGCAGTCGCCTATGGTGCTTGGTTCCTCGCAGTTCCCGCGGCAGCCGCAGAATGCCGGTCCGCCATCGGAGGTGTGCCAAGCATCCTGGACTGCGATGGTCTTGTGGCCATCAAAGTGCTGGGGTAACTGCAGGTTGCTTGCTGGGATTGCAAGCAACACGCCCACCGCAGCCGACGCAGTCTGCATGGCAGATGTCTGACTGCAGTTGCTGGCTTCGAAAGCATTGCGGGGTCCAAAGGCATACTGACTTGCACTCTCTACTGGCCAGCTCTCCGCCTCCGCTCGTGTAAAGACCAATATGGGGTTCATATCAGTCACCGCCGTGCCACCTGCAGGACGCCGAGCCGCAGCCCGGCACCCCCGGCGCCGCGCCCCCGGGCGCCAGCGCCAAGCGCAGCTGGAGGTCGCCCTCCCCCACCTCCACCCCGCTGTTCAGGTTCGACGCCGACGCCGGCGCCGCCGCCGCTCCCAGAGGTGCGCGCCCCCAACCCCCTTCATGCCTGCAGCTCTGCGGTCCCTGTTCTGCGGCTCCAGCCTCTGCCAAGCCTGCACGCCCACCTGATAGTCAGCTTCGAAAACGGCGGCCAGCAGTCGAAGCCGCGGCCGGCAGCAGCGTGATGTGGACCTGCTGCAGAGCTGAAGCGCCCCAAGGTGGACAGCCCGGAGGCTGGCGATGCGGGTCCGCAACCGGCAGCGGCGGCCATGGTCCCGCCGGCGCCGCCGCCGCCGCCCATCAAGTGCGACACCCCGCCGGGCAGCCCGGACGCCTCGGCGGAGGACGCCCGCGTGTCCCGGCGCCCCGACTGGTGCTTCCACCTTCATGCTTCCATCTCCACGCTGCTCCCCTCCGTCTCTGCGTAGACTTGTCTGCTGATGCCGGCTGAGACAGGGTAGCCAGATGCTTGATGTTTGCCTGTCTGCACTCTCAAGCTTGGTTGCAGATGCTTATGGTACCAGCAGGCAGAAATCTCGTAACCTGCTTGCACCAAGGCATTTGTTGCATGTGAGCACTGGTAGCTTTGGAACAAGTTGTGCTGAATGTGATAATCGAGGTGAGGTGCTTGTCAGAAACCTGAGACCGTGCGCGTGCTGCAGGTGCGCGGCCTCTTCCGGCGGCAGCCTGGGCTGGGCGGCGGGCGCCCCAGGGCTGGACCTGCCGGGTGCCGCAGGGGGTGCCGCCACGGGCGACAGGCTGCAGACGCAGCCCGACACGACGCCGCAGGTGGGCAGACGGCTGTGAACACCTGCATGCTCCTGGATCATTATTGTGGTGTTCTATGGAAGCTGCGGTTGTTTGAATGAACTTCGGCACAGTGCCATGTTTTCACGCACTTTGTGCATCCCGCCTGCCCCGGCATCTCCACAGTCAACCTCTGCGCCCCATTCTTGTGCTGCAGGCGCTGGACTTTGGCGGCGCAGGCCCCGGAGCGGCCGGCTCGCCCACCCCGCAGCGCCCCGCGCCGCACCTGCTGAACCAGCGGCTGTGGGCGTCTGTCGACTCGCCGGACGAGGATACGCCCTACGGCATGGTGAGGTCATGCTGGTTCCGCGTCATGTCGGGCTCGGTCGTTTTGAGGAGCGCCACAAGCGTCAGGAGCTCATCTTCCAGCCTCTAGGAAGGCATAAGCCCATCTGGAGCTGCGCTGTTCGATGCTGCACTGAAGCCACGGTCGTGATGCTTTTGGACATGCTCCCCTACAGGCGGCCCTGCAGCACAGCCTCGCACGCAGCGCCAGCCGCGAGCGCAGCTGGGAGCCCTCCCCCTTCACGTGAGGCCTCAGTGCTCCCTGTAGGCTGCCGCTTGTGCTTTCTATGAAGCTGCAGCTGCCAGCAAACGGCTGGCTGCTACCGATGGCGCCTCAAAAAGCACGCTTTCCCAGTGGCTAATAGCACCTCGCTGGTGCCTACTGAAGCATCTCCAGATGGCGATCCTGTTTGTCTGCAGGTGGGACAGCGTGAAGATTGCGCCGACGCCGGGCTACCACCTGACGGAACGGCCGCCGGAGGCCCTGGAGCCAGGCGCCGCCGCAGCTCAGCAGCCAACAGAGCTGCCAGAAGCGCAGCAGCTCCAGCTGCCAGCAGCGGGACCGCCGACCAGCACCCCGGCAGATGCCGACAACCCGTTCGTGGAGCACGAAACGCAGCCGCCGCCGCATCAGCAGGAGCAGGAGCGCCGGCCTGTGACGTCCGCCGCCTCGGGTGCCACGACGGCGAGCGGCGGCCGCAGCGTTCGCAGCGCGCCGCCCGTGGACCTGCTGCCCACCCCCGCGCACGCCGAAGCCAGCCCCACGCTCAGGTATTGTGACCTCCCTGCCATGGTACTCCAAGAATGCTGTAAGCTTCTCATGTGCCATGGCATCAGAAGCGTGAACGTTCTGACAATCTGGCATCCTACGCCCAGTGCAACAGTAGCGAATCCTCTGGCGGCATGTTGAGACTGGGCAGCGAAAAATTGTACACTGGATGGAACTTTGACAAAATCGTGGCATCATCCTCTGTCTAGCAGATGGTCCAGCATCCCCGAAACAGCGGCTGTTGCACGCTCGCAGCACAGCCTATCAAAATGCCGTCATATTGAGCAAAACCTGCTGATCTGCTTGTCGACAACTGTGCGCAGGCCGTTGCCGGCAGAGGCGCCGCCGCCGCCGGCACGCGAGGAGTTTGGGCATGAGCCGCGGTCGGCTACTTCCACCTTCCAGCATGCTTCCACCCCGCCAAGCATCGCCTTCACGCAGGCGCTCAGCAGCGCAGCAAAGGCCCCGGCAGCACGCGCCGGCGGAGTGCTGCACACGGCTGCAGATGAGCCAGCGCTTCGGGAGGCTGGAGCTCCGCACTCGGAAGAGTCCCGCCGCTCCGCAGCCAGGTCCTCGGCGGCGCCGTTGGCCGGGGCGCTGTCTTCAGTGCGGTCGTCATCCTGCGCCCCCTCCTCTGCACGCAGCTTCCGCGGCTTCAGCGGCGGCGCCGCTGGCGTCGTGACGATGACGCCCCCGCAGGTCAGGCCCCACGCTAGGGTCTCAAAGGCCAGCACCACCGCACTAGCCTGGCTCTGTTTCCTGCCATGGCACAAAGCCAACGGACCACATGCATGTGCCTCGATCACACATGCCACACACTGAGGTCTGGTACAGCACTCGCTGCGCTGCCCAGTCAGCATCGGGTTCCTCAACGCTTAGACTCTTCAGCTGGCTGTGCCCCTAAAACCCTAAACCCTGCGTCCCTGCAGGTGGCGGCGTCCCCCGCCGTGTCAGCGGCCAGCGCCACTGTCACAGCCGGATCCGATGCCAGGAGCTTCCAGCTGCCGGCGGCATCCACCCTGCAGCAGGGCAGGGCCGCCCGACACCGGCGCGCCCGTGACGCGCCGCCTGCGTTGTCCACGGTGCCCGAGGTGCGCTCCTGTGAACACATTTTGTTGTTGATACATACATTGCACTCAACTGTTGCTGAAGCCAGGCAGCAGTTTGAGGGTCTGCCACTGTTCAGCCCCGTCTCATTGCAGCAATGTGGGCACAAAGTCGCTGGGCGGCAAGTGACGATGCGTCCCGCATGGAACCAAACGGGGTTGCCAGCGTGAAAGTGCTGCCCGCTGGCGCGGCCCTGAAAATAACAGTGGCACTGCTTGGCGCAGGTGCCGTCAGCAGCACACCTGGCGCCTGGACCCTCGCGATCAGCGGTGTACGGCCCCGGGGAGGAGTCGCCGCTGGAGATGCGGATGATGCGGCCGCTGGGAACCGCGCTGCGAGCTGCCCCAGGCCTCCTGGGTCCAGGTGCACTAACACTACAATGCTCAGTAATGGTCAGCATGCTGCAGTCAGCTGACATTGGGATAGCGGTGCTGTGTCCAGGAGGGATGACATTCTGCCAGAGGCCTCCGCTCTGGCCTCCAACCAGAGCCAAGCTCGTTGTCGGCCTGCCTACAGTGTCTGTGTGCTCTGCCATTGATGCACATCTTCCCTCAGAGGGTGGGAGTGCGGGTGCAACTGGCCACAAACGCAACACTCCGAACACACCTGGCGAACGGGTGCAGCCACCCCTTGCACACCTTTCCGAGCATGTCAAGAAAGCCGGCATGCCAGAACGCCGACCGACTGAGCCCACATGCAGGCGAGCTGGAGGTGCTGACGCCGAGCCCCGACCTGCCGGCGCTGGCCGCCGCCAGCCGCGCGGAGTTTGGCGCCGATGGGCCCCGCATCGCCGTGCTGGCTGCCTCCGCGGTGACGCCCCCGGATGCGCACCTGCTCAGGCCCCTGGGCGCCGGCATCCGCCACAGGTGAGCATGATGCAGCCCGTCCGTCCTGGACTCGAACAATGCCACCAAGCGGCGCCACATCACAGCCGCGCAACAGTGGTGGCAGCCAAGCACGTGGTGCACTGTATGGTACTGACGGCCAAGCTTCTGCTGCGACTTGCTGCCAGCAGGTGCCAGACGCAGAGCTGGCTTATCCTCCAGAGTTCGGCAAAGTCTGGCTCATGCCTGATGCTTGGCCCAGGGCCAGCCTGCTGACGTGTCTGGACGCATTCTGCTGCAGGGGGTTCGACGAGGTGCAAGGCACTCGGTCAGCGCCAGCATCCCCAACGCACGGCCTCGCCAGGCAGTGGGGGCAGGACCAAGAAGCGCCCGCGCTGCGACCAATAGACGACATCGGCACCCACCACCACTTTTCAGATCCGGGTAGACCCTTCGGCACCTGTATTGGATGAGCTTATATGCTTTCCCGATGGCACCCCCATCTCGTATGCAGCTTTGCACCCGCGGCATGCAGCGCGCAGAGTCCCATTGCAAGCAGCTCCACCACTGGCAGCACTGTCGTCTCCACACCCTGTGCTCACAGTCATGCTGCCACATCCCGAGCCGAGCTACCATTGCTGAGCTGCATATCCACGTCAGGCATGCCACATTTACGATCACTGGGGTGCAGGTGCGTTGGCGGCGGCGGCCAGCCCTGTGTCGAAGCCGCTGGGGCATGCGATGAGGCGCAGCGGCGCCTTTGGCGGCCCTGTGGCGCTGTCGGCCGACGACCTCACCCCGCAGCAGCAGAAGCCGCAGGTGGGGCGCGCACAGCCAGCAGTCCAGGTGCATGTGCGGCCGCCGCAGCCGTGACGCATGCCTCCACTGCCGGGTTTCCAGCCCCCGAAACCCTGTCAGCCGCCACACCCCGTGCGGCAGGCAGAGCGCACAGCCACGGCCGCTCCCCCTGCACGCCCTGCAGCATCCACGGGTCCTTTGGCCAAGCACCCTCAACGGCTGGGCCGGTCACTCCTCGAGGGATCATGTCTCACGCACTCCAGGTGCTGCGCGTCTGGAGGGGTGTTCGCACGCAGAAGCGGCTGTCGGTCGCCGCCATGCGCTCGCCGACCGACATCGTCGCCAAAACGCCGGGCGCCGGCCTGCGGGGCAGCATGCGCAGGTGGCCGGCCGCTGATGCTGGGCCCCTGCAGCCGCCTTTCATGGCCGGATAGGTATCCCGGTGTGTGCCGTCACCCAGCTCCTGGTGTGATCGCCCGTACTGAGGGTTGGCTGCTGAGTGCCTGCCACATTTCTTGCAGGTCGGGGGCGGGCATGGCGGCCACGCCGCGGGTGAGCGTCCGGCGCAGCCTGCGGCGGTCCGCGGGCCGCCTCAGCTCCAGGGCCTCCCTGCGCGGCGGCGCCAGGGTGCAGGAGGGCGGCGCGCGGGAGCGGCCTGCGGCCATGGCGGCCCTGACGCCCGTGATGACCCGGGAGCAGCAGCGGCGGGGCGAAGCGGACCGGCCGCAGCCGCCGCCGCAGCAGCGGCGGCAGGCGACGCTGGGGCCGGCAGAGGGCTCCTGGTTCGACCAGGTGCTGACCGACACGATGTCAGGTTCTAGTTGCACTCCCAAGTCATAATTGACAGCGGGTGCTAACCTCTTGCGGCACTGCCTGCCGAATGCTGCTTTGCCCGCCGCCGGGCAGCTGAGCTTTGCGGTCCCATCCTGCAGGCGACGGCCCCAGGACTGGCAACCGGCACATGGTGGCAGCATGTTTATACCCCGATCTGCGCTGTCCTTGCACAGGCCACGGCGCCGCTCCCGATGTACGGCTCCTTCACGCAGCCGGCGGGGCTGGACGCAGCCGCGGACGCCGAGCAGTTTGCCTCGCCGGCCCTGCAGGGTGGCGCGCTGGGCGCCGGGCTGGAAGTGCGTGCCCCTTTGCCGCCCCATCTGCTGTGGCACGGCATTGCGGACACTGGTATATCTGCGCGCTGAGCAGTGCAGCATTGTGGCTGCAGCAAACTTGTAGCAGTGTGTTGTTTGACATGCTCACATCATACACTCGGCGAGCCAGCTGCCTGCTATTCACTGTGCGAGTTGACAGTGCGCCATGGGCGCGTGCAAAGCACAGATCATTGCAGCCTGCAGCAGGCTGGCTCCCGCACAGGCACCGCAGCAGACAGGCCACAACAGCACCATGGATCTTGCTATCAGCAGGTTCAATATGTGCCCCCGCTGTCAGCTCACTGTAGCGCTGCCTTCGCTGCAGGGCCTCAACGAGCTGTTCGCCCAGAGCCCCGCCCGCCGGCTGCTGGGCCCGGAGCACGCGGCCGCCATCACCGCCGCCGAGCAGCAGGCTGCAGGGTTTGAGCAGCAAACCGGCCGCCACGCCCTGCAGCAGAACATGAGCGGCGGCGCTGAGGTGGTGACGCCCCAGGGGCACGAGCGCGGCGGCCGACGGGGGGAGGCGCTGCCGCTGCCCACCGCACGCAAGCTGGTGGGTGTCCGGTTTGGTTCTGCAGCCTGAGGGCCCGTCTGCCTGTGGTGCCCCCGCTGATGCTGCTCTGCGCTGTCCAGCATGCACATCATTGCCAGGGGTGCACAAACTGACTGCAGTCTGCCTGACGACCGTGGTCATGGCAGTCGACAAACAGTACACCTGGTGCAGCTCCTGCACCGCAAAGCAGCATGCTCGCGTTGCCATCGATGTAGTGACCCCGCCTGCTGTGGGTCCCTGCAGGCGGCCAGGCCGAACGCCGCGGCGCAGCCGGCGCCGGCGGTGTCGCCAGACTCCATCGGCAAGGCGCTGGCCCGGGCGGCAGCCGCCATGGTCATGCCGGGCAGCAGCGGCTCCACTGCGGCGGTGAGCTCACGCAGGGCTCTGCAGTGATCCTCACGCGGGGTGGCCGGCCGTGGTGATGATGCAGAGCAGATCTGAAGTGCACATCCGTTGCCAGTGTCGAGGGCAAGCAGTGGCCGGGCACCGGAGGCATCAGGTCAGCATCTGCCGCAACACGCGCCGTCTGTGTCGGTGGTCGCTGAGGGAATGTATTGATCTCTGGCCCAGGGGCAGCAGCAGCAGGGGGCCGATGCAGCGGCGAGGGAGCGGCGGCGCAGCAGCTGGGGCAGCGAAAGCGGCGCCGGCAGCAGCGGCGGTGGGCGGCGGCGGCTGTGGCGGCGGCAGTCTGCCTCGCCGCCGGAGCCCACCCTGCAGCAACCTCCACGGGTGCGAGAAGCTGTCAGAAGCCACAGGGCAGGAGCATGCGGCTGAATCGCAAGCTGAAAGGGCAACCTGCGGACGCTGTGGGTGCAAGCTGGTGCTGCTGTGACCTGGGCGTGTAACAGAGGAGGGGGTTCCGCAAATCAGCGGTAAGTATTGGGGTGACACTGCTGCTTGGAGCAGCTCTGATGACACACACCTGCAGGGCCTCTCCCTCGTGGCAGCCCTGCGAGCTGGGCTGTTGCACTGCAGGGGGTGCTGCTCCAGCCGGACAGTCAGGAGCTGTCGCCGCCGTCCTGCGTCACCACCCTCGTCTACACCCAGCCCAGCCACACGTGAGCCTGCTGCTCCTGCATGCCACATCTTAGGCATCCTGATATTGCAACTAGATTGGCAATCTGCTTTTCCTGTATCGTGTGTTCGAATGTACCATGAGCTGCCCGTGTAGCCTTCGACAGGAGGTGCTCAGCCAGACAGTTTTCACCTGCACGCACGTCAGTGCTGATCAGAAGTTCTGCGCGACACGCAGGAAGACATCCGGCAGCTCGGGGGGCAGCAAGAAGCGATGGCGCCGCTTCCTGATGGGCAAGTCCTGATGCTGGAGCGCCAAGCCGCAGCAGAAGAGTACCAAATGGAGGAGCAGTCGGCACGTGCTTGCTCTACAGCGGGTAGAACAAAGGCAGGTGTGACTTGGGATGAGAAGCTAGGACAAGGCATGCGGTTGATATTGCTGGCAGATGACTGTGGGTGCGGTGCGGGTTGCTCAACACCGAACAAATGCAGCCGTGGGTCCATATGACTGAGGTTATTTTCCTGACTTTGCAAAGCAGGCATCAGGCACCATCTTGATCACAGCTCAAGTATGGCACTGTAAGCACGTCCGACTAAATTCACTCAGCTGTGGAATCGATTGGAACTACTATGGAAACCCCAGTGTCACTCCAGCTACACCACTTCACACTTCCTGGGGTGGCTTCCCCATGCCATACTTCGTTCGGATGAGCAATTCGGCTGCGACCACAAGGCAATGCGATCCCGGATGCTGTGCATTGCAGCCTGGCCATGCTCAATCCCTAGTTGCTCGATGCCTTGTTTGTGCTGTACTGCAAGAGCTCCGGACCCCGCTGACGCCACTTTGCCGGGCTCTGTCTCCATCTGCTGCCCCTGCGCTGTGGTCGTGTGGGGCATTGTCGCGGCAGCCACCTCCCACTGCTTACAGGGCGGCGCGCCCATAGGCTGTGTCCTCGGCGTGTTCCGGCAGGTTGACGGCCACCCCTCCGAGCTTCTGCAAGTCGCAGGCCAGGCGCATTCAGCGGCGAGGGGTCGCAGGCTGCGGTGCTGCGGAACTCCGACTGCAGAGCTACCGCCCGCCCGCAGTGAAACTTGTCAACTTGTCAAGGCATGCACACAGGCAGCGAGCAGCTGTGCCTAGCAACCAACAGATCTCCAGGTGCATGGCAAACATCAGACAAGACGCAGGGCTGTGCGGCGTCAAAATGTAAAAAAGGATTATGCGCGCCTGCATGGAGCGGCGGTGCTGCTGCAGCTCTGCTTCCGACTTCCTCGAGCCGCGCGGCGCCTGAGCCATCGCGCGCAGCTCGTTCACCTCGATGCCCGACATGCGTGACAGACTGCAAGCGATGACGACCATGATCTGTCGGGCGGCACCAGGTTGTTGAATGCGGCACATGTAGCCGACATGTCTGCAAGGGCAGATATGCCTGTCTATCTGTCTGCCTGCCTGACAGGCGGCGCTGGCTTTGAATCCACCCTGGCAGCAGCATGCAGCCGTCACACTGAGCACGCAGTGCCGCGAGTGGCAGGAGCCGCTGATCGCATGCGTCCAGGACAGAGGCTGTGCTGCATGCTCGGCTGCAAACATCGCAGCTGGCATTGGCTCCGCTGCTTCTGGCGCCCTTGTTGTTGGAACATTGCACTTCACTAATCATCAAATAACGATCCTTTGTTGTCACCGAACCCCGGGCCCACCTGAGCGCGGAGCTGATCTCCGACTGCAGCTGCTCGCGCGTCGGCGGCGCCCAGCGCCCGGCGCCGCCGCAGCACCTCGCGATCGGACGCCACGCCGCCTGGCGGTCATTGCAATGGGCGCAGTCAACCCTTGCCAGACGGAGAAGAAGCAGGAGCAGCAAGAAGAAGACGGCGCCGTGTCGAACACAGTGGGGCGGGCCCATGCGCCGGCTCGCCTCCCGGCCGTCCACTGCCAGCGCAAGTGTGATGTTGCAACCCGGCGGACGCGGCGGTCAGGGCTCCTGATGACGCATTGCGCAGGCAGGATGCTGTGAGGGTGGACATCATCAGGCATGCCCATGCTCTGTTGGGCGGCCCTGTCCCCGCTCACCTCAGCGGCAGCCGAGCATCTGGCCGCGACCGCGTCCGCCCAGATCGCGGGCTTGTCGAGCGCGGACACCCACGCGACCAGCGGAGTCTCCTCGCGCTTGCTGGCCTCGCGGAGCACCTCCGCCCGGCGGTACACCTGGGGCCATGCAGGGTTCCGCTGATCCAGCCGTGTGCGAAATTTGTACAGTGCCACACGAAGCATCACGGGATTGCTTAGACAACATACAGCATGACACTGCGGGCAAGCACAAGCCCCACCATCTGGACCAGCGTCTTCACAACATCGGCCAGCAGCCACCACACGATGACGTAGGCCCAGGTGACGCCGACGGCGGCCCACCCTGCAGGACCCCTCTGACCTCAGGAGCCCGAAGCAAAGCCGCAGGCTGTACGACATGCAGGCAGCAGGCAGCGATAGGCGCACAGAAAAATCACAAGTGTCCTCCAACGCCAGCCTCGCAGCACTGTACAGTGTGACAAACAACCATCGGATTGGCACAACCGGGAGGCACAGCACAGCATGCGTGCTGGAGGTTCAGTACGCGTGACATCGTGGTGGGATGGCAACAGCCGTTGGAGCAGCGCACACACCGGCGCCGTCGAAGGACCCGCGGCTGGCGTCGGGCTCCACCCGCGCCGGCCAGTACACCGCGATGAGCGTGGCGGCCGCCAGGAAGGCGGCCAGTGGCGCCAGCAGCACCAGGCTGGGCCTGTGTGCAAGGGGTTGAAGCGCTACCTCATGATGAAGTTGTAAAACACAGCAGCCCCGATTTGGACATGGGTAAGGACTGGTGAGCAGGGAGCTTGCGTGCGCACACATCCATAAACACCCATGACGGCCCGCAGTCAGCACGGTGTACCCGGCACAATATTGTTGCAGGTACCGCCGTCTGAGTATGGCAGCTGTGTCTGAACATGTGCTCAGCAGCTCAGATGAGGGGGGGGGGGGGGGGGGGGGGGGGGGGGGGGGGGGGGGGGGGGGGTGGCATGGTGCTGCACATGGCAAGCTGTGTGCAGCGTGCCAGCGTGCCTTGGGGCTGTCTTGGTGCTAAAGCGCCACCAGAACGAGGGGTTGCGCGTCGCCAGCAGGTTCAGCTGGATGAGAGCCGTCAAGCACAGGTATGTCACTGCCACCACCTGCGCATGGCAACTTGAAGCTGAATATCTTGAAACCGGCACAACGTATGGCAGCACCTTTTCCCGCCATTGTGTTTTAGCACATAATGTGACGTGGTCACAATTGGTTCGTTAATGTGTTCAATTGCATCACGACCCTGCAACCACCGTCAAGCAGTTGGGGCCAAGCCTGTGTCACCCACCTCGCCCTCAGTGAAGCTGTTCTCGGGCGCCAGGACGTTCAGCTTGATGCCGAACAGGTGCCACCAGTTTGCGCGGTCTGTCGAGGCCAGCACCTGCATGTGTCCACCCAGGCAGCGGCTGTGGAGCGCGCGAGGCTGCTGAGGGCAGGCAGCACTGAGTGCAGGCCGGCATGACCGCACAGCGCAGCATCTGCAGTGCACATTCAGCTGATGCTGGCCTTGCTGCAGACACAAGACACGTGAGTGGCTCCCAGTACAGCACAGGTGGCACATGCTTGCCATTGTGTAAAGGCAAGTCGGCCTCTAGCATTGCCCGGTTGCGTGGAGTGTCGACTGTGAAAAGCATGAACGAAGGTCCTCACCAGAAAGAGCACTGAGCCGCCGATGCAGACAGTTGACTGTGCCGCCGCCACCACCAGGCACTTTTGCATATTCCACAGCTCCGGCGTGCTGCTTGTGTGCACCTGCAGGGTGCTAATGGCGAGGTGAGCGATAGCAGCATGCATTGGAGTCATTTGTGCGGTCAGGCGAGACCTGGACTCCAGGCACCTTGAGCGAATGGTGAGCGACTACAGACCAACCTTGTCGAAGGAGGTGAACATGGCGGACATGTCGTTGGTGATGGAGATGACCACCAGCACCCACGTCGGCATTTCGAGCCTGCACACTCCACCATGGCAGCTTCTCAGGCGGGACCACACATGCTGTGGCTTTCTGGCCTGTGACGGCTTGCAGCTGTTACCCAGATCAGATATTGCGCAGCAATATGCGCCCAGCAGTCTCTCAAGCTGGACCGCGCATTGCAGCAACCTGAGGATGATGATGGCGAAGAAGAAGAAGCCCAGGATGGTCAGAGAGGAGGCCACGCGGTACAGGATGTAAGTCTCCAGCCGCCTGAAGATCATGCGGGACCGGGCGATGGCCGTGATGATGGTCCCAATGCCCTCCTGCAGGCAAGGTCATAGCTGATGCTGTGTGGCTGTGCAACATCGTGCCTGCACTGCTAAAGGCACTGTGACGGTTAGCTGTTGTGCGCCGGTGACAGGCTATCACGTGAGCTGAGCTCTGCACACCCGACATGAGGTGGTTGCACGTGGCCAAAAAATCATCAGCCGGCTCCACAGGACATGGTTTGGTGACTCCACACACTCAGAAACAGCTCACCTGGGTCAGAGTGATGTCAGCGGCGCCCTTGGCAGCGGCTGTGGCGCCGGCCACCGCGATGCCCACGTTCGCCTTCTTAAGCGCTGGCGCGTCATTCACACCATCTCCTGCATAAACACAGTGACCTGTTGGCAAGAGCGGCTTTGGTGCCTTCGTGCACTGCATGCTGGTGGCACCTGCAGAGCGGCGGTTAGGAATCCGCCGGTGCTCGGTCGAGTAAGCGCGTCCATGGAACCGTCGCGCACGCACTTTGACTCTGCTGAGGTGCCCACGCTACAGGTCCAGCCACTGGTTCCTGCCCCACCTGTCATGCCGACGAGCCGGCCGCGCGCCTGCAGCGCCTCTACGATGCTGTGCTTGTGCTCCGGGTACACGCCCGCAAAGCCGTCCACCTGCAGTGCGGGGTCAGAATGACAGCTTGCATCGCGGCAGCACTGCCAAATGTGTCACAGGCCCCTCCATCGGAGCTCAGTAGTTTTGCAGCCAGCTGTGAGGGCTTGTGAGCCACGGATTCTCCTATTGCAAGAAACGGTGGTGGCACTGTGCATTCACCGCTGTGCACTCTGCATGAGTGCTCTCTGAACAGGCCCTATGGAACATGCGACGGGGGGCCGCTTCGTCTATGTGGTCACGCAGGAAGCAGGAAGCACCTGGTTCACATGGTGCGCCAGCTCGGCGCTGACGCCGCCGCCCGCCGCCAGCTCCGCACCCTCCATGATGTTTGTGCCCAGCCCCAGGCGGCGCGACGTCTCCACCGCGATCGCCAGCTGGTCCCCCGTCACCATCTTGACCTCCACGCCCAGCTCCTGGGCCCGCCGGATGGTGGCGGCCGAGTCGGGGCGCGGCGGGTCGAGCAGCGAGATGAGGCCCACCAGGCGCCAGCCGCCGCCGCCGCCTGGAGACTCCGCCACGCCGAGGGCCCGCAGCCCCCGCGCCGCGCGCGCCGCGATGTACGCGTGCACCGCATCCCGCTCATTGGAATCCGCCAGCATGCCGGCGATGACCTGGGGGGCGCCCTTTGCATAGGTGACGTGCCGGCCGTCCGGCGTGGCCACCCCGGCCAAAGTCTGCTTGTCCACCGGGTTGAACGGCACAAAGCGCTTGATGGTGTACCCGCTGATCGCCTGCGCAAAGCGGCAGGAGGTACCACATCTTGCATCTGCCACAGGGACACCGTCTGTCGCCTTTCCATACAAACGGCAGGCTAGCAGCCCTCGCCAGCCGAGGTGGACAGCTTGCAGAGGGAAGGCACCGCTGGCGCCCCTCCCAGAAGCAGTCAGCAGAGCCAGTGCGCATGCTAGAACACAGAGCACGATGCAGATGCTGGAGCTGCGGCCGGCTAGAGCACATCCACCTGGTGCACAGCCACTGCGTGAGTGTCTGCACATGATTCACCACACGCTGTCTGACCCCAGCTGCCGCGTACCTTGCTGCCGCCGTCGACCGCTGCGGTGACTGCGGTGTCGATGGCGTCTGCATTCTCCCACTTGGCAGACAGGCTGGCCGCCAGCAGCACGTCTGCAGCAGACCGCCCGCTGGCTGGCTCGATGTCCTCCTGGTCCAGGCTCAGCCTGCAGGTGCACGGCGGATTCCTTTATCATGGCTGCTTGTCGGCTGCGGTTCTAGGGTTATGGAGCATACGCCCGTGCATGGATGGGGCACATTGCGCTTACTATAAGCCGCAGCTGGCCCTGCATACAGAACTGGCACTGGCTCGTCGTCCAGCATGCCCGGTGTCTGCAGCCTGAGAGCAAAGCAAGCCAGAGAACGTTGTGCCTGGTGCCACCAAGTGAAGATGAGGTACACTGGTCACGACATGTGCCTACTTGTTCAGGGTGAGCGTCCCGGTCTTGTCTGACGCCAGGACCTCCATGCCCGACAGCTCCTCCAAGGCCGCCAGCCTACAGGGTTTGGCAGCATATCAATGTCAAAAGCACTCTGTGCAGGGGTCATCGACGAGTGCTGTCAGAAGCACCGCGGCACTGGCAACTGTCCTGCGTTGCATGTTGCATATGTGCCAGCACCTGTTCACTATGGCCTTCTCAGCAGCCATCTCCCGCGCGCCGACCGCCAGCACAGTCGTTGTGACCACCGGCATGCCTGCAGGGCCATGGCAACCTGGCATGTGATGCGACGCTTCAGCACAGCATTGACAGATGCTGTGAAGCCCGTACCCAACATGCAGCAGGGTTGGGCAGTTCAGCTGCCTTGGCCTACTTTCACGGGTGCCCGGAATGAAGTCAGCAGGCCCACGAAAGAATGCCAGCAGGGCACTTGACAGCTGCTGCTGGTGCTGCTCTTCGCTGCTTCTGCAAGCCCGGTGGCAGTGTCTGGCAGCACACTTTATGGCACAAATATGGTCCTCCTGCGGACCCACCAATTGGAACAACCGCGATGTAGACCTGCGTGTCAGGAGAACAGGTGTGGGAGCTGGTTGGTCCTCCCGACTCCACATCACATCACGGAAGGACACCATGTTGAACCCTGCAGAAGCTTGGCGTCAGCAGCATGCCCTGCGGATAGCTGACATTGATCCACACGCTTACATGACCCTTTCAATAACGATTTGACCATAGCACCATACACTGTCGATCAGCCGAGCAGCCATGCATGTATCCGAATGTCACTGTGTTAAGCCAGGGGTCACAACACATTCCAGGCCTGCAGCGCACCACGAAGAACACGACGATGGAGTAGCCGGCGGGCTCGCCGCGCGCCAGGTTGGCGATGAGGATGCCCAGCACGCACACCAGCGAAAACGCCGCCAGCGCCACCGTGACTTGGGCCATCACCTGCATGGCACGCCTCAGCCACATGAGATGATCGTGCATGTGTACCTTGCGTCATGTCCAGGCTGACGATGTCACCAAATGCGGTCTTGCTCAAGGCTCAGGGTTTCCCTGGGATCAGGAGGCGCATGGGCTCGGCTGCGAGGCTGACACCTTCTGCAGGTGGCCGCGCTCCTCGGGGGCGCCCAGCAGCGCGATAGTGCGCCCAAAGAAGGTGTTGCGCCCCACCGCCGTCACCGCCGCCTCCAGCTCGCCCTGCAGCACGCACGCCCCCGACAGCACCTGCAGCACCATGCAGCGGCGCGCTTTTGGTCACTGCCGGCGATGACATGAGCATGCCGACATTGGACGAGTGATGACATCCACTAACATTTCTGCACGTCTTGCTGCACCGGAAAAACAAACGAGCTTGCAAGGCGCTTGTCAGCCATGCCGCGACATGGCGGTCAGGCCCATCTGCTGGTGGCCACCAGCAACTGAATGCAGTACGAACTCTGAGCTGCATTTGGGCAGCCAGCTGCTGTGGGGCCGCACCGTCTCGCCTGGCCCCTTGGTCACAGCCATCGACTCCCCCGTCAGCGAGGATTCATCGATCTTCAGCGGCTCGCCCTTGCCGATCAGCTGCAGCACAGGTTTCCAATTGTATACATGCAAATGCTGATAGCTCTGTTGACCCACGATGCTAGGCCCAGAGTCACCAAGATGCTGCGGTTTGAGAAACATCAAGTGCTGCAGCAAGCGAGGCTGCGGTGCTCCTTCCATGCCAGTTGCGTAGAATGGCAGCAGACACAGCCGCGGGTGGCAGCGTGTGCCCACGCATGCAGCATGCACACGGGTCCTGCGTGCAGGCAGGGGCCCCACCCGGCAGTCAGCGGGTATGATGTCCCCACCCTTGAGCGCCACCACATCGCCCTGCACCAGCTCCCGCACCGGCAGCTCGGCCCAGGCGCCGCCGCGCCTCGTGACGGCCGTCGGCGCCGACAGCTCCTGCCGTGCCCCAGCAGCAACAGTGCTTGAGGTGAACACCATGTCAAGCAGCCTTGCAGCCGACAACGCACGCACTGTCGCAATGCCGCAGGCAGGACCTGCTGTACCAGCCAGTGTCTCCGTTGCAAGGCTGCCCACGACGCACATGCTATGCATATTTACGCCGAGAGCCTAACAGTGCACATTGCCGCCATCACACTTGCAGCTGTACTCTACCACTTAGCAATGGTCGAAGCCTGCAGCCCGTGCACGCAGGGAAGGGTTCAGCAGCGCACCTCCAGCTCCTTGATGGCGTTCCCGGCGTTGCGGTCCGAGTAGTAGCCCACCCACACGATGAGGTTCAGCTCGAACAGCAGCAGCCCGAAAGACGTCCACCCCCGGCCGCCGTCCACCGGCACGGCTGCGCTCACGATCGCCGCCGCGATCTGCGCCGGCAAGCAGCAGGGTGCTCAGGCGCAGGTGGGGCGCTCAACATGGGACAGTGTACTGCGCTTGCGGCACACTTGTAGCACGGCGTATGTGAGGTGCTGCCTCGCCAGTTGCCTGTTGACAACGTGTAGACCATGCGAAGCCCAGGCGTCTCGGGACACGCTTGTGCGCAGTGCACACAGCATGCGTGTGCCGGTGTCGGTCATACCCCGTAGGTGTGGCAGCAGAACTCGGCGCTGTCTGTTGTTTGGAAGCCGTGATGGGGGGGTGCAGCGTGGCGCTCAGCACATCGGTGGCCATGTAGACCGGCACACTGCACATGCCTCGCACTTGGGCCAGCATATGCCAAAGTGCAGCACTCACGATGAGTAGGGACACCCAGTCCAGGTACCGCCGCGCGATCTTGCGCCACTCTGGTCGTTGCTTAGAGTCCACGGAGTTTTCACCATGCTCCGCTCTTGCCGTGCAAACCTGCATTGCACATGTAACATTGCGTCATGACGTAACCCTGACACTAAACAGGCACCCTGCGGCCATGGCCTGCAAAGCTCTATCGTGCACTGTGCACCTGAGTGAGCAGAATTACCATCAGGTGTTCATATGAGTGGTGTATTGGAGTTGACAAGTGTTGCCTGCTCATCGGTGAGGCCGGTGTCGAAAGTCGCCGGGTCGACGCCCTCCGGCCATTGCGGCGCAGCCGCATCACCTTCGCCTTTCGGCTTCGTCTGAGTGTTCTGTGTCATGTGTGCGTCTGTAACCAGCTCCGCGGGCGACAGGCTGCTGCGCGAGAACGGGAGGCAGACTTCAGTCGGGTTTAGTCACTGGCCCTGGAGTGGGGTGCACCTCGGAAAAGCGCAACCAGATCCCTTGGCACGCCCCCACAAGCCTTTTCAAAGCAACTCAGCCTGCGACTGGTGACAGTTCTTGGCTTGCTCAGGCAGTGACGCCAGCTTTGCGGAAAGGCATGTCGCTCACGCATGCTGCCAGGTGCACTGGCGTTAGGAGCAGCCTGAAAGGCCCAGGGCTATCGAGAGATGCATGAGAGCACATTCAAGAACCGTAAAGACTGAAGGTTCTGCTTGGGCAGCTGGGTGGCGACACACAATCACCCGTACCTTGGAACGTGCTGGCTGAGCGATGCCAATCTTGGTGGCGTTCTGGTCGCAATACAGGTCTCTTGCAGGAGAGAGCAGCAGAGTGCTTGGGTTGTTTCAAACGGTGATTCTGGCTGCAGTTGCAATCGTGTGCGCTTCGGCTCGACCGACGCAGATGTGTGCAAGGTGCTTCCTCCAGCTTCCAAACTTCCCTTACATCATCTCACGTGAAGCGTGCATGACCGCCAGGTGGCTGTGATCATGTAAGACAACACGCTGCTGGCCGTGTCGCTACAGGTCAGCAAGGTCACTTGTGCCGTCTCAGTGGCCATGATCACTGCATGCATGAATCGCCAGCCGCATATGGTAGCATCACCTTTGGCGGTGGTAGGTCTTGGCAACAGCATAAACAGACATGCTTGTCACAACAGCTCTGATCAGCAGCAACGGTGCTACCTGGCTATTCTGCCTGCGACAGCAGGGTGTTGGATGTACGGTCCGGTCACACACTTCTATGCACGCGCTGCCCATCCTTGAAGCGCGTCGTCATCTGAGCTTCAGATTACCTGCTGAATAGTGGCATATTGGCATGATCACAGGGCGACACATTACACAGTCGCCTCTTGCTTGAGGTGTGCGGCAACATTCTGTCAGATTGAATGTGTGATGTGCTTGGCATATCAAATAGTTTCGGCCACCCTGCAGCAGCAAACACGGTCACCACTGCAGCTGCAACCCGGTGTGCGTCCGCGTCAGTAATGACCTCTCTCTCCCTCCTCGTCGCCCACTTCATGTTGAAAGTGCGGCACAGTCCAGTCTGCATCCGTTTGGAAGCGTCCAATGTGTCCACATCCCTTCCGGGCAATTTCAATCGCAACACAACCTGCGCTGTTGTATTGACTGCAGTGTAAGCTTATAGCACTCGAGGAGCTCTGTGGCATCACGCCGCTGGCCAGGATTACATTTGTAACCGGCAGGTTGCCCCACATCATGCACCTCCGGACCTGACAACGCCCCCAAACCCCATCAAGGCTGCGTTGCTGCTGCTGATTGCTGCGGCAGCGGCGACTGCATGGTGGAGGCCGAGGCCCGAGCGCGGTGGGATTCTGCCAGGAGGGCGGTGTGTGAGGAGGCGCGCCAGGGGTTGGCGGCGCTGCACGCGGACGACGACGCCTCAGCGCGACCCATCCGCATCTCCAGCTCCGGCGGGGCGCCGTGGCGGCCGGCGCGGTGGCAGCGGGCGTTCTTCGAGCTGGTGAGTTGCCTCATGGACGGCACCGACACCACCTTTGCACGCCTTGCGCATGCCGGATGCCCCGCCACCCATCGCTGTCGCCACGATCCGCTGTCGAGCTGATCACATGCTTCACAGACAGTATACCACGCACCTGAGTTCCCTGTCGGCAGCCGCTGGGACGAAGCGTGCAGCCTTGCATGCTGTAGCGCACGGCCAAACTCGAAAACCCAGAGCCCGCAGAGTTTCCCTATTGCTGCGCAGTTCTTCCTCGGGCCCGGCGGCGCGGCGGGCGCGGCCCACCAGGACGACCTGCTGTTTTTCGTGCAGCTCGCCGACGAGGTGCGCGCTTTGCTGCTGACCCGCGCTGCCGCCATGCCTGTGTCACTGCGCGGTCACAGCGCAAACGCATCACCTTGCTCCGCAGCACAAGCTGTGGCCCTGAACCGGCTGCCTCCGTCCTGCAGACGGGAGGCGGCGGTGGCGCGCCGACCCTGACGGTGCGGCGGAAGGGCGCGGCGCCGCCGCCCGAGCTGCAGGACGGCACCCTGGAGTCGGGCGTCGTCGACTGGCGCGCCAGCGTGCTGCTGAACCTGGTGCTGCAGACGCGCTACCTGCTGTCGGTCGCCACCTGCCGGTGAAACATCAGCACTGTTGGCAGTGACACGGTTGCATCGTATTCAGCTGGAACTGCTCTTGCCCTGTCTACCAATTGAGGGCTGATGCAGAACCTCGTAAAGCGTCAGCAAAATGGCTGGCTGCCTGGCTGCAGGCGGGACGCACTCCCGGCAGTCGGCCAGTCCCGGGATGCCCGGCCTGGGCTACGGCAGGTGAGCTTCAGCAGGCGCCCATGTCTGCAGACCGCCCACTGCATGCCTCACGCCTCACTGCCACCCGGATGCTGCTGCTCAGCTGTCCAGGAATGGGTGACACATGCCTGTCCACTGACGACTCCCTGGTTTGGTGCGCAGGTGGTGACGCCGGTGTATGCATCGCCGATGCGTGTGGCGGTCAATTTGGACAGCAGCAGGGCCACCGATGCGGCGCCGGCGCCGTCCTACCCCGACATCTGCTTCGCCATCGACGAGTTTGATGAGACGCACCACCACATGGTGCGAGCTCTGCCTTTGCCGTCAGGATGTCCAGGGTGCCAACCTGGCGACACCACGCTGACTCTTGCCCGCCGGCAGTGCTCTGCTGCGCGCCACGTAAACCAAAGCAGACTGCATCATCACATACTGCCCAGGCACCATCGATCCGGCACTGGGTGTCGTGAGCTTCATGTGCTGGAGCGCCGTAAGGATGGAACACTGTGTCATGCAGTTCAGAAACGCTAAGACACCTTGCTGTTGAGAGATGCAACCCGGCGCCCACAGTGCCAGTTCATCGCCTGGCCGCAAGCGGTTCTGTGCAACCTGTCTCTCTCTCTGTGCTGCAGGTGCTCGACGACCCGGAGCAGTGCTATGCCGTGGTGCTCTCAGCAGTCGATGGGCCAGCCCTACCGCCGGGAGCCCTGGATACCCTGCCGCCAGCGTCGCAGGCGTCACCTGGGAGAACAGCAGCTGCCGCACAGGAAGCCCGAGGCAGCGGCGGCACGCCAAGTGCGGGCTTGCTGAGTGCAGCAGGCGCAGAGGCGCAGTCGGGGCCGCCCACCCGTGAGCACAGCCACCAGCAGCCGCCGCCGAAGCAGCTGGAAGCGGAGTATGCGCTGGCGGCCGGGGGGGATGATGCACGAGCGGCGGCGGGGGGCGCCGCTGCAGGGGGGGCGCCTGCGGAGGGCGTCACCCTATGGCAGTACGTGGCCGAGGGCGGCGCCAGCACCACCCCCGTCGACAGCCGCGCCCCGCTTCCGCCGCCAGGTGCACCCTGCAGCAAGATCCTCTCACATCTATGCCTGCATACCATGACACCAGCGCACGGCGCTTTCCATGTGCCGTGGGTGCTGCAGAACATCACTGCTGTAAGGGATCTCAGAGGGCTTTAAAATGTTGGTGGAGCGGCAAACGCGGAAAGCGGCAACGTCCGAGCGCTGCCTGCAGACTCGCCGGGGGCGGAGGCGGCCCTGGAGCGGGCATTCTCCGACCCGCTCATCTCCCCCAGCTCGCGGCGGCGGCTGCAGCCGGGGCCCGCGGCGGGCGGGGACGGCACGACAGCAGCCAGCGGCGGCGGCGGTGGCGGGACCCTAGGCCCCGAGCCCGCGCCTGCGGGCGACCTGCCGGGCGTCACCATCTTTGCAGGTATGGCCCACGTTGCCGGTGACGTCGCTGCAGCCATGCACCGACTGGCACGTATGGCCCTCAGTGTAAACTGCATGTAGGCGTATCAGACTCGTGAGTGGCTGTCCCTTCGGCACCTGATGCTGGCAGCGCTTCTGCAGTGGTTTTGCACTGCACGTCCAAACCCAGGGTTCTGCGCAGCAAATGCTTCGCACCAGCGCACGCGTGCTGCTGCGCAGGCTTCGTGAGCTGCGAGCAGCTGCAGGGGGTGGTGGGCTCCTCGCACGCGCGGGCCGCGGCGGCGTGGGCGGGGCGCTCGGGGGCCGCGCCGCACCGGGTCGTGATGCGCGGCCCGGGTGAGGCTGTGGCCGGGCTTCCCAGAGGCTGTGACGTCGTGAGGACTGCTGCGGTTGGGCTGTGATGGTGCTGGCTGCCTGTGCAAGGCACGGCCGCCTGCAGCCCGGCTTTGCGCTGCCGCTGCACGCGCTGCACTTGGGCGCTGTTGTTCACCAGCGTTTCCTCTGATGAATTTTCTTGCGCACCCTGCAGGCGGCCTGGGCTTTGCCGATGTGGCCGTGTCGGTGGTCCGGCAGCAGGAAGCCGCGGATGCGGGGGCGGCGGACCCCGACCTGGGGCACTTGACGCTTGGCGACAGCGACGGCTCCGCTGCCAGAGAAAGCACCAGCGGCGGTGGCAGGCGGGGCAGGCTGCTGGCGCGGCTGGCCACCGGCGCCGCCGGCGTCGCCGCGCAGCTCGCCAAAGGTGCGTGGACAATGGTCCTATATGGTCGAGGATGCTGCAGGGTGCAGCGCCTGACAACCTCTGCCGAGCTCGAATGACTCGTTTTGCCGATACCTGCGACAGCTGCTTTCCTTTGCGCTGCCCGCTGCCGCAGGTCAAGGTCCAGTTGTCACAGTGCAGACGGTCCAAAGCTGATTGTTCAGTCACAAGCGGTGTTGCCGAGGCGGGTTGTGTGCTGCCGCCTGCCAGGCGTCGCGCGGGAGGTGCTGCACGGCGGCGAGGCCGAGCGGCGGCCGCTGCGCTGCGGGCTGATGAGCCTCAGCACGCCCATCGACCTGCTGCTCCAGGAGATGGTCGCTGCGTGGCCCCGGGAGCAGCGTGGCCGGCAGTGAGGCAGCCGGGCGCTCAGCTCCCAGATGTGGGGCGGGGATATGCGCGCTCTCGGACAGCCGAGGTGAGGCAGCCACCATGCTGGGTCATGACAGCTGCGCCTCTTCATGCTGTTGTGTGCACCCAGCAGTCGGGTGCCCTGCAGACATCCGCTCTCAAGTGCATACTCATCGCCTCACCGTCAGGGGAGGATTGGCGGGCTGCTGACAGTCGACTGAGCCAACATGCAGGGCGCCCATGCGGCTGTTATGGGGCCAGCTGGGTGGAGGCGCCAGCGGCACGCGCAGCACCTGCCGCCGCAGTGGTGATGGCATGCAGCAAAAGCAGTGGTGGTGGCAGCCGCCGCTGCTGTCAGCGCTCTTTACCACAACATGCCACCATGTATGGCCACACACAGCGGCGGAGCACAAGCACGGCCGCCGCTGGGCTGATTCACATGAGTGGAGTCTCGGTGTGAATTCAATGCCTGGCGTGTAGTATAACATCTACGTGAATTTGGCAGATTCAGCCCTGTGCAAACAACATTGCGGGTGCGTGTACATCAGGGATCGACAGATGTGTTGTTTACACTTTGAATAGACTTGGCTGTTCATTGCGTGTGGCAACTAGAGGCGGCAGCACAGTCATATGGAGGGTATTAGCCATGACATGTGCGATACACGAATGGGCTGCTTCGCAGGTGATCTACGTTCCGTGCCCCCGATCTTGATGCTGGCTGCCGGCAGAGCCGCTGCCAGGACAGCCGTCGCGAAAATTCCCAACAGCGGCTGAAGCTAAGCCCATCAGCTCACAGGCTGAGGACACTATCGGTTTCAGCCCCGCCATCACTTGCTGCTCTGCATAGGGTGGCCAAATCAGGAGTTGCCCGGCAGCACTGCAATGAGGTGCTGCGAATGAGTGCTGCTGCAGCTTCAATTACAGTGTGCACAACCCACTGCACACGTGTGGATGACCTGAAATTGCTTCTTCGATATGCAGTGGTATATGGTCCGTGGTGGTGTATCAGGGCAGTGCCATAATGGTGAACCTCGATCATCCGGAGGCGAGCCGAAGGTTCACACAGCTGCATGCGGCCAGCTGGGTCTTGGCTGCACTAGACCGACTGACAGCGAACTGCCACCCTACATGTGTATCATGCACTAGCTGCATCGACCACCAGCAGCAAGTGCGCCCGACAACGACTTCAGTCACACTGCCATTTATGTCTGGGACGCAGCAGCAGGACCAGTTTTGTCTGCATTCTCAACATCATTGTTGCTGCCGCGACTGTTGGTGCTGCTACCCGCCTGACGCCCCTGCCCCTCGGGAGCGCTGTTGTTGTTCGGGGAAGGATCTGTTACTGCGCGGTCTGCGGTGCTGACGCTGCTGCTGCTGCTGCCGCCGCCACCATCACCACCTGCACTGCCGGTGTGGTCTGCACTGCCGCTGCCGCCGCTTGTTCGGCTGCCATCGCCGCCGCCGCCGGCTGCCCCTCCATCGCCAGCGCCACTGCTGGCGCCGCTGTCGCTTTTGCGCCCTGGCGGCTCGCCGCCGCTCTGCTGTTCCTCCGACTGCTGCTGGCCGGCGGGCTGCTTCTGCTGCTTGGGCGCGTCGCCGCCGCCGCCGTCGCCTTTGCTGTCACCCGGCTGCTGCTGCTGCTGCTGCTGCTGCTGTTGGCCCTGATCCTGCTGCCCAGCCTCGCTCCTGGCACCTGCTTTCGGCGCGGGCGGCTTTTGGCGGACCCCCGTGCGCACGTCGCGGGGCCCGAGCTCCGACTCTGGCGGCTGCGGGTCACAAATGCAGATGTTGACAAGGTTCAGATCAGCAGCGGCAACAGAACAGCCAGCCTTGCAGGAGGTGGGCGCGAGGTGTGCTGCATGCATGGTGGCAGCCCCGCCACGCACAGCGCGCCCCGATCAGGCACCTCGGGTTCGCCGCGCTCCTTCCGGAGCTGCGCCTCGTACGCATCCTCCTTATCCCAGTCGCCGGCGCCATCGTGGCCTGATATGCAGTTGTGTGATATCAGAGCCACACCTCATATGCCACTGCAGATACACGTAGAACCCTCCACTCGATTGAGAGGCTACGATGACAGCCCGGACCTGGTGTGTACGGCGCCCTGTTCTGCTCGTGCGGGTCGGCGGCGCAGTCGTAGTTGAAGGGGCCCCTCAGGTAGGGGTAGAACATCAGCAGCTGGTCCAGGTCCTGCAGCGCAGCAGCAGTCAGCATGACTGCCAGCACGTTGGCATGGTACAACACCTGCATACGGTTGCCGACAGGCGTCATGCCAATGCTGAGCCATCGCAATGCTGAAAAACTGTCAAGCTTTGACAGCACCGTTTGGTCAGGGCTTTCTCCGTGCTACAGTTGTCAGACGTCAGTCTTGGCATATCGGAACACGCCAGGCTGTGTCACATTCGAGCGCCGGCCACCGATCTCATACCGCCACCTGCTAAGCCTCAAGGCCCTTGAAACCTGCACTAGGCTCACCTCCTTGAAGTGGGGCCACTCGAACTCCTGCAGCATGCGGTGCCAGTCGATGCAGCGCGCCCGCGCCGAGACCCTGGGCTCGAACTTCTGCAGGCGGTGGTACTCCAGCAGCAGGTCCTTGACATACAGCCGCACGTCGCGGATCCGCAGCCGGTCCCGCACAAACTGCGGCGGGCGGCACAGCCCAAGCTCTACGACGAGCAGCTGCTGTGCATGGCATCATAGACAGCCGTGGCAGCACGTTTGGGCCCAGTGCTTGGGGCATGCCCAGTGCTTGGGACAGGTTAGATACCGCAGTTGAGAATGAGGGTTGATGTCACATCGTCATGTCAGGCAAATGCGCACCAGCTGGCCAGCAGCGGCTATCTCCCACCTGGACAGCAGTCATGCAGAACCATCAGACAGCAGTGCCTTATTACCAGGTGGCACATCGCTTGGCGCTGACATTGTTGAGCCGTCATCAAGCGCGCTGCCATGCAATGGCAAGCCCAAGAAGGCGGTACTGGGCAGAGCTGCCAACGAGCGGGAACCGTGAAATTTGGGGACTCACGGCATCATCCCTGCAGCAATGAAAAGGATGCGCCCTCAGCATGTCAATTTGACCCAATCGGCAAGGTTTTCAGATATGCGCTCTACACATCCATTAAGGAAGCGTATGCGGTGAAACCCTGTGTGAAATGCTGCACCGAACATCGAGCGCCTTTTCAGACCCGGCCGCACCTGTGCCCCACGCGGCGTCCGCTTGCGACCAGATGTCCCACGGCAGCGCGCGCTTCAACTTGTCCTGCTCGCACAGCACAGGCGGGTGACCGCCGCAGCGCAAAGCTGCCGTCGAAAATGCATATATGTACTGGCTTGAGGGCGAGATCGAGATGTTGCGGCCCGTCCAGCCTGCGCCTGGAGGGTCAGGTCGAATGACAAGGGAGCCATGCACGCAGGCACCTGATTTCGCTCCCAGGCCTGCCGCGCCTTTTCCGCCTGCCGCTGCAGATCTGCCCACTCGCGCCGCAGGCCGATCTTCTCCCGGGCCTCCCTGAGAGCCTGCAAGATTGCAAGAGTCGAGCATGCTTGAGTTTGCTTCACTACGTTTCTCAGTGCGCCATTGCAGTGCAGAAATAGCACTCTTCATGCGGTCAACCATGGAGGTGCAAAGGGGCTGTCCGCTTATATGTAACAATAGTATATATATAATAGATATGTATGTCAAATTATGCACATGAGCATGCGTGCGGTTGCACCTGGCGCTGCGCCTTCGCATCTGCTGCCTGCTGTTCCTTGCTGCCACCGCTGCCGCCGCCGCCGCCGCCGCCTACCATTAGCGAGCTGAGCCAGCCGGCGCCGCGGCCCCTGGCGTCACACGCCACAGCAGTGCTGATACCGTCACGCATTTGAACTGGTGCAGTGCACGGCTGTGCAGCACCAAGTGACACGTCCACGAGGAAGGGCTGGCATTCTGCAGCAGTGTCAGCCGCTCAGCGAGCCGCAACGTCAGGGCTTTGCCGTGGTCCACCAGCAGGGCTACCCTGCAACACACCTCGACGGCCTCGCTGGAGGCGGCGGCGACGGCCGTGCCGCTGGGCTGTCGCCGGACTCCGCCGCGGCGTCCGCCGCCGTCAGCCGGTAGCCAGTGCTGCTGACGAACTGCTCGAGCGGCGGCGGCGGCGCCACGTACAGCCCGCTGTCGTTGTAGGCGTTGTAGCCGCCGACGTTCAGGCCGCGCTGCAGCAGGCATGGGGCGCGTTCGGTGCCAGGGAACAGCAGCGTGGTACTTGACGACCACTTTGGGGACCTAGCTCAGAAACATATCAAATACCTCTGGTGATAGACTCAGATTGCAAGCCCTGGCCATTGGCCACCACTGCCGATGGCGGCCTGGCGACAGTCCGCAGTGGCATTGTGCTTGGGCACGCACCGAGGCGAGAGTCCAGTGCCGCAGATACGACTCGGCGATGCCGCCCCAGGGCTTGTGGGCCCAGTCGGCGGCGAACTGCTGCAGGGGGGGCGGGGGGTGGCCCGCCGCCGCCACCGCCTGCGCGTGCTCGTCGATCATGGCCTCCATGAGCTGCACCTGCGAGGGTGCCACAGCAGGGGCGTTCGAGCTCTGGGGTCTGCCGCGGCCCGGTCCAGATGGCGGAGCGGGTGGGGCGGGCATGTCGAGTGTGCACCGCAGCCTACCCAAGCTTGCAAGTGAGGCCTGCGCCCCTGCAGAACCCTTCCAGCGCATGAATGTTAGGTGGCAGACGTGATGCGGGGGTTGCTACGCACCTTCTGCAGGGTGGCGTTGCACATGGTGGCGTCGTCGGGGATGCTGATGTGCGTCACGCCCGGCATCAGCGCCCGGCTGTACCACTCCTCGTACCTGCATGCGCAGGGTGCTTGCATCGGTTTGACGTCATGCATGCCACCTTGCACAGTCCTGCAAATCAGCTAAGCTGCAAATTTGGCAGGGACCCAGCGGAAGCGGAAGCGATGGCACTCTGCCCTGAGCACATCAGCGGCACCTGTGCTTGACCATGAGCAGCGGCGAGCCCTGCGCCAGCTTCTGCTTCAGGCTGGAGCTGTAGGCCCCCGCATCGATGTACACCGGGTACCTGCAGTGGACACGCGACCCTGCCACACATGGAACCTGCTCAACGGCCCAGGCTCGAGCATGAAGAATGCACTGTTGATATGCGAGGGGTTTGAATATGTGGATGCATTTTCTACATCAGGTTTCTGACCTGTAGTCGCCGTTGTCCATGAGCCGGGTGCTGGTGATCTCGTGCTCCGGCGGCGCCTCCACGTCGAACAGTTCCTTAGCCCCCTTGTGCCCGGCCGCCTCCAGCTGCTGCGGGCACGCCTGGAAGCGCCGCCTGCGCGGGTTGAGACCTCGTTTGACCCGCTGTCGGACTGGCAATGGTCGGTGTCAGTCGATTCTCCTTCTTTTCGCAAGCTGGTGCATGTGGCAGTGTGTGCAAGTGGTAGGCTGGCACGCTCTTTGCAAGTGGCGGGCGCACAACCCAGGGATTCCAGCTCTGAAAGTGGATACGGTGGCCAACGGGGTGTATCACTATGTGGACTTGCTGCGGAGCGCCTGATGTCAAGTTTCTCAGCCAAAATCCGGTCGCTGTTCGCACTGCACGTGACAAACGGACCTGACTTCGTCGCGGGGCTCGTCGCTGGCCCGGCCGCGCCACATGATCTTCCGCCTCCGCGCATCCAGCGGCCGCATCGTGTGCATCGCGACCAGCAGGTCCGCCTGCTGCGGCCAGCCGTTGATCATCTTGCCGTCCGGATCTGCGTGGTGAGGTGGCGGTCGGGTGTTGCCTGATACGTCAAGGAAAGCAGAGACAGCGTTGTCGCTACCCTTGATGTCCCTGCTAAATTGCATGTAGACGAGCGTGTGGCTCCAGCCGGATGGATGCTGCACCCTAGTGTCTCACCCACGATTTGGCTGTACTCGTGCCCAAAGTAGGTGAAGTCCGGGAACATCAGGTCCAGGAAGCCCTCCTTGCGGTTGTAGCCCATCACTGGGATCGGCCTGCCTGCGCAAGCCAAGGTCTCAATCCGGTCAGCTCAAGGTATGTACAAGCGGTGTGCACTACCCCAATGTTCAAAGTCAAGAATCTCCAGAAGGGAAGAGCAGTCTGCCACAATCACGCCGCACCGTTCCAGTGCTCGTCTGGCAGCACATCATCCGGCTGGCGGAACTCGATGTCTGCCACGCTGTGGTTGGCCTTCAGGCAAGGGTAGTCTGACGTGTGCAGCACAGCCGACACATCGGGCACCTGCAGCACGAGGGGCCGGAAGCATGTGCAGGGTGTTTACGAAGACAGGCTTGGCATTCAGGGGGCAGACAGCCCCGTGAGTCTTCAGTTTCAGCACCTCAACCGAATGAGTTGCCAATGGCCTCAAATTCCTCTGCACTTCGAGGGTTGTGCGTACCTGGCCAGGAAAGGCACGCAGCACATCCAGCAACGTGAACAGGATGTATGGCATGTGCCCCTTGGCAGTAGTCAGACCTGCACAGCAAACCCTTGTCAATGTTGGGGACGGTGTTGAAACTTGTGCGCTCGCAAAACCTGCGCAAGCTGCCAATCTGCCTGCTCCGCTTTCATCATTCAAGCCTCATGTGGTATTCATGCATAATTTCTGCATGCCCACCTGCTCCCAGAGTCCCGGGGAACCAGCCCTCGGTGTTGCGTGTTTTGACGCCCGGCATCTTCTTGTTGTTGGTCTGGTAATCCACATACAGGCGGCCGCCCACGATCTGGAAGTGGATCTGGTCGCCTGTAGGTTCGATCCTGGTGTTGCATGGGCGTTTTGGTGGTTTTGATATGGTGTGATGCCCTCAGTAGTGCAGCCCGAGACAGGGCACTCACCATAGCAATAGGGCCCCGCCCGGCGTGGCGCTGCTAGATTCCAGGCCCTCTGCACGTCCTCCTGCAGCATCAACACAGTGCAACTGTGCCATCTGGGGTGCAGATGCAGTGGTCGTCACGACAGCAGCATCTGCACTCCGCCACCCCGCCGCAGCGGTTGCGCAGGCATCAACCCAGGCGACGCAGCTGGTGTGCAGATCCCAGCTACAGGACAACACAGCTGGCACCGCGCTTTGCATTCCCCGACATCAAACCACATGCACATGGGAAACACTCCAACCTCATTGCATGCATGCTGCAGCACATTAACTTTCGGGTGTGACATCCAAAGTGCCGCTCTGACGGTCCAGAGTGCTGTTGTGCACACCTCGGTGATCCCGTGCTGCTTCCAGGGCTCCAGGTCCTTGTAGATGTAGTCGATGTAGTAGGAGCGCTCCTCCATGCCGGGCGGGCTGTTCGCCCCGCGCTCCTGCCAGCAAAGCACCAGCAGTTTCGTCGACTCAATACTGAGCATTGACATGCTCGGCGCCATTATGCAGGCTGCAGTGTGCCTCTGATCATGTGTGACCAGACAACATGCGATCCTGCCCGACCAAGCGCCGGGTTGGCTCAGAAACTTGCACTTGATTGCTGTGCGCACCTGGAAGGGCGGATCGCTGGTCGCCCAGGTGAGCAGCTTGGCTTCTCCCTCTGTGCTGCCGTCGCTCCGGGGCCGCTTCTTGGCCGCCTTCTTCTTCCCCGCCTGCTTCTTCGCTGGACCCTTTTTCGCTGCCCCCTTCTTGCGCTGCGGCTTCTTGCTGGCCGGGCCCTTCTTGGCGGGCTGCTTTGCAGCCTGAGCTTTTGCTGCGTCCGCCTCGGTCTTGCCGTCCGACTGCCGCCTGGCTGCAGCAGCATCTTCGTCCGCAGCCAGTCGCCGCCGCCGCCGCGCCGCGACATCCAGCGTGCCACCCTTCGTGCTGCTGCTGCTGCTGCTGTCCCCGCTGTTGCTCTTTGGGCTGGGCTGTGGCTTGGCCTTGGGCTTCGGCTTCGGGGCCGCCGGCTTTGCTGCAGCAGCCCCCGGCGTGTCGCCTGGGGCGGCCTTCTCGGCGGCCTTGGCTGCGGCGGGCTGCTGGCCCTGTTGCGCAGCGCTGCTGCTGCCCTTCTCCTCAGTCCCAGCCCCCTTTGTCGGCTGGGGTTTTGTGGGCTCGTCCTTTGCGCTTCCGTCTGCTGCACCCTGACCGCTGTCGCCGCCGCCACTGCTACCGTCGCTGCTTGCGTCTCCAGCCTGCTGTGCCAGCTTGCTGTTAAGCTCGGCAAGGCGGCCGTCCAGATCCGGCGGCGCCGGGTCGGCATACGCCCACCTGGCAGCCGTACAGCAAAACGGTGTTTCCGCCAGTAGACTTGCTGATGACTTCTAGCAGATGTTGCGAGGGAGTCTGCGGCAACAACAGGAACTTGCACAGGCAGGCAGGCAGGCAGGCGAGCTCCTGATCGGTGGCGGTAGAGTGTGCAATCGAGCGTAGCAGGGCGGGCACGGCATACGAGGGACGGGTCTCCGCTTTTGCTGCAAGTGCTCACCAGGCTGGAGTGCGTGCCCAGTTGGGGCCGCCGGTGGTGTTGAACCAGCGCAGGCGCGCCGCCGCCGCCTGCCGCCAGTTGCCGTGGAACACTGGCGGCGCCAGCCCTGTAGCATTGGCGGCAAACAACGCCTGCGTGCAGCAGAACGAGACGGATTCACCACAGCCAACCGCAACGATGCCACGGCTGGCACAAGATGCTGTTGCTGTTGCCGAATGCAGTTGCCTGGTCTCGAGGCCAGGCTTCCATGTCGACAACAGCTGCTGCAGGCACCCACAGCGCACCAGCTGCCAGTCCTCCAGCGGCTTTGGCGGCGGCGGCGACGGCGGGGGCGGCGGCGGGGCAGTGGGCTCGAACCGCCTAGCGGCCGCCGGCGTCGCCACCAACTTTGGCGCGGTTGCGCGGGGCGTCAGGTGCAGGTAGTCCGCCGCAAACCACAGCGCCAGCGGCAGCATGATCGCGCCGATGGCGACCCCCGGCGTGCATTGCTGCCTGCTGGCGAGGGTGGCCTTGACGCCGCCCGCCTGCATGCAGGCGATCCCATCTAGTGACGAGGGTCACGCACGTCTGAGAACCATCTTGATGTTTGCGGAGCCTCCATGCAGTCAGCAGCAAGTTGTGCGGCAGTCTGCGGGCGAACCTGCAGTGGCATTGCAGCGCTGTGCTGCCGGTCATGCACCCATCAAGCGGCCCAGTGGAGCACGATACAGTGACACAGGGTCAGGTGCTTTGGCCGCTGTATCGCAGCTTGAGCAGCGCCATGTGCAGGAAACCTTTGACGCTGTGCTCAGATCGTCTCGGAGCTGTGAAGTGCAAGCTGTATCAAAACTGCCGCGGCAACCTGCTTGTGTGGTTCGCTGATATATATGCGCGATAGCTCTAACAAATTGTATGCAAATGGCAATGCGCACGGGTGCATGCAAACCGCAGAAGCCTTATAGGCCACCAAAGACCTGTTTTGTCAGACAGACTTTCCTGAGAGGTGAGACCAGCCGCGGGCGTGCAGCGATGCCGGGCACTTCACTCTCAATGGCGTATCCTTCGTCAAGTTGATCTCATTTGATTGCACACAGCTTGATCACCTCTCAGCGGTAGCTTCAACGCCGTCCAGTTTGGGGGACGGATCCTTCAGCAGCTGGTTGATCGTGACGTTTTGCAGCTCTAGCTCTGCGTAGATATTACCTGTACGATCACACCATCAGTAGCCAAATTGCGTGACAAGGCGCGGCAACGCATCTCACAGCATGCCCGTCGAGGTGAACGCAGGGTGCATGCTGCATAGTTTAGTAGGGCAGCATTGCAATGGACAGCGTTGCACAGATATATTAGAGTACTCTGTAGCTGTCATCGAATATGACGCCTGCATGCATGCACCACACTGCGAGCTGGGGATGTCACAGAGTTGCTTAACGCAGATCAGTCTGGCACAGCTCAGTGCAATGCGTGAGTCTATCCTGGGCCTGATGCCATGTTGAACCCCGAACATCCTGCGTCCGTCAGGGCCCTTACAGGGGCCGGCCCTGGACGCCCAGCCTGGCGCAGCTGGCGCCGCTGCTGCTGCTGCCGCTACTCGCCTGGTTTGCGATGGACGCCTTCAGCGTGAAGCCGCAGCAGGGGCAGCAGCCGGTCTCCAGTCGCGTGCTGCGCAGCGGCGGCACCTTTGAGACCTCCGGCTCCAGTGCTGTCAGCAGCAGCAGCGCTGAAGCCGGCTCAAGCGGCAGCAGGGACTACGGTCCTGAGTACCCGGTGGTCAATGAGTACAAGCCTGGTGACGCGGATGGCGACGGGCACATCCCGGGGGTGGCGTCGGAGCTGGGGCAAGCATCCCCGCCGCCGCCCCCGCCGCCGCCGCCGCCCAAGCCGCTAGACTACTGGCAGAAGGTGAGAGGCTGCGCGATCTCGCAGCCACCGCCACAGCCGAGGCCACACCGGCAGATCCCACTACCTGGATCGTCAGCAGCATGCCACCAACTGCGATGTGGGTGGTTGTCCATTGCAGCACGCTGCAACATCGCCTGCTTGCGTTCCGCTGTCTTCCTTGTGCCCCATGCAGGTGGCTCATATTGTGCAGTGTGTCTGCTGCGCAGCACCTGCTCGTGGCGAACGCTACGGGGCTGGCGCCGCCGGTGTACCGGGGCAACTGGATGGAGTCGGTGCACGCCCGCATGCGCTGGTACGAGGACGACGGGAAGCCGCGCCAGATGCGCCCCAAGACATGGTCAGTCCACCGTACAGCAAGCGCTTTGCGCTGGCAGCAGGGCCTGCCGGCGCAGCATTGCTGCCATGGTTGCCATAAGACCGGACACTGTGGGGTTTGTGCTTGCACACGTCACTGGAGAAGTCCGTCCTGGCAGGTGGGCTTACGCGGATCCTGCGACGGTTGATGACGGCCTGAACTCGAAGAAAAAGAGGAGGAGCGGCGCCAGCAATGGGAAGGTCCGGGGTGGCAGCAAGGGCGGCGGGAGGTCAAAAGGCAGTGGCGGCGGCGGCGAAGGCAGCGGCGCCAGCTCCCAGGCGGCCAGGCGGCTCGCTGCAGCGCACATCAGCAGCAGCAACAGCAGCAGTAGCAGCCCCAGTGATGACAGGGCAGGGTTTAAACGGAGCACGGCAGGCAGTAGAGGGCTGCAGGCAGTGCCCGAGTCCTGGTGGGCCAGCACCCCATTCCTGCAGGTGCGCCTGCCGCCTCCCAAGCGGCTTGCACGCACGTCCACCCACGGTATCGTGTGTACACTCAGCATCGCCCCGTGTCACCATACCAGCGCACAGTACTAGCAGCAAAGAGACGCCAGATGCACTCCTCCCGTTTTACATCTGATCAGTTCCTTTGCGCCTGCATACGCAGGATCGAGGACCAGCAATCGATGTGTATGACGTCGAGCGCTCCTACTACCTGCCGTGGATCAAGCACGACCTGGAGCCCTGGCAGAACGGAATCGAGCAGGTTCGTTTGAATCAAATGCCATATGAGGTCCGGCAGCAAGGCCCATGATGCTCTGCCCTGCCATGCATGAACGACGGCAGCTGCTACCTGTTGCAGGCTGACATCGACAGAGCTTCAGCGCTGGCTTCGCCCAAGGGACCATACTGCTATGGAGGTGCAGGGACTGCCTGCCTGCGTGTCTGACCTTGGCAGAGCAAAGTGCAGCAGTCCGTGGATACGATAGTAGGGCGCCGAGTGCTCCTGAGCTGCCTTGGGGTCGGCTGATGTGTCCGCTGGCTGCACTGCAGACCAGGTGCTGTTCCAGATCATCAAGGGGCGACTGTACATGGACTTCAAGACCAGCAACCGGGCGATGACGGATGTCGGCACCCGCGGCGCGGATGGGTGGTTCCCCGGGAACGAGGGCGCAGGTGTCGCATTCAGCACACCACCAACCTGATTCGTTTCATGATCCTGATGATGCCTTTTAGAATTGATGAGCTCACTCACCTGACTGGCGGGCTGTATGTTCATCTTCAAAAGGGCGCAGTCAAGCACGCACGATGCGGGGTCATACTGGTTCTCATTTGCTCGTTGCACTCACTCCAGCCACATCCCGCCTATTGCTCTGCAGGCCTCGCGGTTGCGAAGGGGCATGTGCCCTACGCCATGATGATGCTGCTGGATGTGCTGCGTGCCTTCCCGGGCCAGGTGCGCCCCCGGTCTTGTCTGGGTCCCCAGCCTGTGCAAGCTGGCAATCGGTGCTTGATCGCGATCTTCCGCTGCTCGCTGCAGCGTCGCCTGCAGCACAGCTCGACGCCTGCTGTAGAGTACGCACATCAGGCGGGCAGCAAGGCAGCAGTTTGCGAACTTGACACTGCGCTGTGCTTCTGCAGGTGCCGGATGTGTCGGGCATGATGCAGACGTCCGATTTTCCTTGCATGCGCAAGTCCAAGGATGTCCCAGACATGCAGTTCCGCAACTTCGAGATCCCGGTGAGCTGCACATCTCGGTCAGCCCGCAACCCGGGCTGACCTGTGGTATCATGAGTCAAACACTCGGACGAGAACTGTGCACCCTCTGCACCGGCATTGCATTAGCAGTGTCAGATGCCGAGGCTGTGCTGTGGTGCATCTGTGTGCACGGATGGCAACCACTGCGCTACATGGCAGCCGTCTTCCAGCAGCTCGCCATTCACTGCAGGTGGCGGAGGAACACTACAGCGGCCGCCCAATCCCAGTGTTCGGCTACAACCGCAAGGAGGGCTTCATGGACCTCATGTTCCCGGACTTCACCTATTTTGGGCACGAGTATAGCCAGATCACGGGTGCGGCAACGATAGGAGCTGCTTTGACTGAAGAACACATGCATTTGCCGATCTGGATGAGGCTTCTGCTTTGATATTGTCACAGATGGCAGCAGAACCGTGTACCGAGCAATCATGGCAGGGCACTGCATGGCAGGAGACCACACATGAGGTGTTGCAAAGCAGCTATACGCCACGTTGACCACAGCATAGCAGTACTTTCTGGCAGTGCAAGATCACAGCTCGGTGCCCGCTGGCCCGCAGACCCGACGGGGCTCATGCTGAACGGCTGGGCGCAGCAGTTCGACGTGATCGTGGCCAACCATGCCTTCCGGCCCCTGGAGAAGCGCAAGGCCAAGATCATGTGGCGCGGCCGGGCCAGCGACGAGCCCAGAGACGAAGTCAGGTGCGCCCACCGGCACGCACCCTCCTGGTGTGCTTCCAGCACGGATGCCAGCTCGTGGCCATGCTATGCTGCTGCCAGGCCACGTCAGCCAGCATACCTGCATCAGCCGTGCCCGGGCGCCCAGAGCACACCATGCAGCGCCAGCGAGTCACAGCTGACATCCCATCAGACCACGAATGAGGTGCCGGCTGCTGCGTGCACGGCGGCGGCGGTGCTAAATGTGCCCCAACCGGCTGGAGGCAGCAGTCCCCGACAAATCGTTGATGTTGCTTGCAAGCAGAAGTTGAGATGATGTGTGGGTGTGACGACAGGCGGCGCTTCCAGGCGTGTCCCGACCAACTGGTGTCGGCTGGCCACACCCGCGCCAAGAAGCTGTTCGATGTCGTGGCGCCGCCGCTGCACCAGATCACCAAGACCACGCTGCTGGACAACGGCAGGTTCAGGTGCGCCCTCGCGATGTCAAGCTGTTGCATGCTGCAGCGCAAGACATCTGTTCGACCATACAGCGAGCACACCACTTCTCAAAGGTAGATGCACAGTGTCAGACTGCCCAGTTGGTGTGCCACACATTGCTGCTCTGCCTTACCCACATGCGCATCTCCTGAGCCATATGAGCACCTCTCCGTCTGATCATCTGAAGGTACCCTGTCTACATCGATGCGGGCGCGTACGTCAGCAACCTGAAGCACAAGCTGGCCGCCGGCTCTCCGCTGCTGATGGTCACGCACCGGTGCGCCTGCTTCCCGCTCCCTTCTTTTGAGACAACACTGCAATGTCTGCCGGCGCTCTTGCCCTGCTGACCTGCCCACACAGACGGCGGCGAGTGCTGTGAGTGCATCGCCAGTCGCCCCATCCTTCACCGGGGTGCTGCAGGTACCACGAATGGTACACCCGTGCTCTCAAGCACGGCTGGACGCACATCGACATCCCCGACGACGATACCATGTGCGAGGACGTCTACACAAAGGTGGGAAGTGTGTGACAACGTGTGCCCGAGCTGAAGGCTTGTTTCGAAGGCGCCATGTTGTCCTTCTGCCGTTAGTCGTTCCCTACTGCCCTGCCTACCTCAGGAGCTTTGCAGCTTCTCCCACCCCTGAGGCAGTTCAGCGCACCCGTTGAGGCGGTCACGGACATGCTTGCACGGGAGCTGCTGCACTGGCAAAAACGCACAGTGTGCACTCCATACCTGACATGGCAGCGGCCTGCTGCTCCAGGTGCAGCTGATGGAGGAGATGATTGCCGAGCATGCCAAGGCGGTGCGGCGGGCGAAGCACCGCAGGCCATGGCTGCAGGCCAACGCCGAGTCCTGGTGTGCTGCGGCATGCGCGACGTAATCGGTGTTGCCATCGTGCAGATCGGGCAGACGCTGCAGAACTCAAGCGACAGCGGCGTTTTTGTTTTGGCGGTGCACTCAACCGGCCCAAACCATGTGCCATTGTGCTGAAGGGTCGAACGCTTTTGTCCGTGACACGCTTGCAGGTTTGCGCACCCCTGGGGCGTCAACCGGGGCACAGACGACCGGGCGTTCCAGCAGCTGCGCAACTGGACGCTTGCGCAGGTGACCCTGGCTGCCCTCTGATCCGCAAACCCACAAACATGTTCATGTCAGCGTTGGCCCTGAAACTGACCTTGTCACTGCCCATACATGGGGAGGGGGTTCAGCCTTCAGCCATTCCTGCGGCCCTTCGTTGATTCCACACAGTTTGATATACAGCACCAAGTGATTCCTGGTGGCCCAAGATGCTGCCAAACCTTCACCCATGAAACACAGTCGAGGCCGGATGGTGCTTGAATCCGCAGCGGGGCATCGCGGTGGCGGGACTGAACGCCTACGAGGACAGCCCGCAGTATGTCGCGCCGCCGGAGCCGCCGGCGGAGTTCGCGCACCTGAGCCCCCACGACCTGGACGCCCTGATCGCCAGCGGAGCAGCCCATGAGGACGACGGCGATGAGCCCGACGCTGGCAGCACCGGCAACAGGCGCCGGCTGGGAGCAGAGGACGCCGCAGCCAGCGGGCCGGACGACGCGTCGTCAGGCGGCAGCTCGGCGGGCGGCTCGGCGGACGACACGCCAGGCAGCGCGGAAGCAGAGGCGACGAGGCTCGCGTCGCTACTGGGTGGGGCGCTGGACACTGTGCGCAGCTGGGCGCCCGAGGCAAAGCGCCAGGCGTCGGCGTCGCAGCAGCAGGTGACATGCGCTGTCTCGTTTCTTTGAGTATCAAGCTTTTGATCTTGGACACCCTGGCCTCGTGATGCACGCGGTGCCTTACATCTTGTGCGGCGCATCCGAGCTATTTGGGGAGTCGAGACATTAGCAACAACGGTTGAGCGACGTCGGGCTGCAGCGGCGGGTGCAAGTGTGCCTGTCGACTGTTGTACCCACTCCGGCCAGACATGCGTTTCACTTCCTCAGGTACTGCAGGCGGCCGAGGCAGCCGCACAGGCGAGGGAGCAGTTGCAGGCGGCGATTGCGGACTTCCGGCGGCAACACCAGGAAGCCGAAAAGGCGCTGCAGGCGTGGGAGCGGCGGCAGGCGGTGCTGCGGGACGCGGTGCCGCACGAGCTGTGGGGCCGCGCCAACGACACCTGGGGCTCCCCGCTGCTGCCCTGGGAGATCGGCGCCTTTGGCCAGCTGGTGAGGACGACAGCCGGGGAGCCCACCCTCCAGCAACACGCACGCCGACGACAGCGCCTGCATGCTGTGTATGGATTGCCATCACCCCTGCTGCCTCCCACAACAGCTGCTTGCCCGCTCTGGTTTCTGCGGTTGACCAACCAGTCGCATTTACCTTGGCAAGTCCCCACAAGCTGGTGCTTTCGCGCCCGCAGTTCATGCGGGACCGGCTGCGGATCCGGGACGTGCAGCTGTACATCCGGGACCTGCTCACCGAGTACGCGGCGCTGCAGCGCTTCACGCCGGTGCAGTCGGCGCACGCGCGCTGCATGGACTGGCAGCGCCTGCTGCTCGAGTTCGAGTGGCCCCACTACTCTGAGGTGAGCTGCCGGCTTGGGCGATGCGCTTGTGTGTCGCACCTTGGTGCCTCTCAACGGTGGTCAGACAGTGCACCAGTTGATGCGAGTCATCTGTTGTGGCACTTCATCTGCGTCGGCCACCATATGCATGAGCACCGTTTGTGTTTCACATTCAGACGTTGTAGTGCTCACGTGAGCGACTGGCGACGACTCTTACAACCTCAACTCGCCGCACTGCTTGTAGGATAAAGCGCAGCTGCTGCACTTCTACCCATACCTGGAGCAGCCCTTCAACTACAACTGCAGCGACGACGAGTGGGACCAGCAGTTTCCAGAGTTCTCGCCAGGTGGGTCATGCAGTGCCCCGTGCAGCACAGCCTGCGCTTCAACCTGAACGCATCGGTCAAGATCCCATAACTTTTTTCTTAAAGGGGCCTCACCGTCATCAGCACTGCGCTTCTGCTGGTGCAGGCCACGACGGCGCAGGGGACCTGTATAAGTCGGACGTGTGGTGGCAGCAGCGGTGGCGCGACGAGCAGGCGCGGCTCAAGGCGGAGGCAGCGCAGCGCGAGCAAGAAGCACAGCAATGACGGCAGCGGCTCGGCGGACGGGCGGGAGTGCTGGTGCTGCAGCGCGCCGGGAGCAGGCAGCTCCTCAGACAGCGCAGCAGGCGGCGCAGCTGCAAGATGAATGATGGATGGATGGGTGCTGCAGGGCACTCTCTGCCTGCGGCCATGTGCACCTTGGGCACCGTCGGCAGCCTTAGCACGTGGTGGCAGCCTTCCTCAAGGCCCCATTAGACGCAGTTCCAGCCTTACACGGTAGGCATCCTCACATATGTTCTGGCCGACCAAGGCGGTGTTGCTGACAGGCCTCCTGCCACGCAAGGTCTGTGTAAACTGCTGCCAGCGGGGGCGTTCCACTAAGCGCTACTTTGCATGCGCAGGCGGGACACGCATGATTCGAGGGCGCTTGACGAATGACAAGGAGCCGATGTCGATGCTACCGCGTTTGCTGTGCCACCGTTTGCTGCCATCCGAGTGCTCAGGATGCGATGTGCTGTTGAAAGGGTGCATGTCAGTGGAACAGAGGAAATAAGGGGTAGTGAAAGAACTTCTTTAACTACCCCTAGAGGAAACAACTTGAATGGGTCACGTGCTATGTCAGACAACGACCGTCAATCGACTAGCATGTCGAAGCATGCCAGAGAGCTATAACCAGATCTGGTTCCAGTCTGGAGTCTGACTGCTTGCTGCGGAAACCTGATTGTGCTCTGCACGGAGCCACAGGGATCGCAGCGTGACTGTCCACCGCTTCAAGCTGATCTGTAATGCCTTCAGCAGTGCATCTGCATCACAGCGCTCGACATCTAGGACTGATGGCTTCTCTGAGCCGTCACGCAATCACGTAGTACCTGCAGCCACATTGACCGCAGTTGGCATCCGGACAGCTGGAGGCAGCAGCATGCTGTCGAGGGTGAGTTGGCACTGACAGTGTCAGGCCATCCTTTTCGATGCAGCTGCGCAGCGTTCCGAAGAGCCCGCACGCTGGCAGCTGGATCGGCAACCAGCCGTTCGTGCTGCGCGTTTGTCGGCGCACCACCCAATGCAAACAGAGCAGCGTGCATGCATGCAGGGCAGCGGCACGGCGGCGGTGGGCAGCAGGGCACCGCGGCGTTCGCCGGCGGAGCTGGTGCCGCTGATCATGCTGCCAGTGCTGGCCTGGCTGGTGCTGGACGTCCTGCACATCACGCCGCGGGCGCTGCAGCCGCCCATATCGCCGAAGCCGGGGCTGGCTTCCGGCCAGAAACGCAGCGCGCAGCGGCCCCTGCCCCCGCCGCTGCCGGCGGAATGGCAGTACTGGCAGAAGGTGTGTCGAAGCGGGCGTGCTCATGATCAAAACGCCGATACTGTCGTCCCAGCACGATGAGAGCCCGCAAGTGAGTACTCTCGGGTCCTGCTTGCGTGCGCAGCGCCATGCGGCACATGCTGGTCGCCGGCCCGCGTTCTCACGGCAGCTGGTTTTAATTCCGCACATGCAGGCGCTCATCGCCGCCAATGCTACGGGGCTGCCGCACCCGGTGTTCCGCGGCAACTGGATGGAGGCGGCAGAGGCGCGGCTGCGCTGGTTTGAGTTCGACGGCACGCCGCGGCAGATGCGGCCGCCCACCTGGTGGGTGTTTCTGTGTTCGCACTACGATATTGAAGTTCCAGCGGAAGGATCAAAGAGCACCATGAATGGTAGCAACGCTCAGCGGCTTTGTGAAGCAGCACATGTCCGAAACTCAGATGCGGCCCCGCGCCCGGTGAGGCGCAGCCCCGACAGACGCAGCGGCAGGCACTTCCATACCTGCTGCTGGGCTCACCTGCCATATTTGTCCAATAACAGCGGCTGGCAGCCAGCAGCGCACCGCTGCCAGCTGACACGGTGCAATCTGAGGGAACCCCTGCTGATGATGTTACGCAGGTGGGCGTATGAGGACCCAGCGCCAGACAATCACAAGGGCGCCGGCGCCGGCGGCTCTGGCAAGCGCCGGCGGGCGCTGCAGCACGCGCCGCACGCTGTCGCCGGCGGCGGCGCGGGCGCAGGGGACAGCCGCCTCGGGTCGGGCGGCGGCGCCGGCGGGACGGACGGCGGCGGGCGGCGGCGCCGGCTGCGGGAGGAGCGGCGCAGAGCGGAGTCCTGGGCGGCGCGGGGGCCCCCTCTCCAGGTGAGCACGGCGTCTCCTCGGCTGGCCGTGAAAACCCTGAGGCACGCTGCAAGCGCGCTGCACACCCTACGCCTCTCGGCTTGTGGCACCGGGGACATTGGCGTTTCCGATGCCAGGGTTGCGCCCAGGCGTCTGCCGGGCATTTGTGTGCCTCTCCGCCCTGTGAGGGTGTTGTCCTCCCACAGTGGCACTCACACATGCCCCCCTGGAGTGATCTGCGTGAAACGCTCAGCCCGCATGTTACCCCTGGACACTGCTGGAGCGGCTCGGCATGTCCGATGCAGCTGCGTCAAAGTCCTTGGCATGCTATCGGTGCCAGTGGCATCTCGTACGCTGAATGTGAACACGCACGTGCAAAGCTGTGAACTCATCTGCACTCATGGTGTGAAAGCTCAGAGCTCAAGTACGATGTTTTTGAAACACACACTTTGGATTGGACAATGATGCAGGAGCGGGGCGCCCTGCCGGGCACGGGAAAGGATGAGCGGTCGTACTACCTGCCCTGGATCAAAAAGGACCTGGACCCGTGGCGCAAGCACGGCATCACGCAGGTTGGTCACAGGGTCAGACATCACCGCTCATGCACCTTGTGCAGTGAAAGATATGTGTTTCAGTACATCTGGAGGCGCCCCAGACTTTAGCAGCCCAGGTCAGCTTGGGCACCAAGCGTTGGCTCGGCAGGCAGGGCACTGCCATCAGCCATTTTCCCTAAAACCCTGGAATGCACCCCGTCGGCAGGACGGCCTGCTGCGGGCGGAGAGCTCGGCCGGCGCCTGGGGGTTCAACTGCTCCCACACATTTTTGGTGCTGCAATTGTCCAATGGCACCCTGTACTTCGGCCTCTGACACCCTCCACCTGATGGGCCACAGGACGACTTGCTGCGGGCGGAGCGGCTGGCGGGCAACCAGGGGCCCTATTGCTTCGGGGACCAGTTCCTGTTTCAGATCGTGGGCGGCCGCCTGTACGTGCAGTTCCAGACCAGCAACCGGCTGCAGGAGGGCGTGCACACACGGGAGAGCGCCGGCTGGTTCCCCGGCAACATGGGCCCGGGTGCGCCGGGGGGTCCCCGTCTCGAAATCAAGGGCACCTTAAATGCGTGGTCGCCACGGAACTGGTTGCAGTTCGTGGGCCACCTATCACATGCGCGAGGCCAGGGAGCAGCTGCAGCGTCGCTGCCCAGTGGGCCCGGGACCACTGCTGCAGTGCCAAGCCCTCAGCTCTCCAACAGCAGCTCGTAACTGATATGTCATAGTGCAGGCCTGGCGGCGGCCAAGGGGCATGTGCCGTACGCGCTGTTCATGCTGCTGGACGTGCTGCGCACATTCCCCGGCCAGGTGTGCGACCGACACCAGGGTCGAAGACAGCCCGGCCGTTTCGTCCGCACCTGACATGCACATGTGACGCTGCAGCCCTCGCCGTGTCACACCCTGCATCCGCGCCCGCAGATCCCGGACGTCTCGGCCGTCATCCACACCAGCGACTTCCCGTGCATCAAGGCCCGCCGCGACGTGCCCGACACAGAGTGGCGGGACAAGGAGCAGGAGGTAGGCTCCGCTACTTGGTTTGCAGGGAGTCAGTGGTACGAACAGCAGTGCGCCTGCATATGTGGAGCCAAGTGTCACTGGGGGCTGGCATGCCGGCATGGATTGCGTGGGGCGGCCTGACCAGCGCCTCATGGGCAAAATGCGTGGTGTGCCGGCAGCAGCGGCCCACTCACTGCACGTCCTCCGTACCGGGACAATCACGGTTCCACACTCAGACCCAGGTACCGCTTTGCAGCTGCCGGAGGAGCATTACAACGGGCGCCCCATCCCCATCCTGGGCTACAACCGCAAGGAGGGCTTCCTGGACCTGATGTTCCCGGACTTCACCTACTTCGGGCACGAGTACAGCCAGATCACAGGTGACAGCACAGGTCCTTCACACTCAATGCCTCCTATTGGAGATAATCCTGCTGTGGTAAGCTCTTGCGCACCGCATGCCTTTACCCAGCATGATGTAAGCTGTAGGTGCCTGGTGTGGAGACATCACACATGATGTCTCCAACGCCGCTGAGCGTCATATTGGTGACGAGCTCTTAGGCTGGTGGCGCTTCATGTTGCTTGCAGACCCGACCGGCCGCATGCTGAACGGCCTGCCGCAGCAGTTTGACGTGCTGGCGGCGACGCACGGCTGCAACCCCCTGGAGCGCAGGCGGCCCAGGGTCATGTGGCGGGGCCGCGCCAGCGATGAGCCCCGCGATGCCGTCAGGTCCAACTGGCTCAGGGGTGGCAGTGGAGTTTGCCTAAGGGTAGCGGCGACGCTGGACATGGGCACGGCAGGCCCGTGCAAGATCGTAGGGGCCTGAGGCAGGGTAGCTACTGGCCGACACCAAGCCATCTTGTGGCGCAGGAAGCATTTCCAGGGGTGCCCGGCCGAGCTGGAGCAGAAGAAGGGGCGCAAGGGCGCCTCGAAGCTCTTTGACGTCGTCGCGCCGCCGCTGGGCAACATCACGAAGGTCACCCTGAAGTCCAACGGCGCCTTCAGGCAAGCACGGAGTCGTGGTCGCTGTCAAAGACACGTTGTTTCCATCCTTGTTTCTGGAGTGCAATCATGGGTCGGACAGGACCGCAGGTGTCCACACGGGGCAGCAGAACAGGTCGTGTCAGCCCATGGCAGGCTGAGACCATCCCAAGCTGTATCAGTTCAACACGTACAGGTACCCGGTGTACATCGATGCTGGGGCGTACAGCTCCAGCCTAAAGCAGAAGCTGGTGGCGGGGTCTCCCATGCTCATGGTCAAGCACAGGTGCGCAGGGGTTGCGTAACCGTGCGGTTTGCGGCTCCAGTGCAGCTGAGAAGACGGGTGACACGCAGCCCATAGTTGCTGAATGAACCCTGGCCATTGCAGCGTAACTGAACATGGCAAAGGCGCCGGCAAAATTATACACACTCGCATTCCAGCCCAGAGTCGGGCCTCCCACTGCTCCACTTCTGCAGCAACTGTGTGGCCTGGGCCATGTAGGGCCGCTGACTTCAAGGCTCCGTCCAATGCAGGTACCACGAATGGTACAGCAGGGCCCTGCAGCCTGGCTTCACCCACATCACCATTCCGGACGGGCCCAGCATGTGCGAGGACGTCTACAAGAAGGTGCGCCCCGTTCTGTTAGCAGCAGCCAATTACTTGGCGGTATTATATAGTATGTCGGACGGCTGCCCCGGAGCAGCCGGAAGCTCCGACTTGAAGCTCCGACTTGAAGCTCCTGCCAAGCTGATGGCACAAGAGCCACGGCTTACTCTGTCAGCCTGGCACGACAGGGTGACGCGCTTGTGAGCTGATGTCAGGTCAGCACATGCGACCTGATTGCTCGATTGAACCATGGCCAGCTCCTTCAGTTGACACCGATGGTGGAGATGCCCTCGGTTCCCAAGTCACAGCCGCGCTGTGTTTGCTTGCCCTGCAGGTCACACTGATGGAGAAGATGGCGGCGGAGCAGGTTGCCTTTCAGCTGCCCCTGCTTTTAGTTCCCATTCCGCCGACACAGCGCCCCCTTTCGGCCGCAGGTGACGCTGATGGAGGAGATGGTGGCGGAGCAGGCGGCTGCGGTGGCGGCGGCGAAGCACCCGCCGCCCTGGCTGCAGCCGCGCGCCGACTCCTGGTGCGGAGGACCTCAAGCTCTGCCTAAACACCTAGCTAACCTATTGCGATGCAGCTGAGTTCAGTTGAACCCCTGCACAGTGCGCTCGTTAACATCACCAGCATACATCTGCCGCCCGGCCGTCGCCGAGGCCACTCCCAGACCGCGGCGACTCCAAGCCCCATTGTCGGCATGGCGTGCTCCATTCGACCTGACCCTGAAATGCGGCATGCGCCGCAGGTACGAGCACCCCTGGGGCGCGAACCACGGCGCCATCAACGACCAGGAGCTCCACAAGCAGCTGCGCGACTGGACCCTGGCGCAGGTACCGCAGACACTGCCGCCGAAGCACAAGGCCCTGCTCCGCATGTCTGCCGTCGACGCGAAGCAGGGCTTTGTGCATGGGCTTGCAACCCAGCACTTGTGGTATGACCCCATCTGGGAAGGTGCCACAGCTGCCGCCGCCCCCGTCGCCGCCTAAAGCAGCAAGGCGATGAAGCTGCCATACCAGCGGGCGGCAGGAGTGCGGTCTGAACAGCAGCGCCCCAGGATGATGTGAGCTCCCTTACCTCGTGCAGCGGGGGATCGCGGTGGCGGGCGCCAATGCCTACGAGGACAGCGACCTGTACCTGGCGCCGCCGCCGCCGCTGCCCGACTCCGACGCCGACCTGGCGGCCGACATGCTGGCGGCCGGCGGCGAGAGCGGCAGCAACGCCACGGACGCGGCGCCGGCCGCGGCGCCTGCGGCCCCCGCACCTCAGGTGAGCCGGGATGCGCTCAAACGCTGCACGTGGTGTGGCGTGCCAGCTGGACCGCTGGGGCCTCTGCACTCGCCACAACGTACAGATGTGGCAACTGGAGATGTCGCTGAGCTTGCGGCTGCAGCACGCCCTGCCGCAAGGCGACCGGCTGGATAGCACGGCGCGCACCTGCGGCATCATTGAAACAGGCAAGCGTGCGCCCACTGCAGGCAGCCGCCTGGTCATTCTGGGAGTGGCTGGCAGGCCCGAGTCGGAAGGCGGAAGTAGCAGCCGCCCACCGGCGTGCGCAGCACCAGGTGGGCCAACTCTGTACCGGCGGCTAGACAGCAGCTTCAGCATTCCTGGCAATCTATCGCCAAGACTGCCCGGGGACAAGCAGCCCGGCCGCACTGCTGGAGCCACCTGCACAGTGGCGCTCGGCTCTTGTATCAAAATGCCAAGCCAACAGCAGGTTTGGCACGATGCAACAGCACAGGTTTCTGTCAGGAGCGCTCGAATGCAGAGTCCGTGAAACCTTCAAAACCCTGAAACATGCAGGCGCTGAAGGCGGCGAGGGCGCGGCTGGGCGCGCGCCGCGAGTGGGCGAGGCGGCAGCTGGAGGCAGACGCGGCCAGGCTGGCGTGGGAGCAGCGGCAGGACGCCTTCAGGGCGGCGCTGCCCCACAGGCTCTGGGGCCGTGCCAACGCCACCTGGGGCTCGCAGCTGCTGCCCTGGGATATCGGCGCCTTCGGCCAGCTGGTGAGCTGTCGCAGCCTGGCGGGGATGTCTCAATGTCACACAACGCAGGTGTCCTGGAACGCATCAGGAACAGGAGGGGCTCTCTTCGAAGGCAAAATCTGCTCAATCTTGGGCTGTTTGCATCGCGCCCTGTGCTGCTGCGATGGCAGGTTGTGCGTGCACAGCAACCATACTGCGGTGCATGCTTTGTTAAGTTTGGGTCCGTGAACTGAGCTCTAGCAGGACAATGCGTACTTTGTGGATATAGGGTTTTGACATTTGTGCTGCAGTTCATGCGGGACCGGCTGCGGATCCGGGACGTGCGACTGTACATCCGCGACCTGCTCAAGGAGTACGCGAGCCTGCAGACGTTCAAGCCCAGGCCCAACCCGCTGGCGCGCTGCATGGACTGGCAGCGCCTTCTCATGGAGTTCGAGTGGCCCCACTACAAAGAGGTGATTTTGGTGTTCATCTTGCCATCAGTGTGAATATTTCACATAGCATCTGGATGCTTTGTGGATCACAGGCTTTGCCTGCTGCTCACCTGGTGTACACTCCAATGCTACAAGGACAACATCGTTCTATGGTGATCACTGTGAAATCCAGTACCTTCTGGTAGCTGTTGCACTTTTGACCACCACCGGTGTGCACAATGGCGAGTGCACACTTGGTGGCGCAGCGGCTCACACGCGGCTGCACATGCTGCGCGGCACAGCAGCGTCTCGAACAAGGTCGCTCGCAGTAGCGCACCGAAACCCTATGTGGCTGAGCACTCTGCTGGTGGGGCGCGCAGGACCGGGACACCCTGCTGTTCTTCTATCCGTACCTGGCGGGGCCCTTCAACTACAACTGCACCGGCGACCCGCATGAGAAGGGGCGCGCGCCCTACACGCCGGGTGTGCACTTGCTGCCTCCGCCGCCCTCCACTGAGTTCGTCTGTTGCAACTGCTCCTGCACGCTTCTCATCGGCCGGGTCTTGCTTTGGCCTGGCGGCCTGTGCCGTGCCTGCTGCTGTGGCTCATGAATATGACTCTCGATCAATAGTTTGCGTGTCGGAACTGCTGCACATGCATTGCAGGGCATGATGCGGGCGACGTGTGGAAGGAGAGCAAGGAGTGGCAGGAGGCCTGGCGGCGGAAGCAGGAAGCCGAGAAGCGGCGGCGGCAGCAGCGCGAGGAGGAGCGGGCAGCAAAGCGGGCTGCATCGGAGGAACGGCGGCCGGAGCAGCAACCAAAGCAGGCTGTGTCAGACGCGCCGCAACATCAGCAGCAGAAGGAGAACCAGGCTGCATCAGACACGCCGCGGCAGCAACAGCAGAAGCAGCGGCAGGCCCCGGCTAAGCCGCAGCCAAAACAGCCGCAGCAGCAGAAGCAGAAGCAGAAACAGACTCAGCGGCAGCCACAGCAACAGGAAGACAAGCAGCAGCAGCAGCAGCCTGGCAGCAGGAAGGCCCCGAGCAAAGGGCGGAAGCAGAAGCCGAAGCAGGCGCAGCCGAAGCCGGCGCAGCGGCAGCCGGCATCGCAGAAGCCAGCGGCAAGGGCAGACGGTGCCAAGCCATAGGGCCTGGCATGTCGCCAGTGTAGCGCCAGATGTGCATAGCAGCCAGCGCGGCACCCAAGCCGTCAGCGTGCGGCTCTGTCATCAGGTAGGAGCTGCTCATCAAATGCAAGTGGTCACCGCTAATCCTCTACGACAGCTGGCTCAAAATTTGCTGCACGTCCATAACGTAGGCAGCCTCAAGCTCAACTGCGGCTGTGTGAGAGGCAGAGGACTGCAAAAGCATGCCCACCTTCTGCAAGACCAGCTGCTGCAGCCTTTCTTCCTGCAGCTCATCTTCCAACTGTCACGGTGGCACACATAACACTTGTGTGCCACTTGCTGCAGGTGGTAGTGTTATGTGCCATGCCATCTCGTGATCAGCTGTCGATGTGTCTGTAGGTTGTATGTTACCACTGTGATGCACGGTTTTGACGCTTGCTTCGTGCCAGAACACCATCGGTCCATCAGGTTTTCGTCGCCTCAGATGATATAGAGCAGACTGCTTTGCTTTGCAGAGGTCCGACCATGTCAACTGCAATCAGGCAGTAGCAAGATGTGAACGTTAAAAAATCCGAACAACTTGCCGCAACATGTTGTCAACTTATTGTACCAAGTCGTGCATCAAGTCGATCAATGCAGCAAACAAACAGCATCAGCGGACCCCATCTGCATTTCGCCAGGGATGGTTCGTTGTTGGGGTGCGCCCACTGCCCTAGCCGCCTGACAAAACCCTGCTCTCATGCAGCCATCAGCAGCTGGCATGTGTTGTGCCGTTGCATCATGGTCGCTGCTATGACTGCCACTGAGGCTATTGCTGCCGGTGCTGCTGCTGCTGGCGGCGTTTCTGGCGCCGCCGCCGATTCGCTTCCTCCTTCTCCTGGCGCTTCCTCGCATCCGCTTCCCGCTCCCGCCCCTGCGCTTCCAGCTTCCCCTCCAGCCACGTCCGCCACTCCGCCTGCCAGCCCTCGTCCCCCTTGAACGTGTCGCCCGCGCCGTCATGACCTGGCGACGATTCGCAGAAAACGCGTCAGCGGCACAGCTGCATGAGCATGAGCATACTGGACAACGCACAGTTTGCAGCGCGACCCCTTGTGGTCGACCATGTACCAGCACTCGGGTTTGGATTTGTGCCCTATATCGCTACCATGTGTGGGCATTGCCTGAGACAACACTGTCCATGGCGGCACAAGGACATCACACCAGGTGTGTACGGTGCCTTGTCGGCTTCACGCAGATCGGCGCTGCAGTTGTAGTTGAAGGGCGACCGGATGTACGGGTAGAAGTGCAGCAGCTTGTCCGCGTCCTGCAGGGAGCAACAGTTCGTACTTTTGTAATCTATCATCAGCGTTGTATTGTACAAGCCCACGAGCGCCCAGTCGAGCAGCAAGGTAGCAACCAAACAGGCTGCTGTTGTCGGCGTCAACACCACATGCATCGTTCCACGATTTCTTGCCAGCCTGACAGCTTGCATTGCTAGCACTTGCAGGGCATCTCAGAGCAAGCAGCACCAGTCCCGCCCACGCCAGCTACACGCACGGCAGGCGCATGCGGCGTCCGCAGACGGGCTGGTGGTGGGCACGCGCCTTGGAGTAGTGGGGCCACTCGAACTCGGCCAGCATGCGATCCCAGTCCATGCAGCGCGCGTGGTGCGACGGCTTCACGTCAAAGCGCTGCAGCTCCGCGTACTCCGTCAGCAGGTCCCGCACGTACAGCCGCAGGTCGTGCATCCGCAGCCGGTCCCGCGCAAACTGGGGGGACAGGCAGCATGCAGTAGGTACATGCAGCTGCCCGACGACTCGGCTCAGCAGTCCTGGCAGGCGGGTGCATGTACTTGCCAGAAGTCAGAGGTGCATGATAATGCATAGAGTTTGAGGGTGCCCGTCAAAGGATGAGGTGCAGGGCTCACCATCTGGCCGAACGCGCCGATCTCCCTGCAGCGGAGCATGCAGCATCTTGTTGCCCACTTGATTCACCCGTTGGGGGCTGGTACGCAAAGTTGGACCTGGTATGGGAGCGATGCAGCAGCAGCGGCGGCGGCAGCAGCAGCGGCAGCAGCAAGCCTGCCGTCTGCTGCGACAGCAGGCGCTGTGCAAGGACTAACCAGGGCAGGAGGTCGGAGCCCCAGGCGGCCCTGGAGCGGTTCCAGAGTCCCCAGGGGACCGCGTCCCGCAGCGCCGCCTGCCTCGCGTCCCACTCCCGCCGCGCCGCTTCCGCAGCCTCCTGCTGCCTCGCCTGCAGCAGTCGCCGCCGCGCGTGCCGCTGCCGCACGTGCATCCGCACTCGGTCCACAACGCCGCCGGCTGACTGGCTCCACTGCTCAGAGTGCTGCACAAGCCCTTGCCCTGATAACTGCCTCCGCTGATGCCGCCGCTGCTGCCGCCGATCCCTTGACGCATCCGCCACATCGTCGACGCCGCCTGCCGCCGAGCCCTGCTGCTGCTGCGCGCCCTCGGCAGGCGCTGGGTCCGGCGCCAGGCCCGCAGCCGCGTCCACATCTGCAGGATCCAGGACCGCCTCTGCAGGACTGGCTCCTGTCAGTTTCCCAGACTCCGCTGCTGCAGGGTGGGCAGCATCTGCACCCGACCCGCCGTCTGCCGTGTCCGGGGCTGCTGCTGCTGCTGCTGCTGCTGCAGTCAGCTCCTCAGGGGGCGCCACATACAGGTCGCTGTCCTCATAAGCGTTCATGCCCCCCGCTGCAATGCCTCGCTGCAGGGAGCAGGGACGGCGCTGGATGTTGTGGAGTGGCAAGCAGCTCGATTCCTGCAAACCTCGTGGCGGGCGTGCACAATAAGATGCAAAAAGTATGAGCTGCTCAACACAAGCTGGTGTGGAAGTTGCCATGGGACAGTGCAGCGTCACTGCTGATGCTGCAAAATCAACACTAGGGGGTCTTAGAGCTCCATACAGACCTGGGCAAGCGTCCAGTCGCGTAGCTGCTGGAACGCAGCAGCGTCGCTGTCGTCGTACACGCCCCAGGGGTGCTGGTACCTGCACATATTCGTGAGCAGTCACAGACATTTGACCTGGCTACCTATACATCGTCAGCCGCATGTCTTTCTTTGCACATGCAATATAGCAAAGACACCGCGGAGCCAACAGCCAGGCCGATTCTGATGCTGGTCCCAAAAGCAGGTCGGTATCGGCAACTCAGTGGCCGTTTGCTCATCACTGAATGACGATGGTCAGATGGTCTGACACTCTGCTGCTGCTGCTGCTGCTGCTGCTGCTGCTGCTGCTGCTGCTGCTGCTGCTGCTGCAGCTCCTGCTTCGGCAGTGGTGGCGGTGGTGTGCAGCACGCACATCATCAGCGTGCCGCACGACGGCGCTCATCAAGAGCAGGTCCCACTGCTGCAGGCTTGTGGGTGGCGAACATCCGCACCAGGAGTCGGCGCGCGGCTGCAGCCAGGGCGGCGGGTGGTTCGCCGCCGCCACCGCGGCCGCCTGCTCCGCCACCATCTCCTCCATCAACGTCACCTGCGGCCGAGAGGGGGCGCCGTGTCGGCGGGAATGGGGACCGACAGGCAGGGGCAAATGAAAGGCAACCTGCTCCGTCGGCCCTTCCGCCATCAGCATCACTTGCAGACATATGAATGCGATGCCGACATGAAGGCCGCTGGTTGTTTCAGAGCTATGCAGCTGCAGGCCGGCTCACGTCGCTGTTGCCATCAATGATGCCATCAGCCGGCAGCATGGCACTGGTGTGAAGGGACCGGTGCTCGGTGGCGTCATGGGCAGGGAAGCGTGCTTGTGTCATGTGGTAAGCGCAGCACCTTGGCATAGACGTCCTCGCACATCGTGTCGTTGTCCGCCACCTCCACATGCGTCCAGCCGTGCACCAGCGCCCGGGTGTACCACTCATGGTACCTGCACCGTAGGAGGGGCTTCTCACCCACAGGCGGCCCTGTTGGTCACATCACGACGGAGGCCGCCCTCATCGCAGCGCATGAGCTGTGATACTTTTGGGCACCGCTCACCGTTGGTGCACCCGCAGCAGCGGCGAGCCCGCGGCCAGCTTCTGCTTGAGGTTGGACGAGAACGCGCCCGCATCGATGTACACAGGGTACCTACACCACACAACAGGATGTGCTGCATATCAATGCACCTGAGACGATGATGATGTGGCATGTCCAGCACCTGGGCACCTGTGAAGCTGGACACGTACTTTTGAGAAGGCAGCAAGCAGCCCGCGAGCTCAGCCACGGTTGAGCTCCCCAGGAAATGGAGCGAAGTCATGGCAACTATTTTCACACCCGTTTAATTCCGGTGATTTACAGCACACACTTTTGCCTACCAGCTGTGCAGCATGCAGGAGCTGACATCTCTTCAGGTGAGATTTGTCGAGGCGAGAACAACAAACAACAAACCAGCAGCTGCCCAGTGATGAGAAGCTGCACACTTCACCCGGGGATTGAGCCCACTTGCTGCAGGCCACTGCAGCAAAAACGGTCGAGTGGCGAAGCCAGGGCTAAGGTTTTGAGTGAAGGTCAAAGGTAACCTGGCTTCAGCGGACCGATGGCTGCAACGACAGTCGAGGGGACTATACTGTACAAGCGCCATTTTCCCATTATCTGGCGGCAAACAATGGCGGCAAGGCCACCTCACTGGGGCTGATCGAAGAGCGCATGCCCGACATGCAGGTGTGCTGCGTTTTGCTGCACCCGCTGCTGCCTTTGGACCTGCGCACAGCGCTCCGGTGGCGGTGTTGCCACTTAAAGGTGTGCAAAATGTCGACACTGCGGAACGGTCACCCACCAGCACTTCAAGAAGATATGTCGCACCTGTATCTGCCGTTGTCCAGCAGCGTCGTGCCGGTCAGCTCGTAGATCTTGGGCGCCACCACGTCAAACAGCTCCCCTGCGTCGTCGTGGCCAGCTGCATCCAGCTGCCTGGGGCACGCCTTGAAGCGCCGCCTGCAAGGTAGCGGCATTAAAGATTGCGAATGCATGTGGGGCATCCGGCGCAGTGGCTGTGCTTCAGCATTTTGAGGGTCACCACATTGGTTGCCGAGAGGTTGCTGATCTGCCCGGCATGCAAGGCCGCCAGGTGCTGACTCATCTCAAGCTGGTCCTGCTGATGAGGCGCGTGGTCTGCACAAGGCCATGCCGCATGGCATGATGCACAGCAGCACCCGATGTCCAAGGCCAGCACGCACGAAGAGCAGAAGCGATGAAGGGCGCCTGTCTGAGGAGCGACACCACTCGCCTGACTTCGTCGCGGGGCTCGGCCTCGGCGCGCCCGCGCCACATAACCCTCGGCAGCCGCTGCGCCAGCGGCGTGGCGCCGTGCGTGGCGACGACGACATCCAGCTGCTGCGGCCAGCCGTTGAGCATCAGGCCGTTCGGGTCTGCACCGGGGCGCCACCGCACGTCAGCCGGTTTCGCACCTGCCGTGTGCGGCTTCGCTGGTGCCCTTGAGACTTGCACTCGGCAAGAGCATAGCCTGCCGCCCAATTTCAACATAGACCAATGCGTGCAGACGGCCTGGCCAGCAGCGACTTGCGACCATACTGTGACCCATGTCTGCTGGCGGTGTACTGGTATGCACACATTCACACCATCACCCAGCGCCAAAGCCGGACCGCCGACCAACCTGTGAGCTGGCTGTACTCGTGCCCGTACCAGCTGTAGTCCGGCAGCACCAGGTCCATGAACCCCTCCTTCCGGTTATACCCGAACACGGGGATGGGGCGCCCCTCGTAGTGCTGCGGCGGCACCTGCAGCGTCGGCTGCACCGTTGCCACAGCTAAGAAACACAGCAGTCTGCTGTTGGATTTGCTGTCCTGTGTGTAGTACACATGCACCATCGTTCGCTGCAGGGTGTGCACCTTGATGTCCGGGTTGCGCTTGTCGGTGTCTGGGACGTCCTCGCTGACGCGCAGGCACGGGAAGTCGCTGGTGTGGATCATACCTGACACATCCGGCACCTGCAGCATGCACAGCAAAACTTACTGCATGCTGGTGCGTAACACAAAAGCTGACAGTACCTAGGTATGCACATGCTGCACAGTAAACAGTACGCCTGCTCATGTGGAGCCCCACCAACGCTACAGGGCTGGCACGACCGTGAAGTGTATACGACCAGCATGCAGGGCCTGCATCTGCGTTGGAAGCTCACCTGGCCCGGGAAGGCACGAAGCACATCCAGTAGCATGAACAGCACGTACGGCACCCGCCCCTTCGCAACAGCAAGCCCTGCACGAAAGGGCGGCATCACGGTGCGCGCCCAGTATGTGAGCGCGCCATCTGCTGAACAGTGGGACCTGAGCAGGTGACAGGGTGCACAGCAGCGCGATCCAGCGCGCAGCCGCAACACACAGACACCAAGGACAAGGGGGCGGAAACCAGCACCTGGGCCCTCGTTGCCGGGGAACCAGCCGTCGTAGCGCTGTTTAGAACCGTCCGGCATCTGCCGGTCGTTCCAGTTGCTGGTCTTGAACTCGATGTGCAGGCGCCCGCCCACGATCTGGAACAGCAGCTGGTCTGCGGGCAGGCAGAGCAGCGAGCTTGGCGTGCATCCGCAGGTTCCCCACAGGCTGACACCAGAACTCTAGCTTGCAGTCGCTGCCCGCGCACCTCCGTAGCAGTATGGGCCGATTGGGGTTGACAACGAAGCGGCGGCGTCGATGTCTGACTGCAGGAGGACGCAGGGAGGCAATATCAGGGGCATCCCTCACAGCATCCGCGGTGCACGAGCGGTCAGTGCAGTTGCCGGGCACCACCCTGCTCCAGCTGGATATGCTGGCAAAGCGGAGGAGGTGGGTGCGCCGTACATGTTCGTGCAAACAACCTTGCTACCAGATGACAATCCCACGCATGGCGGGAGCCTGCTAAAGCATGGGGGTGGGGTTGCAGGACACACCTGCCGGATGCCGCGCTTGGCCCACGGCCGCAGGTCCCGCTTGATCCAGGGCAGGTAGTGGCTCCGCTCACCAGCATCCAGAGCCGGCTTCTCCTGTGCCAACATGCATGTCTTGTCTCATCGAGGAGCTTTTGTGCGCTGCATCTTGCTCTTCTGAGGCAATGGACACGGAGAATAACAACCGGTGGGTTCTGTAGAACAACACCGCCATAGGCACCTGCAGCGGCGGCGTGCGGATGGCCCATGCATCTGCAGACTCCCCGTCTCCATCGGCATCTATGTGGCCGCTCCTATCCTTGGCTCCGGTGAGGCGCCGCAGCCGCCGCTGCTCCGCATCATCCATACCGTCACTGCTGCTGCTGCCGGTGCTGCTGCTGCTGCCACCACCGTTGCTGCTGTTGCTGGAAGTTGTACCTCCCGCTTCAGAGCTACCTGCGCTGCTGTCAACGCCGTCGCTGCCGCCGCCGCGGCCGCTGGTGGCGTCAGCATCCGATGCGTCGGTGGCCCACCTGCGCTTGGTGAACTCCCGGGTGCGGTCAGACACCTGACTGTCGCTGAGCTGGCCGCCTCCTGCTGCGCCTTCACTGCTCCCTGTTGCCCCGCTGCCGCCGTCTGCTGCTGGCTGCGCTGCCTGCTGCGTGCCGGGTGGCGGCGCAGGATCCTCATATGCCCACCTGCAAAGCCGCCCCGATATACGTTTGCTGTGCTCATCGTCGCACCTGACTCCCACACCAGACAAGCCGCAGTGCACATGGGCTGCGTAGGCCATCAGAAGCCTATCGCACACGGCCAGCTGCCTCGGTGTGACACCCAATGCCAATGTGCACAGCTGTTTCGTGAGCACATCAGCATCAGACCGAATGAGATCCCGAATGCAAGCTGGCCTTTCTGTTCCGCACACCAGGTCCAGGGCCGCATGTAGCGCGGCTTGCCGTTGGGCTCGAACCAGCGCAGCCGCGCATGGGCCGCGTACATCCAGTTCCCACGGTGCACCGGCGGCGGCAGGCCGCTGGCATTCGCCGACATCAGCGCCTGCATCCCAGCACTGCCCTCCGATCGGCCAGTTGTTGCGGCTGTTGTGGGTCTGGCAAGTGTGCCTGTGGTTGGGATGCTGCTGGGAAGACAATGAGTCACTGCACTTTGTGAGATGCACCATATCTGCAGCTTCAGCTACCAGACGGCTGTGTGTGACATGGACCTACCTGCTGCCAATACTTCCAGGAGCTTTCGGATGGGCCCCCTGGCGACCCGCCGCTTGCAGCTGATGGTGCGGCCCCTTGCAATGTGCTGCTGTGCTCAGCAGGATGTCTACCCGCCTGCTCCACTTGCACTGCTGCTGGCGCCGCCAGGTCACCTGTTCTGGGCATGAACCCAGAACTCATATCTTCGTGGTCAGAGAGATGCAGCGGTGACAGGGTACACACAGTGTATGGTCGCCTGTACAAATGTGATGCTCTGGTGCACTATGGCGGTGCATGACACGAACCAAAGTCTGGAGCTGCCTTGCAATCGCATTGGGACGGCAAATGGCTGATGCTCACCGCCTGCGGTGTCTGCAGGGGTGTTTACAACTTCCGCGCCAACAGCTGGAGCACCCTGCGCCTGACCGTGTGCTGCAGACGGCGCAGTTGCCGCCAGATCGCCGGTTCCCGCTGAGTCGGCCTCGCCTGCTGCTGGGTCAGGGTCTTGGGAGTCAGCAGCTGGAGGTCCAGCGGCGTCAGTCTGCAACTCCACTCCCGAGCTGACATTCACGTCCTGCTGCGCTGCTGCTGCCGCTGCATCTGCTGCCTTTGACGCCAGTGCAGCTTCAGCAGCAGCTGCGGCGTCCTGAACTCCTGCCGCTGCATCTTTTCCTGCTATACAGTCATTTGAGCACAGCATTTGAGCACTGCTGCAACACGCAAGCGGAGTGCCTTGCAGCAGCTTCTAGAAACAAATCTGCCGCAAGCTGACCTGCTGGGATGTAACCGGCAGTAGCGTCTGCTCCGAGGTCTGACACTAGCAGCAGTGGGTTTTGGGGCTGCGCCACCGCCGCCCTGCTGATCAGCTGCGGCGCACACCACACTGCCAGCGGGACCGCCAGCACGACCGCCACAAGGCATCTGATGCCAGGCAAGGCGTGTCTGTTCCTGCGCGTCGTCACATACCATGTTTCTTGCTCTGAGTCTCCCAAGCTGGGGTCCGACACAGTCGTGCACCTTCGGCGTGCGCATGGCATTTACAAGGCACCTGATTAGCCATGGCTGCTGCCTCTGAGGGCTCTTCGGTGCCATGTGAAGCTGTCGCTCAGTCCGCTCCGTGGCATATGTGGCATCGTTGGCTGCAACAAGGACATGTCGCAGGCTCGACCTGCTGCATGATGAAGTCACGCCGACCAGCAAATGCAGGTCACCATCGGAAAAGCATTCAGTATTGGCGCCTGATACTGCTGGCATTGCCTAACATTGCGATGAGCTGCTAGACGTGCCAAAAGCCAATGCAACCGCCCATGTGCGAATTGCACGGGCTGTACTGCAACATGCTCGAGGCAAGTCTCGGCTGTATTTGGCTTGCTGACATTGTCACAACGTATGTATCCACTCACAGCAGCGCCTCGTTGCAATCGTGTACCACGGACCGTTCAGATGGATGGGCGCCTAAGGGTGACAAGGTTCAGATTCGGTTACATGAATGGTGTGTTTCTTGAATTCTGCAGCCGTCGGTCATTATGCGAAAGCTGACGCTGCCATATCTCGAGGACCTTGCGTGTGGGGTCTCTGTCGTCTGCACTCAGTTCACAGGGCTTCGTGCAAGCAACTCTGCAATCCTCACGTGCTGCGCCAGCCTCAGTAACAGCAACGCCGCCTGCTTCTCATGCGCTCTGAGCATGTCAAGGTGCTCGCACAGCGGCTGCAGCGCGACTGCCGTGGCAACGACAGCCGGAAGGCACCATCTGCAGATGCTGCCTCGGGGCGACACATGTGCACTGCGACTCTCATGTTGCCGCTGCCGTCAGCAGCTAGGTCGAGACGACCCACAGGTTGGCTTCGTGTCGCGCCGCCAACAGGGCTGACCTTATGCTGCAGCAGCATCCTGGTTTCGCGTTCAGTAGGGCAAGCATCACCTGCCTCCTATGAGCATGCCTTCGAGCCGGTGCTGACACGGCCCATCACGGCAGCACTATGTGCGGCTGAGGTGTCGGTCAGGAACCTCAACCACAGGACCACTGCATGTCCTTGGGGAGGCAGCCTGTCAATCCTCCGCCAGCAGCTCTGCTCTGCCCGTCTGCCGCTGCCGCCATCACAGTTGCTAAAATAACTCACATGTCAGGTCCAGGCTGCATGGTCGATCAGGGCTGTAGCGCTTGTCAAAGCATAGCATGACCCAGCGCTCTCGCATAAAGTCTAGGGCCTCTTGATGTTATGCTATCAACGGACAACAAGCCACAGTGCACAAAACATGATGTGCAGCGCATATGGAGGACCCGAGTCTTCGACCAATGCTTATTGTTGTGTGCAACCTTAGCGATAGCAACATAGCGGCGAACTACCGCTTCAAGGTTGTAGGAGAATGCTCTGACCATCCACTGTTGGAGCATGGAGCTTAGCAGTCGACAATGCAGTTGTAGCGGCTATGAAACAACTAGTATGCTTTGTTGCAAGGTTCCCGCGTGTATGGCTGTGTTATGGGTTGTGCTTCTGCTCTAAAGAGGACTGCTGGTATAACAAGTGCAATCGGCAAAGTAGCTTGTTGATCCATGCTGGAACGAGTTGCTTGACAACCATGTCATGGGATCCTTATCACAACTTGATCAAGGGTCCGCAGCAGTCACTGCCACAAAATATGTTGCTGTTGCAATGCATATGCAAGCTGCTATGTGGCTGCAATAAAGCATCAAAATGCCGAAACCTGCAGCCATCCTATATTCGCAAATCGTCACAACATAGCAAATCCACAAGTGGTATGATAATGTTTTCCCGTGACAAAGAGCAACCTCGGACACATGCACGCAACCGTTCATGACTCTACCAGCAACAGTGCATGGTACTCCAAGCAAAGCTGGCAGCCAGGCATGAGGCTTCACCGTATCATGTGGATTGCTCAGTATCTCCGGTATTGCAGCCGGTTGCTGATTGGCCATCGTCGTTGTTGAGGGGGGCATCCAGAGAAAACCTCGTCTCAACATATTGCCCAGGCTCCTGCAAGCAAGGCACATCGTCCATTGTGGCAAATGAAACAATTGTGTTTTCGCACTTGTGCTACTGGGCCAACCCTATTCTTTGCCAAGTCCAAGTGTATGTATAAGCACGTGGCTACTTGCACAATAATGATGACGCACTGGTATGGTATGCGGAGGCGGGAAGGTGGTCAACAGAGTGGCGGACGTTTGCACTTGCACAGTGCCATCAAAATCATCGCTGTGATACTCGTCGGAGGACGGTGGGGTAACCCCCGGGTTATAGATATCAATGTTCCTACGAGGGCAGGTCAAAGACCGTTCCAAGAGAGTGCAGGCATCACTGCCCATCATCCACATACTTGCAGAATCACAAATTATTGAATCAACACGTGCAAGGGATTTGGCGGTTTAAGCGACGCACGTCCGATAGGTGTGGGTAAAAGGTGACAGCGGCTGGTTTGACGGGTCGCCGTCGAGCGGACTGTACGTGATGGAGCAGGTGGTGTTGACTGTGATCTCCTGTTGCGCCGGCAGTGGACCCAAATTGCAGTCGCAGTTCGTTGCAAAAGCGGTTGTGGGTACTGGTGGCGGTGGAGGCCTGCACCAGCATGTGTATGAGTTAGCCTGCTGTTGAGATCCTCTTGTCCAACCTTGGTGATCACCCTCTATCCGCTGACAAGGCTCCGCAACATGAACCATCCCCATTCTCCCCATATGCATTACACCCTAGCAACAACAGGCAAAGCAGACTAGCGGTGGGCTACCCAGACTACGCTCGATGAGAGACCGGTGACAACAATCAGTAGACCGCGTGCCGAGATGGCACAGCTGGTGATGTGGTGTGGGTGAGACATCCGACGATCACGTTTGATGAACTCACATTGGCGGAGGGCTCGGTGGCGGTGGTTTGGGTGGCGGTGGTGGGGGTGGTGATGGCGGTGGCGATGGAGGTGGCGATGGAGGTGGATTTGGCGGGGGCTCGGGGGGCGGTGATGGCGGGGGAGACGGTGGCGGTGCCGGTGGTGGTGAAGGCGGTGGTGAAGGCGGGGGACTTGGCGGCGGCGATGGTGGGGGAGAGGGTGGCGGTGACGGCGGTGGACCTGCCGGGGAAGACAGAGCGAGCTCGCTGGGTAGACAAGGGTGCCTTGTTTATTGGTGCCCTCTATCGAAGAAGACATCACCTTGGTCGGGCTGACGTTCACGTATACATGCGCACTGATGTCGATATGCACATGCACAACGAGGCAATCGACCAACGAGGCATTGCGATGCTTTCGACCACAATCGTTTGTGCCATACCCGGTGGCGGATGGGGGGGAGGTGGCCTGAAGGCTGCAAGGTCGCACACAATCGAGTCAAGTTGGGCCAACGTGACTTGCACCACTTCAGTGCACTTTTCCATGCAAAGGTGTGATGCACCATGCACGCGAGCCTACCAACATCACACGAACATGGTAAGCAGAGCGGAGCTAGTTGCGGTCACTAGCAAGTATCATTGCCAAGAGAAAACAAGTCATGCAGATAACGCACAGCATTTTGTGAAAGCTGCGTTGGCGTATGCTCCGGCAGGGCACTTCAAGCACGAAGCTCGGCCGGCAGACGGTTGATATCGCTGTGCTGGGTTGGGAGCACACGTGCTGCACTTGAAGGCGCCAACACCGGCCTTGGCATGCCCAGGCTTGCTGCATGTCACATCGGGAACTCACAAGTCAATGGTGGCACCCCCAAGCTTGTAGGCCTGCATCTTAGACATGGTCTTGCTGGAGTGCTGGTCTGCCAAGCAGCATTGAAGAGCACGTGCAACGCCGTCTTTTCTGTGGCGCTCACCAAGGGACTGGCTCTTCATCTATGCCACCTGGCTCGTAGCCTGGTCCAGGTGCTGCACCATGGACACCAATCAATCAGCTGTGTGGAACACGAAGGGTCCGGCTTCATAAGTGCGCCACAGCCACAAAAGCCGACCCAACAAGATCATGATGCTGAGCCATAAGGACGGAATCGAATGTGGTGGTGCAACATGATGTTGTGCGAGTCCATGCAAGCCGCAACGCGGACAGATGTTATGCTGCTGTCATGGGCTGGCATTGCCGCCAGGCAGCATAGGCGAGGGTTTGACCGAGCGGGCGTCGGACTCACTGCAGCTGGTTCGCTTGACATTGGTCACGCCGCCCGGGCCGCCGCAGACGAGGCACCAGGACTGCCCGGCCAGCGGCTGGTAGCGCGGGCCGCCGGGCGCGGCGGTGTTCACGCACGGCCCGCAGACGAAGTTGCCAGGGCCCCTGCGTACCAACGACAAGCCAGTCGAGCCGGCCAGTCAAATTCAGGATGGCTCCTTCACGCCGTGCATGCCGCTGCGGCCACATGTGTCCTCAGCAGCGTGGAGCTGCAGCCTCCGTGCAGCCAGGCAGCAGAGAAGGGAGAATCCTCTTCTCACCTCTTCGCGGTTCCGGGAGGGCAGGGTTCGATCCGACCAGTGCCTCCGGGCGCTGGCTGATAGCCGGGCGGCGCACCTGCAGCAGGACAGCTGACATTAGTCGGACTGCCACGGCGTTGTTCACGCGGTTGCCTGTAGTAAATGGCTCAAAACGCACGCCTATTGCCGCATGGTGCCGCACATACAGCTCCTGTGCGTGGCATGGCAAGACCACAGCGTCCAAAATATTGAGCAGCAGGCCGGGCAGATGGCCTGACTGCACGCATCCGCGGCACGTGCACAGGCTGCTGTGGCAGTCAAAAGGACTGTCAGCGCATGCGAGAGGCGGATCTTGCCTGGCTCGATCAAAACGGAGATGGCACAATTGGTGAATGCTCACCTGCAGCACTGCTTGAGCTGAGTCCCTCACCGCTGGCGATGATGCTGCCGCACAGCAGCGCCACCAGCGCTGCTATAGGCACCCGCAGCGCCATGTAGCTCCCTTGCCGGCGGTCTGCGCTGAGCCGGGCAACCGTTTACAAAGCGCATTAGACCTACCAGGCTAGCTTCCAGGTTTTCAAAACAGCCAATTACTTTTTCGCTGCGTCAAGTCTGCCAAACAAGACGACGACAGCAGCGCCGATCTCGCTTTTGAAGCTATCGGGCAGAGCTGAAGGTTTCAAACTGGGCCCGACGCACGCGGAAGTGCCGGGCTCGGTTTGCAACCGTAGTGCCTTGCTTGCGCAAGCTGTCCAATTCGTCAGACTGGTCGCAAAGTGGACCAGGCACGCCCACAGTTTGTACGGCTGCTCATACAATGTATTTCTGGAGTTGAAACTCTGGACTGCCGGGGTGTCAGGCGACTCCTGCGGCCCCACTTTTCCGATCGACCCTTCGGTGCCCGAACGATGCACGGTGCAATAGGTCTCCACTCTGGCGCAGAGGCCCGCACGCCAGTCGAGCGCCGACGAGACATCAGCTTTGAAGCATTGCACAGGGCAACATGTTCTCAGTTTGGAGCCTGCGCCGCACCTGCTCCCAGCCTGCCGCCGGGACAGCCGGCCTGTGGCCACCTGCGCTGGCTGCTGATGCGACGCGCCTAACGACAATGCTATAAAAGGTCAAGTCGAGTGCGCCGCTGCTGCGGCCGAACGCTTTCGGCGGGAAGAGTGTAATGGCACAAGGCGGCTTCTCAACTTGAATATCTAGAGGACAAAACACAGTTTTGTCTGTCAGGCAGTAATCTCGTGACTACTCTCGTACATCAGAAATTTTACAGGATATCTGGCCACTGCAGGGCGTTTGTGTTGGACTCGACGTGCTGACACTCCCATCAGCACCTCTTGCTGTTTGACAGCAAGATGTATGCTCACTACGTGTCTGCGCGCGTCTTCGAACATATCTTGCGCTCCGCCCCACACACCGCTGGCAGTCTGCCTTCACACCTGCTTCCCTATGTCTGCTGCTGCAGTGGCGTCAGTGGCGGCTGATGGACCTGTCTGGCTGGTGCCGAGCGCATGCACATTTGCTGTCTGAATCGCTGCGCCGCCGCCGCCAGCAGTCGGAGCGCCAGCGTCATCTGCCGCCGCCGGCACAGGGCGCCGCACCGGCTTTCGCTGTGCCTGCCACTCCGCCGCCGCCGCCAGCACCTGCGCCAAGACAGTCCACACAGTCAACCTAGTTCAGTGGCACCACATTGCCACACATCTGCAACATGGAAACAGTAGTAGCAGCAGCAATCTGGCCCACCGCACGGTTGGGACAGCACCCTAGTGCCGCCTGCTGCCGTGCTATCAATCAGCGGGGCACCGCAGCTGATGCGGGGTGGCATCGGCCTGCAGGGTGTGCGGCTGGGGCCTCCCAGAGAGCTGGGACGCGCCTGCTGCATGTCGTCGGGGCGGTAGCTGAGGCCGTCCAGCCGGCGCCGCCAGTAGCTCCACTCCGGCCCCTCCAGCAGCGTGGACACGTGCGGGTGCAGCACCTGCGGGGCAGTTGCCGCACACATTGCTAGAGCCCGGGGTGCCGCCGGAGTCCAGACAACATAGCAGTGGTGACCCCAGGCCATGCACGGGAGCACCGCTGTCCGCTGACCCTATCTCGCGTCACTTCAGGCTGTGTCACTTCAGGCTGCGCCACACGTGCGTCTGCGCCCCCACCTCGCGCTCGAAGGCCCGCTGCAGCGCTTTGCCCCCCTCCCGGAGGCTGAGCCGGTCGCCAGTGAGGGCGGATATCACCGCGGGGCCGCCGCCCACCTCCCTGCAGCACCACCAGCCACATGAGCTCGGGACCAGGCGCAATGTAATTGCTATGACGGAGCAGGGTGTATTGATGTGCACAGCCCCTGGCATGCACGATCCATCCAAGTGCGACGACCGAGCGAGGCGTGCACGAGCGCGCCTGGGGAAGTGCAGGAACGCGTTGTCGGCCAGCACCAGCGGCGCGCCCGGCGCCAGCGGCAGCGCGGCGCGGGCGGGCACGCACAGCGTCGCCTCCGCAAACGCCATCGACACGCGCCGCGTCGCGACCGCCACCGCCGTGCCGATCATGTGCCTGCGGTCGCAGCTCTCGGAGTTCGTGTGACTGCCCGAAGACACTGCCCGCACTGTTAACTGCATCAACCAAACTGCCGGCCAGGCTGGCCGTGCCTGGGTTGCATGCGGCGCCCTGAAGCCGCAGCGCACTGCGCCGCAGCACCTGATCTGGTGCAGCATGAAGGAGTCGCCGACGATGACGACCTTCAGCGCGGGGGGGCCGCCGGGCGCCAGCGCTGCGGGGCCGCCCTCCAGCCGGCAGGAGCGCACGTGCCGGTGGTGCGCCCGCTCGATCTTGTCGCCCGCCTTCACCTGCGCGTTCCACCTGCGGCAGCGCATGTGGACCTAGTGAGCCACAATTACATTGTCAGCAGTGATATTGTTGAATATTGTTAAGCGCACGGGATGCGCGGAGTCCGGCGACAATGTCCCAACGGCAGCAAGCAGGGCACGGGACCAACGCAGCCTTGCAGCCTGTTGTCTGAGACCGGCAGGAGCGGCAGCTCACTCCAGGGTGTGGAAGCGGCGGCCGCCGTTCAGCAGCTGCCGCTCCTCCTCCATCGCCGCTTCCCCGTCTTCCTCGCCTTCCTCCGCTTCCTCGTCATCCTCCTCCATTGGCATCGCATCCAGCGCCGCCGCCCCCGCCGCCGCCGGCTCCGCCGCCATCGCCGCCGCGGACCGGCCGCCAACAGGCTCTGCCGCCGCAGCCTCAGCGGCGGCTGGCTGCTGCTGCTGTGCCGCTGAGTCGCCCACGGCGGCGTCTGCCGCTGCTGCTGGTGCTGCTGCTGGAGGCTCATTTGCGGCGCCCGCGGCGGCGGCGGCAGCCTCGTCTGTCAGCATGCGGTCGCTCTTCCTCCGGTTCTGTGTTCACGAGGCTGGCACGCGTCAGCACTGAGAGCATACGTCCCGACTGCAGCTGCCCTGTGCATACTTGCCACCATGTAACCACCAGGTGCGGGCAGTTGAGTGTGGATCAGGGCTGCTGCAACTCATACAGGCATTTGCTTGAACAGACCTTTGCTTTCACGCCCTCCCGGGCCTCCGCGCGGTACAGCCGCCGCTTGGTGTAGTTGTGGAACGGGTGCGTGCCCTCGAACAGCTGCAGCGCACACCGCAGCCGCTCCAGGGTGGCCTCGTCCTCCGCCCCGCCTGCACAGATGCATTCTTTACCACATCATACACGCCGGGGTATTTCCCTCGTGCACAACTGCGCTGCGTGCTGCACCAAGGGTGGGCTCACCGGCTGAGCCTTCTGCAACCCACGCCTGGCGCATATCAGCACGCCAAAGATGTTACAGCCATGTGCCCCGCGCAGAGGCCACCCGTTGCTCGGGCACCCTCTCAGTGCGCCAGTGCACGATGCGCACTGCCTGAAAGCAGCTGCAGGGGAAGCAGGAGCTTCTCGTCGGCAAAGGACTGACCGTCTCCTGCCAGGTCCAGTGCCGCGGCGGGCAGGAAGTAGTGGTAGGTGCGGGTCCCGCACCGCTCCCGCGCGTTGAAGCCCTTGTTGACGCGCTGCACCGCGAGCGCCCGCACGCTCTCCGGCAGGTGCTGGTTCACCCCCTGTGCAGGGTTTTCGACCTTTTAACCATGTGCTCTATGGTGCTATGACCGAATATGGTGGAACGTCGCCTGTGCTGTTTTCACTGAGCTGGTTGCATCAGCTGGCCAGTAACAGGAAGGCAGATCGGTGTCTCTGTGTGCACTTGAGGCTGTCACCTTCACAATGGCGAGGCCCTCGGGATCGGTCAGGAAGTCGTCGGGGATGCACTCCAGCTTGAACGCCACCACGCACGCCAGCGCATGCACGCCTGCAAACATGCCAGCCACCGCATCAGGATCCGCCAGACAGCTGGACACCGCCATCAGACATCAACCACAGCATGCTGTTGATGTTAGCCTGGCCAGTCTGATGTTCAGAGGGCTGCTGGGAGGCCCTGCTGAAGTTATGGCAGCATACGTGGCTGCCCCGTGTGCTGCCACTGTTTGCCACTCACCCTTGTCGGTGCGGCTGCTGCGGGACCAGCCGACCTTGCGCAGCTCGGTCGCGTTGCTGGGGGCGATGCCGCCCGACGCAGCCAGCGCCTTGGCCAGCGCGTCCTCCACCGTTTCGCCCTCCCCCAGCTGCACCCCCTCGCCCTGCTGCGCCTGCAGCCCTGCATCATGGACAGAGGCTGTTTGTAACAGAAACCCGCATGCATGCGGATGGATGGATGGATCACAGGGCGAGGTGGCGGTGCTGAGGTAGCACGGCCTCCAGGCTGGCCTGCGCACGGCACGGCAGCACCTCTGAAGGCGGTGCCGATGTAGGCGACGTGCATGGCGACTTTGCGCTTGCCGGGCTTGGCAGGCGGCGGCGCCCCGCCGCCATCCTGCGCCTGCTGGTCTGCGGCCGCCGCAGCCGGGGCGGCGGCGGCGTGTGGGGCCTCTGGAGGTGCGCCTGACGTGGCTGCGGTGCTGCCTGGCGCCGCGGCCGCCATGCTGGCCGCTGACGCTGCCGCCTGTCTGCTCAAGCCGCCGACCGCCGCTGCGGTGTGTGGAACCGACACTCGCGAGGCTGTGTGTCTATGCGCCTGCACTGCCTGGTATGTCTTTGAAGGCCGGGGCCACAACGATCGTGGGTGCGATGCAGAGGCACTGGCAAGAGCTTGCTGCTGCACAAGTCTGGCTGGCATCAGGCGATCAGCATGAGGAACGCAACGCGCAGCGGCCCGAAGCAAGCTCAGCATCACCCACTCATGTGCACTTTTGCACAGTGGATGCTCGTCACTGATAACACCCAACTTCTGGTGTTTTTAAGGTGCTGCAGCCAGCTCATGCACAGTCATCATGCCATGGTCTCGGATTGGTGTCGTGCAAATTACCCAGCACCTTTCAAACCTTGCATCGTAAGTTGGCCAACAGGTACATTCAGCTCCTGCACAGCCTGAGCAACGCTCGTTGCTCGCACGCTCAGCCACACGCCTTGCCTTGGACACGAACCACCCTCTGGATTCGGTACATACCAATCGCAATACATCAGGCTTCCCCGCTGCATGATGTGAGAAGCACAACGCAAGAGCAGGACAGCCACAAATTGATGAATATCGCAACCTCCCGCGCCGCCTGAACCGTCGAATTCGCGCATGCACATGCGGCGCCAGCGTCAGTGATCGCTCGCACCGCCGTCGGTCGGTGTGCACGGTATCTAGCGGCCCCAGCGCCATGGGGTGGCGGCCCTGGCTGGAGTGCGTCGCCATCGCGGCGGCGTACGTGCTGCCGATGCGGGCGGGGCGGCAGGCGCCGCGCAACGAGCCGGCGACCATCCGGCAGCGGGCGGCGATCTCGCTGGCGGCCTGCTGCTTCGCGTGGGTGCCAATGTGGCAGGCCCTCAAGCGGCACACGCAGGTGAGGAGGCAGGAACCGCCTGAGATCAGCTCATCCGCAGCAAACATGGCAGCGGATGCTGCCGCTGGCACGCGAGGGACCGCACACTGCGGAGCCTATCACACTGTCACTCTGTGGATCGAGGGTCATGCTGGCTGTGGGGTCAGCGATGCAGTATATGCCATCTCTTTTCAGCATCCACCACCAAAGTTCAGGGTCCTCTCAAACTTGGGGGATCACAGCTGCAGCAGCTGATGCATCTCTGGCACATACTCCCTGCCCCGCAGGACCCAGGCCGCGCGTGGCAGCTGCTGCCGGCGGCGCTGGGCGTGCGGTCCGGGGCGTCGGCGTTCCGGGCCGCCGCCGCGCCCCTCGCCCTCACGGCGGCGCTGTTCCTGGGCCCCCTGGCGCTGCGCGCCGTGGACTGGTTCGATGCGCGGGAGGCGCAGCAGCGGCAAAGACGGGAGGTGACGCAGGCATGCCGAGTGGGGATGAGACATCGCCCGCTGCCTCGGGGTGCCTGCAGGGTCGCGCTGCGGCAGCTCGCACAAACCCTGCTGCTGCCTCCGCGTGCAGGAGGGGTCGTCGGAGCGGCAGACCCGGCGGCGGCGGCAGCCCGCGGAGGGGGCGTGGGCGCGCCGGCTGCGGGACTACCTGGTCGCCCCCGTGACCGAGGAGTTCGTGTTCCGCGGCTGCATGGCGCCGCTGCTGCTGCTGGGGGTGCGGTGCTGGAGCCCCTACAACCTGGTTGTGACGACTGGAACCTCGTTCCTGACTGTGGCTGCAGGCTAGCCGCGACACGCAGGCACAGGCACGAGTACCAGTAAATGCAAACGGCCATCGTGAAACCCCACAACAATCAACGCTATCAGCTGCATCCTGCAGGGCACGTCGCTGAAGCGGACGGTGGCGCTGGTGCCGCTGTTCTTCGGCGCGGCGCACCTGCACCACCTGTTCGAGCTGGTCACGCTCCAGGGCCGCCCCGTGGCGCAGGCCACCCAGCAGGTGCGCGTGCACTCGCGGGTGCTCAAAGTGGACCTTGTCTGACATCACGTGGCGACTCAGTGCATGTCCCACTCCTGGTTGGATCAGGCTGGTGGTACGCGACGGCAAGCTCACTGGCCGCATGCGCGACGCTGCGCGACGCACCAACTGGCAGTCCTGCCGCATGTGCGGCTGGCCATGAAGTGGCCTCGTACCACGGCACCCAGCATGCGTCCTTCCAGTCCACGCCGACTCCCGCACCTGTGCGGCCGCAGGTCCTCGCGCAGTTCCTGTACACCAGCATCTTCGGCTGGTACGCCGCCTGGCTGTTCGTGCGGTCGGGGCACCTGGCGGCGCCGGTCGCCGTGCACGCCGCCTGCAACGCCCTCGGCTTCCCGGATTTCGAGCGCATGAGCAGGTGCCGCCCTGGGTGCAGGCAGCACCGCCATTCGCTGCTGTGTCCAGGTTGGCGAGCACACGGGACGCCTGCCGCGATGCCTTGCTTGCAACCGCCATCGAAACCTGCTGCAGCGTGCCCTGATCAGGCGGGCTCTGGTGACATCATGCCGACAGCATGGCAGATGCACTTGACCATACCTAACTGACTACAGTCGTTGCCATGTGCAGCCACCGGTGGCAGCCGCTGCTCTCGGCGGCGACCGCCGCGGGGGTGGTGCTCTTCGGGGTGCTGCTGCGCCCGCTGACGGACCCGGGATTCTACGGCGGCGGCGGCCTGCTGGGGACCCTGGAGGGCCTGCACCTCGACCGGCCGCACGCTGACGGCAGTGCGGATCCACAGTAGGGCACGGCGCCGCGACAGCATCCAGCAGCCTTGCTTCTCCAGGAAGCATGTCAGTGCTTCAGTGGCATATCTGTCCAAGAGCACGTCGTGCTGCACGGCACATGCAGAAGTGGACATGGCTACGCCGCACACACTTGTCTGTCATGTCTATGCTACATGGTGACAGACTGGCAGGCTCATGTCCTTCACGGTGTTTTGGACGAATGTGAAACCGTTCGAGGTAGTTGCGACGCATGGTGTGTCTACAAGTGTTCTTGGTTTAGAATGGTCATCCTGAAGCCTCTGATACAACCAATGCTATGTCGTCGAGCAGAAACAGTTATCGAGCAAAACAGAAGTGACGGAGTGCAATATTGCAGTGCTGGAAGGACTGGCGCAGCATCATCAATGAACCAATTGTTCTGATATAGATCCCATCACAATGCAGTGCAGGTTGAAGCCTGATCTCAAGGGTTTGCACACCCTTGACTGAGGTGCCATGGCACCTTGTCTACTGACAGCAACGCTTCGACCTGACCATTGGGCATGTCACCATCCGCCAGCTGCCATGGCAGTTGATGGGACCCTCGTGTCAGCACCCAGACCATCAAACAGTATGGGTCGTAGCGCTGACATAGCTGCCGAGACTCCTCAAAGCTACATCAGCAGGCGTGTATGGACAGTTTTGGTGCACTAGCCAGGCAGCAGCTTATGGCGCCCTCAGCTCAGGCGGGTGCTTGGACTTTTTGTCGTTGCTGCCACCAACCGCTGCGGCTTCACGATGCAGGCATCGGCTGCTTGCCAGCCGCAACCGCCTGGCGCTGTTCCTGTAAGTGGGCCAGCACTCGACTGAACACAGTGCAGCGTAAGCCTGCCGGTTTGTCATCCCAAATCCAGGCTACAGCCCCTGCTGCTTCAGCTGCTGCGGAAGTGAGGCTGTTCTCGATATATATGTTTGCTTTTGGCTGTTTCTCACACTGGGATAAAGGAATGTCGACACCCCTTCCGCTGCGAGTACCCGAGGACACCAGCCACAGCAGCAACGGAGGGTTTAGGGAACATCCAGCGCGGGGTGCAATGCGCAGGGGCCACCGCTGGAGCCACGCATATTGCGCGTGGGGAGCCGTTCGTCAAAGCTCACCACAGGGTGGGACGGCGCGTTGGGCAGCTCAGCGGCGCTGTCCTGCAGCCGCCCCGGCTCCTGCTCCAGGGTGGTGTTGGCGAACTCGCTCGTGGGCGCCTCTGCGCTCCTGACGCCCTGCAACAGCGGTACACACGGGTCAGAAGTTCCTGGCGGTTAAGCTAACACCGCAAAAACAGCAGGCCATACAGTCCGACTATGGCCTGTTACCCTGGTGTAATCCAGTGCTGCGCTCATGCAGCAGCTGTTGCATCAGTTGCACATGGCGACCCGAAGTCAATGGCCACAAAAAGCCTGCAAGGCAGGCGGCAGAGCCACCAGCCGAGAGGGTGCGCAGGCTCACCTGCGGGGGCGCCACCTTGTTGCCCGCCTCATCCCAGTAGGAGAAGGTGTTGCCGTAGCCCGTGGGCTTCTTGGGCACGCTGCCGGGGAGCCCCCCTGCAGTGGTGGCGGCGGCGGCGCCCGCCGCGGGGCCGGTCGCCGCAGGGCCGCCGTCGTGCAGCGCGGCAACTTCGCTGGGGCCGTGGGCGGCGGCGCCGGCGGCGGTGGGCGAGGCAACCGGAGACGCCACAGGCTCGAAGTCCGCCGGCAGCAGCAGCCGGCCGTCGCGCTCGCGGCTCACCACCGGCATCTGCGCACCAGGGCCATCTCGCAGTCTCGGATGCGCATCACTCAGTGGGATGCAACACAACCGACGCAAGCAGCAGACGGTGCTCGGGTACGGGCCTGTACAGTGTTTCTGGCGGAGACGACTGCGCACCTGCTGCTCCAGGGTGCCCAGCTGCTCCTCGGCGGCCAGCAGCGCCTCCGCCTCCAGCCGCAGCGCCCGCCGCACCGGCCCCAGCATCGCCTGCAGGGAATAGGGCTTGGGGATTAGCATTTCTTAGGCTTTGACATCCTTGCAGCGCGCGGCGCGCCGGCCCCAATATCGCCTGCATCAGAGCTGTGGGAACAGGCGGCTGTCAGCGACAGCAGCTAGGAAAGCCGCCTTGCAGGGCCAGTGTGGGTGCTGCGCTCAGGCCAAAGCGCTTGATTCCGGCAGCAGTGCGCCCACCGTCAGAGGCATGTTAACGACTTGTGAGATCATGCAGATGGCGGGGCAGGGCCAGAAGCAGCAGCAGCAGCAGTTGCTCAGTGGATGGCCGCAACACAGGGCGGTGCGCGAACAGCGATGTCTGTGGTGCTGTCTAAACACCTGCGAGTCTGCGGCGTGCGCGACCAGCTCAGCATGCACCTCCTCCTCGGCCGCCAGGTACGCCTCCCGCTTGGCTGCAGCCACGTCCCAAAAACGGTGAGTCGACACGTTTGGGCACTTGACGGGGGTTGAGGGTGCAGATACGCAGCCCGACCCACAGCAGTGCTGCTGAATGTTTGCAGACAACTCTGGGTCCCGGCCGTTAGACGACGATCTACTCCCTGAAGTCCGCCACAAGGCCCGGCACATGGTGCAGCAGATGACGGAGTGGGATGCCGCAGGTGGTTTGCGCCCACCTGCCAAGACCTTGTTGGCCATGACCTCGGCGGTGTCCAGCGACGGGTCGTTCTTGCCGTCCGTCTTGCGCACGTGCTTCAGCTGCGCGTTGCGCGCCTCCGCGACCTGCGGATCACTGCTAGAAATGTGGTGCTGCGCAGGCGCAGCAGTGTGCAAGACAGCTGCTGCACTCTGCACTCAGGGAACCAGTGCCGCACGCTTGCCGGGCCGACAGGGCCAAATGCATCATGCCAGTGTCACACACAAACTTGAATTAGGGTATTGCGCACCTCCTTGCGGGCGACGTCGTACTCCTGCCGCATGCTCTCCACCTCGCTGATGCGCACCTGGCGCCAGCCACGAGCGCGCTCTTATGGTTCAGAGTTAGCGTGATGCTCGTGCGTCATCACGGTGATGCTCGCACGTTCAGGCTCAGCACTCGAACCTCGGAAACCTACGCAATGTGCATGCCTCGGCACCGCAGCCGCGTGGGACTGCTTGTGAGTGCGGGGCTCGTGGTGCAAGCAGGGGTTGCGAGCTCAGCAACTGGTGTAGGCAACTTGCGGATCGTAGGACAGGTGCGTCACGCACCTTCATGTGCTGGTACTGCTTGTGCCAGCGCTCGATGGGCGTGAACACCTCGTCCTGCAGCTTCGTGTCCATCGCCTGCGGCAGGCAACAGTTGCATGGTGCTGTAAGGCGGTCTATGCCAGAAGGGCGCAAAGCGGCAAGCATGAGGCTGATTGGCTGCAAGCCATAGTGCTGTGGCCTCTTGGTGTGGTTGGTCTGCCACCCTGCGCTTGCATCCAGCTGGGCACCCGGCAACAGGGCCGCAACCACCTGCCGCATCATGAGCCGTATCACAGCGCACTGCTGTGCTTCGACGCATTGAATACCCACCGAGGAAATGCTTGGGTGCGCGCCGAGCGCCTTGACATACGTGATAGAAGCTCAAGTACAAGTACTAGACATTTGCCTTTAGATCAGGACCCCACCGAGGAGATGCCCTGGCTGGGGTGCGCGCCCAGCGCCTTGGCGGTCGGCGCGGCCTTGGTGACGTCCTGCTCTGCGAGCTGCGCGGTGTTGGGCGCCGCGTCGGCCTGCCGCCACGCGCGCGGGAACGCCGACAGGCTGTCGTCCGTCGTCTTCAGCACCTCTGCGCCCGGCCACAGCACCAGATCAACCGGCAGCAGCCAAACTGCTGAATCAGTTCACACTCATGGTACGGCATTGCTGCCTGCCCACAGCCACTTGCTGGACACCTCGCAGTGGTCATGACGAACACTGGTCGTAAGGAAGAAGCTTGTGCATTGCAGGAGCTGGTGTGTGTGCTCGCTGCAGGTAGGTTGCCGCACCGTCAGTGGCTTTTGCAAACAGGCGCAGCCCTGCCTCCGCCTTCAGCAGCTGCCGCTTGAACTGCACAGAAGACGAGTGGCATATGATCACGGACGTGTGAACGCGGCATGAACACCATGGTCGGCAACTGGGCCTGCTGCAGTGTTTACACGTGCGCAGCGATGCAGATCAGGCGTTCTTCGGGCGACGGCCTCGCAGCAGGTCGTAGTTGCACAGACATACCGTCTGGACTTCATTGAAGGTCTTCTGCAGGCGATCCGAGTGGTCGGTGCCCTCGAAGCTGGAGAACAGGCCGACACCTGCAGGATGCATGCCAACAAGCAACGCTCAGCCCGCACGACCGGCCAGCTTGGTGCACGATGTTGTGGAGGTTGCAGCGAGCGCAGGAACATGTTGCGGCCAGACCAGGCAGCAGGCGCACCTGGAGTCTTCTTCTTGAAGATGGACTTCATCATAGACCTTGTTCAAGACGCTGCAGGTGCGCGATGGGTGTCTCAGATGTTTGCGATTGTGGCAAGAAGTCTTTGCTTGCTGGTGCACACTGTGAATGCTGATGAATCGCAGCGAAACGGCGCCTCATGGTGGGTGGTGAAGCTGCTGCGAAGCATGACGCACTATGATGAGTAAACCGTCGGTGACGTGTGTATACCGCTAGCTATTGTGACTGCCGGTACCCACTCTGCTTGGATGTTGTTCGGGCTCTAATGATCAGTGGCGTTGACGTAAAAGAGCCAACGGTGCATGAACCCAACAATTGATGACTCCGGACCTGGAACAGAAACGAAGGGCACGCACTGGCAAAGCATCAGAAAAGGGCTGATGATATCCTCCAGATATGACTCCAAGCCCGCACATCTTCTGCTGAAACCCCACACCGCAGCCCTCATGCTGTGCCCACCGTGGGCGGAACGAAGAACGACGTCTGGATCTCCCGCAGCTTGTCGTGTGCCGCGCGCCACTGCGCACACACCAGGCTTCGCATAGTCAGCCCAGACACAAACAACCACATGTGCCTCGGCCACGACATCAAGCATGCAGGAGCTTAGTAGTTGGTTGGCCAGCTCCGACGTCAGAAGGACATCTCGCATCATGCTCAGAAAGCCGCCGCACCTGCCGGCCATTGGCGTTGACGGCGAGCAGGAATGCGCGGTTGCCGACGGCGGTGGCTGAGATGAAGTGGTACGGCTTCTTGGCGCCCTTCACCTCCACCTCCCTGCGGTGCAAACATCGGCGGTGAGCACTGTGGAAGCATGAGAGGTCTAGAGGCGGCTTCCCCCCTCGCATGACCTGGACGAGGGCCTACCATGTGACACCGAACTCTCGTCTACTCGTCAACCCCGGCAGGCCTGCAGGAGGTCTTGTAACAAAGCACACCAGGACGGCACTGCCGTAGAGGTACGGCGCCAGCAGTCATGGTGCCATCCGCAAGGTTGTGCAGAGAGTACCGCAACATCGCTGTTGACCCCCCTCAGACCACCTCTAGCTTGCCACAGGCAACAGTCCGAAATGTGTGCATCCAACCCGCATCAGGAGCGCATCTATTCAAGGGCGCTGCTGCCACATCAACCACACCCTGGTTGAGGTTCAACAACCTATTGGTTGTTGATGGCTGTGATGTTATTTGCTATGGCGCGCACCACTGGTAGTAGGTGCGGCCGTCCTTCTGCACCACCTCCGTGCTGCTGACGCCCTCGTCCGGCAGCGGCCCGCCGATGACCTCGGGCGCGAAGCCGGATATCAGGCGGTCCGGCGGCCCTGCAGCAGAGCGCAGTCGTGGGACGACGGGCTGGGGAACAGCGCGGGCTGGTCGTTGCTCAGGACAGGTGATGGTGACCGTGTGCAAGTGACGACTTGCAGCAGTCGTGGATGCGGTGTCCCTCTGATTGCAAAGGCACAGAGCAACGTTGCAAAGCCACAAAACTGACACTCGTCACGACAGCAATACGGCACACGCAGAAAGCCCTCGGTGGCTCTTCATGGCAGTGAATGTGACAGAAGACTGACCGAGGTCCTCCAGGGTGACGTTGGCGTTGAAGCCCACGTCCTTGAAGCGCAGCACGGGCGCGACCACCACGATCACGTCGCCCTGCTTGGGGTCCGCGTACCGCAGGTCGATCTGCAGCACGGAAGGACACAGGGTGACCATGCTGGTACGTGCAGGTTGTGACCGGAGGTGTGCTGGACCTGCAGTGCTGAAGTGATGTACTGGAGGTGAAGCGTGTACAACAGGAGGGTGCCCAGACCCATACATGGGCATGCAGAGGCGGCAAGGGTGCACTTCGGAGGATGCTGCAGAGCTTGACTTCCTGCCACATAGGATGGTATCCGAATGCACGCAGCTTGTCCTCGAAGCAGGCCGGTGATGTGAGCCTAGCATCCACCAACCCTGGCGCTGCAGACAGCAAGCTGCAGAGCCCAACGTGTCATTTCAACGTGTTTCAGAAACAGGCAGTCGAGAAGGCGCGCCTCCGTGCCACCCAGGTCGGCGATGGAGACGGGCGTCTCCTCCCAGCCGTCGGGCAGCCGGAAGCTGTAGCGCGGGATCTCCGACCAGCCGACGCCGTGGCCGCCCGACTTGCCCTCCGGCCGCCGGTACTGCCTGAACCCCTCCGCATCCACCTCCTTGCTCAGCCCTGCGGAGCAACTACAGACCGTGGTGTACCGCTGAACTCATTGAGCTCGCTGCTACAGCCTGGACCTCCCCGCACCCACGTTCTTGTTCAAGCCTACGTCGCCGAGACATCCTTGGGCTGCTGTGGTTCCCTCCCCTCAACGCTGCTGGTACAGCCTGCCGCCCTGCCTACACTTGGTTCAAGCTGTGCGCTCGCAGAAACCAATTCCTTTGGTCTGGTGTAGTTCAGTACGAGGCCTGTCGCACTGTGTGCCGCCTGATGTTCTGGTGTTGGCTCGGGCAGCCAAACAGCTGGGTCCCAATGACGTGACACACCTGGCAACCGCCCTGCGGTCAGGCCCTGCACCGCCTGAGCTTCCCGCTCGCCCACCACAGTTGCTGACACCGCCGCCGCAGCTCCCAGCAGGAAGCAGCGCCTGGACGCTGCTGCAGGGCTGCCGTCCAGCTGTGCGGGGCCGCCATGGCCGCTGGACTCCGCTGCGTCCGAGGGGCTGGCCACCTGCGCGTGCTGCCTGTCGGCTGCTGCTCTGGCGCGACTCTGCGGTACGCCGCGGGACCTGCCGCTGCCTGTGAAGGGCGCAGGGCTGCGCAGTGCTGGGCCACCATGTGCGACGGCAGCGTGCGCCTGTGCACGCTGCACCGACGGCAGCATGGCGGCAGGCCCTGGCATACGCAGCGAAGCCGTGATTGGATCATATGAGCTGACATAAACGCGCAGCAGCACAACCGCATGCATGCGGAACAAATGCATGTTCAGCTTCGCACAAGCCAGCATGGCCATCAGTGAGTTTGACAACACGTGAGCAGCTATGCATGCTGAGTGCATGTTCACATCACGGCGAATGGAAGCACCTAAGACTTGCAATGTCATCCTGTTGATGCGCTTTGACATATCGAACGACAAGCCTCCTATTGAACGAGCATGTCACCTGCCTCTTCTCCTCAGCGTCGGCGTACCTTCGGACTTGGTGATCAAGATGTGGACCTGATGATGACCGCGTCACAGGTGCATCAACACACGAAGCAGGCACATGTTGTAGGCGATGACAGGTTCCCAGCAAGTGGTCGCAGGAGCCGAGGAGCGGAAATGGAAGCAGGAAGGTGATCAAGTCCCCGCACAAAGCCATCCTTGGCAGCTCGTCCGCGCATCGGATGCACATTGCAAAAGCGTCTGTGTTCGTCGAGGCCACCACGCATTGTGCACGCGCAGCTGGTGTGTGGCCGGCAGTTGCCGCAGGGCGCTTGCTCCCCAACCTCTACCCATTTTCATCATTTTAGGGCCATTGAGCAGGCCCAGGCCACCGCACACAGCGAGCTCAGTGCGCACATCGACCTGCGCGACAACATCAGCGCCTCAGCTGCGAAGGCTGCATCGATCCACGTCAGGGGGACCTCAAAGAAGCCCGAGGGGTGGCTGAGCACAGCGTCAGCGCCACCCCTGCAGCAATGGGCCTCCTCAGCAGCCTGGGCCTGACTTCATCAGAGGAGGACGCATCACCGAAGATGATCGCCTCGCAGGTGTCTTGGTCATTGCCTGCGTCAGGAATGGGTTGGACGCTTCCTCAGCAACATGCGCCAGATCTTGGGTTGACCTCTGCTCCGGGATACTGAGCTTGTGGGTCCCCACCAGCAGCCCAACCCAGGCATCTGAGTGATGTACCGCAGGTGGACATGAACAACGCAAAGCTGGACATCGGGTACAGGGACTTTTGCGCGCACCTGCTGATCCCGCTGAACGAGTGCCGGCGGGCGGCGTTCTACATGCCCTGGTCCTGCGGCGAGGTGGGATTTGTGGCATCTGACCAGCACTGCGCATCTTGCATCTGCCGGTCAACCAACGTCTCGACCCGGACTTCCACGCTGATCAGCTTCATGCTCGATGGGCAATGCACGCGCAAAACTCATGACCAGGTGTCTTGTCCCCTGGTCAGGAGCGGCACAAGTATGAGAAGTGCCAGTATATGGAGTACAAGCGTCGGGTGGCCAAGATGGACGCCTTGAGGAAGAAGTAATTGGGAGGGCTACGAGTGGGGGTGCTGGCAGCGGCTTGACATTCCATTGCAGACAATTACATGACGACGGTGTCAGAGCCAAGGTTTGCAATTGCAAGCGCCCGTGCCGAGGTGCTGGCGCCGAGTTGGGCCACAGTCAAGTTCAGACCAATACCACAAAGCCAAGGTCTCAAATCTGTCAGAAGATACAACGAGGTGCTAGCAAGCAATGCCAACAGCAATCATGTCCAGCTGCACCGCTCACTCCTTTGGTCGGTCCCACGGCCCTTGCAGCTGCTGGATGCCCGCCTGCAGCGCCTGTACCAAGCTGTCTGCAGTCAACACAGCAAGCGGTGTCAGCACCAACAGCTGAAGCCAACCGGCTGGAAAGCATACGTCAGAACATGCCGCAGATGCCCTGTGGGATCTCGGAGCACATGCGGCCAAGGCTCAGCGTACCTTCCGAACTGACCTCCTGCCGCTGCGTCAGCTTCTGAAACACGGTGCGCACCACCTCCTTGTGGTCGAACGCCAGCGGCGGCAGCTGCCCGACCGGGAACCACTGCGCGTCTGCAGCATCGTCCTGCATGCAGCACAGCAGCATGTTCCACAATGTGCGCCATGGCAACATCAGCCAGAGCAGGGCATGGCATGCCTGAACCACCAGACCGGCCGCTGCCGCCAGACAGAGTGCAAGCTGCTCACCGCTGCCTTGACGCCCAGCTTCGAGGACGGCACCAGCGCAGCGTACGCCACCGTGACCGTCCAGCCGCGCGGGTCCCGGCCCGGCGTCCCAAAGGCGCCCACCTGAGGATGCACACACTCGTTTCCAAGACGGGATGGGCCTGCACATGCTGTCCCTGCATCGATCTGTTTTGCATGCATCAGCCCCAATTCCTGCACGGCGCCATTGGCGTAAGGCCCTCAACCATCCGACGTATGCATGCAAGGGCCTGCTCCTGCTGACAACACCTGACCTGGAACAGCGTAGTGTCAGACGGCTGCACTGAGGTCTCCTCCTGCAGTTCTCGAGCCGCTGCTGTCTGCAGATCCTCGTTCTCATCTACAAAACCGCCTGGCAGCGCCCAAAGGCCCTGAGCAACATCAGAGATGATGCTTGGCAAGGGACTGCAAGGATCAGGGAATGCGCCTCCCTCACTAGGCTGGCCGCTGCAACATGATTGTTTTCGATCCTTTGTTCTGGTGCATTGTGATCAGCATACCTTGCACGGCGGGTTTTTGCGTTGCACCAGCAGTAGCTGCGGTGCATCCCCAGCAGCCTCTGGCTTTGACACGATGGCTGCATCCACCGTTACTGACGGTCGAGGATACCTGCGCTCAGCAAATTGACTGTGACACATGCCACCATCCTTGACTCTTCCATGGCCAGCGGCTGCGTGTATCACTGCAACAAATGCTTTTACGAACTGAAGGGGGTCCCTATGTTGGGGCCTCACTTGTAGCAGTGCTCGCCAGACTGTGACGCCATGACCAGAAGGGGCCGCCTGCTAGCTGCGCGGCAACGTGCGCTCGCTGCTTCAGCGATGGATCTGTGCAGCAGCGCTGACGCCCGCAGCATATATGTGCTCACCTGCATGCATGCCTCAGCCTCCTGGCAGTCAAGATGGTGATGCATGGTGCGTGTTGCATTTGGAGCAGCCAATGCCAGCACACTCATGCGCTTTCAAGTGTGGCACAAGCTACCAGCTTGCCTGATCAGGAATGGACTACATCTAGCGCTATCAATAAGGTTGCACTGCTGCTGTTCCTCTCTGTTTTAGTAAGCTAAACCCGCGGCGCTGAGGTGCGGAGGCGGTCATGGCGCTTGTTGCCAGCAGGCTGACAAGCAGAGGGCAACACAACGAATCACGTATATGTAAACGACATCAGTCTGATTCCACGAACCAGACTGATCTGGCAAGTTACAAGTGAGATCGGTCCCAGATCAGTGACTCAGCATGGGCTTGTCATTCGCTCAATCTCAACATTGTCAACAATGCTTGGAGCCTACTCACAAACCTGCTTGCAACCACTGTACGTGAGCAAAGCCAACAAGGCTTCCAGACGTGCGCTGGCTTGTTCGCGGCCATCATGCATGTAACACATTGATGCGGTCCTCCTCTGCAACAGCATTGTGCGCCGCATCGCTGATCTTTCTGATCGAGGTTGCAGCTGCCGCAGTCCTGATACCGAACGTGTCCCTGTGGGCAGAGACCATCGAGCTTGACGGCGGCAGCACCAGGTGAGCCACGCTGGACCCGTGTGCAACCACTGTCACGCACCCGTGTCATGCCACAATCAGACTGTATGGTATCTGACCCGCTGCAGGTACCCGTTGTCAGGTCTTCGACCCGGCACGGCTTACGAAGTGCGTGTGTCTTGGCCTGCCTCGGTGAGTCGAAGGCAAGTACGGCCCAAAAGCTGGCGCCGGTCAACCTGTGCCTGACCAGCGTGCATGCTGGCACACTCTACCACTCCTCCACGTGTGTGTTGCACTTGCAGATACCTTCAGTGATCCTGCTGGACATCGAAGTAGATGACAGTGCCCCGATTCACCATCGCCATGTAAGGTGCGTGGAAAGTGATACATTGTGCTGATGCACTGCAGCTTGCCGTTGCTGTGTGCCAGACCCTGCTGACCGGTCAGCTCGCCCGCAGGAAGCTGCTGGACACGGAGAAAGTGACATTCCGGGCAGACAATGCGAAGGTGCAACCTACATCCGGAACCTTTCCGCAACTACGAATGAGCAACAGCACAGCACAACAGCCTTGCAGACCCAAACCACCTAGAGTCTGAGACTCCTATCGCTGGCAAGTGCAGGCGTACAGCGTGCGCATGCGGGCGAAGCGCCGCAGCCGGCATCGCGATGGCCCGGGCGGCGGCGCCCGCCACTTGGTGTACAACATTGGTGCAAACACTCACCCGGGACTAGTGCACTGCACATTGCCGGGACGTGGGAAGTGATGAGCTGCATGCTGCGCGCCACGTGGCTGTGCATGCTCGTCTGCCCGAAGTGGCCAGCTCAGCATGAGCGTTCGATGGGTCCATACCGGCTGAACAGCTGGCCGTCCTCGCTGCAGTGCTGGAGCCGCTGTGGCTGGGGCTGCCGCAGAGCGCCTGGCCTGTGGCGCTGATGTGCGTTGTGGCAGTCGCGGTGCGCTGTTCGCGCTCATGTCTGCCGCACCGCTGGCACTCCTGCATGCGTCCGCTCTCACTCACCTCGTGGCGGCTGAAGCGTCCAGGCAGCATCTGCCCACCGTGCCCCGTGCCTGCCCACGGCAGCTGTGCCGTATGGGCAGCATCGAGGGACATCCAGACATCATCAAAGTGACTACGACGTATCAGACAAAGCCGATATCGCCCATTCTGCAGGGCGTGGCGCTCATTGTGCCCTGGTGGGTGCAGCACGCGGTGCCGTGGGCGGTGGCATTCATCGTCGGCAGCTCTGCCCACGAGCAGCCCCATCGCAAGCCACACTAGCTAGCAAGATGGAAGGCTGCAGCGCAGACGGCGGAATTGCACGCAGACAAGCACCTGATCAGGATTAGGTGAAGGCTGATGTGCCGCCGCAGCTGTTGTCAGCGCAGCGGATGGTTTGGCTCTATATTCAACCGAGGCTTTGGCTCAAGGCTGCTGCAGGATATGATCGCGATGCCATCAGGCTGTTTAGCTCGCAACTTCGCAGGGGCGGCTTGTGCAAATGGTAGGTGCAATGCAGCCTTGCTGGACATGCAGGCGACCACATGTTATGGGCGTGTGCATTCGTACCGCCCCACCACGGCACCACCTCGCACGGGGTGACAATGCATGCAGTCTCTGCTGTACTGACGCTCGGCGACGATGCATGGAGCCGACACTCTGGTGCGGATGAGCAGCGCGGATCGTCGCTTGACAGCACGGCTCGTGTCGGCTTCGGGCGGAGTATCTGTGTGATCAGGTGCGGTTAGTAAACGTCGCTCTGGCCCCGAGCGGCTAGTGTTGCCGATGAAAGCTGGCCTCAGTGGTGCTCGGCCGTGTGGCACCCGGGCGATTTGTTACCAGGCAGTGACGCACTGAAGTTCGCCAGCTAGCGTCAGCTTCATACGTCCAAACCACCCTGATATGCCGTTGCCTCGCCATCAATCTGCTCAGCCCATGTAGTATAAGCGTTTGCGAGCTGCAGGATGCAGCACCAGCCGGTCTCAACACAAGCTTCGCTGTGCGCAAGTCGATAGGTGCTCACGTGCCCAGCGCTCCACCTGGAAGTCTTGCCCGGGACTGGCACACAACGCGTTTTGCGCGGCTCAGCGGTGCCCGGCCTCATCAGCTGGAGGCACCTTGAGCTGTGTCCGCTTGCCAGCGCTGCTGCGGCGGATTAGCCACCGCCGTACATAGCGAGCCACCGCGAGCCACTTTTTTGCCACCACTGTCCGACACATTGCCGCGGTAGTAGCGCCCGCTGTTGCCTTTGCAGCCAGCAGCTTGCGGCTGGTGCGGGGCAGCGGCCTGTGCCAGCCTCTGGCAGCTCCTGTGGTCTAGCGGAGCAAGGAGACTGCCATCTGAGCAGGTCTTGCCCTGCCTGACGGACGCTCCTGGCCCTCGCAGCGATGCCTGCTGCCCGGGCTGCATCTTGTGCTGCTGCAGCTGGGACCCCGCTGCTGGGCGGGGTGTTCACGGAGGTGGCCAGGCCAGGCAGCCAGGCAGGATGAGTCCCAAAGCAGCAGCGGCAGCCCTGCTGGCGGAGGCTGACAAGAGCAAGGCGGATGCTGCGTCAGGTGAGGGCATGTACAGCGGTACCTGTGGGTGGCTGCAACTGGCTGCCATTCGTAGAGCGCCCTAGCTCGCTTTGGCCGTAGTGCTGACACTGCTGGCAGCGAGTGAGTGTCAGAGGCGATCCACGGCCTGCGTGCATCAGATCAGCTGTATTTCAACCTTGAGCAGGCGGTCTGGTGTGCCTGGCGTGCGGCAAGGCCCTGCCGGACCGGGCCAAGCTGGCGCAGCACCTGAAGGATGCGCATGCAGGCGTCAACTCGCCTCCCAAGCACAATGCGCCGCCAGCCGGCCGCCGCTCCGCGCCCAGCTCCGGCTTCTCGCTCGCGGACGTGCTGGAGGCCAAGATGCGGCGTGCCGCGGAGGCGCAGCGGCCCGCCAGCCCGAGCAAGCCGCCGCCGCCGTCACCGCTGCCAAAGCCCCGCGGCGTGCAGGGCACACTGAAGGTAGCTGGCCAGAGCTCTACTGAACTATGTCCTGCGTACCCACCACACACGCTGCCAAAAGAGCCGCGGCGGGTCCGCTGTGATGAGATGTCTTGCGCCAGAGGTGAAGGTGCCCAGGTGCAACATGCCTTGGTGAGCGCGAAGATGATGCCAGAGTGTCAAACACCTGCAGCTCAACATGGGCGGCGGGCTGACGCCGGAGGAGGCGGTGCTGTGCGGCACGGAGCGCTCCAATGCGGCCCGCAAGCGGCCGACCGCCGTGAAGAGAGCGGTGCTCAAGGCGCGGGCGGCCCGCGCCGCCACTCAGGCCGCCGATGATGCCACCGCCAGAACGGGGGCCCTGGCCGCGGCGCGGGTAGCAGCTGCGGACGTGCAGCTCCAGTACGAGGTGTGCACGTGTATGCTTTTGGTCCCTTCCAATTGCTGTTCACACTTGGTGCCCGACAAAACTTGATGACATTTCCATGTCAATTAAACAGGCTGCTTTTCCGGACTCATATGAGCAGTGTGGTGCTGCAGCTGATTGTAAGGATAGCCTTCGTGACATGCAGGCAGCAGTGGCGGCTCAAGAGGCCTCCGGGTCGGCGAGCAATAGTGCATCCGTCTGCACACAGGTGCTTTGTCCAGACTACAATGGGCCAGCCTGCACCACACCTAAATGACACCGATTCCCGCTCCATATGTGGTTGACCACGTGTGCCTGATTGTGCAGGTTCAAGTGTTGGATCTGGCCCGTGCTGAGGCGTCACGGCGTGTCACAGAGGCAGAGGCAGCATTGCAGGTAAGCTGTCAGGTTGATCAAGGGGCTCAGCCGGCCCCTGTACCGGTGTTTAGCTGCTGCTGGCACTTGCTCCTGGACATGCCTCATCCAGCCACTTGCTTCCCTGTAGAGAGGATGCTCTCTCGAAAACCCTGCACTGCGCCTCGCAGACGGCGCAAGTCGCTGCGACAGCAGCTGCCGGGCGGCTGCAGGCCTGCGTGGCGGCGCCGCCCGAGGAGGCCCTAGACGCTGTAGAGGTACTACTCAGAATCAAGCCAGACCATTGCATGCAGCAATGATCAGTTTCTCATTGGCAAGGCTGCACAGCCAGGGAGTCGTTGGGCGGTGCGTCTGCCATCAGACATCGAGGGGCACTGGCAGCGCGCGATCTGCTGCTCACTGCTGCAGGTGACTGACGAGGAGGCAGCCGAGGCAGCCGAGCTGGAAGCATCAGGAGCAGAGTCAGCGGCGGCAGCTCGGGGGCTGTTCCCCCCAGACACAGGGGCTGCAGAGGCAGCTGGGGCCAGTCGCAGCTCCGCACAGGCCCCAGAAGTGGCATTTCCCCCGCTTGCAGCGGCGCAGCCTGTGGCCGAGGCGTCAGCAGGCAGCAAAGCGGGCGCCGAACTCGGTGCGGGCAACGAACCCGATGGCAGCGGCAGCGATGGTGACTCGGTGCAAGGGGAATCCGAGTCGGGCACCGGCAGCGGCTCGGACGACGGCGCGGGCCCCGGGCTGTCCGGCTTCCAGGACGTGCTGTCCAGCTGGGCGACGGCCGCAGCGCTGCCCAAGCCCTCTATTCGGCACTCGAAGCCCGTCAAGCCGGCAGCAGCCGATGCAGCGGCCGAAGCAGCGCCTGCCGCCCCCCGCCAGGTGGGTACAGCAGCTGCCGGACCTGCTGAGCGGCAGCTGAGACCCCCCAGCGGCCACAGCTCCTCGCGTTCCAGCGCGGAGTCCAGCGTCGCCAGCTGGCTGGCGGAGTCCAGGCTCGCGGGGCCCGGCCAGCAGCCGCGCCAGCCGGCGCCGGCGGCGGCACAGCGCACGCAGCCGCCCGCGGCCCCGGCGGCGGCTGCGACGCCCGATTGGCTCGCCGGCAGCGACAGCGACAGCGATGCGGGGCAGCAGCCCCGGCGGCGCCCCAGCGCTGCCACGACGGTGAGTAGCTGGTGTTGCACGAGTGCTGCTCAGTGTGCAGCGGCATGCTGCTGTCACCAACGAAGGTGGCAGCCACCTCCGTTGGTCAAAGTGCCCTAAAGCAGAGGCTACATAAGGGCTGGCTGGTTGAAAGTCAGTACACCGCTTTGCATCTTGATCACACTTGTGCTGCCTCAACTTCCCATGCTGAGGCATCCGACCATATAGACAATCAAGGACCTGCTGGTCGTGAATGGAGGGAGTGTCTCCGTCCTTGTTCATGCTGCTGCATAGTTAACAACAGCTTGCCCGGCATCTGCAGGAGGCGCCGGGCACACCGTCGCAGCAGTCCGGCGCTCTGCTGGCGGTCTCGTCGTCCGAGGCGGCCGCCTCAGCAGCGCCGTCGCAGGTGTGCTCACCTCGCACGGCTGTGCGTTGTGTTTGTGTGCCCCTCTATAGAGACCTTGACACTGTGCAGGCCGCACCGTGGCTTACGTGAACGCCTGCCGACCTTGTGCAAACGGTTGCAGGTGTCGGCGTCCCGGGTGTCCGTCTGCAGCGCGTCCCCACCTCGCAGCGCCAGCCTGCCGCCACGGTCCAGCAGCGCAGCCGCAGCGCCCGCGCAGCCGGCCTCGCTGCAGACGCTGTCCGCGCCAGCAGCTGCTGCGGGGCCCCTGCCCGGTCAGCAGCGCCCGCCGCCGCCGCCGCCTCCGCAGCAGCAGCAGCACCCGCCCATCTCGGGGTTCTCGGGCTTTTCTGCTGGCGGCAGCGTGTCTCCAGCCGTGCAGGCACTGCCCGGCTGGGCCAGTCCAGGCAGTGTCGCCCTGGAGCAACACATGCCACTGCCGCTGCGCCGCAGCAGCGGCGGCAGTGGCAGCATTCCAGGCGCTGCCAGCTTGAGACTGCAGGCCCAGCCCCCACAGCAGCAGCGCCAGCCGTCGCTGTCGCTGCTGCAGCCGCAGCCCACGCCGCCGACGCTCCCCCATCCTTCAGCGGGGTTCTGTGCGGGTTCGGACCCGCAGCTGCACTCTGCCCCTGGGCCACCTCACCCCTTTGCCGCATATACATCTGCCGGCGACTGGCAGCCCCCGCAGCCGCCGCCAGCTGTCCAGGAGGGTGCAGGTGTGTGACTCTTGCGACTGCGCAAGGTCTGGCCATGTAAAATCGCAATATACGTTTGCATACACATGGTCCTGCACCAACAACCCGGCCTGATGTGTGCCAATGCGCAACGCGCCATCCAGAAGGGTCTGTGTGCCAGGTACTGAGCTGCATGCCCTTGCAAAGCGCAGGCGCGGGGGAGTACATGTGCGAGCTGTGCTCGGTGCGTGTGTCGGGGGCGCGCAACATGTCGCAGCACCTGTCCTCGGCGCGGCACATGCGGCGGGCGGCAACAGCAGCCCGCGGCATCGCCTCCGCGGCGGTGTCAGCGCACGACGTCGCCCACCCTGGGGCGGCCCGCCAGGACTCGCTGCAGGGGGGCCAGGCGGCGGCTGGGGCGCCGCCCCCACCGCTCATTGGCGACTACTGCCAGCAGGCGAGGGACTGCATGCCGAGCTCGGCTGCTGGCACCTACACGGCCGTGCTGAAATGTACCGCATGTGCGCATCGCCTGATTGGCACACCTGCAGCTGCTGGCTGGCCGGCGGTGCTGTACACGCAAGCAACGCAACTCGCGTCGTCGCTCCCCCCGCAGGTCATCACCGAAGACATCGACCGGTGCGCGGCGGTGCTGCTGCACCAGCTGCTGCAGTGGCAGGAGCGGGCGCGGGCCGCGCGCGACGCGCGCTCCGGGGGCCGCGTCGCTGCCAAGAAGCGCCTGGTCTCCGGCCTGCGGTGGGTGCTTCGCAGCAGCTGCCCTGTAGTATGGTCGCCCCCTTGCCTGCCCCGGCAGCTGAGCGTGGCGGTGACCTGGAGGCAGCATGCGGCTGCAGGCAGTCCTGCCCCGGGCGCACAAGCGCGACGCCGCCTAGCGGGCTGGCACAGCCCTGTCGCCGGAAGTGGCACTGTGGTGTCAGGGCGTCACCGGGTGGCGCCTCCACGTCTGCAGGGAGGTGGCCAAGTGGGTGCGGGTGGGCAAGGCGCGCGCGGTGGTCGTGGCGCCCAACATCGAGCCCGCCGAGGGGGAGGCCGGGCTGTCGTCGCTGCTCGGCGGGATTCTGGGGGACGCCGCGGCGCGCGGCATCCCCGTCGTCTTCGCGCTGTCACGCAAGCGCATGGGCCAGGTGGGCATGAAGGTTTCTGGGGTTGGCGCCCAGCTGCTGAGTGCTGTGGTCTCAGCCTGTGGGCCCGGGGCCTGTGCCTCGGTGTGCAGAGAAACAGCGCTCACTAGCAGGACCCCCCGGTGTCCCCGCGGCCTGTCTGCTTGACCGGGGCGCATGCCGCGCCGCAGATCTTCGGCTGGAGCAAGAAGATGTCGGCGATCGCGCTGCTGGACGTGTCGGGCGCGGACGCCTCGTTCTCGGAGCTGGTCACCCGCGCGCGGGCCGCCGCGGCGCAGTGGGCGGCCGAGCACCCCGGCGCGGCGGCGCCGGCAATGGCCACCGTCGCGACGCCCCCCCTGCAGGTCCGGCACCCAGGGACTGCACCCCACCGACACATGCGCTTGCACGCATTTTCGCAAATCATGTGCCATTCATGAGGCCGGTCAGGGGGTGTCTGCAGCCCCCACCATGCCAGCCATGCTTGCTAGCATGTTGGTTTAGAAGAGAAAGTAGGTTAGGACCCGTAAATGAAGTCAAGTAGCGGTGCTGAGACGACAGCTGATCGATGCTGCAGGAGGCCGAGCTGCAGCTGCAGCACCCAGCAGCCCAGGGCCTCGACCTGCGGATGCAGCAGCAGGCGCCGGGCGTTGCCTCCGCCGCCGCTGCCGCGTTTGGCATCGCCCCACTGCTGCAGCAGGAGCAGGCGCAGCGCCAGGCGCAGCAGCTGGCGGCGCACGAGCTGGAGCGCCAGGCGTCGGCCCGCCATCAGCTGGAGGCGCAGCTGTCGGCGCAGCTGTCGCTGCGGCCGCCGCCGCCGCCGCCGCCGCTGCAGCCGCAGCAGCGGATGGAGCGGCAGCTGTCGGCGCAGCTGTCCGCCCAGCTGTCTGGCCACCCGGCGCAGCTGCTGCAGCCGCCGCCGCCGCCGCCGCCGCACCTGTGGCAGGCGCACTCCGCGCTGCCGGCCTCCCAGCTGCGCAGCGCCTCGCAGCCGCTGTACCCCAACGCCTCCGCCGTGCCCGGCTACCACGCGCACGGCCCCCCTGCAGCACAGGACTTCGGCATGCAGCCGGCCGGGCCGCCGGCGCCCCTGCCGCAGGTGCCGGACGCCCTGGCGGGCATCGCCGAGGCTGCGGCCGCCGCTGCGGTGCAGCAGTACACCGCAGCGGACGCAGCCCGGCAGCGGGAGCTGCTGCAGGGCTGCCGGAACCTCAGCGCGGCTTCGGCACCCGACTTCGGCCCTGCGCAGCAAGCGGCAGGCTTCGACGCATCGCCTGCTGGGCTTGCTGGTAGGTCAAATTGAACCTCCAACTGAGCTTGCTATGCTATCTGAATCACAGGCGCTGTTGCTTCACCATTGGCATCAAATTGTATGGTGCAAAAGTAGCCTGCGCAACCCAAAACCAGCGAAATGCGATGTGCTGATTTGCACCGACATCATACATGGATATGTTGATATTGCTAGGTCGGCCGCATGCCGAAGCATGGCAGCAGCAGCAGCAGCAGCAGCAGCAGCAGCAGCTGGAGTCCCACCCCTCACTGCAGCTGTGGGCCCGTCAGGTAGAGTATCTCATTTTGCACCGCTGACGTTGTGTCACGCTGAAACGAGCCATCAAGCGCGAAATGTGTAGTGAGCTCGAGCAGCCCAGGTGTCAGGGCTTGCACTCCGAAACTCGTATGCAAACGTGTTGTCCCATGACGCTGCAGCACGCGTTGACTTCGCAGCCGACGGCGCCGCCGGTGCTGATGCAGCGGCAACCGCCGCCGCCGCAGGAGCCTGCTGTGCCGGTGCAGCAGCAGCAGCAGCAGCAGTGGCGGCAGCAGCTGCTGCAGCAGCAGCCGCAGGGCACCCACCTGCAGCTGCCGCCGCAGCAGCGGCAGCTGCTGCTGGAGATGGAGGCCCAGTGGCGCCAGCAGCAGCAACTGCAGGTGCGGGCGGTGGCGCTGTTGTCAGGCAGCAGCATCGTCATGCAGCATCTGCTTTTACATCTGCTGCTCGTCCGTTGTGCTTCTCGAAGGTTCTGCCTCTGCTATCATGGAAGTCAGCCTGATGAGGTTGTTCGTCTGCAGTCGCTGCAGAGTGGCGAGGCGGGCGGGGTGCTCAACGAGCTGCTGACGCTGGAGAAGCAGAAGTCGGCAGCGGACCCGTACGCCTGGCCGCCTGTGTCTGCCGAGGCGCGGGGCTACGGGCAGAGCCTGCCGCCGCAGGGCATGTCTTTGGGTTCAGATTATCCGCCTCAGGGCATGTCGCCAAGTGGCTCAGGGGGCAGCCTGCGCGGCCTCGCAGCCGAGGGGCGGCAGCAGTCGGCGCCGGTGGCCCTGCAGCAGCCGCGCCGGAGCAGCCCTGGGGCGGCATTCTCCCCCACGCAGCTGCCGCCGCTGGGGCACAAAAGCTCCACGGCCACCCTGGAGCGCTGGGGGTCCGGCGGCAGCAGCAGCCGCCACAGCAGCGCGGGCGCCCCGCTGCCGGCCTCCCGAGCCGGCAGCCCGTACGCGGCGGCCAACGCCCCCGTCGCCGGCGCCGCTCACTCCCCCTGGGCCGCGGTGCAGCCGCAGCAGCTGCAGGCGGCGCGGCAGGCGGCCCTGGAGCAGCAGCAGCGGCAGGAGGGGGCGCCCGGCCCCGCCAAATCCTTCAGCCGCCTGCGGTCGACGTCCGACGCGCTCAGCACCTCGGACCCGCGCCTTGACGAGATGCATATCCGCGGCGGCGGCGGCGACACTGGCAACAGCGGCAGCCGCAGCAGCAGCGGCGGCCACGGCAGCCATGGGCAGCAGCCGCGCCCGCAGCAGCTGCCGCCGCCGCACCCCTTTTCGACCAGCCCCGGGGCCGGGTGGAGCGACAGCCCGCCCCCCACCGCATCTGCTTCGCCCCCAGGGTACTCGCGGCCGGGCCTGTGGCAGGCGCACAGCGCCCCCGGACCCCACCCTGTGGCAGCCAGCACAGCCGCGCGCAGCGCATCCGACGGGAGGGCTGCGGCCCTGGAGGCCGACGCCGCCGGCGGCACCAGACTGGCCAGCAGCTACAGCACGGTGCCGGACTTTGGCGAGCGTGCAGGCCGTCCCGTCGGCGATTCCGGCGGCGGTGGCTTTGTTGGCAGCAGCGGCAGCGGCGCAGCTGCTGGTGGCAGCAGCGGCATGCAGAGCGGAGGCAACCTACAGCACCTGGCAGCCCTGTGGAATAATGACAGCCTGGGGCTGCCGAACAGCGGCGGCGCTGCCAGCAGCAGCGCCCCAGCCGCTGCCGGTGCAAGTGAGAGTCAAAATGACCGCCGGTGGCCGGCTGGCGGGATGGCCAGCCCCTTCAATCCGTTTGCCGACCAGCGGGCCTGAGGAAGCCGCGCCCCCTGCTGCAATTGCCTCCAAGAGCGGGGAGAGAAAGCGCTCATCATATCTGGTGGGCACCACCTGCAGCAGGCGCACGGCTGAGGGCCCTGGGTACACACGAAGCTGGATGAGGCCTTTTGTGCGGCTCGTGGTATGTCAGCATCGGCTAGATGGTATATATTTACGGCTGCTGGGCGAACCAGAGGGTTCAACAGATCAAGACACCTGCCAATTTCAGATATGCGCCAGCAGTACACCGTATGATGTTGATGGCAGGTCTGCAGGACGAAGCAGTGCAGCGTTGCTTTACATCGTGCACAGGATGAAGCGCATGCACAGGTTCGTTTGCTGCCTAGTGTTGTGTGGTCCGCTCTGCTGTGATGTGCTCCACCATATGGCCCTTGCGGCAGGGGTGTTGATGAACAGCAGGGCGATGCACAGCTTGACTACGTAGTGCACCCGACATCTCTTCAGATTGTGGTGTAAGTTTGAGCATACACGTGGAAGCATGACCTAACATCGCAATGCCAGCCTCAGCTGATCCACAGTCGTCCAAGGATGGCCCACCTCCCTTGATGACAGCTCATGCTGCACGAGTGTCATGCAAACCGAGCAACACCAGCAAGCGCCACCATGATGGCTACTTCGGACTCAGGATGGAGCAGTGGCTGATTCCCGCCGGCCATTCTAGCAGCGGTGACATGGCAGCTCATTCCCGACACCTGGGGCCCAGTGCTGCTGTTCTTGCGGCCTGTCTTCTTGCGGCCGTGCACGTCCACGCATCTCCACAGGGTACGCAACAAGGAGTACAGCCATCTTAGGTGCTTGAGCTGCTGTTTTGCTCACTGCAGCGGATGTGAAGCCCCTGCATCCCAATATTCGCTGGTCCAAGCAAGGATGCCGGGGGTCAACGACCAGCATGTCACGTATGACGTGACGAGGCTATGAACGTTGCAGAATGCAGTCCAACCATACAGCTGTGTGCTTAGACCGTGGTACCACGTGCCTTGGAGTGCCAGCCCCAGTACGTGCGTGACTGTGATGACGGCGCACACACAGGCAGCAGGCAGCAGGGACCAAACAGCTTGCAGCAGGCCTCCTTCTGGTCCAGGTTGATCGATACACGTTGCCACCTGGTACTGACAGACGACAGTTGAAGTGCCACTGTAGCTGTAGCTGTAGCTGCAGGCGAGGGCCACGGCCTGAGGCGGCTGCAGCAGGGGGCCCCGCTTGGCGAGTCCGCCTTTTCACCGCTTCCCGGTGGCGTGGTGGTGGCAGGTGAGAGAACAGCAGTCGCTTCTGGTGATGGTCAGCTGCGATCTGCCATGCCGCAGCACTTTGAGTGATGCGCAGTCTGGCGACACGTCATTCATCGGAGATGACCAGCGCCAGGCTAGCTGGTGACACCGCACTGCTTGCAGGAAACCCCAGGGAATTCATCCCGAGCCCCCCGCCGCCAAGCCCGCCGCCGCCGCCGCCCAGCCCACCGCCGAGGCCCCCGTCACCGCCGCCAAACCCGCCGCCGCCGCCGCCCAACCCCCCGCCACTACCGCCGCCGCCTAGCCCGCCACCCCCGACGCCGGCCCTGGCAACTCCAGCCCCTGTGACGGCGGCGCCGCTGCTGGCGCCCACGCCTGTGGCAATAGCGCCGGCAGCGCCAGCAGCACCAGCGGCGCCAGCGGCAGCTGCAGGGGGGGCTGCCTCGCAGCTGACGGCGGCGCTGGCATCAGAGATTGCAGATCTGCCGCCGAGCCTGGCGCTCACATTGCTGCTGGCGCTGCGGGACGGCTCTCAGACACCAGCCCAGGCAGCCGCCAGTGTTGCAGGTGACTTGAATGCCACCAATGAAGATCCCAAACTGACACGAGAGCCAGTGCAGGTTGGGCGTCATGCAACAAGGTTCAGTTGCACAGATGCATGCCGAACAGCAGCTATGGCACTTTACACACAGTTGCAACCAAGCCTACTGCAGCATTTCTTCTGCAATGCAGCTGCGGTGCCAACTCCAGCGCCACAGCCTGCCGTCACACCAGCGCCCACCGCAGCAGCGGTGGCGCCAGCGGCTGATGCAATTGATGCCGCAATCCGTGCCCTGACCGCCCCACATTCGCTCGGCCCTGCGCCTGCATCTGAAGATCCCGTGATACCGACAGCGGATCCCGCACCATCGCCAACGTCATTGCCAACAGAGGCCGCCACCCAGGAGGTACCGACCGAAGGTACCGAGCTACCAACAACAGAACCCACTCCGCAGTCCACTCCCCTGCCGACAGACGCCCCCACCCCCTTTCCCACCCCTGTGCCCACCCTGCAGCCAACTCCCCCGCCAACTGAAGCCCCCACGCTGGCGCCCACTCCAGCTCCAACCCCGCAGCCCACCGCCCTGCCAACAGAAGCCCCCACCCCTGTGCCCACCCCGCAGCCAACTCCCCCGCCAACCGAAGCCCCCACGCTGGCGCCGACTCCTGCTCCAACCCCACAGCCCACCGCCCTGCCGATAGAGTCCCCTACCCCCTTCCCCACGCCTGCCCCCACGCTGCTACCCCCTCCGCCGGGCCTCGAGGCGAGGTTGCTGGGCCTAGCCCCTGCACCTGAGCCGGGACCGGCGGCTGAACCCACGCAGGATGAGCTGAACGCCGCCATCATCATGCGGGCCGCCCAGGCCGGCGGCTCCTCTGGGGTGGGTGACATCGCGCCCATCACGACCCAACAAAACACAACTGATGTTGGTGCGCAGCAACCCCTGCTTTTTGGGGCATTTATGGGGTTTGTTCATGCGCGTTCCCCGCGATATGGACCTGTCATGGTACGCCGCATCGTGTGCTTGCAGACCACACCGTCATGGTGTGCTTTTGATATCCCGCAGTCGTCAACCCCATCTAGCCTGCTGGCTGCCAGGCCTGTGCGCAGCCGTCCAACCTATCTTAGATGTCAAGCTTGGCATCTGCGGCTGGGGGATGACACAGCGCTGAAGGGTTGCCAATCACGGACACTGCAACAGGAGACAAAGTGAACGCTGTGAACGCCAGCTCTGAGATTCAGGCACTGCACAATGTTTGATCATCAGTGACACCCCATAGGTCCTGAGCAACCAGAGTGAGCATGCGGGAAGCCAATTTTGTTTGTTTTATCTGCTGCTGACATGGAGTTTCGTCCAATGCTGTCAGCATAGCATGGGAGCTGTCTGACCAACATGACCCCTATGGCCGACCAGAGACCATCTATCATTGATTGCTCGCTTGAAGCAAGGCCATTGCACTGTTTGCAGTGTAGCAGCCACGAAAGACAGGACATTGTCAGGCAGCTGTGACTATGGCATGATCTTCATTCCCTCGATTGCACTGCAGTGCTACGTTCAACTTTGGATGGCGGTGGGTTGACTAATCAGTGAACATCAAGGGTCAGTATGCAACACCCGCAGCATCTTCACTTGGCGGCAGAGGGGCTGACATGTAGCAGACTTGCAACCGTGCTGCTGCTACTCTGCTCCGCAGGTATCAACGCGGTATCAACGCGCCAACTGCATGCATTGACATGACATCAGTTCCATGTTGATACAGCATGGCCTCAGCTGTCGAGCATATATACCTTCCAAGTGCAAACACAGCTTGTCAACTTCAGGAAGTCATAGAATGCTGACTGGCACGGTGCACCCTCGCTTGCAGTCTGGCCTGGGCTGGTCCTGCCAGCAGTATGGTGCACAAATCGTACACGACATGAGCATCAAGCATGTCAGCTGTGAGATGGCGTGCTTTGTCGTGTAGGGTGCAGGTGTGGAGCATCAGTGGTCAAGCCGACCCAGCAGAAGCCATTGGCTGTCAGCAGCAGAACCGGTTCCGCTGGTGGCAAGACAGGGCGCCACTTACGACAGGAGACCCTGGTACAAGGTGTAGCGCGGACCTGCTCATCGTAATACGAGTGTTGCTTCTGTTGTGCTCAGCAACAACACCCTGCCTGCAATGCAACATTGCCATGCTGTCAAAATTGTGATCTGCCACTCCTCTGTTAGGCCCTGCTCGGCTGTGCTATACTCACTGCAGTGAACGAAACACAGGAACTTGCTTGTATAGGGGGAGAGTTTGCGCCTGCGCCCATCACGCGGTTTGTGCCGGGTCAAACCCGCACCGAATTCGTGCCTGGCCCCGTGGTCTTCGTGCCGGCACCAGCAGCACCGGCACCGGTCCCAGTCCCCACGCCAGCACCAGAAGCCGTGCTCATCCAGCAAGCAGCCCCGCCGCCCTCACCACCACCACAGCTTTCACCAGCGCAGCCCCCGCCGCCGCCTCCTGTTGCTGCGCTTGCCGCTGCGCCGGGGCCCCCGCCGCCACCTAGCCCGCCAGTGCCGACCCCGCCACCACTTTCACCCTCTCCTTCCCCAGCGCAGGCTGCGTCTCCTCCCCCTGCACCCCCTGCTAGCCGACCGCCCCCAGCGCCCTCCGCCCCGGCCCCTCTGCCCTCTCCCCCCGTGTCTCCACAACCGTCTGTGCCCCAAGCGCCTGCAACCCCACCTCCGCTGCTGCCCTCACCCCCTGCACCTGTCCTGCTGCAGGGCACTGCCGCTGCTTCTCCACCGCCATCCCCGCCTGCCAGCCCGCCGCCGCTGCCGCTCCCAGCCCCCCCTGCGCCTGTGCCATCGCCGCCCAGCCCGGCTGTCAGCCCGCCGTCGCCATCGCCGTCGCCCCCTGCGCCTGTGCCATCACCACCCGCGCCAGCTTCGCATCCAGTGCCGCCTCTACCGACACCGCCCGGCACCTCGCCCCCAACCCCTGTGCCATCATCTCTGCCGCTGCCCAGCCCGCCGATCCTGCCCAGCAGCCCGCCACCAGCGCCTCAGCCCTCAGCTCCTCCTCCCCCCAGCCCCCCGCAACCACCGCTGCCAACTGCCAGCAGCCCGCCACCGAAGCTGCCGCAGCTGCCTGCAAGGCGGCCGCCCTTCCCCGCGCTCCCGCCGCCTGCCGTCAATCCGCCCCCTGCAACGATCCCGCCCCCGGCACCTCCGCCCCCGTCCCCACCGCTGCCGCCATCCCCGCCGTCGCCTCCAGCACAGCAGCCGCCCTCCCCTGCTCTTCCGCCACCTGCAGCGCCGCCGCCGCCCAGCCCGCCCAGTCCCCCACTGCCACCAGCTCCGATCGTCACGCCACCATCAGCGCCACCGCCCCCGCTGCCGCCACCCCTGGCGCCAGCGTCGCTGCAGACAGCCGCACCTACTCCGAAGCCCACATTCCCACCGACAGCCGCGCCGACAGCCGCTCCCAGCCTTGCGCCGACGGCCGCTCCGACTCCCAAGCCGACGGCGGCGCCCACACCGAAACCCACACTGCCACCGACAGCCGCGCCGACAGCCACTCCCAGCCTTGCGCCAACGGCCGCTCCGACTCCCAAGCCGACGGCGGCGCCCACACCGAAACCCACACTGCCACCGACAGCCGCGCCGACAGCCACTCCCAGCCCTGCGCTGACGGCCGCTCCGACTCCCAAGCCGACGGCGGCGCCCACATCGAAGCCCACACTGCCACCGACAGCCGCGCCGACAGCCACTCCCAGCCCTGCGCCGACGGCCGCTCCGACTCCCAAGCCGACGGCGGCGCCCACATCGAAGCCCACACTGCCACCGACAGCCGCGCCGACAGCCACTCCCAGCCCTGCGCCGACGGCCGCTCCGACTCCCAAGCCGACGGCGGCGCCCACATCGAAGCCCACACTGCCACCGACAGCCGCGCCGACAGCCACTCCCAGCCCTGCGCCGACGGCTCCTCCGACTCCCAAGCCCACAGCAGCGCCCACACCAAAGCCCACACGCCCTCCGACAGCCGCTCCCACGCCTGCGCCGACCGCTGCTCCGACCCCCAAACCGACGGCGACGCCCACACGAAAGCCAACACGCCCTCCGACAGCCGCTCCAACAGCAGCTGGCACACCCGCGCCGACCGCACAGAGAGCAAAGCCGACCGCAGCACCTGCTGCCAAACCGACGCTAGCCCCTGCAGCAGCTCCAACGGCTGCTGCTGCCAATGTCCCTCGCACGCCCACGACACAGCAGCTGGCTGCATTCGTGCTACCGTCACAGATGCAAAGTAACCAGACCGTCATCAGTGAGTCCGGCATGCAGCTGTATGGCACAAAGCGGGTCATGGCTCACACATGTGATGACCACCAACACAGTTGTCAAGCAGTTCTGTCTGGCAATGATACATGCATATATGTGGCACTGTTTTCGGACCCTGACGGCATGTGATGCGTGACCTGCAGATGTGATGCCACTGTAAGGCCAGCAGGATCCAGAGCAGCCAGTGCTTGCTGCCAAAGACCGTTAGTTATAACGTCCGCCGTCACGCGAGCCCGGCAATATATGGACTGTGAACATGCTACACGCATGATGATGGCAGACATGGCATTCAGTCATGGACTAGCAACTCAGAACTTGCAACCAGAGCCAACAACTGTTTCGATATGGTTGACAACTTGCAACATTGCGTAGATCTGTGGCAATACAGAATTTGCACCAATAATCCCAACAGCTGCCGCACATCAGTTTCTAAGCATACGGCACTACAAGATCATTACCCTGACATGACAAAGAACACCTCTTCGTTGTAAAGGAGCAGTTGCCTTCTAAACTTCTGATGAGGCAGGGCTGAATGTCGTTGAGAATGCATGAGCACTGGCAATGGGGACACACACAGTCGGGCTATACGTACGTGAATAATGCTAAACATGCATAGGTCCTCGTGCTGCACCCCTGAGAGTACCTGCCGTGGAAGTACTCATCTGCCTAAATCAATACTGTTGGCAAGCCAATTGGTAGTGTCACCCCTGCTAGCTAGTGTCACGCAGCCTAGATTACTGTGAACCTGCTCCGCCGGAAGCAGAGCACGCCCCAGTCACATTGCTGCTGGTCATGGTCCAGACCCAGAAAAGTCATGCCGTCAGGTGCTCATCAAACCAGGCTACCATGCTCTGCAGCGCCTTCTCCGATGCAGCCTTCAGTGCCTGCGGCAGCACAACAGTACTCGTTGGCAAGCCGCGTGTAAGACGTGCCAGTTCGGTGTTCTGCTGTCTGATGCGGCGGGTGCAGGTGTCCTTGACCATAGGCTTGCCGTGAAACGCTCTACGTTTGTTGCTGCTGGATACGTATGACTGCTCAAGGCAAGCAAGGCTGTGCAGTGCTGACGTGTGTCTCTTGCTTCGAAGAAAGCACGCCCAGCTCACCTCGTCCTCTTCTGCGTTGCCCGAGAAGTGCGGCCGCATGGTGAAGCCGTGGCCCATGCCCCTGTACAGGTCCACCCTCGTGGCGAAGGGCTTCTTGGCCAGGGCCTGCGCATGACATGGGGGGAGCTGTCATCAGGTGCAACCTTCTGTGTAGGACAGAGCAACGCTTTGATTTGTGCAGACAGCGATCAGCTGCTGGCCTGCATCACTGCAAGCGCTGATAGCTGCCGTGTGCTGTTCTGGCGGCCATGGTGGCAGCGGAGGGGTATGGCAGCTAACACTGGAGACGAGCCTCAGATGGTCGTGCATGCAGATGAGCTGGTCTAGGTACAAAGCTCACGCCGCAGCAGCAACATTCAGCCAGCAATCAAGCAGGCCTGCGCACGCATCAAACGGCATCACAGCCCAGCGCAATTTCCGACATCAGACAAGCCACAGGCTCACCTCCTCAACCTCGCCCCTGAACTGTGCGTCCATCTGCGAGTCGTTCTCTGGGCACACGAAGAGCACCGGCTTCTGGATGGCCTCAATCATCGGCAGGTCCATGCGCGACCCGTGCGCGATGATTGCCACATCAACCTGCAACACAACATGCTGTTTGTGGCAATGTCACACATGCACTACTGCTACCATCTGGACGTCCAGCACATGCGCTATCCTGCATAGCCGCCCTGATGCTGCGCTGTTCTGGCACTGGCCACAATTTTGGTGCGCCCCGGGCAGAGCGCAGAAGGATTTGGCCATTCCCAGAGCACGCGCCAGCACACACTCCTAGCCACGAACGGCTATGTCCTTCTTGCAACCACGGCACCACGCACCGCTGTCCTGGAACCCCCCTGCGCACCTTGTCCGGGTGCTGCGCAGTGTGTATGAGGTGGTAGCCGCCCCAGCAGACGCCGATGCCGCCGATTGCCTTGGCGCCGTGCTTCCCCCGCAGCTCTGCGAGCACCGTGTCGATGTCGCGGGCGGTGCGGCCGTTGGGCTCGAAAGGGTTGCGGGAGATGAAGGCCCCGAACGACTCGGCAGCCTTCTCCTCTGCGGGAGGCAGCAGCTCAGCTGTGAGAGGCGCCTCTGGGGTGGTTCAGGATGACGGGGATGGGACGAGGGCAAAGCGTCATGGCATTTCAGCTGTTGCATCTGACCCCTGACGGGCTGCAGAGCTGGAAACTCGTGGGTGCAGGCGTTAGTGGTGCCAATGTGACTAAGAGCGTATCTCCATGCACCATGTGCCAGTGCCATTGGTGGCACATCACAGCGCATGCACCGCAGGTGGCCTGGCACCTGTTACTGGCCCAGGTAATACCACCGCACAACGTCCCAGTATGGTCAAGGCAACGCAGGAGGCCCTACCTGGCAGCTTCTCGCCATGGAAGAAATCAGGCATTGCACACAGGAAGCCCGCCCTCGCGACACCGTCCGCAAACAGCCGCGCGTTCTTCGCGTCCCAGCCGTAGACATCTGCAGCACACATTGCAACTTCGAGCTCCCGTGTCGTGAAAGATTCCGTGCCTGATGCTGCGCACATGCATACCGGTAGCGGCAGCACACCATAAGTATAACAACGCACGTATAACCATAAACGCGCAGTTAAACGTGCCCCAGGAGTCATGAACCTGCTATCAGAAGCACCGCCCTGCTGCTGGGCTGCGGCGGCTCCGCCAGATAGGTGTTCAGATCAGCGAGCTTCGCAATTTTGCCGCTGGGCTCGCCGTCCCAGCTGTCGCCCTTGCTGCAGCATGCTGCGTCCTTACCGAGATCAGACGCCATGCTGATGTTGGAGACACGAGCTGTGACTTCAACAGTGTGTCCAGAGCGGTCTGACAAAGAGTCATGAAGTCATCATGCTGTGACTAATCATGTGTCAGGGTCGAAACTCGCCGTGGGTTCCAGGTGCTGCAGTGGCAGCTGCTTCGAGTGGGGACACGCTCAGGGAGTACCTTGAGGATAAGAGGGGGGCGTGCTGGTCGGCAAACGTTTCTGTGTACCCACCCAAATGACACCAGCAGTGGTCCGGCGGGGTACGGGACCGGCGCTGGCTGCCATACGGCCACGACAGTATGCATAGATGCGCAGCGCCCCGCCCGTCGCTGGTGTGGCTGCAGATCTCTAGAGCGCCAGCAGCAGTGCATTCAACGGGTGTCACTGCTTTGCATGTTGCAGGGCTGCAGCCAGCGGTATGTTGCTGCGCAACCGACTCCAAAATCAAGCAGCGGCATGAATGGACCCTGCATGGTGTGACTCGGCCCTGACTCTGCCAGCTGCGGCCTTCATTTGCAGGGACCAGGCGACGCAGCTGCCCTCCCTCGTGATGTCATCCTGGGACTGACTTGCCAACCCTTGCCAGCTGTCCCTGGCATCACTACTATCATGGGTGACAATCCCTGCTCGCCTCATCCTGCCCGCCTGCAGGGGCCGCAGCCCTGCTGATGAAACTGACGCCGTGCCAGTCGCTTACCAGTGGTTGGAACATCAAGTCTCGGTTGTCGATAGCTGCATACACCGATGTCTGCAGCCTTGCAGTCGCCTGGGGGCCCTCTCGGCCCCGCAGCCGGGATATACGGCGGCCAGCGACCAGCCAGCTACCCCGTTCGCGTCCAGTGCGAGGCGGCCGACTGCGGAGCCGCGCTGGAGGTTTGCGAGACACTTTTGCTGCCACCTAAACATTGTGCTGTTTGCTGCGGCAGCAGGGCATGCAGCGGCAAATCTGTTGCTGGTTCTAGCCTCCACAGCAGTGCAGGTCTTTGCCTTCCCTGGGTGAGACCACTGTGTTACCTGTGCAGGTTGCCATGCCGTCGAGCCAGGTGCTGGGCCGACCAGTGACTGTGTGCTGCGGCAGCTGCGGCAGGTGCGACGAGCCACCTGCTCCTGGTGGTGGAGCTTGCGAAATTTCTAGTGGCAATCCACTGTCTGTTGCATGCGCCCGCCATGCACCCACTGCACAGCGACATGGGTAAAGCAATTGAATGCTGTAATGACGTCGACTGCATGCCAAGCGGTCACACGCGGCGTAAAATTTGAGGACCAGCTGAGTGCATTCGTCACAATTGTCTGCTTCTCATGGCATGATGGCCAGCACCTGAGGTTCTTGCATAGGTATGCAGGTTGCTGTCAGTGAACCTGCTGAGACCCGTCCCGCTGCAGCAGTTCCAGGCGGCAAGTCAGCAGCGACAGCAGCAGGCCCAGCATCAGGCGGCAGCAGCCGCCAGTGGGCACGCAAACCTTGCAGCTCGGCCGCAGCTGTTGCAAGCAGAGCCCCAGATACACATGGAGCCGCGCCAGCAGGCTGCTGCACAGCGCACTCCAGCGACATACCTGCCGCCACAGGGTGGGCAGCACCAGGAGGCGGCCGCATCAATGGTGCATCAAAGGACGGGTGCTGGCAGCTCACTTCCAGCTCAGCGGCATGCGTCAGGTGCGATTCAGCAGCAGCAGCAGCAGCAGCAGCACATGGAAGCAGTGTTACAGCGCCGACGGCAGGTGGCGCTGCAGCGGGCCGCCCTGGAGCAGCAGCAGCTGGAGGCTGCAGCGCAGCACCGCCAGCGGCAGCAGCAGGCCGCCCTGGAGCGCCGAGCGCACGACGTGCGGCAGCTGGAAGCGGCTGCCCTGGCGACATCGCCGCGCACGGGACACGGAAGCAGCCCTGGGGTGCAGACGCACGGCCGTCAGCCGGCCCTGGAGCAGGTGCATGCGCAGCAGCTGCGCCGGCTCTGGCGGCCCATCACGCAGAACGACAGCCAGCAACCGCATCAGCGGTCCCACCAGCAGCAGGCGCCGCCGCAGCAGGAGCCGCAGCATCCCGCGCAGCAGCACCCACAACCCACAGCTCTGCAGGGCATGTGTCAGCAGGTAGTGCCGCCAGGCGCCGCGGCCACTGGATCATCCCAACAGCCGCTGCACCCGCTGCAGCCCCCAGACCATCCTGCCAGGACGCCGCCGCAACAGCCTGGAGGCTTCAACACGGCTGAGACCGCGGCAGCAGATCACAGCCCAGCACGGCCCACTGCAGCAGTGTGCAGCCCCCTGCTGCTGCCAAGTGCACCTGCCGCAGCCCCAGCCGGCGTCACTGTTGCCGCAGACACGAGCCAGGATGCAGCCGCGATGCTGGCGGTGTGGCAGCGGGTGTCCCGCGAGTGTGGCACCGCGGCTGCAGGGTCCGCCGCTGAGGCTGCTGCGCAGGACACAGCGACCATGGCGGCTGGGACAGCGGCCTGCGGCGAGCCCGGCGATCACGCCAGCCGAGCAGCGGCGCCCGGCCCTGCAGCGCACGGCCTTCCCCCGGCTCGGCTGCCGTCATGGCGGCCGATGCAAAACCTGCCCAGCTTCGACGTGGCGCAGCTGGCCACCCTGCAGCGGCACCTGCAGCAGTCTGCCCGCCCGCTGCCGCAGCAGGCAGGCGCCTCCCATCAGGCGCAGCCCACCCTGCAGCAGCCGGCTCCCAGCCTTGACTTCAAGCTGCCGCCGCTGCCGCCGGGCCCCAGCCTGGGCCTCGACTTCCCGCTGCCGCTCGACTTCCAGCTGCCGCCGAGTCTGGCACGGCTGCACAGTGTGTCAGCCCTGCAGGTGAGGCAGGTCAGCTTGCGCTTGATTCGTTGACTCACAACGACAAGCATCTTTGCAGGCAGGTGGGGTGCGCGAGCCGTGGCGGCTGGGCGCGGTGGTGCTTTTCACGGTCATGCACCTTTCAGATTAGAATCTGATGCTCCTACAGCCGCAGCGGTCTACAAGTGGCGGGCTGCAGCACCTGCCAAGCATCGACGCATGGCAGGTGGCGGCCCTGCAGCCGCCGCCGCCGCCGCCGCCGCCCCTGTCGCAGCTGCCGTCCTGGCACCTCGCGGTGGCGCGGGCTGCGCAGCCGCAGCGGCCGTCCCAAGCAGAAAGCAGGGGCGTTGACATGCAGCCAGTCGCACCGCGGTTGCAGGACCTATTGCAGCTGCACCCCCTGCCGCAGCCCGGTCGCCACGGCGGGCAGCCCCGCAGCAGCCGCGGCGCCGGCGGCGCTGCCAGGCAGCCGGCAGCCGGCGCGCATGCAGCGGCCGCGTCCGAGCGGCCGCGCCTGCTGCACCCAGCGCTGCAGCCGCAGCCGACCAGAGCCCAGCAGACTGCCCAGATCGCAGCCGGCGGCGGCCGTGCTGCGGCGGCAAACGGCGCGGCGGGCGGAACCGGTGGCAGCCTGCAGCAGCAGGCGCGCGCGCTGCAGAGCAGGTGCGATGCAGCTGGCGGCCACCCTGGAGCGACGGCTGCGGCGGGCCCAGCGGACGTCCCAGCAGTATACCGTAATCAGGATGCTGTGGCGGCGGTGGAGGGGCACCTCGCGGCGCTGCACGGCAGCTGGCGCCTTCCCGCTTCCACGGGCGGCGACGGCGGCGGCCGTGACCGTGCGGGCCAGCCACGCGCCGAGCGTCCTGCAGCGGCCGGCCGGCGGAAGCGGCAGCGGCGTGCAGGCGTCGGTGGGTTGAACCTGGGAAGTGGCTGCACCTCGCTGCATGTGGACCAGCCCCTGCTGTGAGTGTGCCCAGTGCAACTGGCCACGGCACTGTGCATGCGCCAACAGGTGATGGCATTGCTCCGTGCGATCCCGAGGCTGCCAATGCCGCCAGCACCTGGGATGCGATCACTGCCGATGCGGAGGAGCATGCCAGAAAGCTGCCGCCGCTGCGAGTGGAGCGCCGGCCATCGTTCGGGCAGCAGAGCGAGGGCTCGGCGTTCCAGGCCTTTCAGCTGCCCGTGCCGATGGAGCATGCACATTGACACGGGTGTTGTATCCAGCTGAAGATACCGTTGACCAGCTTTCGGACACGGTTTTTCCGTCACCAGTGCATCTTGCAAGTAGTGCCACACACGTTCAATATCAGAGCAAACCACAGAAGGAACACCAGACACTGAGCAAGGCAGCATGCACGTACATGGCGTCATAGCCTGCCGGCTGCTTTGAGTCCACCGCCATGGCAGCAACTCGAGCATGTTGGGCCAGCAATGCACCCTGTCGTGCCAGAGGGTCTCCTGGCAGGCAGTGTTAGGTGCTGCCCTTGCCTCGACCTTCCTTCCCCACTGCTGTCTATGTACAAAGAACCTAGCAATATGGAATGCCGCACAACCCTCCATGGGGCCTGATGCAAATCTTGCAGCAACCTCTGCTGGCAGGCACCGCTGCGTTCAGCTGCCCCGGACCATCACGCGGCAGTTGAGCCGATGATCCCCATGCACATGCATGCACCTGCTGCCAGCACACATGGGTCCTGCGCAGACTTCAGTGCTGCTGTGCGGTCAGTCAGCTGCCAGTGGTGCGGGCGCGCTGCTCTCCACGATGTCCGGCAGCCCGCCGGACGCCGAGCGGCTGGCGGGGCGGCTCCTGGGGTTCAGCGGCGAGCCGGGGACACTGGATGCCGCGCCGGGGACCGCGGCGGCGGCCGCGCTGCCAGACGAGGCGGTGCTGGAGGCGGGGAAGTGGCCGCTGCCATCGTGGGACGCCTGCCGTGACAGGCGGTCGCCGTGGGAGCGGCCGCTGCCGCTGTCCTCCGCGCTGTCTGACGCCCGGCGGTGTGCCTGCACCCAGCTGAAGGGGCCGCCGCCGCCGCCGCACGGCTCCTTTGCTGTCTGCGGCGTGGCCCCCTGCAGCGCTTCGTCGATGTCGCTGCCGGGCCCCGAGCCGTGCCCCGGGCCCTGCTGGCTCAGCGCGGTGGACGCGGTGCGCAGCACGGCGGACTCCAGGCGGCCCGCGTTGTGGCGCACCGCCCCCACCAGCCCCGCCGCCCCCGCGTGCACGCTGCCCACGCCCGCCTGCAGCCGGGGAGGGGTCCGCTTTCAGGGTCTGGTGGGTGTGTCGCTGACTTGCAGTCCCAACGCACAGGCCCCATGAGCCCAGCCGGCCCCGCGTGCAGGCTGCCAACGCCCACCGACACTGGGCAGGCGGGCTCCGGGTTGTTGGATGAAGCAGTCTCCAGGCGTGTGCTGGACCGAGCAGTGGGCTTCCTGAGCAGGCGGCGGCGGCCCTGGCCGTGCTTGGTGTTGCAGGGGGTGCGGATGATGTGCTGCGGGGCACCTTGAAGCCGGTGCCGATGCCGCGGACCAGCTTCGTGCCGGCGACGCGGGCCGCCTCCGCCGCCAGCCGCCGCGCCGAGGGCTCCGCCAGCACCTCCCCATTCTGCAATCGCACCACGCATCCGTTTCTTGACGCACGCGTGCCGTGCACGGGTCAAGCACATGCACAGCAATCATGACCTGCGCCACTAGCAACACCTGTCAACACCTGATGAGGTGAGCATACGATTCATACTGCAGTGCAACAGGGCAACTCAGATTGTCCAAGTTAGGCAGCCTCTAGGAAAGATGCATAATCGATGGTGCAGAGATTGGGTCAGGGTGTAATCCAGCAACAATGTTGCCTGCCTGCGGGGGCGCGCCGGAGCCGATGTCCCGCGCGACCGCGTTCACCGCAGGGGGGCTGCCCGGCGGCAGGTCGGGGTCCGGCGGCCCCGCGGTGGACAGCGGCAGCGACGTCGCCGGCAGCAGCGCCGGCGGCGGCAGGACACCGCCGTCGCCGCTTCCGGCTTCCCCTGCTGCCGCCGCCGCGCGGCCGCGCTCCCTGAGCACGGGCAGCGAGTGCGTGGACAGCACCGCTGCCGGCCGCGCCGCAGCTTCGGCGGCGTCCTGCACCGGAGTCGGGTCGCTCCTGTGCGGCTGCTGCGCCGCGCTGTACTGCTGCCAGCCGTGCGTGACTCCCTGCTGGGCGCTGGGGCCGGGAGCAGCGGTTTCCCCTGCTTCCAGCTGCCGTGGTGCCGCCAGCCGCGGCGTGGCGTCTGCAAAGCCGGGGGGCGCCGGCGCGCGCTGCCGCTGCGAGACCTTGCCCGCTGCCTTCTGCTGCTGCTGCTGCTCGCTGTGCTGCTGCAGCGTGGGGCGGGGTGACAGCGGCTGGGGGGCTGGCCCCATCAGTCCCCGTGCCGCTGCCAGCTCCTGCAAACACCCAGGCGGCGGTCAGCATCATGTAGCATGCACCAGGCAGCATGCAGTTCACCGTGCTGCAACGCCGCGGCAGCGAGGCTGCACACGCCAAAAAGCTAGGTGCTGGACCAAACCTTATGACACTCTCGAACCCATGCGTCAAGGCTGCAAAGCTGAAACATGCAATGGAAGAGGGCGGATTGCAAGCAAACTCAGCTGTTGGTGCATCTCACTGCATGCATTCAGACGCGCTGGGTCGGTTGGACACATGTGTTATCAACATGACACATTCAGACCAGACACAATGTCAGACACACAGACATCAGACACATTGTGTCCAGACACAGACGTAGTTCGGACACACTCCGGGGTGGGCGTCCGGCGCACCCGGATGGAGGTGATGAGCCGCCCGAAGGAGGGCCGCGCCTCGGGCTCGCCCCAGCACGCGCGGATGATGGCGGCCAGCCCCGGGTCCACGGACTCGGGAATGTCCAGCGTCGCGCCGCCCCACCCCACAGCGCCCACCACCTGAGCGGCACAGCGGCGCAGACCGGTCAGCGGCGTGTAATCGGAAGCACAGCCAACCCTCAAGCTCATTGTTCAGATGGTGAGCATTGAGTTCATCACACAACAGCAGGCGGCTGCTGCCCTGGACGGTGGGAACTGCCATGGGCACCCTGATGAGGGAGGTTGCAGCCGTGGCGGGGCATGGTGATGCTTGCAGCATCAGCGGCACATTGCTGTGCGCATGCACGGGTCAGGCAACAGGCTGGCGGGCGCAGCCACCTGCATGGGGGAGGCCTCGGCCCAGGGCTCCTCCCCCGTGGCCAGCTCCCACAGCACCACGCCGAAGGAGAAGACGTCCGACTTCTCGTTGTAGGACTGCGAGCGCAGCACCTCGGGCGCGCACCACTGCGTCCGAGCACACGCTTCAGCGTCGCTGCAGTCCCGGTGGTGGCAAGAGTGCTGGGCAGCCTGACGCCTGCTGCATGGTCCACGGCAGCGGGCGAACTGGAGGGCCGCCGGCCAAGGTGCGGAACAACTCAGTGCTGATGCGCTTCTCAACAAGATACGCCCTCTTGATTGCAGGGGACATACCTCGGGTGTGCCGGCCTGGCTCTTGCTGCTGATCCAGGTCGAGCGCCGCACCCGCGACAGGCCGAAGTCGCACACCTGGGACATGGAGGAAGCCATCGCTGGTTCAGCTTCCAGCAGCCACGAGTCCTGACATGCTGAGCTCAAAGAGAGCTGCCCCTTCTCGTTTTGCTGAACTACAAGTCACCAGCACCAGCAGCAGGGTTGCCTCACAAGCGAGCACTTCTGGGCACTCCAGAGGCCCTCTGCGCAGGCAGCCTGACGGCGGCACACATCGCGTGCAGAGAAGGGGACCCACCTTCACGGTGAAGTCCTTGTCGACCAGCAGGTTGGGGGACTTGAGGTCGCGGTGCACGATGGGCGGGCGGCAGGCGTGCAGGTAGTGCATGCCCCGCGCCACGTCCAGCGCCATCAGCAGCCGCCGTCGCTCGTCCAGCGGCGGCGCCGGGCGCGTCCTGCAGCACGGGACGCAGGGCCTTCGTCAGCATCGCACATGCGGTTGCACGTGGTGCAGCGAATGCAAGCCGCCGCCGACGAACAGCCACCAGGCCCACGTGTACTCAGGCGACAGGACAGCCCAACAAACCGAGATGGCAGCGAACAGTCACTACGATTTGGCCTCAGCGGGACGCCGTGCGTGGCACCTGTGGAGCAGGCGGAAGAGGCTGCCGCGGGCGACGAACTGGGTGACGATGCACAGGTGGGGCGGGCGTGTGCAGGCGCCCATGAACAGCACCACGTTCGGGTGCTTCAGCCGCTTCATGATCGCCACCTCGTCCCGGAACTCCTGCATGGTGCCATGGGCTGGAGGCATGAACCGTTCGTCTCGTACAGCAGCCCGGGGCGCCCAGTTGAAACAGCTCACCGCTTCGTGCCGACTTGCAAGCTGCTACGAGACAGCAAGCTGCAGGCAAGCAGCACTGGACAGATGCAGGCGGAAGGCTCAGGGGCCCACAGCAGGAAGAAGCAGTTGTGCACACGCCGCGCAGGGGATGTCACATACACACAATAAGGACTGTGTCGCCATACCTTGACCATGGACTCCTGGACGTCCTGCTCAAGCAGGCGCTTCACTGCAACGTCTGTGTGGCGCCAGGAACCCCGGTAGACCTGCATGACATGAGGTGTGCTGCAGTTGCGCTCCGGATGCCCTGTGAGACGGCGTGCAGTGAACAGCCTGTACATGTCGCTGGAGCCGGCAGCAGCGCCTGGACATGCATCTCCATACACCCTGCATGAAGTGAGGAACACGGTGATTACAAAGGGTTTGCGGTTCACCTCTCCGAAGGAGCCGATCCCGATGCGGGGACCCATGAGCAGCTCCTCAGCCGCGATCTCCCACTCATCGGGCTCCGGCTGCAGCAAAGCGCCGGCTTGATGATGCACCGTGCCCGCAGACTCGCTACACCTAACAAGCAGACACGACCCAGCTGCAGAAGTCACATGCAGGGAACGCACTTGCTGCAGCCGGACCAGCGGCTGCGAGGCTGGCGCCTGCAGCTGCGGCGGCGGGGCTGACGGCAGCTCCTGCGACGGCTGCGAGCCCGAGCTGAAGCCTCTGGACAGCTCCCCTGCGCACACGTCATGTGGTTGAGTCACGCCATGTTTTCTTTGCAGTGCAATTACAGCCTCATGGCAGCCACGACAGGCAGTGCCAGCAGCTAACAACATCGCATCTGTGTCTGTACATCTGGACGCACAACAATTGTATTGCTTGCGAGCACTGTGGCAGGCTGTGAACCTGCAGAGCAGCTGCGTCTCAGCGGCTGGGCCGGCGGCGCGTCAGTGCTGCTTGGCTGCGGCGGCGGCTGCTGCTGTCGCTGGGGCTGCTGGTGCTGGCGGGGCTGCTCCAGCGGCTGGGGATGCGCCGCCAGTGCTGCCTCGGCACGCTGCGCATGCACGAAAAGTTGTTTTAGGGAGAAAAAGTTTTCTTAGGGAGATAGCGTATGGCCAGCCAGTGTATGGGAACAACAACAGCAATGGCAGCCAGCCAGCAGGGCAACAGCTCCGACGCTCAAGAGCACCAAGTGGACGGGGGCTGAGGTACCGAGGCTGAACAGACCTGCAGATCAGCGAGTGACTGCTGCCGGCCGAGGCCCTCGCCGCGGGCGGAGGACGTGTGCGACGATATGTCGGACGAGCCCCGCCGCAGCGGGCTGGCGCGGATGACCTGGCCGGCGGCGCAGCCGCTTGGGTGCGCAGCTCTGGACCCGGACGACTGCTGCACCTGGTGCGCCGGTGGCGACGCGGGCTCAGGGTCTGGCGCCTGAGCCCCTGAGCCCCCGGGCCGCTGCGCGGCCGCCGGCTGGGGCCAGGGCGGGCTGCCGGGAGGGGAGACTCCAGCCGATGATGGGTGGGCTGCTGCACCCGCTGGACCCGCTGCGGGGGAGCCCGCCGGCGGCGGCGCTGCCGGTTCGGAGGGGGGCTCCAGGGCTGACAGCACGGCCGGCGGGGCGCCAGCTGAGCGCTCTGCTGGTGGAAGTGAGGCACCTAAAGTTGGGACGCTGGCCCGCGGCGTGTGTGCGGTGCCGGGGGCTGACGGGAAGCCGCCGGACGGGGTAGCATCCGGGGGCCCTGGCATTGCAGGGTTGGGTCCCTGGCCACGCGCTGCGCCCCGCCGCACAGCTTCGAGACCGGTCTGGTTGCGTTCAGAGGGGCGGCGCGCAATCGCTTCTCCGTCCCCTGTTGCCGCTTTGAGGCCGATGCTGCCCATCCCATCCCCGGCGCCGCCGGTGGTGCCGCTGTGAGCGGAGATGAGGTGCGCGGCCAAGTGCTGGTTCGGCTGCCGATGCTGCGCCGCACGCTGCAGAGCATGTCCCACCACAACATAAATCGGTGTTGGTAGTCTTGTTGGCACCAGATCGTTATTGGCAGTATTGCCATCATCAGTGTGCAGTAGTCCATGCATTGCTGGTGCAGTTCTGGCAGTCATTGTTGTCGTTGTTAAACCTGGGAGAAGGGTGAGAAGGGTGAGAAGGGTGACGACGTGCTCGGCAGACGACCAGCGCCTGGACTCGGCTTTCCGGCTGCCTCGCGTGCCCTGGCACCACCCGCTGGATCATCCTGTTGCATACGACAGATGGTTGCCACGATACCCTTGCCGTGTCATGGATACAACAGTACTGCACCTGCAATGCCCTTCCTGACTCATCGTGCAAGACGCGGCATTTCTGCCAGACGTGTTCAGCATCGCAGCATCCAGCGACGGCGGCAGAGACGCACCGCGGTCTGGCTGTCCTGCTGCTGATGTGCAAGCGGGGCGCTGGTCGGAGCGACTGGCACGGCGCTGATCTATGCAGCAGGCAGGTTGGATTTGGAGTCAGTGCCCATCCATTGAAGGCACTTTGGTGGAGATGCATCCAGCAGCATGCTAGCTTGCTCATGACACTGTGAGGATATCGCTTTGCAGCAGTGCACATGAGGGCGGACCTGCGCGAGGTTGGGAGCAGTGTCGGCGATCGCCATCTTCTGAAGCTCCACTGATGGTGGTCGAAGGTCGTTGTCTGCCGCACCTGGGGTGCCAGGGTATGCTGTGTCATGTTTGCGCCTCCTTGCATCGTCATGCTACTGATTGCATTTGCATACTGCGGCTATGGGAGCGCATGAGTGTATGTAGGGGAAAGCGCCCCAGAGTCGACTCTGCACAGCTTGCCTGCTGGTACGTTGGCATGTGCTGGCTCCTGCCAGGGGCGCACCGCCCCTGGCGAGGCAGTCAGATCCACAGCCAGCTCGCGGTCGCCAATCCGCACCACCGCAGCAGCTGACGCCTCAAGCGCGTCTGCGCGTGCAACACCTTGCTTGCTTCCTCGGTTTGAGGCCGACCGATGACACGATGAGTTTGACTGCACGGGTCGAAGGGAGACCAGACCATGCCAACAACACTGCACGCTGTGCAGCCAGCATCATCTCGCACCAGCACAGCTCACTACTGCATCTCACTGCAGACGGCTCACCTTGGCATGCGCCGCAGCCCACAAGCCGGCAGGGCACATTGCTCGCGTCGGCCAGGAACTTGAACAGCAGCGCGCGGTGCACGCCCAGGCCGACCCGAAGCTGCGCCGCCGGCACGATGGGCCTGCCCCGCCGCCGCCTAACCTCCGCCGAGCTGGCCGCCCACCGCTGCTGCATCTCTGCCTCCCGCTCGGCGCCATACGCCCCGCCCATGTGTCTGCTCACAATGCCGGCGATTGCCTGGTGCAGCCAGGGAGCAGTGAGACGCAAACCTCGAGGTGATTGACACAGTTGGGGCCATACCAAGCTGTGCATGACCACAGGCGCCACCGTGATGAGGAGCTTGCAGTTTGCTGCTTACCCGCACGCATGCCAGCGGCCCGTCATACACGGCCCCTGCCATCGCCTCCGCTGCATCCTCTTGCACCGCCAGCAGGCCCTCATCGTTGTCGTTGTCGAACAGCACGACCTGTTAGTCAGATGACAGCATCAGCTCTGCTGATTCCAGCGCCATCCTCTAGGTGGAGGTACACAGAATCTCACACACAGCCGCAAGGGCAGGCTGCATTGGATGGTGAACAGTCACCTCGCGGCGGTCTGTGGCATCCCCTGGCGGCAGCCCCCGCAACGCGGCCAGGTCTGCAAAGGCGTGCCTGGAGGCCAGATCCTCCTGGTAGCTGCCATGGAGCACGAAGAAGCAGTCCGAGGTGCGGTCATCATAGCCCAGCCTGCGTGGGACACCAGATGGAGCTGGGCAATAACGCGGGCAAACGTGGGCGTGGTTGCCTGCGCGACGCCGCGAACTCAGCTGCGACACCATGTGATGCCAGCCGCTCTGGCAGGCCAGTGCTTATGGATCGCCCCAAAGCATGTGCCAGGGTCGTGTGCATGCGCTTGGACACCTGCCAGAGGACCAGTACTTGAAGGCAAGCGCCTCGGCGTGGCTGTGCAGCGGCGAGCAGCCCAGCGACGCGCGTGTTGCCAGCGCAATCTCCCATTCCTCCTCCTGCCGCAGTTGCTCCTGCAGTAGGCGACAAGGCGCAAGTTTGCTCACATCTTCCTGGAGTCCCTGCCTTGAAGTGAGGACAGCAGCGTGGCGCCCAGCTGCAAAGCATTGCACTCTTCACGCCAGGACGCCAGCGGTTCGTGCAGCAGCTTGCAGGCGGTATTGTTGATCCATGCTGTTTTGCATGCAGGTAGGTCAGTGCGACCGGCGCCAGGATCACCTACCTCAGACGCCTCGTGTGCCGAAACGCGCAGGGCTTCTTCGGTCGCTGCCTTCTCATCGTAATCGCTGGCCAGCTCCATGGCCGTGTCGCTGTGGGGCTACATCGTCAGCCATGCAGGCGCCGCTGCCTGCGCCTTGCGCAGGGAACTCATGTGCCCCATGGCAGCAGACTGCTGCCTGCACCGGTCTCAGGAGCGTCTGCAGGCCTTGGATAAGATAATGAAAAACCGCTAAGCTTGTTGGCTGCTTCTGGGTAGCATGCTGCGATGGGTGCCAACCGATCGCTGAGGGCCGCGGCCTGAAGCTGAGCTTGCACTCTCCCCAGCCGATGAACTCAGGTTGCAACTTTGCAGTCAGTTGGATCCAGACGCATTCAATCCGATGGCTGGGTGTGAGAAGGCGATCCAACAGCTTTACCTTGCGGACCGACACCCGAATCGGGAACGGCCTCTGCCCAACCCGCCTGCAATGCAGTGCAATGCAAGGCAGCGCGATGACGGCCGTATGAGTGTGCGCGCCAGGCGCAAGCAGACTGAGCTGCCCACGGAGCGCACCCGACATGTTGACATGCTCTCGGCATCCCACTTACTAACCTACCCTGCCCGACTCGATGAGCGTCCACTCTCTGGATGTGGTGCGCCACCTGCGCGACAAACAGGTCACAAACACAACATCACGCCAGCGTGGGCCTGTGTGGTTGGTCTCCAGGGCACTTTGCACCGTCCGGGCTGTGGTCAGTCCTGCATGTGTGGCTGCAGCATTGGCGCTCACTGTCAACCTCATCAGCACTGTCATCTGACGGCAGAGGCGGCAGAGCTGCATCTTCATCATCAATTCCGCTAAGAGTTTCGCAACCATCGCCTGCATGGCCTCCCGCAATGCATGCCGAAAGCTGGCACAGCACGTCGGCAGCTCGCCGCTTGCCAGCAGTAGGTTGCTGCATGCGAGCGCGGCGCAGCAGTCGAGCGAGGCTGCAACGCTACCACCAGCAGTGCTCTTAGGTCCCTGGAGCGCCGCCTTGCCAGCAGCAGGAGTGGTGGCCCCACTTCTGCCAGCAGCCAGCAGCTTGCAGCACGATGTGGCGGGCGGCCTGTCCGCGGGGATCAGCAGTGCTGCAGACTTTGTGCAGTCGCTGTGGATGGCTGTGCCCAAGAAGAAGGTGCGGAGTGGTGCACCTAGCCCGCAGGGTTGCCTGCTGGGCCATGTTGCTGGGCATGCATGTTGGGCTACGCTCCCCTGGTGCCCCCCTGCCGACCTCTGCCCATCCATACGTCAGCATGCCCACACCCTCACACGGTAGAGTTACGAGCTTGCACCATCTGGACGGTTTCCACAACGCACCTGAGCTTGCGCCTCTGTCTTGCTGTGCAGTCCAGCCCGGCTCGGAAGGGCATGCGGCGGCAGCACCAGCAGCTGAAGCCCATGCACACGGTTGCGCAGTGCGGGTGCGGGGCAACCCTCTGCACATCAATGGTCTGATGCCTGGACACGCGGTCGCAAGCCTTCTCGCTGAGATGCCGTTCGAGCACAACAGCCCGGGGCAGCCTGGTGTCTGCTGCCTGTCCGCACTGCTGCACATGGCAGCGACAGTGGGGCCCTGACACGGAAACCTTGAACGCAGGGTTTGCGGCCGTTGTGTGCCAGCACGGGCGGTGGTGAGCAACTGCCGGGTGCCGACTTGTCCTTGTGGACCCCCCAAGCGGCCATATCCACAGGCACCTCCGCCGGAGGAGGCGGCAGCGCAGTCGTGAAAGCTGTGGGCCATGCATGTGTGCTGATGTAGATCGACAGTGGCACTCGAAGTGGTCGTCTGAAGTGGGCTAGCAGGGTGCTGCGGCACTGGGATGCCATTCGTGTCTGAGCACATGTTGTTGTCATGTGTCACCTGCAATGGTGCATTGCTAGTATATGCCATCGGGGTTGTTTGAGTATCGTTGAATGCACCAGGTGATATGATGTGACACGCCGCTCTTGCAGGCCCAGGAAACTCTGCAGCACGTGAGTGCACACAGCATTCTGGCTGTGGCCAATGAGCTGCTGGCGTGAACCTGCACGTTGCCAGGTGGCAGTCCCCACCCTGCAGCAATCAGAACCGCGTGGAGGCCAGCTTGGGTTCAAGTACTCGGGGTGCGCACAAGCGCTCGCCAGCGGTTGACAAATTACATTACATGTCAGCCTTCTTTGGTTGACGAGAGCTGCGTCAGAGCCCAGTTCCGATAGCACAGACTCGCCTTGGTATTCGCTGCAAGCAGTAGATCAGGACATGGAGGACGCAAGTGTTACGCCAGAGGCCCAGCAGCCAGTCAAACAGGCTGCTGCGGAGCCAGAAGAGGCAGATCAGCCGCAAGTACCAAATGGAGTGCATGCAGAGGAGGCGTCTGCTTCCGTGCCTGAGCCCGAGCAGGAGGCGGAGTCCAGCACACAGACAATCGCAACGGTAGCGCAGTCGGCCAGCGAGCCAACAGTCGAATCCAATGACCTGTTAGAGGAGCAAAACGGTGCAGGGGCCCCTCCCGAGGCAGAAGACACAGCGGAGGCACCCGCTGAGGAGCCATCGCAGGCAGTGCCAGAATCTACACCCGCAGCAGCGGTGCCACGCGAGGAGCTGCCCATCTGGCGTAGGAGGTGTGTTTCTGTACAGCAAAGTGAACTGTTGTGGAAGATTCGACTGTCAAGCATGTCAGCCAGCTTTGTCCAGGTGTGATGGCATGGGCACAGTGTACTGCTATCATGCACTTCGCTGGAGACACTTTGCAGGCGTTGCTTATGATACATAGAATAGTTTACGTTACGCAGCATCCGACCTCGCAGGATGGTGCTTGAATCCCAGCAGATGTTTGTGGTAGCCTGCACCAGGCGGTCGGCACGGTGTGATCAACATGTTCGTTCCATTTGCTGCAGGATATGGTTCGTGCGCATGCCCAAACCGCTGGAGGAGACGACGTCGGTGTCGTCAGAGCACGAGCTGGAGTCGTTCAAGACGCAGGTCGCCATCCTCAACGAGTCCATGAACGTCAAGAGGGTGAGGGCCCTCCGCAGTCTGCTGACGGAACGCGCAACCGATATGTCGATGTAGCTGTGGCTCAAGCTTTTGCGGAGGTGGTCCTCAGGCTGTGCTTCGCAGTCTGATGTCATGGACGTCAACAATGATGACCAGTGTTTGGCAGCCATGCTTATTCCGGCCTCAACCTGCAGTACAACCAAACCCGGCTGCACGCGCTGCATGCAGATGGAGAGGGACGCTGCGAACGAGCTGACGCAGGCAGCGCAGGACGCGTACAACACGGTGCGGCAGCAGTACGACGCGAAGCGCGAGGAGGCGGAGCCCCACCGCGCGCGCCGCCGCGAGCTGCGCGAGGCCGTCAACAGCCTGCAGGTGGGGGTTGCACACGTGTGGTGCAGGCGCTGACCGTGGACTGGGCCTGCTGGTGGTGTATAACACCGAGGACACTGCATGCAAGATAGTACTGTCACGTTGGCAGCGTGCCGTGCCGCCGGCCTGCTGGCACATGTTTTCCATCATGGCTGAGCACTGCATGCATCGTGCTGTCAACGCAACCTCAGCGCTTCACTGCGCAGCATGCTTGTGGCGGCGCACCTCATTGCAGCCCTTGCACCACGCAGCTCCATGATACACCATGCGCAGTGCACGACACACCTGCGCGTGTGGCCGTCTGCAGGCGGACTTCAAGTCGGAGTACGGGGACCTGCCGGCCAAGAGCGAGGAGGAGCTCAACGCGCAGCTGGGCGAGCTGCAGCACCGCATCACCCACGAGTCCGTGACGCTCAACGAGGAGAAGGCGGCCCTCGCGCGCATCAAGAAGCTGGAGGCCAGCCGTGAGAAGGTGCGGCTGGCTTCTGAGCTGTGCCAGCCACAGTCTAGAGAGGTGCCAGTCACATGCAAAGCGTGCCTATGCTGTGTGGCGTGCAGTGACCAAGCAGCGATGCACCGTCGCCACCACGCGGGCATGCTGCAGATGTTGTCAGCATGAGCAGCTTTCAGGGGCCTGTCATGTACTCAGGTGCGGGAGTATGGCGCCAAGGCCGAGGGGGTGCGCCAGGCGCGCAAGGCGGCGCAGGACGCGTCCGGCGGCAGCGAGCAGCTGGAGGCGGATGTGCAGGCGCTGTTCGACGAGATGCAGACGCAGCGCCAGATCCTGGACAAGTGAGGGGACACCCCTGCTGAGAGGAACTGCAGATGCTTATGCCATGGGCAGATGCTTGAGGGAGATGAGCTGGCGTCCGGGCTGTGGGGCAATACCGGAGTAACATCACCACGCAGGGAACACGCTCTCGTGGTGCTCATGCACCATTCACTCACAGCTTCAACCCATGGCAGGACTGCCAATTCCAGCTGTCAGTCGACAGCAGCTTCTTGATCAGGAAGGGAAGACGAAAGACATGCCTCGTGGGAGCTAGAGGCCAGCTGGAGACGGACCATTTTGCACAGCGCATCTTGGGCACACTGTTCATGTGCTGATGTTGATCTTCCAGAAGGCCGTGCGTGTGTGCAACGCAAGCAGGTTCCCACCAAAGTGAGTGTATCGCAGGCCACCTGTTTGCTGACGTGCGCGCTTCCTGCCCCGCAGCTACCGCGCCAAGGAGTCGGCGGTGCGGGCGGAGCTGCGCGGCATCCAGGACGAGCGCGCGCGCATCAAGGGCCTGCAGGACGAGGCGTACGGCCGCATCGTGGGCGCCCGCAACCAGGCCCGCGACAAGTCCCGCGTGTGGGGCGACAACAGGTGGGCGTGGCCACTCTAGCCTGCTCTCCCCATTCTGGCGACCTGCATGATCAGTGCACAGCCACACGGGCATATATGTGTGGCTTGATGCGATGAAGGAAACTCTGTAGCAGGCTTGCCAGAAGCGATGCCAAGCGTGTGCCCGCCACTTGTCCTTGCAACTCCTTGATCAAGATGATGTTGAGAGTGTTCAAGCAATTCTTCATTGCTGTGCTCCTGTGCATCTGCACATGCGCTGGCTTGACATGGGCGTATGCTTTTGCCACACCCATGTTGAACTGCTCGCGTAAGCAGATGCACGAGGACATGCACATGAAGACAAGCAAGTAGGATCTTGCTGAGATGCAACGACAATAGGAGCGCTGTATATGCTCAGCTTTGCAATGGCTCAATGCTGATGTGCCTACGCTCACTGCTGCAGGCGCTTTAGCCAGCAGATCCGGCAGGTGCTGGCGCGCGGCGAGGGCGCGCTGTCTGACGCGCGCGCTGCCTGCGACTCGCAAATGGACGAGGCCCACGCCATGCTGGCCAGCGACCCCGGCTTCCGTGCAGAGTACTTCAAGCTGTGGGAGGGGCAGCGCAAGGGGCCCACCTCGCCGTACCAGGACCTCGAGGAGGCGGCGGCGCCGGGCGGCGGCCGGGCGCGCGGCGGCCGCGGCGGCGCCGACTCCCCGGGGGCCGACGAGAGCAGCAAGGCGCGCGCCGAGGCCGTGGTGGCCGCCGCGCTGGCGCAGGTGGGCGCCATGCATGGTGGCATTGCCCCCCTGTACCAGCATGTTTGCAGGGTCGGCGGGGTAGGTGCTGGGTGTGGTTGGTTGCATGCCTGGAAGGCCGTGGTCTCAGTTCAGCTTAGCTATGGGGATGTGTCCCTTGGATGTCAGGCGTGCTGCACTCGAGTTGAGCATGCAGCAGTGGCAGGGGTGTAGTCGTTGGTAGCGTGGCGAGGATCGCTTGAACCGGGCGCAATGCTGCCGCAGGCCCGTGAGACGCTGGCGCAGCAGAAGGCGAAGGCAGACGAGGCAGCGGCTGCGGCGGGGCGCGCCGCCGCCGACAAGCCGTCGGCTGCAGAGGCGGATGGCCACTCAGGTGAGCACCTGGCACTCATGCAGTGCTGTACTTGGCTGTGCACAAAAGCACATCGGCAGTGCGCAGCAACCTGAACGACCTCCCAGCCGCGACTGCCGGCAGCATCTCGTCTGCTCGCTGCAGCTGAGCATGCCGCGACACGTGTCGTCACCCGCACTGACAGCGGTGTCGCCAGGCCCGAGTGCTGGAATGCGATCTGCGGCCCGGCCGAGTGTTCCGGCACGCCATGCAGGCGGCGACACGGCCGCGGCCAGCGCCTCGGCGGCGGCGGCGGCGGCGCTGGGCAGCGCGCCGGCGGCCGACAGGAAGCCGGCGCGCGCGCGCAAGCCCGGCGGCGGGCGGGCGGCGCCGCCGCCCGTGGCGCTGCCCGAGGTGGCGGACGACCCCTTCGAGCTGCCCAGCGCCGCCAAAAAGTCCAAGGAGGCGGCGGTCGACGGCGAGGCGGAGAAGGAGCGGGTGGGGCTTTGCGTTTTGAATGCTCGCTGCCATGTCTCATGTTGTTGTGCGATGCTGGGCGTCAAGGTGTGAGGCATTGCACCTGCGCAGCAGCACGCTGCCAGACTCGCGCCATTGTACCCTTGCAGTACGCTGACGTATTGCTCCGCAGTGGTACGAGTGCTTTTACCATCCTTTCTCAGGTCCGTGAGCAGAACCGCGCGGCAGCGGCCGAGGCGGCGGCCCGCAAGGAGCGGCAGAAGAAGGCGGCGGAGGACAAGCGCCGCGCCGCCGAGTCCCGCCGGAAGGTGATCAGCCCATCAACAGAATGGGCAAGGGCCTGTCGTTTCTTACAGCAGCCCAGTAGGTTGGCTGTGCACTCTGTCCATTCACCATGCCAACAGGTGACCTGCGCAGGTTCTGGGTGCTGAGTGGTCGATACACACCATGCACGAGCGGTGCACCAGCAATTGCACCAGCTTGCCCTTCCGCTCACCAGCCTTTGCTGTTTTGCTGTGCTCAACCAGGAACTGGCAGCGAAGGAGGCAGCAGCCAAGCAGCAGCCGCAGCCGGCGGCGCAGCAGGCGCAGGCCGCCAGCTCGCCGGCGGCAGGCTCCCCCGCGCTGTCCGAGGCGGACGGCGCAGAGGCCCCCGCAGCCGGTGCGCCCCTGGTTGCGCCCCTGGGACACCTGGGTGCCTTTCGTGCGTCACGCATTGATCAACAGGCGCTGAGCCAGGCTCGACACCGTCAAAGACCAGGGGTGCACGGTGCCTTTCGAGGTGACGACTGTCCTGCAGGGCAGCAGCGGCTCCGCTGGCCACATGCTTTCCAGCTGGTGAGTGGCTGCTTGTCCGTCACCCAGCAGGTGCGGAGCCCGCGTCGGCGGCGGCCGGCGTGGCGTCGCCTTCGGGGTACGACAGCGGCAGCGGGCGGCCCAAGCCCAAGGGCCGAGCAGTGCTGCCTCAGCCAGTCCCCCGGGCGCGCATGCCAGTCAAGAAGAAGAACATTGCGGTGCGGTTCCTATCGCGCAGCTACAACCGTCTGGAGGCCGGCGCCACCGCAGCCATCGACCAGGGGGGGCCGCTGGTCCGTGAGAACCCAGCGCTGGCCGTGGCAGCCGTCGGTGTGCTGGCCATCCTGGTGGTTGTGCTCGCCATACGGATGGTGTGAGGCGCCCCGCTAAACTTGTGGCTGCGGGGCGGACATATGCTTGGGCATGGGGCCCATGTCAGACTGCTCATAGCCGCATAGCAGGGGGACCCCAGTTCTCGCTGACTGCAGCAGCGCGCAAGTCCTAGTGCGTCCCACATTGTTCGGCACTGCTTATGACTCGGGCCCGGATGGTTGCGGCAGGATAGGGTGCTTTGGCAAACAGATCGGCGCGCCCTGAGGCTTGCATAATAGCGCCACAGACTGCGGTATGCACAGCTGCCAGCAGTGCAAACGCAGTCAGGCGACTGAATCCAACATGACAGACGGAGGTGTCATCTGGCAGACCTGTAGGTGCAAATGCCGGCATCATGGCCTGTCACAAGTGCGCTCATGTTTCAACGCCAACTATGCTTCCCATATGGCGCATTGCTTGACTGCACATTGCATGACGGTGCTGGCCATCACCATTGACGTCGTCACCTCCAACATCTTTCACTCCTGGCGTCTAGCATATGCCACTTCGGCGGATGGGTAGGGCAAAGATGCTGCCCGCTGCACGTCTCGGACAGCTTGCCTGGTGGCTGGTGCACGACTGGGGCGCCAGCAGTAGGAAGCACCACCGAAAGAGTCAGCATGCACCAAGCCCTGCAATTGCATATCCACACACTGTTTTCCTCAAAAACTTGCTGTCAGTTGACAGCTCTGATTGGATACTGGTGCTGTGCGCTGTTCTAGGACGTTTTACGGATCACCCTGCTTGTATATTGGCCCTGCACAGCACCTGATTGAGCAGTCGTCTCTGGTACCCTGTACTGCAGCCACGGCCGGCAAGGATCGCGGTTGAGCATTCGCATGTTGCCATCCATCAATCAGCTGGCCGACGCATCAGGCGATCCCACAGTGAACACGCTCGCTGGCAACGCTGCTCAACTGCTGGCCAACGCCAATCTGAGAGACAGCTCCTTTACGGAGCACAGCATCACTCGGGTGATCATCAGGTTGGAGGGCGCAGAGGGCCCAGACGCGCAGCGTGTGCAGGCGGCGCTATTGACACTCAAGCACCTGCGAGATGTGAGCTACTGCACTGCCCAACGAGCCTGCAAACATCTGCCGTGCATGCTGATTCTGCTCCACTGTGCTAAAGTGTGATCAAGTGTAAACGCTGCAAACACAAGGTCGGTTCTGATATCAGCGCAGTGTTTGGCAGCTGGCTTCCTCATGCGGTGATGCTGTGCGCCGAGATAGTGATCATCCGAAGCCTTGAGGTACAAGCTGCAGGTGCTCGAGACGCACTCGCATGCGTCAAGGGAATCGGATGCAGAGCGAACCGCGAGCAACCCCATCGACATTCGCACCTCGGGTACAGTCTTCGCGGCATGCATCGCCTGCAAGATTGCCAGATCATGGCGCCAGTGCCACATCATCGCCTTAACGGCAAGATCTAGGTTTGGGGCTCCACCTTACGCACAGCGTGAAAACGGTGTCATATTTGCAGATGATTTGCTCAGCAGCTCGCCGCTCGCATCCAGCGTGCACAGCTTCTCAAGCGTCGGCGGGAGCAACTTCGGCGGCAGGAGTGCCTGTGGCGCGGCCGATGCTGCCGACGAGCTGCGGCGCCTCAGGATTGAGGACTTTGCAGACGGACCGGCATCGTCGCAGCCCAGCTTCAGCGGACGACCTCAGGTGGGCGCAGTACTGTCCTTGGGCACATTTTGCAGAACTGCTGGGCGAGGGCAGGCAGCAGGACAGTCTGGGAGGAGCTGCACTCAGTGGATGCACCGTTGTGCCATCAGAGCATGCACAACAGCGACAGGGTGGCTCCATCACCTGCAGGTGACGGGGCGTACGTCGGGCGAGTTTGGGGGCCAGGCGGTGGCCGGGGGGAGCCCGTACGGCAGCCCACCCTGCAGCAGCCCGGCGCACCCCCGCCGCGACATGACCAGCTACAGCCCCGGGACGTCCATGCGCATGCTGCAGAGCGACCTGCGCAAGGTGGCGCTCACAGACGGTAGGCAACTTAATTTGGAGCAGCACCAAGCCTGCCTTCGCCTGCGGGCAGTGATGGACCAGCTGCATGCGACGTCTGCATTGTGATGCAGGCTATTTGTATCTGTGAGGGCTTTTGGTCTGTGCTCGTGCAGACACCCAAGATGATTTTTTTGGCGCATTCTGATGGCGTCGGCTGGGCCCCTGCCCAGTGCAGCAGCCGCCCCGTCCAGCACCATTCATTCATGCAGCGACAACGGCTGCAGTGGCTCCGCATGCAACAAACGAAAGCAGCCTGAAGAGGTCTCCGGCAAGAAGACGGGTAGCACAGCATGCCATCTCGCAACATGCCTCAGCTGCTGGGTGCAGTTGCAGCAGGTTGCGGGGTGGCGTGCCGACCTGGCTCAGAAGTTCGAAATGGTGTACACAGTGTTCCCTGGTGTACGATGAATTGATCTTTCTGTACACTACGATTTGCTGGCAGCCTGGTCGTCCGTTTGACGGCAAGGGTCTGTGCTGCATAAGCTGCAAAGGCGATGGCATTGTAAGAGCGAGATTGATTTTCGCCAGTCTTTTGATGGGGACCAGTTTTGGATAACGGCCAGCGTCTCGAGAGGTTTTGACATCAGCAGATTTATTTGCAAGTTCCAGCAAGCAAGCAAGGGCAGCACACAACTGAAAACATCAAAATGTAACACAAAAAGAGGTTGAGGGGCCTGCAGCTGCAGACACGACGCGTGCATGCTGGATGAGACCTGCATCTGATCGCCAACGTGCAAGCACTTCGTTGCCATGCGTCTGCGCCAACATGCGGTCACAAGTGACGGGAGCATCCGAGGGAAAACACAGGGAAGTCAGAAAAGTAACGCAAAACACATCTGATTCGCAGTGCGCACATCAGCCTGCACCAGGCTGTGCGGTTCCCTTCCTCCGCGAGTTCCACACTCCGCCTCACACCCAGCTGTGGCTGTCGGACACAGGGGTCGACCCATCAGACCCCCGCGCTAATGTACCGGCGCTCCTGCGCCTGCAGGTACGCGATGCTGTGCATCGGCGAGCTGCCGCTGCCGCGGGCCCCGCCGCCGCCGCCGACGTCGCAGCTCCCAACGTCCTGCTGCGCGGCGGCGGACCGCATGACGTGCTGCGCCGCCCACTCGGAGGCCCAGGTCGGGCGCCGCTGCCACTCGGGCGGGCTGCGCGGCCGCTGGTGCTGCGCCCAGGACAGCAGCCACCCTCAGCAGGCGTCACAGCATTCAGTACACGCAAACGCTGCATGTGCACGTCCTGCCCGGATAAGCGCCAGCTGCAGTGCCGCTACACACATATGCCTGCCGGTGCCATCAGGCACCTGCTGTGAGGGACAGGCACACAGTGTCAAGCACAGGTGTACACCAGGTACTCATTCCGCACCTGGTGGCCGTCGGCAAAACTTGCGGCCGCCGCCTCGGGGCGGCCGAAGGACGGGCCGCTGTGGGTGCGCAGCGGGGTGAGGGCCGTCGCGGAGCAGCTGGCGCGGCGCACGTGGCGCGGCGGCAGCGGCGGCAGCGACGGCCGCCGCGTGGACGCGCCCTCACCCAGCTGCAGCTGCGGCTGCTGCGGGCCCCGCAGCCCGAAGGCCGCCGCAGCGCTGCCGTACCGGTGCGCGTGCGCGGACGCCGCAGACATGCTGGCAGCACGCACGCTGCGCTCCACCTGCAGAAGGTTCGAAGGCAGCTTAGTGCCTGCTGGAAGGTGTGTCCATGATGAAATCGTGACCTTCGACCAGAAGGTCCATTCAAGGCCAAGGTGTCCACTACTTGTCGGCCGCTAGCTTGCAACCAAAACAACCTGCGGCGCTGCGTCGTCGATCCACCAGGGCTCGTCCAGGGGCTCGGGCTGCAGCGCGGGCAGCGCGAAGGGGGTGCTGGCCGCGGGCGCCGCTGCGGCGCCGGCGGCGGCGGCGGGGTTGTGCGTGCTGGCGGGCAGGACAGCTGTACCGCCCGAGCCGCCCTGGTGCACCTGTAGCAGCGAGCGGCGCCGAGGGGCCTCCTCAGAGGGGCGTCGAAACGTTTCGCCAGAGGGTCGTCGAAATGTCTCCTCCGACGGAGCAAAGTCGGAGTCCGGGAACAGCGGTGGCGGCGGCGGCTGGTGGGCGGAGCTGCCGATGGACAGCCGGCTGAGGCTCTGGGCGCTGCCCGACGACAGCTGCCGCTCGAACGCCTGCCGCTGCGCCGCCTGCTGCCGCTGCGCCGCCAGCTCCTGCTGCCACGGCTGCCGGGGCGGCAGGGCCCCGGGCTGCGGGCTCGCCATACAAGTCCGCTGCCGCTGCTGCTGCTGCTGCTGCCTCTGGTGCTGGTGGAATGCCGAGTGCTGGTGCGCCGGGGGCTGCGGCGCGGAGTGCTGCTGGGAGGCAGACCGCAGCGGCTGCAATGGCGGCGAGACAACAGACGGGCGCCCGCTGCCCGGCGGCATCAGGGTCGCATCGATGGCAGCCTCCACCTCCATGGCGGAATATGAGTCCGATTCCCCTTCCTCGGCGGTCCAGCCGACAAGGTCGTGCGCTGTGAGCAGGGGCGGGGGCAGCATGGCGGCATCGGCGGGCTCGTAGCCCAGGATGGACGACTTGCGGCTCAGGGGCTCCGCCGGCTGGGCCTCGCAGTCGTCCAGCCCCTGCAGCACGCTGTCCGGCGACCAGCCGTCCTCCGATGTCCGTCTGAAGGCCTCCTGCAGGTGGCAGGCGATGCAGCGCTGGGACCAGTGAAGTCAACCTGCCTGGCTGCCTGGCAAAGGGCGCCACGTATATCCGTTTCTGTCTGTGGCAGCCTCAGATTGCAATGCGGTCAGGGTCCTGTAACTATACAACGGCGCCTCCAGTGCAATGCGTGCCCGTGTATTGCGTTGGAGGCAGGTACAGATCCGCTCAGAACACTGCTGGCAAATTGCGCCTCGGCACGCAGCGCCGGGAAGTACACAACGCTGCTAGACATCTTTAAACGCGTGTCGAGGCGTACGCGGCACGACTGTGTGCCCGGACACGCGCCAGCGGTGGTGGCCCCAAGTGCAAGACACTACAGGTGCAGCAGCGCACTTCTCCAGGTTTGCGACCACCTGAAAGTACAGCACACGCCTTCGGTGCATGAAGCATACCTCTGAGCTGCCACGGCGGCATTCAAGCAGGCCCTGCTCGCTGCTGCGCGCGAAGATGGCGGGGCCGGCATCGTGTTGTTGCAAATGGCTGTACTCCGTTGCACTCAGTGAAGGGCCGCACAGCTCCGACGCTGCCCACTGCAACCCTGCAGCACACATAGCGCTCCTTTGTACATGCTTGACAGTCGCGCGCCGTGAAGATGCACGACGCTCCTGATGGCAGAGATTACACCAATGTTGCAAGCCGCCGGGTGCAGCCCCACATAGGCGTTAATTCGTGTCGATCATGGCAGTTGTCGGCTAAGAGTACGATGCAATCTTACTTGAGGCGTGCTCCCAGGTGCTGCTCTCTGTTTCCAGGCCCAGAGCGCCGAAACCGAAATCTGCATCCAAACTCGCGGGTGCACTTGGCCTACGCACGCGTGGCGGTGCGTAGCTGTGCTCCATGCTACTGGAACAGCTTGCGTACTGGTGTCAGTGTGCCTCGGCCATTGGAACACCTTGTGACAGACTAGCGGCCCCCGGAGATTTTGGCACGATCCAGCGTGTGGCTGACTGGCTTCTTGGGTTCTGGGTGTACTGCGGCCGAAGGGACTTTCCAATTACGCAAGTGTACCTAAGCTTGGTTGACAAGCTTACAAGCTTACGGTTGACGTGTGATGTGCTGCACCGTAAAGCTTCAACGCGGCGGATCATGCAATTCTAAGCAAGAGCTCGCCGCTGCAACACTGTCGTTGCCAAAATTGGGTGCCTGTCCGCCAGCACAGCGCAGGCCACGTCTAAAGCACTGGGTGATGAAATAGTTCCTGGTTCCTACAAGTAAACTCCTAGTAAACTCTGCACAACCTGCTGGGAGCGGTGCGGCCACACCGCAGCAGACAAACCACCTCGCCTGAACTCTACGCTAAACCTCTGCCAGCAACCTACAAGTTCAAGGACGTCGCCTGGCGGGCCTGACTTCCAACCTGGGAAACTACATTCAAGGTCCCCATGCCTAACCTGATAGGTGAGCACACTGTGCCATCGCCACTTCTGCGGCATTGCGGCAGCACCTTGACCGTGGAACGCTGTTAGCAAGCCGGCGTCAGGACGCAGCACCGCCAGCTGCCGCCTCGCTGGACGCCAGCCGGCACAGGTTGCTCCAAGGTGCCCTGGGCGCAAGGCCCGCGCCCAGCAAACATCACAGCTGCACATCCCAGCGACTGGTCAGACCGCATCCGGCTCCGACTGCTGGCTGGCCGTGCTGCCACAGCACGGTTGCGCTGCCGTGCCGCCGCTGGCGCAGCCCAGCCTGCTTTGTAAAATCGACAGGCGCCGCCGCTCACGCGTCCATCTTCGGGCCGGCGGCGCAGATCTCCGCCGCCGTGTCCCCGCTGACAAAGCCGCCGCCCGATGCGTACCTGCAGTGCGGAAACACAAAGCCGCTCCGTCCATTGCTCAATCCACTGCTGCAGGGGTTGCTGCACAGCAGACTGAGCACAGGTGTGCATGTCTGTTATGCTGGCTGCAGGTGCTTGTCAGGCATCAGAAGGTGTGGACCGCAGCGGGCGCGCACTTCTTGAAGTTGGCGGAGTACAGGGAGGCGAGGTGGCGCAGCGCCCTGTCGAACTCGGCGCCGTCCTTCCACTGCGCGCTCGGCTGCAGGATCTCGTCCGGCACCCGGGACACCCGCTTGGGCACCTGCGATGGGACACAAGCATTCGAGGGGCTGCAGCAGCACACCATAATGCGTCTAGATTAGATGGTGCAGGGACTGGGCAGAACAGGCTGCTAGTTAGCGCCAAACAGGAAGGTTGACACTGCTGCAGCCCAAGCGACGCGCATGGGACAGCTGAGGTGTTGTCTTCATGCTCAGCTGCATCCTCCTGGCTTCACTGACAGGCATTTGGCGGTGACATGCCTGCTCGTTCAGTGCTGTCTGCAGCTCAGCATGCGACAGCGACCAAGACCAGGAAACAAGGGCCATAGCCGCCTCAGGGTAGATTTGCAGGACTTGCAATCTACCCACATCGACCCACATGTTGAAGCTCTGCAGCCCCTCCACATCGTGATCCTCAGCAGCAGCCCACCTGCAGGCCGAAGATGGGCGTCGCCTCGCACTCCGCGCCCGCCAGCTCGCCCGAGTGGATGGCGTCGATGATCGCGCGCGTGTGCTTCAGCTTCATGCGGTACCCGACGCCGTACCCGCCCGCCGTCCACCCCGTGTTGACCAGCCTGGCCGCAAGCAAGGCGTCAAGGTATCAGGCGCTGGACCATGGCAAGGGCGTCGGCTGCACGCCTGCCGCAGCCAGCCACTGCACCGACCCCACAGCCTGCAAGCAGCTGCTCGGAGCAAGGTGTGACGACACAGGGGTCATGCACGCAAAGGCAGAGTGCTCGGGCACACACAGATGCTTCGGCTTCGAACCCACCAGGCGGTGGAGCCATGCTTCTGCATCTTCTCTGCCAGCATGGACGCATACTTCATGGGGTGCCACTGCGGCAGCAGAATGCCAGCGTGTCAGCACCGAAAGCGAAGCACAGCACAGAAGTCCCATGCCACAGCGCATCCTGACACACGCATCGCTGCCTGGTGCCGCGGCACACAGACGCGTGCTCCACTTCCGAGGGCTGTCATCACGACGATAACGTGTTTCACCAGCGTCATCAGTGGCATGCGGCAGTTGTGCCTCACCATCAGGAAGGCGCCGCCGAAGCATGCTGAGAAGGTCGCCTCCGGCTCGGTGACGCCCTGCTCCGTGCCCGCCACCTGTGTGCACACACAGGGCAAAACGCTTGGTAGGCGGCTGCCTGAATGTGAGAGCCGGTGTTAGGGCTGACCATCAGCCGTGCCGGGGGCTCTGGGGCTGGCCAGCCAGGCAGCCGCTGGGCCCGGCGCTGGCGCACAGCGGCCGCGAGCGCCCTGTTGGGCAGCTGAGAGTCCAGCGGACGGAGCAGCAGAAAACGTTGCAGGGTGGCAACACGTGGGCACCTTGGCGGTGTAGCCGGAGATGAAGTGGTACATGGCCTGCGGGGTGGTGAGGCGGGACACGGGCGGCAGCACGCCGAATGCGTCGCAGCACAGCAGGATGATGTTCTTGGGGTGGGGGCCCACGCACGGGATGCGCGCGTTGGCGATGAAGTCGATGGGGTACGACACCCGCGTGTTCTCCGTCAGCGCGCTGCGTGGAGGGACAGATTTGGGTTCAGCAATCTGGCATAGGGACGTCAGACCAGCTGACGGTAAGTTGAGGACGCAGAAGCAGCCCAGGTCTCCGAGGGCAGATTTGCATCAGGCGGCTGGAGGCATGCGCCAGGATCCAAGGCTTTGCTGTGCTTGTATGCAGGGGAGTGCATGGTACATGTGGCGCGTGTGGGCCGGTGCATGACAGCGGCCATGCCCGCGCACTTGCTCATGAAGTCGACCTCGCGCGTGTACTCGTCAAACACCACGTTCTCCAGGATCGCGCCAAAGCGGATCGCGTTCCAGATCTCCGGCTCCGACTCCTGCAGGTGAAGCAAACCAGGCACATCAGTCGCTGCAGCTGCCTCCAGAATATCACTGCCGGTATGTAGTGCGTCAACAATGACAGACAGGTCGTTCGGTGAGCGGGCGCGCCCGATCATCAGCGGCACCTTCTTGAGACCGATGCACTTGGCGTAGCAGCCGCCCTCGATGTTGAACACGCCGTTGTCGGACCAGCAGTGCTCGTCGTCGCCGATCAGGGGGCGCTGCGGGTCGGTGGACAGCGTCGTCTTGCCGGTGCCTGGAGGGAGGACAGTGATGGCTTTGCTTGTCAGCTGCAGCCGCAGCCCTGCCCATCTGCAGCATCGGTACAGCAGCAGGCATCGCCCCAACAGGGTGGTGCGGCTGGCGGGAGGGCGCTCAAACGCGCACGAACCAACCAGACGAGTGGGAAGCTGTAGCCTTGGGGTGCACAGGCAAGTCGCAATCCGTTCGTGCCGCTTCGGCAGCCATGCAGCAGCCAACATGTCGTCTGACAGACTGTGGTGACATGTTGGAGGGCCTCGCACCCGACAGCCCGAAGAACAGCGACACGTCGTTGTCCCGGCCCACGTTGCAGCCGGAGTGCAGCGACAGGATGCCGCGCTTGGGCATCAGGTAGTGCATCACCGTGAAGATGCCCTTCTTCATCTCCCCCGCATACTGGCTGCCCAGAATCACCATCTCCCTCGCCTGCAGGGAAAATACAGAATCACCATCTCCCTCGCCTGTAGGTCAAATGCGCATACAACGATGACATGACCTGACTGCCTGGGGCGTGATGTCACAGGCACACCCAGCTGATAAAACCATTCCAGGCGTGTGGAAGCATCTGTGGTGCCCAGAAAGCTTTGTGGGCTAGGTCGCCGCAGAGCCGCCATGCAACCACCCACGATGCTCAGCACAAATGTGGCGAACGCATCAGGTCTGACCTTCAGGTTGACGTCGACAGAGCTGGAGGACGTCATGTAGGAGGTGTAGCGGTTGCAGGGGAAGGCGCCCGCGTTGAAGATGGTGAAGTCGGGGCGCCCAAAGGTCGCCAGCTCCGCCTCCGTCGGCCTGTCCTCAATCCGAAAACGCCACACTCTGAAACTTTGGCGCGTGATAACACTGGCGTGCACACCTGCACACAGGTGCCGGTCGCGAGGCTCTGGGTTTGTGCAGCACCAGAGGTGCGTTCTGGCGGCAGGGGCGCACCTGATCAGCATGTTGTGCATGAACAGGCAGTGGTAGGAGCGCGCCGACACCACCCGGATCTTGTACCTCGACTGCACAGCAGGGCCAGCTTACATAAGAACACAGCAATGGCAGGAGGGTGCTATTGAAAATCCATTGCTGGACCCTTCGAGCAAGCCTCACTGTGACACAAACAGGTCTAGAAAGGCCTGGGGGATGGAATAGAATGTGAGCGGCACCTCGGGGTCCCAGCCGGCGTAGCCGTCAAACACGTACAGCCGGTCCAGCATGTTGAGGTAGTCCACGGCGCGCTCGCGGTTGAGCAGGAAGGTGCGCTCGTCCATCTCGTAGTTGGGCGATCCGTTGCCGTCCTGGTTCCACCTGTCAGGCAAGCGCCGCATGGGTGTGAAGCAGACGGTCAGACACTGCCGCAGCCATGCGGGTCGTCTCAGCGTGACGTCCACTTGCTGATCCCGAGCAGCCAGCTAGTAGCAACCCAGGCACGGTAAGCTGCACAACCATGGCTGCACATGCCGCTGGCATAGGGCGGCAAGCTGCCGGGCTTGCGCTCGAGTGGGTCTAGCGGGCGGGGGCGCACCAGACGTCGGCCTCGGACTCCGCCTCGCGCACCACGCGCTTGTCCTTGGGCGTGCGCCCCGTCTTGGCGCCCGACAGCGTCGCCAGCGCGCCGCTGGACACCAGGTGGCTCCCCGGCTCGTACGCCAGCGCCTGCAGGCCCCAAACTTTTTCTATGTCAGACGCTCGTGCAGTCCAGTTTCAGGAGCAGCTGCTGATGGGGTTCAGTGCGCGGGTTGGCTCGCCATCCAGGAGGAGGAGACCCTATGCAACCTCAGATCACCCCGCTGAATGCTGCCAGTGCTGTACACCGAGCAACCCACATCACAAGTCTGGTGCATGATGGTCCTGCAGCAAGGTCTCCCGCCATACCTTCTCGTACAGCTCTGCTGGTGTCAGGTTGTGGTACACGACAGTTGGCTTGAGGCCAGCGTCCGACATCGCCGACATGAAGGTCGAGCGCGCGCCCTCCACCGTCTTGCGCTTGTCCTGCAAAGCATTGCAGAGCAATTTCAATGCCCACATGCCCGCGTGCTGAGGACAGGACACAGTGGCAAATGCTTGGAGTATGGAGGACTCAATGACAGCTGACAACAGGTCATGTGACCAAAGTGAGTCAATGTCATGCAGCCCATGTGACTCATGCCGTGCATGTGGCGCTTACATACACGCCTGAAACTTGTTAACAACCAGGCCGAAAGTGCTTGCCGCCTACACAGCCTGTACCATACAGCGGAGCAGTGTACCAGGCGTTGAGCGCACCTTCTTCTCGGTGGTGACCACCCTGGGTCCAGTCCTGCAATGTGCAAGTTTGTACCGGTGAGCAGTGGGACATAAAAACAGGTATGGTACCAGTAGCACGGCAGAGCATCGCAACCCGGCAACAGCGAGTCTGCAGCAGCACAAGGTGGGAGGGAACGCACGTCCTGGCCGCCGACTTGAGCGTCTCGCTGATTGAGCTGATCTGCTGCTGCTCGACATTCTGGTCTGCAGGAGCAGCACACAGGAATGATACTGATGCAGTGGCATGAATCGAGCACGCCTGATGTCGGAACAGAGCCTGTGCATGCATGCTTGTGTGCCTGACGGGGCATGCCGCAACGTTTGGTGTACACCTTACAATCAGCCGCGGTATGCAAGCAGCGGCTTGGAGAGACAGACGGCAACGCTGCAAGCACCCCCAATGAAGCTTGTGTGGGTCTGACACCATGATGCAAGCACATCTCATCACCCTTGGCGGGCCGCTTCGTGGACTTCTGCAGCTGGTGCAGCTGGTCCAAATCCTCTGCGCGCGGGCCATGGAAGTCGTCCGCCATGGTGCGCACCAGCGGATGCAGCGGGCTGCTGACATCGTCGTCCGGCAGCCTGCGGCACGCGAACGAGTGGTCGGATGACAGCGGCAGGGCAGCACATGGGTGCTTTCGAGTGGGGGCCTGTTTGACTGACTAAGGTGAAGATGTTGCTGATGCTGTCCAAACCAGTAGATCAGCCGCTGGTGCATACTACTGATGGATGGAAGGAAGTTTGCAGACGGGTGGCGGCGGTGATGGCAGCATGGCTGCAGGCAAGCACTTCACAACTTCAAGCGTGATGACAACAAGCTCACTCTGCATCCTCTGGCGTGCCGTTGGGGATTCGGCCATTTGAATGGTCACCCGCCATGATGCAACTTGTGTTGGCAATAGCCGCCGCCAATAACAGGAGGTCAGCCGCAAGGCAGACAGCAAACGCGCAACTGTCAAGGTCGTGCACGCCTCGTCAGCAGTCGGTACCCCCTAGAGTCCTCGTCCGCCTGACTGCGGTCCCTCACGAAACAAAAAGAATTTTGCCGTGCAAGGGGAAGAAACATGTCTTCGTATGGCTCACAGGCCAACAGGCCTCGGTCCCGTCAAGACTTGGCGCCCACAATGGGCACGCACGTCTCATCAGATCGTATGTTGACGTTGCAGCTTAAACAGCAGCACTTGCCTGTTCCAGATTCGACGTTTGTCTGCGGCAGTTGTGTGTTGTCGCAGTGCATTACAGAAGCATGACACAGGCCTTGTATATATATCAGCCCCGTCCATCCGGGGATCCATCCTAAATATGAGGATGATTTACAGCGCTCGCGCTCACATACTAACATTGTAAGCAGTAATGGGTGTGCTCGCCCCAGTGGACCCACACTGTTGGCAGACCAAACTGAGCGCCTGCGCCTGGGCGTGGGCGCGCTTCAGTTTCTGGCCCGTCTTTCTGGCCCACGAGCTTGTCATCCTTCCGCGCAGGTCTGGCGCCTGTGTACTGAACCTCTCTGCAACCTGAAAGGTCCATTGTGTTGCACTGCGCCGTGTGACACAGATGATGTCCGACTGCAATTTGACTGTGTGATGCTTGCGGATGCAGAATAGTGATCGACGAGCCTGCATGGGAGCAGAATGCCCCTGCTGCAGGACAGAAGTCACATGCTGCCGTGTCCGGGCTGCCGCTGCTGCAGTCACACTTCCAGTCTGCAATTGATGCGGTGCTCGAGCCCAGCGGCAACATCATTCTCAGGTCAGATTGTGCTGTTGCAGTGTCATGGTATGTCATGCCATGCCATGCAGGGCCTGCTGCTGTCCTACTGTCACATGCATACTTCGTCCATGGCATGAATGTACATGAGTCGGCAACCATGACCGCCACTGCAGACGCTTCGAGCACTCCTGGCGCCGCTCGTGGCTGCTGCTGTGGAACTCGGTGGTGTTCTACGCGGCCGTCGCGGCTCTAGAGTTCTTTGGTATCGATGCCCTGGTGGCGGCCTTCAAGCCCGAGATCACCCGCGTACTGTCTGCGCTGGCAGGTAGCCTTGCAGGATTGCTGGCTTCGGCACGAAAGCACCGCTCCAACGGTCGTCATTATTCCCCTGTTCTCGTTGTGTGCCGTGTCCATCAATATACACCAGCACTCCTCATACATCCACTCCATGTGCCACATGTAGGAGTATTTTGGAGGAGGGCGCCAGTTGCGCCCGGCACCCCAGTATCGATCATCAACCTTGCAGACCCGCATTTCTTGCTGCCATACGATGCTGCAGCGTTCCCTTTCAGCACCAAGACTTCCAGCAAGGCCAGCGGCGGCAGCAGCCACGAACCGAACGGCAGCGCTACCAGCTCTTACGAACACAACAGCACTGCAGCCAATGGCAGCACGGCTATCAATGGTGACCACAGCAGCATCGCACACGGCAGCACGGCCAGCGCCAGCGACAGCCACGGAACAGCCGAGCGCGGCAGCCCGCCGCTGCGCAGGCAGCTCGTCGGCGGCTGCAGCGTGTCGCTGGGCGACGCGCACCTGCTCAGCATGTGCGCCAAGCTGGTGTATGAGGAGCCGCCCCGCATCCGCGCAGTCGCTCGCATGTGAGCAGCGTCGACTTCGATCCGGGCAGCTGTCTCCTACACATTGCGCCTGGTCCTGAAGTGCTCTGCTGATGTCTTGCGGCAGGGCTCCCGTTGCGTCAATGGCAGCAATGCGATGTATATGCTGTGCTTGCGCAGCAGCTGCTACTGGCTACTGCAGCAACACCACCTTCGCTGGCATGCGCAAAGCAATGATGTGCACCTCTGGTCTGCCACCAGGTGGGGCCTGCAGTTTGGCGCCTGGCGCTGTGTGCCGTCGCACGCGGCGGGAGCCTGTGGGTATGTGCCGGACGTCATCTGGATGGCGCTGGCGACGCCGACGGCCGTCATCGTCGCCTTCCGGGGCGCCGACCCCTTCACCCAGGTGCCGCTTTCGGTCCTACATTTGGCAGGGCCATGTCGCGGCTGGTGTCATACCGCTCGCCAGCAGGTGGCGCTCAGGCTGGTGCAGAGCTCAGAGGCCTTCCGGCGAGCGATGCCTTGACGGTGCGGCACTGCAACATGCAGGTCAGCAGGCGGGCAGATGTGCCGACAATGCTGGCGGCACGGCCAGGGATGGGTGGCGTGCTGCTGGGCTTCTACAGGTAGGCGGGGAGATTTGTGATCATTGCAGAAGGCACACAGCGTAGTGGCTGCCTCTGTTTGGTGCTGGGTCGGGCAACTAATGAGTGAAGGTTCCTGGCCTGCTGCATTGCTGTGCAGGGCATTCTTTCACCAGTGCGATGCTGGCGATGCTCCGGCCACGCTCAACAGCTCGCCGTCAGGCAAGCACAACCCCCTGAGTCCTCGCATCTTGCTGCTCAACTGACCAGCCGGCCATAGATGACAGGGCAACAGCGGCGTTTGCTTCCTTCTATGAGGGCACATGAACATGCGGTCACTGTCGATAGGGTTCAAGTCTCTGTGACGCACGTCTGTCACACGCACAGGGGCACTGGCGGCGGCAGCAGCTTCCGGCATCCCGCGCTGCGAGTACGATGTGCTGGAGCAGAAGCTGCAGGGCCTCATGACGGGCAGCAGGAAGCTGTACCTGACGGGCCACAGCATCGGCGCTGGCCTCGTCGCCATGTTTGCCCAGGCGCTGTATGCAAGGTGCGGCCGTTCAACCAACCTTGCCCGCAATTAGATATGAGTATCTCCTGGTGCTCCAATGCCACTGAATGCACGGCTGACCCCTCCCGCAGCGGTGCTGAGGCAGTCTGCGCCAGATTTGCAGGCTGCAGGCTGGGGCCAGAGGTGTTGACCTTTGACGATGCACATCAGTCAGACATGCAGCTCGACGAGAGAAGGCAGCTGTCAAACGCATGCAGAGGCTCTCCGCTGGCGACGAGGGTCGGCGGCATCGCCACCTTTGGGCAGCCGCGGTGGGGCGACCCTGTAGCGGCGGCGCTGTTCAACGAGCGCTTTGGCGACCGCTGCCTGCGCATCACGCACGCCAGCGACATGGTAGGCTAATTTCTGGCAGAGTCGGCTGCTGCTTTCCTCTGCTAGAAGCACCCTACTGGCTTTTGAAGTGCAGTCTGAAACACAGTGAACGTGCACACATTTGCAGGTACTACATGACACCTTGCACATACATATAGCTTGCATTTGCAGATCCCGGAGATCCCGACGGCATATGTAGGTTACCAGCATGCGGGATGTTGGGTGCACATCACCTCAGAAGCCCTGGGGAGAAAGGGCGCCGCGCGCCTGATCTCAGGTCAGCTGGTTGCTGGAGTGCTGCCGTTGCTTCAGCACAGTAGCAACAATTGCACGCCGAATGCATCCGCAGACACCATCACAGACCCAGGCAGTGCCAAATGACGGCATGTCTCTAATGTAGAGGCTGAACAACCGGAGGCGCTTGCAGCGGCTGTCGCAGCGGAGGATGTGTCGGCTCTGCCACTGGGGCTCAAACGTCTCGCCACTGCCGTACAGAAGGTACAGATGCAGAGAGCAATTACAGCCATTCGAGTGGGTCGTGTTGCTGCGCCCTGTCAGCCAGCCCATTGTTTGTAGGCGCCTGGGCCCGCCCGCATGCTGATGCTAGCTACACAGCTGAGCTGCTGCCACTTTGCATCCACCAGGTTCGTACCGGAAATAGCACAGTACAGTGGCGGATGTCACTGCCCCGCATTGTGAGCTCTGAACCTTGTCATCGCTGTATCGCCATGAACGAGCACTCCATCAAACCCTGCAACATGTTGTCTTCAGGCCGACTGGCCGCTGGTCGCCTGCCGCGCCGGCACGCTGCTGCTGCCGGGCATTGGGGACCACTTTCCGTGGGACTACGGGGCGGCCTTGCGGGACGCTTTGCTGCAGGGTGGGTCACACAAGCAGCAGTAGAGCCATGTGCCGTGCTTGCCATTCGCACGTGCATCACCGCACTAGGAGCACGATGCAGGAACAGTCCACACAGCAGTCGGTCTAAGGCTCGAGCATCGACAATGAGGTGATGGATGCTCCCGTCCCCTCAGCACAGCAACAAACACGACGTCCTTGCGGGACGCAAAGCAGTCACTGACCTGATCTGCCGTCAGAGGGGGGGAGCCGCTCAAAACTGCACTCATCGCTGGTATTCATGTTGTCGCACTGGTCAGTTTCATCGTGTACTGCTACTGAAGCCATTCAGAACCTCTGAATATTTGCTTGCTTCCTGCAACATGCCATAGGTCCGCAGTCATTTCTGTTCGCCCTCAGGACTGTTGTATCTTGAGTCCAGGTCACCTTCTGTATATATAAGTGTTGTTGCAGCGTGTGGTTGCCCAGCATGTCACGGTATGTACCAGAGGTACCATAGATGACTGTAAGGTGTCAACGTGCTGCCAGCTTGTGCGTTCGGAAGTTCACTCCCTGCAACACAACTCACCACATTTGTTTGGATCACACGCAGCCTCATGACACATCATTTCTGCGCATGCCTGGTTCTCGAGTCTATTCAGACTCAGCAACGTCTGCAGCCGCCCTGCAGCACGGCCGACGGCATGGCGATGTCGTCGCAGCAAGCAACATGTCCCGACTGTTGTGCAGTACATGGTCAGCTTTGGGTAGGGAATGCTGACAGCACGCCTGTTGCGCTCGCCTTGCATGCCATAGCTGTAGTTTGATAAACAGCGTGTGCATGTGGGCTGGCATGCTCTCGGCTGAGGACAGTGCAGCGCATCATGTGCAGTCCGATCGAGAGCTTCCTACGTGACGGCTTTGCTGAAGAGCGCTGAGACTATCGCAAGCAGCGTTGGGTGTCGGCGGTGCATGACTGCTGCCTGCCTGCTGCAACGGCTTGCTGCGGGCTCGCTGCAGTTGGCACTGCACCACACGCACAGCTGTAGAATGCTTTCGTCGCTGGGCAGCAGCACCAGCGCCGCGCATGTGCCATGCGTGGCACGCGCTGCAAGGCAGCAGCCGCTTTCGCGCCTTGGCATAGGCAGCAACCCATGTGCCTGCACCGGATGTGGCAGCGGCACATCGGCATTCTTGTCGCGCGGAAGACGGTTCAGCACCACAGCAGGCGCCAGGCACGCGATCGCATCGGCTACAGGCAGGCAGTTTGCCGGCGGCCGGGCGGTTGAGCGGCCGCCAGGTGCAGAAGCGCCACCGCCACCGCCGCCGCCGCCGCCAGCCAGCCCACAGCTGCAGCCCCAGCAACGGGGCCGTCCCAGCGGCGACCGTGGACCGCCTGCCAGTAGCGATCCCGGCCTGCAGCCGCCGCAGGACAGGGCTACGCCGCATCGGGATGCGGCGGCAGCACCACAGCATCCGCGGCGGCGGCAGCAGCCGAGGGCGCTGCGTCGTTCGACGCCGCCGCCGCCTGCAGCCGACAGAAATGCTGCGGCAGCCGCCGCAGTCGACGCTGCGGACGCCGCTGCAGCTGCCGCAACAGGGCCTCCTTCTGGGGCTGCCCTGGGCAGTGTGGATGGTCAGGTGACCTCCAGCAGCGGCCGAGACGCCTTTCTGGCGACCGACAGCAGCTTCCAGTCGCTGGGCGTCGGCGAGCCGCTGGCGGCGGCGCTGCTGGCGGCCGGCTTCCCTCAGCCGTCACACGTCCAGGTCTGCACATCCCCTCCATGACATGCTCTGGCAGTGCATGCTCTGCCACCTACGCTGAGCGTCGCATGCTCCGGCAGACCGCAGATGGGTCAGTGGTCCCCGCTGTGTGCTGTTGCTGCTGAGAGGAGTCGAGCGGGTCCTGGCAGCACAGTTGGCATGCATGAGCACTTGGCTGACACGATGTGCAGGCGCTGGCGCTGCCGGCGGTCCTGGCGGGCGGGGACGTGGTGCTGGCGGCGGAGACGGGCAGCGGGAAGACGCTCGCGTACCTGCTGCCGCTCATGCAGCGGCTGCTGGCGCGCGGCGCGGGCGCGCAGGCGGCGGAGCAGGACGGCAGGTGGCCCCCCCGCCCAGACCCAGCAGCACAGCGGTGTCAGCGCGCTCAGAACCGCGCGGGCCCCGCTGCCGCACCAGCTTGGTGTTTTAGCGCAGGAGCCGCTGCGCCTTCATTATGCGGCGCTCAGCCCCGGATGCAACCATGTGCGGGGTGCTGCCTGGCTGCCAGGGACCCGCGCCAGCGGCTCCTGTGTCAAAGGCCTCGCAACCGGCAGCGCGATGCTTGCAGGTGGTGCGACGTCGCGCTGGTGCTGGCGCCGAACGTGGCGCTGTGCCGGCAGGTGGTGGCGGCAGTGGACAGCCTGAGGGGCCCAGACAATGCGCCGCTGCTCAGGGCTGCGCACCTGGCATCGGGGTCGCCGCCGCCTCACGGGCGGGTAGACATCGTGGCCGCAACTCCCGGTGAGTCGTGACACATAGTGATCCTTGACCTGGCTCGACGTGGCAAGGCTATTCGTTTGGCACAGCGCTGCAGCGATGTCGCGAGAGATGTGTGCGTCAGCCGCTTGGCCAAGGCTGAGGCGTCCAGGCGCTGACTGCGGACCAGTTGCAGCACTGGCCGTGTGGGCCCGCGGCTGAACTGCCCACTTGACGCCCTGACTCGGCCTTAAAATGGCATGGGCCCGTGATCCGCAGGCGGGCTGCACGGCATGCTACACGGCGCGTGGTTCGGGCCGCAGTGGTCGCGGGAGGGGCTGCCGGGTCGTGTGGCGGCGGTGGTGCTCGACGAGGCCGACGCGCTGCTGGGGGGCGGCTTTGCCGACGCCACCGGCCGCGTCCTCGAGGTACGCACTCGCTGGGGAGCCTGACGCCCCTCGGACAGCCCACCGTCCAGATGCTTGGTCCTGTCGGACGAGTTTGATGACGTGCAACAAGGCTGCTGTTCAGATGTCAGCAGGCTGCCTGGGGCCGCTCCACTGCAACAGTTGCACAGTCGGTGCAGTTGGTCTCGCAGCGGCTGACCCCTGTCGACGGTTGAAACGTCAGCCAGCAGCCAAGGCAAGACCAGGCAAGTGGCCTGGCGGTGACAGCGGTGACCGACGCCCGTGACCAGTTGCCGCCCGCGCAGATGCTGCGGCTGGATGAGCGGCGGGTGCGGCGGGGGCAGGTGGCCTGGCAGACGGGGCTCTCGGAGGCGGAGGTGGACAGGCTGCCGCGCCAGTTCCGGTCCGCAGCCTCCTCAGGTCAGCTGCGCCTGGCTCCGTGCTTGCCGCTGTGCCTGTCGGTGCGTCGTGGTCGCTGTCGTGGAAGTGTCCCGCAGCGCTGCCGTGCGGCACCCTCGTCGGGTGTGCCCCCTGCCCAACCCAGGAGCTTGGCACGCTGGCCGCGCCAACAGCGTCTAGTTCCCTGAACGCGTGAGCCTTCGGGCTGCGCCCGCAGGCCGTCTGCCTGCGGCAACACCGATGCAGCAGCTGCTGTGTCTGCGCTTCGTTGCCGTCGCCACCGCCGCCCGCTACTGCCGCTTGTTGTGCGTGCAAACCCCCAACTGCTATGCACACCCCATGGGCTGTGTATACGTGGCATCCAAAACCTGAAAGCTCGGGCGCAGGCGGCGTGGCGGCCCTGGAGGAGGCGGGGTACGCGCTGCCGCCGGAGCCCAGGCCGCTGGCGCCCGCTGCGGGGTGGGCCGCCGGCCCGGCGAGCGGCGGCGCGCCGTCAGACGCCGACGCCCGCCACCGCATGTGAGCTGTCCCCATCCAGCCAGGTCGTGCTTTCCGGAGGGCCACGCTCCAGCTGGCACACTTCGGGAATGCACACACCCTAACGTGGCAGTGCAGCTAGGGCCACCATGCCAGCGCGCTAGAGCCCCTGCAGCAATCCCCACCACATCGCCGTCCCTGTCACTGTGCACCGTCTGGCAGCGCCAGAGAGCTGTCTTCGGCACCTCAGCCTCTGCAGCAGCCCCCAACATGCCTTTCTCCCTGTCGGTGTGCAGCGTCTGGCGGCGGCAGTACGTGTTCGCCGGCGCGACGATGCCGGCGGAGGGGACAAAGAACGTGGCGGACGAGCTGCGGGAACGCCACCCCGGGGCGACCTGGCTCGCGGGCCGGGCGCTGCACCGGGCGCAGGCGGCGCTGCGGCACGAGTGGCGGCGGGTCGACGAGGCGACGCGCCTCGACACGCTGCAGGCGCGGCTTGTTTTGCGCACTGCGTGCTCAACTCACTTTGCCTGGGCTGCAGACATGGTGACGCTGGACTTGTGAAGTGCAAGGTTACCACCACATGGCAAGCGGTTGATGTTTGCTATCATGCGCCCGCAGGGGGCCCCAGCCCAATGCGATGCAATTTGCATCCCTGACCCCTTACGTGAACACCAACCGTGTGGCGCGTGCGCAGGAGGTCGTCAGCAGCCGCCGCACGCGCACGCTGGTGTTTGCCGGGAACGTCGCCGCGGCAAACGCGGCGGCAGATGCGCTGGCGGCGGCGGGGCTGCCGGTGATGGCCTACCACCGCGGGGTGCCGGCCGCCGAGCGGGACGCCGCGCTGGCCACGCTGGCCAGGTGGGTCAAGAATGTAAGAGTGGAAGGGTATAGCAGGGTGAACGGATGTAGTAGAAAGGTGGCGAGCGTGTGTGCCCAGGCACCAGCGGTTCATCTGAGTTTCTGCCAGGAGGGCTGCAGTCATGGGCAACCCTGCGCAGCCGGCTGGCTCCTCTTCAGCTTCTGTTGCCCGCAACCACGTCATGCCCTGCCGTGTGCATGCGCCACCCCTGCCAGTGCCGCTGGCAGCACCTCGCCACCGTGACTGCAGCTGCTTGTGGGCGCTCTGACGCGCAGTGCCATCGCCCCACCCTGCAGGGAGCCGGCCGCGGTGCTGGTGGCGACAGACGCCGCTGCCCGCGGCATCGACATCCCCGCCATCGGGCACGTGGTGCAGGCGGACTTTGCCGCCTCCGCGGTCGACTTCCTGCACAGGGTGGGTGCGGGCCAAGCCTGCCTGGTGTCCGGCTGAGCGACGAGAGGGACCAGCGGAACGACACTCGTGCAACTATGAGATATTTCGAGTCTGGTCCCTATCCCTGATTTGATTCTCTCTAAGAGAATCAAATCAGGGGCGCTGGCACTGGATGCGCTGACGTCCACCATGCTCGACACCCACACGTGATTAAAAGGGCTCACAGGCAACCTGCATCTTGATTCGACGCCTGTGTGGGTCAGCCGGTGCGGCATTATCGTTCACCGTGGGCACAGGGTGTGCTGCACGTGGTGCTGTGGCTCCAACCCTGCTGCGTCACCTGTGCCGCAGGTGGGGCGCACAGCGCGGGCGGGCCGCGATGGCCGCGTCACCTCGCTTTTCGACGAGCAGTCTGCGCCGCTGGCGCAGGCCATCAGGTGCACCCTGAACCCCAAACTACAGATCCGCTCACAGCCTGGCAGCGCTGCACTATCAGCCATGCATGCAGCAGACCTCGGTCCGGTGTCAGGGCGGCAGTGGCAGGCAGCTGTCAGGTGACAGGTGCGCGGCTGTGCAGCCTCCGCCTGCTGCGGCGGGACAACCTGCGCACGTCGGCAGACCCACACGCGAATGGCGCAGATGCTGAGTTCACACCACGGTAGCTTAGCACTAGCTTGATACGTAGGGCAGTGCTTTAGGAGTGTGCAACAGAACTGCTGCTTTACGCTGCAGGGAGGCTATTGAGGCGGGGCAGCCCATTGAGGGCGCCTTTTCCAGAAACCGCTCTTTCCACAAGAAGCTCAAGAAGTACGGGCAGTATGTGCCGCGTGGGCAGGCGGGCCCGCAGCAGTGACAAGAGCTCTTATGTGTACATACGGCTGGCCCGCTGTTGCGATCTCTCTTTGACAACAGAACGTGCGTACAAACATTGCAGTGCTGGAGGCAGCTGCTTGACAACAACCACAACTGCTGGTCTTGATAAACTATCGTCCAGTCCTGATGCTGCCTCGTTGCAGTGCCAATGCCCCGATGTGTGTTGGTCAGTGCACCATGGCCGATGCCATGGCGGCAAACTCTGGAGCGCTCATATCCAGGTCAAACTCCAAACCCTCGAGCAGCGCTGCATCAAGATGATCATCCTGCAGAACAAGCACCACGCTACGGATCCGTGTCACAGCTGCAAGCGTGAACTCTGCTGTCAGGTTGGGCGCTCATGCCCCTACAGATGAGTCCAGTAGACCAGAAATCCAGAAATCAGCAGCGCCAGTCAAATGCGCACCTGGTGGCTGATCAGCGAATCGAGGAACCCAGAGCCATAGGTGTCTGCAGACGACACGGCGGGTGCACTGGGCATCTCCACATGCTCAAAGGCTTGCATCTGCAGCAGCAGTGTGTAAGCACATGGTCTGAACAAGCCTGCTTCCAGCACAACCGTCACAGGTCACCGCTGTCATGGTGTGCCACCATGCTGCAATAGTGCTATTTGCATGGGCATCAGTTACAATAGGGCAGTAGGAATGAGACAGAATGTCGTTAGATTGCACACCTGCGCTGGGTGCTGTGGAAGCACTGACGGTGGGCCAATGGGTTGCTGGTCGGGTGGCAGCGGCGTGTTGCCGACCAACTGCATGGCCTGCAGGTGGGGATGCTGTGGCAGCACCGCAGGTGGGCCACTTGGTACGTGTGCACTTGCCGTTGAGGTGGGCGGCTCTTGCGCAAACATGCGGAATAGCTCCTGTGCCAACAGATGCGCATCGTGATACGTTTGCATGGCACTCGTTCAGTCAAGGCAGAAACCGGTGTCCACAAGACCGATACACGTGTTGCCAACGACCATACAGCACGCTCTGTGGACTGCAGGCGCGTGTGAATAGTGTCACACAGCGCACCTCATCTTGCTGCTGAAACAGGCCTTGTGGGGCAGAGCTGGCGGCCGGCTGGGTGTCGTAGTAGGGCGGTGCTTCGTGCAGGGGCACGTGCTGCAGTCGACAGAACATGAACAGATTGCGAACTTTGGGGGGAACGGGCTGGGATGGAGGTCACACAAGATCAGCATGTAGTCTGCAGGGGTGTCTGCATTTGCAATGTGGTGCTCAATGGTGGAAACAGTGCAAGCAGTTCAGCTGCCTCCGGTCAAGCACCTGCATGGCCACGTCGTGCATGGGATGTGGCAGGGACGCGGGAACATCCTGCAGCAGGTGGTTGAACGACGGCGGCGGCGTGGTGATGATGGGCAGCGTGCCGGAGCCGCTCCTGGCGCGCTGGCTGCACGGAGTTAGCAAGCAGAAGCGAAGTTGTAGAAGGCATGGCGCCAGCCGTATGAACGGATTCAAGCAGGCGTACAAGCAGGCACCGTGTGCAGTACGGGAAGAGCAGGTCACTGGGCTCTGTTGGGTCAGCCATGTAAGCTTGGCAGGGCTGCAGTCCGACCAAACTACCAGTGGACTCACCTCAGGGCCTCGGTGTTCAGGGCTGCGCTGCGGTGACCGCCCACGAAGGGCATGGTGGCGGATGACGCGGCCAGGTGCTCCCACCCCTCAGTGGCCTCCTACAGGGCAGCCATTCCACAGCAAATCAGGCGAGGGAAGCACTGACCAGCAATAGATTTCTTCGGCACCGGGGCCAGCGTTGGCGGCGTCGCCAAGCAAGGCGTGGTCAGCACAGCAGCGTGCTCGAGCCGGGCAGTCGTGCGTACCGCGGGTGCGAACATGGGTGCCTCACTGTAGCGCTGTCCTGCCTGCAGTGGGCCTGTGGATCAATGGGATGGAAGCCATGGTCAGTAGCTTGCTGTCAAGTACTAGACCAGGTGTTCAGGTCTGCAAAACAGCTGCGGCACACCAAGCAAAGGGCATGTTACCTGCAACATCGTTGTGCATGCAGTGGGCCCACGAGTGTGCACCAGAGGCCGCCGGCAACCCCAAGCAGCACACACCTGCGGCGTTGGTGCGACGGACGCTGGGCGGCCGCCGCCGCTGGCGCTTGGGCGGGTGGCGCTCCTCCTCGGCGTCCGGCCTCAGCTGCTTCCTGCTGCTGGACGCCGCCGGCGCGGCGGGCCTCGCGGCCGCCCCCGGCACCAGCGTCTGGCGGGCGGGTGGCAGCCCCCCCGCGCCAGCCAGGCTTGCCGCCAGATTCCGTGCCTTCTGCTTCATCTCTGCATTGTATGCCGGCTGCAAGGCAGAAACATTGCTGCATCATCCGATGTTCTCCGCAAGGAGATTGCCAATGCAAGTGCATGGTACAAGTACATGCAGCTGGGAGTTCGAATGGAGTGTGCGCAGCGTCAAATACAAGTCAAACCCGACACGCGCCCACCGCAAAGGCCATGAACATGAGGCGCTGGGCGTCGTTGAGGCCCGGCAGCGCAGCCAGGTCCCCTGCATCGGCGGCAGCTGGCAGTAGCGGCGTCAATCGCTGGCGCTGCAGCGGTGGTGGCGGCTGCGCCTGTCGCCCCGATGCGGGCGGCAGCAGCTGCAGCGGCTTGGACGCTGCTGTGTTCCGGTGGTATGGGACGCCCTCTGCAGCAAAATCAAGGCCCAGGTTGCAGCGTTAGCAGAGCAGAGACAGGCGAGGCAGGCATGCAACTGCAAGGCGGGGCATGGCCCACGGCTGGCAGGGACAGCAGCTCTCTCAGGCTTCGGAGTCACCAACGCGAGCAAAGGACGTCAGGCTTGATGCCGCAGTATTTTACCTGGTGGGACAGATGTGGCCGCGCCGCTGCTGCCGCCCGAGCGTGCGTCGATCGAGCAGCCGCTGGCTGCACGTACCAGGTCCCCGGTGCTCCGGCCGCCACTGACGCCAATCGAGGCGGACTCCTCGCCACTGCTGCCGCCAGCGCTGATGCTGGTGTCGGCGTCCTCGGAGCCGACGGCGCCGGTGGTGCTTGCTGAGCGGCTGCTGCGGGGGCTGCCAGCCTTGCACAGCAGCACATTTACGGCTGCGGCCACGTCCGGCGAGCTCGCGACCTTGATTGCCGGCACCGCCGGTGCACGCTCCAGCTTGATGACCGTCCGCAGCTCGCCATCACCGGCGGCCGCCTGCACTGCTGGCGGCTGTGGCGCACCGCCAGAGCCCAGTAGTGGTGCCTGCTCATGTATGACAGTGGCTGCAGAGGGTGCATCAGCGGCCTCCGGCGTGGCAGGGGCGCCGCTGCTGCTGACCAGCACCGCCTTCATGTCACTGGTGTATATGTCCGCGTCCTGCATCAGCAAATAAACCATGCAGGGCTCATCAATCGGCTGCTCAGCAGAGCTTGACCTGCTGCCTGGCTTGCGTAGCACAGACGACAGGCGCCTAGGCACAGTTTAGCAGGCCAGAGCCTTTACGCGCGCTGCGGCAGTTGCTCGCTTTGAGCGGCAAGATAGAAGGCAATGCGCAACATCTGTGGGGCTGTGCCATGCTATCGTCACCGACGTACCTGCAAGCAGCTTGCCAGGCTTGAAAGGAAAGCATAGCTGGGCGCCGGCTGCGCCACCGTGCAGGCCACCTCCAGGGCGGCAAAGGCCTTTCGACGGTCCGCATGCTCGAACAGCGGCAGCGCCAGGGCGACGGTCATGCAGCAGCGCGCCAAGGCGGCCTTGCGGGTCGGCTGCACGTGCGTGCGTGTTGCCTCAGGCTGCGCCGCGCCGGCGACCGCCTCGTTGCGCTCGAACGCCGCTGCGACGAGGTCCTAAGGTCAGCACAAGAGCTTATCACCGCATTGCTTGCGGCCGCTGGTCATATGCTGCGCAAAAGCTGCCGCAAAGCGGGATACGCAGTGCTTGCCAAGGGGGTGACAAAAAGGCACCACCTGTGCCCCAAGCGGCACCGCTTCCTCGCAGCTCAGGCAGCGCAGCAGCGCCGCGCGCTCGTCAGAGCCCCAGCAGACAAAGGGACGCCCCTGCGCAGCAAATGGCTCAGTGTGAGCCGGGCCCGCGGTGCAGCGGGCAAGGGAAAACTAGCCCCAAGATAACGTCAGGCAGACCGGGCGCGCCACTGAACGCCACATTGTGTCAGGGGAAGGAGACTCTCAAGATACCTTTGCCTTCAACAACGACACTCCATCGTCACGAGTGTCCGGCGTCCAGGCCTGCACGCGGGGCAGCACCCAGTGAGTGTGGTCCCCTGGCAAACAGAGGGCCGCAAAGCAAAGCGGCCCTGTGTCACCGCAGTGGAGCTCGCAGAACGCCATAAAACTTCCCAGAGGTCTGCACCCCTGTGGCCAGCGCACAGGGGCGCCAGAGGCGTGGAGTTCACGGTCAGTGTGGTGTGCACGTGAGGCCAGACGGCTGCCTCTGCAGCGCAGTCCAACAGGTGCGCTGCCCGTGCTGAAGCCCAACCAAGCGTGAAGACACAAATCTGCGCCGAACGCACCTGGAGCAAGCAGGCTTCGGCAGGGGCAGAGGCAGAACAGCTGGAGATGGCAGACTGGATCTTTGCCGCCAGGGGCGCGCTGAGCATCAGAGGGCTGCGAGGCGCTTGATGAGACCTGGGTGCGAGGCCTGCCGTTCTCGTTGAGCCGCTTGGCTGCTCTGCAGTGGAGATATTGTGGGACCTGCAGAAGAGGCCAGAAGGCGGCTCGTGCCGGCACGTGAGCGGGACAGGCGGGTCTAAGCTAAACCCTGCCAGTCTGCAACGGTTGGCATGCAGGTCTTCCTGCGGAAAGCTGCACCATGGTTTCCTTCACCACCGACAGCACGCACTTGTCATTTCCTGAATGATAAGGAGCCCCGCAAGAGTGTGAGCTGCACGCATGTGTGGAGTCATAAGCTCCCGGTGGGTGGATGCCACAGTGCTGCCGCCGCCATCTAGCGAGCAATGGCTGCCACTCAAATTGCATGTCATCAGGAGTCCGGTGTAGGCAGTCAAGCACTCGTCCAGGTCTTTGGATGCATGCCTGAGCTGGCTGCATGCAGCAGTATGCACGGCGACCTCGTGATGGTCAACTGGCTTGTGCCAGAAGCTGGCCACAGCACAGGCATGATATACAACATACGATATGGCAAGTGGCGACACATGCTGCTTGTTCACGGTCAAGCTGTCGAATCTGTTGCGGTGCCAACTAAATTGTGGAAACTGCACATGCGGAGCCTGAGCACACTACTGGCCACACCATCAAACCTGATCACATTGGCTCGGTGCAAGTCCACATGGAGCACAACCGGGAGCACAGACTTGACACTCATCAACTCGTGCCAGGAGCTTCATCGGATACTTCGTTGGCTTCTGGGGCATTAGCAAAAATATTGCCATGAGCCACTTCGTTATAACTATTCATCCAAGTTGACCTCGGCGCAGCAGCAGCAGCTGCGTGCTCCTTGTCACACAATGGCCATTCCTGTTGCCAGTGCATTCATCCCGCCACAGCCCGAGCAGTCTGCAGCATGCAATTCAACACAATGAAACGGTTTCAGTCGTGTCATCACTGAGGAAGTGCAGTGATGGGCAAGCATCACACCAGCAACGCCAATTTGCAGCAGGCGACTCATACACAGCACTGCAGCGTCATGCAACAGTCAGCACATCCGCACATTAATGTACACTGCGGCGCTGCCCACTGGCGCTGTGTACTTCGGCCGCACGCACTTTTCAGCGCCCTGCGCTGGCAAGGACATCGTTCAGTGCATGTCGGCATGGAGCGGATACAGTGTAGCAGCTACCTATGCAGCGGTGCCTGGTGTGCTGGCGCTTGTTTGCGCTGCGGCCCTCAGCGGCAACAATCTACCATTTGAGCGAGCAGCGTCCTCCGACATGCGCACCTGGTAGGTCCAAAGCGCCGGCAGCCGGATGCGGCGTGCATACCAGTTGCCATACTCCAGGGTGGGCGCCGAGCCGTCCGTCACCAGGAAGCTGGCCTGGTACACGCGGTCTGTGTTGGTGTAGGCGGTCCTGAGCAGCGCAGAAGCCGATGTCTTTCGGCACGAGCTCTGCAAGTCCGCGCAGACCACCCTCGCTGGCACCGTATCACAGGGTCAACCCATGCGACTCGAAACAAGGTGCAGATGCCTGCAGGGCTGGCGTGCCAGTGATGCCACGACATCTGCAGGCTGTGTGTGGAGGGTGAGGAGGAGGGTCTGGGCTGCTGACAGCAGCGCCGCACCTGCGCTCCGCCAACACGCACAGGTTGTACTTGCTGCCGTCCTGGTACATCACGCAGTCGCCCGCCTGCGACTTGGGGTCGCTGTCCTCGCACGCAAAGAAGTCCAGGTGCTTCTGGATGGGGACCGACCCCCCGCAGTTGTCGTACAGCGGAATGACCTGTGGCAGGATCTGCACCTTCAGCTCGGCAGTCTGCCGGGCTCAAACCGTTCACAAGCACGCGTCCTGAGGCAGGTGATGTCGAAGTCACACGGCACTGCTTTGCCGTGCCGGTCACTCCCCGTGTTGTGCTTAGAGGATGGCCGTGGCGGACCAGCAAACAACACCCCTCGGATCACCTGGTCGTTGGTGTTTGACAGCACGTCCAGCCAGCAGTGGTACTTCAGGTTGGCCGGATAGATGCACAAAGGGGCAATGTCCTCCACCGCGCCGCTGCCAGGCCTGGTAGCATTTGCCAGGTTGTAGGCGGACTTCCAAGCGGGCGGCGTCACGTCGTTGATCATGACCTGTCACAGATGCAGTGTGATGTGTGAGACGGTTCGGAGTGCATGTTGTGGGTGCACGCACCGCACCGGGAAGACACAACTCCTGGCGACAGCCCTTGGACGGCCCGTGGTGGAAGCATCTAAGGTTCCAAAGCGCTTCTCGCACCTTGGCGCTGCACTCATTGTCGCCGCCGTGGGCGTCACTGACCGTCAGCGTGGCTGTGGTGTACAGCTTTGCCGCTGACTCCTGCATCGGGCAGAAAGATGTTCGGGGCTGTGCCAACCTGAATGCAGCTGGATGCTGTGCCTCTGGTATTGGGCACGGATGTCGGAAGCACAGCAGCTTGCCATTCGCCAGGTACATCTGGTGGTGCAGCCTGCATGTGTCCACAGGGCTGCAAGGGCGGAGTGCCCTCACCAGGGTGTATACAATGGGATCATAGAAGTCGGACGTCGGCTCTACGGGCACCAGGGAGTCGCCCTCCGCCGTGTCTGGGTCGAAGGACCCGGCGTCGACTGCGGTGGCGTCGGTGAGCAGGGCGCCGCAGATGCGCCCGTTGCTGTTTTTTCCAAAGGTGGTGTCTGACTGCACCGCGCGTGAGAGCAGACTTCTCAGGGACGACATGCCTCTGTCTTGCTGCTGCAGACTGCATACCCATTTGCCGGCAGGGCGATGCAGGACTGAAGCTGATACACGTGAGGACAGCTCGAGGCACAAATGGAAGAAGCCAGGCACCTGATCTGCGGGGGCATCTGCCGTCACGTTGCGGTCTTGGCACAGCGCCGAAGGGTAGTTGTTCCGGGGTATGAGCTGCGGTTGCGGGTAGAGTACGAGAGTCAGCTCCTGCAACAGGCTTCAGTCCTGTCTTCCACTTGAGAGACGCCCGCCTGGCATGCAGCATGGGCACCTCGAAGCCCGTGAAGGCTGGCGACTCCCCCATGCCCTGCGGCCCCAGCAGCGGCGCCTGCTTCAACGCCCTCAGCACCTCGGCAGTGACCTGCGGGATACCAGACGCAAAGCCTGAGCCGTCTGCGCCACGTGCCCGCTGGGATCCACGCCTGTCCGCGCCACGTGCCCGCTCGGATGTGCGCCTGGAGTCTGAGCACGGGTTGTTGGTGCAGCAGAGCAGATGCACCAGTCTGCAGGCGCACACCTGCAGGAAGCGCCCCGCGGGCAGTGACAACGTGGTGTACTCCTCGCCGGTGGCGACCGCCTGCGGGTCGGACCAGGCGCCCAGCGACTCGGCGGTCGCCGCGGCCACGCGCACCACAGAAGGGCCGCCCGTCTGCACCGCCGTGTCGGCCCACCAGCGGGCGCTGGCCCCGTCCCACTTGTCGTACCCTGCATCGGCACTGCCGGCAGCTGTCAGGCAGCAGCTGCTGCTGCGGTCGCAGGCACACGTCAGTGACACGGCTGATGACCATGGATGCATCCGTTGTGTCCGCCGAGAGGCCCGCCAGATCCTGCTTTGTGGCTTGGAGGCCTCCAGCACATGGAACCCCATCCCACCGTCTGACTTCTGAGCAAGTGCAGAGCAATACAGGAGTGGGGTGGACGGCGCTTGCCTGGATAGTTGGTGTCATGAACCCAGGTCCAGGTGCCCCGCACCGGCGGCTGCGCAGTGTAGCGCCCCGTGTTGTCACCCATCGCCCCCAGGATCGGCTTGGGCACATCAGCAAACAGTGTTGCCGTGTGTGACGGGCCCGGCGGTATGACCCACAGCCTGGTGGCGCTGGCACTGGATGCGCTGACGTCCACCATGCTCGACACCCACACGTGATCCGTGGAATCCACCTGCAGCACACGAGCACAGCAAACTGGGCGTTGCCCGATCACGGCTGCGCAGGTACTCCTTGCCGTCATGTGCTCACAAGTGTGCTGCTGGGGCAGGCACCGGAGACGCCATAAAGGCTCCAATGTCAGCCTGCACGTGCCACTGGATCACCACCGCTCGGTCCTACAAGCTGAGTGGAAACCAGTCATGCCAGAGCATATGGCGCACGCTGATGCTGGCTGGAAAGGTGCCGACGTCGATTGCGCCGTCGCCGATAAGGTTGCCGGCCCCGTCGAAGTGCAGCACGCGGCCGCTCGGGCACTCGTTGGCGACGTACACATCGCCGGACCAGCGCCCGACCACCACGCCGGTGTTGTAGTTGCCCTCCTCGCAGCAGTTGTCGTCCGCACACTGCCCCTGCATTGCACAGCGCATGCTGTTGCGCGGCGGCAGGATCGCCAATCACCTCGGCGCCAGCCGTCGTGCTGGACATGAGCGCAGCGTGCCAGGTATTGTGAGGCACCTCCCATGTCTACCAGTGTGCCACCTGCCCGCATCTGGCTCGATTGCAGGCGTTTCGTTCAGCGGCAATAGGCTGGCAGTACCTTGATAAGCGGCTTTGTTTGTGGCTGCAGGGCCATGGAAAGGTGTCGCAGCATCCAACTGGGTTGGGAGCAGCAGGCGCAGACCTGAAGGGCAGTCAGGTGGATGGCCGCCGCGCCCGGCGTCAGCAGGACCGTCTCCCCAACCGAGTCTGGCTCGAAGCTGGCGCCAATGAGCTCGGGGTCGACGCTCATGAGGGACATGCCGGCGGCCCCCGCCACCCACAGGTTGAAGTTCCCGTCGAATGCCAGCGCCTGTGCTGGGCACCACGGGAGCGGATTGAGAGTGCAATGGTGGCCACTGCATGGGATCACCTCGCCAGCCCTGGAAGGAGACGTCAATCACACTGGCCAGGTGGCTGCATGGTTCAGTACTTGCGCAGAGTGGAAAGCTGCGACGGCAGAAGGAGTGCATGTCACGCACATTCGTTTCGTGGTCGAGGTAAAAGTACTGCACGCCGCGCTCGGGCTGCTGCGTGTCCATGCGCAGCAGGATGTACTTGCGCTGGGGGCCCTTCCTGTAGCTGCCGCCGCCCAGCCACAGGTAGCCCCAGGCGTCGACCACTGCACGCCGCAACATCGCTGCTTCAGGAAGCACAGTGAAGAAGCATGACATGCCATCATGGGAGCATTGCAAAGGGCCACGTCGGAGCCACAGTGCTGACACGCATGATGCATGGTGTCGGCCAGTATGCACTTTAGGATGTGAAAAGAGGTAGGCGCTTTGTGCCGATGCTGAGCAAGGGCAAAACACATTGACGGGATTGAACTGAGCCCAAGAACAGGAGCTCACATACGCTGGAGCCGCCAGGCGCTCCAGGGCCATCGCTCTGGGTGCTGTTGATGTCGCCTTTGGCGTTGCGGGTGATGACCTGATTGGGGTCCATGTAGTGGTCCAGCAGCACCTCCTGCAGATGTCGGAGATAGCCACTGCAGTGTCCAGCAGGGTCTTGACAGACATTCAGTGGGAACTGTGCAGAGATCACGTCAAGACACCCATCCCATGCAGATGTAATCTGCAATGGTGTGGTTGCCTGCAGCCGGGCGCGCGCAGAGTGGCGGGCCCCAGCGCTGCGCTGCAGGCATGTACCTGGCTGCCGTCGAGGCCGGCGCGGTAGATCTTGATGAAGCCGGCGAAGCGCGTGTCCTCGTTGACGCTGACCGTGTACACCCTGTCGAAGCCGTCGGCTGCGATGCAGGCGATGGACGCCATGTTGGCTGCGTAGTCCACCTGGCTGAGGTCCACCTGAACAAACACCATACCAATTAGAATCTATACTGATTAGGATCCATGGCAGCCTGTTCTGGCGGCCAGTGGTGCCGTGCTGCTTTGGCAGCCAGCATTGGGGTCCAGTGGTGGCAAAAGCAGCCGGGGCACATGGGTAGCAATGGCTGCCTGCTGGCACGTCGGCCGCTCTGGCGCTCTCGCTACATCTGCAGGCCCCGACCCAGGCCTTGCTGCAGGTGGCGGGGCGCCATGCAGCACTCTTGAGTGTTTGTGTGCCATGCATGAGAGAGATTGGCGCTAATCCACAGGATGACGCACCCAGCCCTTGATGCAGGCGTCTAATGCATCGTCCAGCGACCCGATGAGCCCCTCTGTAGCATATATCCTGCCTTGCAGCGTGATCTGCAAGCAACATTGAATAAACCAGTAGCGCATGTGCTGCTCCGTTGCCAAAGCATGCTCATGCAGAACCTCCGCTCAGCCTACACTGCCTACACTGCACCCTGAAAGCACGGCAGCAGAGCATCAGCAGTGTGACCCTTCCTTCCTGTCAGGCCCGGTGCCGCGGCAGCCCTACTGAAGTGCCGTGCAAATGATACAAACTGCACTGTTCGCTCAGTGACTAGCAGACTGACCAGTCATCCAAACAGACTCTCTGCACGGCGATGGGCAGCCCACCCGCTGGACGCCGCGCTTTGTGGACGTCCAGCTGAGCGCCCCGAGCCCGGTGGAGGTGGTGCCGGGGGCCGTCGCGGTGCCGTTGGGGCCGCAGGTCGTGGCGTCCGCCTGGATGCGCGTCAGCGAGCCGACCAGGTGGACGTCGAACGTGAAGGCGTTGCCGACCTGCATGGGGCGAGCACAGCCCTTTCATTTGTACTCACTGCTGCTGTGGCATGTGATGGTCAGTGCATGGGATGGCACACCTAATGACACCCAACGACCGACGCGCAACAAGGTGTTGCATGGGGTGGCGCAGCTGCTGTGCGACACGCATGCGGGAGCCGGCTCACGTAGGCGTCTCCGTTGGACAGGACGGCGAAGGGCACCGGGTTGCCCATCATCGCCGATGGGCGGGAGGCGTAGGCGCCCACAACAGCCGCTGCGCCGCTCTTCGTGCTGTCGATCTTGTACACGGTCGCCCCGTTGGCGTCCGCCAGCCAGATGAAGCTGCAAGCGGCACATGTTACATTTGCTTGGCAGTTGTTTGAGGAGAGGGCGGAGCCGGCAACAGTGCTGTGGCCTCGGTGCAGGGATGTTGCTCAGCACTACGGGAGCTGGCATCGGCTCGCTCGTCGAGTGATCCTCGTCACGTACACATCACAGCGGGGCATACAGGGGAGCAGCAACGGCACAGGACCCACTTGCTCATGACGCGGCCGGCATTGCGGCTGGGCAGTGACAGGCCAGTGCCACCGCTGTCCTCGTCGACGATGAGGTCCTTTGTCCTGCATTTGGGCGGATCACGAATGGAGAGAAACGTCATCAAGAGGTCGTCGTGAGTTTAGAATTCACCCTGGGGTTGGGCGCTGAGGCTCGCCCAATACTGGAGGCATTGCCGATGTGAGCGGCAACACCCAGGGCTCCTGCCCAGGCAAGGAGTTGCAACGCTGAGAGCACCGCCTGCCAGCGCTCCACAGTCTCACGTGAAGGTGTCGGCCCAGCCGGCGTCGTCGGTGTAGTTGGCCAGCAGCGCCTGCACGCCGTCCGGCCCTGTAGCATCGAACGTCCGCCCCACCAGAGCGCCGCTGCCATCGACTGACTGCAGCAGGTTCAGGCCGGAGGACGTCGCGTTGGGCGCCAGCTCCGCGTCGCTGGCGTAGTTGGGCTTCGCCACCGTTTGCCCATGAGCGCCAGAGCATGCCGCCGCGAGCACCGCCGCCACGACCAGCCACGGCCGGCACCAGGCTGCCGCACCGCCGTGCATGCCCGCCTGCGCAGCGTGTGCAGGCGGGTATAAAGTCTCGGTGATCAGTCCAGTTCCGTGGGCAGCTAACTCTGCAATGAACCATCACACCTGCAACAGGTGGCACGTGCACCTGCCCACCAGATCACCAGGTGCAGCTCGTCGCGACGAATCTAGGCATTACATGCACGTCTCAAGTTGCTTGAAAAACTATACAGCAGGATCAGTGGTGTGATAGCAGTATCAGTGGCACAGAGGTTGGAACTTCAAGGGGCCGTGCTTTTCTGAGTCGCCCTGACACTACGGAGTAACGACCATGCTCCGTCTGACTCTTGAGTCCAGCAGCCCCCTACCTATCGCGCTGCCATGCGGTTTGGCAACGGGCGCCTGCCGAGAAGGAGTCTGCCACACCGGCGAGCCGACCAGATCACCACCTTCACTCTGATCGATATTCAGGCCTGCTGTGCGTCCTCACTCCGCAGCTCAGACCCGCCTAACACCGCGCACTAGCATCCGTTCCTTCGTGATAGACGTTGCAAGCCGCGCTTTGTGTGCCGCGCTACAGGACGTATATCAGCATCTCGGCAGGTCTTTTGTCCCGGCAGCCTGTACGGTCCGTCTACGTCCGGCAGATTAAATGCTGACTTTGCGGAGTTCATGGCTGATGATGTTCACCCGCAAAACCGGTCACATCATATGGCACATCACCCAGGAAGTGTCTCTTGTGCGGCCCCATCACCACCTGCATGGCCTTCCCAGCAATAGCTGCTAAAGCGGCCCAGGTGCCGCAGGCAGCCAGTTTCAGGTGGTGCAGCGACGTGGCGTTTCGCGGCAACTGAATCATACGTAGGACAGTGATGGGGATCCATAGAAGTTAGTTCATGAAGCTGGGTGAGGAGATGCTCACCTGGGGTGTACCCCAGGCTCTGTGCGGTGGCGCACGAGGCAGCCATGCCGCCGCCGCAGCGCAGTAGGTCGGCAGCTCCCTCTACATCCCCGGCCCGCGTGCGCAGCCCCCCACTGGATTTCATTGGAAGGACTGCACTTGCTGGCAACCACGCAGAAGTCTCTGCCAAGGGCTGATCTGCTCAACACATGCTGCGGCATACCCGCTGAGCTTGCGGCAACAAATGAGTTGCAGCTGTTATAGATGGTCTGCGTCACAAATTTCTTCAACGCACCGTAGAGGATGGTTGAAGGGGGCCTGCATAACTGCGGTTTTGAATGGCCGGATCTCTGGGCAAGAGGCACATCTTGAGGTGAATACAGTAATGGCAGCCTGATGGCAAGTGCTACCGAGACACGCTGCCTGCACGAAACGAGTTAACATTAAGCAAGCGCGCAATGTGGGTCTGCGGCGACTCGGGGGGCCGTGCAGATCACGGCAAACCCCGTGGTCTGCACGGCCCCCCTGTACTCTAAGGCATGGCAACCATGCCTCATTAGCAGAAGGCACCCCCAATGACCTTCTGATACGCTAGTGACAGCTGCTCGGCGATACGTGTGCCATCCAGGCCCTGCTGCTGCTGCGTCATGGCCAGCATGCGGCGGCGCATGAAGTCCTGCTGCTCTGCCGCCAGCCGCGGATCAACCTGCACCCCCACTGACGCATAGCTCACTTCAGATCAGAATGCTTGTGCCTAGGCTCTTCAGATGCAGCGCCAACTTCGAGAGTGGCACACTCTTCCATGCTCTATAGAGGCCACCACCAGCCGCGTACACCAGTCTGTGCTGCTGCCATGCTGCAGTTCTGGCCGCGAAATGCCGCCAGAATCCCCACCTGGACCTTGTCCATCTTCCCGCCGTCGCCGATCTTGCCGGCACACGGCACCCGCATGTCAGCAGGATCTGCCGTCACCTTCGCCTGCACGGCCTACATGGTGCAGCACCACAGCTCATGAGCGACAGCACTGGTTGACATCGGCACAGCATCCTCAACAGGCAGTGTTTTCATCACGCCACTCAGCCAAAGCGGCTGCACCATCATTGGCCCGGGTATGGTGCATGCCAACGGGCTGCAGAAATTTGTTGTGTGCACCTTCATGACCACGCTGGTTAGGCCGATGGTCTGCTCGGTACCATCCGGCATGACAAAGGGCACGAAGCCATCCGCCAAGGTGCCGAAGGCAAAGAGATCCGGCCGTATCCGCTTTGGCAGCCTGCAGCAATGCTGTCACTCGCTGACCATGTGTGACACATAACAAATGCTGCAGCGAGATGCCGAGACATCAAAGGACAGGCCTGCTTCAACTGCTCGGAATGCTTGTGCCTGAGCAAGCTCATCTACAGTATCAGGGGGAATGCAAGCCTGAGCTCGGTTGGGGCCTCACTTCGACATCCTGATGACGTGGTCCACGTCGTCGAGGTTGCTGTGCATGAGCTTCGGCTTCGGGAGCGCCCGCAGCCCTGCTGCTTCCCGCTGCCGGCACCGCTGCTCCCATGCCGCCGCCACGTGCTCCGCCTCGGTCTCGTAGTCCCCCGAATCCATGCGCCACACCTGTGGACAGATGTGCGCACTGCAGTCGTCAGGGCTCAGGTGTGATCCACCGTCGTATCACATGGCCATGGGAGTGGGACTACGGATCCCAAAGCAGGCAGATGGGCTGTTGACGTCATGCGCAGCTGCTGTGCTGCCACTGCCACGCCAGTGCGTGTCACCTGGAAAACGTCGAAGATGGCGGCGCCTTCTGGCAGCTCCCCGCTGCAGTGCCGCCGCAGGTCCTCGGCTATGTCCTCCGGCAGCTGTGTGGCGCACGCGGCCGCCACGAACGCTGCCGTGCCGAACGTGTCTGCCAGCGCTGTTGCAGCGCTGAGGCTGCCAGCTGTGCGGATGAAGACCAAGTGCGCCACCAGCGCGGACACCTGCAGGGCACAGCAGCGCCGCTTGCACTGCTGGATGGGAAAAAGCTTATGAGCGCCCAGGATACACTCGGTCAATGTGCTGGGGCAGACTGCTCCACAATAACAACAACAAAGGTGAGCAGAGCTGCTGGGCAGTCCCCACCTGCACTGGTGAGCTAGCGTCCCCGCCAGCGGCGTCATCGCACTCCGCCAGCAGCTGCGCAAAGATGCTCATCACCTCGTGTGCATGCGTGCCCACTAGACACCCTGCAAGCAGGCAACATCAGCCACATGAGGGCCTCATTGGGAGCAGAGCGCTCCTCTGACAAGGGAAAGCAGTGCCGATGTAGCAAGTTCCATCCAGACTATCCGGTTTCAGGCCAGCTCATGGCGGTGTGTTTCACAAATGAGCACTACACAAACGATCACGCCACAAAAGATGCTCAAGAATATCAGGATGCGAGGTCGGCACCAAGCATCTCCTGCCGGCGCTGCTCGGCAACGCCCTGGCGGCGCAGCACCCCATCCAGGATCTCCACGGCGTACACCGAGGATGTGCCCGCATAACCCGCCAGCGCGCGGGCGCAGTACGCATTCTGCAGCGCCAGGTAGAGCTTGTCCGTCGACCGCCGCCCCGCAAACACTGCCTCCTGCATCCGGCAGACGAAGCAGCACGCTTAGGAGGTGGGCGCCTCCTGCTGCCTGGCGCCTGCTCGCATGCTGACGAACAGCATCCTACTCTTCAGCTGGTGCTTGATGGTGGCTTGAGAAGAAGAAGGTCCGGCATAGCGACGTGAGACGCCCACCTTGCCGCTCTGCATGTGGTCGTTCAGCGATGCGACCGTCGCGCACAGCTTGCCCAGCGAGTTGGCGAGCCGTTCCGTGCGGTCGATCAGGTGGCCGCACTGCTTCTGTATACTCCGAACCTGCAGCATGTTCAGGAATGTTCGTTGCATCTGCTGCTGGTGCTGCTCATCTTGTGTGCATTACCGATAGGATGCACTGCCAGATGAACAGGGGCTGATCATTTTAGCACGGGTACAATCGCTCTACACGCTGGTATGAACCCTGGGCTGCCGGGCCGCCTGGGGTTGCGCCCTCACCTGCGCGAGGATGCTGTAGTGCTGCGTGAGCTGCGTCAGCGTCGTCTCCACATTCGAAGCCGCCTCCGCCGTGCCTGCATTGGGTGCAGGGTCCTCTGATGTCATCTTGCACTTTCGTGCAGTGTGTTGGTTCATACCTCCCCGTAACTAACGGATCTGCTCAGGGAAGATGCTGTGCCACCATAGATGCTCACATGCAAAGCCGCAGAGCCCTCACAGTGCGGCTGAGCAGCTGCCAGTCACCTGATGAGAAGGCGATGGGCCCGCCGCCGATGTCCTGCCATGTGACCGGCGCCACGCCACAGCGCTCTGCCCGCCGCACCAGCTCCTGCAGGTGCGGCGTCCAGCTGGGTGGAAGACGCACGGATGACGGACTTTCAGGCTGTGCATGCAGATCTTAGAATCTGTCATGTTACCCCTTCAACAGCTGGGGCAGCCAACTTGCTCTACCACTTTTGACTGTAGTCGACAAAGAACTGGGGGACGGTGGGCAGCTTCACTGCCGGGGCAAGTGTACACGCTCAAACATCTCCCATGTGCTGCTCATCTGAGCTCACCTCTGCAGCCTCGAAGCCGTGGAAGTAGCGCCGGAGCACGTCTCGCGTGCTGGGTGTCATCGGGTGTATGCGGCTCATCGCGCCTGCGGCTGCCAGGAACGCCTCATACAGCTCTTTGTCTTCATCCCGCATCCGGCTGCATAGCCAGACTGGCCCTTCTCATCAGCTGATGGTGCACATGCAACAATACATAGGTGCATCTTGCTGCAACATCGCATTGACAGAACGGTCCCTGCCAAGTCGTAGCAGCATAGAGTTGAGATTTTCGGCTCGTCGTCACGGCTACACCTGAGCGGAAAGGGCGCCTTGCGGACGTTGAGCACAAACTCCACAGTTACTGCCTGCAGGTGCTTTGCGTACACCTGCGCCAGGGGTGAGCAGGCTTGGTTTATCTCGATGCATGACGAAGCAGCATTAGGCTGCACATCATGCATAGCTGCATGCAGGCAGCCAGTGCGGCGGCGAGCCTGCAGGAGCTGCCACCAGCCCCCAGCAATGCGCGCAACCTTTACCTGGTGCATCCGCGGCTTGTAGACGTCAGTCACAAGAGCATGATCGAAGGCTGACGCCGGCAGCGACGCTAGCTCCTGCGCTAGCTCGCCACCAAGGAATGAAGCTAGCTCATCTGCGGAGGAGCACATGATGGCCGTTCTTCGCTCCCATATGTTATTATTCGCCGGCTCAGCACGCGCGCATCTCAAGCTTGCTGGAGAGCAGGTAGCGTTGTTGCTGGCGACTGGCTGTCCTAGAGACACCTTCGGGTGGCCCGCAGCATGTGGCGCGGGTGCAAGGTACCAGTGCTCAATGCGTTTTTGCATGCTGCAACGCAACGGCAGTGCACAAGCTGAGGCATTCATGCCGTTTCAGATGCCATGCGATCACCTCTGGCCGCCTGCGGGGCTCCTGCACGCTCTGCATACAGCGCAGCACGCTGCCGCAGGCGCGCAATATCGATCGTCTCTGACTCCATTGGCGTCAGATTCCTATCATGTGCTACGGCTACATGTGTGAAGCTCTCAAATGATGTATGCAAAGGTCTCGCACGCTGCAATCGCTACACTTTTGGCTAGTAACATTTGGGATGGGCTGGCATGAGAGGGCGGATGATTCGCGATCGCTGCATTGACGCAACGGACAACTCAAGTTAGCGATTACGAATGCCAATGCATCACCTTGCAGATGAAACTTGGGGCTGGTATGATGATATATTGAGGCTGCACATATGATCGAGGTTGTTTGCATGGTTGGCAGCCGCGCAGAAGCCAGATCAGCCCTCGCTCGATCGCCAACATGCACTCTAGCAGAAGTATCACCCAGATGCACCCGGTAACAGATGACCAAGGAGCGGGAGACTCATGACTGATGTGTGACAATCAGCATACAGTAGGAGGTATGACTTCGCAGTGTTACAGTGCACAAGACTGGTGTCCAACTAGTGCGCAGGAGCGTCTGTCAGATTGCCATCTATGGACGTGACCACTATCGCCGGCAACCTGCTGCCGTTGGGATTAACTGCTGTCCCATCCTCATATAGCCGCTTGCACCCAAGCATGCAGCATGTCACAAGGATGCAGGTTATCATGCCTTGCAGCTTGCTTGGTATTTTTAAAAATCAACGTTCCATGTCATGCAAGGTATGGCGGCGAAGTTCGCAACCTGGACATGCATTGACCACACATCCGCGGATGGACCTCAGCAAGAGCAGCTTGCGTGCAACTTTGCTCGCCATCCGACACCGTGCTTCATGGGCTGCCATGTGGCAGACAGTCCAAGAAGCTCCTAGCTAGGGTCTAAGAATTATGTGCCCGACCGACACGGCTGCAAAGTCACTTCCGCACTTGCAACAGCATCTTGCAGAATCGGGCGTCACCACAGGGCAGCGGTGAGCCAACGGCCACACAGCACGTGGAGCCAGCACCAGCGACGAGCAGAAAGCCGCCACATTTACCGCCGCTTCACTTTCCATCCAAGTTCACCATGGTTTCAGTCAAGGCAGCCGTCTTCTGCCTCCTGCTGGCCGTGTCCGCGCACAGTGGTGGGTGCTGTTGCTTGATGCTGAAGATTACGATGTTTAATCAGTACAGCTTGAGGGCTGCAGCTGTGCAGGGCTCTGCAGCGGCAGTTTCACCTCGGTCAACCCTGCCTAGGTCAGTCCTATATACCACGATCGTCGGTCCTGCAGATGCTTTACCCTAGTAAGCATCAGGGTCACGACTGGCAGTGGGTCTTGAACCTTGCAAAGCACAGCAGTTGGGTGGCAGCCTGGCCTCTCACCACCCGGTTGCACCCAGGCACACAGCAGTCTGTGCAGCCACTGGTAAGGTTGACCCCAACCTGTCAGTCGGGGATCATCGCATCGAAGCGGCCCACAGGAGGTATTCTTCAGTGTAGCGTGGGCCTGCAAGCTCTAGGACCTGACCTCTGCTGACTCCCGATGTTGCGTGGGACATGGGGGGCTCCTCTGCTGCTGCTGAAGGGTGCAGCTGTTGCCCAATCGAGCCCTAATTGGTGCAGAGCCCTGCAGCTGAACATGCTGCTACATATGGGATCAGGAGCACCGCAGGAAGTCAGAGCGTTTTACACCCTCTACCTGTTCCACCCTGCAGCGCTGGGCGCGTCCTCGAGGAAGCTGCTGGGTGCGTCCGCGGGCGCCGGCTCGGCTGCGGCGGGCGACGCCGCCACCTCTACCACCGCCGTGGCCGCCGGCGGCGCATCCGCAGCCGGCGGCGCCGCCGCGGGCGGCGGTTCCACAGGTATGCACACTCGCTCTCAGGCTTGTGGTGCATCTGAATGCATGCTGCTGTCACCTGACGCTTACCGTGCTGCCATCTGCGTCGCAGCAGCCAGGTGAATCATGTGCTGTCCGCGCTGTCGCGTGATGTGCTCACCGCAAGCTCCTGCGTGCTTGCCCCCCTTGTACGCATCGTGTATCTGCATGTCTGAAGTGCTCCATCAGTTGGATTGCCAGTGCCCACTGCTGTCTGCAGCCACATCCGCCGCCGCTGCTGCAGCTTCGCCTGTGGCAGCTACACCGGTTGTCGCCGTCCCAGCAACACCTGTCAAGAAAGTGGTACGACGCCTCCAGCACATGCCCTGATCCAGCACCTGACGCTAGGAGTTGCCGGCTGCCGACGCCTTGCGATGCTGCCTGCCGACCTGGTAGCCCTGACATCAGCAAGTGTTCTAGGAACTTGATTTGCAATGCTGCACTAGTTGTTGATGGACACATACAGTCTCAATCTGATGATGACAATTGAGGGAATCTAGAAGCAAGTTTATCGGTGCAGCACGGGTATGACATAGGAGCTGACCCGCCCGTGCTGCTGACCCTGCAAGGCTGCGGCGCCGGCGGTCAAGAAGGTGCAGCAGGAGCCGCAGGTGAAGAAGGTGCTGGTGGCGCCCGCGCCGCCGCCCCCCCTCAAGGTCAAGAAGCAGCAGATCATCGAGGTGCCGGTGCCCGTGGTGGAGCGCGTCCCCGTGCCGGTGCGGCCACAAACCCTGATGCTGCATTCAGCAATCCAAATCAGGAGTTTGGGACATATGCACCGCCGGCCTTGGTGGCTCCTGCCGATCTGTGACATCAGCAGCAATGGGGGGCCTGTGCGGGGATCGTGCATCAGTGCCACTTCTCAGCTGCCCGCCTGCGTGCTGCTGGTCCACTCTGTGGCTTTGCTGTTAATCGCCGCAGTGCTGCCGTTGTGAGGCTGTGCACTGCGCCTGCCCATCACCTTCTTCCACCATGCTTCATGGGTTCATAACGACCCTGTTGTCGATGTCTGCTGCAGAGTGGCCATGCTTGCTGGGACTCGTGCCCTGAAAGCCCACGCCTGACGTGTGACCTGGCACATGCTGCTGCGCAGGTGTTTGTCCCGGTCCCCGCCTCCCCGGTGCCCGTCGTGTCGGGCGCCCCCCTGGTGTCCGGCGCGCGCGTCCCGACCGCCCCCATCACCCTCGCCCCCACCGCGCCCATCACCCTCGCCCCCACGCCCGTGCTGGTGCCCCTGGAGACCCCACCACGTGCGCTCTCTGTTCGTCCTCCCTTGTCCGAAGACCAAGATTGACAATTGTGCTGCTGGTGCTGTGGGTGCACTCGAGCGCAGGCCCCTGCAAATAACCTGCCGGCTGCCGATGCTTGTCAGGGGCTGTCCTCTGATGTGTGACGCGTCCAGGATCTCTCAAGCATGACCAATCAAGCATCGTTTCCTCTGATCTGCGCCATGTGGTCTTGATGTGTGCCGAGTGCATTCCGCAGCCGCTGTGGTTCCGCTGCTGGCATTGGCAGCAGAGACATACCCGCCACGTGCATTGGTCCAGCTGAGCTGTGCAGCATCGCTCCAGCTGTCTTGGTGTACAACCTGCTTCAAGTTACAGGTCCGCTCTATTAACATGTGTTTCGTCATGTGCAGCGCCACTGATCCCAGTGCTGACTGGCACGGCAGCCGCAGCTGCGGCCGGGAAGTAGACCCACATGCCCCCTTCTACAGCCTCCACACGCCCTGGCAGGTGCGCAACTGCATAACAAATTGCGACAGCAGCAGCATTGAGGAATGTTTTGATGACAGAAAACCTTGAGATCTCTCACACACAGATTTATGTCCATGCTCAACTAAACATGTGCTTGCTCCGCTCAAGGTGCAGGGCGTTGGGATGCTCTGACGGACCTGGCAGCTGCGATGTCTGGCTGACAGTAACCAAGACGATATTGTGAGGGATCCACAGCACTGCGGTAGAATGTTTTCCTGGGCTCGATCCTGCTGCGGCCTTGCCACCGCTCCAGTGGCGGTGGCGGAGCTCTGTTGGGACCCTGTGCCAGCCATGATTTGCACATGTGTGCAGTTTGCCAGACAGACGTCCATTGGGCGGGGCAGTTGACAAAGCTTGTATACCAAGGGCAAGGGGCAAGGCACATGCAGCACAGCTTGCAGTCTGCGTCTGGATGATCTACATTCTCATTGCTTGTGTTGACATGCTGTTCATTCGTTTGATATTGCACCAGTCCACCTTCCTTTACTCAAAACACTCGTACAATTCACCCGCACAAACGGGTTAGTCGACTGCTGTTCTGTTGCTGGAATGCTTGACGCTTCAAAGCCATGTGGCTGCTGCTTTCCCAGCCCATTGCTTGCTGTGCGCCCCTCCCTGACTGCTCTGCCTCCCAACACGTTCCGCAAACATCAGCCACTGCAACACTGCAGGCTTCCCTGCAGAGCCTGCTCCAGATGCCACTGCCAGTGCTGCCGCTGCCGCTGCTGCCACCGCATGTCGCCGCTGCTACTCCACCGCCATGGGGGCTGCGCTGCCATTGGCATCTGCCTCGCCGCCGCCGTTGCCGTCCTCCGCCTCGAAGCCGGCGATGACGCCGTCCAGGTGCACCAGCAGCTCCTGGATCTGCGCCCGCCGCCGCTGCAGCAGCACAAAGCAAAGGTTCGCAAGCGCCACACCGCTGGACAGAGTCACACTGTGCCTCAGTGCGGGCGGGATGAGCTCACTGGTGCTGCGTGTGGGCAGACACAGCGCCGCTGCTGTGGGTCACGGCTCAGCGGCCAGGCGCTGGATGGGTGTCAGCACTGCACAGGGGTCGCGCACGTCTATGAGGGCTGCGGTGGAGACGGCTTCGGCCTGCACCGCCTCGATCTCGCGCTCCACGGCCGCGGTGTTGGCCACGGACGTCTCCCGCTTTGGGTACCGCATGAGCGCCTTCCGCAGCACCTGCACGAGGGGGTCCCGAGTTTGGATACATGCCTGTGGCACCACGCTCGCAGTGCCCAGCACATGCCTCGCAACATGGCCTTGTGCAAACATGTGCAGCATGAGATTGCGTCTGCACTTGCAGATCAACATGTAGTTTGTAGTTTCAATGTAGTTTGTGCATGCACTGACAAGTGTCAAGTTGTGAGCTCCAGCATTCCCGAGCTGGCACAGCACTCTGATGTGTGAACCTCTCAGCGAGCATAGCAGGACAGCCCAACCTACACAACTCACCTCATACTCCTCGTTGTGACGCTTCTGGATGCGAGCGGCTGCGAGCTCCTCCTTGCGCGTCGCGATGACCTCATGCGCCTGCAATGTATGATAAGTCCAGGACCTGCCAGCTTGACATTGGTATAGTGAATTCACCAGCTAAGCAAAGTCACCAACGAAGGCGCAAGGTGCTGAGGGTACGCCTCGTCATCAACCCTACATCTCCTTGGGCACACACCTGCGCGATGTCTGCCTCAAGCGCCGCCTGCTTTGCGACATACCCGTCCTGTTCCCTGGCATTGGCTGCGCACAGTGCTGCCTGCTTGGCACCGGCCGCCTGCAGGCCAGCATGAGGCGCCACTGATTGCTATGTAAGCGCTCCACACTGACTGCACCGCTGCATGTCGAGTGGAATGAAGCACACCAGGGATGCTTCTGCCCACAAAGCTTGCACACCGTTGCAATGCTGCTTGGTTTGCAGCTTGTGGTCAGGCCAACGTGTGCGAGTGCTAGACTCTGTCTGCACCAAAGCACCTGTATAGCTGCCAAGTCCCGGCAGAGTCCCTCCTGGAGCTCACCTGCTCGCTCAGCATTGCCCTGCGCCACTGCATCTGTAAACTGAAGGTACCTGCAGGCATGGTCGGCAACGGTCCACTCCGGGCTCACAGCACGGTGACCGACGTCCTGCTCGTGCAGCCACGAATGCCAGCATGCTGCTTTTGCCGCTCACATCGTAGAGCTTGCCGCAATTGCATGTTGCACATCGCACCACAAGGCTGCTGAGGCAGTCATTCCTAGGGCCGATTTGCTTCTTGGACGCCGATGCTTCAGCAAGAGAGGTGCAAGCTTGTAGTATGGAAAGCACCTCTGTGCGAGGCGCTTGAGTGGCGGCTCGCCCCGGGTGACGGTCGTCTGCGTCAGGAACCGCTTTTTGATGATCTCCTCCTCCTCCGGCGTGGTAGCCATGCCGCTGGTTCAGTGCAGCGACCAGCTGGCCTGGGGTGTGCCGCACCGGGTGCTGTCAGCGACTCCTGCCCCAGTGCCAATGTGGCGCACTATGCGCAGGCTGCGCCAAAGTTCCGACTGACTGTCTGTTGGAACTGACGACGGCGCTTGCACTTCCAGGGTTGAGCAGCTTGTGTGGAATCCCAGCTTCAACACACGCGAGGCTTCGCAGCTTGCAGCTGAGGTGCACGGCTCTGCAGCAGATCGGTGGCCGGTTTACAAAAGGCAGCAAGGGTGAACAGGGCCTGCGCAACGTGTCAACAGTTCGTTGACATATCGTGCAACTGAGCAACAGGCAACTCAGCAACTGCCGGCGACGGTGCTCGACACAGTGCGATGTGCCTGCTGCAGCCGCCCTGCAGCCCTGCTCGATGCCTGAGCGACATCCGCAATACCGCAAACCGCAATTGTTCAGCACAACTCAGGCTTTCCTTGCATTCGGTGCAGCTCTGTTGTCAGTTCAACAGACAACAGGCAGGGCGTGATTGATCTGCGCAGGCCGTCAGATCGAGCAGTGCCCGCAGTCATCTTCGACACCGTCAGCATGTTGCTATTCAGACAGCCGCTCGCAGGCCCAGCGAAGCAATCAGCATCCAGCTGCTGCCGCATGCCCTGCTGCTCCGCTGCTTTCCCACAGTCATATCGGCAGCAGACTGCAACTTGCCACCGGGTTGCCGCGGGGTATGCACCGCTCTCAGGTAACGGCATGCTGCAACGCTCGTGCCCGCCTGCTCCGATTGTGCGGGGCACAAGTCCCATCTGTCGCCTGTGTTGGGCTCTTGATCCGTGCCCCTACATGATGGGGCCAAGGGCTGTTTGTTTGGCTTCAGCAGAAGGTTCACGGCGCACCCACAGCAACTGCGAGTGGCGGTACCTTGAGGCATGCCGACGTGCTGCGTGTTTGCCCGTTCAGGCCGCTCACCAGCGCTGCCAGCAGCCCTCAGGTGCCGCAGCTCAGCACAGCAGCAGCGACGGCAGGGGGCGGCGCCCACCACAGCAGCGGCAGGGGTGCGGGAACACCTCGCCAGCCCGATCGGCAACAAAGGTGTGCTCAACAACTGTTGTGGAGAGTCCCCAGCAATGCCTGTTGCATGCAAACGCAACCCTGCTTAGATCACGCCGCGGCCTCCTTGCAGCGGCATCTGCGCTCTCATCAGCCGGGCGATGTGTTCCCGGCACGGGCAGAGGTCTGCCGGCCTGCAACACCGGCATGCGCAGCTGACATCTCAGCGCTTGGCCTCTGGGCGTCAGGCAGCCGCTTCGCGGTCGTGGTGTCGCGGTTCAACGAGCTCGTGACGCGGGCGCTGCTGGCGGGCGCGCTGGAGACCTTCCAGCGGTACAGGGTGCCCGAGGGGAACGTCGAGGTGAGCACCCGTGTTGACAGCTGCGCATCCTGCTGCGGCAGCTGAGGCCTGCGCCCGCAGCGAGCACTGATGCTGTCGAGCATGCTGTCGAGCATGCTGTCGGCACCGCGGGCCTTCTGTCATGTGCACCTGAGATGCTGCTGGTGCTGCAGGCTGGCACAGCAGCAGCACAGCAGTCGTGCAGGCCCGCACACAGTTTTGGGCGCTGCCCCCTCTGCAGGTGGTGTGGGTGCCGGGGGCGTACGAGATTCCAGTGGTGGCGTCAGCAATGGCGCGGTCGGGGCGCTTTGACGCCGTCGTCGCCATCGGCACCGTGGTGCGTGCTGTTCCCTACACAGCGCATCCCCTGTCGCCGGGAGCTGTTGCCTGAGGCTAAGTGCCGGCTGGCAGACTGCACCTGCACAGCCACTGCCCGCCTAAAAGCCTCATTGCAGCGTCATCCCCCGTGCAGTGAAGGACACGGCTGAGCTTGCGCTGCCCCTGCGCAAAGCCCTTGCCACTGTTGACAAAGCAGAACGCGCACAGCCCCAACCACCCTGGAGCTCGCGGTGCAGCCGCGCCTTGCTGGCTGCCTGCTGAGTGCGGGCTGGCGGGCTGCAGGTGCGGGGGGAGACGACGCACTACGACGCGGTGGCGGGGGGCGCCGCCAACGGCGTCCTGGATGTGAGCCGGACCACGGGCGTGCCCACCATCTTTGGCGTCCTGACAACCGAGACCATGGAGCAGGTACGCCACTCTACGCTTCCTGGGTTTAGGGTTTGCGACGGGGTCGGTAAGCGTTGCATGCTGGAGCCCGTCTGCAGGACGGGCTGTGACAGCGGTGTGGGGTCGCCAGAGGGGCCGTGGCAGAGAGTATGCGCTATTCAGCGGGCCACTGCTGAGAAGGCCTGCTGACGAGGCGGCCCCCTCCAAAGAAATGGGGGCTGCGGTAGGAAGGACGTTGTGTGGACTTTGACCTTGGTAAAGGGCCTGTAGGTGTAGGTCTGCTTGGGTCAAGGACTGCTGGGATAGGCCGGAAGTTCGTGATCATACTGATGGTGGGGGTGCGTGCCTGTTGCGGTAGGCGCAGATGCAAGATGTGAGTAACCTACCTACAGGTGGGCTAGCAGGCGTCACACAGCTGCATGGCACAGCCAAGCCAGATCTGTGAAGTCCCCGTCATGTTGCGAGGTTGTGCCACACTGCAGTTGCATCGTTGCATCTAGCGCCCCACATCAACACAGAACAGCTGGCAGGTTCTGTCCGATGGGTCGACTACCAAACGGGCATAGTCGTGGTACGAACCCCCGCCAAATTCGGCGGGCTGTACTTTCAGGTTAGTACACAGGTTAATGTACAGATTAGTACACGGTCTGCGGGTGCCGAGATAGGTCCACCCTCCAGCTGTCAGACCCGTCCACCACGACGCAACTTGGTTGCTACAGAGCACCTACGAAGTAATGTAGCATATCCAGATGCAACCGCCCGCAAACGTGCCTCTGGTGTGCGCTGCAGGCCCAGGATCGGGCGGGCGGGAAAGCGGGCAACAAGGGCAGCGAGGCGGCCCTGACTGCACTGGAGATGGCCAACCTGCTGTCGCAGGTGCCGCCACCTGCCGCTCCGAGCATCGCAATGTTTGGCCTGTAGCTTGCACGTTGCTGTAGGCTATGCACACGCCTCTCGATGCCTCACGGTCCACAAGTCTGTGCGCCATGCTGCGTTTGACAGCGTGGTGGCCTGTGAGCACCAGGCTCGTCGTGTCCCTGGTGTAGTCTGCTCATGATTGCATGTGCTCTTGGCCCGCAGCTGCGGGCAGATGGCCTCGCTTCACCGGCATGGGGTGTCGAGGCAGCGGACAGCTGAGGTTGGCGACACGCCGGGCAAGCGCGGCTTAGCTGCGAGAGCGGACTGATGTATGTGAAGTGCAGCATCATGACTAGCACGTCCAGCATGCTCGGGTGTTGGTTCGGGTGTTGGCCAACAGTGATTCCATTGTGCATGGGCAATGCTGCTTCTGGGACGTTCTCTTGAACATCCAGCTGTGTTCGTGTACTGTACATCGGGAACTCCTTCCAAACCCCAACTTCATTTGCACGAAGTGAACCACCGTGATGCTGTGACAAGACAGAATTCGCCCGAAAGCAGCCATGCACGCACGCTCAAACGAGCTGTGCGTCAATTCAAACCAGCAAAACGGATGCAGCTGCTGCGTCATGCTCAATCGAGCAGGCGGCGCGCATCACAGTGAATCATTGTTGCAGCACCCACTGCAAGGGTGCGAGACCCACTCCCAAACCAGAGGCCGCCCAGGTAGCACGACGGACTGCAAGCAAAGGTCTAGCACAGGCAGCAGCAGTGCTGCGGATCCGAAACAAACGAATGTTCAGAGCGTCAGTGCGGTGTGTCGTGTACACAGTTCCAGGGTGTCGAACCACTTCATTCCCCTGCTTCAGGGGACATCAGCGGGTCCACGTAACATGCAGTGGAGCAGAGGTGCAGCAGAGGACGTAAATCATCGCCCACTAATCAGCCACGCTCTGCCTCCGGCGAGGCCGGCAGTGCTCATGCCTTGTTCAGGGTATCAGTGGATGCCTCAATGGTTGCTTTGGCTGCATATGAGGTTGCCGCTGCTACGGGCTGTCGCCTGCTGCGGGACAGCAGACGCAGCAGCAGCCACGCCGCAGCCGCCTGCCGGTACGACTGTAGCGCCTCAGCGGCAGCGCACGGGCAGGGTGTTGCGCAGCGCCAGGGCCGCCAGCAGCTGCGACTGGCTGGGCGGCTGCTGCGGCGGCGGCGGCGCGGCCCACAGGTACGTCTGCAGGTACTGCCGGTCGTACTGCGCGACCTGCGGCGACACGTGAACGGTGGAGTTGTCAGCAGTCCAGCGCTGTAGGCAGAGGCCTGGTCTGCAGAAGGCTGCCGCTGTGGCAGCACTCGAGGCCAGCAAAGGCATGCAGCGAGCCGAGCCGCTGCACATTTCCAGACTATTGCAAGGATCTGCCGCGTCAAGCAGCAAGCCATGGCGAGCGGTGGCCGCCGGCCCGCGGTCGGCATGGCCGCCGGCGCAGGTGTTCAGCGTTGCGGCGTCGCCGGGGGCGCACCTGGGACAGGGGCTTGCCGGCGTACGGGCCGCTGCTGAGCACCACGCGGCCGTCCAGCGACACCACGAACTGCCCCGCGGAGTCGGCGCTCAGGAAGCGCGGCATGGGGTCGTGCGGCACCGCCCGATGCGCCACCGGCCGGTGCGGCGCCTGCAGCCATGCAGCCACGAAGGGTTGGGGCCAGCGAGGAGGCAACAACCACCGTCAGTAGGCTGCCATCGAGACGTCAAAGGCGCCGTCTGCACGTCCACAACATGCAGCCGGTTGGCAATGGCGGCGCAAATCACATCGGGTTGGAACCAGGTGACCATTCATTCACTGGCGCTGCTGCCCACCTGCGGCGTGGGGGGCGGGGAGGGGGTGCGGCGGTCCGCCTGGCAGGCGGCGACGGCGGCCTTGAGCATCTCCACCTCGGCCGACCGGCGCGCCAGGCGCACCTCCAGCCCGGTGATGCGCGCCGTCAGGTCGCTGTCCCTGCAGAGACCACAGCGTAAGACTGTGTCAACCCGAGGTCCGATGGCACGCTGATAGGACACGAGGGTCCGCAAAACCGCGTGGGCGTCCGACCAGTTGCGGCATGGGAGGTGCGGTATCAAGTAAGCGGGTGCAAGATAGATCCACACGGGGCCATGGCTCTGGGGACAGCAGGGGCGGGATCTGAGTCGGAAGCTGGCCCAGAATGCTTTGTAAACGTGACAGCATGTCTGAGGCTGCCACACCGGTGGACAGAGCACATCTGGCATGCTGTGCCGGCGCAACAGAGGTTTCAGCAGCGCACCCTGAGTCGGCGTCCGACATGCAGCCGTCGTCCTCGACCATGTCGTCTGATTCCGCGACGCCGCTGCCGCCGAATGAGCAGGTCGCCATGCCCGCTGCCAGGTGGTCCTGTTGGCTGGTGTGCAGGGTCTGATGAGATCCCGGCGCGCTGCTGCAGGCTGCGCTGCTGCAGGGCCGGCTGTCCGGACTGGCTGCCGGTTGATAGGCCTTCTGCGTGTTACAGAAGGCAGCGGCCTGCTGCATGGCGGCGTCCGCGGCCACGGCTGCCGCCACCCGCCCGCCGCTGGCGGTGCTGACCATGCCAGCCGGCGCGTGGCTGCGCGAGATCAGCAACAGACGTGACGGCGGCGGTCGGCAATACTGCTGGGCGATAACACCGAACACAAAACGCTTGTTTTGGCGCAGCGAGTCGTAGTGTCACGACACACAACGCCATCCTAATGGGCGGTGTACGATGCGGTAACCCAGTGATTGGGCGTTGGCTAATCCGCGGGTGTCGTGACCCGTGAAGATCGCATGTGCAGCTCCCATCAGCAGCGCAACACCGCCTGCGGTGCTGCCAAACTGATGCTACAGATCCTTGTGGCCCGTTCCCCGAGGAGCTTCGAAGGGTTGCGCGGTCCGTCCCCGCGGCAACAGGTGTTGGAGGTTGCCGGGTCTCATACCAGTGGAACCGGTCAGGCAAGGACGCACAGCGCAGTATTGCGTTTGGCTGCCGCTTGCGGCGGTGCCAGTCCCGTATGTACCCACTAACGGCTGGTCGGCCCGAGAGTGGCCCCTGCCGCAGCTGCGCACGAAGCCATTACCTGCGGATTTATAACCTGCCCAGCTCTCGAAACCGACGGAATCTGTGCCACCTGTGCTGCCAGCTGCTGGGGCAAGACACACGGCATGGTGTGTAGTCGGTGAACAGTACGCGAGTGCTGCCAAGGGGTGCCGGCGCCGTCTTTGCCACAAAGCGTGATGATCAAAGCCGTGTGTACTGGGCCGTTTCGTCAAGCCTTTGCCGTGCAGCCACCCTCAGCACGCGACCTCCGCACCAACGGATCCCTGTGCGCTGGCTGCGTAGCTGCAGGGTGCTGGGCAAAGCGCAACAGATGTGCGCCGTCCCATCCATCCTGAAACGGGAGTGTCTTGAACCCTTCGGCTACCACTCGCAAGCGCGGCTCACCTGTTTGGTAGTGATGTATCTGGACTCGGCAGCCGGGGCGCTTGCAGGCTCACGGCTACGCCTCGTTAGATGTCATACGGCTCTGGCTTCGGGCGAGGCAGCCAGGCAGGAATGCGGAATTTGAGGCCGGTCCGTCAAGCTGCCCGAAACCATCAGCGAGCCTTCCTCGCCACGTTTCCTGCTTCCACACCCTGCCACGTCATCCCCACAAAACCTTGCCTCAAGACAAGGCAATGCCTGATGGCAGCAATCTCCACCACTATGTGCTCATGTGCACGTTGACAGACTGCATATATTCATTCACAAGAGTGTGACGCTGCGCACCCCTCGCCACAGAAGCTCAAACTCGATCCAACATCCACTGCACCCCGCCTCAGCTAGCTGCAATGGCGCTTGCGAGGGGCTCCCTCGGCCTGCTTGCGCGCAGCCTGACCGCACGGCTGAACCCTGCAGGTGCCCGCTTGCATCACGAATAATACAAATGCACCCTTGCATGCATGTCAACATCCCCAACCTCTGCGGGTGCAATTGAGGCTTCGACATGGCCTCACCGGCGCAATGAGGTTCGCATGCTCGCAACATGCGCGCAGTGATTTCCGCATGGTGATCACCTCGGTAACCTGTCCTGTGCGCAAGGCGGAGCGGCCGTGCTGCGGAGCTTCGCAACCGGCGCAGAGGCGGACGACATGCACGACGACTTCAAGCCGCAGTTCAAGGCGCAGCGGTCCGGCGCGGTGGAGGACATCATCCGGCACGACATCTCCACCAACAAAGTCCTGCTGTACATGAAGGTCCGCCCGCTTGCCCCGGTCGCGGCGCGTTTGTGGCACGGTGCACGCTTGTGGAGCACCATGCACGTGGCATGTTGCTGTGACTGAGTCCATCCTGTGCTGCTTGGCGCGAATTTGAGAGCCGTTGCCACCACAGGGCGACCCTGAGGCACCGATGTGCGGCTTCAGCAACATGGCGTGCCAGATCCTGAGCGCATACGGTGCGCCGAAGCCATGTGCCGCCCTCATACGCTCACCCTGGCGCCAGACTCGCTTGCACCACATCTCAAATTACCATGCCTGCCGTGCTCAGACTGCGACGGCACAGCCATGCGCTCACCCTTGCATGGTTCCCCGCTCCCGCAGATGTGGACTACCAAAGTCGTAATGTGCTGGCGGACCCCGAGCTCAGGGAAGCCATCAAGAAGTTCAGCAACTGGCCGACGATCCCTCAGGTGCTTTTGAAAACCTGCACCCGCTGGGCGCATATGCGTCACGCAGTGTGTCGCGCTGCGGTCCAGACGTGCTTGCCCGCACAGCTTCCAGTTGGAAGCACAGGTTGCTATGCAGAGCTGTGCCAGATGCCGAATGGTAACCCTTTCTTTGTGTTGCTGCCGTGCAGCTGTACATCAAGGGCGAGTTTGTGGGCGGCAGCGACATCCTGATGGGCCTGCACCGCAGCGGCGATCTGCGGACGCTGCTGTCGGACGGCCCCAAGGAGCACACGGCAGCTTGAGCCGCCAGCAGCAGGCGGCGGTGGATGCGCCGCCACTGCACTGAGTGCTCCACAACTAGCCCATGTGAGCTTTGGGTGACACGGCGCTCTAGGCGTCGCAAGCTTGGGCAGCCGAAGCATGAGCCCGCAAGCAGTTGCTGTGGCTGCCCTGGACACCAGGGTTGACGCCCTGGACCCTGGTGCTGGTGCACATAGAAGGGCAGGCTAGGGCTACTGGTGATGTGCGAACTGTTGCACCACTAAGTGTGTGGTGTGTGTGGCTGACTGCGCTTGATGACAAGTGTGGCACGCCAAGCCATGGGAAGTGCGTCTCGGAAGTTGATTTCGATGACCTTGCCTGGGGCGATGCCTTGTGCTGTGAGAGTGAGGGAGGATAGGACGCAGATTGCCATGCAAACTTCATGGTGCAACGAAGCAGTAAAACCCTGATTGTAGGAAGGATTTCGAATGGTTACAATCAGGCCACAAGCACATGGCAAGGGCGCAAGGTTCTGAGCAATACTGAGCAAGACTCTCCACATTCAATCGTAGTTCTGCTGCCGTCTGAAAACGTACAGAGTCCCAGAGGGCTCTGGGAAAGCGCTGCACGGGGAGGAGGCCGGCAGTTTCAGCACTCGAACCCCGCGCAGCCGCTCTCTGAATAGGTGTACAGATCCAGGCATCACGTCACATGTGGCCCGAGCCGCCGCCTGCCCGCGCGGTGCGTGCAGTGTTCAGCGCCCGGGCCCAGTGGGCGGCGCCAGAGCTGGCTGCCAAGTCGGCGGCATGCCTCCCGCGGCGGGCGAACTGGGGTCTGTGTTCGCCGGGAGGCTGCGCCGCCGCCCGCTGCTCACCCGCTGCAGTGGCAGCGGCGGCGGGGCTTGCTGGGTCCCTGGGGCCCAGCCTAGTACCGGTAGTGCGCCGGCTGCAGCGCAGGACAGTGCAAACCACAAGTCAGCTGCCACGGCCAGCGGGACATGGTGCGCTGAGGTCGACTGAGCTACCAGGTTGCCAGCAAAGACAGTGTCACGACACTGGGTACGTGGGACACGCGGTCGCAGCAGGCAGACACCGCGCGCGCACCTTGAAGGGGCCGTTGGTGGGCACATTGATGTACGCCGCCTGCTCATCCGTGAGCACCGTGAGCTTGGCGCCCAGCTTCGGCAGGTGGAGCGCCGCCACCTGATTCGGCCAGATTTGCGCCAGTTTGCACACTGTCAACGGACCCACCAGGCAGGCGCAGACACTGCAGACTGCAGCTGACGCTGAGCACAATGGTGTCATCACAAACACACCTTCTCATCAAGGTGTTTTGGAAGCACGTACACTTTTTTCTCGTACCGGCCGGTGGTCCGCCTGCAGAAGGGGGTTTTTCCTTTCAAAAGTTTTTGAAAGAAAATTTGTTTTTTCCTTTCTTTTTCCTTTCTTCTTTTTCCTTTCATTCCTTTCTCAATGTTCTTAATGTTCTCTTATGCCAAGGAACAGGCAGCAGGACAGCAGCGCAGGTGACAGCTGGGTTCGACAAGCGGGGAGCGGACTCACTCATTCCAGAGCTCCAGCTGCGCAATGACCTGGTTCGTGAACGAGCACGACATGACGAAGCTGGGGTGGCCTGCGGACACGACAACAGCTCAGCAACCTTTACAGGAGGAGCTTGAAGGCACGCCGACATTGCGAGGGCAGCAGCCACCACGCTGCAGCGGTCCAGTTAGCAGCAAGCACCAAGAGCGGGCGGGCGAGACTGGCAACACGCTGCCGCGGGTCAGGCCACCCACCAGTGGCGCAGCCCAGGTTGAGCAGGCGGCCCTCGGCCAGCACAATCACGCCATGGCCGTCCGGGAAGATGAACCGGTCCACCTGCGCATCCGATGCAGCGTCTTGATCACACCAAACTGGCCGGGCATCGTGCTGGGTGATGCCACAGCCCCGCAAGACGACAGGCTCAGGACATCTGCTTTGAACTCTGCTATACAGGGACCGGCAACCAGGGCACTTGCGCTCCCGGCTTCGGCTGCCGGAGCTGCGGAGGGGGCCCACCTGCGGCTTGATGTTCTGGCGCTTGATGCCCTGCCAGCCGATGAGGCCCGCCATGTCGATCTCGTTGTCGAAGTGGCCGATGTTGCCGACGATGGCGTTGTTCTTCATCTTGGCCATGTCCTCCGCCTGCAGTCGCAACGCCCGGACTCAGTCCCAGCCTTGCTCATGGTGCAGGTTGCAACAGCATCCCTACGGGGTCGCTGTGGACACCACACAAGCGCAGCAGCAGCAGCTGCATGTGTGCATGGTGCCCTTGAAAACTCGACATTTGGCGACTCCGCTGCAGCACCAACTGCCTGTGTGAGCGCACCATGATGATGTCCTTGTTGCCGGTGGTCGTCACAAAGATGTCGACCTGGTCCATCACATCCCGCATCGGCGCCACCTGCAGGGACACAGCCCTTGTAGTGAGCGGGCGGTTGCTGCTGATGCTGCCATCGCAGCCAGCTGGCTGGTCTGTGCGCTGCCGGGTGCATTAAGGCCAGCGCTGTTTACTTGCGGTGGCCACTCTCAAAAGTGCAGCTGTCAGACTAGCGGCTTCAATACTGACAACGTCTATACTGATTTGATGACGGATCCAATGCGCTGCACCTGGAAGCCCTCCATGGTGGCCTGCAGCGCGCAGATGGGGTCGATCTCGCCGATGATGACGCGCGCGCCGGCGGCCTTCATGGCGGACGCCGAGCCCTTGCCAACGTCACCGTAGCCGGCCACGAACACCACCTGACCATATGAACGTGATGCGTTGGCATCAGCACGGGGCGCTGATCGGATCAGGAGCGTGTGGGGATGTCTCCCCTGTGGTTGCGGTGTGTGCGGTACAGCAAGCTGCCGTGTGGTATGTGCAGGACAGCAGCACACTCGAGCACACGCGGTGCTTACAACCTGGACCTGGCCCTCAGGGAGATCTTCTGAAAGGGGGGGCCTGGTGGCAGGGAAGGCCCACCTTGCCAGCGATCATGACATCGGTCGCGCGCATGATGCCGTCCGGCAGCGAGTGGCGGCAGCCGTACACGTTGTCGAACTTGGACTTCGTGACCGAGTCGTTGACGTTGATGGCCGGGAACAACAGCGCTTCGCTGGCCTGCGCAGTTGAGGGGCTCGACTGTCGATGGCAGATGGCGTCTTGACACACTTGCAAACGCAGTAGCTGCTTGGCGATAGACTTGCTGTCCCAGTCGCCAGCGCTATCCATAGCAGCTGCAGACTGACACACTCGCAGCATGTGCAGCACCACCTGGCTCACACCTGCATCTCATACAGCCGCTTGACGCCCGTGGTGGTCTCCTCGGACACGCCCTCCATCTCGCGCGCCATGTCCGTCCACTTGGTCGGCTGCTTGGGCAGCCCCTACAGTTTACCAGTCAGAGTAACGACCAACTCCTACACATACTACTTGTGCCTGAGCTGATTACGCCAAAGTGCAGACTGTGTACTTGCTGGAGAGCGCTCACCTCCTTGATGATGGTCAGCACGATCTGGAACTCGGGGTTGTCGGTGGAGGTGGGGTCCGGCAGCGTCTTGTCCTTGGCGTACGCCGCCTCGGCCTTCACGCCCTCTGTTGATACCAGGCGCACGTTGTCACCGTGCGCCTCTCAGGACGGCAGCATGCAGCAGCCGCATGCGACACGCGCGCTTGTGCATGCATGCAATGGTTGCATGCACCAACATGCGAGGTTGGGGTTGTGGCAACCTGAATTCAGGGTTTAGGGTTTCAAATTCCAAATCCTGCACCGCAAATCCGCACCGTGGATGAGCAGCGTGGCGTCGCCGCCGTCATCGACCAGCAGGTTGGCGCCGCTGCCATCGGGCCACGTCAGCATCTGCTCCGTGCACCACCAGTACTCCTCCAGCGTCTCACCCTGCAGCAGGTTCAAATTGTGCGAATTGTACATGGGGATCCAAGCAGGACGTCTTAACACCTTCGGAATGCTGAGGTATGGAGGATAGCCAGCGCAGGAGCGGCCGACAACGCCTGCGCTGCATGCACCTGCCCATGCGAACAAGGGACCCACCTTCCAGGCGAACACGGCGGCGGAGTCGCGCGCGATGGCGGCCGCGGCGTGGTCCTGCGTGGAGAAGATGTTGCAGGAGCACCAGCGCACATCTGCGCCCAGCGCCGTCAGCGTCTCGATCAGCACTGCCGTCTGCACCGTCATGTGCAGGGAGCCGGCGATCTTGGCGCCCTGCGCAGTGCAGGACAGCATGCATCAGCCCCGAGTGTGGGCATGCCATTGAAGCCTGCTTGCATGCGCCCAGATGGCATCCGCGCTCTGGAGGCGATGACTGGAAAACCAAGGCGGGGACCAGTCTCAGCACCAACAGCAGCCCACAGCGTGCAGCGGCTGATCAGAGCAGGCATGTGGGGGTTTTCAGGGACAGCTACCTTGAATGGCTGCGAGGAGCCGAACTCGGTGCGGCAGGCCATGAGCCCGGGCATCTCTGCCTCTGCCAGGTCGATCTCCAGGCGGCCGAAGTCCGCCTGCGTGATGTCCTTCACCTTGTACTGCGGGAGCAGAGATGAGGCACCAACGTCAGTCTTTGTGTGCTGCATGTGAAGCATGCGTGGCCACAAGCTGGCTGTGGGTCACCCCAGAACGCTGCTGCGGACCCAAGTGTTCATTGCAGTCGCACATCATGCTATCTAGGTGTGAAGTGGCCATGCCACTGAGCCATCATTGCCAAAATGTGTGCTTCCACGAAAAGCCAAGGCTTGAACACTCTGATCGGCTGCACAGCATATTGCCGACTACGCCGCGGCACAATCACGCCCCTCAAAACATTTGCATATTCAGTTTTCACTGATCAAAAGTGCTTCAGAGAAGGCGCAGAGCCGTGTTGCCAGTCCGTGACAATGAAACTGCAGCTGATTGCGTCACTCAACCACTTGTCGTTCCAAGCACCAACGCCGTCAGGTGCACGACCCAATCATATCAGTGCGTTGGCAGATGGCAGCGCGTGATGCAGGCGTCGCCAATGCGCACGGCCGCCTCCAGCAACAGCGGAATACTTTGCTGATGAGGGTGTTCTCGCACCTGGTAGCCTGCGGCGGACTTGTCCACCGCGGCCTTGGGGATCTGTGCTGTAGCCATGATGACTGCTGTGATGTCTGCAACCGGCTGTGTCGGTGATCAAACTGCAGAAGGGGCGTGCAGGCGGACGAGCTGGAGCATTTGCAGCAAGAAGTTGCTGAGCCGCCGTGAGCGGTTGGCGAAAGGCAGCGACGGCTGACTGGGGTGATCGGGAGGCCCCCATCAGAATTTGCTCGCATCATGAGTGGAAACCCTAGTGCCACAGCCAACAGCCCACAGACCCACAAGTGCCAGTAAAGGCCTGCTATCTCCCTTTGCCCCCAATGCTGTGGTACCTTTGCTGCAAGTATCACAGGCTAGAAGCTGCAGCTCGATGTCGGTTGTGCCACTTGCATGCGGCAAAGGTGGGGCGGGTCGCTGCCACAGCCAGGGGCATCATCATGCACAAGCTCCACTGATGCTGCCACAGGCGCCACCGGCCCTGACGTGCAGCGGCGGCATGAACGTCCGCGGCTGCAGTGCCTGCTGCAGCGTCAGCAGCGAGGCTCCAGTATGGCCCCACAGCCCCGCCAGCTCTGGGTGGATTGCCTCTGCCACAATCTCCGCTGAATGCACTACTCGTGGGCTGCAGGATCAAGCATGCGCAGCAAGCATGAGGCGCCACTGCCACCACCGCGTTTGCAAGGAGAGTAGCGTGAGGATCGCGGAAGCACAGGAACGACATGTTCAGACTGGGATCGACAGTACATACCTGGACCGGTTGAAATATGTGAGGCCATCAGCCACAAAGACCCGGCCCTCGCGTGCACATCGCATCCCCTGCCACTCTGCAGGCACCACCACAGCATCCTCACCCCATGTGCAGACCACTACATTGTTCGTGCCACGCGGAAGGCACGACACCTTTGCTTGGATGATGGCTCGGTATGATGCCCATCTCCTGCCAGCCTACCTGTTGACTGAAGGTAGTCGGCCTCGCCTAGGTCTTTGGCGCTGCGCTTCAGGTCAAAGCCTGCGCACAGCATGAGAATCAGTTGAGGGACCTGCACTGGAGCAAGCTGGTGTACAGAGCCAGACTGCAAAAACCAGCATGCCGTCGGGCGATGACGCAGACATGTGCACCTGTAGCGCCGATGCTGGCCGTTGCTTTGTGACACCCCAGCAGAAGCGCCAGCCTGCACCTCAACAGGTGAGCGCACCGCAGGGCGCGAAGAAGATGCAGTCGGGGTCCGAGGCGACCAGCTCCTGCAGGCTGAGCGTCGCCACATGGCCGCCCGGGTCCCCAAACAGGCACTCCGCGCCCGCCGCCTCAGCCAGCTCCGGGTGCCTGCATCGTCACCAAATTGTTCCTTGCAACCAGGAACCTGCACCCACTGGACACACAGCACGGACAGACTGCAACGTACTGTTCTGCTCAAGTCGATATGATGCCTAGCACATGTGGGGTCCAGCACACCTCTGCTGTGTCAGAGGAGGCACTGAGCCGGATGCAGTGGATCTGAGGGCATGAAAGGGCTGGGAGGCATGAGCGAAAAGCTCTGAGTCGCACCAGTGGCCGCTGCCCATGATGGGATCGATCCACTCCAGCAGCGCCACCCTTGGCCGGCGCCCATTGGTTGAGCTGTCTGTGACGTCTGCCACCGTGTCCCTCACGCTGCTCACAATGCCGTTCATCCAGGCGGCCACGCGACGGCCACGGTCGGGCACCCCCAGCGCCTCAGCAATGTTGGTGACATCACCTATGCGAGACAGCTTGAGGTGTCATCCTATCTGCAACTTTGCTCAGTGTGCGGGGACAGGTTTGCAGAGTGTGCTGGTCTACTGTTGCCATGCCGGGCGCATGAGTCATGGAACGCTGCCGGCGTGGTACAGCCCCACTGCACGGCGTCTGCCGCTGAGCGGCACAAGACAGCAGCGGGTCACGAAATGCGCACAAAAGCGTTGCTAGCGAATCAGCTCACTGCAGATGTCTGCGATGCTGTGCGGCACCAGGGAGATGATACGGACCGAATCGGCGCCCACAACCACCTGCCCCTCCTGCCATTCGCACTTGGCCTGCACGACACCAAGCTGCCGCTATGTGGCCGAACCGCTGAAACGATGCTGGATAATCCGTCCCACAGCTGTTAGCCTCCAGCTGCACCATACTGCGACCAGATGACTTCAGGAGCCCAGCAGTAAGGCAGATCATCCTGATAGCTGTCCGGGACTCCATGTTTTGCGCCTGTGAAGCGTCAGCGTGGGACACACCACGAAGGCGTTCACATGTCCACCTGGCAGGAGGACGCCCAGGCCTCCACCGCCTCCCGCAGCTGCGGCTCGGACACCGCGCACACGCGGCACTGGTCCTGCGTGATGATGACGTTCGCCTTCAGCTGCGCCAGCCTGTAAGGGGACCACCGCTGTGTTGTGCAGGAGCCGCGGGCGGGCATGAGCTGGAGCACCACCTGACCGGTGGCATCATGGCACACTGTGCACCTGCATCAGGCAATGCTGAGATGCTGGACGCCCACCTGTCAGCGTATATGGTGTACACGCAGCGGCCCGCCTGCATGAGAGATCAGCGGCATCCTGCAAACTCGTGCGGGTTTGGAGGCGCTGGAGTAATGCGCCACCTCAGTCTGCAGTGTGCGCTCAGCAGCGGATTGCGCGCCGCCACTCACCTTCACGATGTCCCGCACGGCGGTGTCGATGGCCACGCTTGGTGCATTGGGGTCCATGTTGGGCTCTGAGCACGACGGGAGCTGCATGCAGCGGTATCATATTTGAGGAAACCACTGCAGGATCGTGAGAACCTTTGAACCGTCGATGCTGCAGCTACTCTTACATAGGACAACAACTGCATATGCTGCTGGGCTCAACGTGAAATCAGGTGGAGCTCTCAGCCTGGACCGAGCCTGCTCACATGCATGACGCTGCCTGGGTAGTCGCACTCGTGGCTGATGCCGACCAGGGCGTGCGCCATGCCAAGCCGTGCCACGATCTCCGTGGACGCTGCAGATGCAGCGGCGAGCCTTCGATGACGTTGGGTGGTGCGACTGAATGTGATCCCAGCGCACATCATGTGTCTTATATGTCTTCGCGCATCTGACAGGCCTCACCTGACAACAGTGACACGACGCGGAGCGGTCTGTCTCCATGTGACGCCATACCTGATTGCTGGATGACGCTATCAAGTACACAAGGCAATGGGTGTCTGTGGAACACCACTGCTCACAATTCGGAGACTGGGTGTTGGCACAAGGACCAACAGTTCCCGCACTGCTGGCACAATGCTGATGTGCGATTGGAGTGGAAACGATTTTTCCGATGAAATGAGGGATTTGGGCGATGGCCACCAGCAGGCTACACGCCAGAGAGCCGCCAAGCGTTATGGGCTGTAGCTACAACGCCTGCGGCATATGCCATGCATCTGATGGTATCAAGCGGCAGTATAGGCACACGAAACCGCGCGCGTTGGGATCCAACGCTGCACAGTAGATTGGGGAGACGCACACTCCCGTGTCCTTGCACACCTGGTGACTAAGCGGTCCGGGCCACGTCGATCCAGGTCAGATCAAGACCACCCCTCGTTCAGCTCTGCACAACCCACCTGCGCCAAACTTCAAGTCTGGCTGGTGTGTGCACCAATGCACAACAACGACGGTAGCGCCAGAGTACAGGCGGCATACGTATCTTTCAGCTTAGCGCCGCCTTTGCTGGCTCGCTGCAGCCTTTGGCGGGCGGTCGGTGGCAGCCGGCCCCGCGCCGTAGTACTTGGCGCACGGGTCAAGACCGCTGACAGGTGAGCGGGGCGCGTTGCGAGATACGCGGCATGGCCACTGGCCGTACAGAGCGCTATGCATACATCGGCGCTTCGCGATATGCTGTGGGCAGGGGGAGGTGTGCATTTTTCGGCGTTGGGGGTCATTGCCGCACGGAGCCAGGGCGTCGTGGATCAGCCTTTGGGCATTTTCCCTCGGCCTAGAACGCACCGCCTGCAACAGCGCTATCTCTGCATGTCTCTAATGCAACGAGCGCATGCCCCGCACGCGACGACGCCAACGTACTAGGCGATGCGCGCTGGTTTCTGCACCCGCTTCTCAAATTTTGAGCCAGGGGCCAAACTGGTGGCCAGGCGCGGCGCACTCCGACAGAGCACCTGTGTATGATTTCCCTTAGTGCATGCCGGCCCCTCTAAGAGTTTCCAAGGGGCGCCACTGATCGGACGTAGTGCGCGGGAGGCGGGTAAGTGCAGTGTGCGGCAGTACTGACTCCGAGGCGGTGTCCTGGGACGGCTTGGACGTGCCCCCGGGGCTCAGACGCCCCTGGCATGCATGCGCTCTATCGTTGATGCTCCGCTGTGCGTGCCAGCTGCTGGGGCAGCTGGCGAGGGACGGCCGAGTCGGGGATGCGGGGGGAACGCACGTGGCTAGCCAGTCACTGGACCTGGCTCCCTCGATGCAGTCAGGGGGTCAAGTCGTGCACGCCCTGGTCCGTTCGTCCTTCGCGCCTGGGTCTTCAGTTCCGCTGCTGAGTTTCAGCGTGTGGCAGTTGCCCATGCCGTGGGGCTGGTAGCGCCCTGTCATTGTCACCGGCGCGAAACGTTGAGCTCACGCAATCGGTCATTGGCCGCAACCTCCAATGAGATGAGGCTGCGGTCGTAGGCGGCGTCACTGTCTCATACTGACACAGTCGTTCAGTCGGCGCTTGTGCTTCGTTAGCCTGTCAGATCACGCGCTTCGACCGCCGCGCGCGCAGCCGTTGCGAGGTGCTGCGCCTGGGTCCGCAGATGCCTTGTGTGTTGTCGGCCAATATAGGGCCATCCTGGCCCGTTGCATTCCACCGCGCCCGACCACCGCAGAGTCTCGTTTGGATTGACGCCCATGCCAAGGCGCCGTCCTGTCCTTGCGCTGCTCGCGGGTGGGTCGGGAGTCGCCATCCCCTGGTGTCACCTCCGGTGAATGACCCCTCCAACGGGCCGTTGCTGCAGGTCTTACGGCCACCACTGGTCGACTTGCGCCTGGCGACCCGCGCGCCCACTGCAACAACAGCCTGCATGGCAGCGTGTGCCTGAGGCGGCGCTCAACGGGGTGCACCTGCCGGCGCCGGGCCCGTGAGTCATGGCGACCACAACGGCCCAACAGCCGGCCGGCGGCGACCAGTCAGCGCTCTGCGGTCCGCAGCGCGTCGCGACGATGCGTCAACAGCCAGCCAGCTGCCAGGTGAGCGCGCTCAGGGCGCCTGCTGGACCGGCACTCATCGCCGCCCTGTCGTGCATCCCACTGGTCCCCGCACCGAGTCCGTCACCCCAGCGATGCTGCGCAAAGCTGCGTCCTCGTCTCGTGTGCATACTGTGAAGCATACTTGGGGACCGGATCTCAAATGTTCCGCCGGCTTTTCGTAGGAGGCGGCCACAGTCAGCCTGAAGCGCAAGTGCCCCTCGCCGGCACATGCGCTGCAGTCATCAGTCCTGGACCTGGACTCCGGCAGCCGCGCCTCCGGCGATTCAGAGTGCTTTGCTCTGGACCCGGCGGCCTTCAGCCAGGACGCCAGCCCGGAGTCGCAGCAGCAGCTCAGCTTCCGGCCGCGCACGCCCGGCAATGCAGCGCTCGGTGAGGATCCGAGACCCTGTAACACCTGCACAGTGTGTGCTGCCTGGCAAGGTACTGTCTGTCCTGGAGCTTGCTTTCGCAGCATCTCACGTGCGAGGTGTGCCCGCAGTGAGACCTCATGCATGTGCAATCGCAGGCAAGCGCCGGCGGCTGTCCCTGGGCAGCTGTGCCAGCGGCAGCGCCAGCCTCGGCAGCGCGGGCTCCTGCGGCCCCACGCCGCCGGGCGCGGCAGGGCAGCCTGACGACGCCAGCCCGGAGAGCGCGCACCTGCTGCGCATCCCCAGCGTGCCGCCGCCCATCGCGGCGCTCCCAGCAGCCGGCGCCGCCGCAGCATGCGAGCAGGCCTCCTGCGGCAGCTGCCAGCTGTTCGACATCCCGGCCGCGGACCCGGTCGTGCCACAGCCCTGCAGCGGCGACGCTGCCCCCCTGCAGCAGTTCGCGCTGCCCTGCGGGCAGGAGCTGCTGCAGCAGCAGGCCGCGGCGCAGCAGGCGCACCACCAGCAGCTGCTCGCCGCCCAGCAGCAGCAGCAGCTCCAGCAGCAGCGGGCGGCGCAGCACGCGGTCGCCTCCATGGCGATGCTGCGGGCCAACGCCCTGAGCCGCTGCGCGACCATGCCCCCGGCGTACAGGCAGCCCCAGCAGCAGGCGCAGGCGCAGCTGCCCCAGCTGCCCGGCGGCATGTCCTGGGTCCCCGCGTATGCGCTGCCGGCGCTGACACGGCTGCGGCGGTCGACGTCCGACAATGGCGCCGCCGCCGCCGGGGCGGCGATGGCGCGCCTGTCGGCAGCCGCTTACGGGCAGCCGTCCGGGGTGCAGCCCTTCAGCGAGCTGCTGGCGGAGGCGGAGCGGCGGCGGGCCATCCCGCAGCTGCAGGCGCTGCGGGCCAGCCACTCCGTCGCCGCCAGCCACCACGCCAGCGCCCTGCCGGCGCAGGTCGCCGCGGCGTCAGCAGCGACGGCCGCTCCCTTTGCCTTTGCGGCGGCAGGCCTGCAGACGCGCAGCGCGCACGCCGCGTACAGCCAGCGGGTGTCGGCGCACCCGGCGGCGCCGGTGTTCTCATTTTGCCCCAGGGTGGGCGTCCCCCAGGTTGCGGCCCCCCAGCACAGCGTCGCTTATGCTCAGCAGCAGAGCGCTGCGCCACCCACCATCCAGCAATCAGCACAGCCGACGCCCAAGGCGGCGGCGCCCACGCAGCGGCGGTGGCCGCCGGCGGGCGCCCCAGGAGGGGCGGGCGGCGCCCCGCAACTCCTCGCCCGCTGGGGCCGCGCGCTGCCGCTGCACCGCGGCGAGACGCTGCTGCTGGCGCTGCATATGTGGGAGCGCCTCCAGCCCAGGGTGCGCCCTGTCCCAGACCCATCTGCAAGCTGCTGTGCCTTTCGTGCATATGTGACCTGTTCAGTCCTTTGGCTTCTGGGGGCCACTGTACCACCTTTGGTACCTGACAGATGTCGTATGGTACCACTGTTGTGTGCCAGTGTACAATTGTTTGCTCAGACCCACGGCGCGCTGCTGCAGGTCAAGCCGCAGGAGCTGCTGCGGAAGGGCTGCCCGCAGCCGTGGCAGGCGGCGCTGCTTGGCTGCCTGTGGGTGGCTGCGAAGTTGGAGGAGCGCCGCCGCGGCCTGCCATCTGCCTCTAAGGTGCGCAAGTTCCTAGATGTGGTGCTTTAGTACTGTGTACTCTGTGCTGGTCACCTGCCTGACTGCAGTACCCGCCGGCAACGAGTAGCATGACATCAGGTAACCACTTGTGTGCTGACCGCTTTCACGGATGTTGTGCAACAGATCGGCGAGCTGCTGGGGCTGGACCGCAAGGTGGTCGCCGGCGTGGAGCTGTATGTGATGGAGGCCCTAGAGTGGGCGCCCACTGCGGGGTGGCAGTCCCGCCGCCGCGACTTCAGGGCCTGACGGCTGCGGCCAGTGGCGGCGGCGCAAACTGTACAGCTGGCGACACCAGCTGATATGAAAATTGACAGACGGCGTGCGTCAGGCGTGCTTCCCGCCTCGACACCAGCTAGCGCAGCACTTGTGAGGGTTGCTTTGCGAGCAGCAGATCAGCAGTGCAACACGGCACATTGGTTTGTCGGAAGAGCTACGATTACAGATACCAAAAAAAATAGGGGTTGCACGACAGGTGAGCGCCCAAGCACATCGGGTGCTTCAACAGGGCCTTGTTGCCCTTCTGCTGCATGCAGCGGCCTTGTCACCACCTAGCACCCAAACTGCTGCTGTTGAGCGTGGTTTCGCTTTCATCATATTGCCGACACTGCCGCGGATGCGGCTGGCATTGACTTTGGTTTGTGTGGCGCGGGACGTCTGAGTCTATGCATTCGTACATTGGCAGCCTGATGCAATGACGTCCTGTCCTCAGCTTGACTGGCGTGCCTCATGCGGGCACGGTGGTTCAGCTGCGGAAGGGCTGTGTGCTTGGCACCTAGAACGAAAGTTTTGGCCGAAGTGGGCATTCTTGTTGGACTTCCTGTTTCTGGCACGGGCAGTTGTGTAAACAGCTGGTACGGTCGACCGGGCATATCAGTACAAACGGCTAGGTTGCACCCGCAGCTGGTCGAGCATCTATGACGTCTACGTCTCCGACCGTCTACTTGTCCCGCCGATTACTGCGCAACTGCCACTTCCAGGTGCCAACGCCGTCTCCGTTACAGCTGTGTAGTGCCTTTAGTACGCCTTACTAATCGTGTGTTAAACCCGTGCCAGCTGCCGCCGGCGGAAGCTCGGAGAAGCCACAACGTAGGACCGTTCCGTTTCTTGTAGCGCACAGATCTACATTTGCACACAGCCCTCATTGCCTTTCGGAGTCTTGAGCGAACATCTTCCAGCGAGCTGACGCGCATTGCTGCCAGGTGCGTGCGCATTCGCAACGGCGTGGGAGGCTGCCTGTTTGCGAGGGTTGGGGGTGCTAGCTGGTGGCGAACTTCGCCACCAGCGCCTCGAGTCGCATATGCTGAGCTCCGTTTGAGCGTTTGCGGTGGAGGCATCCTGTGGGACAGCACATGGACCTTTGAAAGCCGTGCAAGCGGCTTATGTGGTCATGGTCGTTTGGGTGTCGACGGGTGGTCTTCATGCGCGACTCGCTCGTCACGACTGCACGAAGCCGTCTGCTGCTTGAACAAGGCCCAGATCAGCGCTCCGACGCCTGCAGCCGCGTCAGGCGCACGACCGCCGGCCCAGCATCTTTTACACACCGCATGACCAGTGCATGACTCATCCTTGACCTTGCACCTGACTGCCTGTTGCTTGCGCCACCCGCAGGGTATGCATGCCACCACCACCAATGTAAAGGAGAGCGTACCGCCCGACGGAGTGGCGCTGCCGCCGCCCGTCGGGCTTGCCGGGGAGGCACCACCCAATGCCGCCCCCGCCGCCAGCGCCTTCGCAGCCGATCGCCGGTTGGCACCGCCCCCCGGCGGCGCCGCCGGCGAGCCCCAGGCTCTGGAGGCGCAGGCCAAGGGCCCCGCTGACAAGGAGGAGTGGCCAGAGGGCGTGGACCCTGCCAATGCGGAGCATGGCCTGACCGCGCAGCAGGTACCAGATAGCAGCTGGCAGCGCACGATGGTTTGCTTCCCAGACAGTGGCTTTGCTGCTCAGTCACTGCGTTTGAGCACCTCACGCGCAAGCTGAAGTAGCCGTGTGGGTGTGCAGCCACACTTGCATCATGCCGCCCGGTGCCGGGCCTAAAACTTTCCCATTCTCGGTCAGATCCTCAGATGAACGCAGCTGCTGACCCACAGGTGGAGGAGCTGCGCGCGCGCTTCGGCCCCAATGAGGTCACCACCAAGCAGACGCCGGAGTGGAAGAAGATCGCGCGCCGCTTCGCCGACTGGATCTGCATCCTCATTGTGCGCTGCCCAACTACCATGCTCTTCAGTTCCCTCACATTCGTCGGGTACCTGGGTGTTTGCCTAGCTTTCCACAGCAGCTGTGCTTCCACAATAGGCAATGCCACTCATGCTGTTGCTGACCAGGTCATGTGCTCTGCAGGTCATTGCAGCCGTCATCAGCGCGGCTGTCCCGGTGGATGGCGGCCGCGGTTGGACGTCCTTCGGGCTGCTGCTGTTCGAGCTGAACCTCATCGTATGGGCGGGTAAGCCCATTATCCTCATCGCTCCGTCGTTCCTGCTTGCCCTAAAGCTCAGCAAATGAGTCCTGTCCTAGTGGACATGCGGCATGGGACCATGGATGACGACACATGCTCTGCGTCTGCAGGCTACTACTCCGACCGCAACGCCGGCAATGCCATCAAGGAGCTGGAGGTGCGGTCGTCACCTGCCCTCAGCCGGTCGTCATCTTGTTGTATGCTTGCAAGCCCTGCACACGAGCATGCCCATGCCGCGCTGACATCTAGAGCGCTGAACAGCTGGCGGGGTGCCCTCCGACCTGTCCGACATCGTCGTGCAACCAGACCGGTACTGCCGCCGCTGCGCTGCACAGGAGCTGTCGGCGCCCACGGCGGTGGTGAAGCGCGACGGCAAGTGGGGCGAGCTGCCCGTCAAGGAGCTGGTCATGGGCGACATCGTGGGGCTCAAGGGCGGCGACGTCATCCCCGCCGACTGCCGGGTGCGGCTGCCTCCCAACCTTTGCAACGTCGTCGCAGGGATGCGCTGCGCTCAGGACGGCAGACTGCTGCACGTGGTGGAGCCGTGTGTGCTTCTCGCACCAGCCGGCGCTGCAAGCCCTCGAGCCCCATGCATCCGTGCATCGTGTGCCACACTCTCCCACGGGCGACATGCAGTGCGATGCCACGCTGCCTGTGACTGATGTTGCTGTTGCTGCTGTGCGGCAGCTGATCGGCCAGGGGGAGGCCATGAAGATCGATGAGTCGTCGCTGACGGGCGAGTCGCTGCCCGTCACCCGCAAGCCCGGCGACACGGTGCGTCAGCGCACCCTGCAGCATGGCACCCCTGCTGCCCATCGTGAACTGTGCAATCGACTGCCTTATCAATCAGGCGAGTGTACAGGCTAGACATTTGTGCCCGACCAAGACACAGGGCCTGAGAGGTTGGCAGCTGCACACGTCGCACATCACGCCGACGGCGCCCCGCGTTGTGTGCAGGTGCTGTCGGGCGCCTGCGTGACGCAGGGCGAGCTTGAGGCGGTGGTCACTGCAGTGGGGCGCAACACCTTTTTCGGCAAGACCATCGCCCTGCTGGGCGCGCCTGAGGAGCGCGGCCACCTGCAGAAGGTGTGGTGCCACGTTGCTGCAAGGATCACTGGTGTGTTTTCTGCCACTTTAGCGCGCCAGGTCGTCAGCATCGCCTGCCGCCTTGCTGATGACGGCTTCATTACTCCAGACGTGTCAGTCTTGGCCTTGTGCTGCTCATGGGGTGGCCTTTGCCATAGGGCCTGTCTCATGCAGTGGACGAGACGCATGATGGTGCAAAAACTCCGTGCTGCAAGTCTGTGCCTCAAGTGGCTGTGCCGCATTGCGCAGGTGCTGGGCAAGGTCACCATCGCATTCGGCGTCTTCGCCTTCTTCGGTGTGCTCGTCATCCTGGCCGTGCTGCTGGGGCGCGATGAGCCGGTCGGCTACGCTTTCGTGGTGAGTGCGATGCGGAGGCTGGGAGCTCATCTGTATCCTGTCATGGTTAGGACAGCTTGTGCTGAGCATGTGCTGACGCTGCGTCTACAGCACCAGGATGTGGACAGGCGGCATTTGCGACCAGCAGCCAGCCCCCCTGACAACAGCATTGCAGGGCACAGCAAAGCGCCATTGTTTGTCGCCCTGCTGCGCAGGTGTTCTTCGTCATTTATGTCTCGGTCGTCCCCATCGGTACGTGCTTTGCGGGAGGGTCCAGTCAGTTCATCGTTTGGCATGTTGCCGCGCCACCTAGCTGCACACTGCAATGGCGAGTCTTGCCACCTGCATCGTACCGGTCGCCGATGCGCTGGTGCCTGCGCCACAGGCATGCCAGTCGTCACCACAACAGTGCTGGCGATCGGAGCTCAGGAGATGGCGCGCGAGAAGGCCATCGTCAGCAGGCAACTCCAGCTCAAGCTGCAGGAGGCTGTACACAGACTGATACCATGTGCAGCCGTGGCCAGATATGACATGCCTCTGCTCAGCAGCACTCCTGGTACCTAGGTCCTTGTCGCTGCAGAGTCACGCCCTATGTTTGTCTTGATGCAGGCTGTCTGCGCTCGAGGAGCTGTCCGGCGTGGAGGTGCTGGCGTCCGACAAGACCGGCACCCTCACCCTCAACCAGTGCGGCTTCCTTCCTCCTTGCATGCCATCAACGACACTTGCATCGGCTGCTGCAATGGCCCGGCCAGCAGCCGTGCTGCATGGCCACAGCGTCGAAGAAACCTCTGGACTCCCTAACCCCATGTTTGTTTGTTGTGGGGCCTGTGGTCATGCTGGCAGCTGAACTTTAGTTATTCTGATACCTCAGGCTGAGCCTGGACAAGGAGGACATCGAGGCCGCCGGCGGGCGCAGCGCCGACGACGTGCTGCTGGCGGCCAGCCTGTCGGCGAAGTGGGAGAACGGCGACGCCATCGACCGTGCAATGGTCGAGGCCGTGGGAGGCGACAAGAAGGTGCGAGCTGTGCACCTTGGGACTTGTCATTGTCTCCAGCCACAGTGGCCTTCCTGGTGCAGCATGCTGGAAACTTTTGGGAGCAGTGGGCTCGGGCCACGAAGAAGAAGCGCATGATTGCGGTGCGTCTGAATGTTGCTGTGGCACTTGCGCACATCCGGGACGGCCCATGCCTGTTCAACAACAAACCAGGCTGTGTCTTGCGGCTGCAGGCCATCGCAGGCTGGCGGGTCAAGAGCGTCGTGCCGTTCAACCCGGTGGACAAGAAGACGACCGCGGAGGTGGTGTCCCCCGACGGCCAGGACCTCATCGTCACCAAGGGCGCCCCGCAGGTGCAGCCACTGTCCAGCTTAGGGTTTAGGGTTTACGGCATACGCCCGGTTGTACAGCAGGCCAATCCTGCAGTGCTTCACAGCATCTGAGCCCCCCAGTACAGACGGCACTGCAGCAGTGAAGTGCCCAGGCGCGTCAGCAGACAAGCCCGGAGCCCTGCAGTCAGACCGGGTCACCCCTGCATCTGCGGCGAAGGCTGCTCACGGCAGTGTGGCGGCGGCGGCCAGGCAGCAGGGTCTGCCGGGTGATGAAGTTGCTGTAGCATGCATTGAACGTGGTGCCCAGACCTGATCCTGCCACCGTGCTGCTGCAGATCATCGGCGAGATGCTGGCGGATGCGGCGGAGCAGCAGACGGTGGAGATGTACATCGCCGAGCGCGCGTCGCGCGGGCTGCGGTCGCTGGGGGTGGCGCAGTCGGGCGACGGCGGCGCCAGCTGGCGCCTCGTCGGCCTCATCTCCCTGCTGGACCCGCCGCGCCCCGACTCCGCCGCCACCATCAAGCGCGCCCAGGAGCTGGGCGTCGAGGTACGCCCCTTTGTGGCTTTGCTATCGAACCTTCCTAGTAGAGGATTCCAATTGCACAGCTTTCACTTTCCCACTTGCTCCTCTGACACTTGCGCCACCGTGCTTTGTGCGAGCATCTGGCTGGGTGTTGTGTCGTGCCACGCTGCATGCTTTCGCTGTGTCAGTTGCGCAGGCTCAAGCCATGGGTAGTGTGGAGCGCACATAGGCGCCAATCCTTGAGTTGTCGAAGTCAGCATCAGCACCACCAGCGGGACTGCCGTGGCTGTTGCAGTGCTGAAAGGCTTGCAGACCTCTGACCATAAACCTGGACCACCATGTGCAGGTGAAGATGGTGACGGGTGACCAGCTGGCGATTGCGGTGGAGACGTCCAAGCGCCTGGGCCTGGGCACCAACATTATGGAGGGCAAGGCACTCATGGCCGGCGCCACCCTCAACGACGAGCTGGCCACGCAGGTCAACCAGGTGAACTTTACAGAACTCATATCTGATTGTATCCTTAGTCAAGGGGTACAAGCTGGCGATGCAAGGGACATCGTTACCCATCCCCATGCAACTGACCTGTCGCTATCACATGCTGCAGGTCGATGGCTTTGCTGGCGTGTACCCAGGTAAGCCCTGCTCCTGATGCTTGAGTTCAGCAGGCTGCCTGCTGTCTGACGACTGAGATTGGGTGCTGGAAAGGTGCATGCACCAGGCACATGCCTGTGTGTGGCTGCACAGAAGGAACCCTGGTAGCGCTACCTTCCGCAGTTGAGCTTCACATACATGCCCCCTCTTCACAGAGCACAAGCACCGCATCGTGGACGCGCTCCAGGGCAAGGGCCGCCTGGTCGGCATGACAGGTGCGCACAATGCCCCACCGCCCTCTGCCCGGCGCAGGATCTGATGCGTCATTCAGATGTTGATGTTGAGAGACCCAAAATAGCGGCTGTCGGCGCACATGAGAAGGACCAAACCCTCTGGGGTCATGCACCTGGCAGCGCCTGTTCCAGGATGCTGCCGATCTGCCATGCTGCAGTAAGCACGCGGCGTGCATCACTGCTTCACTGCGTTTGTGCCCAGGTGATGGTGTCAATGATGCGCCCGCGCTGAAGAAGGCCAACGTTGGCATCGCGGTGGCGGGCGCCACCGCTGCCGCCAAGGGAGCCGCCGACATCATCCTGACGGAGGTGAGCAACCTGTCACGACGCTGAAGACACCCCACGGCTGCTGCCTTTTGCCTTGGCATTGCATGAACCGCACAGAAACAGTCGCAGGGCCTCAAGCAGAGGCAGGCGTACTGCTTGTCACAGCACACACCGCAGTGTCAGGTACCAAGCCGAGCTTGCCCGGGTTATTGAGACCTGGCTGCGGAGCATGCGCGCCGACATGTTGCGGGCTCAAGCCCTTAATCAACCCGTTATACCCTTACCCCGCAGGAGGGCATCAGCACCATCATCACCGCAATCTCCCGCTCCCGCATGATCTTCCGCCGCCTGGAGACGTACATCATCTACCGCATCGCCTCCTCGCTGCTCATCCTGGGCTTCTTCTTCTTCGCCATCGTGGTCCTGGAGTTCGAGATCCCCACCTGGGTGCTGGTGCGCACTTTATACTACTTCAATTGTTGGTGTTGCCCCCTGGCACCTGCATATGGAGGGCCTGGCCACTCACCATGGTCAGGCATATAGTCCAGTATGTGGAACACCCCAGGCAGACAGCGCTTGTTGTGCGGACATGGTGTGATTTTGCTGCTCTGCAGGTGGTCATTTCCATCACGAACGATGTGTCCGCGATGTTCACCTCCTTCGACAAGGTGCAGAAGTGCAGAAGCCCAGCGCGCTGTGGAAACATTGCTGCGTGTAGTGCCTGTGGTGCAAATGTCACGTGCTGCCCGGTGCACACAGAACAAGACTGCGCAGACTCACACGCTCATACCAACCCCCTGCAGGTCCACACGAGCCCGATGCCCGAGCTGTGGAACATGACCAAGTGCCTGTGCATGGCCATCGCGCTGGCAGCCGTGGGTGTCGCGGCGTCTGTGCTCATGCTGGTGCGCACCATCCTGCGCATCCTGACTGCGCATCAGTGGCCGCTCGACTGTCATGCAGGACGGGTAGCGTTGCAGTGCTTGCCCGTTGAAAAGACTGGCTGCCATGCTGGATGCCTTCTCGCTCTGCCTTCACCGCCGTCCTTCAGCATGACATTTGTGAGCATATGATGCAGGTGCTGGCATCGGTGGACCGCGTCAACTGGTGGCACATCTTCGACTTCACGCTGACCATCCCGGCAGAGGACAGGGCCAACGTTCCTGGCAAGGTGTGTATGTCTCACAAACACTGGCTGCCTCAATCAGCATTCGCCCAGGAACCAGCAGAGCAGGGTGAAGTTCACCATGTGAAGTACACTGACAATGTGTGAACTGACTGCAGGTGGTGGCGGTGATGTACCTGACCCTGACGGGGCTGATCCAGCTGAACCTCATCGCCACGCGCAACCCGTCCTTCTGGTGGCTGTTCAGCAAGCGGACCGCGCCCAGGTGCTCTCCTAGAACCATTGACTCCTTGGCATGTAACAGTCAGGCCGAGTGCAACTGTGGTCCTGCCCCCCAGCCTGTCATGGGCGCTGCCCATGATTGCGCCGGCGACGCGGCTTGTGCGTCTGAGCACAGCCGCTGTCACCCTCAGCGCCACAGCCTGCGCTGCTGCAGCCTGCAGCTTCGTGAATGGTTTTCACGCGTCTCATATCCGCATGCAGGCCCAGCCTGATGCTGCTGCTGCCGGTGGGCTGCTTCCTGATGGGCGCGACCTTCATCGCGGTGTACTGGCCGCTGGAGGTGGAGCCGGATCAGGGGCGCGGCGCCATGGACGGCGCAGGTGCGCAGGGTTTTGGTCCTAGGGCATATGTTCTGCCCCCCTGCAGCAACCATGTGGCGCCTGCCTGCTGCCCATGCTGCATTGGGCAGAGGCTGAGTCGGATGGTCACTGGTCGCGATGCGGAGGCTGTGCATGGCAGCCCAGATCAAGCTGATGCGTGGATGCAGCTGTGCGGTGTGCCCCCTGTTGGCAAGGTGGCTAGCACAGGCGATGCATGGGGTCTGATGTGCACTTTTCCTCCGCTGCCAGGCTGGGCGGCCATCGGCATCACCTGGGCGTACGTCATCATCTGGTGGTTCCTGGCGGATCTGGCCAAGACCATCGTCTCCAAGGTGACGACAGTGGCACACGCTGTGCTTTGGAAATCAAAGGTTCTCTCCACGAAGTCTGTCCAGTGATGAGTGTCAAGCTGTGTTCGCAGCATGGGATGGCGCGCACCTGATGATGGCTGGTGCTGTCGTGTGATGCCTGGGAGCCGCCTCGTGCCCAGCGCTTGCTTGCTGTTGTGCGCAGGTGTTCCGCACCGCCGACGAGATCACCGAGCACTGCAAGCACGACATGGCGCCGGTGCCCGCCTGGGTGTCGGCGCTGGGCGCCCCCGCCAGGTTCCTGGACCGCTGCTCGGACGCCATCGGCAAGGCCGTGGACGTGAGCTAATTTATGCACCTGTGTTATCACAAAAGTAGCAGACGGCCTGGACAGCACACCTGCTGATAGAGTGCATGACATGCGCTGAGCATGTACATGGTCAGAGCAGGCCCACAGTGGACTGCAGAGCTGGTGCACTGCCACGCGTGGTTTGCTCGGTGCCAAAGCTGGATATCTGGTGCGTGGCGTGAAGGGTCTGGGCTGTGCTCATGCAGGCTGCCTGGGCGCCGGTGGCCCGCTGCTTCGGGCTGCGCCAGCGCCGCACTGCGCTCAGCCGCGCCGAACTGCGCTCCGAGATGAGCAACGCCCTGAGGTGAGCACCGCCGAGGCGAACACGTCGCTCGCTGTGTTCGCATTTACCTGCTGCTGCTGCTGCTACCTGCTGCGGCAGCCGCAGTCCCATGTCGACCCATCCTGGTGTTTCCGAGGCACTGGCAGATGTATGCGGCTGGTTCCAGAGCGTGCGTGTGACGCTGCATGTCATTGCCCCCTGCAGTCTGAGCCGCGCGTCGGGCATCTCCGTGGACGAGCTGCGGGCGTCTGTGTCCTCGGGCATCAGTCGCCGCGGGCGCACCACCTCCCGCAGCACACTGCCGCCAGGTGATTACAGCAGCGGTGCACATACCTCTTTCCGACCTCACAGCGCACCGAGAGACAGCCGTCGTTTTACTGTCTGCAATGTGCCGGAGCTGAGTCTCCTGGTTCCCGGCTTCCCGCCGCGTGCAGGTCTTGGCAACCGGGTGGTCGCGGTCAACATGCCAGAGGGGCCGGGCGACACCGCCTTTGAGACCCGCAAGAAGTGAGAAGCGTGAAGCCGAGAAGTCAAGCGAGAAGTAAGGCAAGAAGTATTGCTTCATGGACAACGGGGATGGCCCTGCGGCCACATCAGGCACAAGCGGAAGCCGGAAGATCTGAGAAGCTACTGCATTTCTGTCTGGATGGCACAGCAAGCCAGGCTATCATGTTGGCATTAGGAGTGTTCTTCCATCTGGCACAGAAGATTGAAATACATACAGACTCTGCTTTAGAGGAAGCTCCTGATTCATTTGCATAATTGTCTTATGCACAATCTGCATGCAAGCAGCAATGCTCAGCATCTGCGTGCGGCTACTGTTGTTCCTTCCTGCTGTGTTAGATTCAAGCACAGGTGTGCGAACGACGGGTTACTTGCATGCTATGCGTTGTGGCTGTCATATGGATGTTGCTGTGCCCTAGACACATCCTGTGTCCAAACGGCCTTTTGACTGTCTCGAATCATGAGGATTCATCTACTACACCTGCCCTGAAGTGGCATTCGCTGACGACTGGCCTGCCGACTGTCTCACACATCATCAACCCTTCCACTGCTGCTGCGCGCCTTCTCCTGTCAGACAACTGTGGCAAGTGATGAGCCTGATGCGCAGACTGACGCTGATCTGATCCAGCGATATCAGCATATGTGTATCTTCTCGCACCCAGACGCCGATCAGACGCAGCTGGACTCTGTTGGGCTGCGGCAAACCGCCAGACCGTGTCGCGTCCGCGTGGATTGACAAGGCAGGTGCAGCACCGTTGGCAGCGGCACATGCAAGCCCACGGACCACTTTTGGCTCCAAAATCCCGCTTTCACAACCCACATCTGCAGCATTGGCAACACGCTGCAGCCTGCGCACATGCATGCCACGGCGACCGGCCGCTGCGTTCCGGGACCGTGATCTTCTTGCGACGCAGGGCGTTCCGAAAGGCAGCCATGGCACCAAAGAGGGGCGGGCGAGGTGGCAAGCGCTCCAAGAAGAACGAGGCGGCGCTGGAGGAGCAGAAGCAGGCGCGGGAGGAGGCGCTGGCTGAGGATCAGCAGGCCCAGGAGGAGCCGGAGAACGGCAAGGAGGACGCAGCAGGTGGGCTTACAGCGCACTGCTACACCACAGTATCATATTGATCACCCACAGCACCTGCATGGAGCACGGAGATCAGCTGTCAACATGCAACGTGGTGGTGCCAGCGCAAAAGCCACAGGATCATGGCAGCGCTGCTGGAACATGGTACTGAACAGGAAACACAGCAATTGCATCTCTCCCGACATCAGGCGAAGCCGACGGCAACGAGGCTGGCGCGGCCGACGCTAAGCAGCAGGGCAATGGAGAGGCGGCAGAGGCCGCCGCTGCAGAGGAGGAGAAGGCAGACGCTGGAAAGGAGGAGGCAGACGCCGACAAGCAGGCCACGGCGGACGACGCCACAAAGGAGGAGGAGCCGGAGGCCAAGCGCCAGGCGACAGACGCCGCCAAGGCGCATCTGGCGGCGGACGCGCCGATCGGCGGCGGCCCCAAGCCCAGCAGTGTCATCGAGGAGGGGCGCATCTACTTCATCTACAGGCGCGTGCATGCGCCTGCATCACAGCAAGCACATCACTGAACACGATGCACGGAGTGCACCATCTGCATCCTGTGACGTTGTGAGGGCTGGTTGCTGTCGAATGCCGGTGTTCCTACACGTCACCCAGCTGCATTGCGCCTGAGGCGAGCACTCGGCTCGGCGCAGGCCAAAGGTCAACGAGGACCACCCGCAGAGCGTCGACGACGTGCAGCGGTGAGCGGTGTCCTGCGATGACTCGCACCGGCCGCCAGTCGTGCAGTGTGCGCATGCAGCGGTCAGCAGGTTGCACAACCTGGCGCCTGGAGCAAGCGGCCGTGCCAGTGCCATGCGCAGGTTCTTCATGCTCCTGTGCCCCACGTCCCGCAAGGACGGCAAGTGCCGCATCATCGCGATCGGCAAAAAGCACATGCCATCGGTGCCCAAGCATGAGCGTCTGTTTGGTGCGCCGCCTCCGTTATCGAACGCCACACAGTGCGCCGCCCTGTGTCATGCTGGCGCAGGAGCGCGTTGCTGCACGCTGTGCACGAGCCAGCCCAAGCTTCCCGGCATGAACTCTTTCAAACCTTGAGTGGTTTCCTGGTTGCATCCCCTGCAGGCTTTGTGTACACGGTGGCGGACAGTGTCGAGGACCTGATGAAGGGTCTGGGGGTGGAGAAGTATGAGACGAAAACGCGCGGCACCCGGGAGCAGCCGGCGGCGCGCATCGCGGGCGAAGGTGTGCACGCGAGGACTGCAGTTGAACCACTGACGGAACTGTGCAACAGGCATGTCATCCCGCAGGCTGCATGGCGCCTGCGGGCGGCCATCCGTGCACGCTGCTGATGCTGTTGGCGCGGGAAAGCGGCAAGTGTCCGCAGTGCAGTCGGCGCTGTCGGTACACCATGGTGCAGAGCGGGCGGCTGGCCAGTCAAGAGCAAACTTGCCACTGGAGTGGAGCACTATGTCTGTGTGGCTGTCCTGCAGGTGTCTATGCCCTCACGGGCAAGGCTGAGGGCGGCGACACGCGGCTGGCCTACAAGCTGGAGCTGCCTGAGGTGCGGGGCTGCCCTGTGGCAGGATACTGTGTGCAATGTCCGTGCATGCACAGTGTGTGCAGCATCGAGCAGCGAGTGTGCATGCCGCACTGCCATACCTGCAACCCTTCTGTGCGCACATGAGGGCAGCCAGCAGCACAAAGCTCGTCAGTCGGTAGCACATCGCCTCCAGACGCGATGCAAGCTGTGACAATACTTTGTCCTGCACACTCGATCGTATGCGTTTGGCAGGAGCCAGGGGAAGTGCAGAAGGACCTTGAGATTGAGAAGGAGGCGGCATACCAGATCTCTATCAAGGTATGCGACCTATGTACGTTTGCTGCACTGATGCTGAGCTGCTGTAATGTTTCGGCTGTGATCACAGTGCAATCTGCTTGTGGCAACCTGTATCATTGACATGAGGCATTGACTTTCGTTGGTCCACCACTGCAGAACCCAGATATTGGTTCCCCAGGTGCTATGCTTGACCCTGATGTCAGCCCCATGCATGCAAACCGTGCACATCCCTGTGGACGGCAGGTGCCCTGGTCCTGCACCTAAACCTTGGTCTAATGCATGTGCTGCTCGTGCTGTGCAGCGAATGCCGGCCTCAAAGACAAGGCCGACTTCATCAACGACGACGAGAAGATGAAGCAGTTTGGTGCGCTTTGCAGCTCCAGCTGCACCGCTGTGCGCACCAGCTTGCTGGGCTTGCAGCACGAGGACCGTGACTTGCGACGCTGCTGCAGCAGCCTGCAACCCTACACGCAAGAAGCTGGACGCACCGCGCGACGGGTTGCAGCAGCCCTACCTGCCGCACCCCTGGCGCTCCAACATGGGCTGCCCCCAGCGGCGCTGATGTGCTTCCCATGTGCGCGCCTCTGCAGGCAACTACCGGTGGATCGGCGCGCATGACCCCACGCTGCTGGACTACCCGCGCTGCGAGCTGCTGCTCATCGGCGGGGGCGCGGGGGAGAAAGGTCCGGCAGACCGGCTGCTGCCAGCTGCCCACCCTGGGCCCACTGCACCGCTGGCTGCCCATGCACCGGCGCACTGTGCCCCGCGGGCAGGCAGCTGTGATGCCAACACCACAGGCATGCGGCGCCGCTCTGACTTCAGTTGCTAGGTTACTTTCGTTGCACTGCTGTGTGCAGGACATGTGGACGACGAGACCAAGAAGCACCTGGACGACGCGCTGCACGAGGAGGTGAAAACACCTGCACCAGTACTGTTCAATGGTCTCTCGGTGAGTGCAGCGTAGGGTCCCACTGCGTTGCTCCGCATGCAAGGGGAGCAACAGGTGACAGCAGGTGCGTCGCTCGCGCGCTCACCTGCGCCATAGGTGTCGGTCGAATCAACGAAACGAACTCAGGCAATGAGCACTGACAGGTGCCAGCCCGGCCAGTCGTGTCCCGGAGGTGTCCGAGCTCTGTGCCAATGCGCAGGTGGTCAAGGCGCTGCACGCGGCGAAGAGGGAGGACCAGGAGGGCGATGTGGAGGCGGAGGAGGCGGCGCTGCTGGCCAAGATGCGCTCGGAGCTGCGCCCCGAGGCCGAGGGCGTGCCCACCGGGCCGGCGGCGGAGGGCACGTGGGAGTGACGGGCGGCGGCGGGCGGCGGCGGGCAGGATTAGGGAGCCTTGGCCCATGGTGGTGCTGCCCGGGTGCTACAGGGTGGTCAGCCGACGCCCACCGAGCCGGCGGCGGAGGGCAAAGGGGAGTGATGGGCGGCGGCGGGCAACGATGGGCAGATTCGAGCGCTATGCCCACTGCTGATTGCCTGCGGTGCTGCAGAGGAGCTTCCTGTAGTCACAGCACACTGAGGCCAGCTTTTGACCAGAGGGCCTGGGGTCAGCTGATGACCTGGAAGTGAGCCAGCTCCGGCATACGCAGACATCATGCTGCATGTTGGCGCGACAGCATTGGGCAAAAGGCGACTGGATACAGACCAGCCTTGCAGGTGTGCACAGTGACCTCAGCATCTAAATTTCGGCGTGTTGGCCATGAATAAGAAAACAACCATTCTGTTCTGTTCTAGTATGTGTTCCATAGCAAGCGCAGCATGCTGATGTTCCGCCAGCATTATGTGCGAAGGCCGCATCATGCACGCATATGCCTGCCTGAATGATTGAATGACGATGCACTGTGAAGCCCCAAAACGCTTGAAGAAACACCGAGCAAGCTGGACAACCCCGAAGTTTTTGCAACAACAAGTGAAGGTGTTGGCCGGTTCCAATCCTCGGTTGAGAAAACCACGTAGAAAGCTGCATTGTGACTCCAATTCCTGATTGCCACATCGGCGAGCCAGCTTAGAGTCTCAGTCCCACAGCCGGCCTGGCGCCACGCGTAGGCTGAACTCCGCCAGCGTGAGAATCCCCACCGCCAGGCCTGGCGGCACCGCGGCTGGGCAGGGGAAGGACGTCAGCAGCGCCAGGCTGCACATACCACGGCGATTGGGTCAGTACGGTGAGACAACATTTGGAAGAGACCAGAGCAGCAGGCATCGCAGCATGGTTCACACAGGGCATGGTTCATACAGGGCACGTGATCCCAGTGTGCATGCGGTCAGTTACTGCTGCAGCCGCAAGCCGGGCGCGTGCCTGCCGAGGCGGCGCGCCCACCAGAGCGTGCTGGCCATCGCCGCGCGCGGCTGCCACACCTGCGACAGTGGGCAGCCAGGGATCTGCAGCGAGGGTGGATCTCAACGTTTGACCGCAGGGCGTCTATTGGGTCACGTAGCACGTGATCAACACGGTGCTCTGTCAGCTGCTCAGACAGCGCCCAGCCGGTGGTGGGTGAGGCAAAGGAGCAATAAGCAGCAGCAGCAGCAGCTTCCGCAGGTGCTGCGCCCCTGACGCAGGGCAGCCACAAACGCCAAAGCCTGCGCCCCATCCAGCAGGTGCATTGATGTTGCGTACACACACACAGAAACGCAAAAACAACTCACCACCAGGTCGAGCAGCTGGCGCAGCGGCAGCGCCACCAGCGACGCCCGCAGCAGCCGCGCCCACCCGCGCTTGCCCAGCGGCCGGGGCTCCCGCCACACGAACGGCCGCCCAGCTGCCCACCCGCCTGCTGCCGCCAGCTGCTTCCTGCTGCCGGGCACGCCCTCCAATGGGCAGGGCGCGGGGGACGCCGGCTCATGCTGCTGCCTGCTGCTGGTGCGCAGCCGCTTGGCACGCCAGGCCAGTCCCAGCGCTGGATCTGCTCTTGCTGCAGGGTGGGTCGGGGTGTGGTCCGCAGAGTCACGACCCGCCTGCCGCTGCCAGCTGCCGCTGCTGCTGCCCGACTGGTGCGACGACAGGCGCTGCAGGCTGTCGCACAGCTGCGCCGCTGGGACCACTGCGTTGGACGACGCGCTGGCCAGGACAGCTGCCAGCGTGAGGTGCTGCTGCTGCTGCTGCTGTGCCACCGCCGCTGCCGCTGCCGACGCCGCGGCTGCCAAGGCGGCCTGGTGCTGCTGCATCAGGCCCCCTGGCGCAGCAGACCCAGCTGCAGCCCCGGCCAGGGCTGGCGGGACTGGTGGCTGCAGCTGCGGTTGCAGCGCCGGGAACTGCGCTCCCGAGATCGCGGCGGCCAGCAGCGCACTGGACGGGTACACAGGCTGCACATGCTGCGCGCCCCCGGCCCCGGCTGGCGCCGAAGCGGGCTGCGGAGGCCGCGACGCCCGCCACTGCTGCATGATGCTGCCGAGAGCCCCGCTGGGGTCGCTGGCAGCCCGCCAGCGGTCGGCTGCTTGCGCTGCTGCACGCGCTGGCGTCTGCGCCGCTGCCGCTGCACTCGCTGCACCTGCGGCAGCAGCTGGTGCTCCAGGCACAGCCGCTGCGCCCGCCACCAAGCCGTCTGCCTTCCGGCGGCGGTAGTCGCTGATGGCCGCAGCCCACTCCAGGGCGTGTGCCGAGCCCCGCAGGTCGGGCGGCAGCTGCTGCTGGAAGCCGGGCGGCGGCGGCTGCAGGGCCGCGGGGCGCTGCAGGCGCTGCAGCAAGGCTGCGCTGGTTGGCTGCGGCTGTGTCGTCCCTACAGACGTCCTGCCAGCATGTGGTGTTCCGCTGGCGTCGCCCCCGGCCCCCGCGCCAATGCCGACGTCACCCTCCCCGCTGCCGCCGCTGCTGCTGCTGCTGGTGTGGCGTGTCGGCGGGACCCGTGGCTTGGGCTGTCGCTCAGCATGGTGCCGCGGCCCGTCCGCCGTGGCTGCTGCTCCCTCGCTGGCGGGGGCAGCCCTCGGCTTGGCCTTCCGCTTGCGCCGCCGCTTCTGCACATCTGACGCCTGCAGCTGCCGCTGCATCTCCAGCAGCATGCGCTGCACAGCCGGGTCGGAGGCATAGGACGGGGCGCCGAGAGCCCCCCCTGCAGCGGCCGCTGCGCCGGCGGCGATGTCATGATGCGCAGGCCTGTGATCCAGCACACGAGCAGGGCACTCAATCTGGGATAGAGCTTGTCAGCGCTGAGACAGTGCTCAACTGCCGCACTGCTGAATATACACATCCATATGCGCCTCCAGGGTGTCTCCTCAGGCGGTCGCACCCCTGGTGGAAGGCTGCTGGATTGCTGCCGGCGCCGCGGTTGATGGCCGGCAGCTTGCGGCGGGGCGGTCGCGGCAGCGGCTGCTGCTCAGTCACGCCGGTATGGCCGAGTCGGTGGGGCTGCGACGCCTGGTGCGGGGACGCGCTGGGCCCTGCTGCTGCGCTGTCGTGGCTGGCGGCGGGCAATGATCGCATGCTGCCAAGCACTGATGCCGCCACAGCGGATGTGCCCTGTCGCCCCTGCGACACACAGGAAGTGGTCAGAGCCAGTGGCGCAACTGAAAGTGAGGTTGGTCCCTCTATGGGTGGCCACACACTGCACACAGTCTACACTGCCTCCACGCTCTGCAGTGCACGACTGACCTGTCCCGCCACCTGGTCTAGTCGCTGCCGCTTTGGGCTCGGGCCAACGCTGTCCTGCTGTGCGCCGTGGCTCCAGCTGCCCCCACGATCGCCGCTGGTTGAGGAGCTGTGCAACATTGCAGAGGGCCAGAGGCCACTAGCCTCATGGACCGCAGGCGTCAGCCCGGTTACTAATGCCACTCAGGCGTCCCACTGTTGCCGGGTCCATGTGCTGGCCGCCCAACAACGGCGATCCTGACGCACTCAGGTTCCCTGCAGACGGGGACATGCTCTGATCAGCAGGAGTTGGCAGCTGGTGGTCGGCTGGTGCCACCAAGTGCGACTGCCTCCTGCCTCGCATTACGAGCTCTCTGCACCATAGACTGCTCGTATAGCCTGAGAGTGTATCCTGAAGTTGGTAGGTGGCGAGTCTCGCGCGACAGCTGTGGAAGCAACTGAAACGATGGCCCCTGGGTAACGTCGATGACACAGGCTGCCGCTTGAAGCAAGAGCCCAGCTAGCAGGGGGCAAGCCTCTCAAACGTCTCCAATGTGCTACTGCAGACCATACAGAAAGCTGGGTGGGCCCGGCAGCGGCTGTGGCGGCGAGGCTGGGCCGTACCATACATTGACGAGTAAAAATGTACCATGTGTGCCTTCAGACTGATCGAAACGTGGCGAAACGTGCGGAGGAGGTATGCCGCAGGTTCGGCACGGTCAGGGGAGCGCCCCACGGGTGAGCCTGGCCCAAGTCACCAGATGGGGGCTGTTGATGTCGTGTCGCGTGGCACACATGCTGGTACTTACAACAACACACCGAGGCCTAAACACCGTCGCTTTTGCCTGAACTCGTGCATATGGTCGTAAGACGATAGAGTTACTTGCCAGTAAGGGTTCAGTAAGGAGCCAGGTGCAGGAAGGGGCCGGCACACCTGGATGACGCAGCCGGTGGGACGTGCGAGGACACCCGGCGCTGACGCACAACGCCGATCAGGGATCTCCGGCTTCGAGCGAAGGCACAGGACGGCCGATAGTGCCAGCTTCTGGCGGACAAGAGCCGTCTGAAAGGCCGCGCACGGCGCCGATGCACGACTGCAGCTGTGGCCGGGGTTGACTCAACCTTTGGTCCCGGCTCACCAAATGCCCCGGCCGGCGCAGGTCTTGCAGTCTTGTCACTCTGAGCTGGCCAGGGCAGTCGGAAGCAGCTGGTGCCCTGGTGGCATCACACAGGGAGGCCCGTCCCTTCACCGACCAGGCGGCACGGTGGCACTGCAAGGCATGTGCAGCACGGACTTGGCGCGTGATCGTCTGCACGCTGGCCATGCAGTGCTGGCAGGCCCCGATGTCATGCTCACATTTTGTCGATAGCACTCGTGATCAACGTCCATCAGATTGCGCGATTTTGCGGCAATAACGCTGGCAGGCAGGGTACACAAGCCTGATGACCAGTGATAGTTGTGTACCGGTCAACCACGTTTGATCAGCAGCCAGATTGCAATGCCGTGTTCCCGCGGCATAGCATGTGCGCTGCATGCCGTGATGCTGCTCCTCTGCATGGCGCTGGCGCCGCAGATGGCGCATGCCCAGGCCAGACAGTCTGGCAGAGGCGCCAGCGTCGCGCTGACGGCCAAGTGGAACAGCACCGCAGCGGTGCTCGAGGCTGCCGAGTTTCTGGTACGCCCGCCATTGCACATCCCTCTGGATCCGGCGCACCGCCTCCACAGACATACGTGCATGCCTTCCGATGGGATGGGCAAACTTCCAAACCACTGCCGTGCAAACATGCACACCATCCGCTTCGGCTTTCGAATGATGCAGGCAGATGAGAGCCCGGCGCAGTTCTGGGCCTTTGTGGAAGGATGGTCCAGCCGCGGCGGTGTTGCTGAGGGGACTGATGAACAGGACTGCTGGGGGCAGATCACCACCGCGGCGGCGGCGCACGTGTCCCCCAGCCTCGGCCGCCTGCTGCCGGTGGTGGTGGCCAGCCGGCAGTATTCCCCGCGCCTGGAGCTGTTCGCGACGCTGGCTGAGGATGCCGCCCCCTCGGAGCAGGTCGGGCCACTGCTCCATGCACTCTAGTCAATCCAGCATGCATGCCTTCCCGGTTGGGAGAACGCATGCTGTGCCAGCGTCTCAGGAGAACCACGGGGACTGCTGCAGTGTCATCACCTGGCCATGGTGATGTAGACGCATGTAAAGTGGTGCAGGCTTGCTGCTGGGTGGATGTGCACGGCCGCAGCGCGACCACAGCCGCAGAGCTGGATGGGTTGCTATCTCAGCCAGCTGACAGCGGCGCAGCCCCTGAGCTGTACGAGATCGACCATGTGTATGGCGGCAGCAGCGGCAGCGCCTCGGCCACCACAGCCATCCTGTATGGCGCGGCTGGCACGCAGTGCTTTGCGGCGCTGCATGCAAAGCTGGCTGCAGCTGCAAATGCGTCAGGTGGGTCAGCAGCACATCACTGCTGTGGCTGATGGTCTCAGTTGCGGGGCTTTGTGGCAACCTCACATAGGCCATGGGGTATGCACTGCCATGCCGGATATGCAAGATACCCTGCACTTGTCAGAACAGGAGCACTGCATCGCACAGGCTCATCCCTCAGGTACGTGCACCGGCCGGTGCTGCGGGAGGCGTGTCGCTCCGGGGCATCCGCCGCCGCTGCATGCAGCTTCCACGGCGCCGGCGTGCCGCTGCAGCTGCCGGGCTTCGGTGTGGAGATGGCCATCAAGAACATGGAGTACTCTGCGCTGGACGACTCGAAGGCGAGGAACACGCAGCTGGGTTGTAGGAGGATGCACAACAGTCAGCGAGTGCAGTGCCGCAGATCGTGACACTGCTGCACCTGATGCGGCTATCAGCCATCCCTGTTTGCAGCCCGACCCTCCTGTCATGCACTGGCTCAACGCCCAGAGCATGGTGAGGCAAGGAGGGGAAAGCACAGGTCTGCGGGATGGAACACGGCCGTGTGCACAGAGTCAAAACGCAGGCGTCGTGGCGGACGGTGAAGTTCACGGCAGTTCACTGTGCAGGCGAAGAAGGAGGCGGCGGATGCGGAGGCGGAGGCCCTGGAGGGGGGCGGCGAGGCGGAGGGCTTCCACTTTGGGCGGTTATTAGAGCGCAAGCCGGAGGCACGCCCCGAGCTGCTGGCCTTCCGGGACGCGCTGCTGGCGTCCGCCAACCAGGAGCAGAAGCTCAAGGTGGGCCCTGCTTCCGGCTGTTGCTGCGCTCTGAATGACAAACACCCTTGTGAGGCCGCTCACCATCCATGCATACGGACTATGTTCCGTGACCACCATTGAGGTGGTTCAAAACACCAGCTGCAGATTGGCGCTTGAGAGATTTCGGCTTTCGCGACCGTATCTGGGCGCGATCTGACTGCTTTCTGATTTGAAGTCTGAAAATCTGAAGTCTTACCAGGCAAAACCCTGTCCCGCTGCAGGTGTGGGACCTGAAGGACCTGGGGCTGCAGGCGGCGCAGCGCATCCTGGACTCTGCCGAGCCGCTGCGCCTGCTGTCCGAGCTGGCGGGCAGCTTCCCGTCGCACGCCGGGCCGCTGTCGCGGCTGGAGGTCGCGCCCGAGAAGCGCACCGAGTGGGCCATGAACCGCCGCATCATGCAGGTCAGCCCCACCAACCGCGAGATATTTGTTTGGAGCTAAAGTACAGCTTTGTCAGAAACGCTTCCTTTCAGTTCAACCATGCACGTACATCAGCTGAAGCGCCTGCAGACACGAGTGCACATCACGACTTCTCCACAATGAGAACATGTGGGACACAGGCAGAGATCAGTGCTGAGCCTCCCTGTGCCGCCTGCTGGCTGTGACGCCATTGAGCACAGGCTGCCCCCCCAACGCAGGTCGGCGCCAATCTGATGCTGCTGAACGGCCACTTCATTGACGCATCAAACCTGGACCTGTTCTCGATTCTGGACCGGGTTCGCAAGGAGGTGAGCCAGAGCTGCAGCAGAGTGTGCAATGCTGAAGCATCCACACGCGACTAGCATGGTTTCCTGACGCTGCATGCTTGAAGCACTGTCTGCCTTGTGCATTTCTTACCATCCCCTTCTGGACAACGTGGAGTAGTGCCTTTTGCAAATGCTAGGGCTTGGTGCTTGCCTGTTTTGTGACATGACGCCCGACTGACATTTCGCCATCGCACGCTGCATCATAGGTGGCCCTCACAGGGCGGCTGCAGGACACCGGACTGGCGGGTGCCGATATTGCGAGTCTGCTGGCGCTGCGAGCGGAGGCGGCAGCCGCCGCCGAGGTGCGCCAGCTCCTCGACAGTAAAGCTTCCAAATGGTCTGGCGGCCAGGGTTTTGCCGCCACATGGTCTGGCGGCACAGCGAAACAGCAAAGGTTGCACCGCTTGCGCTTGCCGATACCAGTGACGGCAGCGCTCCACTTCAGGTAGTGTCACACGCGTCCCACAAGCATATCGCTGGCGTGCGCAGGCGGAGCAGCGTGTGAATATAACAGCCCCGGCGGGAGCCGTCACGTGGCTGAACGATCTGGAGTCGCTCACGGACGTGCGCTATGCCCGCTGGCCCCGCCAGCTGCGGGAGCTGCTGCAGCCTGTGTTCCCGGGCCAGGTGCTGGTTTGTGCTGCCTGTGTGCGGTGACTTGCATCACTCCGACCAGGGCCACCATGAGGACACTGCTGTGTGGCTGGAGCGGCATCTGCTGGTGCACTGCTGGCAGCAGGCAAGCAAAGGTTAAGGCTCGGAATTGTGACGTCCCAGAGCAGGCTGCAGCGTGCCGATGGCCATCTGGTGCACTCAACAGAGAACCTGCGCTTGTCCTCCTGTGCAGATGCATGCTGTGGCGCTGAACATCTTCAACTACATTGCCGTGGTGGACCTGGCATCGTCAGAAGGCCTCACGCTGGCCGCGGCGCTGGGCGAGATGGTGGCGGATGAGTACCCCGTGCGGGTCGGCCTGCTGCCGAGTTTGCCGCCAGGTGCTGTACAGGATGACACAACCCAACAACCTCATCAGCTGGGCCCACCACTGCTCCCCATGCGGGGCAGCGCTGCTGTGTCTCCTTGGCTTCAACCCTATCGTAATGCTGTCTGTAGATGCTGGCGCGGTGCCCTGGCATCAGCAGCCACCAGCGCAGCAGGCCGCAGCGGCGGCGGCGGCCATCCAGCAGGGCCTGGGCAGCGCGGCTGCCGAGCTGCTGGTGGCGCAGCTGGCTGCGGCGGCGGCGGTGGATGCCGCGACTGAGATGGCGCCGCCACACAGCGAGCTCACCACTCAGCAGGTGTCCCCACCATCAGCCCTGCATCTGGGCAACATCTCACGGGGTCTGGCTGGCGTGCGATAGCTTGCTGCACGCCTATGGTGTCGTCCCAGGCCGATGCCATCCATATTGAAACCCGCTTGACTGCATCTGCAGGTGGAGACGGCATTTGAGAGGGTCTGGCAGCAGGCGCTGTCTGCGGGGGACGACCTGGATGTCGAAGTGGATGACGAGGATGTCGCACAGCTGGCGCCGGCAGCAGCCTTGCAGCACCTGCAGAACGGTGTGTGAGATGTGCGACGGATGCTCCACACCCGTCTTCCACAGTGGCAAGTGATTTGAGTGCTCCGCAATGTATGCGGTGTGCGTCAATGTGCGTCAGTGCAGTCCATACCGCTGATGCGCATGTCTGTCCGCAGGCACAAGCTTCGCGACAGGCGTTCAGGAGGCCGTGGTGGCCGCAGCCAAGTTTGCAAGGGCAAAGGGGCTGTCAAGCGGTGCGGCACACGTGCATACAACAAAAACTACAATGCAACGACCAGCCTCCTTGCCCATGCTTTGCACGGCTGCTGTTCAGGGGCATCAGCTGCAGACCCATGGTCCACCATCCTGCCATGTAGTCGAATACTTCAATCCGAGCCTGCCAGCGATGCAAGGCGGCTGGCCTGCTTTGCACACAGGGTCCGGCACGCCGCTGCTGTCGCTGAACGGCGTCGTGGTCGAGGTGCCGCCGGGCAGCTCGCCGTCAGTGCTGATGTGGCGCCAGCTGGCGGGCGCTGCGCTGCAGCAGGAGATGCGCCAGGCACGGCCCCAACCTTTGCCCCAGTCATGCCAATCAATGCGGCCGTGCAGACGCGTCACCGTCAGTCGGCGAGAACAGAGGTTGACGGCTGAGCCATCTGTCGCCGACCCCAAAATCCTTGTGGTTGCATCATCACCAGCCATGCTGCAAGTGGAGCAGGTGCAGCAGTGGACGTACTACGGGCGGCTGGACGATGCTGGCCGCCCAGCCGAGCCGCTGCTGTCGACGGTGCTGTCGTTGGGCGCGGCGCTGCCGCGGCACAACCCCCGCATCCTGCCCAGCGTCACTGCAGGCGCGTCCCCGCCCTATATACTGCACCGCCCCCTGAACATCGTTTTGGGCTGCGTGCCACTGCTGGACCAGCGTGCAGCAGCAGACGCGTAGATGTCGATTTTGCGCATGCCCCCCTGCAGATGAGGACCCAGCAAAGCAGGTGGCGCTGTCGACAGAGCAGCTGGCGGCCATCAGCGGCGCCAGCGAGCAGCCGCCGTACCTGCACGCAGCCGGCAGCGGCGAGGAGGTGAAGGCCGCCACGCACTGGGTGGCTGCAGACCCCGCGTCGAAGGTATGTCGTGGTTGCTCTGTCACGCTCTCTGTGGCATACATGCAGATGGCAAATCGTGGCACCAGACCAGGGTTGTGCATCACCATGTGGGAAATCCAGACTGGCGTCACATTGCGTATTTGCACCAGTGAGGAGGGTGTTCTACATGCGTATTATATCGCCACGCACAGAGTGGCAGGGAGCTGGTGCTGGCCGCGCTCGCCTTCATCGGCGGCGAGGTGGGCGACGCCTCGCGGTCGCGGGTGGCCATCCTGCACAACCCGGCCGCCGCCGCCGCGGGGCCGCCCAGCCAGCTGCAGCGCCTGCTGCTGGCGGCCGCGGCCGCGCCCAGCAGGCGCCCCAAGCTGCCGGGTACGCGCCCTCCTTCCCCAACACAACTGCCAACAGTTTAGCAGGGAGGGCTGCTGTGCACTGTATGAGGTTGTGTTGTCAGGGTGCGTAGGGCGAGCAGAGTAAGGGCCCCCTGCTGCGGTGCCTTTACCTGACCCAGCCTGGGATCTGCAGGCTTCCTGGCGGCCCTGCTGAGGCGAGATGACTTGGTCGATGCACTGGCGGCGGCGGACGGTGGGTCAGCGGCGGAAGCGGGAAGCCCTTTGTCCACGGCCCTGGGCCTCGCCGAGGAGACCGGCCTGAATCGGAAGGGCCTCGAGCGGCTGCTGGCCGAGGAGCCGGCGGATGCTGCGGCCACCCTGCAGCAGCACGCCCGCCTGGCAAGGTACCTGCAACGTTGAGGGATGCCCCACCATTGCAGCTGACGCAGCGCATGCGCGGGCCAACATCAGTTGTGTGAACCAGTGCCTTACTCCCGGGCTGAGCAAATTTGAGGAGCCCCACCTCGGCAAAGTCTGAAGAGAGTCGTATGGCCACCTTTAGAGCCTGCTTTAGTTGCAGAAACTGCTTGAGCATATCCTGCCCGCTGCAGGGAAGCGCTGGGACTGGCGCCGGGCGCCGGCGCGGTCATCACCAACGGTCGGCTTGTGCTGGCGGATGCGCCTGCGCCGGACGGCGCTGCTGCGCCGGAGCCGCTGGTCACCGGCGACTTTGCGCTGCTGCAGGTGCATTTGCAGCCGCAGTGGCAGCAGGCAGCGAGCGCATCTTGCCTGCTGGCAACACTCATGCTGGCCAACCTTTGCTGACGCGCCGCCACTGTCAAACGTGCTCAGATGTGCATCTGCCGCCTGGTGTACGATGTTCAGACCAATCGTCAGCGCGGCAGGCGTGCAGTGGGATGCGCACACCGACTGGCTGGCCCGCTTGTCGCTGCAGGCGCACGCGCTGGTTGCCCAGATGGCCCAGGGCACCGTCAAAGTGGCGGAGGCGGCGCTGGACGAGGGCCGCATCTCCAGCGACGGCGCCGAGGTCGACGAGGAGGGCCCCACCAGCGAGCAGCTGAGCGACATCGTGGCGTCGGCGTCGTCTGTGCTGGCGGCCCATGGCGGCAAGGCGAGTGTGAACCCGTAGAACACCAGTGCATTTCCCATCGCTTTGCGTGTATCACAACGACAAACCAGCTGCAACCTGCTGAGAAATCTTCTGGAAAGCTGTGGCGTCTTGCATGAGAACAGGTCGACCCGCGGTCGGCGCGCCTGTCCAAGGCGATGCAGCAGCTGCGCACGCAGCACGTGGCGGTGCAGCTGCCGGCCCTGGAGCAAAACGGCGAGGCGTCCGCCCTGCAGGCCAGCGTGCTGCTTAACCCCCTGTCAAAGGCAAGCCTTTCGCTACTCAGATGTGAGCATGATCGACTGCAGCACTACATGGCAGCACAGTGGGCGTTCACTGTCACTCCAGGGATCGTCAGGCAAGTGCGGTCAGAGCGTCTGCAGCGTCGCATGAAGCATCGCAACTGTTGGACATGGTGCTGTGGAGCGTCTATTTTTATGCTGTGTCCCCGTCTTGCAGGCGGCCCAGAAGCTGGCGCCGGTGCTGGACTTCCTGCGGCGGCACACCGGCCTGGCGCTGCAGGTGGTGCTGCACCCAGAGCACGAGCTGTCCGACCTGCCGCTCAAGTCCTACTACCGATTCGCCCTCCCCGAGTTTGCTCACCGCGGTGAGCAGCCGCCCCCTCGCCTCATGTCGTGGATCTGTCACGCATCCACATGCCCCGGCTCCATGGCGAGTCCCATAGCCAGTGGCATGCTGTGCAGACCTGATGCATACTTCGTCATAACACATCTGCTGGGCTGCATGCGCTCATCCTGCGCCACACTGCCTGTTCCCATGCATCTGCAGAGGGCGGCGGCGGCGCGCCGCTGCCGCCGGAGGCGTCCTTCGCATCGCTGCCGGGGCGCCAGGTGCTGACGCTCAACATGGACGTGCCGGAGGCCTGGCTGGTGGAAGCGGTGGAAGCCGAGGTGCGGTGCAGATCGCAGCGTGCACGGCAGCGCGACCCTTTATACCAGCGCTGGTCTCCTCATATGCACGGCACGGGGTTGCAGGGGCACAGGCAGCTCCGCTCAGGGTCCGGCAGAATGTGCACGGTGGCAGCTGCACGCATGTGCATGGGCTTGCTGATATCTCATCGTGTACTCAGCATGCTGGCGTGGCGCAGGCTGACCTGGACAACCTGAAGCTGGGGGAGCTGCCGGTGCCGCTGGGCGGCCGGGTGGCCCTGCATGCGCGCTTCCAGCTGGAGGCGCTGCTGATCACGGGCCAGTGCATCGACCCTGGGGCGCGGCGCAGGGAGCAGGTGGGGTGCTGCTGCGGGTGGCACAGAGGAAGCTCGTTCTGGTCGGGCATTTGTCTGTGCGTGTCGCGCACATGCGGTGCCAGCTGGAGATGTCCCTGCTGAGAAACAGGGGCCCGCCATCAGGGTCCCTGTCTTTGAGCTCCTCTGCCGGCTGACAGCGCGACCTCATCCAGTACTCGGCGTGCGAGTGTGTAACGTGCGGCCGGCAGCCCTCGGCAGCAGTTGCACCGGGCGCTGCTCAGCAGCGGTTTTCCACCCGCAGATGACGCCGCGGGGGGTGCAGCTGTGGCTGGGGCGCGGGCGGCGGCGGCACCTGCGCGACACGCTGGTCATGTCCAACCTGGGCTACTTCCAGCTGCAGGCGGGGCCGGGCGCCTGGCAGCTCCACCTCGCACCAGGTACCCATGAACTGTCTCACATGTCACTTGCAGTTCAGACTCTACTCAATGTTGACCAATCGCTGCCAGCAAGTGGCTGGGGCTCTGCAGCTGCGCGTCACGGTACCAGGTCGAGGATGTACGACGAGCTCGTCAATTGCTTGCCTCATGCTTGCTGACGAGCGAACGAAGCGTGCGAGTGTGCCTGCAGGCCGCTCGCAGGAGCTGTACTATGTCACGCCGGATGGCAGGGAGCTGGAGCAGCAGGACACGGCCTCCACGCCGCCCATCCTGCTGGACAGCCTCCTAGGTGCCAAGACCAAAACCCTGAGCCATGCTCAACGGGACATGCTGCATATCATCACGCGCAAGTTGAACTGGCATTTCACCTGCAGGCAGCCGACAACCTTTGCACCCACGACTTAAGGGCTGACCATACGACGGTGCGTGTGATGGGTTGCAGGGCGGAATGTGCAGCTGCGAGTGCGCAAGAAGACGGGCATGGAGGCGGAGGATGTGCTGGATGCAGACGCGGGCAAGTCGGTCTGGGACAAGCTGTGGAGCGCGCCAGGTGCCAACCTGTACTCCTGCATAATCTGAGCGCATCTAGGCTTTTTGCAGTGCATGAACCTGGCTGATGGACAGCACCAGCGACTGGGGTGCTGTGCTGTGCTTTCCTATGTTCTGTGCATGCTACGTAGCCCGGTTCGCAGCGCTTACGGCGCGGGAGCTGTCAATAACAGCATTGCGGTTGATGGCGCCCAAGCTGACCACGCTCATGCCGCAGGCGAGGCGGCCAAGGGGGAGGAAGCAGACGACAGGGTGCACGTGTTCACGGTGGCGTCGGGCCACATGTACGAGCGCCTGCAGAAGATCATGATCCTCAGCGTGCTGCGCAACACCAGGTCAGTTGCTTTGGCCTCTGGTAGCCTCAGCGCACCTGTCAGCTGCGGTATGCCTATCGTAGCACCTCAGGCCCAGTACAGAAGAGCAGGCACGTCTCGGACGGAGTTTTGAGGGTGCAGGGCAACGCGCGCCCGCCTTCAGTTGGTTTGTATCCCGTCAGACAGCTCAAGCTACTGGAGGCCGAGGCTGGCACCCGCTGTTTTGCAGGTCGCGGCTGAAGGTGTGGTTCATCAAGAACTACATGTCGCCGCAGATGCGAGCATTTGTGCCGCGCATGGCAGCACACTACGGCTTCGACTATGAGTTTGTGACGTACAAATGGCCATCCTGGTTGCATAAGCAGGTGCGGGAAGAACCTCTGTACTCTGTGACACGTGGTGCAGCACATGTCCTTTTCATGCCGCAATAGCACATCTTTCTCATCGAGCAGGACCAGTCTCAGACATAGCATAGCATGTGTGCAGACCGAGAAGCAGCGCATCATCTGGGCATACAAGATCCTGTTCCTGGATGTGCTGTTCCCGCTCAATCTCAAGAAGGTGAGGTTTCATCCGACAGTCAGTCTGCCTGTACATCCAAAAGACACCTCCGCAGCGATCCTATCCATTTGCTTGATGTCGGTGCCAGACCGACGATCTGACAGCGCACACTCAGCATCGTATTGAAATCGCTACAGGTCATCTTCCTGGACGCTGACCAGGTCATCCGCACCGACATCAAGCAGCTGGCCGATCTGGACCTGAAGGTCGGCACCTACTCAGCGTGCACACACCTGACAGCGGCATGGAGTGATGTCGTGCTGCGCCCAGCAACAGCAGTGCTGCAGGCCTGCCTCGGCTGTGACACGCGATGTGGTCGTGCGGGCGCTGGAGCACTGCCGCCTGCAGCACGCGCCGCAGCTGGTCCCCGGAGAGCTCAAACTCCTCGGCATGTGCTGCAGGGCGCGCCGTACGGCTACACCCCCTTCTGCGACAACAACAAGGACATGGACGGCTTCCGCTTCTGGCGCACCGGCTTCTGGAAGGACCACCTGCGGGGCAAGCCCTACCACATCTCCGCCCTGTACGTCATCGACCTCGCGCGCTTCAGGTAAGGCTTAAGGGGGTCCTAGTTCGCTGACATCGATGCCTTTGGGAGTGTGTATCACCAATGGACTGGTCGCCGCCTGGTCGTCATGTGCTGAACCCCTGACAGAGGCTTGCCAGCTGTCAGCGGCGCCCGGCCCCCGACAGGCTGTCAAACGGCTGCTGCGGCGGCAGCACAGTCGATTGGTGTGGGACCATGGGGCTGCCCCACTGCCGAGCAGGCAGACGGCGGCGGGCGACCAGCTGCGCGTGATCTACGACAACCTAAGCAAGGACCCCAACAGCCTGTCCAACCTGGACCAGGACCTGCCCAACTACGCGCAGCACCAGGTCCGCTGGGCTGTCATGCCAGGAGCTTGCGTACTGAGATCTGAGCTGTGGACGCCACATGATAAATGGCTGCTGCGGTGTTTTCAGGTCGAGGCGAGCGGGTTGCTGTGCTGACGCGCATGCTGCTGTGTGCACAGGTGCCGATCTACTCGCTGCCGCAGGAGTGGCTGTGGTGCGAGACGTGGTGCGGCAACACCACCAAGCCCGCCGCCAAGACCATCGACCTGTGCAACAACCCCCTCACCAAGGCACGCCCTTGCTCCCAACTCACTGCAGGTCCATGAACATAATTTTGGGCTCGACGGCATCGGTAGGAGCTGCCAGGCCTTACTGTGCCCCAGCATGAGACCCTGGTTCCCCTCTGGAGCACCACCAATGCACTTGCAGCCCTCTCACAGCCGGCGCGGATGCAGCACACACAATGAAGGCCGCCCCGATAGGCTGACGGGCGGCGTGCTGGGGTGCAGGAGCCGAAGCTGGACAACGCACGGCGCATCGTGGCGGAGTGGCCGGCGCTCGACGAGGAGGCGCGCTCCTTCACCTCCCGGGTGCGTCCGGCGGCCTCCGAGTCCTAGCCAAATGCGGTCGTTCTTGAGCATAGTCGGCAGGAGCGCTGCACAGTCGAGGCCTGCGAGTGTTGTGCTGCAGCTTCGAGGCTGAGAGTCAATGCAACCCCTGCGCTGTCCGCTGCCAATCCGCTGGCTGTCAGCATCATCCAGTGACCACTTACCGTGCAGGTGGAGACCCAGCTGGCGGAGGAGGCCCTGCAGCAGCAGGAGCAGGGTTTGGGCTCCGGCAGCGGGCAGCCGGCCCATAGTGCTGGCGCTGCAGCCGCGGCTGTTGCGGAGGACGCAGTTGCGACCCCGGCCAGCAGCAGCAGCGGCCCGGGGTTCGCGGCTGAAGGGACAGCCGATGCAGCCGCAGCGGGGCAGGCCGCCGGCAGCAGCAGTCGGCCAGCAGCGGCCGCGGGCGCGGCAGCGGACACCGCAGCGTTAGACGGCGCCGCTGGAGACGGCGGTGCGCCAGGGGAAGACGCGGATGGAGACGTGGATGAAGACGCGGGTGGCGCCGGTGAAGACCAGGGCTCCTGCCCCGCTGGCACCGACGAGGTCACGTGGGACTCGGACTGGACCGATGAGCAGGTCGCCGCCGCCGCCGCCGCGGGGGAATATGACGACGACGGCCCGGAGGGCGACGAGGTGTGAGCGTCCAGGGTCACCACGCACCTTGGCCGGCGTGCCTGTCGAGAATGCATGGGGCGTCCGCTGACGGCACGGCAGTGCTGCAGGGGCAGAGGCACTCTGCAACTCTCCAGCAACAATACCCAACATGTGTGTCCGTTCCAACCTGTGTCTCCGTCTGCGGTGCTCAGGACGGCGAGCTGCAAGACGACGGTGCGGAGGAGGGTGCAGCGGGTGCAGGGGATGCGTCAGAGGCGGTGGCGGCGGCAGGGGATGACGGTGCCGCAGCGGGGCAGCAGCCGGTGCTCAACATCGGGGACAGCGCCGGACTGAAGGACGCGGTGTCCAAGCTGAAGCAGAAGATCGAGGTGCGCTTCCCGGTGCTCTCTGGCGCTCTCCTGCTGCAGGATTTGCGCTGCGGCCTGCATGGTGGCACAAGACCGCCAGCAGACCACGATTGTGCGAGGCGCTGCCTGCTGCCACCAAGCTCTGATTGCCTGCGAAGCTCACTTGTGATATGCTGTCGTGCACCCCCTGCAGGACGCCAAGAACAGCGACGCGTACGTGGAGCTGTCGGCCGGCAAGCAGGAGCTGCTCAAGCGGCGCATGAACCTGGCCGCCCGCTGTGTCATGCAGGTGCGCTGCCCAGGCCCCGCAGCCTGATTTGTGTCTGCGGTGCCACCTGAGCCGGATGTGCTCACAGTGATGCACACCCTGGCGGAGTGCTTGCTTCCAGAGGGGCCGATTTGGCTCCGCACCCTCGTCCACTGCACGATCCTTTTGCCCCCTGCAACCTGTCCAGAAACAGCAGGACGCGTGCCGGGAGGTGGAGCGGATGCCGGAGCTGGATGAGGTGACGCCCGACATGTCGCCGGCGGACGTGCGGCAGCTCATCGTGCAGCGCGGCGGCAACATCCCGAGCGCGGAGTCGCAGGTGCGCGCATCAGCCTGCTGAGGGGGGGACCTCAGCCATGCTCAGAGCAGCGTTCTGCCTTGCAGCAGCCGATGTCCAGGCAGCGGCGTGCTGTCAGACGCTCTGCTCACAAGATTTGACAGAGCCCGATAGAGGATGCGCTGGTGAATCGAAAGGTGCAGGGCTGTCACATTCAAACTGGACATTCCTGCCATCAAAAGGCTTTCTATATGGCAGGCGGAAGAGGACAGGGAAGCCGCAGAGGAGCAGCGCATTTTGGACGAGGCGCAGGCGATTGTGAGGAGGAAGAAGGACAAGCTGGCGCGGCTGGCGGCGGCGGCAGCTGAAAGCAGCGACGAGGATGAGGACGGCGGGCCGCATGATGCGGATGAGCTGTGATGCACAGTGTGACGGCATATCCCCTTGGAACTCAGACGACATTGCAGGCAGGCAGTGAGCTTTCCTAGCCATGGGTCCTTGTCCGATCCAATGTAAGGTTGCACCGTGCAATCGTGCAGATGTCCACGCACTCCTGCGTCCAATGCTGCTTCACACAGCGTCAGATGTGGCAGCTGTCGCTCAACTCGCTACCAGCAAGCCATTGCCCGGCGGCCACTGAGCCCCCAGTTACTTCCCGCCGCCACTGTCAAGGTGCTTTGCGGCCGCACTTCCGCTGCCGCCGCATCACCAAAGGCCGGGCCCCGCGCTACTTCCTGCCGCCGCCGCCCCGCCGCCGGTGGGGCGCCGTGCCGCCGCCGCCCACGTTGCTGAAGCCGGGCCGCTCCAGGTCGGGCGCCAGGTCGGGCACCATGGCGTCCCGGGTGGTGATGGCCACCCCCTCCAGCGCCCACACCCTGCGCAGGCCCCCATGTCCAGCTGTAGCATGTGTAGAGGAGTGTATCGAACGTTCAGCAGAATGGATGTAGACAGGCTGGAACTTGAACACGGTGAGACACCAGGGTGGGAAGCACAGCAGACAGCGCTGTCGCACCGCAGCTGCACGTCGCCGGCGGCAGCGACGCTGAACCAGCCCAGCCCGGCGACGGCGATGTCGGTCGTGCTGCTCCTGAAGGTGGCGCCGCTGACGGACACATCCGCCGCCGCGAGCCGCGGCAGCCGCTTCATCCGCTTCTCGTCGCCCAGCGGCGGCGTCAGCCGGCTGCCGGCGTGCTGCGCCTGCCTGCGGCGGTAGGGGGACATGTGTCGGGCAAGCCTCGCTGGCTGGCCCAGTCATGCGTGCTGCGGGCCGTGAATAGTGAGGCGACATCGCGCAGACACACGAGCGCTAGCCACTAGGCGAAGCGTTTGTGCGCGTCTGCAGACGTCGCCGCACCAGTGACAGCACCACCCCAGATGTTGTGCGATGGCGCATCCACACGTGGACACTGAGCACAATTTTGCAGGTCCGCAGGCATGTGCCTGCAGATGCCAGGTGCACAGCTACGACTTTGGCATATATTGGCAGGACTGACAGCAGCAGGGAGGACCCCACTTCTCGGCGGCGGCGTCGGTGCGGCCGAAGTGCGTGACCAGGTCGGCGGACGCCCACAGGGTGATGTAAATGGTGGCGGCGGGGGCGGACGCCACGTCCAGGCGGGCGACGCCGCCGACCAGCACGCTCTGGCCGGCCGCGATGCGGAAGGTGCGCGGCTTCAGCGGCTTCCGCGGCAGCAGCATGCGCACCTGCGGGCGGCGGGAAGCGGAGGTTTGCACAGCGCCGCGAAAAGTTTCCCTGCTCGCAGGCTGCCCTGCACAGCTACAGGCCGCCGGAACAGCAGAAGCCAAAAAAAACGCTCAAACCAATGTCTGATACCACACCAGACTGTTGACGGCAACGCTGAGTTGGAGAGAGTGGCTGCACCTTTTCGGGTCCCACCAGACTGTTGGACACACAGTGCTCAATTTGAAAAGCTGAATGGAAAGAGTGGCTGCACCTCCTCGGGGTCCAGGTACGCCGCCAGCTGGTGGGGGTGGGGAACGCCCGGCGTGTCAAACATGCCGCACTTGACGGGCATGAGCCCCTCCACCTTGAGCATGCCTGCGCATGAGCAGCCGGCGCCCGTCGCACATGGGCATGGTGGGCGGCCACATGCGCATTGGGGCTGCGCACTACTCTGCCGGAACGCCTGGCACAGCAATGGCCATCTCGGATCAGCACCCTAGTCAGCCGGATGCTCAAACGCCGCCTCATTAATCCACCAGGTCTGGTGCATTGACGCTGCAGCTGCTGGCAGCGTCGCAGCGGATAATTGGACCGGCAGGGGAAAGATTCGCACCCAGGGTGGTGCCAGGCAGAGCAGCGGTGGTGATATTACGGCCGGGGCCCAGGCCCACCGCCTGCCGCATCGCGTTGATCAGGCTGCTCTTGCCGGCATTCTGCAGATGTGTGCAAGCCACCTCATTGCCGGGCGCTCCGCCTGCAGACATGCCTGCTGCGTGCTGCTTGCTGCACCGCTGCAGGGTGGCAGACGCATCCCGCCAGGGCATCGGCACAGGCATCACGACGGAAGAGTCCAAGCCAGGCCAGCCAGAGTGCTGATTGGCGGGCACCTGGGCGCCGATGACCCAGACGTCGCCCTTGGCGCCCGCCGCGCCCCGCAGCTCCTGCAGCAGGCGCGCCACGCCGGTACCCTTCACGCTGCTGACCAGGTGCAGCGCCGACAGCCGCGGGAAGCCGCCCTGCTTCGCGCGCGCCCGCACCCATTGCTGCGCAGCAGCAGGCGCCGGGCGGTCGGGCCAGGCTGCTGTGTCCCACGCGCATGTGGCAGCGTCTCGGGCTGGGAAACACTCAGAGACACCGATCGCCACGGCGCTCGACGCAACAGGAAGGCGGCAGGGCCGAAGCGGCCCCAAATCGACCCTGCAGATGTGCGCCTACAGGCAGCGCCGCCCCTACCCACGCCGCGCCCTGCCCCGTGCAGGGCGCTGCGGGCCTGGGACACTGCAGCAGCTGCGAGATTCGGCCGGGTGCTGTCAGGCTCAGCAGTGAACAGGGGTTCAGCGCTGCCGCCGCACCTCCAGGCGGGCGCGGGGGATGTGGTGCGGCAGCAGGTCCGCCTTGTTGGCGACCAGCACCAGCCGGAAGCCCCCCGACAGGTACTGCGCCTGCCCGGCCGGCCCGCCCGCCTGCGCCTCGTCCCAGGCGCCTGCACGTGCAGGACGGCGTGCTCGAGCCCGCGAAGCAGACTCCCCCTGGAAGACCACGCTGCCCAACCCTGCAGAAGCCGCGCCAGGATGCCGCCCACGCTTCTCCAGCCCTGAAAGCGAGGGTCCACCCACGGATGCCGGCCTAGGAGCAGCGGCAGCAGAACAGGGCGCCTGTGCACGCAGGCCGGTCGCAGCATGTCGCAGCACACGCCTCGGGGCACGATGGCGGACAGCGCGGCGCGGGGCAGGCTGCCGTCAAAGTCGGCCAGGTCCACGACGCACAGCACCACCGCCCGCCGGTGGGGCGTCGCCGCGATCCTGCGCCCCACCTTGCGCCCCAGGTCGAACGCAGGCATCTGCGCCTCGGCCGCCCTGCTCTTGACGGCCCTGCGGTTGTTGACTTGAAGGGCTGGTTAAAATGTCAGCTGCTGCGGAACACGGGGCCAGGTGTCAAAAGGCCGGCATCTTGGCTCTCGATGACTCAGCAGGTGCTGGTGCTCAAGTCTGAGCTGGGGCGCCATTAGTGAGACGTGTCAACAGTTCGATACAGGGTCTGGCTGTCCAGAAGGTACGACGTTCGTTGAGCCGCGGTCGGCACCCACCCGGAGTGGGTGAGGGAGTGGCAGCGGGCGCACAGCACGGGCACGCCGGCAGCCGCCTCCGCCGCTGCAGCCGCCGCGACCTCCGGCAGCTGGCCCAGGGAGGGACCCGCCTCCTTCCTGCCGCCCGTCCCGCCGCCGCCGCCGGCCTCGTCCCCCCACTCGGCCGCCATGTCGTTGAACACGTCCCACTGGTCGGCTCCCCTGTGGCTCCCACCCCGGCCGCTGCTGTCGTCATCCGACGCTGATGAGCCGCTGCTGCTCGCGGCTATCCGCTCCGCAAGTCGCGCGGCGGCCGCCTCAAGGGAGTCATCACGCGGGCCCGCAAAGTCATCTGCGTCTGCCGCTCTGCCCTTTCTCCGGCTGCCTGCTGCTGGTACTGTTGCTGCTGGCTCTGCTGCATCAGGGTCAGCGCGGGTGCCGCCTGTTTTGCGGCCGCTGGCTGTCTCATTCAATCCCATAGCAGTCATTGCTTCCGGTTGGGCACCCGCAGCCGCCTGCTGCAGCTGCTCCAGGAAACGCTTGGGCAGCTGGAAGTACCTGTGCGAGCCAACGAGGCTTGTGAGGCCGGATAGCAGGTAAGAGCGTGGCACGCCCAGCATGTGGCAGGAGCTCAGCGCAGGCGTACCCTGGGGCGTCTGCATTCTGCTGCTGGAGCTTCACGCCACAGCCCGAGCAGTACTGCGGGGTGGCCCTCTGCAGCAGCTTCTCGTCGATGGCTGCGGTTTGGGATGACCCTGGCGGCTGTGCGTCCGCTGCCTGCTTCCGAGCAGTCGCCGCTGCTGCTGACGAACAATGCCGCAGCGGCTGCAGCATGCACGGCGCCGCCAATGGCAAGCGTCTGCTCCGCCTACAGCGGCACCGTGCAAGCCGTCACGGGCTGGGTCGCCCTCCAGACTGCTGCATTTGGATGCGGTGCCAGTATGTTCGCATGCCTCCGCAGCGGGCCTTGCCTTTACGATGCGCACCTCAACAAGGGCGGCGGCCCATGCTCAGCGCATTGATGGAGCGACACGGCTGATGAAAGCTGTCTACTGTGCGCGCAAGCTGTCTGACCACACGGCAGCTGCCTGCTGAGAGACATGCCCCTGCCGAGGCCGGCGCCGCAGAGCCGACGCAGCACCCGGTTGCCTACAAGCTGCAGCAGCATGCGCGACTGCGGCTGAGGTCGGCTCAAGTTTTCTTGCGAGGCTGAGTGCAAGTGCTGTCACTGCTGTCGGAACTGTGGTTGCCTGGTGCTCGCCGCCCGTATCTCAGCCGTCAACGCCCCACAACTGGTCCTCAGCGGTGCGACCTGTTGACGCTGCACATCATGGGCGCCTCACCTGAACCAAGAGGCGTACTGCTGCTGTAACGATGCGGAAATGGCGAGAAAAGCGAGCAGATTTGGGCATCAACTTGTCAACTCCGGAACCTCGTGTGGCACAGCAGGGTCGTCAGACGATGTGATCTAACCGTTAACCTTGCATCTGCGTTTATGTCGTCGCAACAATGCGATGTGAGCAACTTGCAATGCCATCGTGCGCTCTCCGTGCTGCCGGCGGGGCACCACGAGCGTACAGACGCCCTGTGGTGAACTTGAGGGCCGTGACAACAAAACTGCCACGACCTCCTGGCTTGCTATGCGGTGCCTGCTGGTTGATGCAGTATGCCTTGCTTGTCTTTAGAGGTGAGAGCGTCTGATTTGTTGTTATGCAAAACCCGCTGCGGTGCGACATGGGCACCAACTGTTGTCGCCTGGTTTGCAGCTAGTCGGTGCTGTGCCAGCACAGTGACACCTACAACGCCCCAACAGCGCTGTTGTGGGCCGGCAGCCATGCGCAAAATGCCAGATTCTGCCCAAAGCGAGAATCATACCACTAGACCACTATCCCAGAAACCGAGGGGACAGCCGCGAATCGAACGCGGGACCTCTCGCACGTTTGAGTTGGCACAAGCTACCGATTGGCAGAAATTCTGCAGATATATCTCAGAGCAACCATTTTTCAAAGTGTTGGCGGTATTAGGGTTTAGTCAGAAAGCTTCTGCCTCATGAGTAGAGTGGAGAGTGTTTCCTTGAACCGAGAGGGCGTGCAAGGCACAAGGTCGATGCGACTCACTGGTATGCTGGGCACCGATGAGCTCAGCGACACAAGCGGTGCAGGTTGGGCATGTCTATGTAAGGAGCGAACGGAGGAAGTAGGAGAAACCGCCGATCAGGAAGTTGCACAACCTTCATCTCGAGTGAGACGGGGGTGCGGGACGTTCACATCTACATGATCGCCATATCCACTGAAGTCAGACAGCTTCCTGCAGATATGAGGCGAGCTATTGCGCTTGGGGGCCTGCTGCGCCAGCTGGGCGAAGCCTCACGGTCGACATCACTACCAGCAGCATCAACGTGCCTGCAGACGATTGCAGCAGCGTCCGCAGATGCCCTTGCAGAAACCACTGGCGCCTTGCCATCGAGCCCATGCCGACACATCAGCACCAGCCGTGCCGCAGCAGCTCCTCTGCATATAGAGGATGAACCCTACAACAGGTGCATTTACGCAGCCTGGGCCTGGACCCACTGGCTGTATGTGAACTGCCTGGAATAAAAGTGATCTGATTGAACGGTTCTCATCCTGACGCGACACCAGCGCTTGAGGCCAGGAGCATGTATCACCTCACCATGCCGAGTGTGAGCGGCAAGCAGCGAACACATTCGTGCAGGCAACGGCAGCTCATAGCGCTGGGCAATCGGCTGCCAACGATGGCGCCGGACACCTGGATCGCGCCAGACGCCGTGATCATCGGCGATGTGGACCTGTATGACCGGGTGCATGCTGTCGCCTACTATCAAGGCTGCGCAGCGTCCGGCAGGCAACTGCTGGCAGCATTGGCATGGTGCATTGCGAGTGCTCTCTCAGCATGGAATGTGTCCTCCGCCCCCTCACAGGTGTCGGTGTGGAGCGGCGCGGTGATCAGGGGCGATCTAAACAGCATTCGAGTCAATGCCTTTTCCAGCATCGGCGACCGGAGCGTCCTCCATGCAGCCAGGTGCAGAACAGTTCCCGCCTGATGCTGGTGCATCAGAGTACATCAGCATGTGTCCTCAAGGGCTCGTGGACTTGTTGCGGCCTGCCCTGTGTCAGGAAGTGTGCGCTCTCAACACGAAGTCATCCGCCGCTATGATCTTGCAGGAGTTCACCGACAGGGCTGCCAGCAAGCACCATCATTGGGCGGTACGTGGTCGTGGGGCAGGGCTGCCTGCTGCGCAGCTGTCAGGTCCAGCACGAGGCGGTGATCGGGGACAGGTGCGTGATATACACCGACCTCGATACTGGTTTGCTGACGGCAGCTTCTTGCATCGAGCATCACGCCCAGCTGGACTGGAGAAGCTGCTGAGAAAAGCGAGGGGTGATGTCTGGGCTGCTTGGACAGGAGCAGCCCGCTTCAGGATGGTGGAAGGCCAGCCAGTGCGGGTTGCCCACGTCTATATGGTGCAGTCACACACCTGCAAGTGACCTCTGCAACAGGAGCATCCTGCTGGAGGGGTCGGTGGTGGAGGGGCAGTCGGTGCTGGCCCCGGGGTCGCTGCTGCCGCCAGGGCGCCTCATCCCGCGTGGCCAGCTGTGGGCCGGCTGCCCGGCGCGCTACGTGCGGGACCTGACCGCCGACGAGGTGGGGCGCCCTGCCCCGCCTCTGTTGACATGTTCACAGGGCTGCCTGGCAACAGTGCGATCACATGCTGGATGGTACTCAGCAGCAGCAGCAGCAGCAGCAGCACAGTGCTGCACAGCGCCATTCTACAGTTTGTCGGCGGACACTGAAACTGCAGGTGGCAGCTGCATGCGTCGTGTTGACGGCCTGGGTACTTGCGCTGCAGAAAGCATCCATCAAGGAGCTGGCAGAGTCGCTGTTCCCGCTGGTGGACGCGCGGATTGACGAGACGCTGCCCAACTCGGAAGCCTACAGGTGGGTCCGCAGAGCAACTGGGCTGACGACACGACCATCGAGCTGAGGTTCTGTACAATCAGGACCGAGACTGGTTGTGTCTGTTGCGCAGGGAGGCAGAGGCGGCGCGGGCTGCACTGATCGCCAAGTCACCTGAGTACAGCGCGCTGCTATCGGGCTGGGAGGACACCGAGGTCACTCCTAACGACATGTAGGCAGCAGGCAGCTGTGGCTGCCCTGTTGGCAAGTAGCATGTAAGCAAACCCATGCGGGGGGTGGGGTACAGATTTGAAGCTGCGGTCGGCAACAACGGCACACTGGAAGGAATGCACCTGAGACTAGTGTTTTACAGCAAGCTCAGCTTCTAGCTGTGATCAGAGTGTCGACAAGTCGCTGACAAGCTGCTGGCAAAGCAAGTAGACAAGCTGTCACAGAGCTTGCACATTTGGGCCATGTGATGGCGCATCCGGCGCTGTGCCCAACCGAATGATGTAGGCGTTGCAACGATCGTCTTGCCTCGTGTTGCCTCGTGATATCGAAGGCAGCAAATGCGGCGTGAGCCTTTCTGATGCTCATCTATCGGCATAGTGCAGCAGCTTCTTACAGCCTGGACACAGGCATTGCCCAAGGTTCCTGGAGGTTACTCATCACCTGATCACGGAGCTTCTGCACAGCACGTCAACTTTCCTTCGATTGCACAGCATCGGCGGTCAGCCTTCAATGTATATCCGAACACCCTGGGATGCACAACATGACTGCAGGTGGCTCATGACCGCTCTCGACCTGCCCACCTGGCCGGATCATCGACAGCAACAAACCGGATCAGCACAGCTACTGCGGCGCTCAATCAGCATGCTGATGAAGATCCATGATTGATGGCTTAGCGCCACATTCGTGGCGCATACGCGCGGCAGTTGTCTTAGTGATTGCCGTGGCGGTGAGCGCTGCCGGACATCAGCGCCAAGCAGCACAGCAACCTGGGTGCGTCGCATCACCCCGTCGCATCGGGGTGTGTGCTGTGCGTGTAAGTTACTTAAGTCGCACACGACACCGCACTTGTGCCGCAGGAGCGTGGCAGTGGCATCACCGCGACTGCCTGAGCTCTGCGAGCAACCAGAAGTGGCACAATGCCAGCAGCCTCCAGCATTGTCGCAGGACACCGGCGGCATGTGGCAGGTGGGATGAACCTGCTAGACCGTGCCTGCGTTGGCAGCGTGTCATCCAGCGATGCGGATCGTGGTCTTATATCGTGGTCTTATATCATCTACAACTGCCATCTGGCCGCTGCGCCGAGGCAACATCCATTCTCGGGTCGGATGGCAGGTCGGTGGCCCCCTGGCTGGCGTGCTGAGCGCGGCGGCATGTGCGCTGCTGGCGTGGAGGCATGCAGACAGCCTGGCACGTCTCTCTAACAGCCTAACAGCAGGCGTCTCGGCAGGCCGGAGGTCAGCGATGCCAGCACACTCGCTCCAGAAGCGCCTCGCCTACAACGTGGACTCATGGTAGGTGGACGTAAGGTGGACACCTCCTGGTGTATTTCGTTCTGCTAATGCTTGAGTGCGACTGTTGTGACATAGCGCCCCTGGCTGTTGGCCGTCTAGGACATGCATGTCCTCAACCATCACACGCTGCCTTTGCCTGTTGGTGGAGGCACCAGGTAGTGTGCAAGCGCGCTGCCGTCGGCTTACATGCACTACATGACAACCGGCAACCGCCTCCGCAGGTTCTCGCGCAGCCCGTACTCCAAGGTGCTGGCGCTGCTGTACCTCACGCTGGCGCTGGTGCTGGTCGGGGCGCTGGCGCTGCGCGCCGTGACGCAGCAGTCCCTCTACTCCGCCGTCTGGGAGACCATTGCAGGTGCTGGTCGCGGCTGCTGTGCACGCTGTGGAGTCGGCAGCAGGATTATAAAGCGAGGGCAGAATGGTCGCGCTGCTGGCTGACGACAAGCAGATCCAGCAACCCTGCACAGCTTGGTGACGGCACGTGGTGCATTTGCAGGCGTCGGGATCGACTGGACGTTTGCGTCGCTGGACGAGGATGCTGCACACACGGTGTACGGCTTTGCGGGCCGCGCCGTGGCGGTGTTCGTCTCGCTCGGCGGCGTGTGCGTCACCGCCCTGCTGCTCGGCATCGTGTCGGAGCAGATCAGCCACTGGATCGAGGACCTGAAGCGTGGGCGCTCCGAGGTGCACACCCAAGTATCTGAGTACCTCGTCTCAATCACCGATTGGCGGCCTTAAAAGAACCATGCAAACAGCACATGGCCGCTCTTTCGTCCCCAGCAATGGCGTGTTGTGCGGCACTTGCCAGCGGTGTTGGTTGTCTGCACCTCGCGTGCCACTGACATGCCTGGCATGATGCATTCAGGTGCTCGAGAATGGGCACACCTTGATTCTTGGGTGGTCTAACAAGGTGTGTGTGCTTTGTGTGCCACCTTCACAGTGCTTATGCAACCCTACATGGGGCTGGCATGCCCGATGAGCTGCCACAGAGCTTGTAACACACACAACATGCAGGTGGTCACCATTGTGGACCAGCTGTGTCTGGCGAACATGTCTGAAGGAGGTGCGTGCCGACGGCATCACCGCTGCATGCAGCATCATGCTCGGTCTCCAGCTGGCACTCTGCTGTGCACGTGCAGCATGCGCCCTGAACCATACCCGTCCAGCTGACAGGCAAGGCCAGGCTGTTCGACTGTGACACCACACACTGCACGCAGCAGCTTCTCGCCTGCAGGACGGCCAATCGTGATATTGGCAGACATGGAGAAGGAGGAGATGGAGGAGGAGCTGCGCAATCACAACATAGACTTCCTAGGTTCCCATGTGGTCTGCAGGTCTGTTCCCTTGCATGCATGCATGCCATCCAACACCCTGCGATGAGCAAAGCCGACAGCTGCTACAGGTGACCATCGAGGCTTACCAATCTGCCAATGGCGCGGAGACTGGCAAGGACGGCAAGCTGATGCTGGTCATACTGCAGGAAGGGCAACCCGCACCTGGAGAACGATCTGCGGAGGGTATCGGTAGAGACAGCACGAGCAATCGTGGTGCTGTCCACCTGCGACCACGCTGATCAGGTCAGTCATGCAGCCCGAAGTTCTGCCGCTTGCCAAGGGCTCATTTTCTGAATACAATATCGGTTCGTGTGAACAAGACAGGGACAAGTGTCACCAGCTTGATCAGGTGCTGCCAGCACGCATGCTTTGCTTAATCTGTCAGTAACCGGTTTTCCTGCCAACGATGCAGGCAGACTCGCGGGTGCTGCGCACGGTGCTCAGCCTGATGGGCGAGAACGACCGGCTGCTCAAGGCCGGCCGGCGCGGGCTGCGGGGCCACATCGTTGCGGAGCTGGCCGACATCGACAACGAGCCCCTCGTGCGCATGGTCGGCACCGACAACTGCGGCGTGTACACCGTGACCAGGTATGTCAGGTCTAGGATCACTGCGGTGTATGCAGGGCGTGGATTATGACTGCGCTGTGCAGCCTTGTTGAGGCTTGTGGCATGCGATATGTGCAGCGGCAGCACCCTCAGCTTATCGAGCGCTCTCTGCCTGCAGTCATGACATGATCGGACGAGTCATGATCCAGTGCGCACGGCAGCCTGGCCTGGCGGCCGTGTGGGAGCAGCTCATGGGTTTCCGCGGGGTGAGCGCCTCTGCACAGTGCCCACCCGGTCCGCCAGTCAGACAACAAGGGACTGCAACCCCCTTGCAAACATGCAACATGCGTGCAGCGTAGCCAGTATAAAATCATGGGATCTGTCATTGCTGACTGTTGCATGCGTGAGAATATGAGAACAGCCCCGTTCGACATCAGGTGGAAGACGGTCCAAACGCAAGATCATCCCCTGCAGGATGAGTTCTACCTGCGGGAGTGGCCCAGCCTCGTCGGCCGCCGCTTTGCAGAGGTGCTGCTCATGTTCGAGCACGCGATGCCTCTGGGCATCCGGTCTGCGGCTACAGGGGAGGTGCTGCTGAATCCCGCAGACGACTATACTCTTGCACAAGGTGCGCACGGCAAGACGAAAGCGCTAAACTGACACAACAGCCTGGTCCCCACCCCTGCAGGCGTGCCACTCCAGGACACCTCTTCTGAAAGCAGAGCGCAAAGCCACCGCCTTGAGCATCACACGATACTCAAGCCGGGCGCCCCATGTGGTGCAGGGGATGAGCTGTTGGTGCTGGCGGAGGACGATGACACGTACACAGCAGCCGCGAAGCCAGCAGCCGCCAAGCCTGGCACCTGCCCCTCCTGGAGCTGCAGCGCCAAGCCCGAGCGCCTGCTGTTTGTCGGCTGGTGAGTCGAAGTGCCATCGTGTGCGGTCGTCCGGCAGGGCGGCAGCCCATTGCAGCAGCAGGCACGCACAGCCAGCCAGCCTGGGCTCCTGCCCCAGGCTCTGCATGCATGCGGGAGTCTGCGTGTCTTGTCAACTTGCGCCGAAACCAAGTGCTCCTCGCCTGCAGGCGCCGGGACCTGGACGACCTCATCATGGCGATGGTAAAACTCTTTTTATGGAGTTCTCCCTTTTTCTGTCCGTAGTAAATGATAAATTGTTAACATCAAAGTTTTCTCCTGCAATTGAGCTAAGATTCCGAAGTATCTAATCCAGGACGAGTTTGTGCCCCCTGGGAGCGAGGTGCACCTGTACAACGATGTGACGGTCGCGGACCGGGAGGTGATGCTGCTCAACGGGGGCCTCAACGTGGACAGCCTGCAGGTGAGGCACACGCGCTCAGCATGTGCAATAGCTCTGTGCAGGTGCTACCAATGGGCCCTGGTCAAACCAGCATGCACCAGTCTGAGGTGCAGTTTCTCGTCCAGCAAGATCAGTAGGAGGGCAGGTGCTGCTGGCATCGAAAGCTGGTCAGCAGTTGGCAGCGTATTGCAAGCACCCAACATGAGTTCCCACGCTCAATATGTGTAGCCATGCAACAATTGGCCCACACGAGCAACCATGTTACTGGAATGCTGTGGACTGGACGCGCGACACAGGCAAGCCGCTGATGTGCTGGCCCTGCCTCCCCGCAGAACCTGACGGTCGTGTACAAGGAGGCGATGATGCAGGGCGACGTGGTGGACCGCAAGCGGCTGGAGGACCTGCGCCCCGAGCAGTACACCAGCATCCTCATCCTCAGCGACGCCGACAACCTGGGCACCGTCGACTCCGACTCGCGCTGCATCGCAGGCGCGCCAGCGGGCACTGACTCGCTTCCTGCGCACACGCCTGTATGTAAAATCCGCGCACGTGTAACACTTTCACAGCCATTCCGACGCACCATGTAGTGGCCTCGGCCAGCATCTCGGCCGAGCTGCATGATATGAAGCTGTGTCCGTGGCCCAGCAATGTCCACAGTTGTGTTCGATCACATGGGACATGCAGTCTGGCTGGATCCTCACTGCTATGTCTGTGGTTCTGTGCAGTGGCGCTCCTGCTGCGGGACATCCAGTCGGCGCGCCTGTCCCTCTGGTCGATCAAGCCGCAGCAGCACAGCGCAGCAAGCAGCGCCGAGGCCGGCGCGACAGCCCGTGGTCATGTCAACAGCCCAGGCGCTACTTCTGGCGCGACAGACAGCCATGCAGATCGTGGCGACCCAGCAGATAGCCTCAGCGTGGCAGACGCCCGCACAGACAGCCAGCGTGCCACATCGCAGCTCGCGGAGCTCAGGTCGGTGCCTGTCTGACGATGGTCAACCTTTGCCCGCACAGGCTGGCGGCAGGCAACTGGCAGTTCAAGCAAGTGCGCTGTCGGCAAGTGGACTCGCCTGTGTCACGTACAGATCGAGGTTCAGCCTGAAGCGCATGCGTGGGGGCTCTGGAAAGAGCTTCACAACCTTCAGCAGCTTCAGCGGCGGCAGCCGCCACGGCTCGTACGGCAGCCTGCCCAGCAGCGCGCAGAACTCCTTCACCAGCGTGCGGTCAGGTGAGGAATCAGCTTTTGAAAACCATATCCAGCGACCGCTTCTGCCAGGAAGTCTGGTGGATGCTGCCGGATGTGTGCAGTAGCGACAGCATCACTGTTGCCTTTTGGGTATAGGTGGGGGCGCCGGCAGCCCGAAGCGGGTGCAGCCCAGCGCCAGCGTGCTGCGGCGGCTGCGGCGGGCCAAGCACCACACCGTCATCATCGCAGGTGACATGTTGGTGCTGGTGCTTGCGGCTCATTTGTCCAGCTGTCAGCTCTGGACCGCAGGTTGTGCAGGTCGTCAGGACGTATCGCCTGGGTGTAATTCTCACTCGATGTTTCCTGCGGACCTGCTCATCTCGGATGCTGAAGTCGACATGTAACTTTGCAGAGATACTGGAGGCTCGTGCCAAAAGGATAGTGTCGGAGCTGGGCATCTGCGAGTTCATCCTGTCCTCTGACATCGTGTCCATGGCTTTGGCGATGTGCGCCGAGAACCCGGCCGTCATCTCCATCCTGGCGGTGGGTGCACCGCGCCACCTTGTACTCCCTCGGGACATCTTATCCTTACAACAGTGTTCTCGCAATCAGTCAGCATGCTCTTTGAATAGCACTGCAGACAGGATTGCTACCTACGAAACACATGCTCCCTTCTCTCTGCAGGAGTTGTTCACGGAAATCGGCAATGAGGTGCGCTTGATTGCTCTTCATTGCTGCATCGCCATCATGCTGTACAACATTGCAAGAGAATCCGCTATATCGTGCAAAGCTGCATGAACACATTGATGAAATCTTGACGTGTTGCGATGGCTTGTGTCGCAGTTATATGTGAACCCTGTGGAGCGGTACCTGCACCCAGAGGAGCACCTGACATTCTACGACGCCATCCTGCGGGGCCGACAGAAGGGGCACATTGTTTTGGTGGGTCGAAGACCACGCCCAGTGTCCAGACGCACTCTCCATGACCTGCTGTGATGCTTGCGCAGGGAACATTGTATGCGTGTGCATGACTCTGCAGCATCCGTGCCTTCTCACACACTGACGTGCTCCTAACATCCTCTTATGCGTCCAAGCTTGGTCGCTATAACTGCAGGGATATAGTGAGCGCAGCAGCGGCAGGATCGTGTTGAACCCCAAGAACAAGGGCGAACGATTCGTGAGCCACGAGAACACCGAGGCGCTGGTTGTGCTGGCTGAAAGCCCGTGATCTGTGCTGACCAGCATGTCAGGCGGGGAAGGTAGACGAGGCTAGATGCCACTACTCTCGACGTTGGAATGGTGTGTAGCTTTGTGCGCTGTGTGCTTGGTCCTGTTTATCTACCTCTCTAAAACTGCTGCTGTTGCACCAGTTGAACGTATGAGAGGATGGCGAATGAAAGGAAAGGATGTTTGAAGCGGCATCATTCACCCATGCTGCAGTACAAACAGGCAAGCAGTACAGGGTGTTTCAGCGCCTCCATCGCGAGGCATGTTATGCAAATTCGGTTTCAGTCCAGTGATAGCTTATGTACGGAAACGTATCCAGGCTTCTGCCAGCATAAATCTCTGCCGTTTGCCGGCAAGACGGGTCGGCATGCTGACTGGAGCTGTGAAGTCTGTACCACCATTGTAGCACCTGCCATGTTGTCGCTGCGCACGTTCATGCTTTGCGTAGCGCTGATCACTCTGCAACCTCATCTACTCACCTCAGCGCAGGTGCGGAGTATTGCCCGTTTCGCAAGAGAACTGCGGCGCCAGATCATCCTGCTGTCTGCAAGTGCTCGCACAGCAGCACAACCATGTTGACACGGGTGCAATGTGTCGCATGTGCCACCAGGACCAGATCGACACCGCGGGCAACGACAACGGTGCCGCAGCCGCACCAGCGGCAGAAGGTGCCTCAGCGCGCCCAGGCCAGCAGCGGTCGCCATTGGAGGCTGTGCTTTCCCAGTACTTCACCAACGAGGAGCTGGTGAACCTCTAGCAGATTTGATGACGTCGTCAAAGTGGTTGTGAACTGTAGCCAGCTCCTACACAGAACTGTCAGAGCACCGGAGTGTGCAGTATGGGCGCGTCAATCAGCGTCTTCTGGCACGATCATCTGCAGGAAGGGCATCTGCAGGAGTACGCCAAGCGCTGCGCTGACATCTCACGCCTGGACAGCGTGGGCAAGTCGGCGGACGGCGCCGACCTGTGGGCGCTGACGCTCGGCAGCGGGTTGGCGGCGGACAAGCCGCGCCCGGCATTCCGCTACATTGGCAACATGCACGGCGACGAGCCCAGCGGCCGGCAGCTGCTGCTGGGCCTGGCGGAGTGGCTGTGCGTCAGGTGAGAGCCGGCCTGTTTGCAGGCACGCAGCTCGCCGTTTCTCTTGTGCACGCTCCGGCGTCTGCTGCTGAGCGAGGCAGAGTGAAGGGTCGCAAGGGATGGGGGCTCTCTCATGAACATCCGTGTGACATCAGCTGATAGACAGAGTCCACAAACATGTATGCTGGGAGGGTCAGCACGCTAATGCACATGCGCGCATATGCGCTCAGTATAGCCTCAGTGCACACGTGCATCAGGTATGCTCAACTGCGGCCTCTGGCGTTGTGCCATCCCCACAAGTGCAAAGGCAGCGGCAGGCTGCTGCATACATAGGTGTATCCAAGCCCTAACCAGGTGAAGCATGCTGCAGGCGTGGCAGCGATGCAAAAGCGGCAGCAGTGCTGGACGGCATGCAGCTGGCGCTGATGCCCACCATGAACCCGGACGGCTTTGCAGCCAAGCGCCGCGGCAACGGGTGAGCTCCTTCGTCTCGCACTCAAGCTGCACCACAGTGTGTCACACCAGCAGGCCGATCGCACCCAGGGCGGTCAAGCAACTGCCGGTGCGTCGGAGAGGCCAACACCAGTTCACGGTGTCACCGCAGCAATGGCAAGGACCTCAACCGGGACTTTCCGGACCCGCTGGCGGGCGGCGAGGGGCGGTCCAGGGGTCCGCTGCCGGCGGTGGGGACGGAGCAGCCGGAGACGGCGGCGGTCATGCGGTGGGCGGCGTCGCGCCCCTTCGTGGCGTCCGCCAGCATGCACGAGGTGGGGTCACTCAGGCTGAACCCTGAACCCTGAACTCACGACTTGATCAGCCATGCTACGACGATGTGTGGGGTTCCTCCTCGCTGTTCTCCGTCAGCCTGAAGCACCGTTGCATGCACACGCAGCCCTCTGCAGATGGCGGCGCACGTAGACAAGAGTGTTGGTCTGCCTCATGCAGCCATTGCGGGTGACTTGCTCCCGCTTGCGGGCCACGCCATGATGGCAACTCACACTGGCACTTCTCATGCTGCAGGGCGCGCTGGTTGCCAACTACCCCTGGGATGCTAATGACCCCGGGGAGAGCGGCTACGCCGGGTCCCCTGATGACGGCACCTTCAGGTGCGGCCCTGCGGACCCAGCCGGGTACATCGTCAGCAGATCTGGTGCCCACATGCGCTTCTTGCAGCATCCGACCAGCTTGTGTTGATGATAGTGGTGGCGGTCCAGCAGTGGGACAGGTCTTCTGGGCCAGAGGAAGTGGAGGTTGCATGGCGCTCAGGGGAGAGCGCCAGTATGACCCACAGTCGGCATGTGCTCCCCACGCACAGGCACCTGGCATCGACGTATGCCAATGCGCACGCCGGCATGACGCAGGACCCAGAGTTTGCGGTGTCCCACGGCATCACAAACGGCGCCGCCTGGTACCCTGTCTACGGGGGGCTGCAGGTCAGCTCCTCCCCTGCCTGTCCTGCAGCACACGCTGGTCTGAGCATGTGCCTGGGGTATGGCATGCGCTGCCGCACCCGCACAGCGGCATTTGCGCTGTCTGTGTGTCACCCTGTGGGACCAAAATGTCAGCAGTGTCAGCCCGCGCCGCGCCAATGTGGCAGTTTACATCCGATGCCCCAGGACTGGAGCTACATCGACCGCCACACCTTCGAGCTGACGCTGGAGCTGAGCCCCAGCAAGTGGCCGGCGGCCGAAACGCTGGACGCGCTGTTCAATGCCAACCTGCAGGCGATGCTGGCGCTCCCCATGACGGCGGCGTTTGGCGGTCTCAGGTGTGCACCAGCCCAGCGACACTCCGATGGCCAGTGCACTCTGCAGGGCATCGATCCCCCTACCAATACCTTTCTGCACATCTGCAGGCGGCATCTGCGCTGTGTCAACCGTTGGTGCGTCTCGGGTAGCCTACTGTCCAGGCACTGCAGCACATGGGCCTGCTGCGTGGCAGGGGCTTTGTGCGGCGGGAGGCGGCGGTGGCAGCGGGCAGCAAGGCAGGGGCAGCGATCGCGGCGGAGGTCAGGGTCGACGGCATCGACTCGTTCGTGGCCAGCGGCGCGCAATTCGGCGACTTCTACAGGTGACAGCTTTTCGTCAGCGTGCGCTACAGCCCAGCAGCGGGCTTTGCCGTCAACCTCGCACCCCAGCCCTGCTGCCGCACGTGACGTGGCACGCTTGGTGCGAGTGGCAACAAGGGATGGCGCATTCAGGGTCAGATTTCAAAATGCAAGTTCTGTTGCAAACTTCACGGGGTGTGTGGCTACGATGCACAGGCCGCTGGCACCGGGCAGCTACAGGGTGGTCGTGTCCGCCCCCGGCTTTGCCAACGCCACAGCGGACATCACAGTGCCGGAAGATGGCTCGGGCGCCCAGCGGGTGACGCTCTTTGCTGGCTGCTGATGAGGACACACCCTTGTGCTGTTCTGTGTTCGACCATACACTGCCGCCAGTGCAAGCCTGCCACCAGGATGCAGCTGGCAATGCAGGGCATGTGCAGACAGCACGGGCCACCAACTGGTCTGAAAGCTGGCTGTGCAGGACTTTGTGCTGGAACCCGTCGGCAGCGGCAGCATCCAGGAGGTGGTTGACCCCCTGGCGGCAGCAACTAAAGGGCAGTCGGCGCCCAAAACAGGGGCAGGTGGCAGCGGCGGCGGCGGCGGCGCCGGCCGCGGCGCAGCGGACCAGGCGCTGCTGGAGACCAGCATGGAGACCGCCGTGGCAACCGGCCTCGGGACCGCTGCGGGCTCGCTGCCAGCAGCTGGTGGCGGGCTCAGCATGAAGGTGCTGCTGTGCGCGGCGGCCGCTCTGGCGGCGCTGGCAATTGTGCTGTGGGCTGTGCGGCGGCGGCGGCGGAGGCGGCGAGGATGGGGCAAGGAAGCACACGTATAGCGTATGTGTGAAGTCCCGCAGTAGTTTGTGCATCTGACCGATCTGGCTTGTGACCGGGCGGTTTCTTTCAGAGTTGCAGAAAACTCTGGCCGTTCGGGTGTGTGAGAGCCTCGGTAACTGCATTCGGTCGCCAGCCAACTGCCTATGGGCAATAATGCACTGAATGCTGTGTGCAGTCAACATCATGGCGGTCTGGCTGGATTGACATCATGGCGGTTTCAGAAGTTCAGATGTGCTTGACATGACGTCATGGCCATACGACACAAATTCAGGATTGCCTGAAGTTGACAACAGCTTCTAGGTGCAAAGTCCCCGTATTGGCTGTCAATGCTGAGGTGGTCATCCAGCCAAATGAAAAAAACTCAGCACCCATTGCGCTGCGCCTGCTGCAACTGCACACCGCTCAACCTGTTCCAAAAGACTAGCCACCTCCGCTCTTATTTCATTGCTCTCTGTCAGCACATCCTGCAACGAACGAAGATTGAAACATCATCCGAAAGAGTGCTCACTATAACTGGTCTACTACATACATCAGTGGGTGCAACAGTAGACCATACAATGTAGAGCTTGTGAACCCATGTCGTGCTGGAGCGGACAAGCCGGACAACAACATATGTGACAGCTCACGCGTTAATAAGATTGTTGATGACGTTGACAAAATTGTTGTTGGGACCCATGTCCCATGAGGAGCCATCTGCAGAACACCATCAGGGCTTGTTGGCATGGCAATCACGATTGCAAACCACATCTGTGGCATCACCTGCAGTGCACTCACACCGGCAGACACGTCATCCTGCCGATGTTGTGCTCTGGTGGCCCCATGCATTGCAGCACTGCAGGATACCAGTACATATGTGCATGCATGTGGACGACTCCCGCCAGCAACAGAACAGAGGAGCATGAGACATGAAGACGGCATGTTTCATGGTGCCTACCATTTCCCTGCAGCAGCCGGCGCTGAAGCAGGCGATGACGCTGCGGCCAAAATATTATACCGTAGCCCTGCAGCGCCCTGCGCGGCACCTGCAGCATGCGCCGCCGCCGCTCCCCAGCATACGTGGCGCTTGCTTGGTATGCCAAGCCCGCTGCCGTGATGCTGACGGTCTGCAGCACCCGCAGAAGGGTCAGGCTGAGGTCACAGCAGAGGCAATTTGTTTGGTCAGGCGGTTCGGCAAGCTCGTTACGGAGGGCTTTTTGACCGATGCATGTGATCCCAGCGGTCACCGCGTTGCTGTAGGCCACGGCTGTGCTGAGGTGCAGCACCAGCCCCGGTTCTGACGTCAGGAACCCCTGCGGCATGCAGCCACACCTCAGAGCCCCACCCTTGCCGTCAATGCTACCCATGAGCCGCGACTATGCGTGGAGTGCTCGCACTTCCCAAGTGTTTCTTACGATACCTTCAAGTGTGGAAAGCGCTCTGCAAACTTGAGGTCTGCCTTGAAATCGTTGACGAGGGCGACATTGGCATCAGTGTGGTGCCCAGCGGCAGCTGCCAGCTGCATCGCACGAGCGGAGGGCATTGTCACAGCAGTACCAGAGCAGCACCTGTGCAGGTGCTAGCACGAACGTTGACGGCGAACAGAGGCACGTGCTTCACGGGACAACATACCTGTGTGCCGGTGGTTGTGCCCACGAGCTGTCCGGCATCCTGCAGCGCCGATGTCACTTCGTCAGTGCCAGGCCTCCTAGTCATCTCAGCCACATCAGCTGCACAACATGGCATGGTGCTTATGAAATGCAACACGTTCGTGGTCCCAGCCCTCCGTATCAGTTTCATGTGCAGAGATTTGCAGAATGTTCAAGACAGTCCGCAATGGTGCACACCAGGCTCCTGCACGGCTCACCAAGACCAGCCGCCTGTTCACCGCTGCCACGATGGACGTCGCCAGCAGGGCGGCGATCTCGCTGCGGTTTGCCGCTGCTCTGTTGTCGGCCTCATACGTAAGGTCGAACGGGAACGCTGCGTCGACGTTGCCGTAGCCGCGCCATGCGTCTGCCCCGCTGGCAGTGAGCGCATCCATCAAATGCGCAATGTAGCTGCCGTGCGCCCGGATGGTGCCGTTGAGTAAGTCCTGCAGACGTCAGGAAGCTGATTACTCGGTCATCTGGTCGTACAAGCTGGTGTATGAGCAATTCTATGTGCACATGAGTACGACACACTGCACCTGTATCCGGTCCAGTTGTGGGGCGCTGATGATCCTGCGCATGTTGCAGTATGATATCGGTCAAACGGCCGCACACCGACAAGATGCCATACCATCGCTTGCACTCTCGAAATGTATCCCAACGCACACCAGCTCCTGTTCACCTGTTGAGCAATGCATCCTGGAAAGCCGCTGCCCGCAGCAGGTTGGAGTAGACCACAACTTCGCTCTGATTCAGTACCTGTGAGAGAGGAAGCCGGGGACGCCACTTGTATGAACATGACTTTGTGATGAGCTGGGCCTGTCTGATGCCAGTAAAACCGCAGAACGATATTGCTGCCACTGCAGGTCCCCATTGGGACGGTCCAAGCACCTGAGTGCTGACGACCTCTGGACTGCTGTGGCTGCTGCTGCCACTGCCATTGTGGCGGCTGTTGCTGGTGCTGAAGACGATCGCAGGGACGATGGTGACCACCGCCACCACCAGCAGCGCTGCGGCAGTGATCAGAAGTGCGCCGCGCAGCGTGAGTCGGCCACAGTAGCGCCTGTGCTCGCCTGCACAAGGCCAGTCGCATGCTCTGCAGCACTTCCCCCCTTACGCGGGGCTACACTGAGTATGATCTCTATGGGGACTCTGTCATGCTTGGCTATGTTTGTGCATGCAAGCATGCAGCGCTCACCCTTGCATGCTGGGCTGCCGCTGTCTGCGGGCGGCTGGCTCGGGCCTGCCGGATGCACCTTGGCACCAGCCACTTGTACCTCTGTCACAATACCCATGCGAAAGCCTCACGGCTAAGCCGCCGGTGTTTCAGACGAGCCCGCATTGCCGGCAGCCATGCCCCATGGTCGATGTCGTGAGGTGGCGGAGCGGTGCCGGAACCCCGCCCATAGGCTTCAGGGGGAGTTGAGCGCCGGACAACACAATTAAGGCCAATAGCCGATATGATGTGTGCGATGTGACCGCGTGTTGACGTCGGCTCAGGCTGGTTTGCTAATCGATGACTCTTGTGTAATGCAGGATTGCGCAGAACGTCCACGGGTCATGTCAAGTGGTGTTTGTAACACTCGAAAACTGATGCCGTGTGGTTCTACAGGTACGCATGCGCTCTGGACGCCTCAACCATGTCGCGACCGGGGCGTCATGGTAACACTCGCGAATACGGAAACAGTGTACGGCAACGCTGCAAGATTCATCTGTACGGCTTGAGGATACTGTCACCATTCAGCTCATCATCTGGCAGCGCAGATATTGGAGAGCTGCCCTCTCAATTGTTGGTAAGTGACGGAAGGCTTGCTATATTCCAATGTCGATCGGTTGGACCCATCCATGACAGCTGAGCCTGAACGTCCTTACTGTGTATGCATGTTGCACCATGCTGGGTCTCGCCAGCCTGCGGACAGAGCAAGTGCAGATGTGACGTCTCCATCGTGACAAATTCGTTGCGTGCTGACAACTTCACACCGCCTGCGGCCACGAGGCCGAAGGGGTGTCACTGGCGCAACTCAGTCATCTCTGCAGGCAATGGCCACGGACAACACGCCAGCCAACTCTCGCGAATGTGGTGCTGCACAGTCCCTCTTGAAAGTGCGACGATCCAGACGGCAGCCGCAGTGGCGGTGGTACAAAAGGGAAGGCTGAGCCACAGTGCCGCAAAGCGCGGTGTTGCAGACACTGATGGCGGCAATAATTGTCAGACTTGAGGCTTTTGTTGCTCGCACACGACGTGCACTGTGCAGCTCTGTACATGCGTGTCCTTGCAGCCTTGTACATTCTCGGAAAGCTGATTGCCAGAGTGGCACCGTGATCTCCATGCAGCAGCAGACTATCATGACATCACATGCCGGTTGCGAAATCACATAATCAGGTGCTGCGACTACATGCAGCAATGCTGAGCCGACTGGCCGGCAATGCGTTGAGGCTTGCATCGGACCAGGCAGTGATCCAGACCCCTGCAGCTGCACAACCCTGCCTCCAGGTGTCGCTCGGCAAATGCCATGGCCGCTATCAACGCTTCTTGTGAATTTTACATCGGGGGGCAGTTCCGCCATTCAAGCTGGGATCCTTTGACTGACCCTCTGCGAATGCGTAGGTGCATGCGCGCCGTGCGCTGCATGTGGCAGCCTCCCAGCATCTGAGGCAGACTTGGAGGTAGATCGCACGTCCTGGTTTTGCTCATGCAGCATTGCACACCAGCGCAGCATCGTATGGCCAAGCGTGGACCCGTAGCCAGGCGTCCTGGTCATGCAGGGCGCAACCGCACCAGAGGACCCGGTATCTGCTGCCACAGCATCCACTTGCACCGCGTCGAGCCTCTGGACGCGCAGCTATGGCCAGCACCACGCCATCGCTGGTGTCGACAAGCTGGCTTCACGATCGGTGAGGTGGTGCACAGCACCCTGCCGCGCCTGCCATGCCGCGTCATAGGTTCTTGTAACCACACTGCCACGTCCGACACGCCCCGACCCATGTGGCAGGCTTGACGACAGCAATCTGCGCATACTTGACGCGTCCTGGCACCTTCCGACGGCAAGTGAGCAGAGACGGCATGCATAATGACTGTCTAGCACCTGATGGCGGCAGCTTCTGTTACATCTGGCCTCGCATGTTGCACAGTGGCAACCCTTCACATGCAGATCGGAACCCCGGAGCAGAGTTTCAGGAGGAGCGCATCAAGGGCGCGCAATTCTTTGACGTTGACATGATTGCCGACACCCAGTCGGGGCTCCCGCACATGCTGCCGACTGAGGCAGCCTTTGCAGCTGCAGCAGACGCCCTGGGGATCACCAACGACAGCCAGGTATGAACCTCGCATCACTGGCATGTCAGGGTGAGTGCTGCCGTTCTGCAGGTAGCGAAACATCTGGAACAGTAGCGCATGGCTGCCTGCAGCAGGTGGCTCGGGCCGCAAGCTGTGCATGACCCCCCGACGCCACTCTGCCCACAGTGTTGTGGAGGGTGTTGGCCAACAATGGCGCTGTGGATCCTGTGTAGGTGGTGCTGTATGACAAGTCGGGGGTCTTCAGCGCGCCACGAGTGTGGTGGACCTTTAGGGCATTTGGGCATGAGAGGTAACCTGGCGAGAGGCGCATAGCAATGCTGGGACTAGGCAAAGCAAACACCTATGCGCCACACCTTAGCTTGGGCACCTGGGCACAATCTTGTCTGCAGGTCAACACTGTGTCACGAGCCCACTGCATGTTTGTAAACACGTTGTGCCATGCCCCTGTTGCTGCAGGGTGGCCGTGCTGGATGGCGGCTTCCCAGCGTGGTCCGCAGACGGCCTGCCTATCGACACCTCCCCAGTGCCAGAGGAACAGCTGTCAGCGCCAGGCAAGGCTGCCGCTGCGCCTCCTGCAGCGCCGCGCTACCGTGCAACCCTGAACGTGCGTTGTGACGTGCCTCAGCATGTCTCAGCCTGAGCTGTCCAGTGGTCACGCACTTGCTCGGGATCGCTATTAACTTCAGAAACACATCCACTTCGTTCAGAGCCCTGCGGTGGTGGCTGCCTTCGGTCGACTATCTGCTGAAACTGTGTTGACCCGACAAGTCATGGCAGCCCATATGGGGCTCTCCAGATGATAGCGCATACCGAGAACTGGCCAGCCGTACCTAATGCTGACCACATGAACTGACATGGTGATGCAGAAGGCCCTGGTGCGGTCGGCGCAGCAGCTGGTCGACAACATCGACAGCCGGCGGGAGGGGGTTGTGGACGCGCGCTCCCCTGGGCGCTTTGAGGGGACTGCCCCGGAGCCGCGGCCCGGCATCCCCTCCGGCCACATCCCCGGCTCCCGCAACGTGCCCTTCGCCGAAGTGCTATCCACAGACGGCAGGTGGGCCAAGGGCTGGGGAGTATGCTGCTCGCACATCAAGGCGTCGGGATGCCCAGGGCTGGTGTCCATGACGCAGTTGCAGGATTCATTGAGGGTACATGATGGCAGCATGAGCCTGGGGCCTCTGCATGTGCCATAGGTCATGACCGTGCTGAAATTGTATGGCACTCGTCACTGTGAAGACCGTGCCGGGCTGTACGAGGACAGTTCATCCATCTGTGCGCAGGTTCCTGCCGCCGCAGAAGCTGCAGCAGGTGTTTCAGGACGCGGGTGTTGATCTGACCAAGCCGGTGGTGGCGTCGTGCGGGACCGGCGTCACGGCCAGCGTGCTGGCGCTGGCGCTGGAGCAGCTGCCGGAACCACCCCCATCGGTGGCGGTGTACGATGGCAGCTGGACGGAGTGGGGCGCCCGGGAGGACCTGCCCAAGGCCACCGGCAAGGCGTGAGGGAGTTGCCAACATTTTAGGTGTTTGGGCAAGCTGCTATCTAGCGGTATGATCTGTTGCAATCGCGCTGGATAGCGTGCTTCTGGCTTGTGCATGACACCATTCCTGACAAGCAGTGGCGAGTTTGCTGAAAGGCAGCACAAGAGACAGGGTCACGGTCTGGTCTACATGAACTACATCCCTACGTCTTCACACGAAGGTGGCGACCTGCGGACGACGATCTCCTCAGCCACAGATATCAAGATCGTCCCTGCGCTGCACGCCCCGATGCCCGGCTCGCTGCACGACTTGACTGCAAACTCCTGTGATACAGCTTGCGCAGCAGCATTTCACTCTGCTGCCGTCGTGCATTGCGCTGTTCCTGCGGAGGCCCAGACGACGCACGGTGCCTAGCCATCATCGTTGGACTAACTAGCATTCCAGGTGCGTTCAGGCAGCGGACCCATTGTTGCGTCTACGCCACAACACTCTCACGTCCCATTGTGATCAGCGTGTTGCTCCTTGACCATGCACGAATCAAATACCAGAATTTCTGCACAACATGCATGTTGATTGGCATCCCATCTGTCTGCAGGTCTGGCCGGAACACGCTGTGGAAGGCCAGCCGCCGCAGCGCGGGTAGCTTCTCCTCATACTGATCCAATCAATGATGGCGGGCAGCACCGTCATGCAGCAGAGCCGCGTCCTGGGCGGCGCACAGCTGCCGCAGCAAAGGCCATCCGCAGCACGGCCCGCCGGCCGCGCTGGCGCAGTGCGCACAGTCGCCATGGCCAAGCGCAAGGTCAACACCTTCGATGAGGCGTGGAAGAAGGTGCGGTGGAGCCCTCACTTAGCAGCTCGTCAGAGATGGTCAACGCCCATGACGCTGCAAGAACCTATCAGCTGCCGTTGGACTGTGAAACGCCACACCTTCCAAAAGCCTTCTTCGATGCCCCACTCCTCTTGTTGTCACGCAACGCCAATGCACCTTCGGACGCCTTTCGTCGTGCTCGATCGTCGTATGGCATGGCATGCTTATGTTTGGGCCGGAATGACCGGCGACAGTGGATCGCAGGGCTTCTGGGGCGGCGGCTACTTCAACGAGGACTCGGAGCGGGCGCCGCCCAACCTGCTGCGCGCGGTGGAGAACAAGAAGCTGCTGTCCACTGCCGGCAAGCTCAAGCTGCTCAGCAGCGCAGACAAGGCCGGCTTCAACCTCGCCAAGGTGGGTTGGCAGCGGATCGCACCTGTCTGCTGCCCAAGCAACGGCAGGCGGCATACATTCTCTGCCGCTCCAGACGGCTGTTGCAGCTTGATGGGCTTTCTGCATGGCTCAATGCTATGTGTAGCATATGTCGCGGAGCTGGCTCGTGCTATGCCTGACGAGCCTGCTGCGCATTCACGGATCGGTGGTCCTTGTGTGACAGCTCCTCAGCAATCCTGTTGCCTGCTGCCGTGCAGCTGGAGCAGCTGAAGCTGCTGAGCACAGCGGAGAAGCTGGGGCTGTTCAGTCTGGCAGAGCGCGTGCTGACCACCGACCCCGGAGCCATCTCCTCGGCCAGCATCCCGTTCTTCCTGGCCGCCATCGGTGCGTCGCCCGTACAGCCCCAGCACCTCTTGTATGATCCGCTGGCACGTTCACATGGCAAAAAGTTAGCAATGCTGTGCAGCGTGCCAAAACCAGCAGTCTGCAGATGTCTGTGGCAGGGTCTCAAGGCTTCAAGTGTCTGATGGTCGGGTCCTACCCACTGTGGCGCAGGCTCGCTGGTGTTCATCCCTCAGGACACCCTGCTGCAGTCAGTTGCACACTGGACAGCCTTTGCTACTTTCTTCACGGGCTTCGCCACGCTGTTCATTGGCGGCTTTGTCGTCGCAGCAGTGCAGGAGGAGTGATGCGACACATCTGACCGATGTTGCCCTGGTGGCGACACAGCAGCAAGCACGCCATGCTACGCACTGGTAGAATGAGATGGTTTGAGGTTGTGAGCGATGTTTTGGGATCTGAAACGGTGGTTTGCATGGTGGAACATTGCATCGCAGTTTGGTCAGATGTTGGCATGTATGCATGCACAGCTGCCCATGCCGCTTGTGTCATCCGCCAACACTTTAGAATGTTTCGTGCTCGTGTTGCTCCCTTCTCGCAGTGTTGCACATGGTCAGATCCGCTCTTTCACTTTGTTGAATGTTCCGTGAATCTGTTACCCTGCTGATGAACCGGTTTCGTGGGAGGGCACCTTGGCTGGCGGCGCATGCTGCACGCGGCAGCATAGTTGATTTGCAGGTGCGCCAATCGTAAGCAGCAACACGGTGATCCTCATCAAGTGTGTAGCTCGGATCGAGTCACTACGCCAAGTCGAAGCATTGCTGGGGTCCAGACGCTGCTGAAGGTGAACTGGCAAACAGAAGGATTGGCTGTGCCAGCGGCTATATTGACGGCTTGGAGGTATTCACATGGCTTCTCCGGTGCAGAAGGTGAGAAACCTCAGTCGTTATGAGCTTGCTGTCCCGGCTGAGGTGCTTGCCATGCAGCAAGCTGGTAGAAACTGGACAGTGGCGCATGCGCCAATGAGATGGTCGCAGCAGCCACACTCCTCACAACCTACAGGATCTTCGTTGTATGCTGGGGCTGATCACAGCGCATCTGAGCTCTTACGAGCTCATCCTAAGCATGCACACACGCTGCACGCGACATGCATCAACCTGCGTCGCCACATCTGCAGGCAATCACGCGACTGCGCAATGGCCTTGCCGCTGGCGACCCTTACGAGGCGCAGCAGGGCGTGAAGACGACGTACTACCGCCTCAAGGCGCGGCGCCAGACACGCGACGGCTACGACCTGCTGCAGCAGGCGGCTGTCGTGCAATTTGGCGCCGGCCAGTTCACATGCGGAGTGGAGCTCGCTAAGCTCCTGCTTGAGGTGTGGCACCCACGACTAGATGTGCCTCACGCAGCATTATTGCATGTGTCTGGCCGCCGTGGCATGGTCTGGATGCTGCCTACGGATGGAATGTGCAGGTCATGCTGGGCGCTGCGTCCAACATGTGCAGCGAGGCACTCCTCCCCCACCATGTCGGCAGGCGTACAAGGACGACGCCGTGTCGGCGACGCCAGAGGCCGTCGACGGGCTGTACGCGATCATGGCGGCGCTGCCGGCGCCGTCGGCAGGGGATACGGCTTCCAGGGACGCGATGGTGGAGTCCGCGTCAGCGTGGGCGGAATCCGCCATCGCCTGGGCTGCAAGGTGGCGTCCATATGCGCACAGCGCTCCCTGCTGTGCCGGTGCCACCCTTTTCTGCAGCCGATGGTGATGCTGGTGACATCGTGTCACAAGCGGCGTCATGGCATGTCGTCATGACACCTGTGACGGCTCTGTCCGCTGCCCGCCTTCAGGAACGGCGTGGGCAGGAGGCAGCTGCAGGCCCTGCACTGCGCGGCCGCAGACTGGCAGTGGGGCATGCGGGACGGGACCACGGCGCTGGCCTGGGTGTCGCGTCACTACGCAGCCGCCTGCAACGCCGAGGCCTTGTTCCATGGTGAGGCCAGGGCTGCCGGGAGCAGAGTGTGCAGAAAGCATGTGGAATGTGCAAGACCACAGGCTCGCACGGGCATGCGCATGTGCCAGCACCGTGTCACTACGCTTTCACAGTTGTTCACCCTGCTGCAGTGCTGTCAGACGGGCTGGATCCCGCCAAGGCTCGCGAGTGGGACTTGTACGTGTGCCGCGCAGTCCTGCTGGTGCGGCGGAATTTTGTTCTGAGTGTAATTTGCACTTTCAATCTTTCACACTGCTCTAGTGCAGTGTGTATACACGGATTGTGACGCTCGCGAGTGGATGCTTGGCCCTTCATATGACTCGGTGTGCGTTGTATAGGTGCTGGCATCAGCGCCGCCCCGGCCGCCGGCAGCCAACATCGGCACAGCGCAGGCGGCAGCAGCGGCGGAGGCAGCGGCGGAGGCACAAGCCAGCCACAGCAGGTGGAATACAGCGGTGGAAGCCAAAGCATCACACATCGGGCGTGCGCGCAGTACAGCGCTTCCATGTCTCGGGCGTCGCATGCTTAGGTGCCGCGTGCATGATGCAGGTGTGCCGGCGAGCTGCTGCAGCGGTGCGACCGGGAGACCACTGAGCCCGAGTTCAGCGGCATCCCGGGCTTCCCGCTGATCAGCCTCTGCCGCCAGCTGCTCCAGCTGCTGCCGCCGCAGCCGGTGAGCACGGCGAACAGTAGGAGGGAATGACCTCCCGCCTCATTGGTCAAAGGAGGGAAGAGAATTGGCAGCAGGATGCTGGCGCGGCATAGGATGACCTGCTGCGCAGCAAGGATTGCAGACCTCTGCTGCCGCCGCTGCGGCTGCTGTCCAATGTCCAGTCCCCTTTCGAGCCTTGCTGACACCGTTGGCAACCTTGCTTTGCAGCTGCTTCCGGTGCAGAAAGGGGCACGAGTGCTGGGCGCGCTGCGGCAGCACTACCACCCCGCCTTGCAGGTGGGTCCCTTTCTAGCGTGCACAGGGGTCTCGCTGTAAGTAGAATACGCCTCACATATGCATTGTGGGTGCTCAGCCTGTGAGTATGTCTGTCTCGGAATGTTGATGTTTGCGTACCAGCGGAAGCATTATCTGATGAATCTAGCAAGCTCCTGTCGAGCACCTCACTTTCTGAACCCTGCAGCACGATCCGGAGCTCGGGCAGATGCTGGACACTGTGGCAGGGACCTACTTTGGCGTGCAGCGGGCGAATGCTGGAGGCGGGATGGGCGGCATGATGGGCGGGCTGCTGCAGATGCTGAGCGGCGGAGGCGGCAGCCAGTTGCAAGTAGCCGCGTGAGCGCAGGTGGTGCGCACACAGAGTCGGCAGGCCGCTTGGCTGCTGATGCATGAGTAGCTGCTCAGCAGCTGCGCATCGGCCACCACAGCATCTTGCGGGCCAGGCTTTTGGCTTCGCCACTGGGGAGGGGCCCGCAACTGCTGTCGAAACTTACAGATCGTTGCGTTGAGCTATACCGTTGGAAGTGAGTGTTGATGAGGGTAGATATGTTACACCGAAGTTGAGTGCAGCATAGTGGCTTACAGCGTTGTTGCTCTGCACAGATGTTGTTGCCCAATCAAGACGGAACAACTTCAAGAATATGTTGCAAAGCTGATGGTCCACATGTCACTGTCGTCTGATACAACAGCCAGCAGTCTGGCCAAGATATGCCCAGGATGGTGCAGGAATGACGCCCTCAAGAATGTTGGGACTGCGTCCAATGGGAGAGTCGACAAATACCTGGGCTTGGGGCCTAGGTGCACGCAAGAATGTGTGCGTGATGCTGCGCGGCGTATATCAGTTTGACAGTGTCACAGTGTGGCGACCATACAAGGCCGCCACGAGCACTTCGTGCCTCTTGCCATGTCGCGCCTCACAGCAACTTCCTCGACACCCGGGGCAGTGGCTTGCGCCGAACTGGTTTGCGTGTGCCGCGCGACTGCAGCAGCATCGAATGTAGGTTGTTGAAGCCTGCAAGCTGATGAAGCCTGCAACTCCGCACATTGACTCGCGACGGCCAAAATGCAACACATGAAGCATTGCTGTGTGTGTGCTCATGCCCCCCAAGCGTGGCAACACTGCCAGCAGGCCGACACGGCGCCTGCCTGGTGCACGTCTCCCCACATCGACCCCTTGCACTGTTGTCCAGCAAAGCACTCGAAAAGGAGGGGACATCGGCAGAGGCGTCGCCAAGCGGACAGAGCACCCACCGGCAGCACGATGGTGCTGGCGCCATTGGAGCCGTTCCGCGCCGCCACGTCGTCGGACTCGGGGCCCGCCGGCCGCCGGTTGAGGTACGCATTGTTGGAGCGGTTCTGGTTGCCGATGCCCGCCTCCGGGATGATCGTGGTCTTCTGGTGGCGCGCCAGCATGCGCTGCGTGTACCCCAGCCGCTCCTCCATCGCGGCTGCAGACCCCAGGAGTTCGCATCTGAGTATCTGAGCTCGAGCACGTCGGACGCCAGCAGAAAGCAGGCGTCTGACGGCTGGGTGTACGGCTTACCCTAATAGCAGAGTGAAGAGATAGTGCGCAACTGCGTTTTGGTCCGACATGTGTCAGGGTCCGAAGGCGCACCTGTGGCTGCGTAGACGCCCTCGCTGGGGTCCGACAGATCTGTGATGACCTGGGCAGTGCAGGTGTAGACTGTCACAGGCCGGTCATGCAGATCCTGTGCCAGGTGTCCGTGCTGCCAATGTTCGGTGCTGCAGTCATATGCCAGCAGGACACCCATGACGCGAGAGCGCGAGTACAGACCCAAGCTGGAACACCCTCAGTCGGGCGAAAGCCTGGGGCGCACCATCAGCACGAAGGTCATGAGGGAGGAGGTGGCGGAGAACAGCACGTGGCGCCCCTCGTCGCTGAAGTTGCCGCCCGCCTCCAGCAGCAGCAGCGTCAGCACGAAGGTGTTCTGCACGTGGTGGCAGTCAAGACGTAGGATGCTGCGAACTGCGTGTCATCCACGACATGTGCTGTCCCAACAGCTGGCCGCCGCCATTGCCAGTGGTGGAGCATCGATGCCATTGCCCCAAGACGGATGTTGTGTGCGGTGCAGTGGCCAAGGCGCAGCTACCGCTGCAGGCCGGCCAATAGATTACATGCTGCCGACGCCGCCCTGCACCCTGTGCACCATCTGCAGGCCGCGAGGCCACCAGCGCAAAGGGGCACCCACCGCGATGATGTACAGCAGGGCCCAGTGCACGAAGGGCAGCGCCTGCAGCGAGGTCGCCTGCCGCATGGACTGCGCCTCAGCCAGGCGGCTGGTGGCCGACATCACCTCGTCCACCTCCGCGCCCATCTCCCTGCCACATTTGGAGGTCGTCCCCCTCAACAACTGAAGGCGCATGTTATGGAGAAGATTGTGCATGTCGAGCACCTTGGCGTGAGTTCTGGGGCGGGAGCACACGCCTGTAGCGGCGGCACTCGGAGCGGATGATGTTGAGCGCCAGGCCGTCCTCGAGCGGCGGCAGCTGGTTGCTGGGTCCCCTGATCTCCTGCGGCCACCCACCACACGCCGGGCTCACTCGCACATCAAGAAATGCTGTGCCCCGGGAGCAGCTCCCTACCAAGTCAGCTCAGCAGCGATGGTCAAGTCTGCCAGCAAGCAGCTGGCTGTCCACATAATTGGACTTCAACAACAGGAGTTTTCAGCTCACTTTATTGAGACCGCTGAACAGGAAGCCCACCTGGTCAATGTACTTGCGCACTTGGTTGAGCACGCTGTACGCCTCGTCGCCCAGCGCGTAGGCGGCCTCCTCCATCACCTCCTCCAGAGAACCCACCTCCGTGTAGAACTGCTGCACCATGAGGCGCTGCCGCTGCAGGCCAGACGGGGAGAAGGCAGGGTAAATGCTGGTGTCGTTGGCGTGGGAGCTGAGCCAAGGCATGCTTCAGGTTATGTGTGCATGCAGTGCATAGATATCAGGTGCATCCAGATGCGGCTCGATATATGAAGAGCAACATGGAAAGGACAGCATGCCGTCTGCACAAACACAGCAGGATGCCAGGTTTGGTTTTCAGGACACTCTGCATGCATGTGCGACTGGCACAACGAGAAAGTGCTCTGGGTTGGCCTCACATCGTACAGGAAGCCCATACTGTTGCCGCTGAAAATGGCGAAGAGCAGACTCAACACTGAGAAGAAGCTGTTCTGGAAAGGCGTGACGGACGTCCTGCGAGACAAGTTGTGAAATGAGGTGACATGATACCCCAGGTGTGCTTGGTAGCATCGACTGGCTGCTGCCTGCTGACGTGATGTCCTGCACCAGATTCACCTGGAGTTTGCCGTTCACAGCAGCACGCATGCGCAGGCAAGCGCCAGTCATAACACTCACTCTTTCCAGTTGAGGTCCAGCACGTAGCCAATCGCATCCAGCAGGTACGGGTGCGCCTGCCACGCGATGAACCCCGCAAGGCTGGTGAACAGCGTGTACCGGACCAGCGTCTTCAGCCCCGTGTACTGGCTGCTGCCCAACACCCTGTCGACAGGCACGCCCGTGTACCGTCAGCTGCGCCACGGCACCGTTGTCGAGCTGCAGGCCACATGTGCAGATGCGGGCACGCTACACACGAAGGCGGGCACACCCGGCCATCGGGAGGGAGACAGTCCAGCATTACACTTACGGTGCCTTCCAGGAGGAGCCGGTGTCGCTGCCTACGCCCGTGGGCTTCTCGCTGTTGGGCCGCGTCCTCTGCTTGCCGTTGCCGTTGGCGAACAGGCCAACGCCGGCGCCGTTGCCACCGCTGCCAAAGCCGCTCACGCCATTGCCGCTGCTGCCGTTGCTGCTGCTGCCGTTGCTGTGCTGACTCCGCACGATCAGGCCCCCGCCACGCTGCCGGCTGCTGCTTGGCCATCTGGCTGCAAAGGGCTGCCAAGTTTGCTGTAATGGCGCCACCGTCGGCGCCTCTGCTGCGCGGCCTCCAATGCGAGCATCACACCGCTGCGATGACCGTGCCGGTGTCGGATGCCCTGCACGAACGAAGCATCTTACCCGTGTGTCCCCCCAAAGAAAGGGCGTAGCCCTCGGGTACAGCACTGAAGGGTTCATCATGCATCAACACGTCAGCTCAGCTACCTCGGAGGCTTTGGAGCGGCTGCAGCGAAGGGAATGCATGCTGGTGGTGCTGTGGTGTGTAGGTTGCCAGCTGGTGCATGGCAGCCCCACTGCCGGTGACCCTGGAGCTGGCAGGTCCACACTTCCCCTTGCAGCGACTGGCTTCCAGCGCTTCGAATGGCCCAGATGCGCGTACGGGTGATGCTGACTCAAGTGCAAGCATTCAGGTACTGATCAGCGTAGTTTCTTACCCCACAACATGTGCATCAATGCTGAACCGTGAGCCTGGCGAGCTTCAGGCTGGCGGAAGGTGCCACCTCAGCTTGACTGAGGATGCAGGGTTGCGATCGGTAACGGGGCGGTGGTAATGAAGCTGTACTGAACCTGGGCTTTGGTGCGAGGGCTGCTGGCTGAAGGCGAGCCACCTCAAAACCTGACACATCGTGCATGCTATTCATCGCCCGCTTTCTTTACGAAGGCTTCAACATGGTGCGTCTGTGCGATAAACAATCGTAGCAGGCGTGGCATGCCAGCATGCACCACTTTGCAAGCAGGAACGCTTGCGTATGTTCCTTGCAGCTGGCAATCCACTGATCGAATACTGAGGCGCTCTGTTTTGATGCACAGAGCGGAATCAACAAGCTTGCCGAGGCAGCCGGCGTGGAGGCCAAGGGTGCGCTTGAGGGAAAGCTGACTGCATTCAAGCCTTACTGACCGGATAAGGATCGATTGCTTCCCCAAGAAGACGCAATGATCTAGTCGCGTTGTGTGCACAAACGCTTGAGTAGGCACCTGCTGTCGTCAGCCTGCTGGGCGTGCTGCGCAGGCGACTCGTCAAAGCAGGAGCACGATAAGAAGGAGACACACAAGATCACGGACCCGAAGGATGAGATGTCGCTGAAGAACAGGGTGGCAAAGGAGAAGGCGCTGGAGAAGGAGGAGGAGGAGGCTGCCAAGCAATGACCGATGACCGCGTCAGACGCAGGGTCCATGCGGGGTGTGCAATGCGACACGTTATGCCCAGAGTAGCAGTCTCAGCGTAGCACGCAGATACAAAAACTCTCGGCACATTGCCGATTCTGTCAGGAGTGCAAAGCCCTTCATGGGCGCTGATATGGAGTAAGCATACAACCTGAGGGATGGTTGGTACCGAATGAGGTCACCAGTCCAAGGCCCGTCTCGGATGTCCCGTCGCTGCAATAATCAGCAACATCACCACAAGTACCCTCGCCCTCAATGCCAGTGTTTCCCCGGATCTCTGCAGCTCGGCACTTGTGTATTAAAACTCGGATCAGCAAGCTATTCCGTGGCAAACAGGTCTGTTGATGAAAAGTGCCTGACACGGCAGTTGTACACACAGCCTGAACATTGGTTGATGGCATCACCCAAGCTGGGTGTCTACATCGTCGTGATGTCGCAGCCAAGCGCTGAGCAGGTGCTCCTCCCTAGTGATGCTGACACCTGACATGACGACAGCCGTGCTCAGCACTGCATGACACCCAGCGAGGCAAAGTGGCAAGCATGCCAAGCAGCTGCCCCTATGTGTGCTCTTTGTGCTGAAAAAAGGTTGGAGTGTGACGAGTGGAGTCGTTCAGGTGATCACTGGGTTCTACCGCCGCTGCGGGGCGCCAGCGCCAACCTTCGAATTCGGCACCGGGGAAGATGAAGAGCACCGCCCGGTGCGAGTGCTACCATATCGAGCTGTGAGTCAAGCCTTAGCGTTTGCAGCAAGTGCAGTGACCGAGTTACCAGCTGCTCTAGCTTCTGACACACGTTCTGTCTGCAGGGCCATGCGATAAAGGCATCGGGTGTGCATGCACAGCCGAACAGCTGATGACACAACACTGTGTACCCAGTGAGCACTGCCCCAAAGCAAACTGGCGAACCTTGGTGCAGGTGCACACGTGTATACTGACGTTGGCGGATGCGGTGTGGGATGGGCAGCCGGTGCCGGGGGACCGCCACATCGCCTCGGCAGGGCGGCGCAAGGCCGCTCGCTGCGCCGCTGCCGAGGTTATGCTTGATCGTGACACGGGCTTCTGCGATGCGATCCCCTTGCTGCTTGGTTTCTCATAAGCAAGCAAGGTCTGTGGGTGTGCTCACCCAATGACAATGTCATGCGCTGCGCTGCTGCAGACACTGTGAACCCTTCTCGGCTCTGTTCGCTGGTGTCCAAAGTGCACACCTGTGTTGTGAAGTTGGACCTGTTAGGCGGCTGCAGATGGAGTCCAATGTGTGCAGCATGTTCTCACATGTACAGCTGCTGGCAGATCCGACTTCAGTCGTTCAGAAACATGCACTGTCGGGATCATCAGCCAGCAGGCTGCCAACATAACTCCTGGCAGGGAAGCCCCAGCGCACCCGCTGTGCTGCACATGCAGGCGGCACTGGAGGCTCTGAGGGACCATCCGGCGTTCGAGGCTGCGCAGGATGCGGTGTCAGAGCGGGTGCAGGAGTCACCACTGGCCACGCTCGCCACCATGTTGTCCGATGAGGTGCCTGCCTTTCTTTGGCATTGCCGTCCACATTGTGCCTCCAACACAGTCACAATGGTGGCGGAACGAGACGGCTTGCACCCCCTGATATCAATCTGGCATCTGGTGGCACCATCCCCGCCGTGCCTCTACTACAGGCTGTGAGAATGACATGGGCATTCTGCTACACAGGGCTGTCAGGCAGCATGGGTGTAGCACGCCGGGTGTCTCGTTCGAGGCTTGCGTGTGCTGCGTTGACTGGTTCTGATGTACTTCGCATCACACTCACAGGAGGTGCGGCGCAACACGGAGGTGGAGGCGGCGGTGCTGCTGGCGCAGCGCTACGCTGATGGGTGGCTGCCGCTGACCGCCCTGCTGGCGCCAGCGAGGCGCACGCTGCTGGCGCAGTGGGGGCGTCGCTACCTCCCCAGCCTGCTGCACGAACAGGCCAGCATGTTTCACCTTGGACCCTGCGCCCGGTAGCTTTTGGGCTTGACCAAAAACCTGCATGCATGTCGACATCGTCATGTGCTCGCCCTACAAGCCACTCGATGGTGGCAACTGGTTCCCACAGGCCGACTTCCTGTACGGACTGCGGTGCCGCCTGGCAGATGAGGCGCCGCTGCCAGGTGCGCCCGTTAGCAGCACCTTCCACTCGGGCTGCACCCGAGCAGACGCCTGGCTTGACAACCTTGCTGGTAGCAAGTGTTCATCAGATGACTGCAAGCAAGCAGCATGCCATGTGGCAAGTGACCTCAGAGGCACTCCTGCCTGATGGTGCACGTGGACCAGTGCCCCAAAACATACACAACTGGTGTCGGACCTCATCTGGATGCCATGCCAGAAGGCCAGCCTGAAACAGCACAGCGCAAGTTTGGCCATGGAGCAGTGTGCTGGCGAGCATGGCGACGAATCTTCTGGCATGCCCTGCGCCACTGTGAAACCGATGGAATGCAGCTTGCATTGCATGCAGTGGCTCATTAGGTGTTAAAGGCCACAGGCACATAGGGTATCTATGTTGAAAATGGCTTTGGAAATGCTTTAGGTGGCTTTGGAATTGGGTTAAACACCAGTATAAGTGCCGCAGCCTGCTTATGACCTGTGGGTCTGGAGTGCTGCAGGTGGCGCCCTGGAGTTCGGCGGGGACTACAGCGCCGTGCGGCGAACGCAGGCCTACATTCCCAGCGCCGGCAGCAACGCTCTGGCGGCGCTGGAGGCCAGCCTGGACCTCGCGGCACGGCGCCACCTTGCAGCTGTGCTGGTGCCTGCTGACACCAGGTGGCAGCTGATGCATGACGTTGTGCCGGTGCTTTGTCAGTGTACACATGCAGACTGGAGCGCGGCTGCTGCCACGGTGTCTGACATCTTTGCTGACGGTGTCTGCCGTTGCTGCTCCTGGTCTGCATGCTGCAGTGACTCATTTCATTATCAAGAAAACATAAATCCAGCTGCCTTTCCACAACTGAGCAGCCCCCCCATGACAGGGCTGGCATCAAGCCATCAACTAGGCACCCATTGCGTTCCGACCTGCAAGTTCAGCAGTTGCTGATGTCGCACAGCATCTGGAACCTCTGGTGACACAAGGCATCCCCATTCTACTGCTGGCGGCAGCCGCGAATACCGCTGAAGGCTCTTGATCAAGCGTCCACCTGACATAAAGACGGTCGTCTTTGTGTCCCCCTTGCAGACTGCCCCCGACAGAAGTGAGCCTGAACGGCGGCGGCTACTATCTGGACGCCGTAGCGGCGGCGCTGGGCTGCGCGCCAGACCAAGTGTGGCACTGGGGCATCGCCAACCGCAACTTCAGGTGTGTCCGCAACACTTCTGAGGCGTCGTAGAACATGGTATAGTCCACGGGCATGCGCTTGCATGACATGATGAAGCTGAGAAGGTCATACTGTGCCTGTGCCTTTGGTGCTAATCTGTAAATGAGATGCTCAAGGAGCCGGTTGAGGATCATGTACCAGTACATGTTACTGACTATGTATCTAAAGTCGTCAACGCTGGCAGAAGCCCTTCTTCGTCACGATCTGCAATACCATCCAGGATCCCAAATGTGTTCGTGCGCAAGGTGCTGCTGTGCTGCAGGGTGCTGGCGCCACTGGACATTGCTGCGGCAGCGGCTTCTGGTAACGCCGAAAGTGGCGGGGCTGCTGGCACTGAGTGGGCCAGCCGAACAGGCGGCGACAACGACACTGTGGAAGCACCAGACGACCTGGAGGTGGATACACTGTGATTTCGATGCAAAGCACGCACCTCAGTAAACACATCAGTGACAGTGTGCTGGTCACCATGCTCATACGACATCTTGCTAAGGACATCCAACAACAATATATAGCAAGGCCATGGCGTGATCTCCTAGGCAAGTTGTGTGTACTCTGGCTGCACGCGTGCAAGCACCGGGATCTTTTGGTGCACTTGCGTTCGAGCATCAGAAAGGCAGAGCTGCCTAGAGTTGAGCTGCTATGATTTGCAGCATGACACAGAGCAGCTGCCGCGCTGCTGTGTGTGATTCTGCGCCATGCGCAGCGGCTCATGACGAAGATGTTCCTGATCGTAGGTAGCATGTTGCATTCAGTACATCTGGCAACACCTGTGTTCGAGGTTTGTTGGGGGCCAAGCGTCATTGGGAGCCCTAACGATTCTGCCCAGAGCAGTTTGAGCGGCTTCTCCTCCCTTGCTTGCAGCTCAGCCTGTGCCAGCGATTCGGCTACCCGCCGCCGACTTCGGGGGCAGCAGAGCCGGACCCACTGCCCGAGCACCCAGGCCTCTTTGCCGAGGTAGTGGAACTCAGTAGTGAGACCTGTCGCCGTGAATGCAGGTTAAGGATGGCTGATGTGCGCACATCAACTTCTGCGTGAGGTGTGAGCTGCATGACCATCGTGCAGGCTGAAGAGCAGCCGCTGGTGGGACTGGCCAAGGGGCTCACAAACCTACAGCTGGTCACTGCCGAGGACCTGGCGGCAGCAGTGGCCGACAAGCACAACGAGGCACCTGTGCCTGAAGGTGGCATCGCCTGGACAGTGATTCTGTGCTGCTCACCAGTAGATGGCAGTGTTTGCACCTTCACAGCCGTCGTTGGATCCTGCAAACGTTTCAGATCGATTGATGCTTGCATGCCTGACGGCCCAGGCGCAATGGAGTGGCCGGCACGCGCCTCGCTGCACCCCAGCATGTACTCCGCGCTGCCGGTGGCCGCGGAATCGCTGCAGCAGTGGAATGCGCGGGCTGGCTGGGTCACAGGTGTGTGCCAGATCCAGCACGGTAGGATGCTAAGCAATTGCATCGCTTCAGGTGGCCCAGGATACTAGCCATGGCATGCTGTACACTGCTGCACCAGCGAAACCCTCCAAAGAAGCTGAGCATGTTCGCACCACTGCCTGAGAGCAACCAAACACTGAGCAAGCAACCACTGCCTGCTGGGCTAGCTGTTCGGGTTCCACAGCGGCTGCAGCGGGGCACCCAAACCTTGCTGTGGGCTGCAGGCAAGGCGGTGCGGGGGGATGTGCTGCTCGCCCGGGTGCGGCCCCGCCCCTGGGTCGTCAAGGTGCGGCTGGAGCGAACAGTGCCAATCCTTGCCAAACTCTCAAGCAACATCTGGGGAACAGTGAGCACCTGCTGGCTTCTGCAAGGGGGCTAGCTGAGCATTCTATATGGATTGCAGTTGGGGGAGCTGCGGCGGTCGCACCCGGTGCTGCGCGCCAGCAGCTACCCGCTGCCGGAGCTCGCTGCGGCGGCCGCTGCATGCGCGCCGTCGCAGCTGTACGCCCGCCACCTGGGCGCAGTTTTTGTCGCGCGCCTGCCAGCAGGCATCAGGTGCAGCTGCTTCTGCATAAGAAGAACTCCAGCCTCACTGCCTGTAGTTGTTTTGCTGATTGTGCTGCCAATTTTGTGGGGAGGTGCAGAGGCTGCAGGCCCTGGTCGTGGACCACCACCTCAGCAGCGTCCACTCCGCCTCAGGTCCTGCGACGCGTGGCCGGGGCGGCTGCCGAAGGCGCTGCTGGAGGAGCTCAGCTCGCCGGGCGTGCTTCCTCCCGGCAGCAAAGAAGCCGCCTTGGGGCTGGCAGACGCCGAAGCAGACGAGGCGCCTCCTGAGGCAGGTGCGCACGTGCAAGTTGGTGCCCCAAGCGCTCCGGCCAATGAGCACCGCACCTGGGCTGTGGCCTCGTGAGCAGCAGCAGCACTGGCCTATTGCATAGCATCAGCGACCAGCGCAAGGGCGCAGGCAGCAGAGCTGGTGAGTGGGCTGCTGGCACAGATTTGTGCCTGCTGTGTGTGTGCTCACTCTGAATTGGAAGCTGGCAATCACAGCGTGATATGAGTTGTTGAACAGCACATTGCTCGCACAGCCACCCAGAAACAACTGTTTGGGCGTCGATTTCTTCAATTCAATTCCAACGTCTTGTAGATTGCGGCTCCAAACGCAAGTCGAGCAGCAGCCCGGTGTCCGACTATGGCGCGCCAGTCCACAAAGCTGCAGCCATCGAAGCCGAAGGCAGTGCGGCCGCTGCCCCGACCATCATGTCAGCAACAATCAAGTGTGCACTTTCCCTTCTGTACAGCTTGGCCTCTGCAAATCATACAATACCACTGGCACTGCGACGATGTTGTTCCAGCGGGGCTGTTTTGCCACGCTGGATGTCACATTTTTGGTGCTTGCCTGCAGTGACGATGGGGTGACAGAACAGCAGGAAGCGCTACGGGTGCTGCACATCCTGCAGAAGCGGCACGCCACAGCCTGGGCCACAGCATTCTCCGAGCCCGGCGCAGCCGACGCCCCTGGGCGCCAGCACCGGGCCAGTCCCGTTGACGGTGCACACGACGCAGCCGGGGCGAGCCGCACAGCTGCGGCGGCCTCTGGCGACACACAGACAGGAGCTGGGGGCGTCCAGGTGCTCCAGGGTGGGCGCGGCCTGCACCGCCCCATCCAGCCGGGCAGCAGGGTGAAGGTGTGCACCATGCTTTTTGGCGATCGCCTGCAAGGTCGCATGCCTCGTGTCACATGTACCGCCAGGTTGCATGCACTATAACATCGCCACATTGCACATGCCTGCTGTTTGCAGCCTGGGGAGACGCAGCAGACCTCACTCGGCACACACCGCCGTGTGTTGCAGGTGGCGTACAGTGTCACAGCAGTTCCTGCAGCAGGCCACGGCCCGCTGGTGCTGGAACGCCACGACGGCTTCACATTTGAGTGGAACACACACGGTGCAACACGTGACCTTTCGATGAGGCGTCAGGATGGCAGCACCAGCCCAGCACCCATGGACTCAGCGGCAGCGGCTGCGGCAATATGTATCAGTTACTTGCAACATAGGCTGCAGGCGCCTCAGATTGCATCATCAGCGCTGCATAGAGATGGTGGATGCCCTGAATCCAGGCGTGCTGCCGGAGGTTGAGGCGGCGGCGGCAGCGGTGGCGTTGCATGGCGTCGCGCGCTGCAGCATCAAAGTTGCGCTGTCGGCAGGCAGCGGCTGCGGCGACGGCTGCAGGAAGCTGCTGCTGCCTGGGACGCTGGCGCTGCGGCTGCTGGACGTCGCGCCGCCGCTGCCTGCGCCGGCACCAGGTGCGCTGTGCACCAACGAAAGCCACTTTCCAGCGCCATCACATCATCTTGCAGAACGGGCACGTGGCTGGGGTTGTATGAAGTAATTCATCTCGTCTGCAGAAGTCAACTGCGCATGGTTCAGTACCTCCGAGCAGGGTTCCAGCGCTGCACGTGTGCCTGTTATGCTGTTGCATACATGCACATAAAGTACACTCAGCAGCTAGTGATAAATCTTGTAAGCATGTCCATGCTGATCCCTGCTGCACATCACCACCTGGACATGTTCAGCGGTTAGCACCACGATCATTAGCCGCTGAACGCGGCACGCTCAAGCTTGCAATTGCCATCACCAGCTGCCGAAAGTCAGATCAGATGCCCAACTCTGATCATCACCCGTGTACGGACATCAGCACAGGACCCCAGTGTCAAACAGACCGTCTTCGAACGTTGAGAATGCCTTGTCTGCCACTTCGCAGTACCCTGGGTAGTGCATGTCGAGCGTACTTTCATCCAGCGCAGTCCCAATGCTGGCTGCAGGGCCGCTGTTCGCGCCGCCGGCCGCGGCGCAGCGCTACGCGCTGGTCACGTCGCTGGCTGTGGCGGCGGGGGCAAAGACCGTGGTTGATCTCGGCTGCGGTGACGGGAAGCTGATCCAGGTGTGCCAGCAAGGACTTTCGGGTTCTATATCATGTGTATCATACATGCAACCGACCCTGTTAGCAGCGCCGGTGCCACACTGAAAGCATGGGCCGACCCTGACAGCCCATGACGTGGTGCAATCGCACGCCTGTTAACAGATTGTGTACTGAGATTGGCGGCACTTGACGTGCTTCTTCAGCTCTGAGTTGCCCTGCTGTCGCTGCGGTCTGACTCATTGCTGCTAGCATCAGCTGAAGCTGTGGGTGCTGCGCAACACACCAGTGTACCGTTGCAAAGGCGTGGTAACATGTTTGTGGTCGCAGCACCTGGCGTCAGACAATGCGGTGGCGGCAGAGGCCCTGGACCGTGTGACAGGCATCGACATCTCCGCAACCGCACTTGTCCGGGGTCGCAAGACCCTCGAGGTGCGAACCGACTGCCCGTCTACGCCCTTCCAATGATGCTGGCAAACATCCCTGCACACAACACCTTGCACAAAGTTTTGGCCATGTGATGTCTGCTGTAGTGGCGCTTACATAACACAGTAGTGGCACATAGTGAACAGGATTGTGCATATGGCTGCACAGCTGGACCAGCAGCTGACCAAGGCGGTGGGGGCGCCGCGACCGCAAGTCGACCTCATCCTGGCGGACATGTGCCAAGCGCAGCCGGGCAAACCCTTCAAATGCTCAATATGCGTGATGGGAGCCTCGCAGTTTGGAATGCAGCGCCTGCAGCGGTCGACAGCACACTGCAAAACAACCGGAACCCTGTTTGCCAGAGTCGACACGACTGTGCCGAATTGCAGAGCTTCCCTGTTGGTGACAAATGCTTGCAACGTGTTCAAGGCTCGTCCTCACACCCATGCAGGCGACTGGGGAGAGTTGCAGGGGTCAGACGCAGCTGCCATGGTGGAGGTCGTCGAGCACCTGGACCCAGGCGCGCTCTCAGCGGCTGGGCCAGCGCTGCTGGGCGGCCTGCGCCCCAGGATCGCCATCGTGACCACCCCCAACATCGAGTACAACCCGGTGCGCCACACCAGCATGTGAGCAGGCGTACTTGGGCGCCACTGGTAGCCTGCGGCTGTGAACCCGTGCTGTTGGCATCGGCATGCCCACAGTTGGCCAGCGCAAGTTGGTGCTGTGCCGTGCCGTCAGTGGGCCATCTGCTGTTCCAGATGCATCTAGTATCACTTTGCACAGCTGGACACGATGCACGGGGCGCTGCGGGCCATTGCAAAGATGACCACCTTGCACAGGACTGCACAGCATGATGAAGTTCATGTCGAGGCATTCCTGTAAAGTGGTTGCAGATTGCAATGGCCTGCAATGGCTGTGTGCTCAAGATTGTGGCAGGCAGGCAGCCTGTCCAGCATCATTGCAGCTAGAAAACCGGTCACACTCACAATTTGGTGTAGACAGGCAGGACAGACTGACCTCCTAGTATATACCGTATGCAAAGAACATCGCAGTGGGTGCTGGTGGGATCCTAGTGCCCCAACTGCACTGCAGGTGCTGGCGGCGGCAGGCGGCGGCCAGCTGCTGCTGCACAATGGCCTGCGCAACAGGGACCACCGCTTTGAGTGGTGCGGCTCCAGGCTGAATCAGAACAGATACACCCGCTTCATGAAGTGCACCTTGCTTTAGCTGGCACCTCTGCAGACCCTGCGCATTTGCTCTACGCAAGGGTGTCTTGGTGCCCCAGCCCCAGGTCTCACTCCTATGTTTGCACTTCGCTTCCAGGACGCGTACCGAGTTCCAAGGCTGGGCGCAGCCACTGGCAGCGGCGCACGGCTACCAGGTGCACTTCGAGGGTGTCGGCCGGCTGCGGCCCGAGATCCTGAAGCTCATGCCGCCGGCGTATGCCAACTTTGTTGCGTCTGAGCCGGAGTTGGGCTGTGCTACGCAAGTTGCCTTGTTCGTGCGGCAGCAGCAGTGAGCAGCCCAGGCGGCAGCAGCAGGTTTGCATTCAATGTTTGTGTCAGCGCATCATTGGAGCAGGGCTAAATGCTGCTTGCTTATCAGTGGCGCTTCCACCACATGATGTCATGAACACCAAAGAGGTGAATCAAATTACAATCTGGGCACAGATCATACTAATTTCTGCACATCAATGCTGCGCACTGTACACCGGTGCTGTACAGATCCAGTCGCTCACGTGACACCATGAACCAAACCACCCGCAAACTTGGGGTAGCCGGTTGGCAAATGCCCCGAATGACTATCGCTCATGGAGCCTGATATCAGTCCTTCAGCGTGCTAGCTGGCAGAGGAAAGACATCATGTGTGGTTTGCGACAGCCAGCCCGGCTGCCGGCAGGTGTGCAGCTACCGGGTGATGCAGCGAGGGGCGTATGCCTGGGTCCAGGATGAGGGTGCACACCACGCACGTGATGGCGACCCCGAGCACGTCCATCACGACCTGCAGCAGTGGCAATAAGGTGTCAGCCACATACATGCACCAACACCAAAGCTTGTCGTCCACGAAGTTGAATCACTGCATGCACCTCCAGCCTGAGTCTACACGCAGCATGCAGCTCGCCAACTTGACAGGGGCCTGCTGCACGGAGGCTGGCAAGCACTGCCACACACCAGCAGAGAAGGGCGCACCAGCCTGAAAGCCGAAGGCATGCCGTTAATGCCTTGGGGCGTGTGTTGCAGTGACGCCCACCTGGATGCTGCTGCCGGCGTGGGCGGGGTCCAGGCCCATGCGCGACAGCGCAAAGGGCAGCGCCGTGCCCAGCAGGATGCTGGCCAGCACGATCAGGAACAGGCTGGCGGCGATGGCCGCCGCGTCCCGCAGCACCCCGTGCGTCACGTACACGCGCGCAAGGCCGCCGACTGCATTGAGATTGAACCAGAACATATGTTCCCTGCGGTGTCTCGTGTCAACACGGCCACCAAGCTGCCCCACGCCATCTCGCCACCGGCCATTGCAATGCTCCCAATCCACTGAAGTGAGGCGGCCTTGCTGTCCTTGCACACGAGCTCGTGTCTCTACCTGACAGCACGCCGCCGAGGACGAGCGCGATGATGGCCTGGCTGAGCAGCACCTGCCGCGCGCTGCGCATGGTGGTCCGGTACTTGCCCGTCGCCTGCCCAGCGGAGGACGAAGTGCAGCGTTTTGCATCACACCAGGTCAACTTGACGGCATGTCTGGCATACACCCATTCTTTCGACCCACGCAAAGCTCAGGCCGGCGACACAGGGCGACTCACCAGGCCGCGGATGACCTTGATGGCGGACTGGTTGCCAGCGTTGCCGCCCGCTCCCACCTGCACACTGGGGGAGGCGGGCTCACACGCTGCCACGCAGGGACGGATTTGGCTTGCCGTGGACTCGTGAAACAGATCAGAGCAACATACAGAGGCGCTGCGCACGCACCAGCATGGTGAGGAAGAATGTGACGACGAGGTGCTGTTTGAGCAGGTCCTGCACAGCGTCACACATTGGGTCGACACCGCTCTGGTCACAGACCGAACAGCTGCCGAGAAGCCATGGTCGACTGCGGTCGCATGGGACTGCACCATGGTGCAGGGCCGGTCACCTGATACACATCCAGCACTGCGCTGCTGGCACTCTGCAGCACCAGCAGCCCCAGCAGCCAGCGCCTACAACACCAGCAACACGAGTGAACTGCTGCGTATCTGAGTAGAAAGATTCTGCTGACTTGCATGATGCATTGGCATAGCTGTGGCAGCACGTCACAGCAAATCACCCATGGCTGCCTGCTCCGAAGTCACATGTGAGAGTGCATGCAATCAAAACTGCCATCAGTCAAGTTTGGTATGTTGTACCCTCGTGCCCAGGCCTCTGCCATGGCCCCCGGCAGCCGGGGGCCATGCTGCCGTCGTGGCGATGCCAGGTGCCCATTTGCTGTGGCTGTAACACCATGCTTCGCAGGTATAGTCAGCTGCGGCATGCTGCTTTCGTGGCCTACAGTGAGCATTGTAAACGCAATGCTGTGTAGTCGAAGTCCGCCAACTTAAGGCATCGCATCAACTGCACTGGCGCTGTGAGCTTCCACTGCACCGTGCAAACAGACATCTGACCTGGCTGCACGACGCTGAAGTGCGCCTGCTGCAGCTGAGCGCCAGCGTCCCGCAGAGCCTCGACCACTCGCTGGAAGGCGTCCTGAGCTGCGATGAGCTGCATGCTGCTGGTAGCGGCGTCTGCCACAAAGAACACGTGCGTGACGTCTGAGCGCCCCGCCAGCGCTGCTGCAGGATTGCTGGGGTCTGTAGCCAGGCAGACCGCCTGCACAGCAGACCATCAGCACTTGGTGTCAGCATGACTGTGCTAAACGGTTGCAGCATGACGCAGGAGGGTCCACCACAGCAGGGTGCTGGTGGACCAACGCGGCGTGCCTCTGGGCTCATGTGCTGGGCTGCAGCGTCTGGCAGCATGCTATACACGGCATCCCAGTGCTGCTGCTGAGCGATGCCCTGGGCGTACTGCAATGCTGCAGCGCTTCCATCGCCGGCAAGCACTGCGACGCAGCTGGCCGCGCTGGTGTCGGGATCAGTTGCCCCAAGCAGCGGCTCCATTGCGGCCTCCATGTCGATCTTGTGCTGGTGTTTGTGTCTCAGGTGCACTGCATGTTCGCTGGCCATTCAATGCCGCACACCCTCACTGTTGTGCCAGGCTGTACAGTTTGAGCTTATGCGCCTGGTGAGTTGATAGAGGCAAGTGTACTATTGCATCGAACGATCAATCGCCTGATCTGAATGCTGCCGATGAGCCCAACCGCTGTCAGCTTTGTGCAGCACAGCTTTCACGGACCCATCACGCCAGCGGACGGTCGCAAGGCATGCGCGTTAATCGGCTGGCAGATCTTCTGCACCTTATATGACGAAGACAAGGTACATGTGTATCATTAACATCTGCAACACGCGAAGTGCTTGCTGTAAAACAGCCTCGGCTGGTCCAGATGACTGATGTCTTGCACGAGTCAGCATCACACTTTCCACTTCTCGGTATGCTATCTTCGCCACTCCTGCACGCAAACAGTACTGCACTGCTCAGAGCTCTTCTGCGAAGATTCACTGTGAAGCTCAAGCCGTTGCAAAGCTGCTGTGGCACATCAGTGCCATCCCTCTGCTGAGTGACACACGGCCATCGCGAGAGCACCCTCAGGTTTGCGCCAACTCGGTCCTGATTGCAGCAAGCCTGTACAATGCAGTGGTAGTGGCAGGCCCCAGCATGGCAGGGCAGGCGCCGGCATGGTTCACCCCAGAGCGCCTGCTGGTCCTCTTCTGCTGCATGAGCCTGCTGGTGTACGTCGACAGGGGTGCGCGTCGGCTGTAGGCTGTTCTTGCTTGCCACCAGCTGCCGTCTGTTGACAATCCTGCGTGCTGCCATCCTGCTGAAACTATCTGCTGTCGCGCCGCAGGGGTGATCTCCAGCAATGGCGTGAATGGTGCCCGGGATGCGGCAGGCGTGCCAGGCTACGGCATTCAGGTGATTGTACGACTGTCCAAGCCAACGTCTACTCAGAGGATGCCACGGAGCCAACTGCAGCAGCTCTGCGATTGCGCTGCTTGCAGATAGGCCAGTCACGAAGTGTGGTCCCGTGATGCTGCATCACAGGCTACATGAGGTGATCGTATCGTGCGCTGCAGGGTGACTTTGCGCTGTCACTGTTCGAGGATGGCGTGCTGCCGGCAGCCTTCATGGTGGGCCTCCTGGGCGCATCACTCATCTTTGCCCAGGCCAGCCACACTGTCAACGGTGTGTTGGCATGCAACTTTTCATTTCACCTCGTGCCAACATTGCAAGTGTTCAAGTGACAAGCATCAAGAGGCTTGTGTTGCAGTGCGAGCTCAAAAGCACCGCCGCACACAGCTTGGGTCACGTCCAAACCTTGCGTGCTGGTGTGCAGGCTTCAGGCTCATCGGCATCGGGTTGGCGGTCTGGACGGTTGCGGTGGCAGGCAGCGGCACAGCGATAGGCTTCTGGAGCCTGGTCATCTGCCGGATGTTTGTCGGCGTCGGCGAGGCCTCGTTTGTGTCCCTGGCCTCGCCCTTCATCGGCAAGCCACTTCTGTCTCGCCGGTCCTCTCCTGTGACATTGGGTAAGTGTCTTGTGTGCGTTTGCATCTACTAATCACTGTTCCACGCTGTGCAGATGACAATGCGCCGCCAGCATCCAAGTCGCGGTGGCTCGCGTGCTTCTACCTATGCATCCCCGTGGGCTATGCGCTCGGCTATGTGCTGGGCGGCCTGCTGGGTGGCAGCCTCGGGTGCGTGTACATGTCAATGTTCACTTCTGCAACTGGCTTGGCAAACCGAAGTCGAGTGTATACTTGTGCGTCCGGACTGCACGTCGTTCACTGCGCCGCGCTTCTGCCCTGCATGCTGATGTGGACGACGCCACCATCGGTGAGTCTGCTGCACTGTGTTGCCAGTAGGTTGCCACAGGTATCAGACTCCCTCATCTCTCATTTCAGGTGGCGCTCGGCGTTCTGGCTTGAGGCACTCGCGATGGCGCCCTTCGCCCTGTTCTGCCTGCTGGCACCGCCGATCGACATGCGCGGCCCAATGGCAGGTGCCTCGGCAGTCTGCAGCCCTTGCTTCAGCCATGAGGCTCGGGGCGTGCCATGCGGCTCTGGGCAGCATGACCGATCACTTGCATGAAGGCGTGAGGGCGTAGGCCTGCAACAATTGCTCCTCCGTCTTGTTGAAATGTCGGGAACATCTCGCAGCCATCGCTACATAGTTTTCTTCACCGTGCAGTGGAAGGCGACGCCAGCAAGCAGGAGGGAACAGCAGCAGGAAGCAGCGAGGCGGCGCACTCCCCCGTGCAGATGCTGGCAGCGGATCTGGCGGCCCTGTGGCGGCACCCAGTTTACGTCGTGACTATCCTCGGGTCGTCAGTATACACAGGTAGGTTTCCAGTAGGCTCACGGTCCTTGTGAGAACAGGAAGCTTGGAGAGGAAGCGCATGTGACCTTCAGAACCTACAGTGCACGCAGGGTGTGACCGGCAGCTGTCACACTTCACATCCCACCCTGCACCGCCTTGGATGTGCTCTAGCATGCAACAAAGCTTAAGACGCAGGGTATCACACAGTCTCGGTCTCATCTCATGTCGCTTCTGGTGCTAGGTGTGCTCGGGGCGTATGCATACATGGGGCCGAAAGCGGGGCGCGACGTGTTTGCTCTAAACCCCGAGACGGCAGACCTCACCTTTGGCGTCATCACCGTCCTGACCGGCATTTTGGGCACGGTGCGCAGTTGGCTGACATGCTGTCAATGCCACTAGCTTGGCGTCAGACGTTGCGCACGTCATTCTGCAAAGCACTTGCGCCACAAAGAGGACATATGCTTGGGGATGCAGCCACACGCTTCCTGACGCTTCCTGATACGCTTTCTGCTCTGCTGTTGATGGAGTTCACAGACTTCCCATCGCCCCTCCTGCAGGTGGGCGGCGGCGTGGTGCTGGACCGCATCGGCAGCAGCGTGCCGAACGCGCTGCTGCTGTGCGCGGCAGCCGTCGCCGCCGGCGGCGTGTTCTGCGCGCTCAGCTTTGCGGCCGCCGGCTCGCTGGCGACCTTCGGGCCGCTGTTCGCGCTGGGCGAGCTCGGGCTGTTCGCCATACAGGCGCGTCTGTTGCAGGGGGGTGCCGTGCGTCGGGCTGCTCAGGGTGCTGGGCTGAGCATCAGCATGACACTCTAGCGTGCCGTTGTAATCTCTACAGCACGTCGCGATTACCATTGGCTGACGCGCTGCTGCACGCGCTGGTGCTGGGCGCAGGCGCCCATGAATGCGGTGCTGCTGTGGAGCGTGCCGCCGGGGGTGCGGCCGCTGGCCATGTCCCTGTCCATCGTGGCGACGCACCTGCTGGGCGACGTGCCCTCGCCGCCGCTGCTGGGCCTGCTCCAGGGCTGGCTCCGGAATTGGCGGTGAGTCGCCTCACTCAGAGGGCGTTGTGCCGTTAATTCCCTGGTGGACGCTCTGAATGCTTGGCAGCATGGTCAAAGGCGCGGCCCATGCACCAGCTCTGGCAAGCCTTGATGCCCAGCAGGCAGCATAATTGCTGGCTCGCTACTGCTGATCTGGCCGGCGCTCCCCTGCAGGCTGAGCATGACGCTGCTGTCGGCAGTGCTGGTGGCGGCTGTGCTGCTGTACCTGGCAGCCGCACGGCTGGCTCGCACGGCGCCAGACTACAGGCCGGCGGCAGGAAGCAGCGCTGCGGAAGCAGGTTCTGCAGCTGAGGCAGGCGAAGCAGATGACGAGGCGCCCTCTGCAGCGCTGTTGGCCGCCGATGGCAACGGCTCGTCCACAGCGCAAGCTTGAGCACATCCTGCACAGCGTATGGTCACAAACAGCAGCATTTGCAGTGTGGCAGCGGCAGAGTCTCACCAGCAGCCGCCAATGAGCAGCTGCTGTTGCACACCACATCATGTACACTTGATGGGCCTGTACCTTACTGTGGGTGCTACTTGTATGATGACAGTCATCATGCCTCTGTGCTGCGCCAGCCTGCTGATGACTTGCACATGGCAACGGTGCTCCGTATGCCATGTTTGACAGCGCAGCGTGCACAACTGTCAGTCTTTGTGAGGTGAAACGTGCTATCCTATAACGTACAGAAGCAACCGATCCACGCTATGACCGATGCTTTGCCTTTTGCATTACCCGGTGCCGGTACTGCTGATGTGGAAGTAGCATTTGCAGGGATCAGCTGAGCGACATCGTGGCCAGTTGCCAATGAGCCATTTTCTGCGATTATCGCAAACAAGGTCACTGCCTGAGCTCCATACTGCCGCGCAGCCATGGCGGGACTACCGCTCGGGTGCAAGCCGTTCTGCACTGGTGGGTTGCATGCAGAAATGTGACTGGCGCTCTTGCATTAATACGACCTGAAAGCTTCAAACATTGCCTACGCATGCTGGATAGCAAGCGATCCTCGTCACGAACACATTGTGAACGCACGCATTGCATGGACCACAGGGCCTGCACTGAAGCGTACCCGCAGCGGTATCGCGGCGGCGGCGCCGTCACGCCGCACAGTCTGCGCGCAGGGCAGCACGTCATCTCCACAGCCACGGGCAGACGCCGTGTCGCTGGACCGCCGCACGCTGCTGTCAGCCGGAGCTCTGTACGGTGAGTGCTGCAGATCTTTGGGCAGCAGTCACAATCAAGGCGCCCGTGTGGTAAGATCAATACCAGTCCATGATCTGGCTGACTGCATACGTATTCATCTGTGCAGCCGTGACAGCTGCCGTGGCACCGGCGCCAGCATCCGCCGACGACGACGGCTACTCCAAGGCGCCCAATGGCCTGGAGTGGAAGGACACCCGGGAGGGCACCGGCCCTTCGCCAGTCTCCGGCGCCCTGATCAGGTGACGAGCGGTCAAAGGCTGGTGGCATTCACGACAGCTGAGAGAAACGGCTACCGAGTCATCGCGCTGCTGTGTGACTTGTGAAGGTTGCTTCCGCAGGTGCCACTACACAGGGCGGCTCACGAACGGCTCTGTGTTCGACACCAGCTACGGCAGACGCCCGCTGCAGTTCAAGGCACGCAGGCCCCAATATGCATGGTGGCGGGTGCTGCAGCGCTGCGTCACATCGCCGCCTGCCATTGTTGCACCCTGGTGCCCCTCCTGTCACGGCAGCGGGCATGGAGGATGTGCCACCCCGTGCTGCCATTGATCCGCACACTGTGCTGCCGACCTGCAGATTGGGGTCCGGCAGGTTATTCAGGGGTGGGACCTGGGCATCCTGGGCGACGACAGCATCCCGCCCATGAAGGTGCGCCGCCCGACGGCCATCCAGGCGTGGCAGCGCACAAGTGTGAAGCTTGCATTTGGGGCTGACAAATCACAACTTCATGTGAGGGCATTGCCGCTAGTCTGGCTGTTGGCCCACGGCGCACACAGATGGTGCAGCTGTCAGCATACAATGTCAGCATCCAGATGTATCACACACCGGATGCTGTGATACGCCTGCAGGAGGGCGGTAAGCGCTCGTTGCGGATACCGGCGGAGCTGGGGTATGGGGCCCGCGGCGCTGGCGGCGTCATCCCGCCCAATTCCACACTGCTGTGCGCCACCCTATAGTCAAAACCACTGTAGAAGCTGACCATGTCTGCCAGCCTGACTACGTACACCGCTGGTGTGTTGTGTGCTCACGGTGCCCCCTGCTGGGTGATGCTCTGATGCTGCTTAGTGGGTGCACCGCGTGCCATGGCTGCACTGCAGGTTCGACGTTGAGTTGCTGGGCAAGCGCTGAAGCAAGGGGCTTGTCATGCAGCATGCATCTGTGTGACTAGGGATTTTCAAGCCGGCATGGTGCTTGCAAGAGTTGTCAGCAGTGGGCATACTGCAGACTGACACCAGACTGAGAAGCGAGGTGCATGGAATGGGTCCACTGTATACACACCACTGCTCAGCATAAACACTACGCGAACTACACCTGTCTAGCGGGGTAGCAGCTGATGGTTCCATGCTATTGCGAAAGCAGAAGTGCTAGGACGCAATGCTGTCACAAGTGCGTCTGTCAGCGCTGCTGTCAGCGCTGCTACTGCACGCGATCACACCATGCTGGCCAGCTAGTAGTCGTCCTCAGCTGCGGCGGCCCTGTCCTTGGGGTTGTGCACCGCCTGCGCCTGATACATCTCCACCACCTGCGCATGCGGTGCGGAATGGCGATCAGCTGCAGCTGCAGGTAGGGTGCATGTGGATGCCAAGGAGCATGGCGGCGACGGCGTACAGGCACACACAAGACCGCCACCTGCGTCGCGCTGGTGGCCTGCTCGGGGGTCTTGTCGTCGCGGACGCGCACCAGCCGCGGGAACCGGATGGAGATGCCCTGCAGTGCAGTGGCACGTCGCGCGGCCTTACTCCGCGGTGCAGGCACGAGGTTCTGCAGGCTAGGCGCGCGCTTGTGCAGCATACCGGCAGTTATGCGAAGTTCAACAACTGGAGATTGACATCTGGGCTGGAGGTGACTGACCAGCCAGCGTACACACCTTGTCAGGGGCGACCAGCCCGATGGCGGCCATGTGGCGGGGCGAGATGGACAGGTCGGCGGCCTTCACCTCCCACACCTGTTGCGCGTCGAACCACACGTCCGGCTCCACCAGTGGGCCGGTACCGTACCTGCACCCAGTGGTCGCAGTTAGAACCTGTGAACTTGGTAGCCGAGATGGAGGGCTTTGCTGCTGGGCTGGTCGTTGCGCATGCAGCAGCAGACGTGCTGCAACCGATGTGCACGGTCGGCACAAGAGTCCACATGCAGCCATGCGACACTGCCCCTCGCACAGGATGTCTCTGGACACTCTCAAGACGGTCTCTGCGGCACGCACACCACTCTTTGGGCGGCTCTGCCGGGGTCAGACCCGGCGTGACCAGCAGGCCACCTGTAGTAGGACTTGGGCGCGGGGATGATGGCGGGCTTGAGCGTCTCGGACAGCTCCGCCAGCATGGCCTCGCTGAAGCCGGTGCCGATCTTGGAGATGGTCTGGTACTGCTCCTCCTCCTCGTTGTACACCGCCAGCAGGTACGCGCCGTACACCCCCTTCCGCTTGCCCCTGTGCATAGGCGCCACACGGCCTCTGCTGCTGGCGGCTGATGCGAGGTCGTGCTTGAGCGCGCTGAGGGAGAAGAGAGTTCCCAGTCGAACGTGTGTGATTCGCCACCCCCGAGGAGATGGGCAGCCGCACCGCAGGTGCAGTTCTGGGTGCCGCACAGCAGGCATGCAGAGCGACATGACACGTGCGCCAGGTCACATAAAGGTGCAGACGGCAGTGCAGGAGCGGGGCTCACTTGCCGAACCAGGCGCCGATGGGCACCACGTCAAAGGTGTCGCCCACGCTGTCCATGTAGTCCTTCTTCAGCTTGAGCCAGTTGACGGAGCGGCGGCTGGGCTCGTACGTGGAGTCCAGCGACTTGACGATGAGCCCCTCGGTGCCCGCCGCCACGCTGTCGTTCATGAACACCACCAGCTCCTCCAGGTCCGACGACTCCTGCAGGGGGGGCGGGAAGCCGGACGTGTGATCGGCAGACAGGTGCTGTTCAAGGTCGAGCAGCGGCCGCAGGCCTGCATATCCGTTTCCACACTGCAGGTCGATCTGGACCCTGTCATACCATCCGGCATGCAATGTGTTTGCACGATGACACCAAAATGCTATGCCCGGCTACAAAGCCAACACGATGCTCGTCAGCGGACAAGCTGATGCGCCTCAATGCTGAGCATCCTGTGACCAGGGCATATATTGGGAGCAGGAGGCGCACCAGCGTCTTGGCGTGCAGGAGCTCGCCCTCGCGCTCTTCAATGGACTCGTACAGCGCCGCCCGCCGCTCCGCCAGCGGCCGCTGGATCAGCGTCTCCCCGTTCAGGTGCAGGCAGTCGAAGGCGTACAGGCACACCTGCGGCCGGCGCGGCAGTGTGTTCACCGCTGCACTTCCTGCGCCACTGCGCTGCTGACACACCGCTGGGGCGACATAGTGCTTCTGCCAGGCACATTATTTTGAACTAGGTGCAATGCCGTGTACAGACGGCCCGTTTGCACCTGGATGGTGATGTCCTCCACCTTGACGTCCTTCCGCGCCCGCGTGCTGAGCACCTGCAGCAGGGATTGCACATGGTTCAAGGGTCCTGAAGACTGGGATGAGGGTGCAGATTTGGTCATGTTAGAGCGATAATATGGACAGGCACACGCACTGCATGCCGCGCAATGCAGAGGCCAGGGCCGACCCCATGCACAGGGAAACGGCAGACGGCTGCAGCAGGCGGCCTGCGCCCACCTGGAAGGGCAGCAGCTTGCCCTCTTTCCGGTCGTAGGCGACCGCCTCGCAGTCCAGCACCAGCCCCTTCACGCCCGGCTTGACCAGCTTGGGGATGCTGGCCACGATGTCGGGGTACTTGGTGGTGTTGTCCTCGCTGTTGCGGCTGTACACCTTCACCGTGCCGTCTGCACGCCATGCAGCCTCCTCAATGACCGAGAATGAACCGATGCATATACACGCAGTGGTTTGCAGCTGCGGTGCTGCAAGACATGTGCCAGGACAACGAGAGGTGTGTGCCTCACAGATGTGTTCCGTACGGAAGACAAACGCGCACCCTCGAGGATGTGGACCTGCGCCCGCTCGCCGTCGTACTTGTACTCGCATGTGAACGGCTTGTCCTGGAACTTGTCCAGCACCTGCATCACCAGCAAATGCAGGTCACGCCAGAAGGTCAACTGCTCGGATACGCAGCACCAAACGCTCTTGGATTCGGCGGCCGTGCATGTCAGCATGCAGGTATTGAGGGGATTCTGAGACGTGCAATGGCACCTCGCTGATGCCGGTCATGGGCTTGGCCAGCATCGGCTTCACTGGCACGCCGGGCTGGAACTTGACCACGCCTGCCAGGCCCTGCAAGAGATTGGCGCGCTAGCTCAACAGCAGGCCTGTTGCCGCTGGTTCAGAAACGCCTCGGCGACCAGCGCCACCATGTGCTGCTACACTGAGATAGATCGACCACAGCATGCTGCTGTGAGCACATGCGGTGTGTCTCGCACCAGGGGCCCATGCTCCAGGATGGCTGGCACCACGATGTCGAAGCTGGGACACTGACTGAACGCCAGCTTGACCGCCTGCGCATAGCAGGGAGCAGATGTCAGTGGCACTTTGAGGAGATCCTCTGCAGCTGTCGCAGCTGACAGAGCATGCACTGGTGAGGTCTGGATGCAGCATGCATCATAGACAAGCATCATCAGCGCAGCCTCTTTGCTGGGTACGACACCTAAAGCGCATGAGCCATGGTTCAGGGTTCTGGGATCAGCCTCGCCTGGGCGGCCGTCTCCAGGCGTCCAGCCAGGGCGGCGTCATACTTCTTGACGCCCTGCTCCTTGTTCTCCTCGTGCAGCAGCGAGGCCTGCGCCAGCGCCACCAGCACCGTCTGCTCCGCCAGCCCAATGCGCAGCTTGCCCTGCGGTTGCATGAAGCGGAAATGCATGAAGCCTCAGTACGCCCGGAGCTAGCCGGCCACCAGCAAGCACGTGAATATGTCATTGCACAATATGCAAGCAGCCTGCTGCACACCCTGCACGTGTACCGCTGTGAAGCATGCTTCACCCCCTCAAGGACAGCATGCATGTTGGGAGAACGAGCCCAAGACTCACAGCGAGCACACGCAGTCAAAAAGTGACCTGCAGGCAGCGCATGATGTAGCCGGCCTCGTTCTGGCCTGCAGCCACCAGCAGCTTGTTGATCAGCGCCTTCTTCCTGTCCTGGCTCTTCTGCCCCTCGGTGCGCGCGATCTCCAGGAACGCCTTGTGCACCTGGATATTGCAGTTCGTAGCACCTTGCACAGGCTGACAATGCTATGTGAGTTTGATCGCAACCATTGCTTGCTGCTGATGTATCGCCACCCATATGTGCACCGTGCATGAGGAGCTGGCGTGAGTCGGTCAGCATGCATGTGCCATCAAGCCAGACAGCAAAGCGAGGGCGCCAATGCATGGCGGCACCCCACCCCGGAAACGGTGAGCGGCGGCGGCTTGAACATGGGCTTCTGCTTGCCGCGCGCGGCGGCTGCCACGGTGCCCAGGTCGCCCTCCTGGTCGTACTGCTTCTGGATCTCCTTCACGCTGCGCCCCGTCGCCTCCGCCAGCGCCTGCAGCAGGGTGGCACCGCATCCGGACATCTCTGATGTGCATCACTATGGAGCATGTTTTGAGGGTGGGTGCTGTTGGCTTGGACCCCGGACACATGTGCTGGACCATCAGCAAAGCGCCCTAGTTAGGGGAAAATTCGTTGACAACTGCAAGGCCAGGGTGTGTCCATGGTTGCAGTGATATGTCGAGGGTTTAGCAAATCCCACCTTGATCAGGATGGAGTCGCCGACCCCCAGCTCGATGCCGGTGTGGCTGGCCGCGACGCGGCCGCTGCACAGGTACAGCGCCGGGAGGAGGTCCCCGGGCGTGGACGCCAGGATGGCGCGCATCGCGTTGCACAGCAGCTGCGTGATCGCGAGCCGCTTGGACTCGTCCGCGATCTCCTCCCACGCCTGCGGTGTGCAGGGGACAGAGGCTGTCAAACCATACATGATTGATGGCCACGGGCAGCATAGCTGTGGTGGGGCCTCTTATGCTGCACATCAGCAGCTGATTTCGCCGTGCACACAAGATTGTGGCTCCCACGGCAAGCGGTCACAGCCTGAAAACGTGTCATGTGGGCACCTTGGCCAAGAAGGCAAAGGGCACAGGTGAGCCGTGCTGCCAGGTGATGAGCTTGCTGACGTCCACTGCCTCGTGCTTGGCGGCGGCGGCCACCGCCCCCAACCCCACGCCCTCGACCTGCCAGCAACCATTTGATGGCCTTGCATGGGAGTGCGAGAAATCCCCAAACCGAGCAGTGGTCCCTGCTGTGCGTCCAGCTGCAAGGCTGAAGATGCAGTGGGTGGTCACAAGGAATGAGCCACATGCACCAGCTACCTTGGCCTCAAGGCCGGTGTTCTTCAGCACCGCTTTCTTTACGGGCTTCTTGGCCTTCTTGGGGCTGCCGCCTCCTGTTGCCCGTGCGTCCTCCGCCTCATCCGTCTCCGAGCCGGGCGCGGGTGCGCCACTGACCTCCGGGCTGGCGACATTACCAGCACCCGGGCTGACTGCTTCCTGCTTTTTGGGACTGGCTCTTCGCCGCCGCTTGGGGCTGCTGCCGTTGGCTGGCGCTGCTGCATCTGCAGCACACATAGCCCGAATTGCCAGCAACCCTTCATTTACATCCACAACTTCTCTCCCCATGCAAGCTAGATGTAGTGGATCACCTCCTGAAGCTGTTGGCGCTGCTGCTGGCACCTGTGCTGGGACCTGCTCCGCAGGTATATCAGTTGGCTCCTGCGGCGTAACAAACTGCACAATGGGCTATCGTCTTCTGAAGAACGCTGTCAGGGTGTGAGCTGAAATTGCAGCAAGTGCACAGCTCACTGTAACTGCAGACGTGAGACGTCAATTAACCTCTGCTGGGCTGCTGTTGGCGACGTCGTCTTCCAGCTCGCTGGCTACTGCCGCCTGCGTGTGCTTCCGCTTGGCGCCAGCACTGGCAGGCTGTGCATGTTCATCCGCCCTCTTCAGACGCTTCAGTCCCGCTTTGGCGGGCTTGGTGACAGCCTGCATGCTCATCCGCTTGTGACCAGGTGTTGCTGAAGTAATAGTCAACGTTTCAACATGACGCCGGTCTGGTATGCTTGCAGCGGATGCACAGTGATTGTGCACGTCAGCTCGCCTTGGGCTTGACTGGGCTGGCCTTGGATGCTCCCGCCCTGCCGCCGCTGTCGGGCTCTGCTGCCCCACGGCCAGCACTGCCGTCGGCATCTGGCGATGTTGCCGCTGGCGGGGCAGGCGCCGGTTTTGAACCGCCGGGCTTCCCAAAGAAGGACGAAATGTTCCGCTGCCCCTTGCTCGACATCGCGGCAAGCCCGATCGGCGCTTGCACGCTCAGACTGCACGCAGCTGGAGCGCCCTGCAAGCGCTGCAGCTGTGGCGCAAGTCTGGTATGATCCTGGGAGGCCCAGCGCGGCACAGCGCGGCCGCTGGGGTGCCGAAGCCTGAGCCGGGCAGCCTGACAGCGGGTCTCAGCTGCCAGCGCCCGGCTCAGCGATCGGATCGCAAGTGCCGTCGAAAGCCACGGTCACCCCACTCAGCACCCCTTGTTGCGTTGTCTAACGTTTTGTGCGCATCGCCTGGGACCCTGCTGTCTTCACTCCAGTCCCCGCGACAGGCAAACACGCCTTGACTGTGTATGTGTACGAGGTTCACAATGACCGTTGCACTCTGTGCATGTACGTGCCCGCCATGCATTGAACTTTGATTTGCCAAATGTCGCTGCCCTGGAGCTGCAGTGGGTATGCGCAGTCCCCTTGCCTTTCAGATGTCGAATGGAATAGCTCTGAAAGGCGGCGGGTTTATGTCAGGTTATCTAAGGCGCGGCATGATCCTTTCCTCCAGCTTGCCCCAACCTCACAGCCAACTCGCACGCCAGTCACCATCTGCCTCTGCACTTGCCACAACAGCTTACTACAGCTTGGCTCGCGCCAACAATTAGCTTATCAACTCCGCTGACACCCCTGCCGATATCCAACAACATGGCCCGCTTCGCCGCCGTCCTGGTCGCCACGGCCCTGCTCGCGCTCAGCGCGACCTCCGTGCAGGTATTCGGTTCATTGAGCACCGTGTGCAGCTGTCTGCGTGCTGTCGAGCGGTTGCAGGGACAAATTGCCTGCCTGTGTCTCTGAGACGGCGTGAGACGCGATGACGTCGCCAAGCACCTCGGCTCCGCACTGATCCTGCGAGCTTCATCTGCCGCTCAGCTTGCGATGTCTGCGACATGGTGATAGCTCACGGCGCTATTTGCGTAGAAACGACGCGCTCGCCGCCGCGGCCTGCCAAACACGTGCTAAAAGCTATCAGGATCACACCGTGTCGGCTGCCTTTCCGCACGGCTCGCCACCTGCCATGCGTCTGCTGCGCTGTGCTGCAACGCCTGTCACTGCCAGACGCGCGATCTTGTCCCCGTTGTGCCAATCTGGGGTCGCTGGTGGTGTTGCACCTGTCCACCCCTTCAAAACCAACTTCAACTCTGTGCCCTGGTGCAGGCGCACGAGGTCGAGGGCTGCTCCTTCCCCGCCAACATGACGGCTCGCGCCAACCTGACGGTGGCGGGCCAGGCCCTGACTGCCCTGGGGGGCAGCGACCTGTTCGCCAGCCACGGCACGGTGTTCCTGCCCACCGACGCCGCCTTCACGGCACTCGTGACAGCCTTGGGTAAGCTGCAGTGCAACTTGACGGACTGCACATCGCAACAGCTTGGTTTGTGTCGATCATGCGCAAGATCTGTTTGCGATCAGGATGTGAATCTGCACCCAGAAGTGTGCTCTTGCACGGATCAGTGACCAGGGGCCAGCACCTCAGTACTAGAGTGGTTGAGGGATAGCCACGTCGCGCCCGGCCGGTTGCGATCCGCTGATGCAGCGCTGATGGTGACCTGATGTTGCTGTGCCGCCGATGCAGATGTCACGCCGGCAGAGCTGCTGGGTGACAACCTGGTCAACACCACCGTCGCCATCCTGGCGTACCACTATCTCAGCGAGCACAAGTACACCGAGGTGTGTAGTTGCCGCTGCAGTGCCTGCTCGAGTAAATGTGCAAACTGCAGTGGTGCCACCAGCATGTTCTCTGGACTAGATGCTGCCGGTAGCAGACTGATTGTGGATATGCCTCGGCAGACCCATCTCTGAATGCAAAGCCTGCTGGCACGAACCCGGCACGGACACTGCGCAATCGAGGCTGCTGTGCGGCACTACACCGGGGAGCTGGCCTGATCGGCCTGCTCTTCGGGTGCCGCGCTCATGCGAAGTGCCTCGTGCGGCAACGTGCCCATATCTCCACCTGCAGGCACAGCTGCTGGGCAACAAGACACTTCAGACGGGGCTCGGGGAGCTGGCGTCCGAGGCGTCCGGCACCAACGTGTCGCTGCCCCTGAGGTTCCGGACGCCGTCGGGCGCCGCCGCCGTCAACACCCAGGCCGGCGGCTCCACCAGCGACGGGGAGGTCACCCCGGTGCGCCGCCTCGCCCACCTCGACGCTGCTTCCTGGTGTCAGCGCCCGCTTCCGGGCGGGCGCTGCTTGCCTTGCTGCACAGCGGCCCTTGCCACACCACCTCAGGAACTTGGCCGCTGCGTGTGCTGTGCAGAGAGTCGTAAGATTGTCTGCTGTGCAGGGTGTGATACCTGTAGACGCCGGTGCCTGACCGCATGTTGATGTAGCTGGCTCCTGCTCCCAGGTCGAGATCGTGGCCGTCAACTCCACCGCCGACATCGTGCAGGACCTTGGCGATGTGTGCAACCGCCAGGTGCGCTGCTCCCCTTGTGTAGTTGGGCGGCAGTGCGTTGCGGGAGGCACGAGCTGAACTGTTGCATCAGACTGTGACCTGCAAGGTCTGACCTGGTGGCCTGCTGCTCGCCGTGAGCTGCCGGGTGGCTGATCTCTGCCTGCTTGCCCCTGCGCAGGTGTACGTCATCGACGCTGTGCTCATCCCCGTCAGGGACCTGGCCGACGCCCCGCAGACCATCCCAGCTGGTGGGGCGCGCCTCGCACTTGCAATCTGCACGTGCTCTGCTTTGTCTGGAGTTGTCCAGCAGCAGTATATGCACGCGTCGCTGCCTCTGCATCTACCTGCTTTCCCACTTGAGAAAAGCCTGCTTGGCCCTGCCCGCTTTAGCCATCTTCTGTGTGTCAAGTGTCAGTCCACTGACAGCACTTCTGCCGATCTGCAGCGGTGTCGGCCCGCGTCGCCGCCGCCGAGGCGGAGGAGGCGGCGGAGGAAGCCGACGCCCCCGCGCCCGCGGCCGAGTCGGACGGCGACGAGGCGTCTGCGCCGGCCACGGCGCCCGCGCCGCAGGCGGCCCACCCCGCAGCCAAGTCCGGCGCGCTGCTGGCCGGCGGCCTGCTCGGCGCCTCCCTGCTGCTGCACGCCCTGTGAGCACCGGCACCGGATCGGGGGGACCGCCAGGGCTTCGCGGCTGGGACAATACACCATGAAGTAGGGGCGTGACATCGCACCGTGACGGGTGAAGCCAGGGGCACAGAAGCTGCAAGCGAAGCGATGAAAACAGAAAGGAACTCGGTACTTGAAGCATCAGGAGCGCACGCAGTAGATGCTCAGTGGCAGGAGCAGACTTGCAATTATACTGTATCGCATGCCGGGTCGGTGCTCAGGCATCCTGCCCTAGTGCGCAAGCCACCGCTACGACTCGCAGTCCTGCTGACTGATCATACCAGGCTGCAGGGTAAGGCACCGTAGCTGAACAGGGTCCGTCATCGACTATAGCATTGTCTGTTGAGTTTATGACCTGCCTGCAGTCGGTGTCAAGCTCTGCAGTCATAACAGACTACGGTATGGTAATCATGCAGCAACACGGATTAACAGCACTCAGCCACGATATCACAAGGGCCAAGCCAGTTCGGTACGATCAACGGGTTCCAAACCATACGATGTTCAGTGGTGTACACAGACGGCTGCCATGGCAGAGTGTTTGTAGATCCATCTTCATGCTGGTCCGCCAAGATGACGACGCCACCACCACCTGCCATGTCATTGCCCCGCTGCCTTGCACTCCGGGGTGGCGTCTGATGGCGCCCCTGAGCTGGAGTCCACAGTGCCGAGCGTGTTCCCTGTGTTGCCCAGCCCGGTGCCTGTCGTCAGCGGGTTGCACACCATCGCCGAGGGCAGCCGCACCTGCAAGGAACGGCGCCATTTGTGACCACAGTCTGCCGACTGAGTGCTACCGCTGCAAGCTGCACTGCACTGCCTGCGGGTGTCCTGGGGTGCTGATGTACCGGAGCATCACCTGGTAGCTGCTGTTGAAGTAGGTGGGCAGGCTGGGGAAGTCTGTGGAAATGAAGTGCGCGCCCGCCGCAGCCAGCGCCTTCACCTGCGACGAATCAGGCTGTCAGGGTGAGCAACACAGGCAGCACCATCCTCTGTGATATCTGACGCTGCAGCGCATGACACGTGCAGCCCCTTGATGATGAGCAGCAGTGCGGTCAGATGTTCAGAAGCAATCTGGCCGCAACAGCAGAGGGCTGGCCGTACCCGCGAGGTGTCATTGGCGCGGGCCTCCAGGGTGTCATAATCTGAGCGCACGCGCACCATGTACCCCTGGTTGGCGTAGCTCGACACACGGCCCGCCGCTGCTGTGACCTGCCGGCCAGCAACAGGAGTCTGTCAACCATCCATCCTTGTATGCTGCGGGCCTGCACACGTGTCTTGCCAGCATGATGCCGAGACCATGCTCACACTCCTTCATGACCATGGCCACGGTCCACTGATAGCCGCAACCTCGATGCCATGTAAAGCCGCGACAAGCGGAAGCAAAGCCTCTGAACCATCTGGTCACCTGATCGGAGGTGTACTGCTCGTTGGCAGGCTCCAGGAACACGGTGCTGTTGTCGTGGGGCGCGATGTCGGAGGTGAACATGATCGCGCCGCGCAGCCCCGGGAACTGCGCCTGGTACTGCCTCGTGAAGGTGTTGATGACCACGAACAGCACCTTGCCGCGCATCGAGTCAACCGTGGGCCAGCCGCTGCAGGAGAGAAGCCAGATACAGTCAGACAGCGTGATAGTCATGGTGCCATGTGAAGACACTCGTTCCAAGCCCGCTCCATACAAGTCAAATCTGCTGACAGGAGCGACCTCAGCTGAGCATTCACGCCCAACATCTGTAGTGCCAGGGAGGTCACACTGCAGCTGCCGCGGTGCAGGCGGCTGACGTGCACAACCAGCAGGCGCTGACTGCTGGTCGCGGGGGGAACCGAGCGCTGCAGCAGAGGGCGGCACCTGCCGCCGTCGCTGATGAGGGCCTTCTTCAGGGAGGACGCGTTCCCGCGCAGCTGGTCTGGCGTGATGATGTCGGAGGCGTCGAACACCGACAGGATCTCGCGGTGCATCTCCGTCACATCAGTGTCCGTGATGTTGCGCACCCTGATGAACCTGCGCAGCGAACGCTGGGGAGTCGAAAACATGACAGGTCTCTGCTCCACAGACGCAGCAGAGTTTTTGTAGGCTAGAAGACACGCTGCAGCACTTGTGCAAATCGACGTGCCCTTAAAGCTGGTGGTCAATGTTAAGCAACAGGCTCGAAAAGAAGCAGCAGAGTACGGCATACGTCTTAGGCCCCGGAGTGGACGTGGCATTGAGAATGACGGGCGCGAGCTGCTCTCCAAGCGGGCCAATGTATGCCGAAAGGTCATCGGTCTTGAACTCCACGTAGATGGCAATCGGCTCGTGCGAGGGGTTGGTGTTGCTGTAGGCCTGCGGAGGTGGTAGGCCTGGATCAGCCGCCTGTGTTGCTTCCGCGAAGCAAAGGTGGCCGGCAGACTCTGGTTTATGCCGTGCACAGTGATCGGGCTGTCTGGCACTGCAGGCAAGTTGGGTCAGGTGCTCTGCCGCAGGCATCACAAAGCATCCGCAGCTGCTGCGAACTGCCAATTGCACCTTGATGGCCTGCAACCCCTCCACAAACGTCCACACCGTGGTGTTGAAGTCGATGTCCGGCACATGCAGCACCTGTGGGCGGCAGCATATCAGCGTCTGCAGGCAACCCTCCTCTACTGGCATATGGCATACACTCAGGCACCCTGTGCATGCATGGTGGCCCGGCACTTGTACCAACAGCAAGCACACGTGATGCGCAGCTGACCCACTGTCCGCTGAACCACAAGCATCAGCAGCAGGCTTCCTGTGTAACATACATCGCTCAGGCAAGTCTGGGATGGCGTGCAGCACAGCGTCCAGCTGTCAAGTGTGGGGAGCCGTTTGACGCCCTTTCCATTGGCTGGCTTTGCTGTGATGGCGCCTGGCGGGTGCAGCACATAGTCAACTCACCTTCCACCCCGGGCGGCTGAGCGCAGGGATCTGCAGGAAGCCGTTCTCGCCGGCGAGCTTCCGCCCCGCGCTGGTGCTGAACAGGCCACCCTGCGGATCTGGGTACGCATCCAGCTCCACCTGCCGGATGCCTGCAGGCAGAGATATCGATTTGGCAAACTGCACATGGAAGACGCCGAATCCCTTTTAGCGGCGGCGCTGTCAGCTGACACTTGCTTTGTGCCGTCAGCACACGTGGCGCGTGATGGGTTGCCCGATTGTAGCTGCTTTACATGCGGTAGTTGAGAACCTCGCTGTCCGGCTGCGACCTTTGGCACTGTCCTGCCCGCTGGGCAGAATCTGCCCAGGGACAGCCATCGATGCTCACCATACTGGCTGAGCTGCGTGGCGAGCGGCGCCTGGGTGGCCTCCCAGGAAGAGGGGATCTGCGCCGCGGCATCCGTCCCCAACAGCGCGCGGACGGACGACCGCGTCAGCAGCTTGATGATGGCGTTGTCCGGCGTGACATGGTAGCTGTTGTGCGTGCCGATGGCCTGCGTTATGGATGCAGATGAAGCCTGAATACAGGGCAAGAGCCGGCAAGCCCCTTTGCAACGCCGGCAGCGTTGGGCTGATGTCGTTTTGTGCGTGGCACCTGATTTAGAGGCCTCCACTGCGAGCGCACCTGTATCTGGTTGTAGCGCAGCGTGCTGTTTGAGGACGCCAGGGCGGCTGCGTTGCCGGATGCTGTATCTGCGGAGGGCTGCAGGGCGGAGTACAGCGTGAGGCTGAAGGTGAGCCAGGACTTGATGCCTGCAGTGCAGCCACAGCGTCCTCGCCTGGCCAATTGCGCATCTCCCCGCAGTTGTCAGGACGCTCTGGCATCAATACAATTGGTCATCCATACTGACGAAGAATCTACTGTGTTTGACAGAGCATGCGCAGTGGTTCTGCCCATCGTGCAGCAAGAGATGGGTGGCCTTGCCTGCTGGCAGACTGTCGAAGGCCATGGCCCTCTAGGCCAGGGCTGCGACGACGCTGCAAGTAAGTTCTGGAGTTTGTCACCGATCCACTGCAGATAAGATAGTATCTGCGCTCACACTCTGTGTTGCCGTAAGCCTGGCTCGGACGCAGTAGATCTGTCGGTCAAGCACAGCTGTAACGCATCGAACGCCTCAACTTGTCAGCAGCCAACGGCCTATAGCTACGACCAGACTCCTGTTTAGCCTGTTGAAACAAGAACTTCGTCGAACGTCGGTGCTGTCTGAGGTTGCACGCCGACCAGCTGCAACGTCGGTCAGACAGTGCCAGACTGCCAGTTCAGCATTCCTAATGCATGTGCGTCCTGTTGCTACCAAACTACATCCAGGAGCTCAGGTTGCTTAGCAATCTGAAAGGATGGCGGCAGGGCAAAGCAGTCGTGGGTTACAACCATGGGACACACGATCCTTGCGGCCTGATTGTTTGCTTGTGCGCGCAGGCCACTGTGGTGTGATACTGCACTGTAATGTTTCAATTGCGGCAGAAGCAGTACCTCAGCAAACATACGACGAAACAGTGCCAGAGGCTGCGCTGCAGACCCAACATTCGGCCCGGCAGTACGACGTGTCTGAGCGCGCGCCCCACAGGCTGCAGTGCATGGCCACCGCCAGCCGACGCAGGACGCTGACGCCACTGTCGCAGCCCTTGTGACGCTCAGAAACGAAGCACTGCCGGTGCACTGCCTACAACCCGTTTCAACTCTTGCTATCCACAAGATGCACACAAACCAAAGGCCCGCCTGCTGCGGACGCCGGCCCATGCGCTCTACCATTTGAAGTGCCAAAGCTGCACGTCCTCAGGCTGGTATCAAGGGACACACGAAACCCCCAAAAGAACAGCTGTCCCTCTGCACTCCGCAACATGCTGCAGGCCTCCATCAGGCCAGCCAGCCTTTTGCAGGTTTCTCCATCATGCTGCCGTTGCTGCCCTGTCACCGTTCGGTTCGATCTGTACGGGTCTGATCTGCTGCCCAACCCTGCAGCTGCGTTCACTGCTTGGTGGGCTGCTCCAAGCTGCTGCGCGTGATGGACGACCGCTGCAGGGCAGAATAGCATAGTTTGGCAATGCTGCAGCAGACAGCAGGGCGCAAAGGCATGGACAACCTGAGCGCCTATTCAGATGACTTGGGTAGTCAGCAGTCGACAGTCACGGCTGCGCGGACGCATGCAGACAGCAAACTATATGGGCGACACCGTGAGGCCAGCCGCCAGGGCAGGCGGCATCTTGGATCATGAGCGCACCGCGAGTGCGGGGCCGGCCGGGCCCATGCTGGAGTGCTTGACGCCCACCACGGAGGCGCGCGCCAGCGCCGGCGCCTGGCCCTCGCCTGCAGCAGCAGCAGCACAGCCACGTCAGCTGGGGACCGCACTGTGCACCCCCCTCCCAGCAGTGGTGGCGGGTGCAGGGCGCAGGGCTCATGGCGGCAGACAAGCGGCCATGACAGGCCACGACATCGCAGACACTGCCCGGACCGCAGCAAACTGCCAGATATCTGACCACATGGTCAGGTGACATGCCTGTCCTTGAGCCCGGCAGATGCAAGAGCATGGTCGGGGGCCATGCACACCACAACCAGCACTTTGCCTGAGCATCAAACAGCGGAGCACCCGGGGGGGCGATGGGGCCGGTGACGGATGCGCGGCCGAGCGGGTTGCCGTAGCCGCCGCCGCCCATGCCGGACACGACGTTCATGTTGGGGTCCTTGTTGGGGGCGGCGCCGCGGCGGTCCACCTGCATGTGATGCAGTACCAGTCTCGCATCCTCACTCGCACGTCGGTGCAGTTCTGAATCTAGGTCTACACGATGAACATTTGCCAGTTGCAACCACATGTATGCACCTAAGAGTTTGGTAGTTTGCCAACTACATGGGTGCACCTCGGCAGTCGTCTATCTACATGGATGCATGTAGACATAGCAACATGAGAGGAGCTCTGAGGAAGTCAGGGGTATGATAACATTTGCTGTACCTTGTGCGAGGCCAGGTCACGGAAGCCGTCCTCATTGAGGATGTACATCATCGCCTGTCAACAGGACATCAGCAGCATCAGCCATAGGCAGTCAGATATGTCACACGCACAATCACTTCATAGCCTCGGCGACCTGGGCTGTCCAGCAGCAAGAGAGGCTGGCGTGCAAATGAATGTACTTACCCACTTGATGGGGTCCAGACCGAAGTACCTGTTGAGGCAGCACATGAGCCAAAAGTCATGCATTGCGGTCTCTAATCCCAGTTGCATGTATACAGTTCAGTTTTGCACCAGGCGAGATTGGGAGACATCCACTATGCCATGAGGCTGGGCAGCCTCAGGACGGACACAGGGTATGGGCGGTGCAGGTCACGCACCAGATCATTGACCAGATGACAGCGGCAACGATGTAGTAGGTGCAGCCGATGACAGAGGCTGAGAACTCGCCCTCAGTACCAGCGATGGGTGCCTGTCCAGGGAAGCCGAACACCTGCAGAGGCCAGAACTAATCATCACATCACTGATATCCTACGGTTTGTTTGGTGTCGGGGCAGCTGGCATCACATTAGCCCTGGGCATACGATCAGCACATGTTGCAAGGCTTGAAGCAGCGCTGCTATGCCAGATAGCAAGATGGTTCATGTGTGCACGGCTCGCCTTGCCACCAGAGGAGTAGCTGCAGAACAGGCAGTTGTCGATCCTGTAAGCGGGCGGTGCATAGCCATTGAAGCCCAGAGCGGCAATCAGCAGTGCTGCAGCCTGCAGTGTCACCAAGTCACACGTCAGAGAAGGGGTGACCACTCCAAATGCTCAGAGCATTGTTTGAGCAGGTGTACATCAGGCATACTGAGATAACTGACGTGCACTAGCAGCATGGTAACAGAGGTCGAATTGAGTTGCGCTCATTCACTAGAATCAACTTTAGCTGCACCTGAGCGGCGAAGTAAGCGATGTAGGTGAGGCGGCCCGCGACAACGCAAAGCGAGTGCTTGGCAGTACGCACGACGAACACCACAGCCTGTCCACTGAACGAAACCTGTGTACAGAGAACGATTGGTCAGCAGCAGCGGGTTGGACGGTCTCAACCACAACCATGATCAGTCACACCCTCTGCAATCAACCAAAGGCAAGGGCAGCATGGGTAGCAGCCGAGCAACAGCAGCTGTGGCAGTGCAGGCCGAAATGTGCAGGCTCGGCTGGTGTGTAATTCGGTCAGACTTTAAGCGCTGGACTGACCTGGGCGTACAGCAGGGTGCGCGTCATGGACTCGCGCACATACCGCTGCTCCGCCTGGCACTGCGCGATCACAGTTGGGACCACGCCGTTGTCCGGGAAGTTGTCCCTCAGGTTGGGGTACACTGTTGTGGCCGGGCGCAGCGGGCCCTGCAGGATGAGCTGCAAAAGGGAAGAGGCAGTGCATCAGTGACCTCCGTCTCGTGCGAGGCGGCAGCAACCACAGCGCTGCCTGAGAGGCTTGCCGGGCTCGACTGCTGAGCATTGTTCATATCCGCATTCTCTGATAGGTGGCAGCGGCAACCATCGTCTGCAGTACCCACCGCACGGTTGGGGTTGTTGTCGGACAGGCACCACTCGGCCAGGTAGGAGTCGGGCTTGTAGCGCAGGTCGTGCATCTTGAGCTTCTCCCGGAAGAAGCTGGTGTGCGTGGCGACGTAGTACAGGCACCACGAGGACAGCGTCAGGTACAGGCCGTAGACGATGCCCGTGATGAAGATGGACTTGAGCGCCCAGTGGTTGGGCAGCCGGGAGGCCACCACCTTGTCCTGCAGACCCGACAGCACACTGGTGTCAGAAAGCAGGGCAGCAACCATTCTGAGGTGTGACATAGGCCTCCAAACGACCTGGCTGCAAAGCACAACGGCAGCACCAAGCCACCAGGCCAGATACAGCAATTACACGCCCACCCACCAGGAATGCACGTCATGCCACGTATGGTCTTGTCCATGACAGTCGATTGCAGAAGCACAGGTTTTGGTGGCATACCTTGGACAGCGCAATCATGGCGCCATCGTTGAACACGGCCAGCAGCACGATGAGCACGGTGGGGAAGTAGAAGTTGTACAGCACGGTCAGCAGGCCGAAGGTGAAGCAGATACGGAAGGTCATGGCCACGGTGTACTTGGAGTACGTGGTCATGCGCTGCAGGGTACAGAAATCTGGCTATCAGTGCACTTCAGCATGGCCGGCACAGTCGAGTGCCTCAAGTGATACCCTGAGAGAGTACAGCATGTGTGCATTTTCAGAGGCTTGGGCAAGTGAACGTGGAACTCCTGCACACCTGGAAGATCTTGCGAGCGCCAATGATGGCGGACACAATGACGGACAGACCCGGCTCCGTCAGCACGATGTCAGCAGCGCCACGGGCGGCATCGGTAGCACCTGCACACCAAAACAAAACACCAGTGTCAAGCTCGATCTACCTGCTGGACATAAGCATGACAGGAGCGAGCAGGAGGCATGCCAGTACTGATGTCGCTATTCTCATTGCTGGGCCACCCATCCTGACCGTCAGCAAGGTACCAGCTCATGCCGTTGGCTGTTGGGACAGGGGCACGGCTGGCGCAGGGGCCAACAACGCACCGTCGACGGCGATGCCGACGTCGGCCTTCTTGAGGGCGGGCGCGTCGTTCACGCCGTCGCCAGTCATGCCCACCATGTGGTTGCGCCGCTGCAGGATGGCCACGATCTCATACTTGTGCTCGGGGAACACCTCCGCAAAGCCGTCCGCCTTCTCCACCAGCTCACCCAGCTTCTTCTCGTCCTCCACGTGCTGCGTGCAGTACATTGGACAGTTTAGGTCAATCCTGTCGTACGAACGGTTGTACGAGAGATGCGATGAGCAGGATCCTACATCGCCCACTGAAACGACCTGCAGGTGCTGCACCACCCTAACACACACTGGGTGGGAGCACGCCCTGCAGGAGGTTGCAATAACACAGCGCCACACAGCATGTTTTCTCAGATCATCGCTGGGTACGGCAGAGTTCGGCAGCGCCGCCACGCACCTCCAGCAGCGCCTCGGTGGAGTACATGTCGGTGCCCATGCCCAGCTGGCGGGAGGTCTCCTTGCCGATCAGCAGCTGGTCGCCCGTCACCATCTTCACGTCGATGCCCTTCTCGCGGCACCGCTCGATGGTCTCCTTGGTGTCGTGGCGCGGGGGGTCGAACAGCGGCAGCAGGCAGATGAACTCCCACTCCGCCTGGTCCACACCTGGTGAAGACATTTGGACGCTCAGGTGCCCGGCACGGCTGGCCCGCTGCAGCAGGCTCATGACTTGCTGCAGAGCCCGTGCTGGTGCTGGGGAGCCTGTCGTCATGCTGAGCAGCAGGTGAGTGCTATCACTATATGACTACCAGTCTGCAGGGGGCAGAAGGCTCACCGCCCTCGCCCTGGGCGCGGGCCAGGCCCAGCGCGCGGTAGCCGCGGCCGGCGAACTCGGTGATCTTGCTCTCCACCAGCGCGCGGTCCACGTTGTTGCAGCGCCGCAGCACCACCTGCAGCGCAGCAGGTTCAGCATTTCATCAGGTGGCCTGAATCTCTATCCGTTTCACTTCAGTACTCGCACCCTGATGCACCCACTGCACTGCGGTGGCCGAATGGCAACGCCTGTGCTCAACACCAGAGGAGGCAGCGTGTACCAAAAATTGGAGACTGGCACCTGGGGAGCGCCCTTCATCAGGCGGAAGGTCGGGCTGCCGTCTCCGGGACGGATGGTGCCGATGGTGTACTTGTCGGTCGGGTTGAAGGGCACAAACTTGATCTGCGAGGCACAAACCGGATGTTGTTATTGGTCATGCGCAGTGCCAGCAACTGCTGCTCTGGACGCTGCATGCGTCATTGCAAAATGCTCCACCTGAGTGCCCCTGCGCTTGTTAGCCGCCACAACAGCATGCGCACTCGGACTCAGCATGCAGAGTGAGACTGGACACTCACCTGCTTGTACCGGTCCCACAGCGTCTCGTGGCCGGGCGCGGACTCGTGCATGACCATGTCGATGGGCTCCTCGGAGGAGATGTTGGCGGACAGCGCGCCCAGGATCAGGGCCTGCGTGGTGACAGCACAGCAACTTGTCTGTGAGTTGCAACTCTGCTGGCAGCTGTCCAGCCCGGAGCTTGGGCGTACATTAAACAGCAGCAGTGCCTAGACTCCCAACGCAGGTAGCGTCCGTACTTCCCAGTCCGGGGTCGCAAAGCATCGCACCTCGTCCACCGGCATGCCGGGCACCGTGCACAGCACGTTGGGCTTGTCGACCGTCAGCTCGTTCAGCGTGAGCGTGCCGGTCTTGTCGGAGCACAGGATGTCCATGCCGGCCATCTCCTCCACGGCGGACATGCGCGCCACGATGGCGCCCTCCTGCAAATGGTCAGCCAGGGCAAACGCTCAACTACCTGTGCCCATGTCACATCCCTTGACATGAGACAGCGGCTCGTGTGTTATTTAGCAGGGGCTCAGCACAGCCATGTGCACGAGATGGTATGGACAGACTGCAACACAGTTGTTCCAATCCAGGGTGGGCGCAGCCGGCTGCTCACCTTGGCGAGCTTGTAGGCGCCCAGCGCCAGGGTGACGGACAGCACGGTGGGCATGGCGATGGGGATGCCACCCACGATGATGACCAGCATGTTGACCAGCGTGGGGCACAGCTCTGCAGGAGCCCGCAAAACAGCAGGGTTCAGGGGCGGGACATCTGTGGCATGACCATTGGCATGCAGTCTTGCAGGTGCAGCATCTGAGCTGCTGCACAAGTGGAGAGTGCACACCATGCAGTATGCACTGTGACATGCAGCATCTGCAGGTGCTGGACAGTCGGCACTGGACAGAGGAGCAGACGGCAGGCGCACCCTCGCCCAGCTTGCAGGAGTGGCCGTAGTGTCCGAACTGCACCGCCAGCTCGATGACGCACCAGATGCCGATGGTGATGAGGCACACAGCACCAATGCGGGTCATGATCTTCTGCAGGTTGGCCACGTTGTGGGTGCCCTGCGTCAACCAGTCACGAAAAAGTTTCTTCAGTATCAGGAAGAGGAGAGTAAACATTCACATACTGCACTACATGCATATCATTCAGCAACTCGAGAACAAGTCAGGATGTACACCAACAACCAGCAACTCCTGTACCGGCACACTGTCATGTGCAAGGCAACAGCACATACGCACCGCCAGCAGCGAGGCAGCACGACCGAAGAAGGTCTGCTGGCCAGTGGCGTACACCAGCGCGTGCTTCTCGCCCTGCTTGATGGTGGAGCCCGAGAATGCGACGTCGCCGGCAAACTTCTTGGCTGGAAGCGACTCGCCAGTCAGCGCCGCCTGGTCGATCTGTGTTGCGTGGGCAGGGCAAACATTCAGGAAGACTGTAGGTAGGCTGACATAACATAGGCTGACACATTTGGGTGTACGAATGTGTTGCACGCAGCCATATAGTACCATGTAAGCGAGCGGCGCAGCCAGTATTCCGCCAGTCATATGACATGCAGCAGCTGTCAGCTGGTGCATGGCACAAGACTGGCACGGAACAATGGCAGCAGCAGGCTAGCAATATCGTTGCAGCTTGCACATAAGGGACTCGGGGATGGCAACTGCAGTTTGGACGCAGTTGCATGATGCCTTTTCCACACTACACTGCAGCGAGTTCCACACTCCACTGCAGCGAGCGTATCATCCCCTGCCAGATCGCCTGGCAAGCGAAAAAGCGCCAACATCACCAGCCAGCAAATTGGCATGGGCACCCCTGAGCCACACCTGCATCGGCACGTCGTCGCCCTCCTCGCCCATGAGCTTCACATCGGCGGGCACCACGTTGCCGATGGCCATGAGGATGACGTCGCCCGGCACCAGCTGGCTCGCCTCGATCTGCTCCAGCTTGCCGTCGCGGATGGCACGCGCCTTGGGCGCCAGCGCCGCCGTCAGCGCCTTGATGGCCTGCCGCAAGCGGGCACACACATGTATGAGCGCAGGTGCAGTATGTCCAGCTGGACCTGTGGTTGAAACATTCCCCTGCTGCAGGGACAGATGGCCCAGAGAATGGCATTGCCAAGGAACGTGCATGTCAGGTGCATCCATGGACATCGTCACATATCAGCGCGTCTAACCAGCCCGAGAAGCGCTCGGGACCTGGTGTGGCAACGCTCACAACATCACGATGTCCACATTGCTCACATACATGCGCCTTGCTTTACACTCCGGAATGCTGACCAATGCAAGAAACACACTTGGCTAGCACAGACTACCTTGATGGCAGATCTTGCAGTGCAGACTGGCTGGTTGGTGCAGCATGCCTACAGAGGGATCTGTACAGGCTGTATGGTGAGCAGCACACCTTGTCAGCGGACGCCTCCTCGCGGTAGGAGATGGTGGCGTTCATGACCAGCAGCGCCAGAATCAGGCAGAAGTCGGGGTAGTCCAGCAGGATGATGGCCAGAATGGCTGCCACCTGCGGCACGTATCATCGAGCCCCATCAGCACCTGGGGGCCAACATCGCAACACAAGGCAACCTAGAGTTCATGGCGACTCGAGCCAGCACATGCGCAGCATGCAGCAGGATGGCCCTGCGGCGGCAGAATGACTGCAACGGGCATCATGCACCTGATACCTGTCCCAACAAACAGCAACCCTCCGCTCTTCAATAGTCAGCAGCAGGAGGAGACATCAACAAAAGCAGCTATTGCTGTACCTCCATGGCCCAGGACAGCGGGTTCCACATGTAGCCCAGGTACACGAGGACCGGGTTGCGGGTGCTCTCGGGCAGCTTGTTCGGCCCATACTCCGCTAGCCGCTTGGCATGCTCCTCGGTCGTGAGACCCTCCTTGGTGACCTGTTGCGCCAAATCATGGCAATTGTCAGAGAAGCGCACAGCCGCCAGTTGTGCCCGGCTGTATCCCTGGCACATGCCATTTCTGGCACGACCCGTGCATGGCCTGTGGAACCGTGTGTACAGGTCGGGTCGTGCAGCATGCGCGTCAGCTGAAGCACAGTGCGCCAGCTGTCAGCCCCGGGGTTGATGCGCAGGCGGCGGGGGAGGGGGGTGACTCACGCCCAGGACTTGGAAGGCCTCATCGGCGGTCAGGGTCTTGAAGTCGACCTCCTGCTCGCCCTGCTCGGTCTTGACCGGGGCAGCGCCCGCGGGCTTGTTGTCGGGCTTCGGTACACCCTCCTCACCGCCGCCATTCTCGATATCCTTGCCTGCAGCGGGGTGAGTGCATACCACCTTGGTGCAATTGAGACCTGCACACTGTGTCCACAACACAGTCCAATTCTGCGGCGGTTGAAGCGTTGAGGACGCTGCCATTGCATTGTGGGCCAGCAGCCACAATGTGCTCTGTTCCTGTGCGCACCATTCGCCGCCATGGTAGCACCTCCGGGCAACGGCCCGCCTGCTGCCGGGGTACCAAGCACCCCTCGCTCGTCTAGCCGGTCAGCTGTGGCGAGCTGCCGTCACCTTGGTGGCCTTGCTGAGACCTGGACAAGAAGGAAAGGACAACCGATCAGGGTGCCAATGCTGCAGAAACCCTTCCAGCAAGGATCGATGCGACCGCGCGCGCTGACGGAGGACACAGACAGCTATATTTCCTGTCGTCACGCAGTTGCATCGTCTCACTGCGCAGGCTGCAGCCCAGAACAAAGGCTGCGGCACGTTTTGAGGGCTGCGGACTCTACGCGGCGGGGCGGCTACGTAAGCAGGCTGAGAGTCAATCGGGATTGCCGTTCAGCCGAGGGTTGCTCAGGAAGCGCAAGGCAACGTGCATACTCAGAGGTCGGCGGCGTGCAGGCAGCGATGGCAACAACCCTATTCGAGAAAACAGCTCATGGGCGGCGGACCGCCCAGCCCTAGCGTTGGTATGCATCATCTGATCAGGTCATACTGCTCCTCAGGGAAGCGACTGGCTACGCGATGCCATCGGCATCCCGTGCAAGCGCAGCACCCCTCCCGATTGCGGTGACCTTCAGGCATGGGCAGTGCTGCCTCTGGGCGGGCGAGGGCACCTGACGCCGCACGAACACTTGCAAAGGCTGACGCCTGAGCGCCTGTGCAATGCATCACCGCACCCGCCGTGGCCAAGCAGGCAATCTCTGCGTGCCTATATCTGGATACTGAAACCTCCTCCTGGAGGCTTACGAACGTGTGCCGCAGCGTGCACCGTGCAGCACACCCGCCCGTAGGCAGGTAACACAGTTCGCGCACGGACAGCCGCCTTGCGGGCTGCGCCAAGTGTGTGATGCCCTCACAGGCTGGACCGCAACCCCTAAAGTTTGCAGGTCACTCGCGACCGCCTCACCTGACTCTCAGCACCACACCAGCTCGCTTGGCAGGGAGCAGCTGCCCCTGAGTGATGCTTGCTGCGCGAGCCCGTGCACTGGCGAGGCACCTGAGCGCGATGGGTACAGTCGGGTAAAGCAGGGGGTGGATGGAAAGAAACAATGAGTCATTACACCCTTGGAGATGGTCGCTGAAAGAACCTACGCGCAGAGTAGGTGGCATGCCGTCTGTTGCACCACACGAGCCCATACGCATACAGCATGATTGCAACCTCACAGCTAGCATCAGACCGCTGTACGATCGTGAGACAGTGCACGTACAACAGTCTGTTGTCATATCACCTTACCGTCCCTTCGCTGTCAGATGTAGTCATTGACGAGTGGCATGTCCAATGCGACCAGCGCTTCTCGACGGTAATCCATTCGCTTTGCACATTGATGACCATCCTAAGACTAGCTATACTACAAGATGGTGCCATAAGTCCGCTACCCTCTGCGCAGCAGCTATCATGTTCCATGACATGCGAGCGGTTCAAATGCCATGGCGCAGCATGCCTCTGCGCCATTGATCGTTTGAGCAGGACAAGCTGTAGGCAGAGAGCGTGCAGCACGCAGCCATCAGCCACAACTGGCCGGACAACAGTAGGCTGACATGCGCTCTCTTGGAAGCGGCCTGGCGGGAGGATCCGCACTGCCGGGGGAGATCACCAACACTTGCAACAACACATGGCAACCCCGGCACCTTCTCTGCCACGCACACTACCAGCGTGCAGCACGGACGGCAGCGCCAGCCCCAAGCCAGCAGCCAGCACCGAGGCTTGCTCATTTGCGGCATGTAGCGTGCACCTGTCGTGCCCAGCTCCTGGTGCGGAGCGCCGCAGCGCACGCAGGGAGCAGCGTCGCCGTGGCGCCCGGTGCAGCAGGCGTCAGCCAGGCTGGCAGCACCAAGGCCTTCGATGTGGTGCACCTGGGCAATCTGTGCCTCGACATCATTGTGCCCGTCGAGGAGGTGCCATCTGCGGACACAGGTGCCTTGCCTCCCGGCTGCAGCATGTCATCCGTGAAGCAGATTTGCATGTGCACGTGCCACTCCTCTGCGCTTTGCGACTTGACGCACGCAAGCAATCTGTCTGCACAGAGGTCAGGGCTGCGCTGTTGGCACAGCTGACAGCCAAGCCGCCATCGGAGCCAGCATGGGAGGTGGGCTGCTGGGCTTTGGGTTGCCCCCTTTCATGTTGTCTCTCTCCTCAGTCGTAGTTGACGACGCCTAAGCGTACACCACTTGACGACGCCTAAGCGTACACCACTTGACGACACCTAAGTGTACACCACTTGCATGACCGAGAAGCTTCGAAGTTGTTGGACAACACTCCAATCTGCTGGCAACAGGTAGGCGGCGCCTCCAACTTCATGATCGCGGCAGCGCGCCTTGGGCAGCATGTGGCGTCTGTTGGCCAGCTGGGCGAAGATGTGTACGGCGCCTTCTTCCGCCGTGTCATGCAGGTGCCCGCTCTGCGCTTTCGGATGTTATGGCAGCATCCGCTTGCATGGAACCACCTAATGTGTTGCCGTGTGTTGCCATGAGGACGCAGCCTGCTGTACAGCCCCTGTCAGGCGCTTCTGCTGGCAGTGGAGCAAGCTCCTGGGCAGCGTTGGCAGCCCTTGACATCGTGTGAGTGCAACATGTAGATCCCTCCTGCCACAGGAGGAGGGGGTGCGCAGAATCGAGGCGCTGTCGCCGGAGGCGGCCCGCGACTTCGCTACGCTGCTGTGCTTCGTGCTGGTGAGCCCGTCCGGCGCCCACGCCTTCACCAGCGCCTACGACTTCGGCCCCTGGCCGCTGCTGGCGGGCATTCGGGACCTGCAGCCCCGCGTGCTGGAGGTGAGCCGTGCTGCAGGCCGCTGGGCCTGTGCTGGATCGCACATGCCACTGGTCCTTGCGCTGTTGGTTGCGCCGCGGCCCTGCTCACCGGCAAGGAACACTGGGGCGCAGCCTGGGCATGACCGTACAACTGCATGTATCCCCATGCCCCCGCCACATCGCACACACACCTGCCCTGATGCATTCATTGGGTTCCGCCCCTGGGTGCCATGACAAGTCACCTGCGGTGCTCAAATATCCAGCACGTGTCAGACTGAAAACCCTAGCTGCCACTACGCCCCTGCAGACACTGCAGTGCTTATAGAGCGCTGAATTATGGCCTGGACGGTGCAGGTGCTGCGGGACACGCGGGCGCTGATGCTGAATGGCTTTGTGTTGGACGAGCTGCCGGGCCCGCTGGTGGTGGCGGCAGCGCAGCAGACCCGCGCAGCCGGCGGCTCGGTCTTCTTTGACCCAGGTGTCTGGCTGCTGACGACAGAGCACGCATGCCCAGCAGACCTGACAGTGTGCTCGCTGCCTCTGCACGGATCTGTCGCGTGCTGGTCCTGGATACCATGGTTGCAAACGCATCAAGGTGACAGAGCAGTCTGATCCAGAAAAGGGTTTTGCACAGGCAAGGGTGCACACGCTGCCGATTACAGCTTGACTCGCTCAATGCTAACATCATCCGTTGCTACAGGGCCGCGCAGCTGGACGCTGCTGGAGGGGCAGCGCCGTGAGGCGCTGGACGCCATCCTGGATGTCGCCGACGTGGTGCTCATGACCCAGGTGCGCTGCGTCAAGGTCCCGACACAGACACAGCAACACATGCACGGTACTGCACTGTCGTACACGACCCTGCATAGTCGCAGCCTCGATGAGCCCGCGCTGCTGCTCGGCATAGTTTGATGGCCACAAAGAGGATGAACCTCCATGTGTACCACTACCATGTGCTTCACGCGCACAGGAGGAGGCGGAGGCGGTGACAGGGGAGGCGGATCCGGTGGCGGCGGGCGCGTGGGTGCTGGGCCGCCCGGCGGCCGTCACAGCTTGGGTCGCCATCAAGCTGGGTCCTGGCGGCGCGCTGCTGTGCGCCCGCGGCGCCGCCGCGCCCATCCACATCGATGCTCTCCGGGTCCGCGGCCTGAGAGTCCCACATTCAGCTTCTTCATTTTCATATGCACATGTCGTTGGAGAGGCTGGTTGCATTGAGTTGAGGATCTGCAACAATTTTGGAGCATAACGTGCTTCCTCCTTACACATCCCTCGTGCATCATTCGCCCTCATACGTCGTAGTGATAGTGCTGCCCACTCCACAACGCGCGCTCATGTAATTCAACAGGCCTTGCCGTGCTGCAGGTGCCGGTGAAGGACACCGTTGGGTGCGGTGACAGCTTTGCGGCGGCCATCGCCCTGGGCTTCACGCGCGGCCACAGCGCTGAGGCAACGCTGGCGCTCGCCAACGCCGTGGGCGCCGCCACAGCCACGGGCCGAGGTGCGGCCTGACACTCTGTAGCTGATTGCCACTGTGACACCTGTGTCTGCAAGCCTCGCTGCACTGCCTGTTGACAAGAGTCTGTACTGGTGCCTTCAAGTGCAAATTCCAGGCCCAGCAGACACTGCAATGTCCGAACCTGGTCTCACATGCGTGGCTTCCGAATGCACAGGTGCTGGCAGGTCTGTCGCGAGGGCGGAGGCGGTGCTGTCCCTGCTGGAAGCGCAGGCCGCCGGCTGGGCGAACTCTACCTCTTCAGAATCCCCAGCAGCTGTAGAGGAGCAGGAAGACATGCATTCGCCCACTGAGGCTGCGCCATCAGCCAACGGCAGCCGAGCGGTCAGGCATTCAGATGATGGTGGCAGCCCTGCGGGCAGCGCGCCAGCGGCAGGGGTGCCGGGTGATGGTGTGCGGTGGCCGTCGCTGCAGCCAAACCCCGCCGCAGCAGCAATCGACATGCTCAGACAGTCGCTTGAGGCGGCAGCTGTGTGAATATGGCATGTTGCGTTCAGTCAAGCAGCGCACACCATCAACTGCAATGTAGGGGTCTGGGATCGCATGATGGTGTACTGGTTGTGCTGCGAATGATGCCATCCAGCTGCACTGTCCCTCGGTAACAGTTACAATCACCATCGTCTGGCATGGTTCAAGGTGCACATGCTTGCTGCAGCAATCATCACGCTGCAGGCCCGCTGCAGAGGAGATCGACTGTGTCCAGCAAGTGGCCGTTCTGGTCACAGGCAGGGCGGTGCGCCGCAGGTTGCGGGACCAAACCAATGTGCCGTGAGTCTCAGACATGACGCTGCTCCTAAGTGTCAGAATCAAGATCGCTCGGGGACTCGGAGCCACAGTGCTGTGGACCCCTCATGTGCCCCCTTGCACAGGCATTGCTGTGCTCAGCAGCCAGGGCCACTGGCTGCATCAACGCACCTGAAACAGCCAACCTGTAGCTACCTGGTCCAAAGCACATAGCTAATTACAGTGCCCAATCTCACAACCCCCATTGAGACCCTGATGTCCCCTACTGCTGCCGAGTACACTCCTGGCGCCCGACAGCTTCAGGCACACGCCACAAGGGCGCCAAAGCCGCTCGTGCCGCAGGCGAAGTCGGACGAGAACATGGCGGCAGTGTAGGCGCCGGCGGCCGACTTGGTCAGCTGCGCAAATGGACAAAAGTCCGTCTCCTGGACGACCTGCTGCGCGGGGGCAGTGTAGATGTATGCCCCCGAGGGCATGCGGCAGGCGGCGGCGGCGACCTGCAGCGCGGCGGCGGTCGTGGCTGCGGGCTTGCGGCCGACCTTGCTGCATATGCCGACGGCTGACGATGCGCCGCCGGCGGAGTATGTGGTGGCGGGCGCGGCTGCGCCGGTGTACAGGACCAGCCCCGAGGCGGCGCGGCAGTAGCTGGGCGGAAGCACCTCCGCGGGCGGCGGCGGATGCGCGGGCGGCGGCTGGAGCAGTTCCGCGGGCGGCGGCGGACTGCTGACGGCGGCCACGCTGCGGGGCTGCTCCTGGGCCGCCGGCGGCGGCGGCATGCGGACAGGCGGCGGGCTGGGGGCGGGCAGCTTGGCGGCCGCCTTGGTCGGCGCAGGCGTCAGGGCCGGCTTCGGCTTGGGGGCGGTCCTGATGGGCGCAAGCGTGGCTGCAGGCTTCGGCTTGGTGGGCGCCTTGGTGGGTGCGGGCTTCGGCTTTGGCTGGGTGGCGATGGGGGCCCTGGTGGCGGGGGCAGCCCGCCGGGCAGCCGGCTGAGGGATGCCCAGCTGCGCCCTGCTGACCGGCGGCGGCCCCAAGGCGAAACTCGCCGACAGCGCCCGCAGCACGAGCTGCCCGCAGGCCGGCTTCAGCACCTGGAAGTCCAGGGTGCTGAAGGCCCCCTGCTTCAGGCTCAGCGTGCGCCCCAGCGGCACGTTGTACATCGTGGTCGCCTGCGTCAAGTGAAGTGCGCTTCAGCCTCCCGCTGAGCTCGGGAGCACTACAGCTGCAGAGCCAAAACCTTCGAGCATAGCCCCTACCTCGGCAGGGGCGAGGGGAGTGTGACCATCAAGGGCTCTGTTGGAGCAAAGCTGGCAGCAGATGCCAGTGAGCAGCGGGCCGTGACAAGGCGCACGGCTCACCAGTTTGACGCGGCGGAAGTTGCCAGAGCACCCGGCGGCCTGCTTCGCGCTGCCGCCCAGCGCCCTGACGGCCGCAGCATACTCCGCGCAGGACGTGAAGTCACGGTACGCTGTCACCTGCCGGCGGCAAGCAGGACCACAGTCAGACACGGCTGCGCTGGTACAGACACTGCATGGTGCAAGGTGCCATGCATGGTACAGGTGCCTGTGCGCATTGCTGGCACAGACACAAGGCAGACCATGCTTGATACATGGAGTGGGCGGGCCACACCTGGACGGGAAGCTTGGTGCAGGCGGCAGACAGCCGCCGGCCGCGGGCGGGGGCCGCCGATCCGAGCGACATGCTGAGCACCGAGACGTGCCCCCGGCGGGCGCCGCCGCCGCTGCGCAGCGTGACGTCCACCCTCAGCTGCCCTGTAGCGCCCTTGAGCGCCAGCAGGCTGCGGCCGGAGGGCTGGAAGTAGGCGGCGGAGGCGGAGGCGGTGGCGGGTCCGGCGGCCGTGCTGCGCATGGCGCCGGCCACCTTGACACGGGAGCCAGCTCTGTACACGGCTGCCGCCCGCCAGTTGGGCGACGACCCACCCAGCAGCACAGCAGGCCTGGCTGCTGCGAGGCGCCGGCCGCTGTTGGCGAGCGCGGCGTGGTCTGCCTGCGCAGGACAGCAGCGCGCATTGTTAGTTTGACGGGCTGTGTCAGCGGTGGCAACGTGTCAGTTTGCAATGTGCAGCGTCGCCGCCGCATCAGCACACCGAGTCACATGCGTCACAGAAACATCAACCAGACGTAGCCAGGTGGCGAAAGCAAAAGGTATCGGACCTGAGCAGAATGCAAGCTGCAGCTGAAGAAGGCAGCCGCCAGAAGGATGAACGACGCCGGCATCCTGGCGATCGTCGCGACCAACTCCAAAGCAGATCTACTGCCCAGCTGACTACGGCGCGGCCGTCAGCAGCCCTGGAGCCTGTTGTGTATCCTGTGTAACAACATGGATCTGGCTTAACCAAAAGGACATTTGGGACGGACAAGTATCGCAAGGAGTTCCTGCCTGACCATGCATCGGGCGTCAGCACATCGCGATCCGTGGGCGCCGGGGCTGCATCCCCGCAAAAACACTTCAGATGTGACTTTAATGATCATTGACGCTCAGCGCAGCCGGTTCCTGCAGGTGCCTCCACGGGCTGCGACTGCATATATAGCCTCATTGTAATGTTATGCGCCGATGCCCGGATCGCGTATGCTGATGGTTTCCGTCGAAAATCCTTGAGCATGTATGCCTTTGACATGCCTATGACGTCGAATTGTTGCAGAGTGGACAGCCAAGGGCAGCGGAAGATGGGCGCAAGGCGTGATGCACTTCACAGTGTCAGGTAGCAGTCCAGTGCTGCCCCAATCTGACGCCCGCCCCGGCAGTACCAGGGTGCACCGACGTCACCGGCTGTCAACTGACACGTCTCTGGTGGCACAGCAGGCATGCATGGCACGTTGCGGCCCGAGCACGGTACCAAGTCGCGCACCTTTTCGAGGTGGCGACAGGCTGCCGGTCGAGAGCTTTATGGGCGAATGGCGTCGGCGAGTCGTCGACTGCGTCAAATCATACAATCTCCGTAAGTTGGTTGATTTGGGCGTGTGCTGATGGACGGGCGGTGAACTGTTGTGGGCTGTGGCATGACTGCTGGTCAGCGCATAGGTGGCAGGTGCGGCGGCGTCATGCCACGTCATCACAGCTTTGAACCTGCACTCAGTTGACAGTTGCATCTACTTCACTGACGTGTGGGCAGTTTGTGACTTACTGCTGGCATGCTAGACATACCATTCCGATGTTGTTGACGCACCATGCTCGCTGCATGCATGTGGTCATCCTGATACGTCATGTACGCCACCGGCACTGCAGGTCATGCGGTAGTCAGCACATGGAGCTGGCTGCGGTGTTGCGGTACATGCAGAAGTGGACCGGTACACCTGACGTTTTACAGTCGTATGCCGACACTCGGTCAGCAGCCACTTCCGGCTGATCAATGCTGAAGCACAGCATGTGCATCAATGAGGGATGGTGAGAATCAACACCATGCACCTGTAGCTGGTGATATCTGGCACTACCTACCCGTCTCTTGACTACCTACCTACAGCTGTCACAGTATGCTGAAAACCACAACTGAATGGCAGGAAAGCGCCCAAACAAAATCGACAAAAGGGACTCCAGCAAGCAGCGACGAAGCGAATCACACCACTGCGCAGAGGAAGGCAAGTCTGAGAACGCGACTCCCAGCAGTGCTTTGCTAGCAGCCCCGCTCACTGCTACAACTGAGGTGCAAAGATGTGGTCTGAGACCTGCACATACAGCTCACAGCGCTGGACAGCTGTCGAGCTGGTGCTCTGCCCAACACCAGCGGCACATGGCACCCCAATGCTGGTCTCAGCTGCATGCTACAAGCGCGCCAAACCCGCCAGTTGCGCACGCAAACTTGCTGGGCAGGTAGGTGGCGGTGTAGCTCCCGGCGGCGCCGGCCTTTGTCACATACGCAAAAGGGCAGTAGTCCGTGGCTGACGTCGCGCTGCCGGCTGCATAGTACATGTAGCTCCGCGAGGGCATGCCGCAGGCAGCCGCTGCCGCAACCACCGAGCTGCTGAGCACTGGGTTGAGCACGTTGGCGACCGTCCCGTCGTTGATCTTGGCAGGCGCCCTGCCAACTGCGGCGCAGATTGTCGCCGCCGACTGGTAGCTGAGCGCCGCCCTGGTGTACAGCGTGACGCCGTTCGAGGTGCAGTAGCCCGCGGCCGTCTGCTGGGCTGGCGTCAGCACCGGTGGCCCTGGCGGCGCTGCGGCTGGGGTTGCTGTTGGGGCTGCGGTGGGCGCTGCCGTCGCTGGTGGCGGCCGCGGTGGCGGCGGCGATGGTGGGGGCCGCGGAGGGGGGCTCGGCGGGGGCGATGGCGGCGGGCGGGGCGGCGGCGGCCGTGGTGGCGGCGGCGACGGCGGGGCCGGCGGAGGAGGGCTCGGCGGCGGTGAAGGCGGCGGGCTCAGCGGCGGAGAAGGCGGCGGAGAAGGCGGCGGGGGAGGAGGAGGGGAAGCGTCCGGCTGGGGCGGAGGCGACTGCAACGGCGCCGCCGTCACTGGCAGCGGCGGCGGCGGCGGCGGAGGGGATGGCGGCGGCAGTGGTGGCGGGGACGAGACGGCCCTGGGAGGGGGGCTGGATGGGGGGCTGGGCGGTTGGCTGGGCGGCGGCAGTGCCGGGGCCGGGAAGGGCGGCGGAGGCCCCACAGTGTCTGCTGCAGCTGCCATCAGGCCCTGGTCCACCATCTGCTGCCGCGTGACGGTCGGCTGGCCGGCCATCACGCCTGCGGTCATGGAGTTGACTGCCAGCGCATGCATGCTGCAGGCGCTGTCCACTGCCAGGTCCAGGGTGGTGAAGTCGTGCAGCGCTGCTTCAGCAATGTTCAGCGTCCCGGCAATCGGCACAGTGTACTTCTTCTTGAACTGCAGTTCACACACGTGACCGTCAGAACGCCCGTTGTGCAGATTGATTTGCGCATGACCTGTGGATCACCAACGCCCAAGGACTTGCGCATAGTGATGTGGCTGCTGGTATCCTCACCAACAGCACGCGTCTGAGGTTGTTAGCACAGTTGGCAGCCTCCTTGGCTGTGCCCCCCAGCGATGTCACGTATGAGGCGTAGGAGGTGCAAGACGTGAAATCACGATAGGCACTGACCTGCAAGTTCACAAAGACACCTCATTTGAAGCACTCACACCAGTACTCACTGAGCTGGACAATTTTCAGGGGTATAGCACGCTGTAGTGCACCAATCTACCACAGCAACAGGACGCGCCCTCACCGTGACGGGCAGTGCAGAGCAGCGGTAAAACCAGCTGCTGGAGGTGCCGGCGGTGACCTGCGTGGTGAAGGTGTCGACATGGCCGATGTTGTTCCCGGCGGTCGTCACCGCGAAGGCCAGCTGGCCGGTGGTCGTGCGCATGCGCAGCGCCGTGCCATAGCGGTCAAAGTTGGCGGCGGCGATCGTGGTGGTGGCGGCGGCGGTCGTGACCGTCACCAGCGTGCCCGCCAGGCGCGCCGTGCTGCCGATCGGGATGACGGTCGCGGCCTTCGTAACTGCCGTGGTCGTTCCAATGAGCGCCTGCAGCACCGCCGTCTTCTCAGCGGAAGCGGGAGCGGCCGTGGGCCTGGATGTGGGCTTTGGCGTCGGCTTTGGCTTTGCGCCGGCGAGCGCCTTCGCCGCGGGCGCGGCTGTGGGCTTGGGCGTGGGCCTGCGTGTTGGTGCTTTGCCCAGCAGCCCCCTCGATCGACGCGCCTGCACAGGCAGCGACTGCAGCCTGTGAGCTTCAGCAGAAAGTGCAGCCAGGATCGTCTGACGGATGCGCGGCACAATGGACTGCTCCGGAGGTTCAAAGCACGTGCGATTCCCACCTGGATGACTGGTTTCTCCAGCCGGTGTGCTGTGTTGTAGCTGCCTGAGGCCACATCCACCTGCAGTTGTCAGTCCCGGCGTCAGACAGACTTGCGCTGAAGTGTTGAGGTCAGGTGCACTGACTCATGATCCGCAGCACGGGCACGCAAAGGACAGAAACCAGCCGTTCTCACTGTTGTGGCTGTCGCTGAGGCTGCGCAAAGCGTCACCAAGACGCCTAGTGCTGCCAGGGCACCCACGAAGTGCATGGTGATGGAGGTGCAGAGGAGCTGTGCACGCCTCAGAGTTGCCAGGCCCTGCGAACCACAACGATGCACGTTCAAGAGACGGGTCCATGCTTGATTGAACAGAGTAGCATGCGTGACAGACGCCCCAGCTGTTGAGATTGACGCGTGACCCACTCTTCAGCCAGCTAACAGTAGCACCTGACGGTACTCTACGATCCAGTCCAAACTTGACCGCGACCACGGCGATAGCTTGTGATTGTGCGAAGTCTTGAAACGAAGCGTGTTTCACGTCTCATAATGCACGACTTGCTGGATGGCACCGCGAATACCCCAGACCGCATGAAGTCAACATGCGCATCATCAGCGCAGTCGAGTGACCAGCGCTCGGTGTTACACGTGAGCTCCTATTTTGGGAGCTGCGGCAAGCTACAATGCACCACTGTCGCAAAGCCACCCGCTAGACCTCGAGGAGCACACTGGCTGGCCACTCCGTGCCGTGACGCATGGCTGTGAGCCCCCGTGCGTGGGTGATTCGTCACACATGGCCCTGATCATGGGTTCCACTGCACCAGCGCAGGTGATCCCAACGCGAAACGTTTGAAGTGCACAGAATGACATAAAAATGCCCTGAGCGCACCTGAAGGCAGTTTAGACGCTGGTATGGCCCGCTGCACTCCTGATTTGTCGAGTTGCAGGCCACCGCGGGCAGCCAGACCACAATGCACGGCAGGCCGTCAACACAGACAGTTGGAAGCCCTTGCTGGTTGAGCGGGGTATGGCCGCATCAGGCTGGAAGTGCGAGCGCTGAGTACTGATGCAGTGCACTCTGTCGGCAGGTAGTTCAAGTCGCAGATCGAGGGGGCCTGGGTGGAGCCCCCGTTTTTGGTCGTAATCACGACCGCCATACTGCAGCCGCCCGCAGGCTTTGTGATCGGCAGCCAACCGGATACAGGCGTTGAGAAGTCATGCTGGTGCAGTCTACAGGTCTCGCTGTGTGAGCTGGGGCTTCAGGGGCGCACAGCACTCTGGCGGGGCTCACGTGCTTCATGCACTTGACGGACACCTGCCAGCTTGACCTGCGCAGCGTTGCACACTTCAGTAAAACATCGGGGCCGCAAGTTTGATAGGCTTATCAGCATTCTGGTCGGTCAGCAGTCGCCGTGGTGACCATCGCAGCTGACGATCAGTGATGTGCACTCAGGCCCTCTGCTGACGCCTGTGACGCACTGGTTGTAGTTTTCAGCAGCGTCGCTGGCACGCAGCTCCGCTGGTCGTCTGGTCAACTGCGACACACGCTTGCAGTAGCTTTCGCACGCGCATCGGCCGCTGCCCTTCGGCCCGGCGACAGCTGCCATGTTTGCAGCGGGATGCCTGCTGGCAGCACTGCTGGCCTGTCTGGCCACGGCGGCAGCGATGGAGACACACGGCCTACTGGTGAGTACGCATGCACAGACCACGTCTTGCAGGGGTTTCGGCGCAGCAGCGGAGGACCGGTGTGCCCATGATGCAGCGTTCCAATTGATCGACACAGGGAGCACAGGGAGCAAGCTGCTGCTCTCTGCTGAGTTGAGACCTGGCAGCAAGCCTCCGTCAGACTCATTTGTGTAACGCATGAATACAATCAGGCCCCCGGCTCCCCTACACGCCTGAGCTTGAATGATCATGATGGCCCTTCGCAGCTGCTGCCGCCCTGCGCCACCTAATGTCAGGCCCCTGTCCGGCCTGCGTGCAGGAGCTGGAGGGCTTCGTGACCGACATACCAAAGGGGGGCATAGTCGCGGGCGCTGAGGCGGTGCCGGCGGGCAATCAGCGCACGGCATCGCAGCAGTCTGTCCTGGGCTGGAAGTCAGGTGCGCTCATGGCGCGCAGCACGAGCTTTGAGCTTCAACATGTAATTCTCAGGCTCATATCAGATTTGATTTGATGGAGTCGTTGTGCACACACCAGACGTCGCAGGTGAGGTGCACATGAGTGCATTGTGTTGGCTGTTGCGGCTTCGGAAAAGTATGGTGGTTCTGCCACCGGTGCATGATGACTGCGTGTTTTTGACTGCAGCTCACTGGCGGGCCATCCGGGACAACACCACCGCGCAGCTGGGGGATGTAACCAGCTCCTTCAGGCAGTTCAAGGCGCGTCAGACCACATAGCCCTATTCAGACTTCTGCGGACAGCGCCTGCGCCGCCTCAGCGTGTCGTATGCACAGTAGGTTAGCCGAAGATGCTGCGAGGGACGACATTGATACTAAGTGCTGATCACGACCATGCAGGCAGCCAGGCAGCGAAAGTACAGGGACACTCGAAAGGAGGCGGTGGCCCAAACCAACTTCCGTAAGAACCTGGAGTTCATCGTCGCTGAGAACGCCAAGGGGACCAACCCCTACGTGCTGGTGAGCGCTTTGTTACCGAACGCTGCAGTACGCTGCTAGACCCGCCCATGACTTGACATTGCATCATCAGCTGCCTGCCGTTATCATGCCGCAACGGCTACTGCACTGCGCACAGACATGATGCACGGTGCTACAGGGCGTCACGAACTTCACGGACCTGAGCTACGAGGACTTTGCGAAGCAGTATCTCATGGCACCGGCGGCTGTGCCATCCGGACTGCGTCGCAAGCAGCGCCGGCGTGGCAGGTGCGCACCCCGCACCCTTCACAACCGCAGTGCGTTGCTGCTGCGACACCCAGAGTGTTGCGGTGTGTGGCGTCACGTTATCAACCATCCTACGAGCTGCATGTCCAGTCAGACTTCTACCTTGGGCATCATAATGGACCCACAGCTCGGTGTGGATCGAGTCAAGGCTCTCGTGGCAAGCAGGAGCCTGATGGCAGAGATGGCGACAGACTATTGCTACATCCACTGGGGCGCAGCAAATCTGAACCCCCTCAACAAGTCCGTCACCTCCTCAGGTCAGCCTGTCTACGCCCACAGCTGATGGCATACTGCACGCCACTCACATTTGACATGGCAAGGCAATGTCACACAGTGGCATTATAGCATTGTTCTCACGAGACGTGTGCTCACTTGTTTCAGTCAAGAACCAGGGCGGGTGCGGCAGCTGCTGGGCCTTTGGCGCCGCGGCCTCGCTGGAGTCCTGGGTGGCTATGCAGAACTACACCCTGGATGGGGGGAACATGATGGACGTCTCCGAGCAGGTGCCCTGTATGGAGATGCCACGCCGTGAAACGTGCCACACAGACAGTAGTGTCAGTACCTGAGGTGCTGCCTACCTCCTGTTGACATGTGTCGCGTCTCCATATCCTCTTACCCTGTCTGCCTGATGTGGCCACATGGTCATGTTGAGCTGTGAGTTGGTGCCACTGGCGGCGCTCTGAGGCGGATTCGTGGGTGCGCAGATGCTGGTGGACTGCTCGTACTCCAACAAGGACGGCTGCTATGGGGGCTGGCCCACCGCCGCCTGGGACTACGTCATCGCCAACAAGGGGCTTGCGCCCGAGGCTGTGAAGCCATACGCCAGGTGCGGCACATACGCAGTGGTGCAATTTTGGCGGCACGGTGTGCATTGCTACTCCTGTGACACAGCATGGTCGACCTCGTGTGTGAGTTCGCGCAGCACTGCTCAACTCCCCGTGCACCGTATTGTCTTGGTGTTGAGGCGAATGCAAGGCTGATGGGGTGTTGCATGCAACGTGTGCAGCGGTTCCACTGGCAAGTGGTCCGGCGGCTGTCCAGCCACCAAAACGCCAAAGGCGCTCGGCACCGGCATCATAAAGGGGTACAACTGGGTCATGCCGCAGAATGACGCGGGCGTCGTGGCGGCGCTCCAAAAGCAGCCCCTGTTCGTGAGCATCCCCTGCCACTCATGACGCACAGTGAATGTCACCGCCTTATGTTGCGCCCTGTTGCAGTGTGTGAATGACCCATTCAATCACACATACTGAAATTGCGAGGCGTCCAGCACCTGCACACCCCATGTCTGACTTCGGTGCAGACTGCCGTTGCGGCGGGACCTGAGTTCCAGAACTATGCAGGTGACCATTGTGTCTCCTCTGTTGCCAAACTAGTCAAGGACACAAACTACAGCTGAAGTTGCTGTTTGGGGTGCTCTGACACGGCTGATTCTACTGCAGGCGGCGCAATTGTTTGCAATGGCACCACGGTGACACATGCCGTGCAGACGATCGGCTGCGGCTACATCCTGCAGAACAACGCGTATGTGCCAGTCTTCATCATCAAAAACCAGTGGTCTCAGTACTGGGTGAGCCGGCATGACCTGTGACACTGCGCAACTGCTCTGCCGCTGCACTTCATTGGTGAATGCTTGTTCTTCCTTTGAAAGCAACAAACCATGTGGTGTGCGCAGGGATATGGGGGGTATGCATATGTGCTCAGAACAAACGAACAGTACGGCAACTGCGCTATTGGCTTTGGCGCGTACACGTTGTCATAGTGGAGACAAGAACACCAAGAGCAGGAAGGATACGGGCAGCCGCTGCACGGGCAGACATACCATGACTCTGATTGGCCCCAAGAACGGCAGACCGCAGACGGCAGACAGGTTCTGCGGCGAATGACTGTGCAATAGCAAAAGCAGGTGTGGCGAACATCATTCCTACGACTGTGCTGGGTATTGCGCCAGGTGCAGTGAACGTAGGTGTCGTGGTGGCGGCAGAGGTGGCGGGTACGAATGGACAAGAGAGCACTCTGGAGTACAATAGTTTACTACTTTCAGGTCCTTCGTTGAACAATTTTTCAGCAGTATCCGTTCATCCCCATCTGCTGCATTTACATGATTCGATCTACAATTGGTTTGCAACACTGCGGCCAGCACTCGGAAACGAAAGGCAGTGGATGGACTGCCAAGTCAGATCCTGCAATCAATTTGGTCTTAGCAAGCAGATTACCTGAGCCGTCACATGATATTGCAGAAGTTTGTTGCACAACACTCGCCCCTTGCGTATCTCCGTAAAGCACGCCTGCTCGCTTGATGCCGCCAACGAAAGCCCTTGCATGCCTCTGGGCATGCGAGGCTGCTCTACCAACACCCGTGCTGCTCCCTAGGGTATGTACAGAGTGCATGAAGCGCACACCAGCACTCGTCAGCCGGTCAGGTTCGTGATGTCCGGCACAACCAGCAGCTGCTGCCGCTCATGGTGGTGCTGCCTGCTCCTCAAATCTCCTCTCTCCCCATGCCCTTGCATCCCAGACCGCCCTCAGCCCGCCAGGTTGGTGATGTCGCGCACCACCAGCAGCAGCCCGGCGCCCATGAGCAGCAGCAGGCCGGAGGCCATGATGGTCTGCTCCACCACCTGCGGCACCAGGGATCAGGGGTTGACACAGAATGATGATCTTCGAAGCAGCGACATGCGCTGCCCGGCACGAAGCGCACCGCCTGCATGCCGCAGGGTCGGAAGGCTGGCGACACACCGTCGTCGCGGATTGACAAGCCTCGCACTCAACAGCGATGGGGCAGCGGCGTTGTCAGAGAACAGCCCACAACCCTGCTTGCGACAGACTGTCCTTGTGCCCACGCCACAGGTGGTGCATGCCAGTTGTGTCAGCAACAGCAGTGTGGTGCAGGTGTGGAGGTGACAAGAGGCATGACGAAGTCCCTAGGGGGCGGGCCCCGCACCTGGTCCAGCTTCTTCCGGCGCACGGCCTCCAGGGCCAGCAGCGCCAGGTAGCCGCCGTCCAGCGCCGGCAGCGGCAGCGCGTTCACCACCTGCAGCCGCAGCAACACCACGCTGTGTGTGCTCCGTAATGCACCTGCTTGGGGCAATTGCCTGGCTGAACACATGACCACGGCAGCCGTGCTCGCGGTGCAGCGTCCACCCTTCAGCACAGGGTGCAGCTGCAGTCCGTATGCTCGTCAGATCCAGCCGAGGCCGATCAACGACATGATGCAGAGGGCAGGATACACCAGCGACCCGCCGGCAGTCGCCACCCCAAGCGTTGCACAGCTCAAGGGTGCGGTCAGCGGCACCGGACTTGAGATCCACTCACCGCAAGGTTGAGGTTGACGAGGGCGGCGAACTGGTACAGCCCCGAGGTGTCTGTCCGCGCCACCTCAGCGCCCACGTTCACAATCGCCACCGGGCCGCTGATCTTGTCCTGGACCGCCCCAAAGTTGAACACGATCTGCTGCAGTCCTGCAGGTCAGAAGACAGCACAAGTTGTCAAGACTTTGTCAATATGGGAAGTGAACACTCTGTGTGGGAGAAGCCGATGTGACAAGGCATGCCCAGAGTCGACATCGTCACATTTCTAACGCTCGCACCTGACGTGATCTGGTTGGTCAGCCGCCCAAACTCTCTGCCCGCCAGGCTGAGCGCCTCCAGGGGACCCTTGGCAAAGGCGCGCACCACCTGCAGCAGCAGCCCCACCAGCTCGCACAGGATCTGACGCACACTGGCATTGGATGCCAGCAAGCCAAGACCCGGACAAGGCCCTTGCTGCACCACTGAGCGGCACCCCCACACAGTGAGCAGCAGCAGCAGCAGCAGCAGCAGCAGCAGCTGGTGGCAGGCGCGACGGGCGTCGTGAGCGCTGCTGCACCCAAGCTTTGGTCGCGTGGACGGCAGCAGACCGGGCGCGGGTCACCTTGGCGTTGGCGCCCAGCTTGACGCCGATGACGCCGCCGTTGTCGCGGGGCGCCAGGTCCGGCGTCACCGGCAGCGGGAAGGGCTTGGCGTCCAGGCCGCGCTGGATGGTCAGCGTCACCTCCCGCCCCGGGTTGTCCGTGCGGCAACCCAGCAACGCCCTCGTCAGGTCCGTTTACTGACGTTTCTGAGCTGCCTGCTATGTGTCCAGTGCAGCAGGTCGCAACCAGGAAGCTGCCCGCCCCAATGTTGGTGCCTGGGCAGCCAGTCTCTTGAGAAAAGGCAGCGCGCACACACGCAGACACGCTCGCACAGGACGCGCCACGCGGCAGCGGCGCACCTGATGACGTCGACGACGCGGCGCACGGAGGCGGCGGACGGCGCGAGCGCCTCGCCATTGATGCCCAGGATGATGTCCCCGTCCTGCACGCCGGCCCGGTACGCCGCACCCGCCTTGACGACCTGCGGCGCCAGCACGCCCGGCAGGAAGTCCAGCGACGGCGTGCCGACTGTCGTGATCTGCGATTTACGAACGGACCGCACGTCTGCGAGTGTGACTGAGCCTGAAGTCACGGCTCAGCAAATAGCATGGCAGTCTGCACTGACTTGAGCAGCCCCACTGGAGGACTCGCCACTGCATCGTCAATACACCTCGCTTCCACACACAGGTTCCCAGATGTAAGCGGGATACCCCCGACTATGCAGGCGCGGAAGGGTCTGGGTGCACACGAGAACCAGGGTGCGGGGTGGCAGGCAGCACCTGCGTCAGCAGCACGGAGTACGCCAGGACGATGTTGGCGATGATGCCGGCGGAGATGACGAGGGCGCGCTGGCCGACGGGCCGGTTGCGCAGCAGGTCCGGGTCGTCCTTGGCGTAGGGGCTGTCGGGGTCGTCGTCGGGGAAGCCCACGTACCCGCCCAGCGGGATCGCACGCAGCGAGTACTCCACCTCCTTGCCCTGTGGCACGCGCAGGCACAGCCGCTTCAGCTGCTGGGCACAGCCGCCAGGGGATGCTCAAAAGTCTGAGGAAGCTGGACACACTACAGTGCATGGACAACTGCGACCTTGCCGACGTTGACGGGTACATGTGAACACGAGCACCGCCTCAGGGTCAAGTAAGAGGGGGTTGACGCACCTTCCAGGACAGCAGCGAGGGGCCGAAGCCGACGCTGAACTTGGACACGTGGATGCCCTGGGCGCGCGCGGCGACAAAGTGCCCCAGCTCGTGGAACGCCACGATGGCCGCCAGCACCCCGATCGCCTGCGCCGTCGAGCTCGGACCCGAGACGTCGAAGCCGGTGCCTGCAGTGGAGATGAGAATCAGGCGCTGCACAACATCACCTCCTCGGTGGAGACTGGAAGCTGCGCAGGTTCTGAGGGCTGGCGGCAGTACTCCGCAGGCCCATCGTGCTCATCGCGCTCAAAGAGCAGGCCAGCGTCACCTAGCACGCCGGCCAGGAGGCCAGCACCCAGCGGCGCCTGCAACCGGCGGATGAGGCCGGGCGCTGGGCGCGGCTGCGGGGCGGCTGCTGCCTCCAGCTGCGCCTCTGGCTGAGGGTCTGCCAGCTGCGGTGTGGCCTCCGAGTGCTGCACGCCTGGGATGCCGCAAAACAGCAACAGGTCAGCGGCTTTATGCAAGCTCATCCACAGCGGCATGCAGCACCGCACGACAGCATTTCCCAGCCAGGTCACGTCGCTGACCTTCAAGCAGCTGTGGACCCGATGACCCGGTGTGCTGTGGGCTGTCCTCCTTCGTCGGGGCACGGGACCGGCAGGAGAGCATCGGCCGCCTGCACTGCTGTCTGACCAGCATGCTGCGGCAGGGCAAGATGCATGCATGGTTGGCTGCTCGCAGGGCGGTGCCCCTGATATCGAGTGGCTTCATCGTCATACGCTGTCCCGCGTGCTGCTGCATGCTCTGCGTTCTGCTCAGCATCCTGCACACGCTGTGCAGCTCACTGTGCTGCAGAGCTCGAACACGTCGACAAGAAGTGACACCACCGAGGAAGCAAGAGGGTCTGTCACAGGTCTAGGGTACAAAAATCAGATGGCAGCCGTCTGCATACGCAATCTGCTATGCTGCGCTGTCGAACGACCCTTCCCGGGTGAACAATGCAGCCACAGAGGAGGAAACAGGTAGCGTTGTTGACAGGCCAGCGGGGCTGCGCGAGGGTTCCGTGGTAACGAAGCCGAGTTATGTGCCAACCAGTTGCAAGCCGAGTGTACGCCTCTGCCGCAAATCATGCACGTTGCAACGTGCAAACTGGGGGAGGGCAGCCTGCAAATACTCAGCGACCCTGCACTGAGCGGTGTCAGCAGTGGATCAGTCTTCCCAATTTGTGCAAGTTTCACGCCGAGCTGGTTGCGCTAAACTACTCACTGTTCAAGTTGGCAGTCGAACCGGCGAACGCTATCGTGGGGGCTGCACAACTGACGTGTCCAACATTGACATATCGCTCTCAGAATCACGTCCATTGCCTGCAAGTTGGTGTTCTGGTCGCATCACCGCAGGGAAACAGTGAGCACTCTCAAGCAGCGTGGAGGGCATCGTGCACAGGCAGGGCAACACCACAGACATGCTTCGCAGGCCTTGCAGCGCCTGCTGCCAGCATGCCGCCCCAGCATGCCGTGCGCACGTGCCCAGCGCTGCCAGCTCCAGAGCCACGCAGCTTGTGCTGCCGCACAGGCAGCGGCGGCGACATGGCTTCATGCACCTGCGGTGGGACCCTGTTGGCTGTGTCCTTTGACGGCATGCGCCAGCTGCAGGCGATCACGGCGCAGTCGATCACTATTCTGCGCTCGGATGCAGGTTCGATCCCCTGCGCCTGGCACGGTGCAGCAGCACAGCCTCGGCAGCCGATGGATTGGACGCTGGGCAGCCTGGCGGCAGCGGCAGCGGCAGGAGCAGTGGCGACGGCAGCGGCAACAGCCAGCCACCGGCGCAACAACCGTCAGCAGCAGCGTGAGTCGGCAAGTGCAGTCTGCCTGGTGCCATTGTGCCGTCAGTGCTGTGCATCCGCTGCTGATGTCCCTGGGCGCATGATGCAGGCGAACACAGGAGCAGATTGAGAGCGAGGCCCTGCCAGAGAGCTTCTGCATCATCGAGAGCCGTGACTCTGTAAAGGTCCGTGCGGAGTGGACATTGCGCAGCAAACAACCGACACGCATGCATCCATGCTGTGCAAGGTGTGGCTGTCGGTCCTGCGGTTCCTCGCCACCTGTCAGGGACACACGATTTGACTGGCTGTGGCGCGGCGTGCAGAACTTTGCAAAGATGCAACTCAGCGAGATTGAGGACAACATCGTGTCGCGCCGCAACCGCATCTTCCTGCTCATGGAGGAGGTCCGCCGCCTCCGCATCCAGCGCCGCCTCAAGGTGGAGGCCCCCGCCCAGATGCCCCTTAAAGTCATCCAAAGGGAATGACCGAAGGAGCTGCACTGCACCTACCAAATGCATGATGGCCTCTGAATCTGCACCCAGTACATCGGCTTCGCCAGTTGGTGCTGTGTAGTCTTGGAGCCTCCGCCTATGGGATGAGACACTCGGTTCACCCACCAAGTTAGTCTCCACTCCACCACAGACTGATGTCGAGTCGTCAGACTGGGTGCCAGAGGAGAAGTTCGACTCGGCGATCCCCTGGCTGCCGCCCATCACAGAGGACACCATCGCGGTGAGTGCACACACACCCTCCAGTACTCCATGCACTGTCAGGCTATTCAGCCACCCTGTGCATGCCACCTGCATGCATATGTCTAGTGTTGACAAGGTGGTCAGCAGCATCACATGCGCCACCGTCAGGCACATGTGTCAGGCGCCGACCCCTGTGGCTATCTTATTGCATGGTGCTGACTGGCCCGGGCACGATGTGTCACAGGACTACTGGCGCTTCTACCTGGTGACGGTGGCGCTGATCATCCTGTTCGGCGGGCTGCTGGCCCCGATCCTAGAGGTCAAGCTCGGCGTTGGCGGTGCGTGATGCCCCTCCCCAAGTGCTGCCGCCGCCATGCAGCTTGCGGATGTCAGACCATACACATCTCTGGCCGCGCACAGTCGCTTCAGTCACTGTAGTCCTGCGCCGGGAGGGTGCAACGGTGTGGCTCAGTCTGGCTTGAAAGGAAGCGACGGCCAGGCTGCTGAGGCGCGGCTCGCCTGGGGCTCGCAGGCCAGAGCTACCGGGACTTCATCGGCACGATGCACCTGCCGGGGCAGCTGGCGGCGGTGGACCCCATCGTGGCGTCCTTCTGCGGCGGCGCGGTGGGCGTGCTGTCCACGCTCATGGTGGTGGAGGCCAACAATGCCAGCCAGCAGGCCAAGCGCCGCTGCTTCTACTGCCAGGTGTGCTCATCGGAGCGCTGGGCGCCAGTGGCTAACACCTGCCGTGGCGCTGCAGCTGGCAGCCAGCTGGAAATCCCACAGGCTGCAGGCCACCTTCTGCTGTATGTTACAGCCTGATGCAGTTGCCGGGGTGCCTGGCGATTGTTTTGGTCATGCTGGTGGCGGTTGAGATCTGGGCCAGACGCAGCGAGCAGCGCCAGAGGAGAACTCCCCACCGCGCCGACTTCTGTATGCAGGGCTCCGGCTACCTGACGTGCGGCGCGTGCGTGGGCAGCGGTGCGGGGGAGGAGGGCGGCGGCTGCAACCTGTGCTCCGGCACGGGCAAGGTCATGTGCACCGCCTGCCTGTGCACAGGTGCGGTACTTTGGGCGCTCACAACCAGCATTGGGTGGCAGTCATCTGTGGAAATGTGCCTCTCACACACTCGCCAGCACTGAAACAGCTGCCGAAGTGCCTGCAGGAAGACATTTCGTGACGGAGCATGATGTGCGCATCGACCCCTTCGACTGATGAAAGGAAAAAAAGCAAAAGGCGAGAACCGGAAAATATTTTGCCTTTCGATAATTGCCTTTCAACTGCCTTTCAAGCTTCTGCAGCAAAACTTTTGTCCCGGCCCCTGTTAAGATTGAGCTGCAAGCACCTGCGTTCTGCCCGCCAACAGGTTCGGCTGGTGCCGGTGCCGACGCGCATCCTGTCGACGCCGCTGCCACACATATGGATGGGCTGCCGATCGTCCTCGCTGCCGGTTGCCAAATGTGGATCAAGTTCGTTCAGCTTACTGGGGAGCGAGGGACGACCGCAGGAACGGCAAGAATGATGATCGATGACGTTTTCGAACAATGCGATTTTGGCAGGCACACAGCATTGTTGAAGTTGGTTGTGTTGTCATGCCAAATTACCCCTGTTGCAGATTTACAGTCCGGTATTCCAATAACGCTCAAGCCCGCTGAAGGTTGTCAAAACTTGTAAAGCATACGGAGGATGCATAAGTACAAGCATGTGGAAAATACCGCTTACCGTCGGCAGCAAGCAAAGATACCAGTCAAACAATATGGCTGCACTGCTAAACCAGGAAAAACCCAGTGCCCATTGCAAAGTGTGCAGGGCAAGAGTGTCATCGCCCATGTCCACGTAAGAATATTCGATTATGTTCTCACAAAAGGCCTGGCAGGCTACAAGCTGGACTGCATTGGCGCTCTGGAGGCCCTGGTCGCAGCAGCAGCTGTTCAGCAGATTGTGATCTTCTCTGGACGCACGCCAGCAGTTACCACGCTTCGCTTCGCGCTAGCAGCACGGCGCACATGGCCGGCTGCCCAAGCTGCCCGTTGTGAGTCTCTGCTGTACCAAAAGATGAAACAGGGCCAGCGGCGGCACCCAGGGATCGCATGGATCACACTCCCCAGATCAGCGCTGGGTCATGGCGCCGACGACGCCCGCCTCGCCCTGCATGACGCCCGCGCGGATCTGGGCGGCCACATCCGACACGCCCGCCGGCGTGTGCGGCAGGAACACCGTGTTGGTCCGGCCGTTTGCGCCCAGCTCCTGTGTTGATATGGACACTTGTCAGATCATGATAGATCACCGGAGAGGGTCAGCACCACTAAACCATTGTGCTACTCGACACAAAGCAAATGTTGATTGAATCGGAAGCTGGCAGGGAATATGGTATCCCAAAATTGGCATCCCTTGCTTCTGTGATCACCTTGAGTGTATCGAAGTACCTATGAGGACATGAGGAGCGACAAGGTCAGCAAACCCAACAAGGCGTAAAAGCTTTGACAGCATGTTACACATGCAAAGGGTTGCACGTGATCAAACTGCTGCACTGTACTTACTGTGTGACAAGCAGCAGCGAGAGCACATCGTTGCTGCAAAGATTAAACACGTAAACGTCAGCACAGAGGTGAAAGCTACGATGATGTCAAACTGCTGAAACCATGAGATCCTGTAGTCACAGGAAAAAGTGGTCTGGCACTGCAGCCGCTATGCATCTCACCTTGAGATGTCGTTGACCTGCTCTGAGAACTGCACCACACTCTCGCGCAGGCCATTGACGATCGCCTGCCGCTGCCGCGCAATACCCTGCACCACACATCAGCAGCAGTACTGAGCAGGAGGCAGCAAGCACAGCAATCGCTTACTTGCACCTCCCATGGCACATTGTTGTACACGTGCCCAGCCCTGCAGGAACTGCACGCCGGTACAACAATGGTGAGGCTGGTCTCTGGCCGCCGTGCACCCACCTGGCCCTGCAGGAACTTGGCCTCGGCGTCGGCCTCAGCAGCCTTGACCACGTTGATCTTGGCTGCCTCGGCCTTCTCCACCGCCGCCACCCTGCGTGATGACCAGATGTGGGTTGACTGCATACATATCAGCACGCCTTCGACCCAGAAGCTCCGTGTCATACAGCTGACGCATGTGACCGAATGGACAGTGGTTGACACGCGCATGCATTGCCAGCACCAATGGCACGCATGCCACTGCCGGCAACACACGACTTCGGTACTGGCACGAGCGGTATTGGGATCAAGGTGCATTACCTGAGGCGCGAGGCGGCGTTGATCTCATTCATGGCGTTGCGGACCTTCTGGTCGGGCAGGATGTCGGTGACCAGCACCTGAACAATGGAGTAGCCGTACGACGACATGGCCTTGCTCTGCACGTAACCCGGAACACCAGAAAGTCAGAGAATGCCTCCAAGGACGACACAAGATGCACTGCCGAGTCAGACAAGGTGTGCAGCAGTGCCCTTGAACAAGAGCAGCAGCTGCAGGAACAAGCCAGGGTGATGCCAGACAACATCCCATGCTGACAGACCACACGCATATGTCAGACGCACCAGCTCCTCCTTGACAGAGGTTGCAATCTCCTCCTTGGCTGTGAACACGTCGTCCAGCAGCATGTGCGGCACGTTACTCCTTACGTTGTCGAACACTGCGAGGGACAGAGGTGAGATGGTCAGGATAAACGGCTGAAAGAGTCACCATCTCCCGGCAGTCCCAGGAGTAGACCTGCACAATGCAGCGCACACACGTCCTGCATCTCACCATAGCTTGTGATCTGTGTCCGAGAGTCGGTCAGCTTGTAGAAGGCATCGTACACAGCCTCCTTCACCACCTGGTACTGCACTGACACCTGCGCATGGCAACACCAGCCGTCTGCAAAGAGAACCTCGGGCACGGCTCTCACCCAACCGAGCGGCAACACACCTGACATGACATGACATGCCACACCAAAACGGCCGACAGCAAACCATGCAAGCTCGGCACCTGCAGCTGCACGAAGACGTTGTCCTTGGTCTTCGTGTCGCACAGGACGTCCAGCTGCTGCACCCGCAGGCTGACCTTGCCCCGCACGGCGTACCCCAGGCAACAGCAGACGCAGTTGAAACCTGCGACGCCGCAGACGACACCATTATTGAGAAGCTCACTGAGCCCTCGAGCACTGCATAGGATAGCGCCTCGGAACACTTCGAGGCTGCACAGCAGAAAGCGGGCCGGCAGCACGCACCAGGCTGCGCAATGCGGTTGAACTTGCCAAACTGCTCAACTACGGCCAGGTTGGCCTGGTCCACGCAGGTGAAGAACATGGTGGCGAACCTGCAAACCAAGACAACAGGGGCGGTCGCCTCAGCAGCACACATGTTAGGCCATGAACATGTACTGGGTCTACAGAATAGCGCAGCCCCCACACCCACGCCACCGACGCTATAACCCCGCAATCGTGTCCCCCTCTCAAGGTGACATCCTAGTGTGCTTCATGGTCGGACGTCGACATCACAATGGCACACCAACTAGGCAAACACGCTGAGGCGGCCGAGGACCTACAGTGCACGTGTCGGAGTTTCGCAAGAACTGATGCCGCACTGTTAAGACGTGGTTAGGTGTACTTAGTCTCTACAGCATGGCTATCCGGGCTTGCTCGATCGTTTCGCGGAAGCAAAACGAGAGCTGCGAGCCCCTGTGACGTGTTCAAACGGCCTCGGGCTGTGACCAGGTGCCTTGCAGCGCGCATAAGCGGCCCCACAGCGGCAGACGCAAGATTGACAGGATGTGGGCTCCTGTTTTACAAACACTACAGCATTCGTGCACCAAGAATGCCCCCACCTTCTGACAGCGAGGGAAACGGATGTTGCTGGACTCTTTGCCGCTACCACCAACTCTGGACGCTTGACGAAGACGGACTTGTGCTTGCGTGGAGATGTTGATGCGCTGATTCGACACAGACGCTGCACTTGGAGTTGACAAGCGGGACGAGGTGCATCGGAGAGGTGACTCTGCGGCACGATTGAGTGTATGACGCGATCCGATGAGAGGGTGTGAAAGGGGTGCCTTCACTATGATAGGGGCGTGCCAGTGGCTCCGGCTCACAACCAGGGAACCAGCCAGGTGGTGGCAGTCAGACGTGTTGCCAAACCTCCATGGCAGCCACACGCTTCACCTCAACTGTCGTGTCTGCATCCACTTCAACAGATCAAATATGCATCCTTAGATACTTCCCAATGTTCTCAAGCATGTACACTTCGATTCCTACCCTCTGGCGGCATTGCCAGCCGATAAAACTGCACATGCCGCAACAATACAGGTGTACGTCTGATATGCACTCCTGCACCTGCTTCGATCTTCGTAAAGCGCCAACCCATACTTCGCAGGTCCTTCATGCCACCCGTACTTCATGCTGCAAACTGGAATCCGTTTCGACTTCCAGACCAGCGCCGCTCTGGACGCGGCCGCGTTAACTGTCAACCAAGCACTGCGCGCATCGCTCATGGCTCCTATACATCTGTGGCAGGCGCCTCTGTCGTCGAAGCTCCTGCAGCGGTTTCAGGCCGCGCAGTGGCTTCTGGCTTTGCTGCAACATCCGCTGCACGTGCCTCATCCTGAGCAACATTGCCAGGCTGTGCAGAAGTCGTATCATCAGCTGCTGGCGCCTCCGTCACCACTGGCACCTTCGCAGCTGCCGGCGCTGCAGCGACTGCCGGCGGCGGCTTTGCGGCTGTCTTGGCCACCGGCTGTGGCGGCAGCGGCAGTGCCAGCGGGCAGCCCGAAGTGGCCGCCGCTCGCGCCAGCAGCAGCGTCGCCATCATGCGGCTCGCCCACTGCACCACCTCCGGCTGCTTCACTGCGGTCGCCTTGCGTGCCAGCGGCTTGCGCGCCACGCCCGGCAGCGCGGACAGGTCCTCCATGCCCCGGTACTTGGTGCTCTTGGGCACGGTGGACAGGCCATTCATGCCAGGTCCGGGCTGCGGCTCGAGCGACGGCCCGGCAGCGCAGGTGCGCTTGCGCTTTGGCACATGTACCTCCTGCGGCGGCAGCGGGGCGCCCTGCGGCCGTGCTTGTGCGAGGGCAGCGTGCTGCGCCGCGGACAGCCCGCCAACGCCACCCAGCGGCAGGTGCAGGCCGGCGGGCCCGAAGGCGAGCGCCATGGCGGCGGCCGAGTCGTCGGTGTCCTGCGAGCCGCGCCGCATGTTCGATGGCCTGCCGCCAGCCGCGTGCTGCTGCGCGGCCGCCATCTGCTGCAGCTGCTGCATCTGCAGCGCCGCCACCGCCGCGGAGCCGCCGGCGGCCCACCCCACGGCGGCGGCATCGCTGCAGGGGGGCCCGCCGCCGAAGCGCTGCTTCTTGAAGCGCTCCATCGCAGAGTTGCCGCTGTCGGAGGTAGTGGGCGAGCCGCCGGAGATGTCCGAGGGGGTGCCAGACCCCTTGGATCCGCCGATGGCGTGGCCGTTGGCGGCAGCGAAAGCCGCGGCCCGGATGTCCTCGCCGCCGCTGCGGCCGACGGCGGTGAAGGCCGAGCCGCTGTACTGCTTCGCGAGGCCGTTTCCGTTGGTGTTGCCGTTGTGGCCGTGCTGCCCGCCACCCTGCTGCTGCTGCTGCTGGAACGCCAGCAGCGCCAGCAGCTGCTGCTGCATCGCCTGCGGGTCCATGTTGGCCAGCTGCGGGCCGCCCTGGGGCTGCTGGCCATCCTGCGAGCCGTCGCCCTGGTTGCTGTTCCAGAACATGCCGCCCAGCGGCATCTCATACCTGTGTGGGACAGCAGGACGCATTGTCACTTCACAGGCGTGCTGGCAAGGAGCAGCAGAGGTATGCGAGCAGAGCATACCGCCAGCTGAGCAGCAGCACAGCAGCACAGATGACCATGCACATGATCAGCAGCATGCACACACAAAATTACGGCTTACCTGCGGCGGTTAGCAGCCGCCTGCTGCGCTGCGGCCTTCCGCTTTTTGTAGCGTGTGGAGCGGGCCTCCGCCTCGCACATCTTGCACCAGCCGCGGAGCCCATCGCCACGGGAGGTGTCGGCCGAGAACTCCACGCACGGCTTCATCGACTGCACACAAACAGCTGCACTGTTCAGGCAGTGCACGCACAGCAAGCTCAAACCCTTTGCAAGAAGCCGGTCTCGCCTGATGCAAGATCGTGGCGGCATGTGTGCCTCGTACCTGGCAGTGACCACACTTCTTGATGCCGCTGCGGTCCGGCGGGTAGGTGGCCCGGCCGCCAAAGCGGCCGCGGCCCTGGCCGCCCTGCTGCTGTGACATGAAGGACTGCTGCTGCAGCTGCGCATACGCCGCAGCGATGGCGGCGGGATCTGGGGCACCGTTGGCGCCGAACAGCCCCGGCATGAAGGGCATGCCGTTGCCGCCGGGCATCATGCCGTTCCAGGTGCCGCTGCCCATGTCGGGCTCGCTCCGCGACATGACCGGAGGCTGCCTCAGGTAACCCGCCCACGAAAAGGTGGCCACCTGGCGGCAAGGACAACAACGTCAGACGTCCTGAGCATACAAGCAACACGAGGCAGTCGCTTGAGACCCTGTCAGGGTGTTGTAGCCGGTGCGGACTGCTGGCAAGTGGCTGACTCCACCCGCTGGCCCGGTGACAAAGCTCCGCCAACGCACGTAGGCGGCAGCTGTGGGGCCTGCCTACAATGCACGGGCGCCAACGGAAGCGCTGGTGTCGTGCTTGGCTCTGCTTGGCAGGGTCTGAGCGACCGGGGCTGTGTGCCAAAAAGGGTGTCGTGCTACGCACTCGAGCACTGGACGGAGCGCCCAACCGCGTGCCTTCCAACACGGTCAGCAGCGCGTTCAGGGCCCAATACTGCCACATCCGCTCAGGCTTGGGCCCTCAACGCCACTGGGAGTCGGCGATCGGCAGCCGGTGACCACAGGCGCCGCCGCGGGCCGCGTCCCCCAAAAGGGTCTCCCCAACAACGTGGTGAGGACGGCAGGACGGCAGCAGGAAACGGCCCGCCGGCCCGCAGACAGGGTGTGGCAGTGCTACTGACATGCACTAGGGTGCGTACTGCGGCTGGCGAGCGGCCGGTCTCACCTCACAGCCCCGGCAGCAGGTCCGGGTCCTGATGTACTCTCAGGCTCCCGGGGTGGCTGGGTTCGCTGGTCGCAAAGCTTCCACCGTCCAAGGGTGCAGGTAGGCCATGCGCCGGTACCCTGAGACGGGCGCTGCCGCCGGTGGCTGCGGGCCGTGGATGATGCCCCGTGCAGGGTGCCTCGCACACGGCACGCGCTGCACTGGGGAATATCATGCGGAGCAGATTCCCGCGTGTTATGTCATCACTGAGTCACTTTGGGCGACGTTGGAGGTTTGCAAAAGCCACCCTGTGGCGTATCCTTCCCAGGCCCTCTCTCAGGACTTCAGCACTTGATTGATTGATCTAAGCACAAAGCATGACAGCCGTCGAATTACTCGCACGCAGATAGCGATGCAGCATGGTATTTGTGTGTGGGGTGTCCGCGTGACGTCGGCAGCCGGAACTTCAATCCTGCACAATTCTGGAATTCCATGAGTCTCATGCGAAACTGAGAAGCAGGCAGGTTGGGCAGGTGACGAAGCAAAAGCATGCTTGATGATGCCATCCTCATATGCGCAGGACATCTCATGCTGTGTACAAGAAGCCCGCCTTGAATGCCAGGACCATCGTCCCCATGCAGGCAGAGCACACATCAGCATGCCGCTGCGGGGTGACGACACGGCGGCTTGTGCTATGCAGATGCATGCAGATTCGTGACGCATCAGGGTACGGCATCGCGGTCTCGTGCCGCCATGTCGAGGGTGGATGCAGCCCGCGACGTCCTGCGGCAGATGCTGCTGACCGATGCGCAGCCCGCGGTGCGCAAGGCGGCCATGGCAGCCGGCGTGCTGGTGGTCCTGGGCGCCAGCGAGGCGTACAGCGGCTCTGTCTCACGTACCCTTCGCTCGATCCGCAGGCACGCCGCCTTGACACTGCTCACGGCTTGCATATGGCAAGGGCTGGGAGCATATAACCATCCAAGCCAACATCGTCTGACTACTTGCTGGCTACCTTAATCAGGGCAATCCAGGCGGCTTTGGCGGCGTGGATCGAGGAGCAGAGTGGTCTCAGCCTGCTCACGCCGGAAGGTGAGAGCATGCCGAGCATGCAGTGACTCATGCAGGCGGAACTCATACAGCATCTGCATCCTGACCTTTGCGCATGCACTTCAGCAAGCGACCTATCTGCAACTTGCTGCTGCTGTGCCCCATGCAGGGACGCTGCCATTGGAGAAGGCTCCAGGCACGGCGCTGGCGTGGGAGACGCTGTCGGCACAGGACAAGGCCAGGCGCCCAGGGCATGCCGTCACGGATGCCAAGCGTAAGCGCTTTGGCGGTTGCGCTCATTCTGACGCCATCTGCTGTGCACACGTTTCTTGCCTGCGTGCAAGCATGCTGTGTTTCCGTGCCGCACGCGCCATACACTCATAACCCAACCATGTTTTCTGTGGCTGCAGCGGATGGCACGGCAGGCAGCAGTCCACAGGCGGAGGCGCGGCCGCGAGCGCAGTCCTGCTCCTATGATAGCAGCGACTCATCGGACACCGGGCACATCAACTTCTTTGCGTGAGTGCTGCTCCTGCCAGGCGTTCTCGCATGGGCCGTGACCTCAGCCGTGGCCTTTGCAAAGCTGTCACACATGTACCTGCAGGACGACCAAATTCTTTGCATGCTTGGACCTCAAGGAGTCCCAAGAGCTGTACGAGGCCTCCCAGCTGGTGAGCCTGCCCATATCAGCATGAGTGCATCACGACCGAGATCATGGGGCTGCGACAATCTGCCAACAGCATTGCCATTGGGAAAGCCGACCACTGGATGGCCGATGCAGAAACGTGTTCATCGTGCCTGTATAGGTCGCTCTTGAGCCGCATGAGACGCTGTTCGAGACGGGCGACAGCTCGGAGGGGGGCATCTACATCGTGGTGGAGGGTGCCCTGGGTGTGTTCCTGGGGGGCGCCGATGGTGCAACACGCCACACCAACACGCTGCACCCCGGCGAGTCAGTCGGCGACCTGGATGTGCTCGACGGTGAGTCCCGACGACGATGAGCTGCCGTACGCTGGTGCAGCGGCATCAGTGCATGTCTGTGCCCTTTCAGTTGGTGCAAAGCGCCAGACATCTCACTGACCATCATGTAGATCTGCTGGCACAACGATCATGACACCTGCTGGCACCTCCCTGCAGACGCGCCGCGCAGCCTCACCTGCATGGCCATGGACGAGGGCGCGCTGCTGGTGCAAATCTCCCAGAGCCTGTTCCTGGGGTTCATCGCCTCTAGGCCTCGCACGCTGCAGATCTACCTGCAGAAGGTGATGTTATGGACCCTGCAGTGTGGCTGAACATGTTTCAACCAACAGCGGCGCCACATGCCATGCCACACTTGTGCTGGGCATCATGTCCCGTGGCTTTGAATGCTCACCTTTGGGTGCACAAACACCTGCAGGCGATGGCACGGCTGTGGCGTGTGGCACACTTCGTGCTGAACGACTTTCTGGACATGCCGCCGCCAAACCCCGCGGCCACTCAGCAGCCGACCACTGGGGAGGATCGTGCCAACAGTGCCTGGGGTCAGCAGCAGGAGCAGCCGTCGTTTGCCGGTTGGCCAGCCAACTTGACGACGTGTATGCAGCAGCTCTCCTATGGTTCAGAAGTTCAGTCCCTTCTGGGAGACTGTTACTACCCACATCACCTGCAGCATGATGGCTTGCTTGCTGTGGCCACAGGTGCAAATCAGGGTGCACGCAAGCACAGTGCACAGGTCAGCCACAACAGCAGTGCATGGAGCATCGGCCAGGGTCTGGGCGTCGCCGCCTCGCCTTTCAGCCAGGTGCGCATCCGCCTGAACCGTGATGCTAGTGCTGATGCTGTGTTGGTCAGGGTAGCAGGGCAGCACCGATTTGCCGAGTAAGCGGCGCGTTCAGTCGTGGGCAAACGTGCGACACCATCCCCCAGCACTCATGTGAATGGGAACCAGAACGCTGCAGCTATTGGTGCACCCATTCCTGGGCGTCAGATCATGCTCTCCAGTGACAGACGGTGGCCTGGTGCAGGTGCCGGAGAACATGGCGGCGGTGCTGCAGCCCACGGCATCGGCCGGCAGCGGGGGCGTGGGCGAGGCCGTCATCGAGGCCCGGCGCGCGCTGCGCAGCGTGCAGGACGTCATGCACAGCGTGGTGGAGTCCGCACAGGTACCTGCGCATGCGCGTTATGCACATCGAGGTCTCCTGTGCTCGGCAGAAGTTTTCCCAACATAGATCGTGACTACATGCGTTGTCGAGGCATGATATGGCCGCAGCGCATGGCTGACGAAGGATCTGTTTGACCCCACAGCAAGCGCTGGAAAACGTGGAGCAGATGTCGGCTGCGCGGCCCGACGGCAACATGCCGCCGCCCTCGCCGGGACAGCAGCTGGACGGCCCCGAGATGCTGGTCCAGCACGTGAGAGATGGGCTTGCCATTCCGCCCCAGCAGCGGCAGTCACCGTAGTACAGGCTGCGAAGCTGGGGCCCATCTTTGGAAGCGTCACATGCGCACGTGCAGAGTCAGCAGTGCCCCGGTGCAGGTGGTGGCCTCGGAGTCGCCTGAGGTGCAGTCGGAGGTCGGCGTCGTCGCCATGACGGCTGCGGCTGTGGCTGGCGGCAGGCGTGCAGCGGACGACGCCGCCGCCGCCGCCGCTCTGCGGTCCGTTAGTGACACGTCCGATGTGGCAGCCGCCGCGGCCGGGGCCCGGGCCACGAACACCCACAGGACGAGGACGTTCTTCAGGCACCCAGCCGCGCCGCAGGCCGAGCAGCCAGTCCGGGGCAGCAGCGTCGACAGCGACTCCACTGCCATCGCGGCCTCAGACGGCAATGGCACACGGCCGTCAGGCGAAGCGCCGCCAGCGTCAGGTGCTGATGAGAGCGGATCGCAGCAGGCGGGCGGGGCAATCCCGCAGTCATCCCCGCTGCCGGCGCCGTCACTGCCGCCCGCGCCTTACGCCGCGATTGCACTGTCAGGTAATGGGGCCAGCGACAGCGGCAGCGCGGCCAGCGGCGCCAGTGCAGTTGGCAGCGTGGCATCCGGTGCCCTGCCGCTCAGCACAGTAGGCTCCATGGCCACAGCGGCCAGCAACCTGTCGTCAGCTGCGTCGTCAGCAGCCGGCCCGGCGCCACTGCCGCAGCTGTCGGCGGCGCAGGCGCTGCCAGAGGAGCAGATCCAGGCTGCTGGCCAGGCAGCAGCGGCGGCAATGCAGCCTGGCAGCAGCGCCAGCCACAGTGCACAGCCGCCGCTTCAGGGGGCCCACCGCAAGTCCACGTCGCCACCTGTCAGCGTGCCAGGGGCAGCCAATCCAGGGCTGTCCTTGCGGGTTGGTCGGGACTCGAACCGGCGGTCCAGATTCTACGACACGTCCTGGGCACCGCAGGTGACCGCGATGTCACTATCGGTTGCTTGTGCTGTTGCTGTTGTTTCGGTTCGATGCTGTACTCTCCATCTGCGTACCTGCCTTGCTGCCAGGCCCACTATCAGCTGGCCCACCTTCCCATGTTCTCTGCCCGATTGCCACCGCCTGGCTGCTGCAGGCTTGCCTTGCCGGCGGGTGGGACGTGGTGGCGCCGCATGAGGCGTCGCTGCCACGCAACCTCGGCCCGGCCGAGCGCCGGGGCGAGGTGCTGACGCTGAACCGCGGGCGCACGCTGCACAGGCAGGGCAAGGGCTGCCGCCGCTTCTACATCCTGCTGGAGGTAATGCTGCCTGCGCATGGCTACCTCACAGCCCAGTGGCCCGGCAAGTAATGCCTGGAACTTCCCGGGGTCAGCACCACCTGGCTGGGCATTAGTCAGCCCTGTCATTTGGTCATGTTGCGAATTGGGGTGAGCCGGCATGCAGGGTGCGATGCTTGCGGAGCGGACGCGGCATGACGGCGAGTGTGACGAGGCGGCGGTCGAGCCTGGGAGCATCATCTCGGCGGCTGCGTTCCTGTCGGGGACACGCACCATCGCCTGCGTCCGGGCCGCACGCCGCTGCCGGCTGCTGGCCATCGGCAGCCAGCAGCTGGACTCGCTGCTGGTGAGACGTTGCCCACCGACGTCAACTTGCGTGTGGCGGGTTTTGCCTCACCATGTCTGCATGCAGAGTGAACGTTGACCACACAAACCTGAGCTGCATCAGTGGCGCAAATGTTATCTGCAGCACGTTCACTGATGGGCGCGTCGTATGCCAAGCGCATGAAGGTGATGTTAAGGCACTGCAATGCCGACCTGCTCGTGCGCTATGCTTGCAGGTGGCCTACCCAGGCCTCTATGTGGACATCCTGCTGGCGGCGGGGCAGGCGCTCGCGCCCCTGATCCGGCGCTTCATCTCCCTGGGCCTCAACCGCATGTGGCTCCACTCTGGCGACACCATCTACAGGTGACCGCCTAACCTTGACGAGAGTGGGACTGCAGCTCGGCACACAAGCCCACCTGTCGTTGAGTGGTCGGGACTGGCAACATACACATCAGCTCAGCGGTGTCGGGAACTATGCAGGCAAGGGGACCCGGCGGCAAGCTTGTACATCCTGATCAGCGGGCGGGCACGCCTTGTGCGGCAGGAGGCGCTGCCGAATGGCGGCGCCCGCGTCGAGGATGAGGTGATGCAGCAACTGGATGTTGAGTCGCCTTTCACAACAGACACCTGTGACAAGTTCTGCACATGATGCACCTTGACTTCGGGACACACGCAATCTGCATCTTTGGCTCAGGCAGGTAGAGGCACGGCAACAGTGCATTTGCGTCAACTCACTGATCTGGCAGGGCGGGCAGGCCAGACCCAAATGCATGTTGCTCAACTGGATCGCAGGTGGCACGCGGGGAGGCGCTGGGCGGGGTGTGGGTGCTGACGGGCGGCGCGCACGACACCAGCGCCGTGTGCATCCGCGACTCCGAGCTCGTGCGCATGTCCAAGGTGACTTCGGGCCGCAGCTGCAGGGAACCGCCTGGTCGCAAGCCCCTGCATGACTTTCCAGAGGCTCGTGTCTGTCAGCCGCCCCTCCGCCTCTCCGCATCCGACACTAATCGCTGAGCAGCTCCTCTGATGCGCTGCAGGGCAGCTTCGAGGTGCTGGCGCAGCAGGCGCCGACGGCGGTGGCGCACATCCTGGACGGCATGGCCCGCCGCCTGGCCGCCGCAGCCACCGCCCGGAGCTCAGCACAGTGCGCCACCTGTTCAGCATTGATGACCCCGCTGAAAAATTTCATTCGCTGCTTTGATTGCTTCAGATTTGGCACTTGTTGCCTGCAGCTTTCGACTGCTGGAGAGTGCAGCAACATGCTGGTCGGCCTTGCACAAAACGTCTGCGTGTTGCACTGCAGGTACGACCAGGCGGGGAAGCTGGTGGCGGACAGCGCGCCGCACATCATGCCGCCGCAGGTGTCGGTCGCAGGGTCAGGAGGCAGGGCCGGCGGCAGCATGAAGCGGGGTGACATCGTCACCATCGCCCTGGTGCCGGCAGGTGCAACAGTCACACTTTCAGATGTGTGTCACCTATCCAAATGGTCCAACCCCCAGTGCGGTGCGTAGCCACAAGGCCGTGAAGCATCCAGACTATCAGTGTCCTTTGCTTATATTGCAAGTAACGCTGACTTGGGAACCTCGCTGCAGGTATTGCCTCGTCGGCAGCCAGCAATATCCAGTCGCCGGCCGGGGGCCGCGCCTCGCAGCCGCACCCGGTGGTCGCGGCCTCCGCAGCCACGCAGGCGCTCGGCATCGCGCTGCGCCAGATGCTGACAGCCCTGTGAGTGCGCCGTGTGTTGGCAGTCACGGCAAGACATATGGTTGCACTGCCCTATCATTTCCTCCTTCCATATGGGTGCCGTTCCTATCGGCTTCACTGAAGGTGAGCTCACTGCCTCAACTTCGGCTGCAGCTTTGGCCCCACGCTGCACCTGACGTCCAGCGCCATCGAGGCCATGTTCCCGCGCGCCTTCGAGCGCATCGGTGTCGGGTTCTACCGCTCCAAAATCACGTCATGGATGGCCGCCCAGGAGGAGGACTACAGGTGGGTCCAGTTTTCACTTCAACTCATGCCTCTCAGCAAACTATGCAGCAGTACTGTTTTGTACCCAGGGTACCAACTGCTGCAACAGACTCGCACAAGCATGTGCATCTGCCGACTGCATCTGGAAGCAAGGTGTGGCCATCTGCAGGTTCATACTGCTGGAGGCGGATGGCGAGATGAGCCCCTGGTCGCGCCTGTGCGTCAGCCAGGCGGACTGCGTGCTGCTGGTTGCTGCGCCCGACGCCAGCCCCGAGGTGCTCCAGAGGCGTTTCTGCAGCCCGCTGCTTTGGCCACTGTTGCCTGCAGTCGTGTCTGGGTGCTGTACTCAGATGCATATGCAAACTGGCACGCAGCACCTCAGGGCATGCTGTCGATATAGCTTTTCCACCTTTAGGAACTGGGATGCATTGTATGTGAGCTTATGTCAGGTCAGCACAGACTAAGGGCTGTGCACAACGGGTGGTTCGGATGCAGATGGGGATGCTGGAACGGCAGCTGCTGTGGGCAACCATCGACGCGTCACGGAGGCGATCGCAGCGTGCTCAGCCGTCAGGCAAGCCAGCTGTCTTCGCATACACCCAGCTGCTACTGAACTACAGCTGGTATCATGCATGCACAGTGCTGCTGACGTGCGGTTCGCCTCATGCAGGCCATGGCGGCGGGTCGCTGCAGACCCTACGGGGTGGGCCTGACGGCACCGACTTCAGTGGGCTGGCCGCCTTCCTAAGCGAGAGCGGCACCCCTGACTGGGTGTCCGAGTTCAGGTACGCCGCGGCTGCACCTGTGAGCCTGAGTGACAACTGCACTCCATGCGGTGTCGCTCACTGTTGAGGCACTCTATGCTCGACAGTTGGGATGAAACTAGTGCATGACAGTGCAACCCAGCATATGCAGAGGGTGTCTTCATGTGCAGGCGTGTGGAGCTGGTGTTGCTCCACGACAGCGACGCAGACCCCAAAGGCACGCTGGCCTGGCTGCAGCCGCGGCCGCAGCTGCAGCGCCACCACCACATCCGCCTAGCGAACGACAAGGTGACAGCAGTCCTGACGGCGCCACGGCTCATGTGTTCCACCGCAGCAGCAGTCGCACCGCTCTTTGCTTGCCGAGCGCTGCTGACATTACAACGCTGTCCTCAGCCCAGCGTGGCATGGCTCCCGGTGCGGAGCAGCCTATACAACTAGCGCAAATGGTTGCTTCTTCAGGACATGGCGCGGCTGGCGCGGTGGATGGCGGGCAAGGCGGTGGGCCTGGTGCTGTCGGGCGGCGGCAGCCGCGGCCTCGCGCACCTGGGCGTCCTGCACGCCCTGGACACAGCCGGCGTGCCTGTGGACGTCATCGGCGGCACCTCCCAGGTGCCTACTGTGGATGGTCGCTGCACATATCCTCGTGCGGCTCGTTGCTGCGAGATACTGAGCGCGCGTGGGCCAGCCTGCCACATGGCGCAGTGACTAAAACAGTAGACAACTCACCCCTGTGACGTTTTGAAACTGCCCACAGGGAGCATTCATGGCGGCGCTGTATGCTCAGGGCCTGGCCTGGGGCGACATGTACAAGACTGTGCGCAAGTATGCGGCTCGGATGTCGTCTGTGCACCACCTTCTGCTGGTGGGTCACTGGTGTCACTGGTCACTGGTGGTGCGGTCACTGACAAGCATCTGGGTGCGACATGCACTGGGCACTGATGTGCACTCTGCTGGCATTGATATGCCGTCATAACCACATATCTTGAGCCATCCACGATGTCCTGTCCTGGAGCAGGACCTGACGCTGCCGCTGATCAGCCTGTTCACGGGCGCGGGCTTCAACAAGATCGTCAAGGAGTCCTTCGAGCATGGCGCCAGCCGCATTGAGGACCTGTGGCTCAAGTGCGCCCTCGTCAGTCGCTGGCAACGATGTCCAAGCTCCTGCCTGGCGATCCCACTGCATGAGCGCACCCTGGGCTTCCCTTCCAGCACGGCAGCGCATCAATCTGTCACGCATCGATGCATGCGTGGCAGTGATTCTCTGTACAGTATCACAGCGATTGTCTAGTTTCAAGCGCCTTGGTCCTGGGGCACGGTGAACCTGGTTGCGTCCCCCCCTGCAGCTACTTCTGCGTGACGACCAACCTGAGCAAGGGCGACCCGGCGGTGCACCGCGCGGGCCCCCTGTGGCTGCTCGTGCGCGCGAGCATGACCATCGTGGGCCTGGTGCCGCCCGTCTTCTACGACGGCGACCTGCTCATCGACGGCGGGTGGGCATATCAAGTTATGGTTTCTTCTTGCGTTGAAGGCATTGGAGCTAAAGATGAAGAACAGGTGGACATGACTACATCATCCCGTGCCACTGCAAAGGAAGAGTCCCCATGTCGGACACTTGCTGATGATCTGATGGGTGTGATGGGCAGGTACATCAAGAACATCCCAGTGGATGTCATGCACGCACAAGGTAGGGGGAGCAACTCTGCAAGAAATGAGGCCTCCATACACTTCCCAAAGTAAAACAGTACCTTGGTGAAACAGAGCATCACCATGAAAGGGTCCGCTTGCGCCGGATGCCTCATTTTCATGAATGAGCAATGGGCGAGGCTTAGAGCTTGGGGTTGTCACCGCAGGGGTGGACAAGGTGCTGGTGGTGGATGTGGAGGACCGCGACGACAGCGCGTACCGGGAGGTGACGCCCATCCACGGCGGCGTCTCCGGCTGGCGCATGCTGTGGGACCGCCTGTGCCCCTTTGAACGCCTGCGGTGCGACCCGCCACAACGACGTCTGCGACAAAGAATTGCCCCCGTCCCGATGCTCCCCGATGCTTGGCCCGGAAACTTGCTGCTGGAGGCTCCTTTGGGCCAACCGATTGAGGGCCAGCCTCGAGCAGGTGGCTGTGCACCGCAGGTTCGGCATCAAGCTGCCAAGGTACAACCAGATCGTGAATGCGCTCACGTGGATGAGCCACAGCCAGGCGCTGAAGCGCATGAGCCGTGACTACGTCATCGACCTGTACCTCCGCCCACCGGTGAGCCGCTGACATAGCTTTGCCCCGACTGACCGCTGCACGAGTGGTCCACTCGCTCTGCTGCCTGCTCTGCCTGCAAGCTCGCCTGCAAGTCGTGCTGAGAACCATGAGCAGCCTCTGAACCTGACTCTCCACGGGCACACCGCTGCAGGTGTGGCACTTCAGGCTGATGGACTACCACCTGATGGACCGCATCGTGCGAGACAGCAACAGGTGCAATGATTCCTAGTCCCGCCTGAGCGTTTTGCAAAGCTGCTGCAAGATGCCGGATCCCGGCGAGCAGGCTGCACAGCTTACTGGACATATCACCTTTGATGCAGGTATGCATGGGACGTCATCAGCGAGTGGCAGTCACGGCTGGGCGGCGATCTGGGCGCCCGCCTTGCCACTGTGCCACCCCAGGTCTGTGAGGTCTATCACACCTATTAGTTTGCCCACGATCACATGCGTTGCGTGCAACGAAACATGCGTTACAGCTGCCATTCCTGCGTCAGAGATGGCCAGGCTGCTGCGTCAGCAGGGTGGCACGCACATTTTTCTCAACACTGTTCCCAAGTGCAGGATTTGGTTGTAAGCCTGGTGGTGCTGCAGGTTTTTTTGCTATGCACAAAATGGCTTGCTTTGTGTCCGTCCGTATGCTCACGCTCGTCTGGGCGCTGCAGGGGCTTCAAAGCGCGGCAGCAAGCCAGGCTGCCAGGGGCTGGCGCGGCGGCCTGCGCCGCCACCACAGCATCTCCTGCATGCCGCAGCTGCAGGGGAAGCACGTGCACCCAGAGGGCCACAGCGATGGGTGCGCGCCATGCTGTTCCCTCGGCTGGATGAAGTTGTTTGTGACATCGTCTGCACCCAAAGTGGCGCGCGCGTGACGTCGATATTCGGCAGCTCGGCCTGTTGGAACTTCAGAGGCGACAAAAACCAGCCAGTATGTCGCACAACACCAGATCGACCAACGTGTTGCAATGTTGCATGTGCAGTGAGGCGCAGCCGAGTCGGCGGCGCAGCTCGATGTCGGTGCCGCAGCATCAGCGATGGGCGTACGCCGAGACTGCGTCGTCCATGCCGCCAGGTGCCTTCAGAACTTGATAAAGGCTACGGATTTTTGGTGTCTCTCGCACAGCCTGTGTGTTCTACCACCCTTAATTGCAGCCTTCACGTGTTGCCAGTCGATGAGGAAACGGTAACTTCCTGCTCATGTGCGTCCTGTGCACCATGGCGCGCTGTTGACTGGGCAGGGACGGACTGGATGATGGGCGGCGGCAGCCCGCCGGGCGGGTCCAGCCCGGAGGGCGGCTCGCCGCTGGGCACCAGCCCGGAGGCCAGCGAGTTCTGGGGTGCGCGCCCGTGGCTTGCTTCTCATACCACGCGCACGCCATGCCTGTGGGGCGGCCATTCATGCCCGCTCACTCAATGCACTGCAAAGGCTCTGAGAACAGTCACCCCTGCACAGCAGGCAAGTAAAACAACTGCAATACTGAGCGCGAATGCTATGCATGCAACAGGCAGCTGGAGGGAGCGGCGGGGGGCGTCCGGCGGCTCCCCGCCCTCCCCGGAGCAGCGGTGGCGGCGGCGCGCCGGCAGCGGCAGCCCGCCGGCGGGCGCCGCTGCGCCCGGACCGGCGGCTGCGGCCGACGCGCTGGGCAGCGCGGTGGCCGCCCTGGGGCAGGCCACGTCTGCGGCCGCCGACGTCGCCCAGCGGCCCCCGGCCCCGCCGCCCGCCCCCTCGCTGCAGGTGCTGCTGTGTTGCAGTGCCGGACATCAGTAGTGAGCCCTCTGGACCTCATGCATCAACCCCTCACCCACTGGTTGTTGTATACCGGTCCATTTTGACAGGACAGTCTTCGACGGTCATGCTCATGCAATTGCATATGTGCTGTCGCAGCCGCCCGCGGAGCCAGGCGCATCCGGCAACGGCTCGGGCGCCGCGTGTTGGTTCACTGACGCCAGAGGCGTCAGCCACGAGTCCATGAGCGCTCGTCGCAGCCAGCGCCTGGCGGCCGGCGCGCCGTTCAGCGGCACCGGCAGCCCCGGCAGCCGCGGCGGCAGCAGCAGCCCTCCCATGCAGCCCCCAAGTCGGGGAGTTGCTGGCCGAGCCGCGATGCCGCCGCCGCCGCCGCGCCCCGCGCTGCTGCCCAGCCCGGCGGACATGCGGCGGCTGGCGAGCGGGCGGCTGCCCGGCGGCGCCTCCCGCGTGCAGTCCGCCGACATGCAGCGCGCCCCCAGCGGCAGGCTGCCCGTGCCCATGGTGCGTCTGTGGTGAAACTCCTGCCAACCAAGGTTGTGCGAACTGCTGCACCATGCCTTGCTCGTGAAAGTGCTGCTTTGGTCTGCTGTCCGGTGCGGTGATCACGCCAAACTTAAGGCTGCTCGCGCACCCAACAGGCCAGCGCGCTCTCTGGAGCCGGCTCGCTGCGGCGCGGGGGCAGCATCGTGCAGTCGCCGTCCCTGCTGCCGCCCCAGGCTGGCAGCCGCAGCCAGAACTTCCCGCCGCGGCCGCAGGTGTGCACACCGTAGCAGGCTGCATGCGGCTCTGTGCGGCACATGCCATAGGTTGTGTACAAATGTGCACCCAAGCATCTTTCACGGTGCGATGCGTCTGCATCTTAGCGCATGGCACTGTTCCTGCTGCTCGGTCCATGACGCGTGGTGCGGCGCTTGCACAGAGGGCGGCCAGCGGCCGCGGCCGCAGCGGCGGCGGCCGCAGCACCCTGGCCCCGCCGCCATCGCTGGCGGCCGGCGCCAGCGGCTGCGGCCTGCCGGAGGAGGTGCACACCGCCAGCCCCCGGCTGGCGCACCTGAGCAGCATCGGGGAGCACGAGGCGGAGGGCGCCGCGTCGTCCGACATCGCGTCCTCCCCCGACGATGCGGGGCTCCCACCCTACCGTCCCAGGTGCCACACCCCTTTCTCAGGTACTGCAGGCGCACAGAAGTTTGCAGGCAATGCACTCAGCCATCCCACTCCATGGCGATACTGGGATGATGCCGGCCTGGGCAGCCAGGCTGCCTTCAACCGACGAAGCGTCTGAACGCTCTGGAGATGCCCCCCTGCCACGCCGCAGGGCCGGCCACTCGGCGCACTTCGGCGGCCGGGGCCGCAGGCAGCTGCCCTTCGAGCGGCGCGGCAGCGGCGGCGGGCTGGCGGAGGACATGCGCAGCGCGCAGAGTGGGCTGCTGGCGTTGCAGGGCGCCCTGGAGGCGGACGACGACTCGGCGTCCGACACCCACGAGTCGGCGCCCGACGACAGCTCCTCGGTGAGGGGCTGGAGGAATTCGAGGTTGGAGGGGACTTGCAGGTTTTGCTTGCTATCAACTGCATGGCAGGTGGCCAGTGTCAGCCGCGGCCTGTGATCAGAGTGCGTCACGGCATCCCAGCACAACGTCACAGCACACCTGCACTCCTTGCCAGGTCGTGTGATTCCACTCGGATGTCTCATGTAGTCACGTGGCACTCCAAGCTGGCTGCACTCGGGGGTGAAGTCTGATGCACCAGTCCTGTGCCACCATCATAAGTCTGGCGGCATGTGCAACATGCAGGATGAGGAGGGTGGTAGCCTGGCCGGCACCAGCACCGACGGGGTCCTTGGCGCCGTGGAGCTGGATGACGATGCCGTCGGCGACAGGGCAGACCCCAGCAGCAACGGCGGCAGCGGCAATCAGAAGCCTGCCGAGGGCGAAAATGAGGAGCCCGCCATTGTTGGTCGCCATGCCAGCTTCGCCGACGGCCTGGCTGTCTCAGCGGCGTCGGACAACGGTGGTAGTGCTGCAGGCAACGGGGCAGCCACAGCCGTCCCGCCCCCTGGGCGGGGCAGCTGGGATGGTTTCAAGCCATGAAGCGGGTCATAGACTCCCCGAATTGACGGCATGGGCTGCATCAGCTGTAACGAGCAGGACCACCATGCATCAGCGGAAGCAGCGCGTCATTTGCATGGGTCAGGTATCTATTCAGGACCATCAGGTAGTAGCGAGTATGTGTGCTTTCACGAAAGCTGCTGAAGGTGATCGAGCAGTTCAGACAAACGAAGCTGCAATGCTATGCTGAGCCCTAGACATAATGATCGGTATGGTAGGCTACCTATGACAGTATTGCTTCTCCAGCACGTTACTTTTGTGGTGTTCCAGTACTCAATTCGGTTTGGGCTTCAGATTGTCCTCCGCGGTGTCACGGCATCATGGCAAGCAGCGTTCAGGGCTGCTGCAGCAGATGCGGCTCGCCGTCTGCTGGAGACTCGGCAGAACTGTCAGCCGCCTTCGGCAGCACATCCGCTCCCGCCGACACTGGCTGACCCCTGGCGCCTGACACAGCCACCTGCAAATTCCACAAGCTGGGTTGTGTCCATGTCAGCTGGCAATGCATTGCAGACCACCAAGCAGGCACATCTGCAGTCCAGTATCATAGCGCACGGCTGGTGTTGGTGGTGGAGTGATCGCACGCGCGCCAGACACCGCCACCTACGAAGAGTGTTCACCGAGTACTTCGATGTCGTTCTATTGATGGCACCGCAAATACTGTTCACACCGAAATGACATGTGCAAGCCACCATCCCAGACGTACCGCTGGGGAAGGAGACCCGCCGTTTGGCACCTGTAAAGCACAAAAACAGCCGCTTGAGTGCGAGATATGTTGACACGTTGGTGCATGCATCACCCAGCTTCGGCTGCACAATGAGGGCCCAAAGCAAATGCAGTATGGCTGGCAGTTGTGCTCCCACCGGCAGCAGCAGCCGGTCGACCACTTGGATGACGGCATTGCAGGCGATGAGGTCTGGCTGCGCCACGTTGGCCGGCGCCGAGCCCGCCAGCTGGCTGCTGAAGGTGACCTGCAGCGCATTGGGCCGTCCCGCTACACCAACAAAGCATGACCCGGGCCAGGAGGTCTTGTACCAAGCCACCATGTAGGCACATTGTTGACCTCAACAGGGTGACATCAAGCCTCACGGCTTGGCTGCTGCAACTCACTGCACGGTCGGGGTCTGCGGGCGGGGAGTCGGCGAAGACCGTGATGTTCTGGCCGGCCAGGGTCGGCAGCACGGCGCCGTTCTGCAGCTGGCCCAGCGTGAACGCCCCGCCCACCACGACCTCGTTGCTCAGGAGCTGCAGGCAACAGCTAGAAGGTGGCCTGCTGTGCACGTTACCGCTGTTGACGCTTGGATGCTGGGCAAGTGGCTTCACACGGAGGAGCAAGGTTGGAGAGGGCTGGAGAGCACTCCTGCAGGCGAGTCAGCTGGCGCAGCATGTGGTGCCCTTGCTGACAGCATGTATGTATGTACACTTGAGTGCCTGATAGCGCGCCTGCTTCAGCAGCGTCGGGTTGGACAGCAGCTGGTCGAGGGAGAGCCCCGCACCATCCAGGAACGCATTGAAGGCAGAGTTCAGCGGCGCCAGCAGCGTCACGGGCGCTTGTGGGTTGAGCAACACGCCCTGCATGAATGCAGCCTGCAGGTGGACATCCGCAATCACATCCAGCTGCACACTGGCAGTAAAAACACCCATAACTGACTGCCTGCCACTGCTGCCAGTTGTGCTCACAGGCACGACACACTTGCAAGACACAATGGTTGTTTGTGGCAGGTGACCGCAATCTGTGCTGCTGCTTTGTGGCCGCGCAACACTGGGGATTCCCGCACAGAGGTCACGCTGGCAAGAACCCACCTGAGCAGCTCGGCGGAATGTGGACAAGTTGTCCTGCTGCGATGTGACTGCATCCACAGTCTTGCATTGGCCTGCATGTCAGGATCTATGCTACATTGCACTGTAACAAATTCTATCACCATATACAAGAGGTGCAAACAAGACCATCACTGTATGGCAGAGCTGAAGTGAGATGGGTGATAGCGTCCCACCTGCTGGCGTGAGAGCAGCCTGCGCAGACTGGACTGCAGGTGGCACGCCGAAGAGCGGCGCATTTGTGGGCTGCACAGTTGCAGGTGGCAGGCTTGGTGACGGCGGCGGCGATGGCGGTGGTGGAGCATACTGCGGCGGCGGCGGCGGCGGCGGCGATGGAGGGGGCGGAGACGGCGGGGGCGGGGTTGGAGGCGGCGGAGACGGCGGGGGTGGCGAGGGGGGAGGAAAGTACGGCGGCGGCGGCGACAGAGGCGGCGGAGATGGTGGCGGCGGAGACGGCGGGGGTGGCGAGGGCGGCGGGAAGTACGGCGGGGGCGGCAGTGGTGGCGGCGGGGCTGGAGGGGGTGGAGCATACTGCGGCGGTGGTGGCGGCGGAGGTGACAGAGGTGGCGGGGATGGCGGGGGCGTGGGCGGCGGGGGTGATGGAGGCGGCGGCGATGGCGGCGGCGGGGATGGCGGGGGCGGGGATGGTGGCGGCGAGGGAGGGGGTGGGGATGGTGGCGGCGGGGATGGCGGGGGCGGGGATGGTGGCGGCGAGGGAGGGGGTGGGGATGGTGGCGGGGGCTGAGGGCTTGGTGGCGGGCTGGGCGGGGGTGATGGCGGCACTGGCGGTGGTGCGGGCGGCGGCGAGGGCAGTGATGGGGGTGGCGATGGTGGCGGGGGAGGCGGAGACGGTGGTGGTGAAAGCGGGAGTGGCGGTGGGGAGGGCGGCTGTGGCGGAGGGGATGGAGGCGGAGAGGGCGGGGGAGGTGAATAAGATGGTGGCGGGGACAGCGGTGGAGTGGGTGGCGGTGGCGATGGTGGTGGCGGGGGAGATGAAAACGACGGCGGCGGTGACAGCAGTGGACTGGGTGGCGGCGGTGATGGTGATAGCGGGGGAGGTGAGTACAGCGGTGGCGGGGCCAGCGGTGGGGAAGGTGGCGGCGGTGACGGCGATAACGGTCGGACAGGTGGGGGGAATTCGACCTGCGGTGGCTGCGGCGGCGGTCGTGAAGGAGCAGGGGGTGGCAAGGGCGGCGGGGGAGACAGAACGGGCGCCGGCGGCGGGGGGCTGTAGCTGGGCGGCGGGCTGAGGGGCGGCGGCGAGTACACGGGGGCTGGCGGCGCGGGTGGTGGGCTGTAGCTGGGGGGCGGCTGTCGTGGCACAGGGGGCGCCAATGGCGGGGGCGCCTCCCCTGGCGCGAGCGGGATGACAGTGATCAGCGGTGGCGGGATGGCGGCCCCCGCTGGTAGCGTGCCTGCTGTCTGCAGACCACTCAAAGGAACCTTCCGTCGGCTTTATGCTGAGCAGCAAAAGATATCGAAGGGGCATGCCAACTCTACCTACTCAGCAAGAGCAGCAGCACACCTTGGGCCTTCAAGCTGCAAGCCATATACTGAACCATTCAGATCAGGGGGCCTGGTCAACAGGATTCAGGGGTGTAACCGCACCAGGGTGGGAAACAGAACAGTATCGGCGATGTTGATGCGGGAGTTGCAGGCGGGCACATCGCCAACGACGACCGTCGCCGGGGGCAGGTTGCCTTGTGCGCTGAAGCGCACAAAGTTGTTGATGATATCCACCTGTGTCACGGCATCATGACTGCACTGAGCGTGCAGATACTCGGCCATCATCCGCACGGAGCCACATTTTAAACAGTGTCACCTACAGCAGTTGGTTCTTTCAGTAGTCGTGTGGGCCTTGATCCTTGCCGAAGCAGCTGATTCAAGCAGCACACCGTAATGTTTTGGTTGTCCAGGGTGGGAAGTTGTTGCCCATTGAACAGGGCGCCTGACGACACCCGCAACCCCGGCACAATGCTGTTTCGCACGATCTGCGGATCATCACAGCACGTCACCAATGTCATCAAAGCATCGGACACAGCACATGTCCACACCTCTACAGTGCGATTGCATATGGGCAGAAAGCTCACACCAATGACCGACGTGACTACGGGTGTGACAGCATTCTATTGGTGAACTGTAATGGTATGTGTCGATGCAGCAGAGGCACTCTCGTAAGGCGTCGGACCTGTGTCACGAGGTTGGTGTTGGCTAGCAGCTCCGGGGTGGACACCCCGATCTGCCGCTGCAGGTTATTGAAGGCGTCATCTGAAGGCGCAAAGAAGGTGTTCTGCGCCGTCGAGCTCTGCAGCAGGCTGCTGAGGCCGGCCGCCTGCGCACAGCAGAGAGAGGAGGTGCAGGGCTTGAGCACCTTTCCCGGGCCTGGCCATCCAGTAGAGCTGCACCGCTGGTCACCACTACATCAAGCACCATGACGATGCTGCCGCAGCAGGTCGCCACAGGCATATTTCATACAGCAAATCGACTATGGCAGAATATGCATACGTATGGAGCCAGTGCACCAAGGTGCAGCTGGCCGCACACCTGGACAGCTTGGATGTAGGTGCCCAACACGCCAAAGGTCCGCGCTGCCTGGCTGAATGTCTGGCACCCTGTATGCGTAGCAGATGGAGTTGGAGAAGCAGTGGACAGCTTGTCGGCGGTGTAATGGTGCAGCACGTCAAAGCAGCGGCCTGCAATTATACCATGAATGAGCACAGTTCCTCACGCAGCCATGCCCACACCTGGAGGCGCCGGCGCAGCGGGTGTTGCTGGAGTGCTGCCGCTGCCTGGTGCGGTGGGTGCACTCATCGCCTGCGAGTCTGACACCAGCGGCGGCAGCTCCGCTGCTGGCGCCGGTTGCGGCTCGGCCGCCGGCTCCTTGCTGAACGGCCTCGCGGGCAGCTGCTCAGGAGCCTTCGCGGGCGCCCTGGTCATCGCAGCAGTTGGCGCTGGCGCTGGTGCCACTGCTGGGGCGACCCGCGGCGCCTCATTTTCTACTGGTGCAACTGCCCGCGCTCTGGTTGGCGGCTCGACGGGAGCCTTCAGTGGCGCCTTGGCAGGCGCCCTCACTGGCGCCTTTGTGACCGCCTTTGCAGGAACAGGTGCTGGCTGCGCATCCGGTTGGAAGCACTCAGCCGGGTGCAAAGTGTTGCCAACAGAACACACACAACGGACATGACGCTGAGATGACAGCAACTGCAACCTAAGATTCACTGCAGGGTGCAGGCAGCAGGCGGTGCGCCAGAACCTGCCACCTGCTCTGGCAGCTGTATGTCCGCCGGCAGCAGGACGGTGCTCAGCGTGAACAGCCGCGACTTGCAGGCCGCGGTGCTTCTGCCGACAGGCGCCGGCGCATTGCTGCCCGGCGATGCGACGTTCAGCTTGTGTTGGACGACGATGCCCTGCAGCAAACATGTGGGACCTGCTGTACATTCTAGACGCCCCAATCAGACCACTTGACAAGCTCAACGCTGCATGTGAAGGGCTTGTGCACTATGCGATAAGAGTGGGCAGTGGTCTGTAGCGCTGCAATTGTGCAATGGTGTGCTCCTGTGCAAGCAGCAGGCGCATGCATTTTGTTTGCAGCTGACCGTCAGTGGGGAGCCCGGCAGCAGCGTGTTCAGCTTCTGGTTGTTGGAGATCGAAAACTCCGTCAAGGCTTTGTCAGGGATGACGTGCTGCTGAATGATCTGCAAGTCGGCCGCGCAACAGAGGTCAGCCTGTGGGGCCCGAGCTCAGCAGACCCTTGACGCGGACGGTCAATGGCAGGCTTGAGGAAAGACACCGGTCCAACACAGCCTTGGCTGCAGCATACCTCTGTGATCCTGGCTGCGTCAGCCAGCAGAGCTGCCTGTGACACGTCAAGCCGCTTGCAAAGGCTGGTGAAGGCCTCATTCGTGGGCGCAAATACCGTGTTTGCTGCATACTTCGACTGCAGCGTCAGCGTCAGACCAGCTGCCTGCACGGGCAGCAAGACCGAGTCACCCTAAGTGTTGACATCTGTCAGCAGATCAGTTGATGTGGCGAACAACCACATGCAGCAAGGCTGTTGCTGGCGAGCAGCACCTCTGTTGCTGCCAGGAAGGTTGTCAGGCCCTGCTGCCGCGCAACCGTGTCCAGAGCGGGACAAGAAGCTGCGGTGCACAGGGAACTCTCAGCCTTGTCATACTTTGCGCTGCTCAGAGCCATGTGGTGGCAAATATGCTGCACATGGATGCCACAGTTTTCGGGTAGAGATAGCACGTCAATCAAGCATGGACCTGGTTGGACTGGGTTCTCAGCCGCGGCGGCAAACTGAGCGAGTCGTCTACTGGCGGCCGCACGGGGATGCGCACTTGCGCCAATACGACCCGGCTGTGCTGCTGCATGCTGTACAGTGCCTGCAAGTTGATCGAGTCAAGGAGTAAGTAGACGGTTCACAGCTTCTGATGGGCATACACACAGACGAGCGAGGGATCGGACAAGCTGCAGGACCAAGGTCTCCAGGGTCTGGCAGGATTTGAGGACGGACGCTGAAGCATGTGCCTGTACAGCATCAGGAGGAAACATGAACTATGGAATCCAGGCTTGCCTGCACAGATGAGAAGCAGCAGCGTAATGCCAATGTGGTGGCTGCAGAACCTGGCCAACTGGCGTGCCCTCGTACCGCCGGCGGGAGCATCGGCGGCCATGGCAGCCTTGCTGCTGGTGGGACGGTGAACTTTGGCCCCCTGCTCTGCTTACATGGGCAGTTTTGCCTGGGCAGGCAAGTACAGCGCCACAAGCTCAGGTTCGCTGACGAAATAGTGCAAGTTTACCAAGCTCTAGCCGCGTCCACACGGTCACATCTGCCCTGTGGCAGAGCTGCTCTGCTGGCTGCGGACCCACCGCCGGCCCTTTTCTTGGCGGTGCTGGCCAAGCGTTCTGGTGTCGCGATTCCTGCACGTTGAGCCGGCTGCTACACTGGCGTGTCAGCCAACTAGCCAACTGACTGGTGCCAGACTTCGCGGTCACTTCAGCACTGGCTAGCACCGTCCGAGAAGTGTGCCGACACAGCATGTACGTGCCCTGGGCGCAGGACGGGTCGCGCGTGAAGACTCGGGAGTCTCGTCCGGCTCTCAGCGTTGACATCACTGTAACTATATCATGAGATGCATCTAGTGACACGTCCGCAGTGCGTTTGGTGCTGCGCACCAGCATTGTTGCATACCAGATGTCGCCATCGCGACGGCAACAGAATCCAAAAAGGATCGCCGACTGCGGGCGACACATCACCACACCTTTCTTCACCGCTTTCTCACATATCAGGCGTCGCAAGAGGGTTGTCTGGGCGGCGCAATGCATGGGCACCCAGTGCAGGGTTTGGCACTTGGTCGTTTTCAGGTGAAATCAGCCCCAGATGTGTTCACACATGCCACTTCGCGGAGTACCGTCAGGCGTTGCTCTGACAGCTTAAGTTTGCACAGTCAGGCCACTGAATTAGCTGCAGACTACCAGCACTGCAGTCAGCTGGCTTGTAGTGAGGCCAACAAGGGGTTCCGGAGTTGCATCTGCGCAATCGCTCAACGCCAGACTGCGTCTCGCAAGCGACAACAAGGCCAGGCAGTGCTCGCTTGCCACACCATACATGCCTGCAGGGCTTTGCGGTGCGCAGTGAGCGGTCTTAGGCGGACTTCGCAAAGGCCCAGGCGGCTGCTGCTGCCCTTGGGTTGCGGCCATGGACCTGCTCACGCTGCAGGTGCATTGACAAGCTGAAGATCATGGTCGACTGTGCGTCTTCGGGTGGCCTTCAGCCCTTTGCGACGCTGAGAGATATGGCAGCGAGTGCCCATCCTGCATTTGATTGCGTGGGTGCATCGTGCAGGGCTGCATCAAGCGGGACCCTGATGGCTACCTGGACGAGTTCAGACAGCAGGTGGGTCTAGTCAGTGGAGCGCCCGGCCTAAGGTGCTGCGCAGCACATTATGCACATGCACTCGGCCGGCGGCGCACATGCGGCACCCTGAAAATCAAGGCGCTGCAGCTTGCTGACAATCTCGCTCTGGGCTGCAGTACCGACACTACAAGGCGTGCCTGGAGATCTTCCGGCTGCAGCCCAGCAAGGAGTCGCAGGAGTTCTCCAGCCTCGTGGGCTTCGTGTCGCAGGTCGGCAGAGCCGCGCATCTCAGACGCATCACTCCGCGGTCTATATGCTGCACTGCTAGTCCACTCACCTCAGCCGGTGCACAGCAAGCGTCAGTAGGACCAGCCGAGATACGCTTCAGCTGGCGCTGTCGCCTCACAGGTGGCGCCCTGCTACCCGAGGGAGGTGCAGGGCTTTGCTGGGGAGATCAGCGGCCTGCTCGAGGACCAGGCAACGGCGCTGGACTCGTCGACACGGCTGGCGCTGGTGCGTCTGCGGTCAACTTTGTCCGGGGTGTTTCAGGCGCCATTGCGTCTGCTGCGCTAGCACAGCATGTCCACGTCGGGGTTTGGATCGTGTACGCGTGTTGGCCGTGCAGGTGCGCGCGCTGATCCTGATGCGCAACCGGGGCGTGCTGTCGGCGCTGGACATCCTGCCGACGCTGTTCCGCCTGTTCCGCTGCCAGGACAAGGCGCTGCGCCAGCTGCTGTTCCGCCACATCATCGCCGGTGCGCCGGCCCTGCAGCAAGGCCCTCCAATCATGCATGCGCTGCTTCAGCATTGCAATCATGATCCACGCTGCATGTGCGCGTATTAGCAGGTTGTCCGCCTGACAGCTCTCCGTGCGGTAGGTGCCAAGTGCTTGTGCTGTGTGCGCAGACATCAAGAGCGCCAACCGGAAGCACCGCGACAACAAGCTCAACCGCGGGGTGCAGGTGCGGCCTCTAGCTGGCGCTTCCTGCAGCTCACCCCTGGCCACTGGATACTGCGCAGGGCCGCAGAGAGAGTGCAGGAGCCTGATCACTGGAGTTTCCCCTCTATGCAGGCCTTTCTGTATGGGCTGCTGCAGCAGGAGGAGGAGGCAGCGGCGCTGCGTGCGCTGGCGGTGCTCACAGAGCTGCACCGCCGCAACGTGTGGCGCGACGCCCGCACCGTCAACGTCATAGGTGAGGCGTCCGTGAGCTACAGTTATGCAGGTCAGAACGACAGAAGTGTCATGCAGACAGGACGACTGCCTGCTGCAGACATATGGACTGCTTGCAGAGAAGCGCATCCCTTCAGCATGACCCAGGAACCACTGGCTCCCACGGCCTGGCTCCAGTGGCATTGACACACGTTGCATGTGCTGCCCTGCAGCGAGCGCGACGCAGCACCCCAGCAGCCGGGTGATGCTGGCGGCGCTGAAGTTCTTCCTGGGGCAGGACGAGGCGGAGGACGCGGGGTCGGACGACGACGAGGATGGCGGCAGCAGGAAGCAGGAGTCTGGGCTGGCGCCCTCGCCCGCCGCGCCCTCTGCCAAGGAGGTGTACGCCGCCAAGGCCAAGGTGGGTGCATGTCAACCGTTTGCGTGCGGTGGTACCATCGCACAGAAACATGGCTTGGCTCACATCGCTTTTGACATGGCATCTGCAGTGGATGTGCGCAAACACAATCTGTTACAGATGATGGACCACGGACGCCGCCTTTATCACATAGGGAGCTGACCGCCGACTCACGCGCGCAGGGCACCAACTCCAGCAAGAAGAAGAAGGGCCACAAGCTGAAGCGCGCGATGCAGGCGGTGAAGAAGGCCGAGCGGCGGCAGGCGGGCTCCGTCTCCGAGTCCTTCGCCGCCATGCAGCTGCTGCACGACCCGCAGGTGCCGTTCTGGGCGTTTGCGTTTACCGACGAGGGTCTGGCGGCTGTGTCCCTGCTGCTTCGTCCACATGCGGAGGGGAACTTGGCATGTGGACCTCACATGCGGCTGCAAGGATCGACCACTGACTGTTTCCCCTGGCTTACATTCACTCCTGCTGTGGGTGCAGACGTTTGCGGAGCGGCTGTTCGGGCGGCTGCAGAAGGCGAACGAGCGGCTGGAGACGCGGCTGGCGATGATGGCCGTCACCTCCCGCGCCGTCGGCGTGCACAAGCTGCTGCTGCTCAACTTCTACCCCTTCCTCCAGAAGTACATCCAGCCCCACCAGCGGGACGTGACCAACATCCTGGCCATCCTCATCCAGGTCGGTATGAACCGCGCATGTGCCCTTGAGGCGCTGCCTGTTGTGGCTGGAACTTGCTGTGGCTGCCGGCAGAGTGCTGCATCGCTCACAGCATCCTAAGGTCAGCCGCTGCCCAGCGCGCAGCCATACAATCTTGCTACGCATCCTCACGCATGCAGGCGGTGCACGAGCTGGTGCCGCCGGACGTGCTGGCGCCGGTGCTGAAGCAGCTGGCGGACCAGTTCATCAACGACCGCACGCGGCCCGAGGTCATGGTCGTCGGCATGCGCGCCGTGCGGGAGCTGGCCCAGCGCGCCCCGCTGCTCATGACGCCCGACCTGCTGCAGGTGCCCGGCCTCGACCTTGACGCCGCCGGCGTGCAGCTGGCTTTTTGCCTCCGGACCATGGTGTTCACAGTGCCCACCCTGCTGCAGGCAGTTGCTTGTCTGTAAGTGGATTCAGCCCGCAAGGTGCTGTACGTGTGTATGGTGCAGCACGCGGATAAAGTCACACGCCAGCAAGCTGTTGCAATGCCATCATACTGCAGGACCTGGCAGAATACCGCAAGTACAAGCACAAGGAGGTTTCCTCTGCCGCTCGCGCGCTGGTGTCGCTGTTCCGTCAGGTGTGTGGGCTGACTCCGGCCACGATCATGTTGCAAGGCTGTTGCGTGCGCCCGGATGTGCGGCCAGTCTGCCTAGTAGCAGGAAGGAGCAGCTGTGAAGCCCGCGGGCACATGAGGGTGAGCGTAACCTGAGGCCGGGTGGCCTGCGCAGATCAACCCGTCGCTGCTGGCCAAGAAGGACCGCGGCCGCAATGCCGACCTGGACAAGGCGCCCCTGGAGTACGGCGCCTCCGCCATCCCACAACGCATCGAGGTGCACAGCCACACAGTGTCAGGCGTCATTCTGCACCATGGGCAGCTGACGCCCCAAGGCTCAAGCACACTTCACCTGTCGGAAGGCAAGTCCGAGGGCAATGCCGGAAGCCTGCTGTCCGCCCTGATGCATGTACCTGTTTGCTGCAGGGTGCGGAGCTGCTGCAGGCGGCTGAGCTGGCGGGCAGCGGCGACAGCGATGCCAGCAGCGACAGCGAGCTGGAGCTGGGCTCGGATGCGGAGGAAGCTGAGGAAGTAGACGCAGACTCGGATGCAGAAGCGGCAGCTGCTGACGACCTTGCCGCTGAGGCAGATGCAGCGGGTGGATCTGACCAGGAGGGCGCGTCAGGCTGGCAGTCAGCGTCAGACGAGGAGGCGGCAGCAGAGGCAGCAGGTGGCAGCCAGGATGAGGCTGGCAGCGATGCCGAGGCCGGCAGCTCGGAGGCCAGCGGCTCGGTGCTGGAGCTGGGCAGCGATGAGGCAGACACTGGTGGGGAGACAGACGGCGATGCGGGCTGTGAAGAGGACGACCCCGAGGACAGCGGGGAAGCAGGTCAGCATGCAGAGGACTCAGACGGTGAAGCTCCCGGCACAGCTGCAGCCGGAAAGGGGCGCGGCGCCAAGCGGCGCGCTCCCAGCGGCCTGCCAGACAGGTGCGCTGCTGCTGCACTGCTCAGCCGGCTGTACCTGTGGGCATGCATCTGTCGTACATATCTGCTGTGTCTTGCAAGTGCTCGGACGTGTCGAGTGATTCAGACATGAGGGGCAAGAGAGACGTCCTCTGCAAAAGCAACACACCCAGCAGACCCGCATTCTCATGCAACGCTGCAGTCTCAAGACGCTGAAGAAGCAGCTGACAGAGGCAAAGGCGTCGGCCGCTGCGAAGCTGGGCGCCTCAGACCCGGGGGAGCAGCCCCTGGAGTGGGGCCGCATCTTGACCGAGGAGGATTTCGAGCGCATCAGGTACCTGCTCCTGTGCATGCAGGATGGGATGCTGATGCCGCGGCTACTGCTGCTGCTGCTGCTGTAGTATGATGATGCATGTGCAAAAGTTTGGCCCCGGGCATGTGTTCAGGGAGCTGCGCCACAAGAAGCTGGTGGACGACACGCTCGCGCGGCACGGGCTGAAGCGCAAGGCGCTCAACGCGCACCGGATGGAGCGGCTGCGGGAAGCGGCGGAAGGCGAGGCCGAGGAGCTGCTGGATGCGCAGGTGCGCCTGAGTGTCATACGGCCTGTTGCCACCCTGTTGGGAAGCGTTGTTGGTACAGCAAACACGTGTTGTCTGCGGCAAGGGAAAGCAGCGCGAAGGCCTTGACAGTGCTCAACGCTCATGATGGGTGATGTGACCATATCATCAGGCCCATTGAGCGCATGGCAGCGTATTGGAACCCTTGCAGCTGATGTATGCAAATACTCGCCCTGCAGGACGTCGCCAAGTCCATCTCGGAGCAGCGGGTGCGCAGCGACGAGCTTGCGTCCAAGCACAAGGGGCGCAAGAACAAGGAGGAGCGCATGGCCTCCGTGCTCGCGGGTGGGCAAACCTCCGCTCAGACCGACACGATCCAGACACTACCAGTCCTGCTGACTTGTACAAACACATGCAGCTGCTGCACCACTGTTCCTCGCATCTACCGCTTGCTGCATCTCATCTGATGGTGATTGTGGCTGCCTCGTGCCTCCGCTGGCAACCCTTATTGTTGCTGAACGATGGTTTTGAGACGGTTGGTTCCACGACCTGCAGGCCGGGAGGGACGGGAGTTCGGCGCCGCAGCTGGTCGAAAGAAGAACAAGACGGGCGGCCTGAGCAACCGGCAGCAGCAGAAGGTCAAGCACATGCCGGCGGCGGCGCGTGCAGTGCAGCTCAAGCGCCGGGCTGGTGGCAAGCCCCGCGGCAAGGCTGCCAAGAAGGCGCAGCGCGGGCACACAGGCGCGAGCAATTTCGGGCGTGCGAAGGGCGGGCGCAAGAAGAAGTGATGAGCGCAGTGTGGGGCAAGACAACATCGTGAATTGGACGGCGCTCTGCTTGCCAGGCACGCCACTCTCCCTATATCTCACTACTCTACCCTTCATGGGAGTGCAGTGCCCCAGTTAGCTGGCGAGTCTAGAGATGGACGAGGCTCAAGCTGGCTGGGATCTCTGTCTGGGATCTCCAGGGTGTCAGCAAACATTTCTTGGGATCAGCCGAAATACCTGATCAAGTCCTCAAACTTCCATCGACGGTTCACTGACTCGCCAGCGGCGCAGTGCCGCCCTGACCAGCCATCAATTGTACATCAGTGCGCTGATCCAAGCAAAGGAGCGACAGCATGGCCGCGCCGGGAGGCATCACCAGCAGAGTCGCTGGCGTCGACGTGCAAAAGGACGAAGCCCCGCCATGCTGTGGCTCAGAAGCCGAGTGCCAGGTGATTTGGCGCCCGGCTGGCATCCTGTGCTCAGCAGACAACGCTCGTCGCCACAAGGCGCACATCTTGAAGCGGTCGTCCGTTGCCAGAGGCCGTGCAGGCAGGGCGCCTGGTGGGTGATGAGTCGGGGGACTGCCACGAGCGCAGGGTTGGGACCAATGTCTGCTCCTGTCAGCAGACTTGTGGCACTTCTACCTTCATGCAGATGAGCACAGAGTACGTGGGGGCCGAGGAGACCTTTCCGATCTGATGCATTGGGTGTAACGTTGCAACACGATGTGGTGGTTCTCCTTCAAAACCTCATTACCAATGCTTCTGGTCGCGCAGCACACCATTTTGGACCACGAAGGTCACCAGGGCTACCTGCACGGCGGCCGCATGTTCTGCAGGATCAGCGAGCTGGGGCCGCTCATCCCGCACACCCTGTGCTCGGAAGCGCCGCAACAGGTCCTCGCAGTGCTCAGCACACGGTCCTTAGAATGCTGCACATTTGCATGTGTGGTGCGATGTCAACGGTAACACGTGATGAGTGCTGGTGCCATTTTCGCAGTGCGCGCTGGTGCCGCTGCGGGAGCAGCAGGAGGGCCATGTGCATGGCCCAGGCTGCGGCCATGAGGCGGTGCCCCACGACAGCCACATCGACTACCTCGTGAGCTGCTGCTGCAGCCCGCGGTGCTTGCGGTCATCGCGTATGTGCAGCTTGCCTCCCCTGCGCTACTTGTGCTTGGCAATGCATGTAGGGTTGTAAAGCCGCTGCGGCAATGTGGAAAGTGCAGTCAAGAAGAGGTCACTCTGGCAGCTCATGCTGGCTCAGGTGGGCGACGAGCTGCACCACGTGGTCGCCGGCCAGTGCTGCCCGACCGGCTGCCTGGGGGACGTCTCCGGCGCTGTGGTGTCCCACGGCCGTGTGGCAGTGCTGCGGCGGCGGAGGGTGCGCACCAGCCCGCTACAACTGCGCATGTTGTCGTCAAGCGCGATGTTGGTGACCCAGCTCTACGTGTCAGGACCGGGTTTGATCAATTGCCCTGCAGCCGCAGCTTTGGACAGCTGGCCTGCCAAATGCTCGTGCTGAGCAGCTCTTAATACATCACGCTCCTGCTGTTGCTTCCCAGGGTGGCACCTCGCCGAGTGATCCGGCGGCGCTGCCGCTGCTGGAGCCCACGTCGGACGACGACTCGGCGCCCAGCTCCCCATGCCACGGCCGTGGGCAGGCCGACATTGAGATGGGCGGCATCGGCGTCGCCTCAGCAGGAAACGACAGCTCGGTAGAAGGCAAGTCTTGTGGCATGCCTGACGTTTTGCCTGCTTGCAGCAGCGTGTGCTGCGGCCTCGTTGGTGCCTGCCACTGCGCTTTGCAACAGAGTCGTCTGAGGTCAAGCGCCATCATCAAATGAACAAATAAGCTGTGCCGATACGGTCCCGGGTCTGTCTTATCTGTAGTATCTCCGACTGACGGGACTTACTCTCGGGAGTCGTGTGCATACATACATTCTGTTACCGTGTATCTTGGTGCAACAGGCCATGGGCCGCTGGCAACGACCAGGGTGTATGCAAGCGGCATCTGCTGCCCGATGGAGGTGCCGCTGATTGAGCGCCTGCTCAGCCCGCTGCCCGGCGTCATGCAGGTGCTGCTGTGCTTGGCGCTGGGCAAAAGGTTGGGAGGGTGTCGCTGGCATGCCATGCATTCAACTCCGCTTCAGATTGATCGCTTGCTGCACCGCCTGCAAGCAGCGACGATACAATGCACCACACTCCCTCTGCGCCTGCGCTGGCAGGTGGAGGTTGCAGTGGTGACGCAGACGGTGGCGGTCCTCCACGACACACGTACGAGCGCCGCGGCGCTGGCGGCCGCTCTGAACGCTGCTGCACTGGACGCCTCGCTGCAGGTGACACATCTCATGTCAGGATGCGACCAAATTACTCCAGATGGCACCACGTCGACGCATGAGCAAGCCAATGTGCACATGAAGGCGCTGCAGTCTTTGAAATTTTGGCACACCGGTGGATCAAGTCAGAGAAACACAGTCGCGCGCACCGTGGCTGCAGCCGCCTCGGAAGCAGGGCAAGTCCAGGCGCGCCTGGGTGCCGCCAGCCCACCTGCTGGTGGCTGCGGCCCTGCTGCTCGTGTCCTGCCTGCACTACCTGGCCAAGCCCACAGGTGGGAGCACCGCCGTGCACTCACACTGCAGGTTTTGTGTTGTATGGATCCCAGCAAGCATAAAACCCGCTCATCCGCTTGTCGCATCGTTTGCAACAAAACAAAACGTGTGTGAGGCGTGTACAGCGCTGCTGCACCCTTCCTCAGGCCACCCTGGGCTGGAGCATCTCAAATGGCTCGCCGTCGCGGCTGCGGCCATCGGGCTGCCGGTCATCCTGCTGCGTGCTGTTGCCGGTCTGCGGCGCGGCCTGCTGGACATCAACATCCTCATGACGGTTGCCGTGGCAGGCACGAGCATGTTGAGACGTTTGTATCGGTGCAACACTGGCATTCAAGTCAGTAAGCTGCCCTTTTGTGAGCCTGCGCTGCCATGTCCTAAGGTGATGCAACGCCCTGACTTTCAAAGATAAAAACACCAGGGTTTGCTTCCAGAAAGCTGCAGAGATGCTTGCTCCTGCTGACGCGCAGGTGCCATTGCCATTGGGGATTACACGGAAGCGGCGGCCGTGGTGGTGCTGTTCGGACTTGCAGAGTGGCTGGAGACGCGCGCTGCCGGCCGAGCCCGGGATGCCATTGCTGCTGTGTTGGCGCTCAACCCAGACACTGCCATCCTGGCAGCCACAGGCACGTGTATTGTTGTTGCAGGTCCCACCATGGCTTGTGCCATGGTGCACAACCTGCTTGCAATCAAGCTAGTTGCCTTCTGCAAGAGCCCCAAGGCAGTTGCAGATAGTGCTGTCCGCTTTGCAAGTCGTTGCAGAATGGCCGCACCTGTTGACTCCGCCTGTGTCCGACCTGCAGGAGAGGAGGTGCCCGCGGCAGATGTGGCCGTCGGCACCCGGGTGCTGGTGGCGCCCGGGCAGCGCGTCCCCGCGGACGGCGCCGTGGTCTCCGGCGCCTCGGCGGCCGACGAGAGCATGCTGACGGGCGAGGCGGCGCCCGTGGACAAGGGCGTCGGGGACGCAGTGCTCGGCGGCACCGTGAACGCTGGAGATGCGGCCCTGGAGGTGTGTGCAGCCCTCGCACGTGCTGAGCTCACACCTGTGTGCCTGTGTACCTGTGTACGTCTCATCAGCAACTCTGTGTGAGCTCACACCTGTGTGCCTGTGTGCGTCTCATCTGCGACTCGTCCGCAGCAGCTTCGTTGCCCGGCCTGCTTCAACAGCGTTCGGGCCTGGATGCGCGTCGGCTGTTGCCCGCATCAGGCCTTCCTCCGCAGCCAGCATGGAGGACGCTTGCATGCTCAGTACTGGTTACACAGAGCACTGGATTCCACTTTCCAGGTGGAGACCACGGCGACTGCGGACAGCAGCACCGTGGCGCGCCTGGGGCGCTCCGTGGAGGCCGCCGCCGCACAGCGCTCCCCGCTGGAGGGCGCCGTGGCGCGGTTCGCCAAGTGGTACACCCCCGCGGTGCTGCTGGCCGCGCTGCTCATCGCCTTCGTGCCCTGGGCGACCAGCTCCAGGAGCCACAAGGTGACGCTGTGCGTGCTCCCCGCCACGGTTGCCACGGTGTGCAAACTGTCTTGCACGTGCGTGTCGACTTGCGCTTCTGCACGCAGAGGCCGACCGGCTGCACATGCTGACATCTTGTATAGAAAACGAGATCCAGCAGTCCCAAAACCAAAGTAAAGCCTCTGTTGTTCCTGCAGCACTGGGTGTACCTGGCGCTTCAGATCCTGGTGACCGCCTGCCCCTGTGCGCTGGTGCTGTCGACGCCCGTGGCCGTGGTCTGCGCCATCGCCACCGCCGCCCGTGCAGGCGTGTGCAGTGATCGTGAAGCAACCCCGGTGGTTTGGCATAGGTTGTGACGGCCCCGCCTGGTGCACCCACCGCCCTCTGCAATTGCCTCCCTGGCCGTTTCTCCTCCTCACCCGATGACGCAGCTGCATGGGTGCACATTGCGACAGGCTGCACGCGCGCACCGTGGTGACGACGATATCCGCCATACTGCAGGGGTGCTGATCCGCGGCGGCCCGGCCCTGGAGGCCCTCGGCCGCGCCAAGGCGGTGCTGTTCGACAAGACCGGCACGCTGACCGCCGGCCGCTGCCAGGTGTCCTGCCTCTCCCGGGCAGGGGATGTGCCAAGCACACCCAACGCACGTGCGCACATGTGCAACCAGTCAGAAGCAGCAGCACAACGGCCTTTCACCCCTGCCACAGGTGGTGTCCCTGGAGACGTTTGCAGATTTTTCAGCGGCGGACGTCCTGGCGATGGCGGCGGGGGCGGAGCGCGGGTCGGCCCACCCGCTCGCAGCCGCCCTGGTGGGGGCTGCGGCCGCCGCTGGCGCCGACACCGGGCTGCTCGCAGTCAACATCCGGTCGGTGCAGGGCAAGGTGAGCATGCGCAGCATCTGCATGTAGCTTTAAGAGGGTCTCGATCTGCTTCCTTCTCATGATGCCCAGTAGGCACAACGCTCGTTCAGAGGCTGTGATGTCATTTTTGCAGTGGTAAGATGACTGGTCAGGTTACCCGGGCCATGCCAGCCGTCGGGGTACTTCGAGCCCTGCCTCAGCCAAGTACTGATCACACACTGACGCCGTCAGTACAGGGTGTGATAGCGACGGTCGGCGGGCGTGAGGTCGCCGTCGGCAACAGCCGCCTGCTTGACGGCCAGGGCATCTGCCTGAGCGAGGAGCAGGCGGCGAAACAGGCGACCTGGCAAGCCAAAGGTGCGGCAGTCGCTTGGCCGGTACCAAGCTGTTTTGCGACTGCACAGAAGGTGTGCATGCTCCCGAAAGGCCGTGGATGTCATCAGCATGGCAGCTGTGGGAAGGCTGGCTCCACTGTTGCTGGCGTTTGTTGCAGGTGCAACAGTTGTGTGGGTTGTCATCGACAGCACGGCAGCAGGTCTGGCTGCGGTGGCAGACCAGCCACGCGCCGGTGCGGCCGCAGCGGTGCGGGCTGTTGAATGCATGCACTGCCACACAGTGAATTGTAGCAAGTCTGGGTTTGACGACGTGGCGGAAAATATCCATGCAGATGCACTAACGACCAGGAACAGGTCGTTCCTGAGACCGATGTGTCACATCACACAGGTCACTGCGATCCGGCGGCTGGGACTGCGCACCGCCATGCTGACTGGCGACTGCGCCGGCGCCGCTGCTGCGGTGGCTGCTGAAGTGGCGCTGCAGCCGGCAGACGTGCACGCCAGCCTGCTGCCAGATGATAAGCTTGCCAGGGTACCATGCAACTATGGGGCTTGTACGACACGTTGACGTGACCTGACTACCTGCAACTGTGTGGCCGAGGCATGCATTCCATAGCATCGAGCCATGGTCGACGGCTCTCGTGCGCCCTGCCTGCTCCTCCCCAGGTGGCGGAGTACAAGAAGGAGTGCAAAGGGCCGGTGGTCGTGGTGGGGGATGGGGTCAATGATGCGCCGGCGCTGGCGGCTGCTGATGTGGGCATTGCGATGGGAGCCCGCGGGTCAGATGCCGCTCTGGAGGTGTGCTTGAAGCCTGTCCCAAGGGTGCTTGCACGAACATGCTTGGCACCCTGCTCTGAGCTCCTGCAGCTGGCCATGCACAGCTGTCGATGCAACTTGACGCTGTGTCCTCTGTTTGCATTTGTGTCACAGGGGCAGTAGACTGCCCAGGTGCATCTGCAATGCCCAGGTGCGCTGCCCAAACAGAAGTCAACGGGCACTTGCCCCGGGCCCAATCAGAACGCCGTTATGTGCATCAGGCGGCGCCGGTCGCGCTGTTCAGCGAGGAGCTCGACGCGCTGCCGGGCGTGCTGAGGCTGGGCCGCGCCACGCGCCGCACCATCCACCTCAACATCGCCGCTTCCGTCCTCACGAAGGTGACACGTCAGCACCGCTTGCCATGTTCCCAGCGTGAGTGTGACAAGGCCCCAACGACCGCTCTGCAGACGGCACACCTGGCCTGAGCACTTTCTTGATGGGCCGCAAGTAAGGACCACTTTGCGAGGTGTTGTGCGGGGCGCGCAGGTCGCTGTGCTGGTGCTGGCCGCAATGGGCCGGTTCACGCTGTGGGGCGCGGTGCTCGTGGACGTGGGCACAGCGCTGGCGGTCATCGCCAACTCCCTGCTGCTGCTGCGCAAGCGGCTGCGGCCCGGCGGCAGCCGCGGCGCGGCCCGCAAGGGCCACGCCCACAGCCGCAGCCGCGGCCGCGAGCATGGGCACAAGCACAGCCGACGCGCGCCATGCTGTGCCGGCAGTGGCGCTGGCATCTGCAGCAGTGCGGCAGGCCCGGCAGCTAAGACCCACCACGAGCAGAGCCACAGCTCGACGTGCTGTTCCAGCCAGTGTCCAAGCAGTGCAGCGCCAGCACCAGCAGCACCCGAGCCTCTGGACACCCGTTGCTCGGCCAAGAGCAGCCCCTGTTGCGCCACACCATCAGCGCTTATAGCAGGAAAACAGGCAAGCAGCGGCTGTGTCATCAGCAGCAGCGCATGCTGCCACAGCAGGGCTGCCTCTACAGCAGCGGCGACGGCTGCTGCTGCTGCCGTGCCCACCGCCGGCGAACAGCAGTGTTGCTCAAGGCAAGGGGCTTGCAGTCCGCAACGCTTGCGCTGACAGCGCTACCTGGTTCGAGATGGTGCACAGCACCGTGAGTGTGGTGCAGGCAGCTCTCAAGACACTGTTGCAAATCCAGCGGACAGCGCAGCCATGACGATCGATGCTGCCTTACTGCTGACAGTGGGGTATCGCAATGCGGTCATGTGCGAGCCTGAGGCTGTTGTGCACACGTATTGTTGGGCGCTGCAGCCAGCTGTTCAGTGGGTCTTAGGCAGAATCGGTGAAATCAGCCGCAGTAGTGCCCACAGAGATTGCAATGTGATCATGCATGGCACAAAGCATGTGTGGTGAGCTTGGACTGCGCTGCAAAGGCGATTGGCACTATCATGATGCCTGAGCATCGCCGTGATCATCACGGTCACAGTGCTGTAATTGCCCTCCCGATGTGGGTCAGCTGCAGCCATGATCAAATGCTGCTGCACACCTAGTGTCAACTTGTGGGCCGCCGCAGATTAGGTCAACAGCGTCCTCTGAGTGTAGACACTTGAGGGTCGGTGACGATTCGTGCTCACTTCGCGCCAGCAAGAGGTCACGCCTTCACAGAGGCTAGATTGCCACCGCCGTGACTTGGCAAATGACTGCTCAACCTCTTACAAGTGCTCCTTGCTCGCTGGTGCCATCGCGCGAGGCCTGCTAGAGGTGACGTCCCACATCCAGCCATCATGTTGTGCAATGCACTTGCAGCACAGGCAGCTACCTGTGCAGCGCTTGCTGCCCGTTCTGCGCATCGGTACTTGCTGTCATGCAGAACACGTTCATGTACATGCTGCGTCTCAGTCCTGCAACGTACCAGCACGTGTTGCTGCTAGGAAAAGATTTACAACAGCCATGCATCAGATGGACGTGACTTGTCCGCCCTGCAGACTGCGATGATGCTGTGCGCTTTGAACGAATCAGCCTCGCAGCACGGATCACACATGCTGCCCCGGATGCAGGCTGGCAGCGGCCTGTTGCACTGCACAGCAGTTCACCACACCGAGCTTGGCATGTCGTCGGAGGGTCTGGCGCCCCACATCAAATATTCTCTCGCCAAATACGTGGACAAGGGCGAAGATGCATGGACGCAGCAGCCCGAGTTGAAGTGCACGTTGTCAGGCAGTGAAGGTGGGCGGTTGGTCGCAACGTGTCATAGTCACATGGTTGCATGCAGAGCCCGAGGCCTGCTTTACCTTGAAACGATGTATTCAGCCGCGTTGAGCATACTTTCATCGATAGCATGTGTTTGCTGGTGACAGATGTGCACAAGGTGGCACTGTTTGGCGTGTTTGACGGCCATGGCGGCAAGCAGGCAGCCGTGTATGCATCCCGCCACCTGCATACGCACCTGCAAACCGCGCTCCGTCATCCGGGCATAGCCTCGCCGGCAGACGACGCCCCGAATGCAGCAGCCGACAACAGCAATGCGGGGGAGGAGGCAGCAGCAGCAGCAGCAGCGGACTTGCGGTCACAACTGCAGACCCTGGGTGCAGCGCCAGAGGCTCTGGCGGCGTGTGATGGCGCAGACAGTGTTGCGGCAGCACTGCCACTGGCGCTGGTAGCGGCCTTCACTGCCACGGAGCAGGCCTTCATCAACCACAGCCAGGTCAGAACAAGCGCTGTGTTATCCACGCTTGCCCTACGCCATCCTATCGTTACTGGCACGTGTCCTGCCATCCACCTGTAACGATGTAGCACATGCGAGATGCAACACTCATCTGCAGGAGTCGGGCACCACCGCCACGGTGGCTGCGCTGGTCGGCTGGTCGGTGGTTGTTGCCAACGTGGGCGACTCGCTGGCCTACCTGGACACCGGCTCTGAGGTCGTGCAGGTGGGGCCTTCGTCACATGAGCAGCACACACGTCGATGTTTCCAGATCCTGTAACTCAACATGCATTCTGTGCAGATCAGCCTGCCAACGAGCTTCACACAACTGCCGCCTCGACATTGCAACACGCTGTCTGGTGTACCGCCGCCACAGTGTGCGTAACATGGTGCGCTCTGCAGGTGAGCGGCAACCACAGGCTGGACGACAGCAAGGCCGAGCAGGAGCGCGTGGCCGCTGCCGGCGCCGAGGTCGCCCAGTCCGAGGTGCTGCCGCTCTCCGCACTGGCCGTGAACCAGCCCTCTCGCAGATGCCACGGCCCAGCAACCCAACACCACCGCGGGCGCCCAACACCTGGTCACATATGTCCACAGAGCAGAGCCTGAGCACAACCGTCTCGCTGTTCACAGCAGTGGCCGATGCTTTGTGCTGCGTGCAGGTGGATGGCAAGCCGGTGGGGCCGCTGCGGGTGTGGCCGGGCGGCCTCGCGATGGGGCGCACCATCGGCGACGCCTCCGCAGGCACCGTGGTCAGCTGCGAGCCGGAGGCCCGGCAGGTGCGCTCCACCCGCCACAGCCTGCCCACAATCACTGAACAACAGATCGTGCGTCACGTGAGCTGGCAGCAACGTTTAATCAGCAATCATGCTGCCAGAGCCATGGCCACCTGGCGGCTGCGGGGCGGCAACATGCAATGCATCAGTGCGTCGCTGATGTTCAGCTTTGGGGTCATCGAGCAAATCGTATTGCTCGTAGGTGGTGCTGCCGCGGGGAGGCGGGCGATTGCTGCTGGCAAGTGACGGCCTGTGGGACAGCATCGCGCCCAAGACGGCGCTGCACCACGTGCGGGGGCTGCCCGCATCCAAGGCAGCTGCCGAGCTGGTGCGGTGTCTGGTTGATGAAGTCTGTCGAAGGACGGTTTCTTCCCTTGCCTAAGCAGCCTTGACGGCTCAGCATTCACACAGACCTCGTGGGCCACTGCAATGCTCCATATGCAGATGTGCTTGTTGATGCCGCCTGCCATGCGCAGGTCAACATGTGCCAGCGCGGCAAGAAGCCGCGTGATGACATCACTGCGCTTGTCATCGATGCCATTCCATCTGACTCGCCGGACGCCAAGCTGCCGCAGCTGCTGGCGGCGCGCGCCAGTGGCCGCGGCGGCAATGCCAGCGGGGCAGCGCACGAGGCGGAGCCGGTGGACATCAGGTGGCCGCTGACGGGCGAGGGCAACAAGCACTGGCGCAGCGACATCTGGTAAGAGTTTGCTGTTGTGAGTTGCCGGTGTAGACTGCCGTGAAAAGATGAGGTTGGTGTGACGACAGTATGTCGCATGGCCTGACCAGATGTGGACCACCCATGGCACCATGAACGCACAGCGCACTCTTGCACACCACAGGCGTGCAGCTCTTGGCTGACACGACTGTGCAAGCGCCGTGTCTGCAGGCAGAGGCGGCTGTCAGTGGCGCAGGCACGGCAGCAGGCAGCCGAGGCGGCGGCAGCCGAGGCCAAGGCGGCCGCCGCCAGGGCAGCGGCCGAGGACAGAGCGGCTGTGGAGCGGGCGGTCGCCGACGCTGCGGCTGACGTGTCCGGCGAGGAGTCCGCAGCGTATGTCAGCGCCGGCGACGGCGGCGGCAGCGACGGCGACTCGGACGACGACAGCGGCAGCGATGCGGGCGAGGTGCAGTACGCCTCGGAGCTGCACCGGCAGATGGCGGCGCTGCAGGGGGACCCCTCCGAGCTGGCGGAGGCAGCGCAGCAGCAGCTGGAGGAGCTCAAAGAGCAGGTGCTCGCCGTGGGATACAATGTGGGGATGCACAATGGGGAAACTGATATAATATGGCAGCGATGTGTTGGCGGATCAGGGTCGTGCTTTGGGTTTTGCCTGCTTGATCGCTCCCACTGCTCAGGTGCTATCGTGCATGCAATGCTGTAGGGGAAGCGGCAGCAGCGTGAGCTGCAGCACCTCAAGCAGCAGCAGGAAGCCGAGGCCGCTGCAGAGTGGGAGGACGTGCCTGCCAAGCCGCGGCGGCAGGAAGCAGCTGCATTCCGAGAGCTTGCGGTGCCTGGCTCTAGCAACACGCATGCCCAGCCGGACAGGTGCAGGCACCCAGCATCCTCTGCTCTGGCTTGGAACGCAAGTATACCATTTGGGGTGGATAGCAGCAAACAGATGTGCACCCAGTCATGCGTGCACATCGCAGCTCCAGGTGTGCTTCGCAGACAGGCCTGATGTGGCGCGCCAACATCTTGCAGGTCATCACAGCAGTATGGGAGGGGCCGTGGCGCATATGGCGGCAGGGGGCGTGACGGGCGGGGCGGGCGGGGGCGTGGCCGGCAGCAGCACATGCACGCCCAGCAGCAGCACCGGCAGCAGCAGCAGCAGGGTGCGCAGCAGGCCGAGCAGCAGGCAGCCGCCTCCTCTGGCGACCAGCAGCTGGAAGCCGCTGCCGGCGGCGCGCCCAGTGCAGATGTGGTCAGCAGCGAGCAGCCTGCCGACAGCAGTGGCGACAGCAAGGATGCCGCTGACTCTGCAGCCGCAGCGCAGCCGATTACAGCTCCACAGCAGCCAGCTGCTCAGGGTGTCAGCAACGGGGGCCGGGGCAGGGGCAGGCAGCAGAGCCGCGGCCGCAGCAACTGGCATGCAAACCCACAAAGCTCGCAGATGCATGCGCGGGGCGGCTACAGAGGCGGCGGCCGCGGCATGCACCAGCAGGACGACATGCGAGCGGTGCATGGCCGCGGGCAGGGGGATCAGCGTGCGCCCCAGCAGGGCGAGGCACCCGTAGCTCCAGGCCCAGGCCGTGGCCGTGGCCGCCGTGGCGCATACGACATGGCCCAGGGTCGTGGGCGGGGTCGGGGGCGCCAAGCACCTCACGCACAGCAGCAGCAGCAGCAGCAGCCGCAGCAGCAGCAGCAGCCGGTCCCAGGTTCCGACTCTGCTGGCTCACACCCTGGGCAGCAGCAGCAGCAGCGTGAGCACCCGCAGCAGGAGCAGCAACGACCGCAGCAACCGCAGCCCAAGCCGGTGCGCAGCACCTCCATCAGTGCGCAGCAGCTGTTCGACGCAATGCGCGCGGCCAACAAGGCCGACGGCGGCGCTGGCAGCTCTGGTGGTGCCGCAGCCAACGGCGTGCCCTCTTTCGACAACAAGACGGAGCACACGAACGGCTTCGTCCCTGATGCGCACCAGCGCCAGCCAGCCCAGCGGCAGGAGCGGCGCGCTGAGGTGCGCCAGCTGCAGTTCGGCAGCTACACCGCCGACAGCGCTCCGACGCCTGCGCCGCCACCTCCGCAGCCGCAGCAGCACCAGCAGCGGCTGCAGTTCGGCACCGTGGACTTCGGCAGTCAGCCGACGCCACACTGTCCGCCGCAGCACACGAACCACCACCATGCAAACGGGAGTGACGCCCGGGCACAGCCGCAGCACCCACAGCAGCACCATCACCACCACCGCCACCAGCAGCCGCTGGCACCGCATGCTGCCCATGAGGCGGCACGGGCGGCGATGCAGCCGGGCACACAGGCTGGGGGAGCGGACGCTCGGCAGCAGCAGAAGGTGCCGCCACATCACCTTGCATACGATCCAGCCGGCGGCCAGCGTGGCGGCGGGCCGGGCAGGGGCCGCGGCCGACGGCATGGAGCGCGGCACGGTGGCCCCGGCGGCAGGGGCGCTGCTTTTGCCATTGGCCGGAGCCATGGAGCTGCGAATGGGGTGCATGAACTGGCCACAGCACCGGATTACCATCAGTCGCAGCCTGACGACGGTCACGAAAAACGTGGCTGAGTATGAGTCCCCTTGCATGCACTGTGTCCACACGGCTGGGATCCATTATTACTGCATGCGTTGTCAATCACGCTAATTGGCAGTGTGGCTTTGGCTATGAGCTGTGAACTGCAGCACTGCTGCTGCACTCTATGCAGCAGTTGCCCCAATTGACCAACTCCAAAACCCTGCTGGACCATGCATGCCCCTTCTCTTTCCTGCGCACTGGTCTTTCTGCTTCACACGGAGCTTTGCCTGCTAGGCCTGGAATCATCTTTGCGCACTAGTTGCTGCAGTTGTTCAACCGGGCCTGCGCAGCTGATAATACCGCACCTCCCGACCCTCTCAGCCTGCAGCATCGAGGTTGCACCTGACTTGGCGGCTTCACAGGAGCGCAGCGCCGCGAGGCGCGAGCAGCAGGCGTCATGCCGCCCAAAAAGAAGATCACGGCGGATGCACCAGAGGGCGAAACGCTGACACGAATTGCCATTGTCAACCAGGACAGGTCGGTGGTCATGTGCATGCCCATAATGGTGCACAGTTTCCGGCTAAATGATATAGCAGCGGCTGTGGATATACCTCCGTTGATGCACTGATGGAACTAGATGTATTACAGCAACCCTTGTGTTCCACAGGTGCAAGCCAAAGAAATGTAGACAGGAGTGCAAGAAGAGCTGCCCAGTCGTCAAGATTGGTGAGCATCGACAGCGTCAATTGCATCGCTTGCAGCACGGTCAATGCGATATGGCAGCAGACGCATGATGATGGCGCTGCTGCAACATCATCTGGAGGCACCTGTGCCGTCGCTGCTGCGTCAATGTGTGACATCCGCCTGGCTTATGTATGTTGCAGGAAAGCTGTGTATTGAGGTGACGCCCGCCTCGAAGGTGGCATACATCTCGGAGGAGCTGTGCATTGGCTGTGGTATCTGCGTGAAGGTGGGGTACTGCGTTGGGGCATGAAATGTGTTGCCACCGCCTTGCTGCGTCTGCAACCCGTGCAGGGAGCACTAGTGCAGCAGCAGTGCATGAATTGACCAGCTGCGTCTTTACGCTGCAGAAATGTCCATTCGATGCCATCCTCATCATCAATCTGCCGCGGAATCTAGCAAAGGAGACGACCCACCGATATGGCGTCAACTCTTTCAAGCTGCACAGGTGACACTCACTTTGCCCCCTGGAAACACACTTGAGGTCCAGCAGCGCATTCGTGGAAGCAGCTGCTCGGCTGCTGTCGCACTCAGCTTCCCATCATCTAAGTTGGGCAACACGGGCGTTCAGCAGCTGGCATTGGGGCGACAACTGTGCACGGCGCGCAGGCTTCCAGTGCCGCGGCCGGGGCAGGTACTCGGCCTTGTGGGCACCAACGGCATCGGCAAGTCCACAGCGCTGAAGATCCTGGCGGGCAAGCTCAAGCCCAACCTTGGCAGACTAGAGGTGGGCGGTACTGTCCTCCCTGCCTGATAACTGTTGATGTGTTGGTTGCGCTGATGAGGCCGGAGCCACTCCAGCGAGGTCGTGCAGAACAGCAGGCGCAGGCATGGCATGAGCTTTTGCCTGGAGACGATTCGAGTCCTCTCCTCGGCTGGTGCAGGGTCAGCCGGATTGGCAGGAGATCCTGACCTACTTCCGGGGCAGCGAGCTGCAGAACTACTTCCAGAAGATCCTTGAGGATGACCTGAAGGCCATCATCAAGCCGCAGTATGTGGACAACATCCCCAAGGCCGTGCGGTAAGCCACGCATGGTCGACCGGGCCGGCAAAGGACACGTAACAATGCACTACGGGATGTTTGCAGCCTTCCACTGGTCCTTGTGCTTGCTTTTGGTGGTCAGCTGGACCTTTTGTGCCTCCCACAGCGGCAATGTGGGTGAGGTGCTGGAGACGAAGGACGAGAGGGGGCAGAATGCGCAGCTGCTGAAGGACCTCGACCTGGAGCAGGTGCTCGACCGCAACGTCGAGAACCTGTCGGGTACGCCCGCCGGCATGCGCTGCTGATGGACTGTTCTGGCTTGAGAGTGTGCTGCTCTGTGATGCAGCTCCTGCGCAAGAGCTGAGCACTTGGCAGCAAACCTTACAGCTGCAGCTCAACCTGCTTCATCATGTAAGATGAGCTTAGAAGATGAGGCACTGGCGTTGTGGTGACGCAGGTGGCGAGCTGCAGCGGTTTGCCATTGCAGTCGTGGCAGCGCAGGAGGCAGACGTCTACATGATTGACGAGCCATCGTCATACCTGGACGTACGGCAGCGGTTAAAGGCAGCGCAGGTGCGCAGGGTTCAGTTGGCGCGTCGCTGTTGGAGGCAACAGACTTGCACTTTGGCTGGAAATGAAGTTGTTCGGGCAACAGCTCGAGTGTGGGGCAGCGTCCCTCCAACAGGCAACTTATCTCAATGTTGTGTTGCAGGTGATCCGGGGGCTGCTGGGCCCCAAGAAGTATGTGATAGTAGTGGAGCACGACCTCAGCGTGCTGGACTACCTGTCCGACTACATCTGCTGCCTGTACGGCAAGCCGGGCGCCTACGGCGTCGTGACCATGCCCTTCGGGTGAGTCTCCATTTCGATATGTGCATGGCGGGGTCACTGGTGTGCCTGTCACCATGACATGCGAACAGGCCGCGGGTGTGGTCGCTGCTCCAAGGCATCACATCATGGCTGATAGCTAGGGTCTCTGTTGTGCAGTGTGCGGGAAGGCATCAACATCTTCCTGGCGGGCTTCGTGCCGACGGAGAACCTGCGGTTCCGGGAGGAGTCGCTCACCTTCAAGGTGGCGCACCGCACAGGACGCTTTCTTTTCCTCAGCACGCCCCGTGAGGGCACTCTGCTTTGCACGTAAAAGGAACGAAGGACGCAGCGGTCACACACGCCTGTATGGTCAAGTCCTAGGTGCCTTGTTCACATTGCCCAGGTGGCGGAGGTGACGGAGGTGGGCGCAGAGGAGGGCGGCAACTCCAAGTTCCTGCGGTACAAGTACCCCAAGATGCGCAAGACGCTGGGCAACTTCAAGCTGCACGTGGACGAGGGGGAGTTCACCGACTCCGAGATCATCGTCATGCTGGGCGAGAACGGCACAGGTGCGGGCCTCCGCCATCACGTCGGTGTCACTGTGCGCCTGCATCTTTTGGTGCCCGTCAAGGTGCCCGTTTCTGCCTGTCAACTGCAGAGGCCTGCAACACTGCAAGGCCCTGCCAGCACACCCCACCATCCGTCGCAGCCTTGTACATGGGTAAAGTGTTGATTGCTTCAGCATGGCATAACCAGGCTTGCCACAGGGCGTCACATGCCTTGTGTGACGCTGTGCAGGCAAGACGACGTTCATCCGGCTGCTGGCGGGCATGATCAAGCCGGACGACCACTTTGTGGAGCTGCCCGAGTTCAACGTGTCGTACAAGCCGCAGAAGATCAGCCCCAAGTTCCCGTCCACCGTGCGCAACCTGCTGCACAAGCGCATCCGGGACGCGTACCTGCACCCCCAGTTCGTGACCGACGTCATGAAGCCCATGCAGGCAAGCTGCTGTTGCCCGCAGTATGCAGGATTGCTATCATTCTGAGCCTTTTGAGTCTGCATATTTGCTACTACATATGCAACCCCCACGGCCCTCCCGCTGGCCAAACATCACGCTGCCCGTGGCCATGGCACCCTTGTGCTGCTGCCTGCGCCGAAGGGCTGACCTGCCAGAGACAACTGTGCATTGTCGTCTGTGCATCGTCGTCTGTGTGCCATCTGCTGATCGGCTGGTCGCAAGTCATGCAGGTGTACCCTACACATGTTGGTCATATCCACAGCAGCGGTCCCTTGGCATTTGCTCCAGCTCGCGCGAGCAGGAACACACTCCCACTTTCTCACCAACAACAAACCGATCGCCTGGCCTGTGGCGTCGCAGATCGAGGAGCTGATGGACCAGGAGGTGCAGCACCTGTCGGGCGGCGAGCTGCAGCGGGTGGCCATCACCATGGCGCTCGGCATGCCGGCCGACATCTACCTGATCGACGAGCCCTCAGCGTACCTGGACTCAGAGCAGCGCATCGTGGCCGCCAAGGTGCGCACGCTTTGGTTCGTGCAGGGAGCTGTGGCACACTCCTCGCTACAGAAAGTGTATGTAGCAGGCATGTTTCACCTGGTCACATGGGCTGTGCTGTCCGCCTGACGCCCTGAGCTGCGCTGCAGGTCATCAAGCGCTTCATCATGCACAGCAAGAAGGTACGGTTTCAGCCAGAGTGTGTGATAGCAACAAAAGCACCGGCTCACGTGCTGCGTCACAAGCACAATTTACCTAAGTACTGCATCGGGATTGGGACGTTGGACTCTCTACAGTGCTCATGGGTCTTCACTATGACATGGTATGTACGTGCAGACGGCTTTCATCGTGGAGCACGACTTCATCATGGCAGCCTACCTGGCGGACCGCGTGGTGGTGTACGACGGCGTGCCGTCCTCAGAGGCGACAGCCCACTGCCCGCAGTCCCTCCTCACAGGTGCTCTGGCGCCCTTGGATGGTGCACGCCGGCATGACCACTGCAGATCGAACCGTGCATCAGCTGCTGTGTGTGGTCTCCATTGTTCACAAGTGCTCTGGGCAGCTCTTTCTGGGCACTCCACCCTCATCCTCTCATACATCACATAATGACGCAGGCATGAACGCGTTCCTGAAGAACCTGGACATCACGTTCCGGCGGGACCCGACCAACTACCGGCCGCGCATCAACAAGCACGAGTCCACCAAGGACCGTGAACAGAAGCTCGCCGGCACCTACTACGTGAGGCTCCTGATTGGGTCCTTTCACCTGCTGCTCGTCTGCGTCGACAGGGAGGCCTCCTTGCGGTTGTGCATCTGGGCCTGACTGTGTCCTCCTCACCTGGCTGCAGTACCTCGAAGACTAGGCACGCTGCGCGCACGTCCGATGCACGCCCTGCCGAGCAGGGCACGCCCCTGATATGGCCAGGGGCCCGACCCGTGGTGCAGCACCAGCTGCCTGCCTCATGGTCACGAGGCGCCGACACTGGTGTGCCTGGCCGGCCCATGCCTAGCTGGCCCAGCAGTCTAATGCTGCTAGGATTGAGCAGCAGGTGAGTGCTGTGCAGGGTGCGCCGCAGCCCTGCCGAATGTTGGCGTCAGACATGCAGCGCACATAGGCAGCCAGATGTAGGAACACCGATTTTCTGCTGTTGCATCTGGTTTTGGTGTCCCTCTTCAACGTGCCGGCAGAGAGACTGGTGTAAAGGGGCTTGGCTATCGCCTGGCATGCTGCCTGCCTGAATGCCTTGGATCGCTGACGTCAGAATTAGTCATGTCAGCTGAGTGAAGCGAGCTTGCGCAGCCGGGCATACATCGTCAGCGTGTCGCGCTCTTCTATTGCACAATCACTTCAACAGTGAGCATCTCTGACAACCTTTGCAACGAGGCGGCCAGCTGGTGCCCCTTCACGTTCTCGCACTGTGGAACAGTAGGCGATACCGGCGCGCAGTTGCGAGACTGCCTCCTTGGCCGCATCGCACGATCGCAGAGCACGTTGTACATTCATCTCCTGTCGGTTTTCCTGCTTGGTGCCACCAGAACGCTGATCGTCGGTCAAAACCGCCACGATGCATGGGTGGCCCAGCGGCGGAAGCCATTGCCCAGGTCGACAGCTGTGCAGCCCAGTTGTGCCAGCGCACATTACTCTTGCGCGCGTCAGACGTCCGTCAGGCCTGGGGTCCAGTATAACACGCCCGTCAGGTGCCCTCAGACGGGCAGCCGCCCAGCATGGTGCATGTGCGGCCCAGCGGCCAGCGCCGCTGGCGCGTGCCGGCAGCTCAAACGGCGTTGGAGCCCTGGCACCCGCCCCCAATGCATCGCGTGAGCCGATGGGCGCCGGGGAGGAGCGGCATGTGCTGTCGGTGTTTGTCCGGGATGAGGCGGGTCTGATCAACCAGGTCTCCGACGTCTTCACACAAGCAGGTGCCAGCGCTGGGACAAACCGCGCGTATGTAGCAGCTCGTACTCTCTGCCCTGGTCGTCCACGCTCAGTTCGTCTACATACTAGGCGTGCAGTATGCCGCAGACACTGCTGGGATCATGATGCACAGGGAGGAACATCGAGTCGCTGGCGGTGGGTCTGAATGTGGACACCGCCATGTTCACCATCACGGTGGCCGCCACACAGGAGGAGGTGGACCACCTGCTGCACCAACTGATCCAAGTGGAAAAGGTGTGGACATCAAGTGTGCATCAGCCTGCAGGGGGTGACCATGTTGCTGACTAGGCGCAGCGTCCAAATGTGGGGTGGCTAAGTGCCGCCTTGCAGCCTGTTGCATGAGGGCACATTGCAGTATTGCCAGGCCGCCTTGGCCCCGCAGCCGCTGCGGCAGCACAGGAGGCACCACGCAGCGGCAGCGGCACGGCCGGGCCGTCGCCTCACCCCGCCGCTGCACCCCCGCAGGTGCTGTACGTGGAGGACCTGGCGGGCCAGAACCGCGTCGAGCGGGAGCTGGTGCTGATCAAGGTGCGGGCGCCGAACGCCGCGGCCCGCACCGAGGTCACCGAGCTCGCGAAGATCTTCCGGGCGCACATCCTGGACACCTCAGGTGCGCGTCCGCCTGCGCAACGCGTTCCACAGATGCCAATACGAACACCTCCGACAGGGAAACGCGCATGGCGGGCTTGGCCACTGCATGCAGAAGGCATGCGAGCCGCCAGCGTCTGTCAAGATGGGACGTCATGCAATGTGCAGACGCGGCGACCGCCTTGCCATGTGTTGCAAAGTGACATTCGACCAGCTGTGCCCTTGCCTGCCAGACGCACATGCAGCTCCCCGGGTCGTCGGCGGCAGGCCGAGGTGTGCGCCTGCCACCGCGCAGAGGGCTTCATGACGCTGGTGGTCACCGGGGACGCCGGCAAGACGCTGGTGCTGGAGGCGAACCTGGCGCACTTCGGCATCGCGCAGCTCGCGCGCACGGGCACCGTGTCGCTCAAGCGCGGGCAGCAGCTGCTGGAGGTGCGCCCCTGACGGCGCCCCCGACTCCGGGCGGCACGCGCACGCACGCGGTGCAGCCCGCGCCCTGCATGGAGCCCCCCACGGCAGGCAGCAGCTTGCTGCACACACCGCTTCCGCATGTGGAATTATGCTGAATGGGCCGACATGCTGACTCCTGGCTGTGTGCTCCCCTTGGTCCACCATCCCTGATTTCTCCAGTATCAGGAAAACACTATCTGCAGGTGACGTCCAGCGTGCGGTCCATTGACGAGGAGGACGGCGACGGCCTGTCCGGCGCGGACATCTCGCCGGACGCGCTGGCGGCGCTCGCGGAGCAGGCCAGCCCGTCCACCGACCTGTGGGAGGCCAAGCAGGTGTGGGCGCGGCGCGGGCCTTGCTGCCCCGCCAGCACGGTGTGCAGGGTTGCAGGCTTGCACACTTGGCGCAGCAGCTTGCGGAGAGTTCCAGACATGTCCAGCATGCATGCAGACGCTGCCCAGCGGGCATCGAGCTCGTGCCGTGCGTCTAAGATAGGATAACAGGGGCAGCAGAGGTTTTAAACGGGCCTCTGAGCGAATGCTTTTGTGAGCTGACACCAGCTGCCCAACCACGCAGTAGTGAGGTGCAGCTGTGCTGGGCTTTTCAGGTGATTGGGGCGGATGGCACCGCACTGGGCGTGCTGAACGACTCTCACACGCTGTCCGTCGAGGTGCTGCCCGAATATGACGCCCTGCGCATGCCCTCCCATGTGATACCTCCAGTTTGCTGTGCCGATGCGTGCTCCTGCGCATTCAGCATCGAAGCTGGCTTACTTGCAGCCTGTTGTGCACTCTCAACATGTGCTGCTGCCGCTGACGCCTGCTGCTGCTTGATTACGAAGGTGGCTGACACCGCGGGCAGCCTGGCGGACATCACGCGGGTCATCGCGAGCCACGGCATCAACGTGCAGTCGCTCGCGGTCGGCAGCAGCGAGCAGTCGGGGCGCTCGCGTATAACGGTGGTGGTCCCCAGGGACGACGCCGGCCTCGCCAGCCTCGTAGAGAAGGCATGTACTCCCTGCGCAGCTGCGCCGCTGACTCTGATGCTTGTATCAGCTGCAGTGGTGGCAAGCAGTGGGGCTGTTTCGCTGCGGTGACAGCGTATCAATTGCAATGCTGCTGAGCGTGTTGAAGTGCAGCTCGAGCACTGGCGCGACTGAGGCTGGGTCTATCTTCATCTTTGCAGGTGGAAGCGTTGCCCATTGTTGGCAGAGTGACGGACTTGACCGAGAAGCCTTTTGTGGCACGCGAGCTCATGATTGTGAAGGTGCACAGAAGTTCAATCGCTGCCAGTAAGTATACGAATTGCTCTTAGAGCGGTGATTGACAGGCCTGCAGCAAGGCAGGCAGCTGTCGCGTTTCGCATGTGCTGACGGGTGCTGATGTTTCGTCTGCAGGTACGATGTCAGCCCAGGCAGCGCGGCCAGATCAAAGAGATTGCAGGTAGGCTCATTGCAGGAGTGGGTGGCTTGGAGCTACTGGCCAGATTCGCACAGGGTAGAAGGGCTGGCAGCCATCAACAAGCCTTGACGATGCACTCCATAGCTCTGATCGCCGTCTTCGCATGGCTGCAGAGATTTTCCACGGCAGGGTCATTGACGTCTCACAGCAGACCATCACCCTGGAACTGCAGGGCAAAGAGGTGGGTCTTCTCTGCCGCAAACACAAATTCATGTGCAGATGCAAACAGTTGCAGCCACTCTGCTTATCAAGCAGCAGCTTGTGTTAGCAGACCATCCTCAAAGCTTCAACGTGGCAGCCATGGGCACAGGGACATGCACATGTGTGCGCTACAGGGCAAGATGATCGCGGCACAGGCCCTGCTCAAGGAATTTGGCGTGCTGGAGGTTGCAAGGACAGGGCGTGTGGCTATGCTCCGCGACTCTGGCATCAACACACAGCTGCTCAATGCGCGGCGTGCGCCGCAGGTCATGCTGTGATGGCAGCAGCTCCTCAGGCTGGAAGCATAGCAGCGGCCACACCTGCCACAGATGTGGTCATCATGATGGGCTCTTGGGGTTGCAGGTGGAGGCGGCGCTTGCATTGCCACAGCTACTAGCAGCATGCTGCACATCTCACCGACAGGCTTTACTTGTAGATCACGGCAAAGTGTAACAGATGAGATGTGCTAGGTTGGCATTCAGGAGGCAGCATTCTGCACCTGTTTGTGCAATATATAGCGCAGAAATTTGGTGTCACCTGGGCAGTGTGTCTTATTGTTACAGCTTGTCACATCATCAACAACACCACGGAGGAAGTGCAATGGTACCAAGAGCTCTGGGCCGCCACGGCACCCAAGGTGGCTAGTCCCGGGCGTCCGTACAGCTCAGCATTCCTGACGCATCAACACAGCCGACAGAATGCTGCTGAATGTGCACATAGTTCCAAATCTGACGAGTCCAAACAAACCACAGCATGAAACGTGTCAAATGTGGTGCTGCATGATATCCTGCAGTCCATAAACTCAATGGCGAAAGCAATCAGCACCAGAGCTGCGGCCGTGCGCCTGCCAGCAGTTGCAGCAGCAGCAGCTGGAGCAACCTTGTGTTTCAATCGGCAACCCAATGAAAAGAGATGGGCTGCTCCCTGAGGCAGCGAGCTGGCTAGGCCCGCAATCTCAAATACAGCGCTCCATCTAGTATGAAAAACTCCACGTATTCCTGAATCCCAAATCCCCTCTCCACTTGCTGAGCAGACCCCGTCATGCCTCAAGACGCCCCAGCGCCACTTGGCGGCCTCCTCGGCAACTCAATTTGTAATTCGCATCATCCCGATGATCAGAGAATGTGCCCTCTCATGTCTGTTTTGCTGGGCGGACTGGCCATAATTGGTATGCTCATTACCGGTGCGGGGCAGCTGTCTGCAAGTTCATACTCCGCCACATGTCCCACTCCGCTTGCTTTGGCGACTTTCCACCTGAACTACAGCAAACCGTCCCCGCTGACATGGCTTGGCTTGGTGCGCTTCATGGGCAGCTGTTGTGCCCTCCTCTTGGGCTGCCTGTCTGCAGCTGATGCGTTTCTGCCTTGGGCTGCCTGTCTGCAGCTGATGTGCCTTGGTCGTGCACTGCCTTCTGCAGCTTGTGTAGTCTCGCCTTGGGCTGCCTGTCTGCAGCTGATATTTGTCGGTTGTAACTGCGTGAACTGCTTCTATGGCCACTGCTAGCCAGTGTGTCAGCCTATCTAGCAGCTGCTGCTGCTGCTGCTGCTGCTGCAGTGGTCGCTCACTCGTTTGACTCACAGCAGGCCCGCAAAGGGCGGCTGCGACGCGCTGCTGTTCGAGTCCCCAGACTGCCTGCCGCGCGCGCTGAAAGGCGAGGCCGCCTGCGTGGGGGCGCCGCCGCCGCCGCCGCTGCGGCGGGGGCTGAGCTGGCCGCGGGGCGCCGGCGGCGGGCGGCCGCTGCCCTCCCGGCTGCCCGCGGGCGCCGGCTGCAGGCGTGACGGCGACGCCGTCCCCCCGCTGCCGCCGCTGCGCGCCCCGAGCGACCGCGACGACCAGGGGCCGCCGGACGACGCCTGGCTGCCCGGCGAGTGCGCCGGGCGGGGCGGCGGGCCGGGCCGCGCTGGAGACGCGCTCTCCGTGTGCCTCTCGTCCAGCAGCGGGTCGGTGTCGGCCGTGGGCGACCGCTGCAGCGGCGTCGCGGGCTCCCCCAGGTCCAGCAGCTCGATGCCGGCCAGCACCTGCAGCGTGAGTGTCTGTTTGTTGGACAGGGGTACACTCGAGGGTTCTGAGGTGACACGCATGGCCGGCTGGTTGCCAACATGGTATGTATTTGAACAAGAACCAGTCAGCAGTTGGGTACTCTGCCTGAGCGTCAGAGCCCAGCTGTTGGTCACTCACATCGTGCGAGGTGTCGATGTTCAGCACGACGTCGTCGGGCGCGCCCAGCTGCACGCCGGCGTGCACGGAAGGGTCGTCGTCGGCGTCGAGGCCCAGCTCCTCCAGCTTGGCGGGGCGGATGCTCCACATGTCGTCGATGGCGCGGCGGTACCCGGCGGCCGCGCGGTGGCCCAGCGGCTTGGCGGGGATGCCCGCCCAGACGCTGCCCTCCGACACCACCTCGCCCTGCAGGGGGAAGAGGTATACAGCTCCTGCATCAGTCTTCGGCCTGGGATGTCCTACCCGAAGGTCAACCGGCAGATGGTCCAGACAAGCAACAGCACACCGACCTCTGCTGCCACGTGAAACAGCAAGCAAGACACACAAGAGTGTTCTCAGCTGCAGGCCAGCAGCCACAGTGCCTGCCGACTCACCTTCATGACGAGGGACTGAGCAGTGACGATGGCGCCATCCTGAGCCGAGGAGCCCGGCAGCAGGTTGCACCACGGCTCCAATGTCACCTGGTTGCCGATCCTGCAGCAGCACAAGCAGGCACGTTGTTAGGTCACCAGGCGCCAGGTCGAACACCAACACCAACACACCCCCGGCACTGTCAGGCTGGCGGAAGTAAGCGACATACAAGGCGGTTTGCTTGCTGAGCAGGTGCGCACTCTGTCGGCACGAAGGTGGCGGCGAGGCGCTCCACGGTGTGGCCCTGCAGCACGACGCCCTCCGAGATGATGGTGCCCTCCCCAATGGTCAAAGCCATCGTTTCGACCCTGCGCACAGCCGGTGTGCCAGTTGTCCGTTGCACTCGCTGGCTTTTTTGCAGCAGCTGTGCTCATACCCGGCCATGCAGTTTCCAATGTTGATGATCTCCATTTGCAACTCATGCAGCCAATGCTGAGCAGAACCTTGTTGTAATTGTTGTAAGCACAGTTGCTGCATTCGGAACTAACTCCAGCTGGGTGTCACCAACATGGTGCAGAGGCTAAATGGGCATGCTGAGATTGCGCACCGGGAGCCACCGAAGATGCAGGAGCCGTGGCCGACGCGGGTGCCGATGGCGCGCAGGTGCCACAGCCCGAGGGACGAGCCCTCCAGCATCTGCAGCAGCCCGCCGCCCACCAGGCTGCTGATGGTCGTGGATATCTCCCACACCTGCGCAGCATACCGGTCAACCTCAGGCTCAGCGCCGCAGGCCCGACTGGTGTCTATATGCTGGCCTCTTGAAGGCCTCCTTGGCATACCAGATGAATAACAGCATGACAGGCATGAGGTGCGCACCATGAAGCGTGCGGAGTAGAAAGGAACGCTGCTCTTCAGGAAGTGCCCCAGCACCCGTGTGAAGACTGCCATGTATGCCACGTTCAGCACCTGCATGATACAACCCAGGGGTCATGCAGGCAATCACCGTAGTTTTATGGGTTTGTGAGTGGGCCCAGGCTGCAGACAGGGCACCGACACGATAGCACCATGGTGCATGCATGCTCTTGGCTCAGTTGTCGGCTTGACTCCGTGAAGGCTTCCTACCAGTGACACTGGGATGGCGATGACGAAGCCCACTATCGCGATGCCGGGGCCGCCCATGATCAGCACGCACATGATGCCCAGCACCAGCGGCAGCAGCGTGAAGCAGGACGTGATCATGATCAGCACATAGCGCACGACCACCAGCGTGATCGAGTGCCTGCAGCGGTGCGCACGGGTGAAGGTCAGCAAGAGCACCAACATCCCCTGGATCTGGTGCACTGCAGAGCAGTACGCTTGCAGACCCTCTCCTGTGTGTCTGCCTGTTGCCTAATATGTTGCAAGGTGACATCACGCTCGGGGCACAAGACATCTACTACAGTACAACAGCATCCATGCTTGGCAGCTGCGGGCGCACCCCCAGCGCGTCCACCAAGTGCCAGCCAGCGCCAGCGGCACGTCCTCCATGCCGCCGGCGATCGGCGCCAGGCTGGCGGACCTGACGCTGCCGCTTGGACCGTGGCCGCTCACGCGGCTCTGGCCGCTGATGCGGCTGTAGCCGCTGAAGCGGGGGCTGCCCAGGCCGCTGGCCCTTGGGGTCCCCAGCGGCGTTGCGTGCCTGCCACACGGTGCAGACCAAGTTGTCCTACAACTGCATTACACCACCAGGGGCTACAAATTCGCAAGGCGCTCGCACACAGCGTGGCCTGGTACCATGTCGAAAGTCTGGCGTGTGCGCACACCTCTCGTAGACTGCCAGGGGCCCATCCAACCCGCTGGCCCGGCGCATGCTGGACCATGTGGAGCCGCCAACAGCATAGCTGTGCGTGGACGACTGGCGGCTGAGCCCCGAATTCCGCTTGTATGCGTCCAAGGGACTCTTCTCGGGGCTCTTCATGCCGGTGTACCTGTATGCCATGGTAGCCATGTCACGGCATGGTGCTAGCCCATGCACATCCCAGGCATGAGACCCCAGGTATAGATGGTCTGGAACCACATCGTGGTGTACAACATACAATAGCATCACTGCTCACCTTTCACGCAGCGTGACCGGTGCATTTTGGCCGCTGAAGCGGGCCAATGTGCCTGCTTCGATGACCACATTCAGATGTCAGAGCTTATGTAAGCAGCAACCGACCTATACAGGGACTAACCGTGACGTGCCCTCATTCATCGCAGCACACTGGGCACCTTGGTTGCTGTCGAAGCCAGAGGCTTGGTTGCGCAGCCCAGATGCTCGCGACGGCAGGCCAGCCCCCCTGGGCGTGCTGGGGGTGCGGAAGCGGCTTCCAGCGCCACCGCCGTGCACGCTGCCGCTGTTAGCGCGATACATGTTGCCGCTTCCAGCCTGGTTGAGGTTGCCGCTGCCGGAGCGTGGCATGTTGCCACTGCCAGCACGGTACAGATTGCTGCCGCCGGGTCGGTATGCGTTGCCGCTGCCGCCTTGGTAGGTGTTGCCGCTGCCGACGTTGTACATGTTGCCGCTGCCGGCACGGTACATGTTGCCGCTGCCGGCCCTGTCCATGGAGCTGCCCTGGGGCGGTCCCATGGCGCCATGCATCAGCGCATCCCCACGGAAGCTGACACGCCGCTGCCCAAGGGGCGTGCCGCGGCCTCCGTCCATATCACCACTGCTCCCTGCAAGCCAGCAGCACCACATGTCAGCAGTGGAGCCATCCCAACTAATGCTTGAGGGGAGCAGCCTCGCAATTGTTGCCATGCACAGCTCGTGAAACCTGATGCCTGTCGCACGACCATCCATACTTGGCTTCCAAACATCACTGTCGCACCTCTGCTCATGGCGCTGCCTCGCTGGAAGCCATGCGGCCCGCTGCTCTGCCTGTCGAACGTTGCAACCGACAGCCTGCTGGGGCGCCTGACGTTTTCCGGCGGTCCATAGTCCATCTGCCGCGCTGCCAGCTGCAGTCAAAGATGAACGGCACACTGAACACCATCGACTGGCAGTTGGCTCAGCCATGCAGCCGCCCTGGCATGCGCGTCGACAGGTTTCCGCACGGCCGGAATACCTCCATGCGCCCCGTGTGCAGAGCAACCACCCACCTCGAAGGGCGTGGCCATCATGGGCCGCCGGGGGGGCAGCATCACGGACGGCACGACCGCGCCGGGCACGATGGCCCCGCCCAGCGGCGCCAGGCCGCTGTTGTCGCTGTCCGTGCCCGAGCCGCTGCCGGCGCCGCTGCCCCGCCGCTCCCCGTCCCAGTGGCCGCCGCGCATCGCCTGCACGCTGCGCCGGCGGGCGGCCGCCACGGACTCGAAGTGCGCCTCGGGCGCCTCCTCGTCGCCCCCCACCTCGCCCTCCTTCAGCCGCAGCGTGCCCTGCACGCAGACCGCCGTACACCTGGTTGGCACCGTGCTCCGTGCCTCCCGGGTGATGGTCTCACAGCCTGACCTCTTGACCTTGGGTTCTGGTGACGGTGACCTGTTGCAGGGGAAGGGGGCAGGAGGCCAGCATGAGGTGCAAGGTTCTGGCAGCACTTTGGCCACGTCAGCGAACCAGGTCGCACCTGCGTCACAGAGTGCGCAGGGAACTGGCGGTCTGGCGCTGCCACCGTCATGTCGCCCAGGATGGCGCCCCTGTGGATGCGTGACCCCTGGCAGACCAGCACCCCGTGCCCCATGTGCACGCCATCCTGCGCAGACCAGTGCCGAGTCAGCAACAGGCCTGGGGCCGCCAGGGTGTCGAGGACAAGGTACTGCAAGGGTCCTGCCCAGAGGAATCCGCTGCTCACTTCGATGATGACAGCGTGCGCAGGCTTCCCATCGTCCTCCGCTGCCGACTCGAGCACCTCTGCCCAAACATCCTGCATACAGAGCATGACCGGCTCTGCAATGATGTGAATACAGCTGTGGACTCCATGGGATGCAGAGCACCAGACGTAACCAAAAGTGAGCCAGGACGGCCGGGCAGCAGTGTGCTCACCGCCATGCCTGCCGGCGCGATGTAGGATGACCCAACAGAGCACCCGCCGCCAACGGTCACATTCGCTCCGATGATCAGGTTGTCGTAGTTGCCGACATCCAGGTCGGAGGGCAACCAGGTGTCCTTGCCAACCTTTGCCCCCATCGCCCGGTAGTACCAGGAAACCACCACAGTGCCGTCTGCAGTGCACCAGCATGTCAGGCGTTGGATGGGCTCCTGAGCATCAGGTGCGATTTGCTACAGGTGCAGCAATGGCATACACCAAAGCATGTGCAAAGCACCTCACCCCATAGAAGGCCACTGAGGCCGTTCAACGGGCTGCCAGCAATGTTTCCAAAGATCTGCTGCCGGAGTGGCCACAACCAGCGCTTTTGTGCCACCTTAGGGTCTGTCGGGACCTTGTTCAGCAGCAGCCACTGCAGCAGGAGCAAAACACAACCGTTGATGCAAATGCTCTGCTTTTCATGTCGATGCTGTGCATTCTGCAGTGTAACATCAGTTTACATAGCGTAAGTAACCACAAACCAGATACGATATCTGGGTTCAGCACCAGGCAGGTACCTTGGCAGCAAGCGTCATCAAGCGTGGCGCAATGCACATCACAGTGGTGATGAGCACGACGCTCAGGGCGATGGTCTTGATTGCGGAGATGGTGACGATGCGGCAGATCTGGTACTGCAGGCACAAAGGCACATACCATCAGCATTAGCATGCAAAGTGCACCGACAACTGGCGGGCACTCCAACCCACGTAAACTACAGTGACCTGCCAAGTCAGAAGTACCAAAACCTCTTCATGTTGGGAGGGTATAGCTAGATTCGCACCCGTGGGTCAGTCCATGCACTGCTCAACAAGCAGGTGTGCAGGACCAGGTCTAGGACCAGTTTCGTCTCCCGCTGGCTCGCCGCATCCACCGAGTGGTTGAAGATCAGGCCGAAGATGAAGCCGGAGAACAGGATGCTGCCGCCCAGGAGGGTCAGCTGGGTGTACCCCGCTATGACCAGCGCGACAATTGCCTGCCAGGCTGGCAGGGCCCTGCGCAGTTGCAGGCTTGCAGGCTTTGCATGAGGGTGCTTTAATAGACGCCTTGAAAGGTGACGCATACTGCGGGCGCAGCTCAACACTTGGGGCACCCTGCAAGGCATCGTTGATTAGGCGTTCGCACTTGGGAGCCTTGCGGCTGGCTCCCTCATCCTTCACTGACAGCACGCTTGGCCCATGCTGCGGCACAGCACCCCCCGGCTGCACGATCGTTCCCGGCTGCAAGACCTGCAGTGCACATCACAGCAGTGGGCGACATTCGCATATTGTGAAGCGCGAGCTCAGAGCATCATGACACATGCAGCCTGCACCTGGAGGTGACAACACATAAGAGCTGGTGCTGAGTGCAAGTTCAAAGGTATTCGACACTACGAAAACACAGACTGCGCACAAACCAAAAGCAGCTGCTGTGACACGTACCGTCCCGGGTGAGATGATGGCGCCGATGCCAAGATGGCAGCCTGCTCCAATGACAATCTTGCGCATTGACAGCACGCCGCCCTCCGCGGCGCTCAGCTCGGCAGGGTTCAGCCGCACGCCGACCTGCATCATCAGCAGCATTCCTCATGCTGCTCCAGACCCACCAAGAGCAACCTGATGTTCTATAGACCAGGGACAGCAGCGACCGCACACCTCGATCACACAGTCGTCGCCGATCTCCACGAGATCAGCCTCCGCAAGGTCCAACGTGCGGATTGTGACCCTCTTCCCGATCTTGGCGCCGAAAGCGCGATAGATGTGGGGCATGATCGTGGTCCCGGCGAACCAGGCACTGCCAAAGATCAGCGCCACCTTCGTGAACATCCGCACCTGGTGCAGGAACAGAGACCCTTGCACTCGTTCACCGAATCGACGACTGCAGGCATGCCTGTCTGCATGCTGGACTCCACCACCAGATGGGACCACGTGCCAGTGCCAGTGCGGAAACATCAGGGGCAGGGACGCACCATCCACCAGCGCAGGTAGATGACGCCCCACAGCGGGTAGTTCCCCTCCCGGTAGCGGCCCATCAGCAGCCACTTTGTGGCGGCGCAGACGGGCGTCAGCAGCACTACCTCCACCAGCAGGATGGTGGGCAGGCCCACCAGGAACACCGGGGCGCCCCGGGCCCCCGGGAACCTGCGGCCAACCAGACACAGAGACTGTGCAGCACAGTTGCACGTCATGAGTCACCTGTCTTGTGTATGGCACGGCTCGCCAGGCTTGGGCAGGATTGCATGCAGGATTGCATGCAGGGACGGGTGCCCACCTGGTGTATATCTGCAGGCAGCTCAGCAGGAGGCCCAGCAGGAACCACACGACGAAGGCGCAGGACACGAAGACCGCGGCGCCCTGCGCCGCCGTGCACCACCAGGGCGGCGTCAGCGGCGGCGGCAGCTCGGGCGGCGGGATGACCTCCTCGTCCTCATCCGGCACCAGGCCGCTCAGCGCCAGCTTGGAGGCCAGCGACGAGATGCTCTGGTACTCGTAGATCCAGGCGCCTGTTGAATCAGACACAAGACACAAAATTTGAAGCAGACCATGATTGGCATGATTGTGCTGCAAATAACCAATTGGTATTGCATGCACAAATCACCCTGTCTGCGAAGAGTTCACCTGGAATCTCTGGCGCGTTGAGCATCTGTCGGACCTTCGACAGGGCGATGCCAGCCTTCAGGCTGTTGCCACCGATCTGCAAGCCATGGCAACACACGTCACGGGCGTGTGCAATGGGATGTACAGCAGCCCTGAATGCTCGTTCGCTGGGTCACTGGCTGCAGCAAGCAGCATGACCGTGTGTGCTGAAACCATGGCGGGCCGCACCTCGAAGAAGCTCATCTGCGTGCCAATGGAGCCCGGCTCCACCGCCAGCACCTCCTCCCAGGCCGCCTGGATGACCTGCTCGATGCGGTTGATGGGCGCCACATACTCGCCCATGTCCACCATGTCGATGGAGTGCCGCGGCAGCGCCAGCCGCGCAATCTGCAGGTCACAACCCCGGGCTCGGAGGTGGAGAAGCCTGTGCCGCATGCTTGGGGTGTGCACCTGTGCTTCCTCAGTTTCACCAAGCACAAGCATTGAATATATGCACATGACACAGAAGGCAAGCCGGTCCCCACCTTGCCGTTCGGCAGCCGCGGCATCTGGGACAGGATGCGGACAGAGGTGGGCACCATGTAGGCGGGCAGCTTGGCCCGTGCTGCTGCCAGCAGCGCATCAACATTGACCTCGGCGCCAGGCTTGCACGTCACGTTCATGACCAGTGCAGCCTTGTCCGTGCTGGGGTCCTGCGAGACAGGGGCAGGAACACTGGTGTACAGCATGTCGATGGGACAAGACAGGGTGACAGAGCTGGTCAGCATGATATCCTTATTCGATTCATGCGGTGGAGGAGAAGCATCGGCAGCACAGAAGATGGTCAGGCAGAAGACAAAGCAACGTTACCTGCAGTGCAGCAACAGCGTCACTGACGCCAGGCACAGCCGCCACCACTGCCTCGATCTCGCCCAGCTCCAGGCGGAAGCCTCTGAGCTTCACTTGGGCGTCAGCGCGTCCGACATATCTGCACAGAGCACAGCTCATGCTGAGGTCAGGTCCACTTGATGTCGATTAACAGCCAGCTCGAAGCGCTGCCTCCATTGCAGCTAAGAAGAACATCGGAAGTCTGTCAGACATCTCTGGCATAGAACATAGGACATGCCAACTGCTGTCTCACCTCAGATTCCCATCAGGCATCCAGGCCACCACATCGCCAGTCCGGTACATGCGACCGTATGCTGAGATGTCGCCTGGCTGCTTGAAGGGGTTGGGCAGGAAGCGCTCAGCCGTCAGCTGCGGCTGGCCAGCATACCCACGAGCGACGCACACACCACTGGCGAACAGCTCGCCAGGTACGCCTATCGGCAGCGGTTGCAGTGAGCGCGGGTCCAGCACATACAGCCGCGTGTTGTGGATGGGGCGCCCAATGGGCACGCTGCCGATGCCGCTGTACTGGGCACAGGGGAAAGTGGCCACCATGACGCTGGCCTCCGTCGGGCCTGCGCATAGGTGTGCAGCCCTTCAGTGATGGCACTGCACATTCGCAATGGCAACTGCTGCGAACTCATTGCTGCATGGCCTGCAGTGCGGAGCCTGCCTCACGGACATAGTCCGAGTACAAGGTTGCACCCACCATAGCAATTGAAGATTGCAGCAGCAGGTGCCATGTGCTGGGCCTTGGCCAAAGTAGCAGGGTGCAAAGCTTCTGCACCCAATGCCAGGTTGCGTAGGCTAGCTAGCTCCGAAGGATCCTGGCAGGTGTCCATAATTGCCTGCACAAGGCAGAAAACCAGGGTCGAGGCGACAAGGGTAGGCACATGAGATCTTGCTTACACATAGCAACCGAGCAGACGAAGGTGTCTTTCATGTGCACACCTGGAATTGAGAGGGTGTTATCATCAGGAACACCACATTGTGCTGCCTGATCAAGTGCCGTGCGATGTCGGGGTCCTTAATGTCGTCCGCAGGCGCTACCACGATGCCGCAGCCCATGCTCAGCGGCAGCCAGATGTCCATGATGCTGCCGTCGAAGATGAACGGCATGGTCTGGAAGAACATGGAGCCAGGGGCGATGCGTGCCGTCGCGGTGCTGTAGTAGTGCAGCAGGTTCACCACGCCGCCGTGGCACACCTCCACGCCCTGCAGGGCACATTGAGATAATTTGTTATTGGTGGTGCCATTCCCATCCCAATCGGACCTTTCAAGTGATGGATGGAGCCCGGAAAGCATGCAGTTGGTCAGGCCTCACCTTGGGCTGGCCGGTGGAACCAGAGGTGAAGATGCAGTAGGCGAGGTCGGTCGGCCCAGAGTGCGGCCGCAGGTTGCTCATGGGCTGATCCCGGAAGCGCTCCCAGCCCTGATCTATGACCACCACTTGCACATCTGGCAGCTCGGCTGTCCCAGCTGTCGCCGAGACCAGCAGCAGCTTGACGCCCGTCTGGTTGAGCATGTACATGGCGCGCTCTGCGGGCAGCTCAGGGTCCAGCGGCACATAGTAGCCGCCGGCCTTCATGACCGCCAGCAGCGCGATGTACAGCTGCGGGCACTTGGGCAGCGACACGCCCACTGCGCAGCCCGTGGCCACGCCCCTGCTCACCAGCCAGTGCGCCAGCTGGTTGGCAGCGGTGTTGACGGCAGCGTATGACAGCTGCGTGTCGCCCGCTACGAGGCAGGCCGCCATGGATGCGCGGGCTGCCATCCGCTCAAACATCTGGGGCAGCGTCTGGGTGGCAGGGTACGGGGCGTATGTCTTGTTGAACGTCTGCAGCGTGAGCTGCCGCTCCTGCTGGTCCATGATGTCCAGCTGTGACAGCGTCAGCTCGGGCTGGGACACCACGGCGGCCAGCAGCGTGGCGAAGTGCTGCGCCATGCGCTCCACGGTGGATGCATCGAACAGATCTGTTGCATAGCTGATGGACCCCTTGATGCCGTCATCCCTGCACCCGTCACATCGTACAGCGTCATGCATGAAAGGTGGTGCACTGTCCCAGTGTCACGCCAGTAGGACGGTTCACCGTATGCTGCACAGCTACAAGCATCTGACCTGAGGCTGACGGTGAACACCATGTCTGTGGGCACGGCGTTGCCGCGGTCGGGTGCCACAGCCTCCACCTGCACCCCGTGCCAGCCGGGCAGCGGGCCCTCACTGAAGTCCCCGCCCTCAGCATCCAGCGTCAGCATCACCTAAGCAGGTCCACAGCAGGCTCAAGTGCTGAACAAACACCAGTCGAGAGGTCTGCCCGTGACCCAGGCTGCACGATCTGGACGCCACAGCAAACATGTCAACTGGCAGTTTAGCACTGCACCTGGTAGAGGGGAGTGAAGGCAGCGCTGCGAGTGATGCCCAGGCTGTCGACCACCTGGGCGAACGGCACGTTGCCGTGCACAAAGGCCTGTGTGGCCACTGCCCGCGCGCGCTGGATGGCTGTGCGGAAGCTCGGGTCGCCTGACAGGTCTATCCGCAGCGCCAGCGTGTTGAGGAAGGCACCCATGACGTCTTGCACAGCCGACATGTCGCGGTTGGCGTAGGGCGTGCCCACCACGATGTCCTCTGATGCTGTGTACTTGTGTAGCAAGACCTGTGGACACGGACTTGTGTTTTGAGCATCGGACCTTATGCTTATATATGCCAAGATAGCATGTGGTGCACGGGTTCAAACAGGCGACATTTCAGCAGGATGATCACCTGCAGTGCAGCAAGCACCACAACGAACGCCGTCGTCTGCTGCGCCGTCGCGAGCTGCTGCAGCCCCTGGCTCACGGTCGCCGGGGCGGCAAACTGCAGCTGCGCGCCGGCTGTCGACATGGTGGGCGGGCGCGGCCGGTCGACTGGGAGCTCCAGCAGGCCGGGCGCCCCCGTCAGCGTCTGGCGCCACCAGGCGAGCTCGGCCTCGAAGGCGTCGCCGCCGTGCTGCTCGCGCTGCCACGCGGCGTAGTCGATGTAGGCCACGCTGAGGAGCGGCAGCTCGGGTGACACGCCCCGCAGCGCAGCGCTGTACGCCGCCGCCAGGTCCCGACCCAGAATGGCGAGCGAGATGCCATCTGTGATCGCGTGATGCTGCACAATGAGCAGCACGTGCTCCCTGGCCGACACCCGCCACAGCTGCGCACAGCAAACGATACTTCAGCATAAGTTCACTGCCATTCCATATATGATGAGGGCTGAGGGTGCTGGGCATTTGGCTTGTGGTCAGCTGCATGCCGTGCACATCGTTGGGTGCCTGCAGGCGACTTGTCATCACTCGTGAACTGCTCGTCAGCTCACCTTGATGCGGACCATTGGGTCGCGATACAGATCGAAGGGTGCGGCAGTGGCCTTCCTCCACGCCGCAGCCAAGCTGGAGCTGCTGCGAATGCCCAGCCCACCGCTGGGCAGCTGCTGGATCACAGCAGAGCCGTTTGTCACGATGGCGGCACCCACTGTCAGCTGCACTGCCGATGCCGGCAGCAGCGTCTGGTATGCAGTGCCGCCAAGGACCGAAAACTGTGTCCTCAGCACCTGCAGGGTAGCAACCCAGATGTCAGACACCCTTCCGAGTGATGCCATGGCAGCTAGACGCCTGACACTGTGGCTGTTGCTCTCACCAGGTGGCGCTCAGCCATCAGGCGCACGGCGGCCTGCAGCGCATTTGTGTCCAGGTTGCCGAGCAGGCGCACGCCCCAGGGGGTGTTGTACGCGGCGCTGGCTGGGTCCTGCTGCCACAGCTGCAGGAATTGCTCCTGTGCGGTCGGGAAGGCAGCAGTGAGCCGTGCACACCGAGTGTGTCAACATCGTTTCCACTACCTCAGTACCGTTTCAGCGCTGTGCGCGAGACAAGGCATGCACCTGCTGGAAGGACAACGGCGTTGGGACGACGGTGCCGTCGCCTGCTGCAGCGCCGCTCACAGTGGGCAGCAGCGGCGCACGCCTCGGCACGCCCGACCCCAGCAGATCGTCCCAGATCTTGTCCGACAGCGAGCGGATCGTCTGGTGGGTGAACAGCCAGGCGCCAGGGATGTCCTGCTCCAAGGCGAGCTCCTTGCGCACGAGCGTGCACACGGCCGCAGTCGACAGCGAGTTGCCGCCCAGCTCGAAGAAGTTGGCGTGCACAGAGATCGGCTCGCTCTTCTGCAGGATCTCCTGCCATGCGCTGCACACTGCAGCCTCCACGTGGTTGGACGGCGCAACATACTCTGCAGTGGCCTCGAACTGGTGCCTTGGCAGACTGCGGCGATCCACCTACGAATGGGAAGGACCGTTTCAGCAGGGCGGTGCTACTGCTCCGCAACATCTGCAGCGCAAATGCGGTGTTGTGTCCAACAAAGAGTGAGGCGCATCATGTCTCACCTTGCCATTGGGCAGCCTCGGCAGTTCGGCCAGGCGCACAACAGCTGATGGGACCATGTATCTTGGCAGCTTAGCGCTGCAGGCTGCCAGCACCGCCTCCCGGTCAGCATTCGCCGGCGCCACATAAGCAATGAGCGCAGCACTTGGCTTGTCGCCATCCTGCAGCACCACCGCTGCGCTCTGCACACCCGGCGCGGCAGAGGTGACCGCCTCAATCTCGCCCAGCTCAACCCGGAAGCCTCTGAGCTGCACTTGACCATCCTTGCGGCCAAAGAACCTGCAGTGCACGACCAATGCAAGGTCACCCTCGACATAACACAAGGGTGCTGATATGATCACTTGATCGACATAACAACCATAGTCGTGATATGCATCAAGACAGCTGGTGCAACGACTGCTGACCTCTGAATGCCGCTGGGCAGCCACATGACATTGTCGCCGGTGCGGTACATCCGGTTGTACGCATCGCCATCGCCCGGCAGCTTGAAAGGGTTGAACAGGAAGGCCGCTGCGGTGAGCTCAGGCCGCGCCAGGTAGCCGCGTGCAACGCCGGGGCCGCTGATGAACAGCTCGCCGGGCACGCCAACAGGCACAGGCGCCAGCGACACCGGGTCCAGCACATAGTGGCGCATGTTGGTGAAGGGCCTGCAACGTGCCACAGCTCATTGTGTCATTCCCATGCAACAGGACAGCAGCGCAATGCAAAGCATGTCATCGAAGGATCTGTTATAACAGCTGCACAGTCACAAGGACTGATGTACCGTCTGCACAATTCTTACCTGCCAATCGGCACTGAGACTGCATCCCCGTAGTCGTTGCACAGGAAGGAGGTGGTGATGACGCTGGCCTCTGTTGGCCCGTATGCATCATGCAGCTCGGCACAAGGTGCCGCCTGCCGCATGGCCGCCACAGCCGCCGGGCGCACTGCCTCACCGCCGTAGTTCACATGCCGCAGGCTGGTCAGCATGCCACGGTCGCGGCACACCTCCAGCAGCGCCTGTCAGCACCAGGAACGCTGCATGAGACACTGCGCATTGGAGTGTGTGGCTGCGTCACTCATAGCAGGGTCTGTAGCACAATTTTGCTCCGTTCACCTGGCACATAGACGGCACGATACTGATGGACGCGATGTAGTGCTGCTGCACGAGCGCAGCGACACGCTCCACATTCTTCATTTCCTCTGCTGGCGACACCACCACCGAGCAGCCCATGGCCAGGGGGGACCAGAAGTCCAGCACGCTGAGGTCGAAGTTGACGGCCATCCACTGCAGCACCTTGTCGCCGGGGCGCACGCCCGCGTTGCGCAGCACGCTGGTTTCGTACGCAATGACATTGGCCACACCTGCGGGCAGCACCACCATCTGTCATAGTTGCTGCAAGCTGGTTGAGGCGCGTTGAGCATCAGCAGACAGTAGAATTTAGCATCTCATGCAGTTACTTACAGCACAGTCAGCATGCTGACGCACCTGCATGCTCCACGGGGATGCCCTTCGGCTCGCCCGTCGAGCCGGAGGTGAACATGATGGTGTACAGGTCGTTGGGCCGGCTGCGTGGCTGCAGGCTGTCGGCTGGCAGGCTGCTGAACTGCTGCCACAGGCTGTCAGCAACCAGCACCTGAATGCCAGCGGGCAGCTGCTCTGCGGCGGGTGCAGTGCCAGCCTGTGTGACCAGCAGGCGGGCGCCGCACTGCTGCAGGATGTTGACGACTCGCTTGGAGGGCGCGGTGTGGTCGATAGGCACATAGCAGCCGCCGGCCTTGAGGATCGCAACAAGCGCGATGTAGACCTCGAAGCACTTGTCCATCAGCACCGCAACCGGCTGGTCAGCCGCCACACCACAGGCGGCCAGGTGGGCTGCCATCTGGTTGCTGCGGGCGTCCAGCTCGCCGTATGTGAGGCTGGAACTGCCTCGGCCGTCCACGAGGCAGGTGGCTGACGGCGTCGCGGCTGCCTGCAGCTCGAAGAACTGGTGCACGCACAGGGTGGGCATTGGCCCAGCGGTGTCGTTGAAGGTGTGCAGCACGAGCTCCTCCTCCTCTGGCGTCATGAGGCTGATGCGGCTCAGCTGCAGCTCAGGCTGGTCCGCCACAGCCGCCAGCAAGTTGGTCAGGTGCAGCGCCATGCGTTCGCCACTCTCGATCGTGAACAGATCCGTCGAGAACACAAGGTTCCCTCCGATGCCCGCATCCCTGTCAGCACAACGGTGTTCAGAGTTGATTGGTCAGCCCACAGTGTGTCTTCAGTAAAGCATGATGGCAGCACGCGCAGCATGTCAAGCAATCCGCTGGCATAGCATGCGGTTGAATCCTCCATGGTAGCGCTGGTGCAACTTCCACACCTGCTGAACCGCAGCCTGAAGTCGAGGTCCGTCGGGGTTGTGACTGTACTGTCACCCATGCTGATCGGCAGCCAAGAAGCAGCACCATCAGCAGGGCAGCCCGTCGCAGCTGCCTGTGCAAAGTCGTTCTCGCCCTCCAGGGCCAGGAGCACCTGCCACCACCAAGATTTGATCAGAAAAGGGAGGCCGGCCCATGCATGCACAACTTGCAAAGTGCAGACTTCAACAAACACACAGCCTGAGCTGTGATACATTTGATGGTTGCTGCCCCACCTGATAGACCGGTGTGAAGCTGGCAGAGCGTGGCTGCTTCAGGGCCTGCACCACCTGGGCGAACGGCGCATCGGCGTGCGCAAAGGCGTCCATCACTCCCTTGCTGACCCCCTTGAGCAGGTGCTCGAAGGTGGGATCGCCAGCGATGCTGGTTCGCAGCGCCAGGGTGTTGATCATGCAGCCTGCCAGGTGCTGCAGCTCAGGTTTGCTGCGGTTGGCGTAGGGTGTGCCGACCACGATGTCATCCTGGGCTGAGTACCTCGTGAGCAGGACCTGGAATACAGTGCACCCACTCATCAGTGTTGCCCTCTCGGAATATAAATGCATAGCAAGAGTAGATCTGCAAGGCAGGGCTGTCATGCTGTTTGATGCAGCCGCAAGTGCTATGCACCTGAAGTGCGGCAAGCACAACGCTGAAGAGGGTGGTATGCTGCGCAGCTGCCAGCCGCTGCAGCTGTGCTGTCACGGATGGCGCGACTTGCACTGGTACGGCGGCGCCAGCATGGCCCGCCACCTCAGGGCGGCGGTGGTCCCATGGCAGCTCCAGCAGCGGCGGGGCACCCCTCAGATGCTCCCGCCACCAGGCCAGGTGGTCATCGAGCACGGTGCCCATGATGTGCTGCCGCTGCCACGCTGCGTAGTCCACAAACTGCACAGGCAGGGGCGCCCAGCCGGGGCTGCTGCCAGCCACAAGGCCCGCTGCTGCTGCCTGCAGCTCACGCTGCAGGAGCGCTGCAGACCAGCCGTCCGTGATGCAGTGGTGCATGCTGGCCAGCAGCAGATAGCGGCGGTCATTTATCACCCAGACCTGTGTGTAACATTCATTCACATATCTGTGGTGTGACCCTTGCTCTGGCACCAGACAGCAACCCCCGCATCCTGCCTGGCACACCATGCGGGCATGTATACATTCAGATGTGTCAAGGAAGCACTTGCCTCCATCCGAGCAGGTCGCTCCGTCAGCAGCTTGAAGGGCTTCTGCATGAAAGCTGCCACCTGGCTTTGCAGTGCTGAACCTGCAGGCCAGCGTCAAAGACATCAGCGGGGTGGGCAGCCATGATCTCGCCGTCATGTAGACGCAAGAGCAGTTGAGTAGACGCCAGCAGCTGGGTGTGCAGCAGTACAACTCGAAGCAGGGTGGTCGTGAGCGGCACCTGGCTTGATGTGGCACACGCCCGCAGTCACTGTGGTGTCAGCTGCTGCATCTGGGCCAAGCTGTCTGACAGTCAGGCACTCGTCAACGTCTCCAACCGGCGCAATGTGCTGCCTGGGGCTGCCAATAGCCCCAGCACTCTTGCTAATGCGAACCCGTAGCACCTGATACGCAGACAATTGCAGCTCAAAAAACGGTGAGAGTGCATGACGTCCTGCCCAGGTGTGTGCTGAGTGTGGCGCCAACATCTGGCAATCCCTTTCAGGGGATGCGGCAGGCGCTTACCTGTTGGCGCTTGAATAGCAGTGCTGCAGCGGCCTGGAGTAGGGTGATATCCACACCACCCTCCAAGCACAGGAAGAACCCAGAATTGTAGGCGCTAGAAGCCGGGTTTTGCTCCCAGAGCTGGTAGAATTGTTCCTGATCAGCAGCAATGGAGTGGTCTCAGCAAAGGGCACTGGCATTGCATGGGAGGCTGGCAGACATGCACAGTGTGCAGAATACAACTGAGCAGACCTGCTCATATGAGAGTGGGGCATCAGCGGGGCTGTCAGAATCCTGCCGGCTGACAGTTGCCGTGAGAGGCGGCAGCAAGGCCAGGGCAGCAACAGCGCCAGAATCTGACAGCCGCGCCGCAAGCTTCTCGATGGTCTGGCACTCCAGCACCCACACAAGAGGGATGGCCGCCTCGCCGCCCAGCACTGCACGCAGCCGGGAGCACAGCGCTCCGGCCTGCAGCGAGTTGCCGCCCATCTGGAAGAAGTTGGCGTACACCGACACCGGCTCGCTGATGTGCAGCGTCTCCTGCCAGGCGTCGTGCACCGCCTGCTCCAGCGGCGTGCGTGGCGCCACAAACGCAGGGCCATCTGCCGACGCATCGCTGCGGGGCAGCGCCTTGCGCGACACCTTGCCGCTGGGCAGCCGCGGCAGCTCTGCCAGCCGCACAAAGGCTGATGGCACCATGTAGTGTGGCAGCTTGGCGTGCGCAGCCCCAAGCATTGCTGCCTCGTCTGCTGTCTGTGGCGTGACATAGGCCACCAGCACTGCTGCTGGGGTGTGCGCATCTTGCAGCACCACCACAGCGTCCTGCACGCCGGGCACAGCCGCCAGCACCGCCTCAATCTCGCCCAGCTCCAGGCGGAAGCCACGCAGCTTGACCTGGGCATCAGCCCGCCCAACATACCTGCATTGAGCACGGCATGTGCTCAACAGCTGTGCCCCGCATGCAGTAACAGAGGCATAATCTAGTCATAAGCGGGGCTGAGATCCATGGCTGCATGACTGCTGTCCAGAGCACAACATGCCAAAAGCTGCGGTGTTCACCTCAGGTTGCCGTCGGGTAGCCAGGCCACCACATCGCCTGTGCGGTACATGCGGTCGTAGGCTGGGCTGTCGCCCGGCTGCTTGAAGGGGTTGGGCAGGAAGCGCTCTGCTGTCAGCTGCGGCTGGCCAGCATAGCCACGTGCTACACCCACGCCGCTGGCAAAGAGCTCGCCGGGCACGCCCACAGGCAGGGGCTGCAGTGAGCGCGGGTCCAGCGCATACAGCCGCGTGTTGTGGATGGGGCGTCCAATGGGCACGCTGCCGACCCCGCTGTACTGGGCGCAGGGGAAGGTGGCCACCATGACGCTGGCCTCCGTGGGGCCTGCACACCAGTGACAACGCTTTCATTTCACCTGACCTCCTGCCGCAACAGAAAGCATCGGACATTTGAAGCAACCGCCCGGCATGGCAGGCCATAAGAAGCATGCCCACCATAGCAGTTAAATATGGTGGCATTAGGGGCCATGCGCTGCGTCTTGGTCAGTGTGGCAGGGTTCAGCGCCTCTGCACCGAGTGCCAGGTTGCGCAAGCTGGCCAGCTGTGTCGCATCCCGACAGGTGTCCATGATGACCTGTGCACGAGCCGCCACCACGGCTCAGATTACGATCACACAGGCAACCAAACAACGATGGGGCCGGTTCCGACATTGAGGCTCAAGCTGCAAGATGTCCGCACCTGGAACTGCGAGGGCGTGATCATCAAGAATGCTACGCCATGTTGCTTGATCAGACTGCGAGCAATGTCAGGGTCCTTGATGTCGTCAGCCGGCGCCACCACGATGCCGCAGCCCATGCTCAGCGGCAGCCAGATGTCCATGATGCTGCCGTCGAAGATGAACGGCATCGTCTGGAAGAACATGGCGCCAGGATCCAGGGGTGCTGTGGCAGTCTGGTAGTAGTGCAGCAGGTTCACCACGCCGCCGTGGCACACCTCCACGCCCTGCAATCAACCAGAGCAACGACAATCAGTCAGCAGCACAGTCACGCATAACCTGTGCACAGAGCAGAGGGAGAGAGTCAGCATATGAACAGAGTTGTCCCCACCTTGGGCTGGCCAGTGGAGCCGGATGTGAAGATGCAGTAGGCAAGATCAGCAGGCCCGGCGCGCTGCTGGAGGTTTTCCATAGGCTGGTCCATAAACCGCTGCCACCCCTGGTCCATCACCACCACCTCCACATCTGACAGCTCGGCTGCTTGTACTGATGATGAAGCCAGCAGCAGCCGCACGCCAGTCTGGCGCAGCATGTACGCTGCACGCTCAGCCGGCAGCTCAGGGTCCAGCGGCACATAGTAGCCGCCGGCCTTCAGCACCGCCAGGAGCACGATGTATAGCTGCGGGCACTTGGGCAGCGACACGCCCACAGCGCAGCCCGCTGCCACGCCTCTGCCGACCAGCCAGTGCGCCAGCTGATTGGCGGCGGCATTGACGGCTGCGTAGGCGATGCGCTCGTGGCCAGAGACCAAGCACTGTGCTTCCGGATGCTCCATGGCGATGCGCTCGAAGAGCTGGTGCACTGCCACGTCTGCGGGATAGGGCGCCTCGGTGTCGTTGAAGGTGTGCAGCGTCAGATGCCGCTCCTCTGGGCCCAGCAGGCCCAGCTGCGACAGCGGCGTGTCTGGCTGTGCGACTGCCGCCGCCAGCAGGCTGCTCAGGTGCTGCGCCATGCGCTGCATGCTGGACTCATCGAACAGGTCGGTGGAGTAGTTCAGCACGCCCTGGATGCCCGTCTCCCTGGACAGGCGAGGAATAATGGTCGTTCAACCATTCACACGGCTGGGCAGTGTGTAGCAGCGTGCCGCGTCAGAAGGTGATTCAGCAGCACCTGAAGTTCAGGGATACGACCAGGTCGGTTGGGACCGCATCGCCGCGGTCTGCTGTGATGGCACCGAGCTGCAGGCCCTCCCAACCCGCTGGCTGTGCATCTCCAGACTGTTGTGCGCCATCCACCACCAGCATGACCTGCAATCGGAACGGGTGCAACCTGTTAGGAGGACATAGCCATGCACCGGCTTGCCATGCAATATTGGCAATATATTGGCAATATCATATATTATTGGCAATATATTGGCAATATATGTATTATTGGCAACATATTGGCACAATATATATTACAGTGCAGCAGAATTGTATTGCCAGGTTGGCGGGGGCAGAGGCGTGCCTGGTACACGGGGGTGAAGGCGGCGCTGCGGATCAGGCCCAGGCTCTCCACCACCTTGGCAAACGGAGCGGCCCCATGTGCAAAGGCCTGCGTCGCTGCTGTCTTGGCACGGTCCACAGCGGCGCTGAAGGACGGGTCCCCAGCCAAGTCCAGGCGCAGCGCCAGCGTGTTGATGAACGGCCCCATGAGGTTTTGGACCTCAGCCATGTCGCGGTTGGCATAGGGCGTGCCCATCACTATGTCGTCTTGCGCGGAGTACTTGTGCAGCAGCACCTGCAGGCAGTGTCCACTTCTCAGCACTGCGATGCCATACATGCATTCTCAGGAAGCAGGGTCGGGGTTGACTGCTCTGCCAGCGTTTCTGTCCGAGGGTTGTCCATTTGCACCTGGAGTGCGGCCGCCGCAACAACGAATGGAGTGGTCTGCTGCGCTGTGGCGAGCTGCTGCAGGCCCTGCCGCACGGCAGCTGGCGTGCTGAAGCTGTGCTGAGCGCCAGCAAAGCTCATCTTGCTGGGCCTCGGCCGGTCGGTAGGCAGCTCCAGCAGCGCGGGCGCATCCTGCAGAGTCTGCCGCCACCAGGCCAGCTGCGCATCCAGCGCTTCGCCAGAAAGCTGCGCCCGCTGCCATGCAGCGTAGTCGACATATGCTGCAGGGAGTTGCGGCAGGACTGGTGTCCTGCCATGCAGCGCCGCGCTGTATGCTGCTGCGAGGTCACGGCTGAGGATGCCCAGCGACACGCCGTCTGTGATGGAGTGATGCTGGGTGACCAGCAGCACATGCTCCTTCTCGGACAGTGTCCACACCTGTACAGAGACAGTAACGTGAGTGAGGCACTTGAGGTACCAAACAAGGTTGTGGGGCGGTGGCAACACTGCAGCAGCCACCTGCTACTCACGATACCCTCGACTCATCAGGACTCACATGCATGCGGATCAGCGGTCCGCGATACAGGTCGAAAGGAGCTGCTGACGACTGCCGCCACTCGGCCGCCAGGCTGGAGTCGCCGCGGATTGCAAAGCCTCCGGCAGGCTGTGGCTGCAGCAGTGGTGAGCCGTTCGGCGTGACTGCAGTCATCTGCATCTTCACGGCCGTGGCAGGTAGCACGATCTGCTGCGCGCTGTCTGCAGTATCAGTGAAGCATGTGCGCAGCACCTGCGACAGTTGCCGAGCTCTGAGTCTTGAGATGCACGAAACAGATGTGCCATGTCACCAGTTGGTTTGCAGGATCTCGACGCTCACAATTGAAGCCAGAATGCTCACCAGATGGCGCTCGGCCAGCAGCTGCACAGCGATCTGTAAAGCTTCGGTGTCCAAGCTGCCGTGCAGACACACGCCCCACGGCGTGTTGTAGGCTGCGCTCTCTGGATTCTGCTGCCACAACTGCAGGAATTGCTCCTGTGGGACAAAGCAGCATCTCTCAGTTTGAGTATGCATGTGGAGTGTCAACTCATGGGATTCAAGGCAACGGCAGCCAAGACGGATGACACAGCTGCAGACCCACCTGTTGGAATGACAGCGGTGTCGGTGTGGTCGAACCCTCGGCGGGGTGTGCAAGGCTCTGGCTGATGGTCGGCAGGAGGGGCGCCTGGGCCACCGCCCCAGGTGCAAGAACATCACTGGCAATCTTGGCCGCCAGCAACCGGATGGTCTGGTGTGTGAACAGCCAGCCGGCAGGTATATTGGCATCGATACCCAGTCCAGAGCGGACATGCGAGCAGACTGCCCCGGTCTGCAGTGAGTTGCCGCCCACCTGCGGACACGAGTACCTCAGATCGGCCTCCAAGGCATCGCTTGTCTGGCTACCCATAAACCGGCGACAGTTGACAAGCAGACCAGCATTTGCACAACGTCATCAGCCTCACCTCGAACCAGTTTGCCTCGACAGACAGCTGTGTATCCTCTGGCAGCCCCAAGACATGCTGCCAAGCAGCTGCCACAGCTGCCTCAACAGCGTTTGCAGGCGCAACATATGCAGCGCTGGCACTGAAGTCATGACGGGGCAGGCTTCGTCGATTGACCTGCGAATGAGCATTGCAGAGGCATCGAATGCATAGCCTCCGGAGCGCTTCGCCAGCAGTGGCCAAGATTTGATTGCCTTATTAAATGGAGTGGATTCTGTTTCACCCACCTTGCCATTAGGTAGACGAGGCAGCTCAGCCAGCCGCACCACAGCGGACGGCACCATGTACCGCGGCAGCTTGGCGCTGCAGGCTGCCAGCACTGCCTCCTGCTCGGCTGACTCTGGTGCCACGTAGGCAACAAGCGCAGCGTTGGGAGTGTTCTCGTCCTGTAGCACGATTGCCGCCGTGCGGACTGTGGCAACCGCTGAGATCACTGCCTCGATCTCGCCCAGCTCCACACGGAAGCCGCGCAGCTGCACCTGGCCGTCCTTGCGGCCAAAGAAGCGGTTGATGCCGCTGGGCAGCCACATGACGATGTCCCCGGTGCGGTACATGCGGTCGTAGTACTTGCTGTCGTGGGGTTGCTTGAAGGGGTTGGGCAAGAATGCGGCCTCTGTCAGGTCTGGGCGCCCAACATAGCCGCGCGCCACGCCAGGGCCACTGACAAACAGCTCTCCAGGCACGCCGACAGGGCATGGCTGCAGCGTGGCAGAGTCCAGGACAAAGTGCCGCATGTTGGTGAGTGCCCTGCAACAGACACAGGCTCGTGAGCTCGCTTGTGGAACGACTCTACAGGGCTACAGTGGTGTGTGCACCGGAATTGCTGGGTTCAACTGTGTGGAGCTGGTCTCACCCTCCAATTGGCACTGTTGCAGCGGTGGCAAAGTCGTTGATCTTGAAGGATGTGGTGCAGACGGATGCCTCAGTGGGGCCTGCAGGTGGGCACGAACCCAGCAAAGTTTGCAACAGACGCTGGATTGGTCACCTTTGTTTGAACACCTACCCTGTAAAACAACCTTGTGGACCGGCACACAGACACAACCAGCTGCGCACCATAAATGTTGTAGATGGCGGCACTTGGTGCTGCTGCCAGCATTGCTGACACTGCTGCGGGCCGCACGGCCTCACCACCGACGCTCACGTGGCGCAGGCTGCTCAGCAGCGGCTTGCCACCACACGCCTCTAGCAGTGGCTGACATATTGACGGCACGAAGCTGGTGCTGACAACGCTGTGCTGCTGGATCAGCGCAGCCACAGCGTCCACATCCTTCAGTTGCTGAGATGATGCCATGACTATAGAGCAGCCAGCGGCGATGCCAACCCAAAAGTCGAGGACATGGACATCTGCAGGGACACCACGACCAAGACGTGACCGACGCATTGGCTGCTGCTCAACTGCTGCAGATGATGCCATGAGGATGTATGCTTACTGTGCTCAAACATGCTGAGCTCACCAAAGTTGAGCGCCATCCAGTTCAGCATCTTGTCGCCAGCAGCAATGCCGGCCTGCTTGAGCTCTGCAAGCTTGTGGGCAATCACATTGGCCACGCCGCAGTGCTGTACGCAGATGCCCTTTGGCTTGCCTGTCGAGCCTGTAACATGGAACAACACCGCCATGTCAGTACCAGTGAGCAACAGGATGTCATGGGCAGTTGCAGGACTGAGACAACACCATGCACCATGACTGCAGTCGAAGCTGGGGTTTGAGCACACCAGATGTGAACAGAAGGAAGACGGCGCTGTCAATGCCGCTGCGCAGTGCCGGGTTGCCGGAGCTGAGATGAGCAAACTGACGCCATTCTGGCTCTGCTACCAGCGCCTCCACTGGCGGCAGACTGTCCTGGATGGTGGCCAGGGCTGGACTGACGAGCAGCATACGAGCGCCAGACTGCTGCAGCACCTCGGCAACTCGTGCCGCTGGCAGTGTGTGGTCGATGGGCTGGTAGCAGCCTGCAGATAGAAGGGGACCAAGTGAAATTGGCTTCTATGCCAGAGAGCCTCGTCCTGACTTCTGAGACCTAGTCCTGCAACAAGTGCATGTGCAGACTTGATGAATCGTGACACTCTACAGCTGCAACGATGGCTCACCTCCAGCCTTAAGGATGGCGATCAGTGCGATGTACGCCTCGAAGCACTTGTCCATCATCACCGCCACTGGAACATCTTCAGCCACGCCAGCGCTGACCAGGTGCCGGGCGAGGCGGTTGGCTGCAGCGTTGACCTCGCCATATGTGAGGCTGCTGCCACTGATGCTGTCGATGAGGCAGGTTGCCTGCGGCTGCGCGGCCGCTTGGCGCTCGAAATACTGGTGGACACACAGCGCAGGCATAGGCCCTGCGGTGTCGTTGAAGGTAAGCAGCACGGTCTGCCGCTCCTCAGGGGAAAGCAGGTTCAGCTCGCTGAGTCGGGCTGCAGGCCGGGCTGACACAGCCGCGAGCAGGCTGCAGAGCCGCTGTGATATGCGTCTTGCGGTATCTGCGCTGCCAAGCGCTGCTGAGATGACGACCTCTCCGCCGAGCTGGCCGCTGCAGACAGAAGCAGAGGGCAACTTAGCATTGCCTCAGCACACAGCAGATAGTCAATAATGCTCGGAGGCAGCATGTACCATACTCAACAAGCCCAGCAGTTGTTCACCTTGCACCACCCGTCAGGCGGATGTCTACATCTGTCTGAACAACGCTGCCTGTGCTGAGCTCCAGTGGCTGCCAGGCAAGGTCCTCGCCCGCTGCCGGGGTGCCGCTGTCAGCGGACACATCGTCCTCGACTGTCAACAGCACCTGCATGAAAAGACTTCGAGATAGAAACCTAGACTTGAGACAAGGCTCTCGCTTGCACACAACACTTTGAAGGGCCCCCTGAACAGACATCGGTGCAGGCAGCATGCCTGTCAGCTACTATGTCAGAGTCGTGGGTACTTGCTACAAAATAGGCTGCACCTGGTAGACAGGGTTGTATGCAGCAGAGCGGTCCAGCTTGAGGGCGCTGACGACGCTGGCGAAGGGCGCGTCGGCGCGCTGGAAGGCCTCGGCCGCGGTGGCCTTGGCGCGGGCCAGCAGCTGCCGGAAGCCCGGGTCGCCGCTGACGTCGGTGCGCAGCGCCAGGGTGTTGACCAGGCAGCCCGCCAGGGACTGCACCTCCTCCTGGGCGCGGTTCGCATAGGGCGTGCCCACCACCACGTCCTCCTGGGCCGACAGCCGCGCCAGGACCGCCTGCACGGCGGCCAGCACCACCACGAACAGCGTGGTCTGCTCCGCGGCGGCCAGCTGGCGCAGGCCGGCGGCAGCGGCGGCGTCCAGCTGCACCGGGGCGGCGACGCCCGCGTGGCTGGCGACCGCAGGCCGCGCGCGGTCCCAGGGCAGCGCCAGCAGCGGCGGCGCCCCCGCCAGGGCGCCCCGCCACCAGGCCAGCTGCTCGTCGAGCGCCGCGCCCTGCAGGTGCTCCCGCTGCCAGGCGGCCACGTCACGGTACTGCACGGCCGGGGGGCCCCAGGCCGGGGTCCCGCCCGCAGCCAGCGCAGCGTACGCCTCCGCCAGCTGGCGCTGGAGCAGCCCCACTGTCCAGCCGTCCGTGAACGCGTGGTGCATGGAAGCCAGCAGGAGGCACTGCGACGCGCTGACGACCCACACCTGTGTAGGAGCAAGTGTACATATGATGCATGAGACGGTCCCTGGCTGAGACCTTGAACCTCAGGCATGCCCACAGCATTGGGCGGAGGGAAGACTGACCTCAAAGCGATGGGGCTGCGGCGCCAGTAGGTTGATGGGCTGCGCCCAGAACTCTGACAGCTGATGCTGCAGAGGTGATCCTGCAGCCACAGCACGCATGTCTGCAGCTGACTGCAGATGTTGAAAAGATGACGAACGGCCCTTTCAATGCCTAGGAGGACATGATAACAGCTGTCTATGCGCAAGTGCTGCACACCTGATGATACTGTGAAGTTCCCATTCATCTTCTCGATGAGCTGCCCTGCGGCTTGAGAGTGGTCTTGCACTTGCAGGTAATCTTTGTGCGCCATGAATGGCTCAACACGCTGAGCTGGCATGCCAGACTCGAGCACGAAGTTGGTGCGCAGGATCTGCAGGGGACACATTGCTGACTAAGCTGCAGCTCCTGCGCTCATAATGCATACACATCTGTTGCAAAGAGGAAGGCACCAGTGCATGCACAGGCCGCTCACCTCCTGCTGGCTGAACAGCAGGCGAGCAGCACTCTGCAGGCTGCCCAGGTCCATTTTGCCCGACAAGACAGTCACGAAGCCAGCATTGTACGCAGTGGAGGTAGGGTTTGCTTGCCAGAGCTGGAAGAATTGCTCCTGCGAGAATTTGGCTCGGAGTCTGTCAGCGACAAGCTGTGCATACACCAGCCAAACAGCTGTCCATACACTTGGCGGGTTGACCAGCCAGCAGTTGGTTCAATGCAACCCCAAGCGCATGGCATCACCTGCTGGAAAGTCAGTGGGGCGCTCGAATGTGGGTCCGTGCTCAGGCTCAGCGTTGGCCGCAACGGCTGGATCTGCAGCATATCCTGCGCAGCGCCCTGGTCTGCCAGGCGCCGCGCCAGGGTCCGGATGGTGGGGCATTGCATGAGCCAGGCGACAGGGATGTGGTGGTCGGTCTGCAACGCTGCACGGATCTTCGAGCACACCGCTCCCGCTGCCAGGGAGTTGCCACCCAGCTGCATGTGCAAAGGCCCATGCTTGCTGCTAGACTGTCATCTACAGTGAGTGAAGAACCACTCAGAGAAAGGCTACTGACAACCAACTGCTGCCGATAGCAAATGGCAAGGCCCCAACCTGGAAGAAGTTGTCGTGGACAGAGATGTTCTGATCTGGGCCAGGCAGCACGGCCTGCCAGGCGGCATGGACAACCTCCTCGGTGTGACCCGACGGTGCAACATACTCCGCAGTCGACTTGAACTCCTGGCGTGGCAGGCTGCGCCTGTCGATCTGCACCCAGGATAGCGAGCGATAGGTTGTTGCAACAAGGTATGGCTAGAAGGTTGAGCTCGACAGGAACATATGGTCGCACATCTGCAATGTGGTGTTGTGAATACATGCCAGGTTGCAGAACTGTGGTGCGCCGCTCACACCTTGCCATTCGCAAGACGCGGCAGTGCGGGCAAGGCCACGATCATTTGAGGCACCATGTAGTGCGGCAGCCTGGCTGCACATGCCTCCCGTACGGTGCTGACATCGACGTTCGCTGGTGACACATATGCCACCAGCACCGCGCTGCTCTTGCCGGCATCCTGGACCACGGCCGCAGCGTCATGCACCTCCGCAACTCCAGTCATGACTGCCTCCACCTCTGCAGGAAGCAAAGGCCGATGCCAATCAGGTGTATGACTTGCACCTGTCGCGGTTGCGAAGGAGCAGGGTGCGAGTGGGCATGCAGTGCCAGATCACAGGCAGCAGGTATGGCGCTGTGCCCACGGCTCACCTGGCAGCTCCACTCTGAAGCCGCGCAGCTTGACCTGCAGGTCCACGCGGCCCAGGATGCGCTGGTTGCCGTCCGGCAGCCACGCAAGGATGTCGCCGGTCTTGTACATCGTGTCGTAGTGGAAGCTGTCGCTGGGCAGCTTGAAGGGGTTTGGCAGGAAGCGCTCCGCGGTGAGTTGAGGCTGGCCGGCGTACCCCAGGGACACGCCCACCCCGCTGATGTAGCACTCGCCCGGCACGCCCAGGGGGTACGGCTGCATGTTGCGGTCCAGGATGTAGTACCTGTAGTTGGGCTGCGGCCTGCAGCGCACAGTGTTCAGGACAGTCAGCATCCCATGGAAACGGCAGGCTTTGTGTTGTGCTCAGGCAACTTTCAGGACAATAGCACACCTTCCGACTGGCACCGCGCCCATGTCCTCAGTGAACTTGGCAGTAGGGTATGTGGAGCTGATGACCGTAGTCTCTGTTGGCCTGTAGGAAGACGGAGCCAGAAGGCTGTCAAGCAACAGCCGCACGGGAGCTTCTGCCTCTACCCAGTACAACCAGCAACCAAGGGCGTGCGGACTGCCGTAGCTCACCCATACAGCGTGTACAGCTTGGCATGGCGCGCTGTGCGGCGGCACTGGAACACCGTTGAGGGGTTCAGCGCCTCGCCGCCAACCTCGATGTAGCGGAGACTGTCCAGATCCGCAGGGTCGTCACCGACATCGAGCAGCGCCTGCAAATGCAATGCTTACTCAGCCTGCTGCTGTCCCTGCATTTCAGGTGGCAAAGCTGTGCATGACAGTGAGTTTCCCATTCGAGCAGCGCACCTGGAGAGCCGATGGCACGCCAGTGAAAGCTGTGACCCCGTGCTGTGAAATCAGAGACCGCACGCGGGCCATGTCCTTGCACTCGGCCGCCGAGGCAATGACGACGCTCGTGCCCATCGCGAGTGGCACCCACAGGTCCAGGACTGTCACAGCGATGCAGTGCACTGGTCAGTGGCGGCATCAGAGGCAGGTTTTAAGGGCTGATTGGACAGCTAGGCTGTATACTGTCACGGAGTAGTCCGCTCACCACTCATGTCAGCGAAGACTGCCATCGTCTGCATGACGGGGTCGTCGTTGCCAAGACCGCACTTGTGCCGCATGGAGATCTCAAAGTCCATTGCATTGATCAGGCCCTCGTGGCAGCATAGGACACCCTTCGGCACACCGGTGGAACCTGCAGACAAAGCACACACCTCAGACTAACCTACCGCTGCCTTGCATCTGAAGGGCTCACCATGCAGGATTTAGTAGGTCAGCCAGCAAAACCTCACCGCTGGTGAACAGAATGTATGCAGGGTCTCTGAGGCCGCAGCGGCCTGTGGGGTTGGCACGCGGTTGCTTCTGGAACTGCGTCCAGTCGCTGCTGAGCAGGAGCTGCTGCACATTCCGCAGTGCTGGCAGTGCCTCAACACCCTCCTGTGTGAGCATCAGCCTGCAGCTGGCCTGCTCCAGGATAGACTTCACCCGCGCCGCCGGTAGCGTGTGGTCCACGGGCACATAGCAGCCGCCGGCCTTCATGACCGCCAGCATCGCCAGGTACAGCTCCGCTTGCTGCAGCAAGCAATGAGAACATCCCTCAAGCTACACCAAGTTCAGCTCCTTGTGACACACATGCGCTACTGCAATGGCTGTGCTCCATTTGAGGCGTTGAGGGAAATCTCACCTTGTCCAGCATGACCACCACTGCAGCACCGGCGCCGACGCCCATGCCAATCAGGTAGTGCGCCAGCTGGTTTGCACGCTCATTGACCTGGATGGTGGCATGTCGTCAGCCAACCCTCTGCATGCTGTCAGCCTAGGACATACGAGACAATCCACCAGCTGGTTGCAACATCAGTCGGAATGCCCGCAGCTCAGTGCAGTATACCTGGCTGTAGGACAGCCTCACGCCATCGCCCAGCAGGCAGCAGGCTGATGGCTGCGCCGCTGCGCTTGCCTCGAACACCCCGTGAACTGTGGCCTGCCTGACAGGGGCGTTGGTGGCATTGAACGTCTCGATGGTGAGCTGCCGCTCCTCGGCGCTCATCAGCGGGACGCGGCTCAGGCGCTCCTGTGGGTCGGCAGCGAGGCCCGCCAGCAGCTGCGAGAAGTGCTGTGCCATGCGCTCCGCAGTTCCCTTTGTGACCAATGCTGCCGAGAACACCAACTGCCCAGCCAGACCACCATCCCTGAAGCACACAAGCCAGCAGGTCAAATGTTTGCCATCTTAGCACCGTGGCATGCTGGCAGCAAGAAACGAAAAGCGTCTGCAACAGCTACATCGTGCACTGGATTGGAGCTGGACCACATGCCTGCTGGGTGCAATGTGAAAGTCCATGTCTGTCTGCACAATGGCGTCAACGCCCGCCCGCAGCGGCTCATATTGCAGTCCCTCCTGGTGGGCGGCGGTCGCGCCGGAGTCGACATCTTGCAGGTCCAGCAGCACCTACACAAAGGTTTTGGCGCTGTGGCTCAACTATGGCAGCAGAACCCTTGGGCAACATGGGCGCCAGAATTGGTGGTAGGTGAGATGGGTCACACACAATCGACAGGGCACCTGGTACACAGGGTTGAAGGCGGCAGAGCGGTCCAGCCGCAGCTCATCCACCACCCTGGCAAAGGGTGCATCCGCATGCTCGAAGGCCGCCATGGCGGTCTTGACCGCCCGCTGCAGCAGCTGCTGGAAGCTCGGGTCGCCGCTGAGGTCCATGCGCAGCGCCAGGGTGTTGACCAGGCAGCCCGCCAGCCGCTGCACCTCCTCCTGGCCTCTGCCGCCGTACGGCGTGCCCACCACCACGTCCTCCTGCCCGCTGTAGCGGCCCAGGAAGCAGTGCACGGCGGCCAGCAGCACGACGAAGAGCGTGGTGTGCTGGCCGGCCGCCAGCTGCTGGAGCGCCGCGGCCACATCTGGTGCCACGTCCAGCGGCACCGCGATGCCGACGGGGCTGAACACGTCGGGTCGCTGGCGGTCCCAGGGCATCTCCAGCAGCGGCGGCGCACCGGCCAGCGTCTGCTTCCACCATGCCAGCTTGGCGTCCAGCACCTCGCCGGCGAGGTGCTGCTGCTGCCAGGCGGCATAGTCGGCCATCTGCAGAATGCACAGCAAGCGCGCCATGTTATCGGTCGGCAGCATTGGCAGGCATGGCTGGACGGCAGGCTATTGGTGCTTGTCTGTGAACTGACCGCATCATGTACACACATACCTGCACTGGGAGCGGCTGCCAGTCCGGCTGCTTCTGCTTCAGTGCAGCTGCATATGCCTGAGACAGCTCGCGCTGCAAGATCGGCACCGACCAGCCATCAGTGATGGCATGGTGCAGACTGGCCAGGATGATGTGCTGCTGCTGGCTGACTCTCCAAACCTGCGCGTGCACGACACTCCGGTTGGCACCATGTGGCCTGCCCGCTTGCGTACACATCTTACAGTATCCAGCGTGCAGCCAACGAATAGGACTCACCTCCATGCGTGCCAATGGCTCTGCCACTAAGTCAAACGGCCTGGATCTGAAGCGCTCCAGCCGCTCCAAAAGCGCTGTTCCTGTACAGACATGGGGCTTCCTGTTGATACTCGATGGTGTCAAACACACAACGTGTGATACAGGCAGTTGGTGTGCATGGCCTATGACAGCTCAGGAGTGCTGCCGCACCAGGCTCGATGACACAGCCTTCGCTTGTGACTGACAGCTGCTGTGAAGCACTGTCCCCGAGGTCAACGAACTGCAGGCAGGCCTCAGCTGCAGGGAGCGGCAGCACTCTCTGAAGGGGCTTGCCATTGCCTGTGGCCTGCACAAAGCGCGTCCGCAGCACCTGCAGCATGGCAGCATGAGCGCGTCAGATGTGAGCCAGGACGACCACCTGCATGCTCAACTATCATCATCAGCAACATGCACTGCCTTGCGCAATTGTACTACTGTAGCACCTCTTGGCGCTGCACGACCATTTGGGCGGCCAGTTGCAGGGCTGCAACGTCCAGGCTGCCCGGCAGGTAGGCTGTGAAGCCGGAGTTGTACGTGCTGGAGTCTGGCGCCAGCTGCCACAGCTGGTAGAATTGCTCCTACAGCATGCAAACAGGCAGGTCCACGAGCTGAGCAGGCAGGCTGTGACACGTGTGAACACGGTAGAGATGGCACAGTGCTAAACCGATGCGACAAATGCACCTGCTGGAAGGAGAGCGGAGCCTCCTTGACTCCATGCTCGTTGGTCGGAATGGTTGGAACAAGCCTCGGCAGCGCCTCCAGAGATGCGACTGCCCCGGCATCCGCCAGCCGCGCTGCTAGTTTTTCGATGGTCTGGCACTCCAGCACCCACACGAGTGGAATGGCTGCCTCGCCACCCAGCACGGTGCGCAACCGGGAGCACAGCGCTCCGGCCTGCAGCGAGTTGCCGCCCATCTGGAAGAAGTTGGCGTACACCGACACCGGCTCGCTGATGTGCAGCGTCTCCTGCCAGGCGTCGTGCACCGCCTGCTCCAGCGGCGTGCGTGGCGCCACAAACGCAGGGCCATCTGCCGACGCATCGCTGCGGGGCAGCGCCTTGCGTGACACCTTGCCGCTGGGCAGCCGCGGCAGCTCTGCCAGCAGCACGAAGGCCGAAGGCACCATGTAGTGTGGCAGCTTGGCGTGCGCAGCCCCAAGCATTGCTGCCTCATCTGCTGTTTCTGGTGTGACGTAGGCCACCAGCACTGCTGCTGGGGTGTGCGCATCTTGCAGCACCACCACAGCGTCCTGCACGCCGGGCACAGCCGCCAGCACCGCCTCGATCTCTCCCAGCTCCAGGCGGAACCCTCGCAGCTTGACCTGGGCATCAGCCCGCCCAACATACCTGCATTGAGCACAGCATGTCATCAACAGCTGCGCCCCGCAAGCAGTAACAGAGGCATAATTTAGTCATAAGCGGGGCTGAGATCCATGGCTGCATGACTGCTGTCCAGAGCACAACATGCCAAAAGCTGCGGTGTTCACCTCAGATTGCCGTCAGGCAGCCAGGCCACCACATCGCCTGTGCGGTACATGCGGTCGTAGGCTGGGCTGTCGTCCGGTTGCTGGAAGGGGTTCGGCAGGAAGCGCTCTGCTGTCAGCTGCGGCTGGCCAGCATAGCCACGCGCCACACCCACGCCGCTGGCAAACAGCTCGCCGGGCACACCCACGGGCAGCGGCTGCAGTGAGCGCGGGTCCAGCACATACAGCCGCGTGTTGTGGATGGGCCGCCCGATGGGCACGCTGCCGACGCCGCTGTACTGGGTGCAGGGGAAGGTGGCCACCATGACGCTGGCCTCCGTGGGGCCTGTGCACAGGGTCATTGCACGTCATGACATGGCGTGAAGCAAGCAGAACACCACCATGAAACAGGAGACATTCTGACGTTCCTTGTCAACACAGCACTCACCGTAGCAGTTGTAGATGGCGGCGTTGGGAATCATGCGCTGCGCCTGTGCCAGGGTGGCAGGGTTCAGCGCCTCTGCCCCCAGCGCCAAGTTCTGTAGGCTGGCTAGCTCCGAGGGAGCTTGGCAGGTGTCCATGATCACCTGTGCATTGTTCAAGTCCATCAGTCACCTTACAGACATGACAACAATTAATGTGTCGGTTCTGATGAAGGCTGAGGGCGTGTGAAAGATGATGCCCTGGGCTCAATGCACGGTCGCACACCTGGAACTGCGAGGGCGTGATCATCAGGAACACCACGCCATGCTGCTTGATCAGGCGCCGTGCAATGTCGGGGTCCTTGATGTCGTCAGCCGGCGCCACCACGATGCCGCAGCCCATGCTCAGCGGCAGCCAGATGTCCATGATGCTGCCGTCGAAGATGAATGGCATCGTCTGGAAGAACATGGCGCCCTGGCGCAGGGAAGCCGTCGCGGTGCGGTAGTAGTGCAGCAGGTTCACCACGCCGCCGTGGCACACCTCCACGCCCTACATTGCGAAGGTCAGCGTCTGAATCCCTGATTGTCAATTAAAGGGATGCCTACTGAGGCAATCATCGGGGCAGCAATCTGGAGGCCTGCAGTTGGGTCTTGTTGCAACCCCACCTTGGGCTGGCCAGTGGAACCCGAAGTGAAGATGCAGTAAGCGATGTCAGCAGGCCCAGAGCGCTGTCCCAAGTTGTCCACAGGCTGGTCCTCGAACTCTCCCCACCCCCGGTCCATGACCACCACCTCCGCATCGGTGCGGTCCGCCCAGCTCACTGCCTCCTCCGCGAGCAGCAGCCGCACCCCGGCTTGATGCACCATGTAGCAGGCACGCTCCTCTGGCAGCTCGGGGTCCAGCGGCACGTAGTAGCCGCCGGCCTTTAGCACCGCCAGCAGCGCAATGTACAGCTGCGGGCACTTGGGCAGCGACACGCCCACAGCGCGGCCCGCTGCCACGCCTCTGCCGACCAGCCAGTGCGCCAGCTGGTTGGCGGCAGCGTTCATGTCAGCGTATGACAGCTGACGGTTGCCATATGCCAGGCACACTGCAGACGGCCTCCGAGCAGCTGCCCGCTCGAAGAGCTTGTGCAGCGTGGACGTTGAGGGGTACACTTCCTCGGTGTCGTTGAAGGTGTGGAGCGTCAGCTGGCGCTCAGCTGGGCTCAGTACGTCCAGCTGTGCCAATTGCGTGTCGCAGGAGGCGCAAGCCGCTGCTAGCAGGTTGCTGAAGTGCTGCGCCATCCGCAACATTGTGGAGGCATCGAAGAGGTCGGTGGAGTAGTTCAGATCAAGAACCACACCAGCACTCCTGCACGGTGGCAAGCGACCGTCAGCATGTGTGAACATCAGTGACAAGACCAGCCTGCATGCATTGGGTGAGAGCAGCTGCAGTCCTTGGGGACACGATGGCTACCTGATGCTGAGCGTGACGACAAGGTCTGTGAGCACTGTGGAGTTGTCGAATCCGAACGGCTCGAAAGTGAGTCCCTGATCCGGAGCTGCTGCACCGGCCCCCGCCGCTTCTACATCCACAACCAGCATGACCTGCAGCCGAAGCAGAAAGGTGACTGGCAGACGCATAGATTTGGCAGGGTCATTGGGCACTCATGAGGACGCATGTCATGTATAGCAGCAGTGACAGCACATATACCATGCTCACCTGATATATTGGTGTAAATGCTGCGCTGCGCACAGCGCCGAGGCGGTCAACGATCTGGGCGAACGGTGTGGCGCCGTGTGCAAACGCTGCTGTCGTGGCGGCCCTGGCGTGCTTGAGTGCGGCGGCAAAGCTGCTGGTCTGCACGGTCTGAAGGCGGATCGCCAGCGTGTTGACAAAGCAGCCCAGCACGCCCTCCACCCCGGGCACATTGCGGTTGGCAAATGGCGTGCCCACCACAATGTCATCCTGGCTGCTGTACTTCGCGAGCAGGACCTGAAGTACACAGGAATATATCAGCATCGTCATGACATGGAGAACAGGCATGCAGCAGCAGACAGCAACTTCACGACTGGCAGGTTGTCATCATGCCAGAAGATGCAAACCTGAAGCGCTGTGAGGGCCACCACGAAGGGTGTGGTCTGTTGCTGCGCTGCCAGCTCAGTGAGGTCGGTGGCTGCCACGTTGGGCATTGCAAGCTGCACACGCGCTCCCCGGTGGGATAACACGTCTGGCCGCGGCCTGTCGTATGGCAGCTCCAGCAGCGGCGGCACACCCGCCAGCGTGTCTGTCCACCAGGCGAGTTGCTCCTCCAGCTGCACGTGCGAGCGCTGCCATGCGGCGTAGTCCACAACCTGCACTGGCAGCGGCTGCCAGCTGGGCTGCGTGCTGCTGCAGGCTGCTGCATAGGCTGCCGCCAGCTCCGACTGCATGACCGTGACGGACCAGCCGTCCGTGATGCTGTGGTGCATGCTGATCAGCAGGATGTGCAGGGAGTCGCTGACACTCCAGACCTGCGCAGAAGCAGAACCATGACACTTGAGCATGTGTGTGGCAGCAAATCCACATGAGTCGAGCACACTCTTGGACTTCTGCAATTGCAGTCGCAGTTGTGTGAAACAGCAGGGACAGCAGGATGTGCCTACCTCCATACGAGTGAGCTGCTCGGACAACAGGTTGAAGGGCTTGCTCATCATGTCACCCAGCTGCTGCTGCAGCGCCGACCCTGCAGCCATTGCCACAGATGTAGAGCACACCTGCCCCGCTGTGGGCTGCCAGAGTCTGGTCGAGATACATGTGTCTGGAGCAGAAGCTTCTGGCATGCGGTTGACACAAGTCTGCACCTTCAATGACGGCAAGACGTCCATCTGCCTGCACGACATCGGTTGTCATAGCAGCCGGCAGCTCAAGAGCCCGCAGTACTTCAGTCTCTGCTGCCAAGGGGAGCACACGCTGCACCACCCCCTGCTGTCCCTTGAACAACCAGGTTCGTAGCACCTGCACATCGGCAACACTTCGAATCATAAGAAGGGCAGGCCACATGGTTATGCAAGTCAGTGGGCCGCAAGGAACTGGTTGGCTGGCTCACCTCCTGCCGCTGGCACAGCATGTGCATGGCCGCTTGCAGCGCCTCAATGTCCACATTGCCATGCAGGAAGGCCGAGAACCCAGAGTTGTACATTGCTGATTCAGGTGCTCGTTCCCACAACTGGAAGAATTGCTCCTGCAGGACATGACATGGACAATCAGCCCTGCCAAGGATACGCCCAGCATCATGGCAGGCACAGGCAGACCACAGACCAGCGGCGTTTGCACACCTGCTGGAAGGAGAGTGGAGCTTCCTTGACGCCATGCGAGCCAGCGGTGACAGTCGCTGTGAGCGGAGGCAGCGCTGACAGGGATGCTACCGCGCCAGAGTCTGCCAGCCGTGCTGCTAGTTTCTCGATGGTCTGACACTCCAACACCCACACGAGTGGAATGGCTGCCTTGCCGCCCAGCACGGTGCGCAGCCGGGAGCACAGGGCTCCGGCCTGCAGCGAGTTGCCGCCCATCTGGAAGAAGTTGGCGTACACCGACACCGGCTCGCCAATGTGCAGCGTCTCCTGCCAGGCATCGTGCACCGCCTGCTCCAGCGACGTGCGCGGCGCCACAAACGTAGGACCGTCGGCCGACGCATCGCTGCGGGGCAGCGCCTTGCGTGACACCTTGCCGCTGGGCAGCCGGGGCAGCTCTGCCAGCAGCACGAAGGCCGAAGGCACCATGTAGTGCGGCAGCTTGGCGTGCGCAGCCCCAAGCATTGCGGCCTCGTCTGCTGTCTGTGGCGTGACATAGGCCACCAGCACTGCTGCTGGGGTGTGCGCATCTTGCAGCACCACCACAGCGTCCTGCACGCCGGGCACAGTTGCCAGCACCGCCTCGATCTCGCCCAGCTCCAGGCGGAAGCCACGCAGCTTGACCTGGGCATCGGCCCGCCCAACGTACCTGCATTGAGCATAGCAAATGCTCAACAGCTGTGCCCCGCAAACAGTAACAGAGGCATAATCTAGCATAAGCGGGGCTGAGATCCATGGCTGCATGACTGCTGTCCAGAGCACAACATGCCAAAAGCTGCGGTCCTCACCTCAGGTTGCCATCGGGCAGCCAGGCCACCACATCGCCTGTGCGGTACATGCGGTCGTAGGCTGGGCTGTCGCCCGGCTGCGTGAAGGGGTTGGGCAGGAAGCGCTCTGCCGTCAGCTGCGGCTGGCCAGCATAGCCACGCGCCACACCCACGCCGCTGGCAAACAGCTCGCCGGGCACACCCACGGGCAGCGGCTGCAGTGAGCGCGGGTCCAGCACATACAGCCGGGTGTTGTGGATGGGCCGCCCAATGGGCACGCTGCCGACGCCGCTGTAATGGGCGCAGGGGAAGGTGGCCACCATGACGCTGGCCTCCGTGGGGCCTGCAGATGATGATCGTGACTTCTGCTTCAGCATCTGCTTGCACTGGAAGGTCATGCTTACATTTACAATCTTCAACACGATGGGCCTGTGGTGAGTGTATGCTGTAGCACTTGTGCATTACAGCACAGGATTTCCGGCGCACACCATAGCAGTTGTAGATGGCGGCGTTGGGAATCATGCGCTGCGCCTTGGCCAGGGTGGCGGGGTTCAGCGCCTCTGCCCCCAGCGCCAGGTTGCGCAAGCTGGCCAGCTGCGCAGCGTCCTGGCAGGTGTCCATGATCACCTGTACAGTTGTTCAGCTCCATCAGTCACCTTGCAGACATGACAGCATTCAATATGTCGGTTCTGAAGGCTGAGGGCATGGGAAAGTAGATGCCCTGTGCTCAATGCACGGTTGCACACCTGGAACTGCGAGGGCGTGATCATCAGGAATACCACGCTATGTTGCTTGATCAGGCGCCGTGCAATGTCGGGGTCCTTGATATCGTCAGCCGGCGCCACCACGATGCCGCAGCCCATGCTCAGCGGCAGCCAGATGTCCATAATGCTGCCGTCGAAGATGAATGGCATCGTCTGGAAGAACATGGATCCGGGTGCCAGGGGTGCTGTGGCAGTCTGGTAGTAGTGCAGCAGGTTCACCACGCCGCCGTGGCACACCTCCACGCCCTGCAACCGACGACAGCCTAGGTTGCCTGATGTTGCATTAATGAGACATCCTGAACAACGTGAAACAGTGCGGACAGAATCAGGTGCTGGTGACTGCTGTGCTTCTTACTTTGGGCTGGCCAGTGGACCCGGATGTGAAGATGCAGTAGGCGACATCAGCAGGCCCGGCGCGAGGCCGCAGGTCACTCAATGGCTGGTCCTTGAACTGCTGCCACCCCTGGTCCACTGTCACCACCACCACATCTGACAGCTCAGCTGCTTGCACCGATGCTGAGGCCAGCAGCAGCCGCACGCCAGTCTGACGCAGCATGAAAGCTGCGCGCTCTACTGGCAGCTCGGGATCCAGCGGCACATAGTAGCCGCCGGCCTTCAGCACCGCCAGTAGCGCGATATACAGCTGTGGACACTTGGGTAGTGACACGCCCACAGCGCAGCCCGCTGCCACGCCTCTGCCGACCAGCCAGTGCGCCAGCTGGTTGGCGGCGGCATTGACGGCAGCGTAGGTGATGCGCTCGCTGCCAGACGCCAGGCACACCGCTGCAGGAGTGCGCTGGGCCGCCCGCTCGAACAGCTGGTGCACTGCCACGTTGGCAGGGTATGCCTCCTCAGTGTCGTTGAAGGTGTGCAGCGTCAGCTGCAGCTCCTCTGGGCTGAGCAGGCCCAGCTGCGACAGCGGTGTGTCAGGCTGTGCTACTGCCGCCGCCAGCAGGCTGCTGAGGTGCTGCGCCATGCGCGCCATAGACGAAGCGTCGAACAGGTCCGTGGAGTAGTGCAATGTGCACATGACCGCATCCGACCTGCACATCATACTGGTGCCATGAGATAATAGAAATATATGCATGTCATGTTCCAGGGCTGTCACAGGCACAGGGCACATCATACAGGCATACAGGGTGTCTGCAATTCTGTCTACCTCAGATCGATGGAGACAACAAGGTCCGTGGGCACAGCGTCGCCTCGGTCGGCAGCAACGGCTTCCACACTCAGGCCCTGCCAGCCTGGTAGCTGAGCAGTGCCGGGTTCACCCTGGCCTTCCACTACCAGCATGACCTACATATGTCCAAGTCTGAACTTCACACCGTCAGACCTGGATCAGAGGCGGAACCATGGCAGCTGGTACCCTGCAATGGCCCATGCTTGTAATCATAGGCAGCAGCAGCACCTGGTAGATGGGGGTGAAGGCGGCGCTGCGGACGACCCCCAGGCTCTCGACCACCTTGGCGAAGGGTGCGCTGCCGTGCAGGAACGCCTGGGCCGCTGCTGCCTTGGCTCGGGTCAGAACCGTGCTGAAGGACGGGTCGCCAGCCAGGTCCAGGCGCAGCGCCAGGGTGTTCAGGAACGGCCCCATGAGCTCTTGCACGGCCGCCACATCGCGGTTGGCGTATGGCGTGCCCACAACGATGTCGTCCTGTGCAGTGTACTTGTGCAGCAGCACCTGCAGCAAGATAGAGTGCAATGATATATAGCACGTTTGCTATAATCACTGAGCACAGCATACCGTAGCGTGCCCTGCATGCACTTGATATACATGACCATAGGCCGACAAACCCGACGCACCTGCACCGCAGCAAGCACCACGACAAACTCTGTGGTCTGCCTGGACTTCGCCAGCTGCTGCAGCCCCTGGCGCACGGCTGCTGGCGCGCTGAAGCTGTGCTGAGCGCCCGCAAACGTCATGCTGCTTGGCCGGGGCCGGTCAGTTGGCAGCTCCAGCAGCGCCGGGGCATCGGCCAGGGTACGCCGCCACCAGGCAAGCTCAGCCTCCAGGGCGTCACCAGACAACTGACCGCGCTGCCAAGCAGCATAGTCAATGTATGCGACGCTGAGCGGTGGCAGCTCCGGTGGGACGCCCTGCAGCGCTGCGCTGTACGCCGCCGCCAGCTCGCTGGCCAAGATGCTCAGGGAGATGCCGTCCGTGATTGCATGGTGCTGCACGATGAGCAGCACGTGCTCCCTGGCGGACAGCTGCCAAACCTGCGCAACACCATACAACAGCTGATGAGCTGCAAACCTGTGGTCACTGGCAGGCCATGCGAGCGACTTTGCAGCCGAGTCACTGAAAGCTGTAAACAATTTCGTTTGCATCACCTGGATGCGGATCAGTATATCACTGTAGAGGTCGAAAGGCGCTGCAGCTGCCTGCCGCCATGCTGCCGCCAGTGCAGAGGTGGCAGTGATGGCAAAGCCTCCGCGTTGCTGCTGCTGCAGCACTGCCGAGCCGTTCGTCTCAACAGTGGCACTGCTGATCCGCACCGCCGAGGCTGGCTTGACAGTCTGCCGTGGACCATCCTGGCTGTCTAGGAAGTGCGTCCGCAGCACCTGAGGGGCACAAGCACAGGCTCAGGTGATGTCGGGCGGCTGCGTGCCACAGCAGCTACACCAGCTGCCGAGAGCACCAAGAGGCGACTGGGTACTCACCAGGTGCCGCTCTGCCAGCAGCTGCACAGCCGCCTGCAGTGCCGCTGTGTCCAGGTCTCCTTGCAGTTGAACACCCCAGGGGGTGTTGTATGCCGCGCTGTCCGGGTCCTGCTGCCACAGCTGCAGGAATTGCTCCTGTACCACACCAACAAAGCATGAGAAACTAAATTGCGCCCCTGCAGGCCACTGGTTGACTCACCAGGATGGCCGACCGCAATATGTCGTGCTGATCAGCACAGCGCACTGGCATACGGGACTGCTGCTGTCTTGCTTGCAGCTGCAGAGTGACATCACCTGCTGATATGACAGCGGCGCCGGCTTGACGCCGCCACCCTCAGCCACAGCACTACTGATGATGGGGAGCAGTGGTGTGCGGGCAGAGGAGCTGGGGTGCAGGACCTCCTCCGACACTTTGTCAGCGAGCGCCCGGATGGTCTGGTGCGTGAACAGCCAGGCTGCAGGGATATCCTGCTCCAGGGCAAGCTCCTGGCATACGCGTGAGCAGACGGCCCCTGTGGACAGCGAGTTGCCGCCCAGCTCGAAGAAGTTGGCGTGCACAGAGATGGGCTCGCTGTGCTGCAGCACAGCCTGCCAGGCGCTGCAGACTGCTGCCTCCACAGCATTGGCTGGCGCCACATACTCCGCAGTGGCCTCGAATGCGTGACGCGGCAGGCTGCGCCGGTCGACCTGCACAGCAGGATGACAGCAGGTTGCACACCAAGCCAACCAAGCAGCAGCTTTATCACGGCGTTCACTCAGAACCAGGATGTGACCCTCTGCACACTCACCTTGCCATTGGGCAGCCGAGGCAGCTCAGCCAGCCGCACCACAGCGGACGGCACCATGTACCGCGGCAGCTTGGCACTGCAGGCTGCCAGCACCGCCTCCTGCTCAGCCGAATCGGGTGCCACATAGGCAATGAGTGCTGCATTGGGGCTGTTGCCATCCTGCAGCACCACTGCCGCGCTCTGGACACCCGGCGCTGCTGACACCACTGCCTCGATCTCGCCCAGCTCCACACGGAAGCCGCGCAGCTGCACCTGGCCGTCCTTGCGGCCAAAGAACCTGCGGTGCAGCAGATGTGAAGATGGCCACCAGGACAGGATTTCACCCTCAGGGTTCACCGACTGCAGCTAGCCACAAAGTGATATGGCATGGCGCTTGCCTTTGGATGCCGCTGGGCAGCCACATGACATTGTCGCCGGTGCGGTACATCCGGTTGTACGCATCGGTGTCGCCCGGCAGCTTGTAAGGATTTGGCAGGAACGCTGCGGCCGTGAGGTCGGGCTTGCCCAGGTAGCCTCGCGCAACACCAGGTCCGCTGATGAATAGCTCCCCAGGCACGCCAACAGGCACAGGTGCCAGGGACACAGCATCCAACACATAGTGCCGCATGTTTGTAAAGGGCCTGCAGAAGATGCAGATCAGGGACTCAGCAACTGGTGCTCATAACCTTGCAGAGTAAGGTGGAGCTCACCCTACAGCCTGCAGTTGACAACTCACCTGCCAATTGGCACCGATACTGCATCGCCATAGTCGTTGCACAGGAAGGAGGTGGTGATGACGCTGGCCTCGGTTGGGCCATAAGCATCATGTAGCTCTGCATTTGGAGCCGCCTGGCGCATGGCAGCCACAGCTGCCGGGCGCACTGCCTCACCGCCGTAATTCACATGCCGCAGGCTGGTTAGCATGCCACGCTGGCGACACACTTCGAGTAGCGCCTGCAGATGAGATACAGCAGTTTCAGTGAATGGCACACGCACCCTTACACCATTACCGGAAGGACTGTGAGCCAGAACTGAACAGTTTCAGGCAAGCACTGTCTGCAGCAAGTCACCTGGCACATGGATGGCACGATGCTGACTGAGGCGATGCTGTTGTGCTGCACCAATGCCGCTACCCGCTCCACATCCTTCATGTCCTCAGCGGGTGCTACCACCACGGCGCAGCCCATGGCCAGGGGGCACCAGAAGTCCAGCACGCTGAGGTCGAAGTTGACCGCCATCCACTGCAGCACCTTGTCGCCGGGGCGCACGCCCGCGTCGCACAGCACGCTGGTTTCGTATGCAATGACATTGGCCACACCTGCAGCCAGCATAGCCACATCTCACAGTTGCTCCAGGTCATTGACAAGCATTCAGCAGGAGCAGACAATGAAAGATAGTATCCCATGCAGTCGTCAGCAGCACAATCAGCATGCTGACGCACCTGCATGCTCCACTGGGATGCCCTTCGGCTCGCCCGTCGAGCCGGAGGTGAACATGATGGTGTACAAATCGTTGGGCCGGCTGCGCGGCTGCAGGCTGTCGGCTGGCAGGCTGCTGAACTGCTGCCACAGGCTGTCAGCAACCAGCACCCGAACGCCAGCGGGCAGCTGCTCTGTAGCGGGGGCAATGCCAGCCTGTGTGACCAGCAGGCGGGCGCCGCACTGCTGCAGGATGTTGACGACTCGCTTGGAGGGCGCGGTGTGGTCGATAGGCACATAGCAGCCGCCGGCCTTGAGGATTGCAACAAGCGCGATGTAGACCTCGAAGCACTTGTCCATTAGCACCGCAACCGGCTGGTCAGCCGCCACACCACAGGCGGCCAGGTGGGCTGCCATCTGGTTGCTGCGGGCATCCAGCTCGCGGTATGTGAGGCTGCTGCCGCCTCGCCCGTCCACCAGGCAGACTGCTGACGGCGTGACGGCTGCCTGCCGCTCGAAGAACTGGTGCACACACAGCGTGGGCATTGGCCCAGCGGTGTCGTTGAAGGTGTGCAGCACGAGTTTCTCCTCCTCTGGCGTCATAAGGCTGATGCGGCTCAGCTGCAGCTCAGGCTGTGTCGCCACAGCTGTCAGCAAGTTGGCCAGGTGCGAAGCCATTCGGCGAGCCGTGTCGACCTCGAAGAGCGTAGTAGCAGCGACGAGATGTCCGTCAATGCCGCCCTCCCTGCAGTTGTGAATCATGCTGATGAAAGTACAGAAATAGTGCTGCAGTTGTGTACGCATGGTGCTCATGCAGTTTCCAGTGGTGTATCAGATGCAGCATGGTGGCACCTGCTGGATTGCAGCCTGAAGTCCAAGTCTGTCGGTGTTGTGGCAGTGCCGCCGCCGACGACAAGCGGGAGCCAGTTCACCGAGCCGTCACCGGCTTGCTGTGCAGGGGGGCTGCTACCGTAGTCCCCCTCGTCTTCGAGCATCAGAAGCACCTGCGTGTTTGGGCCAGTGTTGGGTGCAGATCTGTATGTACGAACAACCATGCCAACCACGCTTGCATACACCATGCACCCGACCCGATCATTGGGACCAGTGAATTGCACCTGGTAGACTGGGGTGAAGCTTGCAGAGCGGGGCTGCTGCACTGCTTGCACCACTTGTGCAAATGGTGCATCGGCATGTGAGAACGCCTGCATGGCGGACTTGCTGACGTCCTTCAGCAGGTCCCGGAAGGTCGGGTCGCCGTTGATGCTGCAGCGCAGCGCCACGGTGTTGACCAGGCAGCCTGCCAGCTGCTGCAGCTCTGGCATGTTGCGCTTGGCGTAGGGGGTGCCGACCACGATGTCGTCCTGCCCGGAGTAGCGCGCCAGCAGCACCTGGATACCACAGGAGAATAGTGGACAGCTTTACCAAATGCTGTGATGGTGGCGTACAGTACGCAGCAGCAGGACAGCCAGGTATTGTGTAGCAAAATGATTGCACTGGTGTGACATAGTCTGCACGCCCACCTGGATTGCGGCCAGCACCATGGAGAACAGGGTGGTGTGCTCAGCAGCTGCCAGGTCACGCAGCCTGGCCGCCACAGCGGGCGGGATCTGCAGAGGCACGGCGGCGCCAGCATGGCCCGCCACCTCAGGGCGCCGGTGGTCCCACGGCAGCTCCAGCAGCGGCGGTGCCCCTCTGAGGGCTGTCTGCCACCAGTCGAGGTGAGCGTTCAGCATGGCACCGCTGACATGTTGCCGCTGCCAGACGGCATAGTCCACCATCTGCACCGGCAGCGGCGCCCACGCCGGCTTGCTGCCAGCCAATGCCGCCGCATACGCAGCGCAGAGCTCGCGCTTCAGCATTGCTGCGGACCAGCCGTCTGTGACGGCGTGGTGCATGCTGGCGAGCAGCAGGTGCCGCCGGCTGTCCACCACCAACATCTACAACAGTGCTACAGATATCAGCACCCGACGCAGGCTTTTCCTGCAAAACATCAGCAGTAGCACCCGCACATGCACAGATATCCTTACCTCCAGACGTGCTGGCAGCTCTGTCAGCAAGTTGAACGGCTTCACTGAGAAGGCCACGACCCGCTTTTCAAGCTCTGATCCTGCAGTGCAGCCAGCTCGCAGATGTCAGTGATGCTGTACTGACCAGCCCATTATTTCAGTGGTTGACCTGGTAGTCACGACATTTTAGATCTGCACAGCGCCTCCAAAATGTTGTCACCTGGCTTAATACGGCACTCGCCATCGGCCAGCTGCAGGTCATCCGCAGCCCTGGCCGTCAGGTGTACAACTGCCAAGCAGTCCTCAGGAGCACCTAGCGGAGCAATGTGCTGCACGGGAGCCCGGGATCCGCCAGCAGCCGTGCTGAAACGTGTCCGAAGGACCTACAACACGAGCATATGGTGAGACAAGTACTACTGCTGCATGCCAGATGGTAGCTGTCACTACAGGCAGAGATGCACGTGTGCAACCCATCGGCACATACCTGATGTCTGTCGAGGAGCATGCAAGCTGCTTGCTGCAGCAGTGGCACGTCCACGTCACCCTCCATGCAGATGGCAAAGCCGGAGTTGTACGCACTGGAGTCGGGCGCCTGCTCCCACAGCTGGAAGAATTGCTCCTGCAGGGGTGCAGGGGGGTGGCGCAGTCACATTCTAGTCATGGTCATATACCATCAAGGCTGGACGGCGCACATGACCACAGACTGACACGCCATGCCATGTACGGGCAGACAGTTGCTGAGTGGCAGCCAGATGTTCAGCGTAAGCAAGAGTTCAGCAACGGCGTGCCTGCTCATAACTCAGGGGCGCGCCGAGAGAGGCCCCCTGCTGCTCCCGACTGATGGTGGCAGTCAGAGGCGGCAAGGCTGACAGCAACTGCACTGCACCAGCATCTGCCAGCCGCGCGGCCAGTGCCTCGATGGTCTGGCACTCCAGCACCCACACGATTGGAATGGCTGCCTTGCTGTCTAGCCTCGCGCGCAGCCGGGAGCACAGCGCTCCGGCCTGCAGCGAGTTGCCGCCCATCTGGAAGAAGTTGGCATACACCGACACCGGCTCGCTGATGTGCAGCGTCTCCTGCCAGGCGTCGTGCACCGCCTGCTCCAGCGGCGTGCGTGGCGCCACAAAGACCGTGTCATCTGCCAGCCCTTCGCTGCGGGGCAGCGCCTTGCGTGACACCTTGCCGCTGGGCAGCCGGGGCAGCTCTGCCAGCCGCACAAATGCTGATGGGACCATGTAATGCGGCAGCTTGGCGTGTGCAGCCGCGAGCAGGGCTGCCTCGTCAGCCGCCTCGGGCGTGACGTAGGCCACCAGCTTGGCCCCTGGGGTGCTTGCGTCTTGCACCAACACCACCGCATCTTGCACGCCGGGCACAGCTGCCAGCACCGCCTCGATCTCGCCCAGCTCAAGACGGAAGCCACGCAGCTTCACCTGGGTGTCAGCGCGGCCGACATACCTGCACACAGCACAACGCATGTGAACTCACAGCTTTGCATACTGGGGCAAGCAGCTTGTGATCAGCGATCTTGAACAAAACCAATCTGTCCAGCACAAATGAGGTCCCCGTGTTGAAGGATCATTCCTGACCTTAGATTGCCATCTGGCAGCCAGGCCACGAGATCCCCGCTGCGATACATGCGGGCATAGCCTGGGCCATCATCGCCCGCTTTCTTGAAGGGGTTGGGCAGGAAGCGCTCTGCTGTCATCTCTTGCTGACCACAGTAGCCGCGAGCAAGGCAGACTCCGCTGATAAACAGCTCGCCAGGAATGCCCACAGGCAGTGGCTGCAATGAGCTCGGGTCCAGCACATACAGCCGGGTGTTCTGGATGGGCCGGCCGATGGGCAGACTGCTGCTGCCCTTGTGAGTAGTTGCCAGGTATGTTGATACCAGCACTGTCGCTTCAGTAGGGCCTACATGACACCAAGGCGTAATTGTTGGGTGAAGAAAGTTGCCTGTGAGACGATCCGATCCGAAGCCTAGGGACGCAAGGCATGCTCACATCTTGTAGGATGTAAACTGGAGTTGCTCACCGTAGGCGTTGAAGATCTTGAGGCCAGGCGCCACCTTGCGTGCCAGTGCCACGGTGGCAGGGTTCAGAACCTCACCGCCAGAGGTGGTCGCGCGCAGGGTTGCCAGCTGCAAGCCTTGTGCAGCAGTGAAGTAGCCCTGCAGACCAATCATGGGACGTGTCCATCACAGTTGATCGATCCGGCACTTTTTGTGTCAACGCCTGAGGCAAGCGCACTTCAGCTGTGCCATGCGTGTCGGTCGCACACCTGCAGCTGTGCCGGCACCGAGGCAAAGGCCACGATGTTGTACTGTGCGATGGCCTGGCACACGGCAGCAGGGTCTTTGCCGGCATCGCCGGGCATGATCACGATGGTGCAGCCCCTGCTCAGCGGCAGCCAGATGTCCAGCGCGCTGGCATCAAAGTAGAAGTTGAGGTTGAGCAGGGTCCTGTCGCCGTGCCGCACGCCCAGCTTGTCGGCATAGTCGTGCAGCACATTGACAATCCCGCTGTGCATCACCTCCACGCCCTGCAGCGAATGGAATACACACACAGCATCAGCAGGCTTCATCGGTTTTGTCCCTGCAGAGCACGTATGGCAGGCTGGCATCGTCTGTAATGAACCAGGCAAAGGAGTACCTTTGGCACGCCGGTGGACCCCGAGGTGAAGGTGATGTGGGCGAGGTCGCCAGGCCCAGCGCGCGGCGCTGGGTTGGTCGTTGGGCAGCCCTCGAACTGCTGCCAGCTGGCATCCAGCAGCACTGTTCTGGCACTCAGCACGCTGACGAGGGCCACGGTGGAGGACGCCAGCAGTAGCTGGGCGCCGGTCTGCTTCAGGATGAAGGCCGCGCGCTCTGCCGGCAGCTCAGGGTCCAGCGGCACGTAGCAGCCGCCGGCCTTCAGCACCGCCACCAGGGCGACGATGAGCTGCGGGCACTTGGGCAGCGACACCGCCACAGGCACATCCCGCGAGACGCCATTGCCAACGAGCCAGTGAGCCAGCTGGTTGGCAGCGGCATTGACATCAGCATATGTCAGCTGGATGCCGGTGGTGGTGATGAGGCAGGGTGCCTCCGGAGCATGAGCAGCCGCCTGCTCAAACAGCTGGTGGACTGCCAGGTCGGCAGGGTATGGCGCAGCCGTGTCGTTGAAGGCCTCGAGTGTGAGCTGCCTGTCCTGTGAGCTCATGATGTTCAGCTTGGCCAGCTGCTCATCGGGAGAGTCGCACACCGCCCGCAGCAGGGTGGCATAGTGCTGCGCCATCCGCTCAATGGTGGATGCGTCAAACAAGTCTGTGGAGTAGTTCAGCTCCAGCACCACGCCGGTGCTCCTGCGCAGCATGCAGACCACCGTTATGTCATCATCATAGCTGCTACAGGACCTTGCAAACATGGTGCAACATCATGCATGATGCCTGAGCTCACATGTCGGCAAGCTTGGCAAGCAAACCACCTGATGCTGACGAACACCAAGAGGTCCATGATGACTGTCGAGATGTCATTGCTGACGATGGTGTCGAGCTGCAGGGTCTGCTGTTCCCCTGACATGCCAGCTGCCTCATCGGAGTCCATCAACAGCATCACCTGCATCGATGACGCTGTGCTTAGCAGGGGGTTGGCGCGGTTGCCATCAGCGCCATGAGCGGGACAACTGCCATGAGGTGAGCTCCAACAGGGATGCCACTGCACAAGACTGCCTCCGCACGCTCGACACAAACAACGCTGCTGCTGAGGTGACCTGGTAGATGGGTGCAAAGGCCGCGCTCCGCACGGCGCCGACGCTGTCGACGACCTTGGCGAACGGTGTGCCTCCGTGAGCGAAGGCCCCCGTCACAGCTGCCTTGGTGTGCTGCAGTGCTGCTGCGACGCTGCTGCTCTGCGGGGTCTCCATCCGGATGGCGAGCGTGTTGACAAAGCAGCCCAGCAGGCCCTCCACCCCCGGCACATTGCGGTTGGCAAAGGGCGTGCCGACCACAATGTCATGTTGGCTGCTGTACTTCGCGAGCAGGACCTGAAGCGAGCAGAACACCAGCAGGCTCACAGTTTGCAGAGCCAAGAGTGTGCACAGCGGCACAGTGCAACTGCACCGGCAGGCTTTGCAGTGCAATCCTCCAAGATACCAACCTGGAGTGCTGTGAGGGCCACCACGAAAGGCGTGGTCTGCTGCTGCGCTGCTAGCCCGGCTACATCGCTGGACGTCACGCCCGGCACTGCGAGCTGCACGTTGGCTCCCCGGTGGGAGAACACGTCTGGCCGCGGCCTATCACATGGCAGCTCCAGCAGCGGCGGCGCACCCGCCAGCGTGTCTGTCCACCAGGCGAGCTCCTCCTCCAGCTGGACATGTGAACGCTGCCATGCGGCGTAGTCGGCGAACTGCACCGGGAGCTGCTGCCAGCTGGGCTGCGTGCCGCTGCAGGCTGCAGCATAGGCTGCCGCCAGCTCAGCCTTCATGATTGTGAGCGACAAGCCGTCGGTGATGGCATGATGCATGCTGACCAGGAGGAGGTGATGCTGCCCGACGCTCCAGAGCTGCAGTGACACAGGAGCTGGCCATCAGTCACTGAACAGCCAGCATACTATCTGCATATAGCTACGCAAGGCCCCTGCAAGCCGATTTGTGACCGCGAAGTGCATGCAAAAAGTACTAGGGTGCACTATCACCTCCATACGGAGGAGTGGTTCCGTTAGCAGGTTGTATGGCCTGGTTATGAAGGTGCCCAGCTGCCGATGCAGACGTGAGCCTGCACAGGTCACAGGTCAGGATCTTGGGTTCAAGTACAACAGCCTGCGGTTGCAGGTCTGAGGGCAGCTGAGACTGAGAACACATACTTTTGCTGACCAGACCTAGTCGCACCTTCAATCAGTGTGCTGCCGCCACCGGAGGTCGTGAAGTCTGCAGCCGCCTCAGATGGAAGCTGCTTGGCAAGCAGGACATCGACAGCACCGTCTGTTGCCTCTACACGCTGGACGACTCCTTGCTGCCCCTTGACAAACCGTGTGCGTAGGGCCTGCAGCGGAAGCACCAACAGAGCAGGTTGAACGTCGGTTGTCATGCAGCCAGCACCAAGGTGGTCGTGAGGGCATGATCCAGCAGATGGAGTTGCCACACGGTTGGATCGCCGTTCACCTCGTGACGCTGGCACAGCATGCGGGCAGCTGCCTGGAGACTGGCAACCTCCAGGCTGCCAGACACTGTGCTTGCGAAGCCCGAGTTGTACATCGCTGACTCGGGTGCTCGCTCCCAGAGTTGGTAAAATTGCTCCTGTCAGGTAGCAAGGAAGTTCAGGCGTCAGCAGATGACTGGCACCTATCACGCTTGGGGCTGTGAGTTTCGTGACGTGGGTTTCGTTTGCGAACTACAAGCAAGTGCCAACCAGGCTCTCGCCTGCTGGAAGGACAGCGGCGCTTCCTTGACGCCACCCGCATGTGCAGCGACAGTCGGCAAGAGCGGCGGCAGCGTGCTGGCAGAGCTGTCTGCATCCGCCAGCCGTGCCGCAAGCGCCCTGATGGTCTGGCACTCCATCACCCACACGATGGGGATGGCCGCATCTCGGCCGAGCACATCATGCAGCCGGGAGCACAGCGTGCCGGCCTGCAGCGAGTTGCCGCCCAGCTCGAAGAAGTTGGCGTGCACAGAGATGGGCTCTGACCTCCGCAGCACAGCCTGCCACACGCTGCACACTGCCTCCTCCAGGTCGTTGGCTGGCCCGACATACTCCGCTGTGGCCTCAAACTCATGCCGTGGCAGGCTGCGGCGGTCCACCTACGACACATGGGACACTCCTATTATGCTGAGTGTCCCTCCCGGTGATATGAGCTGGTTTTGAGTCATGCTTGCGCGTGGCAGATGTATAGTATGGTGCAACACACAGAGGCTGCTTCTCACCTTGCCATTTGCCAGTTGAGGCAGCTGATCAAGCTGCACAACGACAGCCGGCACCATGTAGCGCGGAAGCTTGGCGCCGCAGGCTGCCAGCACCACCTCCTTGTCAACACTTGCCGGCTCGACGTAGGCAATCAGCGCAGCGTTGGGGGTGTCGATGTCCTGCAGCACCACTGCTGCGCCCCGCACTCCGGGCGCTGCTGACAGCACGGCCTCGATTTCGCCCAGCTCCACACGGAAGCCTCGCAGCTGCACCTGACCATCCCGACGGCAGATGTACCTACAACATGGCAGTGCAACAACTCAGCAGGCTTGGACACTTCAGGAGATGAACTCCCGTAACAGACAGCCATGAGAGCATTACTGGTGTCTACCTCATGAGACCGTCGGGCAGCAGCATGACGTTGTCGCCGGTCTTGTATATCTGGCTGTAGAAGGCACTGTCGCCCTTCAGCCGGAAGGGGTTGGGCAGGAAGGCTGCTGCTGTGAGGTCAGGACGGCCCAGGTAGCCGCGTGCTAGCCCTGGGCCGCTGACGTACAGTTCACCGGGCACCCCAATGGGCACAGGTCGCAGGGAACCAGGGTCCAGCACGTAGTGCCTCATGTTTGTCAGTGGCCTGCAAGCAGTGTCAAACGCTCAACAGGTTTGCATGCTGCTGCTGCACACGTAGCGCAACATCCCATCATATTCCTCGCAGTGCAGACACCGCTGATGATATTACCTTCCAAGAGGAATAAACGACTCCTCGATAATGGACTTGGCAATGGGCTCGCAGCTGGTGATGCATGTTGTCTCAGAGGGACCTACAAGGCAGCAACAGAGTGCGTCATATCTCTGGGAATGAGCTCAGCCTGACAAACCTTCGTGTTAGTGTTAGTAAGACAACAGCACTGAGATGGACACTCACCATAGATCTGGTTCACGATGGTGTTTGGCGCGGCTCTGAACAGCGCATCAATTGCAACTGGCAGAACTGCCTCTCCTCCAATTTGCGCAAACCTGAGAGATGTCAAGAGGCCGCGACCGCCACAGGCATCGAGCAGTGCCTGCATGCACTCACATCATAGTTGCTCCCTGAATGCAGAGAAGGGGTTGGGCAGTGCTTGTGCATGTGCATACAGTTTCGTGCGTAGCTTGAATATCCACCCGTTATGACAGAGTGCAATGCTGCCAGGTAAGATGCTGCGCATTGCACCTGGCACATCGATGGCACTGTGTTGAGGATCGCGATGCGGTGATCCTGGATCAGAGACGCCACCCGAGCAGCGTTTTTGGCATCCTCCATGGTGGCTGCGACCACTGCACAGCCCATGAGCACCGGGCACCAAAAGTCCAGCACGCTCATGTCAAAGTGCATCGCAGACCACTGCAACGCTCGGTCCTCGCAGGTGAGCCCCGCTGAGCGCATTGTGGCGGTCATGTATGCAATGACATTTGCCACGCCTGCAAGCAGGTAGACTACTGTTGTTACAAGCTTCTGGACACACGAGGAGCCACATGGCAGACCATGCAAGGCATCACGACTGTGACCAGCTGCAGACGCACGCGACTTACCTATGTGCCTGATGGCAATGCCCTTGGGCTTGCCAGTGGAGCCTGAAGTGAACACTATGTATGCAAGGCTGTGCACGTTGCCGCTGCCATCTTGATTGGCGGCGGGGAGAGTGCTGAACTGCTGCCACTGCTCGTCGGAGACCAGCACGTCTAGGGTGGCGGGCAGGTGCGGCCTGATGCCCTCGATACCAGGGTGAATGATGAGGAGCTGCGCGCGGGCCTGCTCAACAATCGAGCATAGCCGGGCAGCAGGCATGGTGGGGTCAATCGGGATGTAGCAGCCGCCGGCCTTCTCGATGGCGATGAGCGCAATGTAAAGGTCGAAGCACTTGTCCATCATCACCGCCACCGGCACATCCGCCCCGATGCCGCGGGCCACCAGGTGATGGGCCAGCCTATTGGCGCTTGCATTGACCTCGGCAAAGCTGAGGCTTGCGCCGCTGCGGCCATCGATGAGGCACTGCGCGTGCGGCGTGGCAGCGGCCTGCCGCTCGAAGAACTGCTGCATGCACAGCGCTGGCAGTGGGCCGGCGTTGTCGTTGAAGGTGCGCAGCACCAGCTCCTCCTCTGCGAGCGGCATCACCCGGAGGCTGCTGATGGGCGTCTCTGGCACTGCGACGACCGACTGCAGCAACGTTGCGAAGTGCTGTGCCATGCGCTCCATCGTGGCGGCACTGAACAGGTCGGTGGAGTAATTGAACATGCCCTCGAAGCTCTTGTTCCTGCAAAAAACAGACTGACGTGAGCAAGCCGGCCCTGACATATCAGCCATTTGCACACGCTGCAGATGTATGACACGCTGTCTGCAAAACGGTTCCCATGTAGGTGTCGACCCACCCGAGGTTGACAGAGACCACCAGGTCAGTTGGGGCCACGTCGCCACGGTCTGATGTGACACTGCTGGCGTCCAGCCCCTCCCAGCCAGGCATAGGCACGCCTCCAGCTTCACCGGCACCCTCGACCACCAGCATCACCTGCATCATGGGCAGACACAGGTAAGGAACACGCCATGTTCAAGTGGGCATACAACCTGGACGTGCAAGCCTGCCAATGCAGATGCTGTGCACAGCGCAACACCTGGTAGACGGGGGTGAAGGCGGCGCTGCGGACTGCTCCCAGGCTGTCCACCACCCTGGCAAAGGGCGCAATCCCATGGGCGAAGGCCTGTGTCGCTGCTGCCTTGGCCCGGTCCAGAGCGCTGCTGAAGCTGGGGTCGCCAGACAGATCCGTGCGCAGCGCCAGCGTGTTGACGAATGCACCCAGCAGCTCGTCCACCTCGGACAGCTCCCGGTTGGCGTAGGGCGTTCCCACCACGATGTCGTCCTGGGTGGTGTATTTTTGCAGCAGCACCTGTGTGTGAGCGGATACAGCACTGGTGAGTTACATGGCACCAGATATGGCATCTGCGGCAAATACACACTCAGGTGCATCGAGCTGTGAGGCAGAAGCCTTCCGGCCTCACCTGAAGCGCGGTCAGTACAATCACGAATGGTGTCGTCTGCCGAGCAGCAGCAAGCTGCTGGAGGCTGTGGGACACAGCCGCCGGTGCGGCAAAGCGCAGCTGGGCACCAGCAAAGGACATGGTGCTGGGGCGCGGGCGGTCAGTCTGCCACTCCAGCAGGGCCGGTGCGCCTGCCAATGTCTGCCGCCACCATGCCAGCTCCGCGCCAAGGGCTGCTGTGTCCAGGTTTGCACGCTGCCAGGCCGCATAGTCAACATATGCCACACTCAGCGGCGGCCACTGCGGCTTGCTGCGGTGCAGTGCTGCACGGTAGGCTGCTGAGAGGTCGCGGCCCAGGATGTTCAGTGAGATGACGTCTGTGATGCTGTGGTGCTGCACCACCATGAGCACATGCTCCTGTGCTGACAGTCGGAACACCTGCGCAAGACAGCAGGTGTCAAACAACCAACTACTACAGCAGTCAGTGTCATATGCGAGACCTGCCAGATACATCATAGTTGCGCAGGTGGCGTACGCCACTGCAGGCTTACATGGATCCGGATCAGCGGGTCCTTGTACAGATCGAAAGGCGCGGTTGCAGCCTGCAGCCATGCCACAGCTAGGCTGCTTCCAGACCGTAGCTCAGTCTCCCCAGACTTCTGCTGTGCAACCAGGGGGGAGCCATTGGCGGGGATGTCGGTGCTGAGCACACTGACTGCGCTTGCTGGCAGCACGGTCTGCTGCGGACCATCGGCTGTAGCCACGAAGCGCGTCCGCAGCACCTGCAGCACACCATGCTAAACCCTCAGTGTCGTCACTCCAGGCCATGCTCATGTCTTTGCAATCAGTAGAAGCATGAACTATATCACAACAGGCCATGGCCGCACCAGATGGCGCACAGCCAGCAGCTGCACAGCTGCTTGCAGCGCTCTCATGTCGAGACCGCCTTGCAGAAGCACGCCCCACGGCGTGTTGTACGCAGCACTGCCGGGGTCTTGCTGCCACAGCTGCAGGAATTGCTCCTACGCCACGACCAAGGGTGTATCAGATAGGGTTACAGATGGCTCGTGCCTGAGCACAGCTTGAAGTGTATATCCAGGTTATGCCATCGTGTGCAATGTCACCTGCTGGAAGGACAGCTGTGTAGGAGTGTGGATGCCTTCAGCAAGGTCTGCCAGCTGCCTGCTGACAGTTGGCAGCAGCGGTGCTACGTGCACAGCACCAGGCGCCAGCACATCCTGGGCAACCTTGGCGGCAAAAGCCCGGATGGTCTGGTGCATGAACAGCCAGGCCGCCGGGATGTTCGCATCCAACCCCAGTGCAGAGCGCACACGGGAGCAGACTGACCCGGTCTGCAGGGAGTTGCCGCCAATCTGCAGGATAATGGGAGAGGGGTCTCGGTACACAGACTCAGGAACCATTTGTGCACGTGTCCATGCCAAGCTTTGTGATGTAGCCCAAATTGCAGCAGACCAGCACACTCACCTCGAACCAGTTGGCCTCGACAGACACTGGCTGGTCCTGCGGCAGCCCAAGCACCTCCCTCCAGGCCGACTCGACCGCCTCTTCGACAGGGTTGGCAGGCGCAACATATGCCGCCGTCGAACTGAACTCATGACGAGGCAGGCTCCTGCGGTCGACCTGTGAATGGACAATCGCAACCGTCAGTCGCATGACTGCTGCAACGCTTTGTGACGATGCAACAGACACAGCACAACTATCAGCTCACCTTGCCGTTGCGCAGGCGTGGCAGCTCAGCCAGCCGCACCACAGCGGATGGCACCATGTACCGCGGCAGCTTGGCGCTGCAGGCTGACAGCACCGCCTCCTGCTCAGCTGACTCCGGTGCCACATAGGCAACGAGCGCTGCATTGGGGCTGTCACCGTCCTGCAGCACCACCGCCGCGCTCTGGACACCCGGCGCTGCTGACGCCACTGCCTCGATCTCGCCCAGCTCCACGCGGAAGCCGCGCAGCTGCACCTGGCCGTCCTTGCGGCCAAAGAAGCGGTTAGTGCCGTCGGGCAGCCACATGACGGTGTCGCCGGTGCGGTACATGCGGTCGTAGTACTTGCTGTCGCCGCGCAGCTTGAAGGGGTTGGGCAGGAAGGCTGCCTCTGTCAGATCTGGGCGCCCGACATAACCGTGCGCCACGCCGGGACCACACACGAACAGCTCGCCAGGCACGCCGAGAGGGCATGGCTGCAGCGTGGCCGAGTCCAGCACATAATGCCGCATGTTGGTGAGCGCCCTATACAACATGAAATGACATCAGCGTCTTGATAGCTAGCAAGCATACACTACAGCACAGACGATGCAAACCGTACAGGAGACGGCTCCCTGGTGCAGTCTCACCCTCCGATGGGGACAGTGGCAGCAGTAGCAAACTCGTTGATCAGGTACGATGTGGTGCACACGGCCGCCTCAGTGGGACCTGCATGCATATGTTGCCTGTCAGAGTGGGGCTAGCTGCATAGATGCCTCACACGATTTGCGCAGTGGCTGAAAAGCTGCAGCAGATCGTATATGCAGGCAGCTCAGCCATGGCACTTGCTGCGCACCATAGATGTTGTACACGGCGGCTGTTGGTGCTGCTGCCAGCATTGCGGCGACTGCTGTTGGCCGCACCGCCTCACCACCAACGCTCACGTGGCGCAGGCTGCTCAGCAGTGGCTTGCCACCGCACGCCTCAAGCAGTGGCTGACAGATGGACGGCACGAAGCTGGTGCTGACGACACTGTGCTGCTGGATCAGCGCCGCCACAGCCTCCACGTCCTTCAGCTGCTGAGATGGCGCCATGACAATGGAGCAGCCAGCGGCGATGCCGACCCAGAAGTCCAGGACATGCACATCTGCAAGCAGATGACGGTGGCGCAGTGCTGTTAGCCGAGTGCCCATGCTGTGATACCTGCATTTGCAACCTGCCATCGCGGTGCGATCCTGTGAATCTGAAAGCTGCACTCACCAAAGTTGAGCGCCATCCAGTTCAGCATCTTGTCGCCAGCAGCGATGCCGGCGCGCTTCAGCTCAGGAAGCTTGTGGGCGATCACGTTGGCCACGCCGCAGTGTTGCACACAGATGCCCTTCGGCTTGCCAGTCGAGCCTGCAGCAGGGCGAAACTTCAACCAATTGGTGGCAAACCTTGCACACAGCAACACGACACTTGATCCCGTGTCAAGCAGCTACGTTGCAGTTGCAACACTGCACGCACCAGATGTGAACATGAGGTACATGGCGTTGTCGAGGCCGCTGCGCATAGCTAGGTTGCTGGGATCAAGGTCAGAAAACTGACGCCAGGCTGGCTCTGCAACAAGCGCCTCCACAGCTGACAGGCTGTCACGGATGCCAGCCAGGGCGGGGCTGACGAGCAGCACCCGGGCGCCAGACTGCTGCAGCACCTCTGCAATGCGTCCTGCTGGCAGTGTGATGTCCAGAGGCTGATAGCAGCCTGCACAGGAATAACAGTTCGTTCTGGACATACCGAAGACACAGCATTTCCTGACACACAGATGGCAAGATACCACACAAACTGCAAATTGCATGTCCGTCAACCAGGTGCGTCGGTCATCTGCCGGCGCATCCAGTGGAGCTGCTCACCTCCAGCCTTCAGGACGGCGATCAGTGCGATGTACGCCTCGAAGCACTTGTCCATCAGCACCGCCACTGGATCGTCTGCGGCAACGCCAGCGCTGACCAGGTGCCGGGCGAGGCGGTTGGCTGCCTGGTTCACCTCGGCATATGTGAGGCTGCTGCCGGTGGCGCTGTCGAAGAGGCAGGCTGTGTGCGGCAGCGCAGCCGCCCGGCGCTCAAAGTGTTGATGAGCACACAGCGTGGGCGCTGGCCCAGCAGTGCGGTTGAAGGTGTGCAGCACCATCTGCTGCTCCTCGGGTGCCATCAAGCTGACGCTGCTGAGCTGGCCCTCTGGCTGTAACGCGACAGCAGTCAGGAGGTTGGTCAGGTGCAGCGCCATGCGTTGGCCTGTTGCAACCTTGAACAGATCTGTTGCGACCACAAGGTGCCCAGTGATGCCAGCATCCCTGCACGGTACACATGTCGCAGGGTCAGCACACATGGTTTCGTTCTGCAGACTCCATGGGATGTGACACCCGTAATCACCAAGGTCGAGTTTCAACCAGGCCAGCAAGCACTTGCAACGTGCTGCACACCGGCTGATGTGCAGTCTGAAGAACATGTCGGTTGGTGTGATGTCCGCTTCTTCCTCCATGCTGATTGGCAGCCAGCTGGCAGCCTCGCCTGCGGCTTTGCTGGCCGCCGACTCGTGAGTGAAGTCAGACTCGCCCTCCAAGGTCAGGAGCACCTGAGATTCAGAGTCTGCAATTCAATCAGATTGAACGATATGCAAAACAGAAATCATCAACCGTTTGTTCACGATCACCGCATGGCACCTCGCACACAGCCGGTCACCTGGTAGACAGGCGTGAAACTGGCAGAGCGCGGCTGCTTCAGGGCATCCACCACCATGGCGAACGGCGCCTCAGCATGTGAGAAGGCTTCCCTCGCTGTCTTGCTGGCGTCCTTCAGCAGCTGCCGGAAGGATGCTTTGCCGTCAACAGCCGTGCGCAATGCCAGGGTGTTGACCATACAGCCCGCCAGCTGCTTGAGCTGCGGCATGCTGCGGTTGGCGTAAGGCGTGCCGACCACGATGTCATCATGGGCAGAGTACCTTGCCAGCAGCACCTGGTAAGGGACAGACGTTCGAAGCTTGGTGGTGGGTCAGCAGGCTGCCACATGTGCACACCTGATCACACGGGAAGCAACTTGGCATGCAGCCCAACCGGTGACTGGCGACATGAACATACCTGGACAGCAGCAAGGATGACGCAGAACAGGGTGGTATGCTCCGCAGCTGCCAGCTGCTGCAGCTGTGCTGTGACGGATGGTGTAACCTGCACTGGCACAGCAGCACCAGCGTAGCCTGCCACCTCTGGGCGCCGGTGGTCCCACGGCAGCTCCAGCAGCGGCGGGGCACCCTGCAGGTTCTCCTGCCACCAGGCCAGGTGGGCGGCCAGCTGGTCCCTCGTGATGTGCTGCCGCTGCCATGCTGCATAGTCTACAAACTGCACAGGCAGCGGCGCCCAGCTGGGATGGCTGCCAGCTGTGAGAGCTGCTGTTGCAGCTTGCAGCTCGCGCTGAAGGAGTGCTGCCGACCAGCCATCGGTGATGCAGTGGTGCAAGCTTGCCAGCAGCAGATGCCGCTGGTTGGGCAGGACCCACACCTGCAAACCAAACAGCAGGGTGCTGTGCGGGCAAGGGGTTTGGTCGACGACAGCAGGGCATGATGCAAAGAGAACCATCGACCACTTCAGCTTTTCGAATTGGCATACCTCCATCCTTGTGAGTGGCTGTTCGAGGAGATCAAATGGCTGTTGCATGAATGCCGTGACCTGACTGTGCAGTATCGAGCCTGCATATATCACGCAATAACAGCTTGTACAAGCTGCAGATAGCTGCAAGCATGCAGGTCCGTCACAAACTGTGCATCCACGTCCGCCGCGATGCTGTGCAGGCCGAAGACCACACCTTGCTTGATCTGGCAGATACCGTCCACGACATCTATGCCGGCGGTAGCATCGTTGCCAAGGTGCACGACAGCCAAGCAGTCCTCAGGACGACCCAGCGGTGCTGTGTGTTGCATGGGTCTGCAGGCTGCACCAGGACCCTTGCTGATTCGGGCACGCAACACCTATAAGCATGAGATCAGCTGTAAGTGTTGAGACCAGCGGATGATGTAAGAGCAAGCCACCGAAGCACACGAGCAGCAGGCATTGCTTGCCAACAACCTGGGCACAGCCCAGGCAACTACATGGCCTTTTGCAGGAGCAACACCCACCTGCTGACGGTCAAAGAGCATCGTTGCAGCGGCCTGAAGCATAGGCAAGTCCACAGCGCCCTCCAAGCAGAGGTAGAAGCCAGAGTTGTAGGCACTGGAGTCTGGGGCATTCTCCCACAGCTGGTAGAATTGCTCCTGCAGAGCGGCATTACACCAGATCATACACCAACGAAAGCACCTGAACAGGTGAGGAATGTCAGCAGAAACGTCACTCCAGGGTGCACGGACCTGCTCATATGTGAGGGGCGCCGCGACTGGGCCGTCAGCATCCTGCTGGCTGACAGTTGCAACGAGCGGCGGCAGGGCTGACAAGGCTGACATGGCGCCTGCATCTGACAGCCGTGCTGCCAGAGCCTCGATGGTCTGGCACTCCAGCACCCACACGATGGGGATGGCCGCCTCGCCGCCCAGCACTGCACGCAGCCGGGAGCACAGGGCTCCGGCCTGCAGCGAGTTGCCGCCCATCTGGAAGAAGTTGGCGTACACCGACACCGGCTCGCTGATGTGAAGCGTCTGCTGCCAGGCGTCGTGCACCGCCTGCTCCAGTGGCGTGCGTGGCGCCACGAACGCAGGGCCATCTGCCGCTGCATCGCTGCGGGGCAGCGCCTTGCGCGACACCTTGCCGCTGGGCAGCCGGGGCAGCTCTGCCAGCCGCACAAACGCTGATGGGACCATGTAGTGTGGCAGCTTTGCGTGCGCTGCCGCCAGCAGTGCTGCCTCGTCTGCTGTCTGTGGCGTGACGTAGGCCACCAACACCGCTGTCGGGGTGTGCGCATCCTGCAGCACAACAACGGCGTCCTGCACGCCGGGCACAGCCGCCAGCACCGCCTCGATCTCGCCCAGCTCCAGGCGGAAGCCACGCAGCTTGACCTGGGCATCAGCCCGCCCAACATACCTGCATGCAGTGCAACGGACTTGTTGGACTGCAACACCACGCATTCAACAGGCAAGGCACGAGACACCCGCAGGCCACTGAGCTTCTGCTTCCATGAACTTCTTCAATCGTGATTGTGTAGTAGCTGTGGTGTTCACCTCAGGTTGCCGTCAGGCAGCCAGGCCACCACATCGCCTGTGCGGTACATGCGGCCATAGGCTGGGCTGCCACCAGGCTGCTTGAAGGGGTTGGGCAGGAAGCGCTCTGCCGTCAGCTGCGGCTGGCCAGCATACCCACGCGCCACGCCCACGCCGCTGGCAAACAGCTCGCCGGGCACGCCCACGGGCAGGGGCTGCAGTGAGCGCGGGTCCAGCACATACAGCCGGGTGTTGTGGATGGGCCGCCCGATGGGCACGCTGCCGACGCCGCTGTACTGGGCGCAGGGGAAGGTGGCCACCATGACGCTGGCCTCCGTGGGGCCTGCAGATAAAGATGTGACTCGGGCCTTTGTACCCAGCTTTGCAGCATCGGTTGATTGGGGTGCACATGGATACTCTCCAACAGAATGGGCCTTGACCAGGATATGCCAGAACATTCCCAGCCATAGCACAGACATGCAGGCGCATACCGTAGCAGTTGTAGATGGCAGCGTTGGGCACCATGCGCTGCGCCTTGGCCAGGGTGGCAGGGTTTAGCGCCTCTGCCCCAAGGGCCAGGTTGCGCAAGCTGACAAGCTCCGCCGCATTCTGGCAGGTGTCCATGATCACCTGCGCATTTGGTGGGTACTCCTTAGTCTGCAGGATAGCTGAATGCCCTGAGCCAGCTGAGTGGAGCGAGAGCACAGGGCAACCCTGGGCCTGGTTGTCAGCAGGTGTGTACCTGGAACTGCGAGGGCGTGATCATCAGGAATACCACGCCATGTTGCTTGATCAAGCGCCGTGCAATGTCGGGATCCTTGATGTCGTCAGCCGGCGCCACCACTATGCCGCAGCCCATGCTCAGCGGCAGCCAGACGTCCATGATGCTGCCGTCGAAGATGAATGGCATGGTCTGGAAGAACATGGCGCCAGGATCCAGGGGCGCTGTGGCAGTGCGGTAGTAGTGCAGCAGGTTCACCACGCCGCCGTGGCACACCTCCACGCCCTGCAAGCCATGTTGAGCTTGTGGACTTGATGTACGGGAGTGCAGGCTGCATATCTTACTTGCAGCACACCACATCGGGCAGATGGTGAAGTAGGTTCTTGTTGCTGACAGCTTACCTTGGGCTGGCCGGTGGAGCCGGATGTGAAGATGCAGTAGGCAAGATCAGCAGGACCAGCACGCTGCTGCAGGTCGGTCAGCGGCTGGTCCTTGAACTGCTGCCACCCCTGATCCATGACCACTGCCTCTACCTCCAGCAGATCAGCTGTTTGCACCGATGCTGAGGCAAGCAGCAGCCGCACGCCAGTCTGACGCAGCATGAATGCTGCTCGCTCTGCTGGCAGCTCAGGGTCCAGCGGCACGTAGTAGCCGCCCGCCTTCAGCACCGCCAGGAGCACGATGTACAGCTGCGGGCACTTGGGCAGCGACACGCCCACAGCGCAGCCCGCTGCCACGCCTCTGCCGACCAGCCAGTGCGCCAGCTGGTTGGCGGCGGCGTTGACGGCAGCGTAGGTGATGCGCTCGCTGCCAGACGCCAGGCACACCGCTGCAGGAGTGCGCTGGGCCGCCTGCTCGAAGAGCTGGTGCACTGCCACGTCAGCAGGGTATGGCTCCTCGGTGTCATTAAAGGTGTGCAGCGTCAGCTGCCGCTCCTCTGGGCTGAGCAGGCCCAGCTGCGACAGCGGCGTGTCTGGCTGTGCGACTGCCGCCGCCAGCAGGCTGCTGAGGTGCTGCGCCATGCGCTCCATGCTGGACTCATCGAACAGGTCGGTGGAGTACTCGAACAGTGCCTCCAGGCTGTCGTTCCTGCACGAGACGCAACTTGAATGAGCATCCGCTGCACAAAAGCTGGTGTTACCTGGGAAGATAATGGTGCACAGACAGTGCAGGTGTCCACAACCTGGTCCACTGACCTCAGCTTGACAGAGACGACCAGGTCGGTTGGCACAACATTGCCACGATCCGCTGCCACGCGGCTGACGTCCAGTCCCTCCCAGCCAGGGATTTGCACTGCACCGGGTTCACCCTCGCCATCCACCACCAGCATGACCTGGAGAGTCCAGGGTACACAACACGATCGCATGACTGACTTCACGGCGGAATGTAACATCTCAGCATATTGCATGGCAGACGCGGCGATGTGCTGGGCATGGCACCTGGTAGACGGGGGTGAAGGCGGCGCTGCGGACGGCGCCCAGGCTGTCCACCACCCTGGCAAAGGGCGCCATCCCATGGGCAAACGCCTGCGTCGCTGCTGCCTTGGCCCGGTCCAGAGCGCTGCTGAAGCTGGGGTCGCCAGACAGATCCGTGCGCAGGGCAAGCGTGTTGACGAATGCACCCAGCAGCTCATCCACCTCGGACAGCTCCCGGTTGGCGTAGGGCGTGCCCACCACGATGTCATCCTGTGTAGTGTACTTGTGCAGCAGCACCTGCGTGTGAGCGTGCACAGCACATCAGGACTTGCCCAGCATTTTATGAGCTGCACCATGGCACAGCGGTTAAAAAGTGAGCTATGAAGCAGAAGTGGCCTGGCCTGACCTGCAGCACGGTCAGCAGGACCACGAAGGGTGTCGTCTGCCGGGCAGCAGCAAGCTGCTGGAGGCCTTGAGACACAGCCGCCGGTGCGGCAAAGCGCAGCTGGGCGCCAGCAAAGGACATGGTGCTGGGGCGCGGGCGGTCAGTCTGCCACTCCAGCAGGGCCGGTGCGCCTGCCAATGTCTGCCGCCACCATGCCAGCTCCGCTTCGAGGGCTGCTGTGTCCAGGTTGGCTCGCTGCCAGGCCGCATAGTCAACGTATGCCACACTCAGCGGCGGCCACTGCGGCTTGCTGCGGTGCAGTGCTGCACGGTAGGCTGCTGAAAGGTCACGGCCCAGGATGTTCAGTGAGATGACGTCTGTGATGCTGTGGTGCTGCACCACCATGAGCACGTGCTCCTGTGCTGACAGTTGGAACACCTGCGCAAGACAGCAGGTGTCAAACAACCAACTACTGCAGCAGCAGTGTCATATGCGAGACCTGCCAGATACATCATGGTTGCGCAGGTGGCGTACGCCACTGCAGCCTTACATGGATCCGGATCAGTGGGTCCTTGTACAGATCGAATGGCGCGGTTGCAGCCTGCAGCCATGCCACAGCTAGGCTGCTTCCGGGCCGTAGCTCAGTCTCCCCAGACTTCTGCTGTGCAACCAGGGGGGAGCCGTTGGCGGGGATGTCGGTGCTGAGCACACTGACTGCGCTTGCTGGCAGCACGGTCTGCTGCGGACCCTCGGCTGTAGCCACGAAGCGCGTCCGCAGCACCTGCAGCACACCGTGCTGGAGCCTCAGTGTCGTCACTCCCAGCCATGCTCATGTCTATGCAGTCAGAAGAAGCATGAACTATATCACAGGCCATGGCCGCACCAGATGGCGCACAGCCAGCAGCCGCACAGCTGCTTGCAGCGCTCTCATGTCGAGACCGCCTTGCAGAAGCACGCCCCAGGGTGTGTTGTACGCAGCGCTACCGGGGTCTTGCTGCCACAGCTGCAGGAATTGCTCCTACGCCACATGACCAAGGGTGTATCAGATAGGGTTACAGATGGCTCGTGCCTGAGCACAGCTTGAAGGGTACATCCAGGTTATGCCATCGTGTGCAATGTCACCTGTTGGAAGGACAGCTGTGTAGGAGTGTGGATGCCTTCAGCAGGGTCTGCCAGCTGCCTGCTGACAGTTGGCAGCAGCGGTGCTACGCGCACAGCACCAGGCGCCAGCACATCCTGGGCAATCTTGGCTGCGAAAGCCCGGATGGTCTGGTGCATGAACAGCCAGGCTGCTGGGATGTTTGCCCCCAACTCCAGTGCAGAGCGCACACGGGAGCAGACTGACCCGGTCTGCAGCGAGTTGCCGCCGATCTGCGCAGGATAATAGGAGAGGGGCTCAGCAAACAGGCTCAGGTAACATTTGTGCACGTGTCCATGCCAAGCTTTTCTGATGTAGCGCAAATTGCAGCAGACCAGCACACTCACCTCGAACCAGTTGGCCTCGACAGACACTGGCTGGTCCTGCGGCAGCCCAAGCACCTCCCTCCAGGCCGACTCGACCGCCTCTTCGACAGGGTTGGCAGGCGCAACATATGCCGCCGTCGAACTAAACTCATGACGAGGCAGGCTCCTGCGGTCGACCTGTGAACGGACAATCGCAACCGTCAGTCGCATGACTGCTGCAACGCTTTGTGACGATGCAACAGACACAGCACAACTATCAGCTCACCTTGCCGTTGCGCAGGCGTGGCAGCTCAGCCAGCCGCACCACAGCGGATGGCACCATGTACCGCGGCAGCTTGGCGCTGCAGGCTGACAGCACCGCCTCCTGCTCAGCTGACTCCGGTGCCACATAGGCAACGAGCGCTGCATTGGGGCTGTCACCGTCCTGCAGCACCACCGCCACGCTCTGCACGCCAGCGACTGCTGACACCACTGCCTCGATCTCGCCCAGCTCCACGCGGAAGCCGCGCAGCTGCACCTGGCCGTCCTTGCGGCCGAAGAAGCGGTTGGTGCCGTCGGGCAGCCACATGACGGTGTCGCCGGTGCGGTACATGCGGTCGTAGTATTTGCTGTCGCTGCGCAGCTTGAAGGGGTTGGGCAGGAAAGCGGCCTCTGTCAGGTCTGGGCGCCCGACATAGCCGCGCGCCACGCCAGGACCACAGACGAACAGCTCGCCAGGCACGCCGAGAGGGCATGGCTGCAGCGTGGCCGAGTCCAGCACGTAGTGCCGCATGTTGGTGAGCGCCCTATACAACATGAAATGACATCAGCGTCTTGATAGCTAGCGAGCATACACTATAGCACAGACGATGCAACCGTACTGGAGACGGCTTCCTGGTGCAGTCTCACCCTCCGATGGGGACAGTGGCAGCTGTAGCAAACTCGTTGATCAGGAACGATGTGGTGCACACGGCCGCCTCAGTGGGACCTGCATGTATATGTTGCCTGTCAGAGTGGGGCTAGCTGCATAGATGCCTCACACGATTTGCACAGTGGCTGAATAGCTTCAGCAGATCGTACACGCGGGCAGCTCAGCCATGGCACTTGCTGCGCACCATAGATGTTGTACACGGCGGCTGTTGGTGCTGCTGCCAGCATTGCGGCCACTGCTGTTGGCCGCACCGCCTCACCGCCAACGCTCACGTGGCGCAGGCTGCTCAGCAGCGGCTTGCCACCGCACGCCTCCAGCAGTGGCTGGCAGATGGATGGCACAAAGCTGGTGCTGACGACACTGTGCTGCTGGATCAGCGCAGCCACAGCCTCCACGTCCTTCAGCTGCTGAGATGGCGCCATGACAATGGAGCAGCCCGCAGCAATGCCAACCCAGAAGTCCAGGACATGCACATCTGCAAGCAGACAACGTTGGCGCAGTGCTGTTAGCCGCGTGCCCATGCTTCGATACCTGCGTTTGCAACCTGCCATCAAGGTGCGATGCTGTGAAACTGGAAGCTGCACTCACCAAAGTTGAGCGCCATCCAGTTCAGCATCTTGTCGCCAGCAGCGATGCCGGCGCGCTTCAGCTCAGGAAGCTTGTGGGCAATCACGTTAGCCACGCCGCAGTGTTGCACACAGATGCCCTTCGGCTTGCCAGTCGAGCCTGCAGCAGGGCGAAACTTCAACCAATTGGTGGCAAACCTTGAACACAGCAACACGACACTTGATCCCGTGTCAAGCAGCTACATTGCAGTTGCAATACTGCACGCACCAGATGTGAACATGAGGTACATGGCGTTGTCGAGGCCGCTGCGCATAGCTAGGTTGCTGGGATCAAGGTCAGAAAACTGACGCCAGGCTGGCTCTGCAACAAGCGCCTCCACAGCTGGCAGGCTGTCACGGATGCCAGCCAGGGCGGGGCTGACGAGCAGCACCCGGGCGCCAGACTGCTGCAGCACCTCTGCAATGCGTCCCGCTGGCAGTGTGATGTCTAGAGGCTGATAGCAGCCTGCACAGGGACAACAGTTCGTTCTGGACATACCGAAGACACAGCATTTCCTGACACAAAGATAGCACCATACTACACAAACTGCAACTTCCCTATCCGTCAACCAGGTGCGTCATCTGCCGGCGCATCGAGTGGAGCTGCCCACCTCCAGCCTTCAGGACGGCGATCAGTGCGATGTATGCCTCGAAGCACTTGTCCATCAGCACCGCCACTGGATCGTCTGCGCCAATGCCAGCGCTGACCAGACGGCGGGCGAGGCGGTTGGCTGCCTGGTTCACCTCGGCATACGTGAGGCTGCCGCCAGTGGCGCTGTCGATGAGGCAAGCTGTGTGTGGCAGCGCAGCCGCCTGGCGCTCAAAGTGCTGATGAGCACACAGCGTGGGCGCTGGCCCAGCAGTGTCATTGAAGGTGTGCAGCACCATCTGCTGCTCCTCGGGTGCCATCAAGCTGACGCTGCTGAGCTGGCCCTCTGGCTGTAACGCGACAGCAGTCAGCAGGTTGGATAGGTGCAGCGCCATGCGCTGGCCCGTTGCAACCTTGAACAGGTCTGTTGCGATAACAAGGTGCCCAGTGATGCCAGCCTCCCTGCATCAGAGACATGCCCACAGAATAAGTTGGTAATTTGCTTTGCACCGGCGTTGAGGCCTTGACTGCAAACTCAAGGGCAAGGTATCTGCTAGCACGGCAGGGATGAATGCAATCCACACCCGCTGATGTGCAGTCTGACGAACAGATCGGTTGGCGTCGTGTCTTCTTCCTCCTCCATGCTGATTGGCAGCCACCCTGCGGCATTGCCTGTGGCTTTGCTGTCCGCCGCCTCGTGGATGAAGTCAGCCTCGCCCTCCAGGGTCAGAAGCACCTGGGCACTCAAATACTGCCTTCAGTGCCGGCGCCATTACAGCTGTAGGGCAACAGCTGCTGACAAGGGACACATCGATGACCAGAAGATCCTGGCAGGCATACAAGGTACCTGATACACTGGTGTGAAGCTCGCAGAGCGCGGCTGCTTCAGGGCATTCACCACCATGGCGAACGGCGCCTCAGCATGTGAGAAAGCATCCCTGGCTGTCTTGCTGGCGTCCTTCAGCAGTTGCCGGAAGGAGGCTTTGCCGTCAACAGCCGTGCGCAATGCCAGGGTGTTGACCATACAGCCCGCCAGCTGCTTGAGCTGTGGCATGCTGCGGTTGGCATAAGGCGTGCCGACCACAATGTCATCCTGGGCAGAGTACCTTGCCAGCAGCACCTGGTAAGGGACAGTCAACGCTCACTTTTTAGCCAGCACCCTGCACATGCATTTACTAGTAAAGACCAGCACACCGCATACAGCCCTGTATGCAGCTAACAGCATGACCGCACCTGGACAGCAGCCAGGATGACGCAGAACAGGGTGGTATGCTCCGCAGCTGCCAGCTGCTGCAGCTGTGCTGTGACGGATGGTGCAACCTGCACTGGCACAGCAGCACCAGCGTAGCCTGCCACCTCAGGGCGCCGGTGGTCCCACGGCAGCTCCAGCAGCGGCGGGGCACCCTGCAGGGTCTCCTGCCACCAGGCCAGGTGGGCGGCCAGCTGGTCCCTCGTGATGTGCTGCCGCTGCCATGCTGCATAGTCTACAAACTGCACAGGCAGCGGCGCCCAGCTGGGTTGGCTGCCGGCCGTGAGGGCTGCTGTTGCAGCCTGCAGCTCGCGCTGAAGGAGTGCTGCTGACCAGCCATCGGTGATGCAGTGGTGCAAGCTTGCCAGCAGCAGATGCCGCCGGTTGTCCAGGACCCACACCTGCATCACATACGACAGACCTCTGTGCAGGCAGGGGCTATGGCCGTCAACACCAAGTTTCGTGCAGAATATATACCATGGGCCACTTCAGCTTATCGTGACGGCATACCTCCATCCTTGTGAGTGGCTGCGTGAGGAGGTTGAACGGCCGCTGCATGAACGCTGCGACCTGACTGTGCAGTGTCGAGCCTGCAGAAGCAAACGGCCACCTGAGTCATGCATGAGGTAGGCTGACAGCCTTGCTCGCACATGCAATCAAACAGTCTCAAGTTCTGTGCTGTCGAGGCTACAGGACCGCACCTGGCTTGATCTGGCACACGCCATCCACGATCCGTGAGCCAGCGACGGCATCCTCGCCGAGGTGCACGACGGCCAAGCAATCCTCAGGACTTCCCAGGGCTGCAGTATGCTGCATGGGCCGGCAGGCTGCACCAGGGCCCTTGCTGATACGTGCACGCAACACCTACAGGGGTCGACAGGCGCACACTTGCCGTAGGGCTGATTGGCAAGTAGGATGGCGTGACAAGCAAGTGTAAAGCTTCATGCCCCAATATCTAACCCAAGCTCTGAACTCTGATGCAGCCAGGGCTGCCTACCTGCTGGCGCTCAAAGAGCATCGCTGCAGCAGCCTGGAGCTGTTGCAAGTCGATGGCGCCTTCGAAACAAAGGTAGAAGCCAGAGTTGTAGGCGCTGGAGTCGGGAGCGTTCTCCCACAGCTGGTAGAATTGCTCCTGCATGGCGGCAGCACACCAGATGGTTGACAGTGAAGTCAAGTCAGCGAAGAATGTCAGCAAGTTGAGGAACGCCAACAGGAATCTAGCTCAGGCCGCAATCACCTGCTCATATGTGAGGGGCGCTGCGACGGGGCCGTCAGCATCCTGCCGGCTGACAGTTGCAACGAGTGGCGGCAGGGCTGACAAGGCTGACATGGCGCCTGCATCTGCTAGTCGCGTCGCCAGAGCCTCAATAGTCTGGCACTCCAGCACCCACACGATGGGGATGGTCGCCTCGCCGCCCAGCACTGCACGCAGCCGGGAGCACAGGGCTCCGGCCTGCAGCGAGTTGCCGCCCATCTGGAAGAAGTTGGCGTACACCGACACCGGCTCGCTGATGTGAAGCGTCTGCTGCCAGGCGTCGTGCACCGCCTGCTCCAGTGGCGTGCGTGGCGCCACAAACGCAGGGCCATCTGCCGCTGCATCGCTGCGGGGCAGCGCCTTGCGCGACACCTTGCCGCTGGGCAGCCGGGGCAGCTCTGCCAGCCGCACAAACGCTGATGGGACCATGTAGTGCGGCAGCCTGGCATGTGCTGCCGCCAGCAGTGCTGCCTCGTCTGCTGTCTCAGGCGTAACATAGGCCACCAGCACTGCTGTCGGGGTGTGCGCATCCTGCAGCACAACTACGGCGTCCTGCACGCCAGGCACAGCCGCCAGCACTGCCTCGATCTCGCCCAGCTCCAGGCGGAAGCCACGCAGCTTGACCTGGGCATCGGCGCGGCCGACGTACCTGCATACACGGCAGCGGAGACCATCATGCATGCTTAATGGTATAATCGTGCTGACCAAGCTGGTATCCATGTTCTCGACATGATTTGACAACTGTCCATTGCAGCTGCAAAAGTAGATTCCCACCTCAGGTTGCCATCAGGCAGCCAGGCCACCACATCGCCTGTGCGGTACATGCGGTCGTAGGCTGGGCTATCGCCCAGCTGCATGAAGGGGTTGCGCAGGAAGCGCTCTGCTGTCAGCTCCGGCTGGCCAGCATAGCCCCGTGCCACACCCACGCCGCTGGCAAACAGCTCGCCAGGGGCGCCAACTGGCAGCGGCTGCAGTGAGCGCGGGTCCAGCACATACAGCCGGGTGTTGTGGATGGGCCGCCCAATGGGCACGCTGCCAACGCCGCTGTACTGGGCGCAGGGGAAGGTGGCCACCATGACGCTGGCCTCCGTGGGGCCTGCACAAGGCCAACAGTTGCAACTTAGCTGTCGATGCACAGCTGTGCATGAGAAGGCCATCGAAGTCATCGGAACGACCAGCTGCAAACAGGAAGGCTGTGCTCACCATAGCAGTTGAATATGGTTGCATTTGGGGCCATACGCTGCGCCTTTGCCAAGGTGGCGGGGTTCAGCGCCTCTGCTCCCAATGCCAGATTCCGCAAACTGGCAACCTCTGTTGCATCTTGGCAGGTGTCCATGATCACCTGTGCGTTGGCTTGTATTTTCAGTCATGATTGCATGCACGACGACGTCAGCTGTCAGTCTTCAGTGAGCATTTTGGTACAATATGCCATTGACTTGACGCAAGCTTGCATACCTGGAACTGCGAGGGCGTGATCATAAGGAATACCACGCCATGCTGCTTGATCAGGCGCCGGGCAATGTCGGGGTCCTTGATGTCGTCAGCCGGCGCCACCACGATGCCGCAGCCCATGCTCAGCGGCAGCCAGATGTCCATGATGCTGCCGTCGAAGATGAATGGCATGGTCTGGAAGAACATGGATCCGGGTGCCAGGGGTGCTGTGGCAGTCTGGTAGTAGTGCAGCAGGTTCACCACGCCGCCGTGGCACACCTCCACGCCCTGCCAAGAACAGCAGCCTGTTGCCCGATATTGCACCAGAGTGGCATTTTGACAATACAACAGCAGCACTTGAACACTTGGCAAGTAGATGCGTGTGCGTGTACTAAGAGCCATGCCCACCTTTGGCTGGCCAGTGGACCCGGATGTGAAGATGCAGTAGGCGACATCAGCAGGCCCAGCACGCTGCTGCAGGTCAGTCAGCAGCTGGTCCTTGAACTGCTGCCACCCCTGGTCCATCACCACCACCTCCACATCTGACAGCTCAGCTGTCTGCACCGATGCCGAGGCCAGCAGCAGCCGCACGCCAGTCTGACGCAGCATGAATGCTGCTCGCTCTGCTGGCAGCTCAGGGTCCAGCGGCACGTAGTAGCCGCCGGCCTTCAGCACCGCCAGCATTGCGATGTACAGCTGCGGGCACTTGGGCAGCGACACGCCCACAGCGCGGCCCGCTGCCACGCCTCTGCCGACCAGCCAGTGCGCCAGCTGGTTGGCGGCGGCATTGACGGCGGCGTAGGTGATGCGCTCGCCGCCAGACGCCAGGCACACCGCTGCAGGAGTGCGCTGGGCCGCCCGCTCGAACAGCTGGTGCACAGTCAGGTCCTCAGGGTATGGGGCTGCGGTCTTGTTGAAGGTGTGCAGGGTCAGCTGTCGCTCCTCATCGTCCATCAGGCTGATCTCTGAGATGCGCAGGTCTGAAAGACTTGGCGCAGCCACCAGCAGCGCGCAGAGCTGCTTGGCCATGCGTTGCATGGTAGCAGCGTCAAAGAGGTCGGTGGAGTAGCTGAACGTGCCGCTGAGACCGGTCACCCTGCAGTGCACATGTATCTCAGTATTGCAGCTAAGTTGAGCTCCTGCCAATCAAATTATCTATTCCAAGCACCTCCATCACATCATGCATGTGCTCGTCACCTACCCTGTGTGGATGGCAAGCACCAGGTCGGTTGGCACTTCGCCGCTTGGGGGATCAGCGACGTACTCCGCGTGCAGCCCCTGCCAGGCCTCAGCGTCATTGCCTTCGAGACTGTAGATGTTGAGAATGACCTGCAAAGGGCATGCGAGTGTATGATGCCGTCTGTCGTCCAACATATGCTGCAGTCAGCCCATGGTGACATCACAGAGTTTGGTCCCAACACACATCAGGCACACCTGGTAGACGGGTGTGAAGGCGGCGCTGCGGATGATGTCCAGCGCATCCACGACCCTGGCAAATGGCGCACTGCTGTGCACGAATGCCTGGGTGGCTACACCCTTGGCGCGCTGCAGGGCCTCGCCGAAGGTCGGGTCGCCACCGGCGTCCAGCCGCAGCGCCAGCGTGTTGATGAATGGCCCCATGAGATCGTGCACCTCAGACAGGTCGCGGTTGGCATAGGGGGTGCCGACCACCACCTCCTCTTGCGCACTGTACTTGTGCAGCAGCACCTGTCATGGTACACAAATGACGTCACGATTAAGGTCATCTTCTCACAGTGACAGGTTGTACATGACACACAGCCGCATGGTGACACAAGGCGGCATGAGACGGAGGGCCTGCCTGTAGGGCGGTGAGTAGCACCACGAACACCGTGGTCTGCTGCTCTGCTGCCAGCTGCTGCAGCTGCTGCCACGCTGAGCTGGGCAGCTCGAACGCCACGTCAGCCCCGGCAAAGGACATGGTGTCGGGCCGCGGACGGTCGGCTGGCAACTCCAGCAGGGCTGGCGCGCCATCCAGCTGCTGCTTCCACCACGCCAGCTCGGCGTCAAGCGCGGAGCCAGCCAGCTGGGCCTGCTGCCAGGCCGCGTAGTCGACATACGCAGCCTTGACGGGGCGCCAGGGCGGCTTGTCGGCACTCAGCGCGGCGCCGTACGCTTCCGCCAGCTCCCGACCGAGGATGTCGAGTGACAGATAGTCTGTGATGCTGTGGTGCTGCACGATGACCAGCAGATGGTCGCCGGGCTGCAGCTGCCACACCTGCAGGTCCATGACAATGCACATTCACCCTTTGTGACGGGTCACCTGGAAGAAGGCCGGCTTGGCAGTCTTTTGATCAGGCCCGGTGTCCTCGTGGATTGTTGTCAAGCTCAGGGATTGAGTGTCATACCTTACACCGAACGAGTACGTCATTGAAGAGGTTGAACGGTGCCATCGCAAAGACGCGCCACTCTGTGCTGGAAGACCCAGAGGCTGCAAGGAAGCCAGCGGCATCTTGCGGCAGGGACACGCCATTCACACTTGCGATGGCACTCTGCAGGCCAATCGCATCAGCAGGCAGCACCGCCTGCTGCAGTCCGCCAGCCTCGTCAGCAACGTATCTGGTTCGCAGTACCTGCAAACAGAGAAGCCCTTGTTTCTCAGAAGCCCTTGTTTGCATTAGAGAGTCCATCTGCATCGAGACACACTGCAGCAAGTTGTCAGAGTCCTTCAACTTACAAGCTGGCGCTCTGCCACCAGTCGTAATGCTGCTTCCAGCGCCGCGATGTTGAGGTTGCCCCGCAGCCGCACTGCCCAGGGCACATTGTACACCCCGCTGGAGGGGTCTTGCTGCCAGAGCTGCACAAATTGCTCCTGCACCACATGCCAATATAACACGCTAAAGCTGCTGCTTCATATGCCTCAAGACCCCTACATCGTGATGGGTTCTGAATGATGATCTGTGCCAAATCAGCATTTGCATCGCAATGTCCCACCTGCTGGAATGACAGCTGGCTGCAAGCGCATGTGCCGGACTGGGCCAGCTGCTTGCTGACAGTCGGCAGCAGGGCGGCAGATGGGGCAGCATCGGATGCCAGCAGGTCATCAGACACACGCTTTGCCAGCGACCTGACTGTTTGGTGCACAAACAGCCATGCCGACGGAACGTTCGCCTCGAGGCCCAGTGCTGAGCGAACCTTTGCAGCCACCGCTGCTGTCTGGAGGGAGTTACCACCAACCTGCCCCAGGACACATGCTCCGATTGGTGTGTGCCATGTCTTTAATAGCGGCGACCACACGCAAGCGCACATGCGTGCTGCAGCAGCGTCCAGCATGCGCAGTCCTTCTGACCTCGAAGAAGTTGGCCTCGACGGACAGCGGCGCGCCCTCAGACAGGCCGAGCACAGCATGCCAGGCTGACGCGATGGCTTCCTCCAGAGCTGAAGCTGGTGCGACGTAGTCGGACATTGATGCCAGCTCATGGCGAGGCAAGCTGTTGCGGTCGACCTGCCAAGACGTGCACCCAGCAACGTCACACATGCCTCCACATACCAATACTCCTGCCCTTGTCAGACTCGAATACCTTGTTGCTGCCAGTCGCAACACACAATGAATGCCAAGTCATGCTCACCTTGCCGTTGCGCAGGCGTGGCAGCTCAGCCAGCCGCACCACAGCGGACGGCACCATGTACCGCGGCAGGTTGGCGCTGCAGGCTGCCAGCACTGCCTCCTGCTCAGCCGACTCTGGTGCCACGTAGGCAACGAGCGCAGCATTGGGGCTGTCGCCGTCCTGCAGCACCACTGCCGCGCTCTGCACGCCAGCGACTGCTGACACCACTGCCTCGATCTCGCCCAGCTCCACCCGGAAGCCGCGCAGCTGCACCTGGCCGTCCTTGCGGCCGAAGAAGCGGTTGGTGCCGTTGGGCAGCCACATGACGGTGTCGCCGGTGCGGTACATGCGGTCATAGTACTTGCTGTCGCTGCGCAGCTTGAAGGGGTTGGGCAGGAAGGCGGCCTCTGTCAGGTCTGGGCGCCCGACATAGCCGCGCGCCACGCCGGGACCACACACGAACAGCTCGCCAGGCACGCCGAGTGGGCACGGCTGCAGCGTGGCTGAGTCCAGCACGTAGTGCCGCATGTTGGTGAGCGCCCTGAACCACACAGTAGGCCTGCTTAGGATGGTGCACGAGATGCACATGGTTCCAATGAAGACATAGGCAGATATGAATCAGACAGCTCTGGGATGCATGTGAGCTTACCCCCCAATCGGAACAGTAACAGCCGTGGCAAAGTCGTTGATCGGGAAAGAAGTGGTGCACACGGATGCCTCAGTAGGACCTGCGCACACCCACGACTACTCAGTGGACATGCAACATGCTTGGCACTGTGTGGCTGCATGTCTTTGCTGTTGCAGAGGTTTTTTTCAGCAACTCTAGGCAGGCAAGCAGCCAGATCAGGATCCAGATGCGCACCGTAGATGTTGTAGATGGCGGCACTTGGTGCTGCTGCCAGCATCGCGGCCACTGCTTTGGGCCGCACCGCTTCACCGCCGACGCTTACATGGCGCAGGCTGCTCAGCAGCGGCTTCCCACCGCACGCCTCAAGCAGTGGCTGACATACTGACGGCACAAAGCTGGTGCTCACAATGCTGTGCTGCTGGATCAGCGCAGCCACAGCTTCCACGTCCTTCAGCTGCTGAGATGGCGCCACGACTATGGAGCAGCCCGCGGCTACGCCAACCCAGAAGTCGAGGACATGCACATCTGCAAGCAGACGACAGCATGCCAGAGGTGTTAGCCAAGTGGCCAAGCTGTGCAAATTGACTGCCAAATGCCATCGACAAGCATGCTTCCTGTGCAACATAGCAAAAACTGCGCTCACCGAAGTTTAGCGCCATCCAGTTGAGCATCTTGTCGCCGGCAGCAATGCCCGCTTGCTTCAGCTCGCCAAGCTTATGGGCAATCACGTTGGCCACGCCGCAGTGCTGCACACAGATGCCCTTCGGCTTGCCAGTGGAGCCTGAAGCAGAGCAGAAGCACACTCCTGGGTCAATCATGGAAGCTGAAATTTGCAGCCTGGGGTTGCAGCCCAGCAATGCACGTCCCCCACAATGGTTTCACATGAGCTGCATCATTGAGCCCACCAGATGTGAACATCAGGTAGACGGCGCTGTCACTGCCGCTGCGTGGCGCTGGGTTGCTGGGGCTGAGGTCGGAGAACTGACGCCAGGCTGGCTCTGCCACAAGCATAGTCAAGGCCGGCAGGCTGTCACGGATGCCAGCCAGAGCAGGGCTGACGAGCAGCACCCTGGCCCCGGACTGCTGCAGCACCTCAGCAAGGCGTCCTGCTGGCAGTGTGTGATCGATGGGCTGATAGCAGCCTGTGCAAAGAGGGCATGTATAGGACATGGTCAACTGCAGTACTGTCATACAGCAGCATCCGAGCCACTGGATAGCAAGCTGCAACCCTGCAGTGGTTGCACTTCCACAGCATCACATGCTGCCATGTAAGTAAGCTGCCAAAGCCAGTGCAGCTTGCTCACCTCCAGCCTTCAAGACGGCGATCAGTGCGATGTACGCCTCGAGGCACTTGTCCATCAGCACCGCGACAGGGACGTCTGCGTCAACGCCGTTGCTGACCAGGTGCCGGGCGAGGCGGTTGGCTGCACGGTTGACCTCGCTGTATGTCAGGCTGCTGCCACTGGTGCTGTCGATGAGGCAGGTGACCTGTGGCGTTGCAGCCGCCTGGCGCTCGAAGTAGTGGTGAACACACAGCGTGGGCGGCGGCCCAGCGGTGTCATTGAAGGTGTGCAGCACCAGCTGCTGCTCCTCCGCAGACAGGAAGCCAAGGCTGCTCAGTGGTGCCTCTGGCTGCGCTGTCACTGCTGACAGCAGGTTGCTGAGGTGCTGGGCCATACGCTCCATCGTTGCTGTGTCAAACAAATCTGTAGAGTACTGCAGAATGCCCACAACGCCGTCATCCCTGCAACGCAAATGCGCACAGTAATCACACTGTGCAACATGCATGATGACTGACCATGCTCAAGCTTGAGGTTACTCACACTTCCACATGTGAGAGTACCTGAGGGTGATGTCCACCAGCAGGTCGGTGAAGACCTGCCCGCTGCACTCCGGGTGGATAGTGTCCGCCTGCAGCGCTCCCCAGCGCTGTGTGTCGCCACCAGCGACTGTTCCGCCGGGGTTGTCGACAATCAGCATGACCTGCAGCCAGGCACAGATGGTTGGGTCGTTTTGTCGTCCTTTGTTGTAGGAATACGTACAAACAAGATCATGCAAACTACACGCATTGAGTCCACTCTGCGCCCATGGAGCAAGGTGAGCGGCACCTGGTAGATGGGGGTGAATGCTGCACTGCGGAACACGCCCAGGGCCTCGACGACCTTGGCGAATGGCGTGCTGCCGTGCGCAAAGGCCTGCACCGCAGTTGCCTTGGCGCGGCCCAGAAGCTTGGCAAAGCTGGGGTCGCCTCCCAGGTCCAGCCGCAGCGCCAGGGTGTTGAGAAAGGCGCCCAGCACATCGTTCACTTCGGACACCTCACGGTTGGCGTATGGTGTGCCCACCACGATGTCGTCCTGCTGCGTGTACTTGTGCAGGAGAACCTGCAGGCACAGTGCACCATGCTTGATTGCCATCCGGCGGAAAACTTGTCAGTGGAGACCCATCTGCAAGCCATGAGAGAATGCAGTTTATCACAGTGGTGGGTGACCCTCTTTAGGTCAGAAGATGATACCTGCAACGCCGCAAGCACCACGACGAAGACAGTGGTCTTGTATGTTGCTGCGAGCTGCCGCAGGCCTTGCCGCACAGCTGCTGACGTGTGGAAGCAGGCCTCGGCTCCAGCAAATGACATGATGCTGGGGCGCGGACGGTCTGCTGGCAGCTCGAGCAGAGCTGGCGCACCCGCCAGAGTCTGGCGCCACCATGCAAGCTCGGCATCCAGCACCGTCCCTGCCAGTTGCTGCCGCTGCCACGCAGCATAGTCCACATACTGCACGCTGAGCAGTGGCCACTGTGGCTGACGTCTGCTCAGCGCTGCATCATATGCTGCTGCGAGGTCCCGCGCAAGGAGGTCCAGTGAAACACCATCAGTGACGGAATGATGCTGCACAATCAGCAGCACGTGCTCCTGTGCTGACAGCTGCCAGACCTGTATAAGGCAGAATGATCCTCATCAGCATACAACAGCACCTTGTGAAGGGTAGCACTGCAGGAGTGTGTCAAAAGGGGCAGGGCTGAGCACTGCACACCTTGACCCGCGTCAGCGCGTCCTTATGAAGATCGAAGGGCTGCACGACTGCTTCCTGCCATGCTGCAGCCAAGCTGGAGCCAGCGCTGACCGCGACACCCCCAGCAGCATGGGGCTGCAACAGCTCTGACCCATTCTTAGTTACTGCAGCTGTTTGAACCCGGACAGCAGAGGCGGGCAGGATAACTTGCTGTGGCCCGTCAGCAGTGACCACGAATTGCGTACGCAGCGCCTGCGCATCAGATTGTAAAAATGTTCCATATTATCAGGGCCTACAATGCTGCGTGTCATAGTGTGGCTTGAGCTGGCAATGTGCAGTAGCGCAGATGCACAGCAGCTCACCAGATGGCGTTCAGCAATTAGCCCAACAGCCTGCTGCAGTGCAGCAACATTCAGGTGCCCTCGCAGGCGCACGCCCCAGGGGGTGTTGTAGGCGGCGCTGGCTGGGTCCTGCTGCCACAGCTGCAGGTATTGTTCCTACACAGCAGAGCATCAAACGTTGTGGGGCACTCCAGAGGCAAAATGCTCGTTGGACAGAGGTCGCAAACTTTGCAAACCTTGCAGCAGCAGCATGGTCATAAGCACGCTCACCTGCTGAAAGGACAGCACCATTGGCACGTTAACAGCGTCTGCCAGAACACCCTGGGCCTTGCTGACAGTAGGAAGTAGGGGCACAACACGCGTTGCATCGGGCGCCAGCACTTCGCAGGAGATCCTGTTGGCCAGAGCCCGCACAGTCTGGCCTGTGAACAGCCATGCAGCTGGGATGTTTGCGTTCAGCCCCAGCTGCTTGCGCACACGGGAGCAGACTGCGCCTGTTTGCAGCGATGTGCCACCAGCCTGCACCCCAACAGGTTGCCAGGTGTTAGGGTGTGCGGCACTGCAAAACGTTTTATAGCAGCTCTGGCAGGAGCAGTGGCCAGGTGATACATACGCAGCGAGAGTTGCAAGGCATGCACATACCTCGAACCAGTTGGCTTCAACCGAAACTGCTTCGTCGGCTGGCAGTCCAAGGACCTGGCGCCAGGCTGCTGCCACCGCCTCCTCGACTGGGTTCGAGGGTGCCACAAACTCAACACTTGACGTGAACTGATGCCGGGGCAGGCTCCTTCGATCCACCTGCGCGTTGGTTGATGCATGTTGCTGTTGATATTGATATCGTGAGAGTCGCTACCTTGACCCGGCACAGTTGACAAAAGGCTGCTTTCATGTTTCCTTGTGTGACACGGAGGGTGCACCTTGCCATTGGGCAGCCGCGGCAGCTCCGCCAGCCGCACCACAGCCGACGGCACCATGTACTTCGGCAGCTTGGCGCCGCAGGCCTCAAGCAGCGCCTCCTGATCGACCTCCTCAGGCGCCACATAGGCCACGAGCGCAGCATTGGGCGTGTCAGCGTCCTGGAGCACCACCGCTGCGCTGCGCACGCCGGGCGCCGCACCCAGCACCCCCTCGATCTCGCCCAGCTCCACACGGAGGCCGCGCAACTGCACCTGGCCATCCTTGCGGCCAAAGAACCTGAACATAATGCACAAGGTGAATATCAGCAGGACTGCATGTGCGAACGCCACTGCAGGCAACTGCACATGTGTGCAGTGAAGCAGGATCAGCAACAGCAGGCACCACAGGCAGTGCCACGACTTGCCTTTGGATGCCGTTCGGCAGCCACATCACGATGTCGCCCGTGCGGTACATCCGTGAGTAGCTGTCGCCATCGCCCGGCAGCTGGAAAGGGTTGTGCAGGAACGCTGCGGCTGTCAGATCAGGCCTGCCGAGGTAGCCACGTGCGACGCATGGCCCGCTGATGAACAGCTCGCCGGGCACCCCGATAGGCACAGGCGCCAGCGTGGCGGGATCCAGCACATAGTGGCGCACATTCACAAACGGCCTGCATCCACGCAGTTCGAACTCGGACCCCTGCTGCACACTGCCATGCTGAGCATGCAAAACGTACAACTTCAATGGCAATCGCACCTGCCAATCGGCACAGAGACAGCACTGCTGTACTCATTGCAGAGGAAGGACGTCGTAATGCAGCTAGCTTCCGTGGGTCCTGTTCGGAAGTCAGCTTCCATCAGCGTATGTGCATGGCAAGAACATATGCAACGTTGCGCAGTGATGCTGACTGGTGTGCATGGCACCCCGATGGGATGTGCCAGCATGTGCTTGTGGCCACAGCGCACCATACGTGTCGTGGATCTCAGCATTTGGTGCGACCGCAGACATCGCGGCAACAGCTGCTGGAGTGACCGCTTCACCACCACAGTTCACATGCCGCAGGCTGGACAGAGCGCCACTCTCACGACAGATATCTGCCAAGACCTGTGTGGTATGCCACAGATCGACTGTAAGCCTTGGACACAGAATAGACATGCGAATAATGTCGGATTGCATGGAGATTGGAGACATATAGCCACAGCAGCGGTCACCTGGCACATGGACGGCACCATGCTGATGGACGCGATCTGGTGCTGCTGCACAAGCGTGGCCACCCGCTCCACATCCTTCATCTCCTCCGCCGGCGCCACGACGATGGCGCACCCCAGGGCCAGGGGGGTCCAGAAGTCCAGCACCGTCATGTCGAAGTACATGGCGATCCACTGCAGCACGCGGTCCCCTGGCTGCACGCCCGCTGACTGCATGACGCTGGAGATGTGGGCGACGACATTGGCCACACCTGCAGGTCAACAGTGAGCACCATTCACCTCGATGTGGCTCAACAGCACCGTAGAGTCGTGTGATTGATGTGACACAGATGAGTATGTGCAGTGGTTGCAGGCAGTCACACCAATGGCAAAACATCACCTGCATGCTCCACTGGGATGCCTTTCGGCTCGCCAGTGGATCCGGAGGTGAAGTTGATGTACACCAGGCTGTGGATGCTGCTGCGCATTTCTGGGTTGGTGACAGGCCCGCCGCTGAACTGGCGCCAGCCCTTTTCAGCCACCAGAACATCGACCGCAGCCGGCAGCTGCTCTGCGGCTGGCACAATGCCCCGCTGCGAGATGAGCAGGCGGCATCCAGACAGGCGCAGGATGCTGTGCACCCGCTCTTCTGGTGCAGTGTGGTCAATGGGCAGGTAGCAGCCTGCGCAGTTCAGTGATCATTACAACTCAGAATTGGACATGTGCAGGAATGGCAGGCACACTGCTGTTGAAAGCTAACAACAAGCGGCAGCCATTTGCAGCAGACTAGCCCTGCAGTTCGGAGTTGAGCAGTTGCGGCGGCGCACCTCCAGCTTTGAGGATGGCAATGAGGGCGATGTAGGCCTCAAAGCACTTGTCCATCAGGACCGCCACTGGGGTGTCGGCCGAGACGCCGGCAACGATGAGGTGGTGTGCGAGCTGGTTCGCCCGGCTGTTGACCTCTGCATAGGTCAGGCTGATGCCGCCGGCGCCGGCCATGAGACACTTTGCCACCGGCGTCCTGGCGGCCTGCTGCTCGAAGAACTGGTGGACACACAGCGTGGGCAGCGGCCCGGCGGTGTCGTTGAAGGTGTGCAGCACCAGCTGCTGCTCCTGAGCACTCATCAGGGGCAGCGAGCTGATGCTGGCATCAGGCTCAGCGACAGCGGCGCCTGCCAGCACTTCCAGGTGCTCCGCCAGCTGGCGGACCGTGGCTGCGTCAAACAGGTCAGCAGCGCCGAGGACCCGCCCGTGCAGACAGCCAGACCTGCACGATAGGCACAGGGTTTTGCGTTTCAGCGTGATCGCGTATACATATGGACTGACCATCAGCAAGTATCGTCATTGGCAGACAGTAAGTGCACACAGATGCTGACAGGATCGCCATACCTGGTCAGACCCAAGTTGACTGTGAGGTCCAGCAGCGTGGTCTGTGGCATGCCACCAGTCAGCAGCTGCACACCAGTGCCAGAAAGCTGCCACTCCTGCTGGGCTGCGTAGTCGTCCAGCACCAGCTCCACCTGATGCACGATACATTGCAAGCAGCTTGTGCATAGTGCCATGTTTCACAGTCTCGATGAGCTGACAGCCTAAGTAATGGCCCAGGATATGGATTTGATGCAAGTCCCGTGCAACACTGCCAAACTTGGTGGCCACACACAGAACTTGCAGTAACAGACTGAGAAGCACCTGGTGGACTGGTGCTGCACCCTGATGCCCAGCCAGTGCCTCAGCAACTGCCTGGAAGGGGACGTCGGCATGGCAGAAAGCGCTGTTCACAGCATTCTTGACGCGTTGCAGCAGCGCCCGGAATGGCGGGTCCTCAGCGGATGAGACGCGGATGGCGAGAGTGTTCACGAAGCAGCCTTGCACGCCGTCCACCTCAGCATGCTGCCGGTTGTGGTGGGGTGTTGCAATTGCAATGTCATCCTGAGCAGTGTGCCTGCAGAGCAGCACCTGCACAGGAGCAAATCACACGTGTAAGGCACCTAACTATGATCAGCATTCAGGCTGACGGACAGTGACAATCAGCCCAAACACAACCAGCCCTTTGCAGCAACAGCATGCCCACCTGCAAAAGCGCCAGGAGGGCACAGAAGAGCGTGGTGTGCGCCTCAGCTGCCAGGGCTTTCAAGCCCTGGACTGTCGCAGCACTGATGCGCAGAGGCGCTGCGGCTGCTTTGCCGGAAGGCTGGGCAGGCCGAGGGCGATCTGTTTGCAGCTGCAGCTGCGGCAGACCCGCAAGTGCCCGTTGCCAGTACTCCAGCTGAAGCCGCCACACGCTGCTGTTGGCAAAGCACATGCGCTGCCATGCCGCATAGTGGTGATGATGCACTGGTAGTGGCAGCCACGTCGGCTGTGTACCATTCACAATCGCATCATAAGCTGACGCAAGCTCCCGCTGCATGAGCTCGATGCTCATGCCATCAGTGATGCTGTGATGGCAGCACATCGACAGCACATGTCTCTGCCCCTTGACCCAGCTCCAGATCTGCAACAATATTGCGATCTGATATCAATAGACATGCAGACCTGCCATTACAGCAAGTCATCGCGGTTACTGCATGTACCAAGAGGTATGCAGTGCACTTGCATTCCAGCAGCAGACTTGCCTTGAATCGAAGCAGCGGGCCACTGACTAAGTTGAACGCAGCTGTTGCTGCTTCCAGCAACTCGGCCTCAATTGCAGACCCTGCATGAGATTGCATGCATGTGACAAAGCGTGACCAGCCACACTGTCTGCCGACGAACCGGGTGCCTGGATGGCAATCAATCTCAATTCCCTCACTTCCCGTACCTGCTCTGACGCTGCAGATGTCATCTTGAACATCAATGCAGGTCTCATAGGCTGCTGCCATTTTGGTGCAAACGAAAGGCAGTACTGCTTGCTGCATCGGTACAATGCTCTGTGCCGTCGCCACTTTGCCACTGCCTTCTGATATCACCACTCGACTTCGTAGGACCTGCAGCAGCCATCCACCTGGTCTGCTCACGAGGGTGGTGTCCACTAACTTAGGACAGCATGACGGAGCTGCAGGGCTGCATGACACACCTGCTGCCTTTCAAAGACCATGACGGCGGCCTTCTCAAGTGCAGCAAGATCCAGGCTGCCGGCGATGACAGCGTTGAAGCCCACATTGTTGGCAGGCGACCGCCGGTCGCTCTGCCACTGCCTGAAGAATCGCTCCTGCACCCACGCAGAGCAGGTTAGCCGCATGCATCTGCTCCTGCGGTCCCTGCTGCAAGCATGCTGTAATGGTCAAACTGCGTTGGCCAGCCGGAGTGCAAGTGAAGTCTGCTCACCTGCTGGAATGACAAGGGGTGGAGCTTATCCCCTGCCTTGATGATGCTGGCCGCCACAGCCAGCAACTGCTCGGATGCATGGTCTGGACCATCATCCTCCACTGCCTCCCCAAACAAACGAGCGGCAAACCCTGCGCACACCAATCACTGCCATTTGCTGTGCTGTAGATGCTGACACCTCGGTGTCAAAACATCGCATGCCAACAGTCACAAGAGCGAAGTTCCAGGTACACGCACCCCTGATTGTCTCGCTCTCATAGAGCCAGCCAACTTCCACCCTTTGACCGAGAGCTGAACGAACAGACGAAACAATGGCGGCAGCTCCTAATGAGTTGCCACCAAGCTGCGGTAGCACAGGGTCTCGTCCTCAGCATGCTATCGACATGTGTACTGCAGCTTCGTAATCAATGAGCATGCAGCGCAGCATGCCGTGTGCAGACTGCCGTCGCACCTGAAAATAATTGGCTGTCACGCTGATTGGGGAGATCTTCAGCACGTTCTCCCATGCAGCCTGGACAGCTTCCTCTGTGGGGTTGGCAGGAGCGACATAGTCTCCAGCGCTGCCGTTCCTGGCAACATCCATGGCAGGCAGTGCTTCACGGTCCACCTGCATGCAAATGACCCCAGCATCGCCTGGCTGCACATCCACCGCACAAATGACTGCAGCAGGTAGGGGAGCATGTGCCTCCTGGTGTGATGAGCAGCGCACCTTGCCATTCGGCAGTCGAGGCAAAGAATTCAGGGGCACAAAGGCCACTGGCACCATGTAATGCGGCAGCCGCTTGCGTGCTGCAGCGACCATCGCGTCCTGATCTGCTGCAGCTGGTGAGAAGTACGCCACCAGCAGCGAGCGCAGGCTGCCAGGTGAGTCCTGCACATGTGCCAGAGCTTTCGCATATGGCTCCGTTATCCAACATGCACTTCTGGCCGGTTGCCACATATGTCCGGTCATCAGCAACAGTCCCATGTGTCGCCACCGTACCTGGAGAGAGACAGCAACCTCCTCCACTCCTGGCACGCTCGCCAGCACTGCCTCAATCTCTGTCAGCTCTATCCTGAATCCCCGCAGCTTCACTTGCCCATCAACCCTGCCCAAGTACCTGCAGGGCAGCAGACCAATACTATCGTCAGCTGTGTGACCATACCTGCCCTGAGTGGACAGTGTTTGATCTGAGACTACCTGATACTGTGCATGCATGCTGCTTTGTGCCGGGTTATGCCATGTGCAAGGTAGCAGCAGTGCAAGGACTCCTACTTGATGTTCCCATCTGACAGCCGCGAGACCAGGTCGCCGCTGCGGTAGTACCGTCCGACTGACGTGTCGCCAGGCTGGCCGTAGGGGTTGGGCAGGAAGCGCTCCTGGGTCAGGTCAGGCCGCCCCGCGTAGCCGCGCGCCAGGCAGATGCCCGACACGCAGAGCTCGCCGGGCTGGCCGTCCGCCACCGGCTGCAGGCTGCCCGGGTCCAGGACGTACAGCGCCGTGCCCGGGATGGCCTTGCCGATGGGCACCGACAGCAGCTGGGCTGCCGGCGCGCTGGTGCAGTCGTAGGCTGTGACCATCACGCTGGCCTCTGTGGGGCCGTAGCAGTTGTAGATGGTGGCGTGCGGCAGCATGCGCTGCGCCAGCGCCAGCGTCTCCGGGTTCAGCACCTCGCCGCCGACCGCCAGGCAGCGCAGGCTGGACAGCTGCACCGGGTTCTTGCACGTGGCCAGCAGCACCTGCACGTGCAGCAGGCAACAGAACATGTGATACTGCAGAATGATCTGGCAAACCTGCACGCATGCTTGAATCTGTAATCCTGCTGCTGGTCAATACAAGGCTGTTTGTTAGAATCCCAGCCCGCACATGCTGTATCTGACTTGACTGACTTGAGATGGCTCTTGCCTGCAGGTGGTTCGGCACGATCATGAGGAACCCGACACTGTGTTTGTGGATGAGCGCGCGCATCACATCTGCATCCTGCAGCTGGCCTTCCGCTGGGACAACGATGCTGCACCCCATGCTGAGCGGCCACCAGATGTCCATTGCACTGTGTAGCACATCAGCAGTGTCAGCTGCGTGGCTGACATGAACATGCATGCTGCATGTGTCACAGGCTTGCCTGCAAATAGCGTCTGCATGCAAGCAGCCTCACCTGCCATCGAAGAAGCTGGCCATCGACTGCAGGAACGTCGCGTTGCCCGTGCGGAATGCAGGGCAGAGCGTCGTGAACTCCCGCAGCAGGTGCACTAATCCCATGTGCAGTGACTGCACACCCTTTGGCAGCCCGGTGGACCCGCTGCAGTGGTAGGGCAACATGTAAGATCAGAGCTTGGGGCCGATATCTGCGGACGCCTTATGCCAGCATCTTGTGCTTTGCATTTGCTTGGCAGAGGCTGGTGTCTCATGAGGCACTTGCTCTGCATGCAACCCCATGTGCATGCATGCAACATGCTGTCGGCACGCTCACCTGGTGTAGGTAATGCTGTACAGGTCCGCCGGCATGCACCGCAATGGCAGGTTGCCGGCTGGCAGTGAGCCACACTGCCAGTCAGCCGCCATCGGGTCGCCGACATGCATCGTCTGCACGCCGGACAGGTTGCTGAAGCTGCTGCCTGGGTCCGCGAGCAGCATGCGCGCGCCGGCCTGCCTCAGCATGAACGCCACGCGCTCCTGCGGCAGCCCCGGGTCCAGAGGCACATAGCACCCGCCCGCCTTGAGCACCGCCAGCAGCGAGATGTACAGCCGCGACGACTTGGGCAGCGATACGCCGACGGCCACGTCGGCTGTCACGCCAGCATCTGCCAGGCGGCGCGCGAGCTGGTTGGCGGCGGCGTTGACCGCGCCATAGCTGAGCCGCTGGTCATCAGCGATGAGGCAGGCTGCCCCAGGCTGCGCGGCCGCTTGCCGCTCGAAGAGTTGGTGCACGCAGCCAGTGTCATGGATAGTGCTGTCGCTGCCGCTGGTGCCGGCGCCGTTGACAGAGGAGCCACCTCTGCCGTCAACACCGTCTGCAGCGCAATTGGCACCGCTCTCCATGGCCACTCCCATGTCGGCCAGGCGGCTGATATCAGCCTGGCCGTTGGCCGTCGGAGCCTGGCCGTTGGCCGTCGGAGCCGTCGACTGATGATCACGACGCCGATCTGAGCCGGCTGTCATGCTGCTGCTGCTGCTTCAGCCTGCTGCAAGCCGCCGCGGCTGTGCCGCCGTAGTGCTTGGCCCGAACAGCATGCCGGTGTCCGTGTCTGCAGCCTGCATGAGGGTTGTACGATTACAAGTTTTTCACACCATACAGGTGAGCTGCATGCAGAACCGCTGTGCGCTGTGGGAGTTGCTGTGCAGCAGGGCCAGTCCGGAAGGCAGCCACACGACTATCGTGGAACAGCTACGGAGAAGACCGGGGAGGCCTGGCTAGGAGCAGCTGCATGCATGAGAGCTGTTCGTATGCTGCGTCGCGGCGCTGGGCTCGCACAGCTGCACCTGCACCCGTGTGCTGACCGCCGGGTCGGTGACCTGCTTACGGAGAGGTCAGCAATCTCGGCCGGCCGCGGGGCGTCAGCACATCGGACGATGCTGCTCAGAGGAGTCGTTTGCGCACGCAACCTGGCTTTCGAAATCAACCAGCTGCCTGCTGCGATGGTGAAAGGCTTGATGTGTCATGCACAGTGGACGGCACTGGACTTGCGCAGCGATACCGGATCCGAAGCAAGCTGACGCTTCACGGACGCTGCGCACCGCTCCGCACCCGCCTGAACCGGACGCAGGCGTGCCTCTGCCCATGTGCAAGCTCGCGGACCGACCAAAAAGCGTCTTGGAGACCTGGTGACAGGCGACCGCTGAAACCGCTCACGGGCTGCACACGGGCGCACGGCGCCCTGAAACATGCGGCACTGGCAGCCAGCGCACAGACAAAACGCTGGCGGCACATATGGATGCCTCGCGTGACGGAGAGGGCCAGGTTACGCGCAAGCCCAGCGTTACAAATCACGCACCGATCGACGAGTGAATGGTAGAATCTTGCTGGTGGCCGCGGATATCAAGACGCTACCTTCGGGAGTTGATGTGCGTATCCACGAGTGCGTGCAGCTTGCTTTGGACCGAAGATGGCGGCTTGCGCTAAGGCTGCACTGCCAGGCCGCCAACAACCGGTGCAGGTTTATGCTCTTCGCAGAGGATGCGGAGCACGCTGCCGGCCGTGTACACACTCGCCGATTGGCAGCTTCAAGGGCTTCGAGGTACTGCGCAAGGCGAGCGCGTCGGTTCGGCGTGCGGCCGTTGCTGATGGGTCCCGGCGGCATCATGGTGCCGCCACGTCATCCTTCGTGATCAACAGATGCAAGATTCACGACCCCTCTACGAACTAAGCTGACTGCAGGGATTACTCAGCCCCGTGTGTGCAACCCAGCGTAGATTGAGGCACGGTGAAACGTGGGGGATTCTGCATGCATTGGGTGTCGCCCAAACTCAAAGGAACCGCAGAACTTGCTTTCCGGAGTGACGCAAAGGGGCACACTGCCTGTGCAGCTTGGAATGCCAATCACTATGCGAAGGAATTTCACTAACGGGGTTCAAGGGTCGGTGACAGACTATACAGACGACTAGTCGCACGTCCCTTCCTGCTTTCCTGCTCTGTTTTGTGCGCCAGTGCATCGTGGCAGGCCCGAGCTCAACGGTAGCTTGAGTTGTGCATTCGACAACCTCATCACACGTGCAGCGATGCCAGGCGACAGCAGAGACAAGCAGGCAAAGTCGTGGTCACTTCACACCCAGGATGTGCCAGCACAGCCAGCAGCAGGCCAGCTGCCCCAGGGCCTGAAGCCCGTCAACACCGTGCCCGAGGACCTGGAGTCGCAGCTGGGCGACCTGGACCCGCTGTTTGAAGGGCCCAGCCCGCCACACCCCCACCCCCACTTCTCAGGGCGTGCGCCCTGGCTGCGCGCTGGTGGGTCGTCCGCTGCCAAGCCCAGCCCCTGGCCCGGTGGCCTGTCCTGAATGCACGCTGCACGGCTGCCGAGTGTGCAGGCAGCAGCCTCGCGCCCTGCACAGTGCACTCACAGCACCAGAGTCAGTCAGGAGGTGACAACCTCTGTGCTGCACTGCAGGCGTGCTGGGCGCCAACGACGGTGCGCATGCTGCACTGCACAGCATGGCTGCAGAACACAGCTGTCGTCAGTGCAGTGCTGCCCACAAGCTGCGACTGCTGCCCAGGGCTGTGCTCTGATACTAAGTGGCAGAGCACTAGATACAAGCCGCACAACTGCTGATGGTTGCCAGTGTCATGTGCAGGACTTGTGTCCATCGCGTCGCTGATGCTGGGTGAGGCTGATCGCTGCCTAATGCTGTTGCAGGCTGCACGCCGAACGGCATTGTGCTGCTGCTCTGCTGCTGATTGCGCACGACAAGCGCTCCTCGGCGCATGCAAACACAACTGCAGCAGGCCTCTCGCTGCTCACCCTGACGAAACTGTGCCGCCTGGTGCGCAGGCGTGGGCGGCGGCAGCGACAAGCAGAGCACGCTGGTGCTGGCTGGGCTGGCGGGGCTGGTGGGCGGCGCGCTGTCCATGGCGGTCGGCGAGTTCATCTCGGTGTCCTCCCAGCGCGACGCCGAGAAGGCCGACATCCAGCGCGAGGTGGCCGAGCAGGCCAAGGGTGCGCTGCTGTCCCCCCGCTCTTTGCCGCCGCTGCTGCTGCTGCGCTGCGTCCACAGCTGGCTGTGTTGCGGCAGCGCTGCTGTGCTCGACTGCAACAGACCAAGTGCTGGCATGCGGACACTCTGCCTGATGCCGGCTGGCTGCTGCTGATGTCAAGCTGAACAGCTGACGCACAAAAGATGTTGGCTGAACGTGAACTTCTGCAGGTGCAAGCTGGCAGATGCTACAATAGTGCACATCTGCAGCTGCACGAACCAAGCCCCTGAGCGAGCGGCGCAAACAACCTGCTGAACTTGACTGACGCCCCGGCACAGGGCCAGAGGCGCAGCGCCGCGAGCTGCGAGAGCTGGCAGAGATCTACCGTGGACGCGGGCTGTCACCACGTCTCGCCCAGCAGGTGGCTGAGGAGCTGACCGCCAAAGATGTCATCCGCGCCCACGCCCGCGATGAGCTGGTGCGTTGATAGGCAAACTGCATGGCAAGCCCCGGAACGGACTGGCGAGCTCAATGCCAGTGCACCATGGCAACATGCAGGGCATCTGCACTCTGCAGTGCACACTGCAAGTGCTCCCATGCATTGTCATGGTACAAAACACATCGGTGGCGGCACCCCTCGACCCACAGGTGGATGGTGTGCCTTTGCACCCCCTACGCCCGACACCGCTACTGCTTGTGGTAACATACATCTGTGGCTGCAGGGCATCGACATGGACGACCTATCTAACCCCTGGCAGGCCGCGGTCAGCTCCGCAGTCTCCTTCGTGGTCGGCGCGGGTGCGACATGTGCTGTGAAGCTGCCACCTGATACTGCTGTGCTGACCAAGCTGCCACCTGACCACGCTGTGCTGCTTCCGAGGGATCGACTGACCCACAACGTGGCATGCAGGCATCCCATTGCTCGCAGCAGCGTTCATCAAGGACCACGTGTACCGCCTCGTGTCGCTGTGCATTGCGTCGACGTTCGCCCTGCTGGCATTCGGCGCGATCGGGGCCTGGCTGGGCGGGGCCGGCGCCATCGTGCCGGCGCTGCGGGTGCTGCTGGGTGGCTGGGCAGCTGGTGGCATCACCTACGGCGCCGGGCGGCTGTTTGCGCTTGCAGAAAGCTAGCCTTGGCAAGACCACAGGCCAGCAAGGCCGCAGGTCGCTTGTAAGTTATAAAGGGTGCAGAGTATAGCTCCAAGTACGCAGCAGACGGCCCGGGTTCCGCGAAAGGGGAAAAGTGGGCAGCTGATGCTGAACACTGTTGCTAGTCAGTGGTTTTCTTGCAGTCCGCGGATGATGATGCTGCAGCGCGTTCGGTTTCGCACTCGCATGACGATAAGCTAAAAGAGGAGGAAAAGGAGGAGGAGGAGGAGGAGGAAGAGGGTGCGCGTGCGCTGCGTGTGCCCTGGATGACAGGGGGGGGATGGATGAAAGAAAGAGGGAGAGGAAGGTGGCCCCTTCGGGGGAAGGAAACATTGTTGCATCGGCTCTATATCATTTCCATGTGTAGCATCAGCACTGAGTTTGTGTAATGTCGGTAAATCGAGTCCACAGTTTACCTCTGTCCATGGACTGTCCATAGACACAGCTTTCAACCCAGCTGATAGCTGATGCTGTATCAGCGCCTACATCGCTGCCGGCCACCACCAGCAGCGACAACAATGTTATGGCAGTGCGTTCTCTGAAATGGCGTTACAAGGGCTTGCTCAGATGACCGAAACGAGAACGTTGGTCAGATAGAGCCCCTCCGGGTACGCTGGATCTGTTGGATGGTCGGGCGCAGCACCCGCGTCCCGCACGACTGTGATCTGCCGACGCGCCGCCATGGCTGCCGCCTGCATGGCAACGGATATCAACTACTCTTGGAATGTGGGAAGCATATGGCAACGTGCGCACTGACAGCGAGCGTGGGCTGCACCGGCGCTGCAGCCTGCACAGCACACTCACCCGCAGCATGCCGAGGAAGTGGCCGCTGGTCTGCGCCACTGCCCCGCTGCAGGAGCAGGTCATCAGCAGGCCGCCCTCCGGAGGCAGCAGCCGCATGGCCGCGCTGTTGAGCATGCGGTACCTGAGCAGAAAGCTCCAGGTGAGCGGCTGGCTCTAACATCTGACGACTATGACAGTGCGAGTTGCGATGCAGGTCTGCATCAAGTGCCTGCTGCTGCATGGTTGACGCACCTTCGTGTAGCACGCTCCAGGCTCTTACGATTGGGGGCAAGCTTTGGCGGGTCCAGGATCACCTGATGTGGTGCATCCCAACATTAAATAGCAGGCACCCGCTTCTCAACACGCCCAGCACCCTGCAAAGGTGTCCAGCCGAACAAACCATCAGCAACTTCTGACCACCTCACCAGGTCCCACTGTCTGCCATCGGCAAGGGCCTCCTTCATGAAGTCTGACACATCCGCCTGCTGAAAGCTGCAGACGTCCTCCGAAATGCCGTTGAGCGCAACATTCTGGCGCGCCAGATCCAGCACGGGTCGCGAAGTGTCCACGCCTGCCAAAGGCATGGTGCCCAAGCACACCTCAGCATACATGAGCGACGCCCTCAGCTGACCAGCGTTCCAGGTTTGAGCGCAGGGTCAGCAGCGTCAGCAATCTGCACATGTCAGCGGTCACCTGTGACGCTGCTGGCTCCACCGATGGCGGCGTTGAGGGCAAAGCCGCCGGTGTAGCAGCACAGGTCCAGGACACGCTTCCCAGCGGACAGGCGCTGCACCAGCGCTCGGCTGTCCCGCTGATCCGCATAGAACCCTGCAGGATTCAACGCTATGGTGTGTCTTGTACTTCATGACCACTTGCATTGCATGTTGAGAGAACGACTATGTGATGCACACTGTGGCACAGTGCCCTAAGCATGGAGACCATACCTGTTTTTTGGCCAGACGGGTCTGCCAGGTATTGCACACCACACTCTAATGCCTGGACTGCCTGCATGGACGGTTTTGCAGAGTTACTATCGTCCAGACTTGGCAGACAGAGGCTGTGGGACATACAAGTCTCACTCCACCGGGTGGCAGAGCACCTGCTGCTGCTGCTGCTGCTGCTGCTGCTGCTGCTGCTGCTGCTGCTGCTGCTGCTGCTGCTGCTGCTGCTTTGCATCCTGAACGGGAGGCAGCTCAATGCCCTCCTCTCGCAGCATGCTGACTGATGGCCGCCACAGAATATTATCTGTTCCCAGTGCCTGGTGCAGAGCTTCCACGACGAGCGCCTTGTTGCTGTGGCAGGGCGTATCACGTGTGAGCTGCCTCTATTTGTGCAGAAGTGTCACCTGCGGTCTGGCAGCGTGGCTGCAGGCACACAGCAAATGCCCACCTAGGTTTTGGCTGGCATTCACTGCGACGCGCCGCACCTTTCGATGAAGGCGGACGAGGAAGAGACCACGACGGCGCTGCCTAAGCAATCGACGATGAGACCCGAAAGGCGGTCACCTTCGCTGCACACCCACACGCCTGATCAGCCTTCGGGTCAAGCTGTCGCTGACATGTGCACAATGAGTGTGGGCTCAGGACGCATGGTTACCTGTTTACCAGCCTGTACACATTGGTGTGCGGGGACGGCAGCCCCAGTGCAGTGCGCAGCGCCACGGCCTGCGCGATGCGCGACCGCAGCAGCGCCTGCACGTTGCAGGCCAGGTGGGGCTCGGCCGCCGCGTGCGCCAGCAGCTGCAGCACCCTGCAAAAACAGTAAGAACTTGAGCGTAGTGTCACTCCACATGCTGTGGCGTGCTTCCCTCCGTATGCTGTGCCTGCGGGTTGTTGTATCAGGGTGTCAGTGTCCTGATCGTCTGCAAACCTCCCACCTGACGCGGAACATGCTGTTCGGATTGTAGATGCCCCAGCCGATGACAGAATCAGCGCCATCAGCCAGCAACACTGGGTCCCCAGCTACCGGCGCCGGCCGCCCGACCACTCGGTCCACCGCGCCGCCAAACACCATGGGCTGGCCCTCCCGGAAGAGGCGCGCCTTGCCCCGCTTGAGCACCACCCGCGGCAAGCCTGTAGCATTGATGTAGCGCACTACAAGTGTGAGGCCTATGCTATGATAGAGTTTTCTCATGCAACATGAGGGGCACGGATGTTTCCCCCACATACACGCACCGCCGAGCTGTGCCGCTGCATCCTCGATGACATTTAGCGGGGGAGGTGGAGCATCCGGCGGCGGCGACACGGCAGGAGGCGCATGCTGCTGCACAGCTGAGACGCACTGCCTGCCGCCGTGCCTCAAGCGCCAGCTTCGGCTGCTGGTAACAAGCAACAGCAGCTGCTGCCGCCGCGCCGTGCAGGGCTTGTCAACACATAGACCGGCAGCAGCGCACCGCCGCAGCGCAGTGATCATTCGTTAACAGTGTTTCGAGCCTCAATCGAGATGTGTAACAGAATGAGCAAGTGTCATCAATGTGACCTGGACTGCAGCCTGTGCAGCAGTGCAGGTGTAGCGGACAAAGGGGCCAAATGGTAATAGGAGGAAGCCCTTCTTCCATGCATGCATGCCCAATGGGACTATGGGAGCCCGAAAGGCAGGCACCAAGAGGATCCGAGTATATAGCGGCCGCGGCCTGCATTACACGAGTTGCGCGCTGCAACCCCAGCTGCACGAGTATGATTGGTTGATGGGCTTTGCTGACCACCGGTTTCACGGCCCGGCGCGGGGCGCGACTCAAAGTCGGGGTGCTCTATTTGGGACGCAAACTGCGTCAGCCGCGACTGTACCTGCCGGACCCTCGGCGGTCCCCCAACGATCGCACGTACAAGGTGCTGTACCTTGCATCGCCCCGACTGGGACTCGCAATCAATCGGCGGGCGCTGCCGTGCAGGGCTGCTGACCATGAATGAGTGAGCCCTGGGCTCGTGCTCGTGCCAATAATCAACCTGCCAAAGTACTGGACCCCGCTCTGGGGCTTCAGTCAGAGAGCTACACTGCGCAGCAAGCACAGTCGCCGGTGGCCGGGCACGCTGCCAGCTGCCAAGATCTGGTGCTGACACTAAGCAATGTCTGGGGCGCTGTCGCGGTTGGGCGTCCCGATGCCGGCATGCGCACGCCTCATGGTGACATAGTGCGTCTGTAAAGCTCAAGGCTGGGCGCGGTGTCTGCCGGGGATCCGAGATCTCGGCGCTTGTCGCGCATCTCAGTCATACACAGTTTTACGAAGGGACACTTGCCACGCCCTCTGCCGGCTCCCGCTCGTCAGTGGGCCCCACGGATCAGCTGCTGCAGTGCCGCCTGCTGGTATCAGACAAGCGTGGCTGCTTCCCACGCCGACGCCCGCCGTGCTGGTACAGGCAGCTTCACCAAGGGCTGAGTATCTGGGGCCACCTGCACGAGCGCCCTCCACGCTCCGTGCGCTCCGGCGTTGCCAGGCCATCCTCAGCTGTCTCAAAATCGCTGGGACCCACTTCGTATGGGGATCGCGTGCTGCGGGGGGGCACGTGGTGTTGGTCTGGTGCCTTGACTTTGGGGTGGTCCACTGTCACCTGATCGTGGGAGATGCACACGCCTTGGGGCGTGGGTGGAACCCTCGCTCTGTTCAACACGCGTTGCTACTTGCAGGTGAGCCTGTCAGCGTCGCGGACGCCGCAGCAGGACTCTGCCGCCTGCCGCTGGCGTGGAGCGGCGGCGGCACCAACCGCCCTTGAGCAGCGGCCATGGACCAGCCGAGCCTGAAGAACCTGGCGGACGCGGCTGGGCACGCGAACCAGGCGGAGCCCGCGCCCCAGGAGCCTGATGCCGGCGCGCCGGCTGAGGGCAGCAACGAGCGGAAACCGTCCCGACGGAAGCGCAGCATGCGGCCCACGGCCGCCCGGCACAGCGAGTCGCCCGAGGTGGGCTCGCAAGGTCGCCGCAGCCTTGCGCTGTGTCCCAAACCTGCAAAACGCCGTGCAGATTGCAGGCTGAGGTTGACTCACCAGCGCTTCTGAGCACCTGTGTGTGGACCAAGCCTGGCCTCATTCACCGGCAGGGCTCTGGCGACGTCGGCTCAGACAAGTCAGGCAGCGGCGGTGCGTGGCAGGCGCCCACGCCCTCCCGCCCCGGCGTCCCCATCTGCCAGGTCAGAGCTGCTGGTGCTGGTGTTGTAGACCCTTGTGAGCAGAATATAACGTTGTGGACGCACCAGGTGTGCTGACCCCCTCATGCCTATATTCCAACCATGTCCAGGTGGAGGGCTGCGGCCGCGAGCTGTGTGCTCTGACCACCTACCACCAGCGCTGCCGCATCTGCGAGGTGCACATCAAGCTGCCCGCGTTCATGCGCCACGGCACCCAGCAGCGCTTCTGCCAGCAGTGCGGGCGCTGCCACCAGCTGTCCGCCTTTGACAGCGGCAAGCGCTCCTGTCGGGCGCAGCTCCAGAAGCACAACGCCAGGCAAGCTGCCCCCAAACCGACCCAGTAGACCACACAGTGGCATACGTGTGGCGTCTTGGTATCGCCTGCTAGGCTGCACACATTTTGTGTAGATAACAGGGGCATTGCACAGCCGTCTCGAGCCACACTGCACGTGCAACAGGCGACGAAAGCTGGCGAATAAGAAGGCGCAGCAGTCAGAAGCAGACAGCCCGCGCAACGGTCGCGGGCCAGCCGTAGCGGCGGATGCCGAGGACGGTGATGACTCGCCGACCGCCCGGCGCCCGGCCCGCCGCCAGAAGACGGTCGACCTGAATGCGCCCGCAGCAGACCAGCTGCTTGCAGCAGAGCACCACCACCAGCAGCAGCAGCAGCAGCAGCGCTTGGCGGCTCTTGGCGGCGCGGCCGCGGCGGCGGCGGCCGCGAAGCCGCCTGTGGGCCTGGGGCCCCTGGGCGCGGGGCTGCCGCAGAGCCAGGCGGATTTCCTGCGCAGCCTGGCGCCCACGTATGCGCACGAGCTGGACGCGGCCTCCAAGCCCGCCTTTGGCCTGCCGTCCTCGCAGGTGGAAACTGACCATAGTGTCATCTCTACCTGGATCTCAGTTGGGAGACTGTCCGGAGGATGGCCCGCTGATGTCAGCCAGCATGGCTGCCATGAAGGCATCATGTCATGAAGATGTCACGTCATCACGAAAACTGTGCTCACAGTCCTGAAGGCCGAGCCTGACTGTGTGCAGGACTACCAGACGGCGTACGGCTTCAGCGGCTCCGGCGACTTTGGTGGGCGCCAGGACTGGCTGGCCGGGGCGGGGCGGCTGCAGGGCGGCACCGCGCTGACGGCGGAGACGCTGTCCAAGGCGTACAGCAACATACCGCAGTTTGGCAGGCGCGCACTGCCGGCTTCATATTCCCAGCGGCAATAGTCTCAGCATATCGTGTGCCCAGATGCACCACATGTGTGTCATGGGCGCTGACGGCTCTGGCCAACGCCAAATAGCGGGCCACTGTTTGGCCTTTGTGTGCAGGCTCGCCGAGGACGTCATGCAGCAGCAGCAGCACCCAGCGTTTGCTCGCGCTGCGATGGAGCAGCAGCACCAGCACCAGCACCAGCTTCAACAGCAGCACCAGCAGCCGCAGTCCAGCTTCCAGGCCTTTGGTGGCGACCCCGCAGCCGTGGCTGCAGCGTGGGGGGGCCGGCCCCGCGGCTACGATGGTGCGAGTCTTCACACTTCCCCACCTGAAGGCGCCTGCCCAATAGTGGCAGAGAGATAGCAACTCCTGCAGGCTTGGCCAAGCTCGGAATCAAGCGGTGGACGCAGCTTGTGTGCAAGCACGCTAGCTGTTCCCCTGAGCGGTGGAGGGCGCTCCTGCTGCAGGCGGCGACGGGGGCACCAGCTACGACCGCGCGGTCTCGCTGCTGGCGCAGCAGGGGGGCGCGGCGGCCGGCCCGCCCGACTACTTCCCGCAGAATCTCATGCTGCGGCTCAGCGTCAAGCTGTTCGACTGCACGCCGGCGCAGCTGCCGACGGACCTGCGGGACCAGCTGGTCGGCTGGCTGCAGGCGGCGCCGACAGGCGTGGAGGGCTACATGCGCCCGGGCTGCGTGCACGTGACGCTCCAGGCCACGATGAGCGCCAGCGCGATCGCGTCCGACAACGGCGCCCACAACCTGCGGAACGCAATCGACCACCTGCTCGAGCGTGAGTCCGCACCCCTCATCCTCAACAAAGACCTCATGTTGCAGCCAGCCTGTTTGCCCGACTGTAACGTTGATACCCTGCACGCCACGATTCACACCCGGTTTTCTCCACAACTTGGTCTGGCCGCCACCCCACCGGCCGGCCCTGAGCCGGCCGGCTGCCGTGCCGCAGGCGACCCCAGCACCTGGGCCAGCCGCCTGCTGCTGGTGCAGCTGCTGGGGGAGGCGGCGGTGGTGCGGGACGCCCGCGTGATGCACCACTGGACGGCGGCCGAGCTGGCGGCAGCCGTGGCCAAGGGCGGCTGCGGCGTGGAGGGGGCCCCCGCCCTGCCCCGCATCGTGCGCATCGACCCCGTCGCCATCGCCGGCGCCGCCAACCAGGTGCACGGTCTATCTGGGATCCTCTGCAGCATGTGCATGACACCTCCACGCAGATGACTGTCAATTGAGATACGCTTTTACCGAACCAGAGACTCGTGCAGCAGAGGATACTTTTTGGTCAGTCAACCACTACTGTCATCACTCAATACTGTTCTCCACTGCCGTCGCTGCAGGTGCTGGTGGTGCTGGGCCACGACATCACGGGGGACGATGTCACGGTGCTGGCGCGTGCGAATGGCTGCTACATCGACGCTCAGGTCCGGCTTGAGCCGTGTTTCGCGCTTGCACCACCATCAGCGATGCGACACACTGTTGCACGCTGGCAGCTGCGGCCTGATGTGGGCTGTCGTCCCTTGTGTGCCACAGCCTGCAAGCTGTGTTGCGGGTGTCGTAGCCTGCAAGCTGTGTTACGGGGTGCCGCAGGTGCTGTCAACGGATCCTGGCATGGCAGCTGCAGCCAAGGTGGCAGGCGTGGAGGTGGTGCGCCTGCGCCTGCCGGACGGCGTGGCCGCCGGGCTGCTGCACGTCGAGGTCCAGCGCGGTGAGCTGGGCGCCCGCACCCTCGGCTCCTGATTGCCCGCCTGATCTTGGCACACGCTGTTCACACGAGGCATGCAACAGCCTGCGATCGCAGATGCCCCTGACTGTAGCATGCCACAGTGCGTGCTGTCAGGCAACAGGAAGTATGCAGACCATCACCGCGTGTGTCGCCCATGGCCAGGCGTGTGGCTGGGGGAGGCCCACCCTGTGGCGGTGCTGCCGGGCGACGCGCCCCGCTCCGCCATCGCGGAGACCGCCGAGGCGCTGCCGGCGGTGCAGCGCACCGGCTTCCTGGTGGACGTGGGCGTCGTGGCGGCGGCGGCCTGCGACGCCGCCCGCCCCGCCAGCCGGGCCGCCCTCGCCACCGCCCGCAGGTGGGCCCCGCCCTGCCCTCCTGGTGCAGCAGGCCCGTGCCCGGATGGCTGCATTGCTTATTGCGATCAGGCTTATTGACAGCTGTCTGTGTTGTCCCCAAGAAGCGTGAAGACCAGCAGGAAGTGAGCAGGCATGGTAAGGAGGCAGAGCCTGGCTGCTGCGCAGGCTGCTCGCGTACGCCTGCCGGCACGGGCTGGACCAGCTGGCGGCGTACCTGCTGCCGCTCGCGCTGCGGGGCGGCGGCGGGGTGCCCGCCCTGCTCGCCGCGTGCGCCGCCGCCCGCCCGCCCGGCTGGTCGCTGCTGCACCTGGCCGTCGCCTCCGGGTCGCGGGCCACCCTGGAGGTGACTTCCACGGCAAGCTGTGACACCCTTCCCTTGGACTTTTCAGGCACCGCAGCACTGCCCCCACTCCTGCTCCAGACACAGCGTGACGTCAGCCGCAGCGGCGCCCACCGTCCGCGCACCGACAGATGTGTGTCGGAGCCGTCCGCAGCGCGGCAAGCGCGTTATCAGACGGATCCGAACAGCAGCAACCGTGCGTGATCCGCCTGCGTACAGCCGCTCACCTGTGTGCACGTGCGGTGCAGGCGCTGCTGAATCTGGGTGAGGAGCAGGGGCACACCTGGGACGGCACGGCGGCAGGGCCGGCGGGCATCACCCCCCTGCACATCGCGGCCGCCCGCCCTGAAGGCGGCCCCCTCGCGCTGCTGCTCGCCGGCCGCACGGCCCCCGGTAGGCAGCTCGACCGCTGCTACTGCTTGCCCTGCACAGTGACGCCCGTTGCTTGACTGCAACTGCTTGCTATACACGAAGCACAGCTCGCCTTGCAGCTCGTGATGGCTGCTGTACGCAACCTCACAAAACATAAGCACTGGGGAAGCTGGTGTGCACTGCCTGTCGGAACAAGTATACCCTGCTCACATTGATCGCTGCTTTATTGGATGCATGTGATTTGAGTGTGTCAGTATGTGCAGGCGCGTCCGCCTGGTTCAGCTGCAAGACGGAGGACGGCCGGACGCCCGCGCAGTTCGCGGCGGCGGCGGAGTGCTGCCCGGGGGACGCCGAGCGGCTGCAGGCGGCGATGGTGCGGGGGATGGCGCAGGGCGGCGCCGCCCCCGGCAAGCCGCCCGGCAGCGCGGTGCCGCCCGCCGCGGGTGCGTCGCAGCTGCTGCTGTGTGGTGCGTGGAGGCGCCTGCACCTCTGATGCATGCGCGTCTTCTGCGTGTATAACACGGCCTCCATCCGGAGCATGTTGCTGTCCCATGGACAGGGCACCTCCACCGTGCGAGAGCTGCGATACTTCAGCTTTGTCGGATGATGGTCTGTCACGAAAGTTTCCCGTGCCATCGTGCAGCAAAAGGCAAGCACGGCGGCAGCAGCGGCAGCCTGGCGCGCCGCTGCAGCGGCAAGCTGCTGGGCGGCAGCGCCGAGTGGGACAACCTGGCCAGCCTCATCGCCCTGGCGGCGGGCCCGCCCACACCCCCTGCAGCGGCGGTCCCCGGCCCAGCAGACCCGAAGCCGCAGGCCGGCCCGCTGGCCGATGCCCCGCCCCCGCCGCTGGGCTTCTCCATGTCGGAGCCCGCGGACAGCGCCGCGTACACGTCGCACGCGGCTCCGGGGGATCTGGCGGAGCTGTGGGCCTCGCCCCGGCCGCGGGCAGGCAGCGCCGCTGCAGCGGCGGCTGGCCCCACCGTCCGCCTGGTGCCCGTCGTGCCAGGTGCACGCGCCGCGACAGACACGTCACAGCAGGCGGCGCAGCAGGCACCCTGCGACGGCAGCAGGCTGCCCTCGCGCATAGCGCCATCGCCGCTCGATGGCACCCTGGCAGCCAGGGGCGAGTTGGCAGCTGCTGCGCGGGCGCTGATCAGGCAGGCGCTCGCGGCGGCAGGCGACCCCACCCACAAGCAGGTGCGTCTGCTGACCGCTGCCCCTGTGGCCGCTGCGGCTGTCGCCCTCATCAGGGAGTGTCGATGCCAATGATCGTGTCGCGTGCTGTGATTGGGCACCAGCTCGTAATGCTCCCCTCGCAGGCTTCAGCACCGGCCTCCTGCCACCAGGCTGCAGGGTGGGGGATCCTGGGCGGCAGCAGCGCGGCGCTGAAGCCCCTGCTGTGCTTCGCCAGCTTCGGCGCCCTGTGCGCCGCCGTCTTTGAGGCGCTGCCCCTGGTGCTGTAGTGTGGCCGGCGCCGCGTGCACGGCCGACACAGCAGACTATACCCTCAGCATATCAGCATATCAGCAGTCCCACACTATATTCTTATTGCATTGCCGGAACCCAACAGCAGTGCATTCCTGCATACGATAATGTATGCGGGCTAGATGTCTCGAGACTGCGTAGGCCGCAGCAGTAGACAGTCTCCTATCAGCATTTTGCAGGAAGTATCTTATGCGAGAAATTTAGGGCAGCATGCCGATGAAGTCGACGTCCTCTGACTTTGTCAGCTTTGAGCAGCGAGCGACATACTATAGGGCTTGCAGCAGGATGCCATTTATACAAGTCCTGCAGTGGGTTTTGTTGATGCAAATGCGTCTGCAACCGAACAGCATGGGTGATATTTTTGGATTTGACTGGCCGAGCATGCTGTGGCATGGCGAAGTGGCAACGTAGGTGATGATGCAGCAGCTGTGTTTGAAGCCCTTTATGTCTTCTCTCAGCTTGCTTAGCTTGCGGCTTTCATTTGGTAGGACGTGATGGTCTTGCACGATGATGATGATGTTTGTAAACACGGCATGTCACAGACATCCCAAACTTTCGAGGTGGCTACTGCCACACAGAAAGCCTGCAGCACTACTGTGCATAGGGCTGACTGCTGTCCAGAACCCCGCCTGTTCTCCAGGGTCACCATACCGCAGAACGTCCAGCCCGCCGATCACCCAGTACCGTGCAACCTTGCCAGCAGCATCTGCAGCTCCGCCTGGACGTCTCGGCTGGGCTGCGGCGGCGGCGGCTGCGCCGCCGGCTTCTGGGGCTGCATGCCGTGGGCGAGCGACACGCCGCCCTGCCTCGGGTCGCCGCCGAACTGGCCCCTCGCCGCCGACGGCGGCGCCGCGGCAGCGGGCTGCTGCACCGACTGCAGCAGCGCCGCGAGGTCCAGGCCCACGGGCAGCACCACGCTGCCGGGCGAGTTGTTGTCGCTGCGGGGTGGGGCGGGCGCCGCCGGCGGCGGCGCCGGGCCGCCGGCAAAGCCGCCCGCGCCAAAGCCGCTGCCGTAGGCGGGGGACGGGCCGCCGTACGCGGGCGCCCCGTAGGCGTACGCCGCCGACGGGGGCCCCGCTGCCTGGCCATACGAGTCGCCTGGGCGGCCGCCGTAGCGGGTCGGCGGCTGCTGCGCGGGCGGCGGCGGCTGCCCCGCGCCGTGCCACTGCTGCCTCTGCTGCTGCTGCCGCCGGGGGTCGTACTGCTGGGGCGCCAGCTGGGCGGCCGGCTGCGGCGCGGGACGAAGGGCGGGAGCGGGGGCGGACCCCCGCCGGGGGTCGTGCGGCTGTGCTGCGGCGGCTGCAGGGAGGCGTGCATGGGTCAAGACCGAGCGCCCAAACTTAGCGTTTACATGGGCAACCCTCATGTTGGGAGTAGCTGAGGGTGGTTGCCGCACTATGCATGCAGTCTTGCAAACAGGTCACAAAGGTCTGGTCTTCCTGCAACTGTGCAGCACCTGGCAGAGGAGCAGGCGCAGTTGCCTGTGACGGCCTCGAGTCCCGCCGGGGGTCGTGAGGCTGCGCAGCCGCGGCGGCGCCGGCCCCGCCGCTGCTGGGGGGCAGATACGGCACGCCGGCGCGCGGGTCGAAGGGCACGCCGATGTTGGCCGGCGCTGCAGCGGCGGCGGCGGCAACCGGCTGCTGCGGCGGCAGCGGCGCCAGCTGAGGCGGCAGCTGAGGCGGCGCCCCGGCAACGCGGCCGCCGCCGGCGGCGCGGCCTGCAGCCCCCGCCGCACGCTGCGAAGGGTCCCGCTTCATCTGCAACACAGCGTCCTTCCACGTTGGCCCTTGCAAGGTACCTGCTCCTGATGGGCACTGATGGGCGCTCTAGCAACACCAAGCCATGCTGACGAAGAGGGGATTCCCGCACCTCCCGGGTCACTCGGACAGTCTCGTTCCGCGCGACCTTGAACACCCTGTCCACGTTGCTCACGAACCACTGCTCCGCCTTCCTCGCTGACTGCGCGGTGCAGGACCAGGGCTGCCACAGGCTGCAGTGATACGCTTTGCTGCTTTGGATGCAGCCTCCACTCAGAGCATGCAGGAACCTGTGCACGATTGAGGCGGCCGGGTGCATCGATGGGTTTTCGTGAAGTGCAAGGGGCACCTCGACGGTGGGGTAGTCCAGGCATGCTGCGTACGACTTTTGGAACACGTACACGTCCTTGTGCGACAGCTGACCGCTGTTTGCGCCAGCCAGCAGCAGCTGCATCATGCAGACGGCAGTAATTCTCAGCAGAGGTGAAGCAGCACGACAGCCAGTGTCCTCCACAGATGATCGTCAGCGCAACGCGCCACACCGCACAATGACAGAGTGATGTTGAAACATCGGGTGCTGCCAACAACGCAGGGTGTGTGTACCTGAGCCTGGCTGGGCAGCGGGAAGCCTTTTGGGAAGCGCAGCACGATGGTTTTCTTTTTGTCATTGTCTGGAGGACGCGCCTGCAAAACGGGGTAGCACTGATGACCTGGCATTTGCCAATCTGACCCGGTCTGCCAGGACGCCAGCGAAGCATGCGACAGGATGAGGCAATGCAGGGTGAGCAAAGCGGATGAACTCATCTGCAGATGCCGCAGCATCTCAGAGCAGAATGTCCACCTCAAGATGGTGGACACAACCTCCTTGCAGCCTGTCGCTACAAGTGTCCAGAATCTCCAGGCAGTACCTGTGCAGGCCGCTGCTGTGGCTCGCGCTTCGGGGCGGGCTGCCGCGGCGGCGCAGCCCCCTGGGCGGGCCCGCCCGGCCTCGGCGACCCGCCGCTGTTCAGGGTGTCAAAGTCCGCCAGCATCTTCGTCGTCCGCTCCGTGGCCTGCGCACAGCCGGACGCCAGCGTCATTTGGATTTAGCGACGAGGGGCCGGGCGCTGGGGACCAGAATCCCGCAGCGGTGCACATGCCATGCGTTGTCCTCGGGTTCGCATGCAAGCTGACACACACCTGGCGCCTGGCCAGCGGGTCCTCCTGCTGCTGCGGCGGCGGCGGGCGGCCCTTTCTGCGGGCCTCGGCCGCCGCGTGCAGCCGGGCGCGCTTGCTGGCGGCGGGGCCCAGGCCCTGCTCCGCGGCCCGGCCCTCCGCCTGGCAGCGGGAAGCAGTGGCAGCAGTTGCGGCCGCAGCACAGCGAGAGAGACACTCTTCACAGCATGCCTGCAGCGCTGGCCACGATGGTGGCTCCTCGGACAGCGGGACCGCGCTGTGCTGCAAGGCAAGCGCAGGCGACGAGTGCGATGCCCAGATGCTTCGGTGCGCCGTCGACGCTGCTGTAGACCCTTTGCACACCTGGCGCGCGCGCGCCGCCGCGGCTGCGTCCAGGTCGCTGTCCTCCCCGCTGTCGTCGCTGCTGGCGTCCTCCTCCCCCTCCTCCTCGGAGCTGCTGGCCGGCGGGGCCGCCGCGTCGCCAAAGCCCAGCGCCGCGCCCTCCGGCGTCTCCGCCAGGCTGCGCGGCCGCTCCTGGACACCGCCACACCGCCAGAGTCATAAGTGGACGCAGTGTCATACGACGCGGTGTATGCTGACCCCCAAGCACTAAGCTGTGCGCCCATGGTGTCAGCTCACGACGATGTGCTGCACCACAGCTGGCTGCTCACCGTGGCCGCGGCGGCGGCGGCTTTGCGGGCGGCCCGGCGCGCCGCCTTCTCCGCCGCCTGGCCCGGCGGCCCGGCGGCGCCCCTGCCGCCGCGCTGCACCGTCCGCACCTCCACCTGCGCCCGCACAGCCAGCATGCCGCTTGCTGAGCGACCATGCTACACTGATGTAGGCTGCCGTGAGCCGGCTAACACGCTCACAGGCACTCGGGCTCGAGTAGAGTGCCGATTGCGTCGCCGGCGCGGCAGACCAGGTGGCTTCGGCCAGGCGAGATACCTGCGTGCCGGCTGCTGCCACGGCGTGCGCCTCGAAGGCGAGCAGCAGCCTGCGGTAGTGCTTGACCAGCTGCGTCGCCACCGCAGACACCGTGGTGCATTCCGGCCGCACGTGCCGCGTCAGCTTGCCCCACTGCCTGCAGTGGGACAGACAGCAACCGTTTGCCAAGAACCATGTGTGCCACTGCCGACAGCCACGGCAGCCCAGCCTGCGTCGGGTAGGGCTCAGTAGGTAGGTATGAGCTGGCAGTGCTGCTGCACTTGGCGCATTAGTTGTCGGCACATGGAGCATCACAGCAAAAGTTCCGACAAGAGCACCACACCTTTGTGCAGACACAGCCTGGTAGCCGCCAGACTCCGCGACCGCTCGGAACAGGGCCCACAGGTCCAGGGGCTGGTGGTCCAGCACCGGCGTCACCTGCAGCATGTCATGTTTCGGTCAGCAAGTGCACGGGCTGTGTCCTGTTTGCTCCGCAGCAGTGACCTGACAGCGTCAGCTGTATGAGTGCGGGCACCAGACTGTGGCTGCTCTGCAGCTCGCCTGCACGGCACTGTGGCTGCTGTAGAAGGCGGCCAGCTGCTGGTCGAACGCCTCGCGGTCTGCTGGTGCATAGCTGCCGTCCCGGTAGAACCTGTGGGGCAGCAGAGCTCTCGGATCTCAGCGGGAAAACGCTACTGCACCTTGTCACACATGTTTGGCCAACTGCTCAACGGCCAAAGCAGCTGTGTACACAACACAAGGTTGCTCTTAGCATTAAACCCTGGTTACTCAAGTCCCACTGCACACAAGCAACAGGCTTCAGCAATTGCGAGCTGATGGTGCACCGGTACTGGTCGCCGGGCGCCTTGCCGACGTGCTCCAGCCGCGCGTCCGGCGGCACGCCCGCCTCGGGGCGCTTGGGCGGCTTCTTTCGGGCCCACGCCGCCCCGCCGCCGCCCAGCGCCTCCAGCAGCGCGTCGCCGGGCGCGCCCAGCTCGTGCAGCCGGCTCTTGGCGTGCACCTGCAATTTGTCGCAACCAGTCGTGTTGCAGGTCTTCCCCCAACACCAGCGCCAAGCTGCTGCCCCTGCTGCTCACCAGCCCCGCCAGCTGCCCATGTGCTGGCAGCCCACAGCACGTCAGCATGTCCGCGCCGGGCTGCATCACTACACGGTGTTTGCATGCGCTTGGGGTTTTAGATCAGTGTGTTGAGCAACACCGAATCTAGCATGGCTGCCCTTTTGTTTTGGCCACCCACCGCCTCGCGCCAGCGCAGCGCGGCGACGCCGGCGGAGCCGATCTGGCCGTCCAGGAAGGCCAGCGGCTCGCGTGCGACGGCCGCCAGGCCGCGCCCCACCTCCGGCAGCTGCACCCGCAGCTCCCGCTCCACATTGCCCCGCCTGTGTGGTACGTTGACCACAACATCGCGCCGGAGAGCATGATGCAGACTGTGCTGGGCCCCGGTTGTGCACCACCATCTCACAGCACAGCTGTTGCAGGGATGCATGCATGTTGACAACTGCCCACGGCTGTAACCTGAATCAAGGGTTTATAGCAGTAGCTGATGTCTGACCAGCAGGACAGGCTGGGTCTCACCCGCGCTCCCGCACGGCCTCGAGAGCCCGGTCCGCGCGTCGCGCCGCCTTGGCAGCTGCCTTGGCTGCGCGCCGCGCCGCCCTGGCGGCGGCCTCGCCAGCCTCCTGCAGCTCGTCCTCCGCATCGTCTGCCCCCGGACCATCTGGTGCGCGGCTCTCGGTCTCCCGCACCGCGGGGCCAGCCTCGGCGTCGTGCGCATCGCTGCGCTGCAGCTTGCGCCGCTTGGCCGCGGGCGGCGGCGTCGTGCTCACCTGGCGAAGCAGAAGCAGCGCGCAGCACGTCATCACAGCCAAGGCAGCGGCTCAACAAAGGCACCCTTGTGGCTTGCGTCCTGTGCAGGACTTGTTGCTCTGTATGACGTCGCAGAAATTGCTTGTGCGCTGTGCACATCAATGAGGCACCTCGCGGGCGGCGGCGTTGCTGGCGGCGGGCTGCGGCGCGGCGGCGCGCTTCTTGGCGCTGGGCCTGGGATCGGGGCGCGCCAGCTGCGCCCTCATGAGGCTGAAGATCAGCCGTGCAGCCGCAGCCACCTGAGGTTGCGCCGCCTACACCGCCCAGATATATGCAAACTCAACACCAGGCCTGCATGCTGTATCGCTCTCGATGTGGGGACTGCAGGATGCCTTTCATACAGCCAGTGCCCGGTGCCATCAGCGAGGTGCATGTGTCGCCACAGGCGTTGCCATCACGCCCCACCTCAGCCGGCTCCATGTGCGGGTCCCTGGCAGCCGCGTGCAGCCACGCCAGCGCGGCCGCCGCGGTGCACTGCTGCGCCGCCTCGGGGGTGGGCTCCGCTGGCCGCAGGTCGCGTGCGTTGCCGCCCTCTCCGTCCTTCCCATCGTCTGGCTGGTACCCCGGCTGCAACGCAGAGCATGCAGCAAACCAGTTGGCAAATGGTGCATCGCAGGCCCGCGTGGATGATGCAGGGCGCGCCGGACACGTGACGCCCTGGGACCAGACGGACTATCGCATCCGCACGCTGCGCAGCCGACTGCAGCGAGCGTCACCTGGTTGCGCTCGTCGCTGTCGTCGAGGGCGTCCCAGGCGCCGTGCTGCGTGGCGGCCTCGCGCCCGGCGCGCCGGTCCAGCACCTCCTTGCCCTCCTCCACGGCCCGCCGGAAGTTCTGCGCACAGGCGAAGCTGGAAGCTGCATGCACTGGCGTCAGTGCACCGCTCTTTTCCTCTTGACAGGGCTGCCACTGAGCAGTACTGCTGACGACTCCCCAAGCTGCGCAATTGCGAATGTCATATCATCATGTTCAACGGGTTGGAAGGCATCAGAATTAGCCACTGCAAAGTGGGGCAGAGTAGCACCGGCTGCTTGGTCTTGACTTTGGACAGCTGCTCGAACAGCAGCTCGTAGGGCGCCAGCGTGTCGGGCTGGAACCAGCCGTAGCTCGCATCGCCAAAGAAGTACACGAGCAGCGTGCCGGGCTTGCGTATCACCAGCGTCTTCTCCGCCGCTTTCGCTGGATCCGCAACCTGGCCCGGCCATCTGCAACATGATCGTCAAAAGGGCTTTCACTGAACGGCACCAGTCAAAAGTGCGTGGTAAGGCTTGCGACAGACAGTGATGCCTACAATGCACCAACATGTGGCGGACAGCAGCAAGCTATGGGTCGCATGCCGCAGCTGAACAGAGAAAATGATGTGTTGCCAATCATGTCCTGGATTGTGCAGCCAGATCGCAACGCAGAGAACGGTCTGTACCTTGGATATCCTTTGACGCTGGCCCACACCAGGTCGCCGATGCTGAAGTCCTCCAGTGACGGCGCCTTGCCGCTGGACTCCCTCCCCTTCGCCTTCGCCTCCGACTTCACCATGGCTGGCTCACTCGCACATGGTTTGCATCATCGTGAGACCGATGGTCCACTGATCCACTTTGGCCTCGGAACGTTTGTCAAATGTTGCTTGGCGTAGGTCTGGATCGAGGTCGACGCGAGTGCACCTCGCAAGTCGCAGCTGCACGACGCAAGTGCTGTCCTAAGACTGCACTTTTCCTCAGACTGCACTGGAAGCCAGCAGAGCAAACAGCTGAATGTCTGGCAGGTGATCATGATGCACGAAGTTCACAGCAAGCAAGGGGAAGGATAAGCTGTGTCAGCCCTTGAGCCGGTGGTGTTCGCCAGTTGCGCAGTTACCAGACAGTGTGCCCTCTTATCCAACGGCTAGTTATGTTGATTGTGGGGCTCTGATCTGGCTCCGCGAGACCGTTGAAGCAAGTACCCGAGTCGCCAAAAGACACCACATTTCAGGATGGCTGTGGGTCTGCTCGCATGCCAGCATCCGATCGCGGGTCGGGCGACACAAGGTGGGCTGCATGGGTCTGCTTCATCCGTATGCTGTGTCCCCTGCTGTTTGCTGGCTGTTGCCAAAAATCAAGCGCGCCCTGCCATTGCCGTCATGCATGGCTTCAAGTGCATCAGTGCATATGCAACAGGCTCGCAATGCGCACCGGCGACAGCACCTCGCAAACCTTTTAATACTGGACAGCTCCGCCGCGGTCCCGCCCGGCTCCCTGTACTGCAAATGCGGCGGCAGCAGCAGCGGCACATGTGCGGCTGCTCAGCTGCGCCAGTGACAGCGGCAGCGGCAGCCGCATCAGCCTCTGCAGGCGAGCCATCAAGCCCAGCGTGGGGCCCAGCACAGCTGATGGCACGCGCCATGGCCGTGGCGATCTCGACGTGGCGGTCGCTGCTGACGAGGCTCGCGCAGGGCGCCACCCCACGCCAGCCGCTGGATGCTGAGGTGAGCGAGCAGCATATGATGTTTTCTTTTTCAACCTTGCAAAGCGTGCCTGTTCAACAATCACTGTAGGTAACACCCAACTCGAGCTGGTAATGTGCCAAAGCCATGCCTCATGTTGCTGCAGGCGGTCAGTGCACAGATCAAGGGGGGCGTGCGGAACATGCGCACGCTGATGGCGGTGGCGCCCTTCGCCGCCATCAGCAGCAGCTCCGTGCACACGCTGATGCTCATCACGCGCGCGGTGTCCTCCTTCATCAAGCTGTACCTGCTGCTGCTGTTCATGCGGGTGCTGCTCTCCTGGTTCCCCGCCTTCAACTGGGAGGACCAGCCCTGGCTCGCGCTGCGCCAGGTGCGCTTGCTTCCTGCATGCTTTCTGCATCCCTCGCAAACGCAGGTGCTTGCGTCAGGCAGCGTGTGCACAGGCGTGGAGTGCTGGACCCACAGACGCCCATGCCTGCTGATCATGCAACTGGTGTGTCTGTGTCGAGCCTAAACGGGAAACCTGATATGACCCTTGCGCAGGTGACGGATCCATACCTGAACCTGTTCCGTGGGCTGGTGCCACCGCTGCTGGGCACCATCGACTTCGTGAGTCCTCAACGCACATGGGTTGTTGCTGATGGTCTCGTTTTGACATGGGGTAACCTCACACCGAAGTCTATACCTGGGCTCCTCGTTCCTCAGCTGCTGAGTCTGACACTTATCTCATCGTGTCTTGCAGACGCCGCTGTTCGGCTTCATGATTCTGCAGTTCCTGGCTGGTGTACTGGAGATCCAAGACGAGGACTCGGATGTCTGGTGATCAGCCGTCAGCTTGCGTGTGCTGAGTTGTCAGAGCTGTGCTTGCTGCTGTGGTGTGGTGTCAGTCAACGCCCATTGTAGTGCAATGGCCATGGCAACAGCGCTGCCACAGAGCACACAGCAAGGACGCACTTCCACCGGTCGTTGTTCTCATGTCAGCTGAAATAGCCTGAAAGGGTGTCAAACGCCAGGAAACGGTCAGGCCCATTGCGCACTGCATCAGGGCTTGCTGACTTTGACAAGCTGCACAGCTGAGCTGCGAGTAGCTGCTGTGCACTCACAGCGAGTAGGGAAAGAGTGTTCTGCTCTCGGTGCTCTCCTGCGTGAGGTCCTCTGCCTTGCGCTTCTTGGGAGCAATGCCTTTGTATGGCGACACCGGCTTGACATTGCCGCTGAACCGCACTTGCACCCAGCGCTCAAAGGCCTCGTTGACGGCCGCCACATATGCTGAGTTGCTGTTGCGGCTGTAGATGCGCAGCTTCTTATCCTACAATGCAAATCAAGCGACAGTTGGCATTGTCACTATCAACAACAGACGGTGCCAACTTCAGAGCCTGCACGTGAGGCGGCACCTGAAAGTGACTGGGCAGCATGGAGTTCTCATGCCGGCCTGTGATGCGGAACTTGTCACTGCTGTCGAAGTCCTTGAAGAAGTGCACCTGCGGCGCCAAACACAAGGATTGTGCAATTGACAAAGCAGTCTGCTGCCACCATTGCACAAACGCCTGAACCTTTGATAGCCGAGACGTCATGAAGCATGCAGGACTGACCTTGTCCATGGGGTTGGAGGCACCCATGGAGAAGTTGACCTTCTTCTCGGTCAGAATTATGTCATTCTCGTCCAGTATCTCGGATCCCGAGTAGTGCCCTATTATCTCTGCAGCATCGTAGTAAAGAGGTCGGCCACACTGAAGAAAGCGTCTAATTGACCCTCCGCAAGCAGTGGGCCGTCTCGTCAATGTGTGTTGGCAGGTCTTGGGCATCCAGAGGCTTTGGCGCCCTCGAAGGACTTACCCTGCGCCGCGGGTATCACCCAGCGCCCACGCTCTAGTTGTTCTGGTGGGATCGTGACTTCCTGCAGGGTGCAGCCATACATTGCTACTCAGCTGCTTGGATTGCCTGCCAAAATCTGAAGGTGCAGCGACCGTTGAAGACGTCACCACACCTGCACAAAGCGGTAGAGGTCCCGCCGCCGCAAGCGGTCGATGATGGCCTGAGCTGAGCGGATCGCGCCCTCGTGCACATCGCAGAACCTGCATCACAGTCATCCTGCTGACCGACACACGACACACGACGTGGAAGAAGGGAACTGCAGCTAGAAGTTTTTGCATTCCCAGGTCCAGCACAGTCCGGAGGGGAAGGGGGATTTCCTGCAGAGCGCAGCTGCTGATCCCTCACCCCGGGTTGTATAGGCCGAAGTTCTCGATGGCTTTGAGCAGGCTGTCGTCCAGGGTGACGAACTCTTGAGCGCTGCGGATCTTGTCGCTGAAGTGCAGCGCCTTGTCCGCCTCCAACAACGCATCCACTATCATGTGCTCCACCCCCTTTGCTTTCCTGCAACAGATGGGCAATGCGGCCTGACACGACATTGACCCCACTTTGTGGACAGGCTGGCTAGTGGGACCAGGCTGACGGCCAAGATGCATGCTGCTGGACCTGTGCCTCAATATGGTAGCTTGAGCACCATCTGGAACAACACTTACCTGTGGTTATACACGTTGGAATGCATCTGTGCGCGGCAGTGGTACAGCTCGTAGATGTTGGAGTGCACCGAAGCCTTAAAGCAGATCTCCTCGTCAATCACCTGCGAACGCAGCATCGCACCTTATCTTAGTGACAGTTTATACCACATCAAGAGGCGAAACGCAACTGTAGCAAGCGTGTTGCGAGGCAGACCGGGCAACGATTCACCTTTGAGAAGCGCATGATGCGGTCAAAGTCGCAGCTGATCTTGACACCGCAGTGCAGAGCATCGCGCGCCAGATAGTCGAACCTGCCACCAACCAAGACAACGCCTTAACAGACAGCCTCTTCTAGCACTACCATTGAACTTACCATGTATACCGGTTGCCGATAATCAATGGTGCTACAAACGTAATGAGAAGCGCACTTGTCCACATCAATGCCATTGATGCCATTGGCCACAATGTCAAACAGGAACTTCTTATCGCTAGCTGCCCGAAGCGCCGGCTTGTGCGCTGACAGGATCAGATCTTTCACATCCTTCACCTGTGCGTCCATTGGTCACAGCACTATCATAACGGATGCCATGACGGCAGCAACTTTATCATGCACCAGTTGCAGGCTAGCAGCATGAGGACGCCGTGCCTACCCTGTGCTCCGGCATGATGTGCTCTGCCTCCTCGCCATGCTTTTGATGAAGCTCTGCCACAATCTCGTCCAGGATAGACACGGACATCTCCTCGTGACTCCTGCGGCATGGTGCTCATACTCAACTGTCAGGAATGCTTCAGCATGCTGTCGACTTCCGAACGGGATGCTGCATGCATCACGCATAGCAAGCCGCGCACCAGTCTGTGATCCCCTTGCGCTTCAGGAACTCGCTGTCGAAGACATGAGAGAAAGGGCCATGCCCCAGGTCATGGCACAGGCCTGCAGGCGCTCATGAACGTGAACCATCATACGGCTAGGTAAGAAAGTGTACTCACAGCACTTACATGCACCACATCATCAGCAGCTCACCTGCAATCTCGACTGTCTGCACATCCGACTGCTGCACCCCCAGCTGCTTTCCTTGCGCCTGCCATATTTGGTATGCTGCCTGGATGTAAGCACAGCTCACGTCGGCTTGGTGATGAAGGTGGTGTCAGATTCAGCTATTGCACATGTGTAGGCTGCCTTGCTGTTTGTCCCCTGCATGCAGCCACAGCACTTCACGCACCTCCTGCGCCTTGTAGGCGACGCCCAGGCTGTGCTCAAAGCGGTTGTGCGAGGCAGATGGGAACACGTAGTATGTCAGCCCCAGCTGCTTGAGCTCCCGCAGACGCTGGAATTGTGGCGTGTCAATGATGCGCATGCAGATGCCGTCCAGCCGGAACAGGCTGTGCACTGCGTCCTGTTGCAGCGCAAGCGTACACACACTAAGCATCCATATGTTTTTGTGCAAGTGTGAGCAGCCTGTGCAGGCTGCCACTGGCGCACATCAAGCTGAGAGTTGTCCACCAGAGAGCACTAGGGAGCGCTGAGCAGTCACATTGAAGTAGTAGCCCTTGCTGGTGCCCGGCGGCAGTGGCTGCGACCGAGCCTTGCTGTCCTGGCTGATGCCGTTTGCCCTGCTGCTCCTTGCGCCGCCGCTGTCGAGGTGGCGCCGCATCTCATTGGGAACGTTGTGCACCGCCTGCATGCACAGGACGCCACCGCCCGCTCTTGCCCTGATACACCGTTCCTCCGCGGCCTTGTCAGTCTGCTGTGCCGCTCTCGAGCTGTCTACAATGCCCTCAAGCTATCTCCACGCTGACAAGCAAGCTCACCTGTGACATCCTGATGCCATCATCGTCGTCTAGCATCATCTGCCGCCGGTGCGCTGTTGTCTGCTGTGCTCGGCACTGCTCTGCCACCAGCTCAACGATGGTCTCACTCAGGCTGGCCACCAGTTGTGACTAGGAGTACGGTTCGAGTGGCCCATTTCGGCATGGTGCTCTGAGGCAGCATGCAGCCTGAGGTCAGCAGTGGCCATGCAATCCTGAGCAGAGGTCAAACATGATCTTGGCAATGATTGCTGTGGCAGCTAACTCAAAGGACGTGTCGATCTATGTACCACCTTCACAGATGTGAACGCGTATATGTGTGGACCAACAGCACCAAAACGTTCAGGGAGGATGGAAGGCAGTCCAAGCGTCAAGCTGCGCTTGAAGTGGCAATCAGCGTGTCAGCTCTAGTCTCACTCAGCTGATGAATTGACGTCCCATCGCTTAGGCTTGTTAACACGTTTATCAACATCGCTTGCGATTCCTGCAGCGCATCTTGCCTGCAGTTGACTAACCTGCTGCAGGGCAGCCAAAAAACTTTTCCAGCCATGCTGATGTCAGCTGCCAGCGTTCCGGAAGCCCAGTGGTGTCACAGAGGAGTGTTCACGCCTGCATGAGCAGCCTGAGGCGACCAGGAAATAGATTGCAGCATCACTGTCGAAGCAGGCGGCGTGACACAGCATGGCAGAAGCAAGCAACAGCCGGCCTGTAATGGTCGCTGTCGACCGATCGCCTGCGTCGGAGCGGGCGTGCCAGTGGGCAGTCGACTATGTTCTGCGGCCAGGGGACACTCTACACCTGGTGCATGTGGTGGACAGCCCAGCAGACTACTGGGTTGGCCCTGACGACACCGCTATTGTGTACTCAGATCCCGCAACTGATGGCAGAGATGCCAACGCCAAGCGTTTCATGGAGGAGACTATGGTGCCGAAGCTGCAAGGCGCACCATTCCAGGTGGAGGTTGCGCATTCATCGGGGGCGGCGGGCGAGGCGCTGTGCAGGCGCGCCAAGGAGCTGGACGCACAGGCGGTCATCATGGCTAGCCACAACAAGGGCGCCATCCAGCGCATGTTCCTGGGGTCCACGTCCGACTACTGCGTGAAGCACTGCGCCCAGCCGCTCATCGTCATCCGTTGAATGAAGCAAAGAAGTGGAATGTTAGTAGTTCAGGTTAGGGTGGGGCTGCATCACTGGCATACACACGCATGGCAAGATCAAATACCGGCAAGGACGAGGGCATTCTGATGGTAGTGGACTGCAGGCTTGTGCGCTTGCCGTAGTGACTCTCAGCTGCTTTGCTCTGTAGCACTTCTGTGTTGTGACATAGACAGCGTTTGTAACCAGATTTTTGCTGTAGGCGCAAAGCGACTTCAGATGCTAGGTTTGAACCCTGATAACTGCTGATGTAAGTAACTCACTATACACGCATAATACCTAACCATCTAACTTCAAGGGTGACAATGATGAACCAGCGAGCGAGCGTCCTAGAAACTTCGTGTGCCCTGAAGCTTGAGTCGTCCTTCATCCTGTCCACGACTTGCACCCCAACAACTCACGACAGGTAGGCGGAGTCCGAGTGCTGCCACAGGCTGCTGCTGCGGGGCAGCTCCTCGAAGCGGGGCTTGGTCTGGGGGGGCGACACCGCGGTGGTGCTGTCGGACATCTCCTCCTCCACGGCGGCCACAGCCGCGGCGGCGGCAGCCGCCAGGGAGCCCTCCCCCGGGTCCGACTTGGGGTCGGCGGCCGCCGGCGCCTCCGCCAGGGTGGCCATGTGGGCGGCGCGGTGCGCCCTGACGTCGAAGGTCGCGGGTGCGGAGGGGGAGCGCAGCGTGGCTTCGGGGTCCGCCGGCTGCTTGCGCACCAGCGCCACGGGGATGGCGTGGGGCTTGTGCGCCGCGGCGGCCGTCATCAGCCACTTGGTGATGTCGCCGAGCCGCATCGGGTCCCAGCCGGGCTGCATCGCAGGAGGTAATCAGTCGATCCCTATCATCTTGATACCATAGATTTCTCGACCCCAAGCACCAGTGCACAAGGTGGTTGACCATTTATCAGAGGCCACGGGATTCCCACCGAGGTTGAGGACACCACACCAGACGCTGCTTAGCCTGCCCACCTGATCATTGGCGGCAACTACGATGGCAAACGCATCCAGCTCAGCCGCGACGCGCAGCACTGCGGTGCCGACCTCGGAGACAGGTGCATTCCAGGTGTCCAAGAAGATGCGCACATCGTAGAACACACCCGGCGGGACAAGGGGCAGCAGCCTGTATGAAGCAGGCAAGGGTCGCACCCTGTGCACCGCCTGAAATGAGATAGTGCTTGCATAACATCCTGCTGCCTGCCTGATCCTTGTTGGCAGCCGAATGCAGTTGCAAATAAATGCTGCAAAGATATACAAGTCGTAATCTGCACCTGTCCTTGATGATGGCCTGCGCCTTGAGCACCTCGCGCCGGTCGCGGGGCTTGTCACCAATCGCGAAGGCATTGCCCGGCCCGGAGATGAACACCTAATACATTGGGGAACACAATGACTGAGGTCATGCCTTCTGAGGTTGCAGCAGTACGTGCTGCGCAGTGGCGCATGAAAATACGCAACCTCCGGGAATGTCGCACCATCCTGCCTGCAGTTTTGCAGCAGCGCCGCAATGCAAAGCATGTTTGATAGAATGCACCTCGGAGGGCGTGGAAAGACACTTCGCCACGTGTACAAGGTGTACAGCATCTCCATTCCGGCACAAATGGTTCGCGGCCCACTTCACCGCAGTGGCAGCCTCCGGAGCCAGGGAAGTGGCCACCACCACGTTCCTGGCGATGCGCTGGCCTGCATGGCAGAGTGTCGTAATATCAAGCAAACCATCTAGTATGGCACCTCTTCTGACATGGCAGGAGTGAGGACGTGCATCAGGCAGCAGCTCTGCACATGCAGCGTGCGCTTGTTTGCATGCGCAGACGGCGGGGCAACTTGGTGTCTAACGCAGCCCAGCTCACCAGGCTCGATGTTGCTCAGCAGCTGCAGGCTGTCTGCTCTGTCGATTGGGTCACGGCGGATTTTAAAAGATGGCTTGTTGCTGAGTGTTCTCACCAAGTTCCGATCTGTCGCAGACATGCTGCCAAACCACCGAACCGTGTCAGGAGCTCTGCCTATTTAATGTACTGTTGGCTCTGGATCGCAAGTCAAGTATGTCTGTTACAAGAAAGTGTGCGATAGCCTCCGCAACGCTTCCGGAATATTGCGATGCCAGCTGGGCTGAGGGCGCTTATGTCGATCTGCGTCGAAGCTCTGTGCCTGAATGACTTACTGCGACTGTTGGACGCTGTGCTGAGGTCCCAAAGATGCCATGTGTATGCCGAGCTGTTGACGGCTTCCGGAAAGTGGGACCTGCCCTTCAGCCCTTGACGCAGCAAGTTGCATCAGAGATCTTGATGGATGCTAGATTCTGGATCCTGACGAAGCTAGCCCTTTGCAGCAGCGTCCCCTGGTCAGTTGCTAATGTCCATAACCCCTTTTCCGCTGCCCAACTTCTACCTGCGACCTGGATACCTGGACTGAACCCTTCCTTGGCAAAGCTGCAAAATCATTCTAACTGTCACAAATGCACTCCACGCAGCTACACGTCAAACCACAAACACCGCTTCATCCTGCATTCAGCACTGGGTATTCGCCAAAGTTTGTTACACGTGAGATGTTGATGGTCATTTGATCCCATGCATCGAAGCAGGCTGCCCTCTGTATGCACGCTACATCCGTCACACGCCAGTCCGTTGTGTCCCGGTTGCACCCATCCGGCGGAAGAAGCGCACCAGCTGGCCATGCACATCGCCATAATGCTTTGCAGCCGCAAGTGAGACTTGCACCCAGCCAGGTAGCTGCCTGACATGGCAGAACAAAACCAGATGGCGGTGTAGTGTACGCTGGGGAAACAACGGTCATGCCTCTCAACATGCACCATACACTTGCGACGGCAACAACCGCATGAGCACCTGCATGGGCCAGAGTCTATCCGGCCCCCAGGTGCATAGCGCGCATCTGCCAGGACAATTGCGGCATAGTCGCCTGCGTGCCGGATGCAGCGCCCAATGCACTGGTTCACTGCCTGCATGGGAAGCAAAGCAAGGCTTTGGGTTCAGGGGCTACATGCATCCAACTCGCAGGCGGCTCTCTGATGCCAATTGGCATGCATTCAATTGCATAAGGGACTGGTAGTGAGTGCAGGCATGTTTATGAAACGAAGCACGACAATGTGGCCCTCTGCTCTTCGTCACCCACCTTCATGCACAGGTCCTGGTAATACTGCTGCCCCGGAGACCGGCCGCCGGTGCTGCTGCCCGTGGTGGGCTGCACCACATCCCTTTCCACAGGAGCAGCCGCGGCGGCGGCATCCATGAAGGCCATGCGCTCGCGCAGCTCCACATCCGCAGGGTTTGGGTACGGCATGCCGACCATCACCACACACCTGTGCAGCGGTCGCACACCGAGCAAATGTTACAGTCACCACCGACGCAGTGCACACTGTCCCATGAAAAGGTCATCACAAGCCTGTCTTGCTGATTGCACAGACAGTAACAGAAACGCAACGAGGTTCCAACGGTCAGCACCACCTGCCGAGGCCATCGCCAAAGTTGATGCCCTCTGCCATCTTGCCGCCGACCACTGCCAGCAGCACGGCACCATTCCTGGCGGAGTCTGCATCACCATTGCTTCTGCTGCTGCCTGCCTCAGTGCCAGCAGCAGCCTTGACGCCGCTGCTGCCAGCTGCCGCTGCACATTCGGTGTGGCTGCCGCTCGCGTTGCCGCTGATGCATGCAGAGTAAGCAGTGAGCATTGCCTCCACATCGCCGGCGGACCGTGGCTCCTGGAACAGGCGCTTGCGTGCGGCGATGCGGCCCCAGTCGCCGGTGGCTCGCCAGCGGGCTGCCACCTGCTCGATGTACGCAAAGGACGGGAAGAACACCACCACACCCTGCAGCAGGGCAGACGCCGCACCTCAGGCTCTGCTGTTCACGCACATGTGTCCCCGCTTCAAGGCAGCCATTTGCAGAGGCCAGCCGGGGGGCAGGCGTGCTGAGCATCAGCCGCATGCATCTAGGGACCCTGCAGGTCAGGTGGCGCGCGGACCGGCTGTCGCTGCAGGGCACTGACCGACCTGCGGCACCGCCTGGCAGACGTTGAGCAGCAGCCGCGCCAGCTCGTCCAGCGTGGCCGGCTGCCCGCGCGCCGCGTGCCGCAGGTCCAGCGCCCGCCCCGTTGGCCCCGTCCCTGCAAGGCGGATGCATGGCGTGTCACATAGGCGTGGACGCAAGCTTGCAACGCAGTCTACATCTCTGGTGTGGGTCGGACTAACTGGTCCAGCGACACCTGCGCCTTGCACATATGGTTCAAACAATGGGCACGTACTGAAAAAAGTTGCGGTGGGTCGTCTCTGTCCTCTATCTGCCGCAAGTGCTGCAAGCAGCTGGCGGACTGTCACGAAACAGGGTTGCCAGTCTCACCCAGAGCCAGCGCCAGCAGCTGCCCCGGCGGGACCACGTGGCCGCACGCAAAGCGCCCGATGCTGGCAGGCGCAGTGCCCGGGAACAGCTGCGCGGTCAGCGCTGACACCGGCGCCAGCGTGCCCGACGCCAGGATCAGCGCGTGCGCCTGCGCGGTCACCTGCATTGCAGGCATGACGACACTATTGCTAAGTGTTGAGCAAACCTCAGGGTTTGGGATGTGATCCTGGTGAGCAGGCGGCACTCATGCTTTCTGCCAACCGAGAGGCTAAAGCCTTCAGACGGCACGTCGGCGGCCAAATCACAGCAACGGCATGCACGATGTTCGAGCACCTACACGGCACCGATGTAGTGAGCGCAGGAGCGCACCTTGCGGAAGTGGGCGGCGGCGTTGAGCAGCACGAACTTGGCGGCGCCAGCGGGCGGGTCCAGGATGATGCGGCCATCGGCGTCCGCATTCGTCAGCGCCCCCAGGAAGCCCACCAGCGCGTGCAGCGCGCCCATCTTGTCCCCCTCCTCCGCAGCGGCTGCCGGCAGACAGCAGCGTCGTCAGGCGCGTTTGGGCACGCGACATCAGGTCCAGACTCATTTCAAAACACTAAAAGCAAACACAGCGTGCTCCTTCTGCATCCTCTGCGCTTGCTCTGGACCATTCAAAGAAACAGGAATGATACAAGCTGGACAGCATGGCGAACGTTCGTACCTCCAGCAGCGACGGCCTCACGACGTCGCTGCGCATCGGCAAAGCCCGCCACCTTGAACAGCACCTTGCTTTCCTTCACATACCTGCAGCAGTGGTCATCAGAAAGGTTCGGTTTCAGCTGCACCAATGCAGCCTGTTCTTGCCCCGGCACTAACTGGCCCCTGCTAGACGAGTCTTCTGTACACAGACAGGCCTCCGTCAGGCCTCTGCAGGCTTTTGGCAGCACACCTGACCAGGGAGAACATGTTGACATGGTCCAGGTCGGCAGCAAACAGGAAGTCGTTGACTGTCATGGCTGACGCTGCCGCTGGGCCGTTGCTGCTGTCTGTCACTGGCGGCCGGGGCTGCAGAAAGGCACCGAGTTGTGTGGCGGCCGCCTGAAGCGCCCGGATATGCCGCGCATTGCCTACATGAACCCAAGAAGTGCCATCGGGTCGGCTGTTCTCACCACATCAAGCGGCAAAGTAGGAAACAGCTCCATGTGGACAAATCATCACTGATGGACGCCATGCACCCACCTGGCGCGAGGCGGGTGCTGAAGCGGCTCCAGTAGGCGTCCAGCTGCCCGGCCGCCGCTGAGGCTTCCCCGGCGGAGAGCGTCGCCGAGTGCGCGCCGTTGACGGCGTCCACCAGGTTGTGCGCCTCGTCAAAGACCAGCACCGCGCCGCGAAGCCGGATGCCCAGCGCCTCGCGCGTCTCCTGCAAGGGTTTGCCAACACCACGCTGTCACCCGCATGTGTCGCATCCTTGCCTTTATAGCTACAGGTTGTGGGGTGCCGCAAGCCCAGCTGCCCATCAAAGGCGCAGTGGTCCGCAGCTTAACTTGGGGTTCAGTTGTCTGGCCGCACCTGTGTGAGCAGTGCGCCATAGGGCACCAGCAGCAGGTCCGCCTCCGCCGCCGCACCCCGCGCCGCGTAGTAGGGGCACACCGCCTTGCGCCTGCCGGATGTCACCTGCACCGCCCGTGCCACACTCGTTGGACGCCCAGCTGTCACTTTCGAACACAGGCTCGAGAAGATGCAGCACCAATTCGACTCTGGAAGCCAGCGCCATGCACTCGGCCCTTGCACCACGCTGGACACACTGGCACCAAGCCATGGACATCAGCACACAGGTTGTGGAAAGCCCTTGGCGGGCAACCCACCAGCTCCTCCACATCTCGCGGCGCCGCAAGGAGGCCAGCGCGGAAGGCGCTGTTCGCCTTCTGCGGCGCAGCCAGGAATGGGCAGCCGCCCTTGCCTTTGCGCGCCTGAGGTGCAGACAGGCGCTGATCTACAGTAGTTGGCGAATTTGTGCCGGTGCTATTACTGCACTGCAGCTGGCCATGGCACGCCAGACCTGTCCACCTTTTTTAATGATGTCGTATGCACACGCCCATGCGCCTGGAGGAAGCACCTTGGCTTTGCTGCGGTTCTCAGGCGTGGCCCCGTCTGTGCTGGCTTGCCGCTTGGCACGCTGCTGCTGCAGGTCCAGGCACCTTTCGCTGATGCGTGCGCCGCTGCGCAGCCGAGCCACCTCCTCGTTGACGCACAGCACCTGCAGCGCAGCTCTGGCCCCTGAGCCACCAGCTGCCTATTGTGTGTTACCACAGCTGACATATGGGCAACCCAGGATAGCAGGTACGCACGGTGGCAGGGACACCCCCCGTGGTGCTCCGCCCCGAGCAGCAACTGGTACTGTTCCTGTGGTAGGTGGTGCCATGATGCCTGCACGGCAGGCACCTTGCGGGAGGCCAGGGCCACAGAGGCGACGCTGAGGGCGAAGGGCGTGCGGCGGAGCTCCCCCACGAACTGGCTCAGCTGCGAGTGCGTGCGGCTGGCAAAGATCACCTGCTTGGGGCCGGAGGACCGGCTGTCAGGCTGCTGTGCCGTATCCTGGTGGCAGCATTCAGGGTGAAGCAGAAGGCAGTGTCTGCGGACGGTGACAAGATGTCATGGTTGAGGTGCCAGGGTCTTGCAACCTGGGTGCGGGGTGGGCGGGGCGCTTCCTCCTCCTCGAGGTCAGCTGCGCTATCTGCCGCGCCACCGCTGTCCTCGCTGTCGCTGCTGTTGACGCCAGCAAGCAGCCGTCTGCAGCGCCAGAGCACGTCGACCAGTGTCACTGACCAGCAGACCCGACCCAGGTCCCCGACTGCATCGGCTGTCCCAACAGTGACTCAGCACCAGACGCTCGTGCAGCAGCACGGGATGGGAGCGCACACCCGCTTGCGGAGCTGCGTGCTGCACCTGAGGGCGGCGGCGGCGTTGCGCTTGGCGCCGGGCCGCCCGCCGTCGCTGTCCCACTCGTCCAGCACGAAGTCGGCATCCTCGTCGCCGCCACCATCACCTGCCTTCGCCGCTGCCGTTGCCGCTGCCTCCTGGAAACACTTAGAGGGGGCAGCATCGGCAACCTCACTCGGCTGGGTGGACTGGCTGCTGGGCCTGCTTTGGACTGACAGCGTCTGCCAGCACCCGAGGTGGCGGCCTCAAGGCAGCTGCATCGGCATCCCAGCTGCACATATCCCTCACGGCAAGCAGGAGCCCGGGGCAGTGCAGAGCGCCATGGAGCTGCAAGTCATGCTGACCTTCCGTTTCGCACGCCGCTGCTGTGCCGCCCTCGCCCGAGCGTGAGCTGCCGAGATGCGCGCCTTGCGTGCTGCTTCCGTCGCCAGTGCATCCTCTGCGTGCCGTACGGAGGCATGATCTCGCATCCAACCCGGCTCATCGTCCTCCGCTGCACCTGCACGTCATATCCCATTCATCACAGTTCGCTTCGATCAATTGCTGCACAAGCCCGGGAAGTGCTCATGTTCAGAAAGTGCTACTGTGCAGTACGCTGGCTGCCTGTATCACCGTTGCTGGTCGGCTGTGACGCCTGGGCTTTGCCTTGAGCAACGACAGTGGACGCTGCGAGGTCTGCCTCCCGCTTGTCCTCCAGCCATTGCAGGACGCTGCAGATAAGGCTGAGCGTCTTACCTGTGCCTGCATGAATGTACAGACACAGAACACTTCTACTTCTGTAGTGCTGGAAACACAGAGTCAAGCTAGCGGGTGTTTAGCAACATATGATGCGGCATCATTTGCCAAGGCAACCAAGCGACGACAGCTGTGTGCATGCCTGTGGGGCTTTCAAAGAGGCCGATGCCGCCAGTCTGCAGCCGGCGGTACACTGCCACCATGAAGTCCTGTTGAATGGGGTATGGTGGATCATACGGGAATGCTGGGAACTGTGTCCGCACCCTAGGTAGCGCTCCTGTGCTGACATCCCCTGCAAGCATGATGACGCACACCTTTCTGACGCTGCAGCACCCCGTCCACTGGCGACATGCACGCTATGACGTAGATCACTGCGCACAGCTTGACAAGCGCAATCGTCCTGTTCCGTCTTGTCACACACCATCTGGTTTGTTTGCTTCGAGCACTGCGCCTGCGGCCATGCTTTTGCTGCGGGCGGGCGAGTGACCGACAAGCGATACTACGCCATGTCAACTTGTTGCTGACCGTCCTTTAGTTGCACTCAGCACCGACATGACAGACTGCTGTGTCGGTTCTGCAGGTGAGCCTGCCGGCCCGTTCAGCCTTGAGGTCTGCTGCCACTGCAAGCCGAGAGGATGCCAAACCACTTGCATTCAAATCAAACTTGCAGCAACTTGCAACACACGCCCCTAGGATGGTTGCTCGATGGTGCAACTGGGTCCATTTACATTGCATGATGCACGTGCGATCTGTCCAGCGCAGCATTTGAAGACAGGCACCAATTTGAACATGAATTGCGGTCCTACGCGGCCACTTTGCGCTTGGGACAATCGCAATGTCCCACAGAAGAATCATGAACGGGATTTAGCCGGCTTCTTGACACTACCTCACGCTCAGCTTGCACTCTGCTGCATATTGGCCGTGCATCAGTGCAGACAACAATCATGCGCCAAATGCTCTGCAGTGCAGCGTAGCTGCTCAGACGCTTCTGAGAGGAACTGCATATCTAGTTTCAGCACTGTGACCAGTGATCGCCCACGCCAAGGCTTTGCCCGCTGAGTGTACTTGTAGGGGCGCAGCTGCAGGCAAGGTGCTGCGGTGATCCTCATTTGCAGGCCCACCTACCGCCACACGCGGCAGCGAATCTCGCGGACCGACATCGCGGTCCTCATAGCCTGTAGAGCTAGACAGACAGCGGCACCGCTGCTGCGTACGGCCGTGCACTCACGGCACTTGCCCTGGTGAAACGCAACAGCCATGTGGTAAACCACCACAGCCGCACGCTGACAGCGGCCAGCGGCCGCGCTGAGCTGCTTCAGCCGCTGCAATGAGCGGGCAGGGTCGTGGCCGCGGCGGTGGCCGTGCCTCCGGCGGGCGCTCTGGTGGTGGCATGGCCTTCAGCGCCGGCGGCCAGAAGACGTCGCTGGGCGCTCGCGATGCTCCTGGCAGGTGCGCCAACTATCGTGGCAGGCAGCTGCACCGTGGCCGCGCAAGCATGGTTCGCAGCAGGGCACGCTTGCGCCTCCTGCTGTCAGGTGGGAGACCTCAGTGGACATCTCACCTGGCGATGTCGCAGGGGCGGAGGCCGGGGGGGCCGCAGAGGCCGGGGAGGCCGGGGTGGCGGCCGCGGCGGGCGCAGCGGTGGCAGGCGCCACAACGGCAACTACTTTGGCTCTGCGCATGGCGGTGGCGAGGGCGGCGAGGATGCGCTCGGCACCAAGTACAAGGCCCACGTGAGCTTCCTGCTGCCCGCCAAGACGGCTACTACTGTGGTCCTCTTTTGGCGCCGCATTGCGTGCTGTGTCCGGTGCTGGCACCAGGTCGTCCTGCAATCACATCCCTAGGATCCGTCGTCAATGATCCAGCTGTGGGTCTGCATGTCCATGCAGGACGACCATGGGGCGTTAGAGGAAGCGCTTGGCTTTGGGTGCTTCACAGAGGGCGAAGACCGCATCGGCTGGCTGATGAACTACACCACGGTGTGCAGCTCTCCTCAGCAGCCTGATAACCAAGCCAGACATTCACCGGGTTGCTCATGTGGCCCAACCTTCCTGCTTTTGACTCAACGCTGGGTGGCACGTGCAGACATCCATCGAGGATAAGGAGGCAGGGCATGTTGTCAGCGCCATCAACTGCTACTTCATGTGTCAGGTGCTGGACCTTGTATGGAAGCTGTGAGGCACACCCCAGTCTTCCCTGAAATCCCTAGACCCTTGATGATCTAGCTGGTCATGACACCCGTGTGTCGGTTGGCCCGCAGGACGGCTCCATGTTTCAGGCCAATGTGCGCTACACGCCCTACTTCTACCTGCAAATCAAGGTGGGTCGGGAAACCAGTGCCATGGGGTCTGCAGTGCGATATGCAACAGCCTTTCGCAGAACCATGGTGCTCGGCGCACGTCACAGCAAACGTTTTGCTCGCTGCAGGATGGTTTGGAGATGGAGGTGGATGCCCTGCTGCGGCGCAAGTATGAGAATGCCATCCGCGACATCAGCATTGTGGAGCGCGAGGACCTGGACCTGGTGAGCGCCCTGATCTTCCTATGTTACATTCACAAAGTGTATGTTGTCAGTAGCACATTTTGCTGCGGATCCCTGGGCTGGCGCCGCCATGCTGATGCTGTATGTGTCCTCGTGTGCCCACAGAAGAACCACCTGAGCGGCCTGAAGCGGCGGCTGCTCAAGCTGAGCTTCTGGAACGAGCAGCAGCTGGCCGAGGTCAAGCGCGACTGCTTCCCGCTCGTCCGCCGCAACAGGTACACGCTGCATCTTTCAGATTTCACCACCACACAACTCCTCTGAATATGTCCCAGGACGTCCCCCCGCGCTGGCCGTCCTATAAGAAGGGTGCCGTGATGATCCTGACTGGCCGCTGTAGGGCCAAGGCAAAGGCTGCAGCGGCGTATGCGTGCGAGGAGGTGGGCGAGCGCTCCACAAAGGACCGCGTCAAGGCACGCACCCGATCTCGCGTCGCCTGCCTTTTCATGTTCTCGACTCACATGCACGAATACCTAGAGTTGATTCCCTATAACCTCTTTGCCAAAACGAACTGTATAGCATGTGTAGATCTCCACACTTCTGTCGAAATGGTCGTGTGAGGACCTGACTGCGAGGTTCGAGCATTCACTGCGTGGTCGACCGTGTTGGTGCAGGATGCGCTGGAGGCTGTGGAGGATGTGCGGGAGTACGATGTGCCCTTCCACATGCGGTGGGCCATCGACGCGGGGGTGCGCTGCGGCTGGTGGTACACCGTCAAGGCCACGGTGCGCTGCTTGGCGCCCCACCCTGCCCTGTTCACACCCTACACCGAGTGCCTTGATCCTGTGCCGCCGCGGCCCTGCCGCTGAGGACAGGCTGGGGCCGGCTGGGCCACAGCTACCGGCCTCCGATTGGAGGGTATGTTGTGTTCTGCGTCATGTTGGGGCTCATGCTGCAGGCGGGGCGCGTCAGCCTGCAGCGGCGGGAGGACATGATCCGGTGGGCGGAGCCCCGCATCTGCGCCTTCGACATCGAGACCACCAAGCTGCCGCTGCAGTTCCCCAACGCCGAGTACGATCAGGTGGGTCCGCGTCAGCCAGTACCAACTGGAGCTGTTATCTTAGCAGTGGTGCACTATATGGGGACTCGCTCCCCTCGTATGTTCCTAACCCAGCACTTGAAGGACCAACCGTTGGCCCTGACACTGGCCTGCGCTGCGCAGGTGTTTATGATCTCGTACATGATCGACAAGGTGGGCTACCTGATCGTGAACCGGGAGGTGGTGGGCGCTGATATCGGCCCCTTTGAGTACACTCCCAAGCCTGAGTTCGAAGGTGCTCAGATGACCAGCCTGAGTGGCCCCACCGTCATTTATCTTGGTCCTCAGCAGACCTTGCAGACACAGAATGGTGCACTCTGCACAGTGAGCATGCTCGCATCAAGATGTGTATTGCATTTGCAGGGCCGTTCACCATTTTCAACGAGCCAGACGAAAAGGCTACGCTGCGGCGCTGGTACGACCACATGCGCGAGGTACAGCTTTCACCACTGAAACGTTGCTAGCGAGCAGCTGTGTACATCCTGCCAAGATTGCACACTCCTTGGACAGCGCGTACGCACTTGACAGCCCCAGCATCATTCATGACCAGACCAGAACCCTGGCAGCTTGTGCATAGAAATCTTGCAACCTCGCGCAGGTCAAGCCGGCAGTGTATGTGACGTACAACGGCGACTTCTTCGACTGGCCATTCATGGAGACGCGATCCGCGGTGCATGGCATGGACATGTTTCAGGAGATCGGGTTCAGGATGGACAAGCCAGGCGGCAACTGCCTGTCCAGGTGAGCACTCTCCTGTCATCGCACGCATGCTAGCACCTCTGCTGCTGCCAGTTGGGGCCACATCACAGAAGGTTTGCCACGTCAGTTGCTATGATGCATGCTGTCCCCATGCAGGTTTGGCGTGCACATGGACTGCCTGGCGTGGGTCAACCGCGACTCCTACCTGCCCCAGGGCAGCCGCGGCCTCAAGGTGCCTGACGATGCCCTGCCTGCCCGGTCTGCAGTCAGACCCAGTGCCTTGCGCCCCAGTTGTGTGCTGATGCTGCCCCTGCGCTGGACCTGCTCACCATGCTGTGTGCCTTGTGTAGGCGGTCACTCGGGCAAAGCTGGGCTTCGACCCCATCGAGGTGGACCCGGAGGACATGCTGCGCTTTGCGGCGGAGGCTCCACAGGCCATGGCCAGTTACTCGGTGTCTGACGCGCTGTCCACCTACTACCTGTACATGACGTACATCCACCCCTTCATCTTCTCCCTGGCGACCGTGATCCCGCTGCCCCCGGATGAGGTGCTGCGCAAGGGCTCTGGCACGCTGTGCGAGGCGCTGCTCATGGTGCAGGCCTTCGAGGTGAGCCCGGCGCTGTTGATGGTGTGGGTGCCGTTCCCCTGACAAGCAACGTCGGCAACAGGCTTCAAGAGGGCCTTCAAACCCCATACCTGTGCCCTGTCGAAATACACACCCCACTGCATCTGACCAGATTGGACCTTGCCGACTGTGTTGTGACGCCCATGTGGCACAGGCTAATGTGCTGGCGCCCAACAAGCACAGCGCGGCGGCGGAGGCGATGTGGAAGGGCCACCTGCTGGACAGCGAGACGTACATCGGCGGCAAGGTGGAGGCCCTGGAGTCCGGCATCTTCCGCTCCGACCTGCCCACCCGCTTCAAGCTGCAGCCGGCCGCCTACCAGGTGCGCCGCCCCAACGGCTCGAATGTACATTGGTCCACACAGCAGTCATGCGGCACACACAGCAGCAAACTGCATGGGCGGCCATTACGTTTGTCGACTCATGCCTGGGTGCGCAAGGGAACGAACACCCGGAGTCAGGTGGTATGGCTGGGAACATGTCATGCTGCAGGCACTGCTGGACAGCCTGGAGGACGATCTGAAGTACGCCATCGAGGTTGAGGGCAAGATGGCCATCGCCGACATCACAAACTACGACCAGGTGAACTCCACTGCCCCATGTAACAGCTGCGGCGACGCCTCTCCCAGAAGGCCACATGAACTTATTATTCAGTGACACGTTTGTGAGCCACAACTGCCTGTTGCGCAGGTGCGGGGAGAGATTGCAGAGGCGTTAGAGGGTTTGAGGGATGTGCCGGCACGGGAGGAGACGCCGCTCATCTACCACCTGGACGTGGCAGCCATGTACCCCAACATCATCCTCACCAACAGGTTTGAATACTAGGATCGCTGCATTTTGGCCAACATGATCTCAGGACGAGACCCCTTTGTGTTTGCGCAGCGTCAAGAATATGGCTGCCATGTCTATACCCTGAAAGTATTGGCTGCGTTCAGCTGTGCCAGCCTGCACCCAGTTTGTGCGATCGTACTAACAAGTGGAATTCGAGCAACGCAGGCTGCAGCCCAGTGCCATTGTGACGGACGAGGACTGCGCGGCGTGCGAGTTCAACCACCCCGGCAAGACGTGCCTGCGCCCCATGGAGTGGGTGTGGCGTGGCGAGACATTCTCCGCGACCGCCTCTGAATACTACTCGCTGAAGAATCAGCTGCAGGTACCTGTCCATTGCCGAGCTGCACTGTCATTGCAGGGAGACATAGAGATATTGCATGTTACAAGCTGTATGGCTATTGGCAGGGGGCTCTACTTTCGGCATGTCATCTGCAGACTGCATGAGCCGATGCCTAGCATGGTCTGCGACTGACTGATCATGCGCTGCACCTCCTGCAGACGGAGACCTTCCCGGCGGAGGAGGCGGGCGGCACCCCGCGGTTCTACACCGACCTCTCCTACGAGGAGCGCACCAAGATCCTCCGGGACCGTCTGAAGAAGTACTGCCAGAAGGTGGGTGCCCTGCCAGATGCCTCATAGACATCAGCTTGATCTTGCAACACCGAGCTGTGCAGCCACCACGCTGCCCTATGGCTCTAGCCCTGCATGTCGGCTTTTGCAGCTGGTCCCACAAACCACTGCGTCTGATTCCCGTTCTCAGGTGTACAAGCGGGTGCTGGACAAGCCGGTGGAGGAGCGGCGGGAGGCGGGCGTGTGCCAGCGGGAGAACGACTTCTATGTGGGCACGGTGCGCGCGTTCCGGGACCGCCGCTACGAGTACAAGGCGCTCAACAAGAAGTGGAAGGGCGCCCTGGAGGACGCCAAGGTGCGCCCCCTGCATAGCAGCTGGCGTAGCACCGCAAGTTCGCACCAGCAAAGTGCCAGTGTGAGCCAGATGCTCCGAACTGGACGCCGGCGCAGCATGAGCTCTACTGTCTCCTCCATGATCCAATTCAATGACGCATGTCAGTGTGATCTGCACAGAACCCAGCTGGTACAGCTTCGGTTGTAAGTCTGACCTCCATTGTACGTCTGAACCCGCCAGGTTAGGTTGGCGGGCATAAGCACATGTTATCTGGTGCAGGCGGCCGGCAACTCGCTGAAGGCGCAGGAGGCGACTGACATGGTGGTGCTGTACGACAGCCTGCAGCTGGCGCACAAGTGCATCCTCAACTCCTTCTACGGCTACGTCATGCGCAAGGTGTGAGGAAATGCACCTGCCTGTCATCCTGCACTGATAGCGGTCATTTACACCCCCCGGCGACGGCCATGATGACCTGGAAGGTGCATGCTGCAGGGTGCCCGGTGGTACTCGATGGAAATGGCGGGCGTGGTGACGCACTGCGGCGCTGGCATCATCAATGTGCGCTGCGTTGCACTGTCTGCTAGCGGTCATGATGAGCGCTGGAAGTCTTCACAGGCACTCAGTCACACTGGAACACATAAGCGCAGCAGACCCACCACATAGATTCCTGCCCTGCAGCGGGCTGCGCGACTGGTGGAGCAGATCGGCGTGCCGCTGGAGCTGGACACCGACGGCATCTGGTGCTGCCTGCCGTCCTCCTTCCCCGAGAACTTCAAGGTGCCCGCTCTCCAGCCCCAGGCTGGGCGCGCAGCTGGCACGCTTGATGATTGGAACGCAGCAACCGCATGCAACTCACTGCCAACATCGTCACGGCATTGTGCAACCCAGTTTGCATTACTGGCAATGCTTGCTGTCTGTTGACACCAGGCTGTCTTCACACTTGCAGCTTCAGAACGTGGATGGCAAGGACCTGCGGATCAGCTACCCATGCGTGGTGCTGAATGTCATGGTGGCCAAGCACCAGACCAACCCGCAGTATGCCACCCTGACGGACGCTGCCGAAAAGTCATATACGACCAGCTCGGAGATGTCCATCGAGTTCGAGGTGGACGGGCCGTACAAGGTGAGACTGTGCCAACGAAGGCAGCCAAGGGCTTTTGATGAATGCGCAGCTGCTTGCAGTGGTCATTGGACTGGGGCCCTGGTCGCACCAAAAGAACAACGTGTAGCACCGCTTGCTCCTTGTCAGGAGCCATGTGGAAGGTCATGCCAGACAAGCTCAGCAGCACGTTGACACATCTAGTGTGTTGCATTGCAGGCGATGGTGCTGCCGGCGAGCAAGGAGGAGGGCAAGCTCATCAAGAAGCGATATGCGGTGTTCAACGATGATGGCTCGCTGGCTGAGCTGAAGGTACTTCGACATTGCAGTGTTCGTTTGTAATGCTTGTTGCTCTCTGGCGACTTTTTGGGTCAAGGATCTTGTGCGCACCAGGTTCATGTGTGTCTGCAGGGCTTTGAGCTCAAGCGGCGCGGTGAGCTGAAGCTGATCAAGGCGTTCCAGGGGGAGGTGTTTGCGCAGTTCCTCGCGGGCGACAGCCTGGTGTCGGCCTACGCCGCCGTCGCAGCTGTTGCCGACCGGTGGCTGGACCTGCTGGACACTCAGGTGCGGTGCAGGTCACACTGCAGCTACCAGAGGCTTTGCTATGCTACAGGCAGGCCATATGCGCCCACCCGTCAAGGTGCTAAGGTCTTGGCGCTTGCGTATGCGGACATATCCTGTAAACATTGTGATCAGTCCTTCGCCTGATCAACCACAGGGTATGGACCTCACGACCGAGGAGCTGCTGACCTACATTTCGGAGTCGTCCACCATGTCCAAGTCCATCGAGGAGTACGAGGGTGCGCAGCTTGACTGTGCAACCCGTCAGGATGCACCGCGCCTGGTCTCGTTGGAACAGGAGGCAGGGTTATTGCGTGTGCAGTGACTCAGATTGGGAAGTTCACTTGCAGGACGCAAGAGCTGCGCGATCACGACGGCGCGGCGGCTGGGGCAGTTCCTGGGCGACGAGCGCATCAAGGACAAGGGCCTCAACTGTAATTATGTCGTTGCACGCCGCCCCGAGGTCAGCTGAATTGGTCTGAAGCCAGCCCTGCGTTGTAGCCACATTTGAAATCGAATGAGTGCCTCTGTATGGACCGCTACCTGGCGTTCGCATGGAAGCGAGGCTGACAGCACCGCTGCATCCACAACAGGGCACGCCCACATCTGAGCGGGCGGTGCCAGTGGCCATCTTCTCCACGGAGCCCGCCATCGCACGCGCCTTCCTGCGCAAGTGGTGCGGGGACATATGCGAAGGTGCGCAGACCTCTGCGGGCCAGGTCGTGTGCAGCCTGTTCCCGGCACGCAGATGCCACCTTGAACACAGCCAGTCAATTGGGGTGGACCACCTAAGCCGGCGAACAACTGCCGATGTCAACTGTGTGGTGAATACATCAGCCATTATGCTGTTGTTGCTTCACCAAGAACCGTCATTCAACCCTCAGCCTGCTGACAGGCGAGGCTACCGAGATGCCGGACCCGCGGGGCCTGGTGGACTGGGAGTACTACCGGGAGCGGCTGAGCGGCGCCATCCAGAAGATCATCACCATCCCGGCTGCCCTGCAGCGGGTGCCCAACCCGGTGCCCCGCGTCGCCCACCCCGACTGGCTGCACAAGCGGGTGCGCAGGAACGGCAGGTCATCGACAGGGCACAAATCCGGACTGTTCGCAGATTGCGTCCTGCTGCCACCTAGGTTGCATGACCCAGCAGCTCTTCTGTTTCAAAGGTGTCGATGTGCGGCCCAATACGCTAGTAAGTGCGTCAGGTTGAGGTTTAATAAAACGTAGCAACTGAGGTACTATGGGTGCAAATCCAGATTCGGGAGAAGAACGACAAGTTCCAGCAGCGCAAGCTGGACGTCATGTTTGCTGCAGCGCCAGCTGGCGCGGCCGCGCTGGGCGCCGTCGCCGCCGACAGCCTGGCCATGGACATGGAGGCAAGCACACCCACCCTGGGGCCTTGCTGACCTGATGGTGCTATCCTAATGGTGCTACTGTCAGGTCGTGGGGCAAGTCGCGGATCAGACAATCTCTATGTCATCATGCCGTCGAACGTTCAGGATTGTGGGAAGCACTGAAACCTGTGCTGGGTTGGCAGGATTTTGGGTTGGGGGCTGGTCCCAGGTCGGCGGGCGCTGTTGTGGCGGGCCGCGCCAGGTCGCAGCTGCAGCACAGCAGCGGCGCCTCGCCCAGCAGCAGCGGCGGCGAGCCCGCCCAGGTGCCGCCGACATGCAGCAGCCTGTCAGTTGGCTCACACGCTCAAACCTCCGCCCCATATGGGCACCGGCATACGACCATGCCATCGAACCATGCACAGTGGAATGTGCACATGCGTACTTTCCACTATGAAATACTGCTGACTGGCGGCTGATGTGTTGCTGCCATAATCTGCGATCACAGGATCAGGAGAACATGGGGGACTCAGCCAACAGGCAGCCGGGCGGCAATGCTGCCATGGACATCGAGCCAGCTGATGAGGGGCCCACTCCTGACAGGTGCAGCCCTGAACCCGCGATGAGTACACTTCGGTGCTGCTGTGCGATTAGGACTTGGTCCCCCTGCTGTTGAGCTGTTCTTGCCGTCGTGTGGGGAGGTAGCCATGAGGTAAGACCCGGACGCGACTTGAAGCCATGTGATGGCAGACCATTGATGGCTGATGTTTACTCGGTGTGCGTCCTCTGAACCAGGAAAGCGGACCCCAAGGCCTGGCTGCAGCGGCAGAAGCGGCGGTGGGCTGTGCAGAGCGCCGTCCGGAAGAAGGCGCGCCTCGCCGCCGACAAGGCCTCGGCCCTGACCGCCCGCCGCGGCGATCTCGCGCCCGCAGGTGGCTGACGACTGTTGCGGAGGGTTGTCGTGCTTTTGGCTGCAAACAGCTGGTGTAATGGGATCTATCCTGGGCAGTGATGGCGTGATTTTGCAGTTGAAGACCTGCGGCAGGTGCAGGAACTGTTGCAGCGAGTGTGCTGTGAAGCCGTGCTTCTTGGATCCACTGCTGGTCCTGGTGAGAAGGCTCTGCAGCCACCGGCTGATGCAGCATTTGCCGCTCGTTGCAGGCCCCGTTACAGCAGGCACAGCATTCTTCAGGCAGCGGGCAGCGCTGCAGGAGGCGCCGCAGCACTGGCAGATCCTGCAGATTGTGCCCACCTCCACACCTGGCATCTTCAAGGTGCACCCCTGCCAGTGATGTGAAACGGTCACCACAGGGTGCACGGTCACCCTCTGGTGCACCTTCACTCGTGTGTCCTTGACATTCTGGCTGTGTTTTCGTACACAGCAGGCGGCGGACAGGTGTCGAGGCTGCAGCAAGCTGTGATGCATGCCTCCAGACAAAGAACCCAGCAGAGCTGCGCATCAAAATACCTCAGGAGACAAGTCTCACTGATGCCATGTGCGGCAGCTGAAGCAAAGCTTGTTGCCCCCTGCAGGCCTGGGTGCTGCTGGGGGCGGCCATGTACGCGGTTTCGCTGCAGGCGGAGCGGGTGCTGTACCTGGACACCAGCCTGCCGCAGGGTGGGGCGGCGGACGCGCTGGGCATGGGCGCCCGCGTCTCAAAGGTCAAGCGGTTGACGCCGGCCGGCAAGACGCCGCCGCTCATGTACCAGGCGAGCTGCATGCTGTGTCGGCCTTGGCACAGTCATGTGCATCAGACCTGCTGTTGGGTGTAGGAGCAGGCTGCAGGCGGCACGTGCTGTCTTTTGGACATGAGCATCTGCTGTGCCAGATGAGCCCCACGTCAGCTGGCGTCGGACGCTCAGCGTGTGGAGAAGCAGTGCAAGCTCGCCAGCTTCAGCGCCGGCCGCCGCCACGCAGACATGAAGCGCGGCTGCAGATGCTGTCGAGCGATCCTGCAGGTGACGATGGAGGAGGCGGAGTACCAGCAGCGGGCGGCGGAGCTGGCGCTGCGGCTAGCGCGCCCCGACATCCGGCAGGTGCAGGCCACCCTGCAATAGCATTCCTGCCCAACCTGGTGCCACTGAAGGGACCACAGAGTCACGCTGGTGATAGGCCGGCAAACAATGCGACGCTATATATGGCGACATGCAGCGCAATGCAATGCAATGCAATGCAATGCAATGCATTCCCCGGCCGCATCCACCAGAGGCTGCGCACTTCAGGGGTGTCACAGCTCCCGCCGCAGGTGTTTGAGGCGCGGCTGCCGCTGGCGTGGGACGCGCAGCTGGCGCTCGGCTGCTGTGCGCTGCCGGCGCCGCACGCAGCGGGCCGCCCCCTCGGCGAACGCTTCAGCCTCACTGACCTGTCGGTGAGTGAGGCTTGCGGAAATATGGCGTATGGACAGCGGGCAAACGCATGGCAGATGGACGTCAGAGACCTCAGCTGAGCTGCGCCCTGTGCAGCGCCACACCACAGGCACACCGCTGACTTGCCTGCACCTGTGTTGATGCTGCAGTACACGACGACCACGAGCGGCGCGTACCTGGCGGCGGACGGCCCCCAGGGGCTGGGCCCGCTGCGCCACGTCGGGCTGTACTGCGCGGGCGACGCGCTGTCGGGCAGCGCGGTGTACGCGCTGCACATGCCCGCCTCCAACAGGTCAGCCTCCGCGCCGCGCGGTTGTCGCTCGGTGCAAGATCGCCTGCGGGTACTGACGCATGTGTGCCTGAAAGTGGCAGGCGTCGGCCGCCGAGTTTGCCAGCCAGGCTTTCCCGACATGCAGCTCAGCCACGGGATGATGACAGTATGACCTGATGACTCAGGCTGCGGGTGGTGGTGGTGAACCCTGCGGCGCGGTCCGTGAAGGAGGTCAACACCGCCGCGGTGGAGCGCTCCTGGCGGGAGGCCTTTGCCGCAGCTTCACCCGACCAGGTGCCATGTCTGTGAGCCACCAATATGCGGCGTCTTTGGCCACATGATTGGGATATCCCTGCCAAGGTGACAATGTGGCAAGCACCCAATCTGAGACATATGGCGCCACATCACAACCTGCAGGAGGCGCCGGAGGTGGAGGCCGACGTGAAGTATTTCAAGTCGGCGGGGGAGGCGGCACGGGACTTGGGCCGCGGCATCGCGGCCATGCGCCAGACGCATCGCGGCCCCATGATGCTGGTCGTGCAGGTGCTGTGGCGCTCGGCTGCCCTCGGTGTACCACGACACAATGGCACGGCAGCTGACCATGCAGTGCACTGCAGCCGCATCAGCAGCACTCCCCCTGGCGCCTCTCAGCAGCACCACCTGTCCGTCACAGAGCTGTGCATGTGCATGCGTGAACAGTAGCGATGTTGAGACACCATATGGTGCTGATGCAACAGCCACGCACGCCGTGCAGGCGGCAGGCGGCTGCTCGCGACTGGCGCACGCGATCCCGGTGCTGGGCGACATGCCGGCGATGGACGTGCCGTTTAGCGCCGCGGAGGCGCCCCACTTCCCGCCGCTCGGCTGGCAGCAGCCCGCGGCGCGCACCGCCGTCATGGCCGTCGCCGGCATGGGCCACTTCCTGCAGGTGCGGGCTCAGATGTGGACGCTCATGCTTGATGCGTACACTGTGGAAGTCATGGATGAAGCTGCAACCGGCTCCAAGTCCCCATCACAGGGCTGTGGCATTGTGTGAGACGTCGAAAGCGTGGCTGTCGAAGGCGCTCATGTAACTTAATTTTTTGGTGGGCACGCCCACAGAACCGGGCGGAGCTGGCGAGGTACGCGCACCTGCCGCTGGGCGCGGTGGGCGGCGACTGGCGCACCGCCACCGCCGACGCGCTGTTCGCGCGCATGCTGCGCGACGCCGGGCAGCTGCTGTGGGCGGAGGACGCCTCGCTGCCGGAGCTGCGGGGCGCCGAGCAGCCGGACTCGTCGGCGGAGGCGGCGTTCGCCGACGACCAGCCGCGCGTCGACGTGCGCCTGCCGACTTGACCAGCCCCCGAATGCAATTCTCTGGTCCACCAAATCAAGATTTCATGCTGGGCTAAGAGCAAAACAGGATTTGCAGGGGCTGCTGCGCCTGCAGCACTGCAGGGGTGGTTTGGGTTGGCAACTGGGGCACATGGCTTGCGTCGGCGGCATTGCCCTCGGGGATGTGGCGAACCATCTCCAAACTGAAGCTGCAAGTGCAGGTGCTGCGGCGGGGGGCGTACCGCAGCATCTGCGTGGAGCTGGAGGTGCACCACCTGGCGGTCGCGGCGATCACCTCGCTGGAGGCGCTGGTGGCGCTGGAGAGCGGCGACGGCGGCGGCGGCGGCGCCTCGGGGCCCCCCGCCCTGCGCGTGCTGCAGCGCCTGGTGGACGGCTGGCTGCAGGAGGCCGTCAAGCACGGCAACCCGTGAGCGTCTGTGCTGTGTGGTGCTTCTGGCCAGCGACTGGCGCAAGTGTAGTTGACAGCCATCCGCCTACGCACTTCTGCAGATCCCCTGGCAAGCAGCTGACGTGTCCAACCCGCCACCAGAACGACCTTGAGTGGGCGCAGCACGTGCGCCAAGAGCGCAGCAAGTGCTGCGGCTGCTTACTGCTGTGCGCACTGCGCGCAGGTGCGCCGATGCGATGCTGCGCAACCTGTACCGCTGGCTGGCCGCCGGGCGGTCCGCGCTGGCGAGTGCGCCTCTGCTGGCAGCCGTGCGCTCTGCTATGCGCAAGGTGGTACTGCAGCTGGTAGCGGAGGCCGGCAAGCTGGGCGCGACGATTGTCGCCGCCGACTTCTCCTCCATCATCATCGCCACCGGCAAGCACGACCTGGCGTCCGCCGTCGGGTGGGTGCAGCGCTTGAGGTGGTCCAACGCGGGCTGCAAACCGATTTTCGCAATATCGTTGGGGATGTGAGCTCAGTCTTGCACAGAGGTGCACATGCTGTGATCACCGTCCAGCAGACGCCAGCCACTGCATCTGCCATAGGCACCTGCACAGAGCATGAGCAGCTCCCATGACTGCAAACACGTACATGCAGGTATGTGGACTACCTGCTGGAGGCGCTCAAGCGGCGGGAGCTGTTCGGCTGGCTGCGGCTGGACCCCAGCCGCGCGTGGCACGGCCTGCTGTTCCGGGACCGCCACAACTGGGCGGGCATCTCCGCGCCGCTGGACCCGGCCCTGCGCGCCCGCCTCGCCACGCAGCCCGGCGCGCTGTCGCAGGTGGACCGCCCCGCCCCATGTGATGCATGACTGCAAGGGCCGCCTCCTGTGCAAGATGTCACACGTAACACACTGAGCAGCAGCAGCAGCCGGAGGCAGCTGTACTGCCAATCTCTCAGTGTGCGTCATGCCCTGCTTGCCACAGATGCTGTATGAGAGCAACAACTAGTGAAACAGAGTTCGCAACAGATTATGCCGGCATGCTGCGCTGCACGGTTCTTGTTCACATCTGACACCTTGCGACCTGTTGCTAGTTACACGACTGACAGAACGAATGCCCATGAGCGCTCCATGAGTCCAGGGCGGGGAGGAGGCTGCGGCGCTGCTGTCGCAGCTCGAGGCCCCGGCAGGCGGCGAGATCGAGATGAACTGGAACGTCAAGGTGTGGACTCTGCTGGCGTCTCCCATCAGCCTTTGTCACCCACAGCTGCTCGAGCACTTCACAGATTGGCGACACTGCTCCATGCTCAGTGACCATCCTGGGTGCTTCTAAGAAGCCTTCCCTTCCAGCCAGCTCCTCTCAGGAGCAGCCAGGCGGCACAGGTGTGGGACCAAAGGTGTGTCCGACACAGCGCAATGCCTGCTAAAACGACAACCCGCCTGGGCGATGCTCCGCAGGAGTTCCTGCCGCCCTCGGTGCAGCCGCCCTTCCAGGTCCTGGTGTCCGAGTTCCTGCTCGCCCCGTGGCGGGAGGTTGTGGCGCCCCCCGCCGCCGACCCTGCGGCGGGCTCCCAGGTGCCCGCGCCAGCCGGCCGCCAGCCTCCCTCACACCTGTGCTGTGCTGATCGCCCCCCTCCTGCTGGCTGCACTCGTACGACGGGCATTGTGCAGTGTGCCAGGCTGGCGCAGCAGCAGCAATGCAGTGAACAGAGCCGACGGTCTGGCAGTCGGGTCCAGCCACTGAGGGATACAGTCGAGGCGTCGCAGGTGGTGGTGGACGCGCGGTCGAGGGCGGCGCAGCTGGAGGAGGCGGCCCGGTGGCATGTGGAGCGGAAAGCGCTGCCCCAGGTGCGCCCGCAGCTGCTGCTGCCGTGCCGGACGTGTGCCTGGTGCCACCTGCCCATCACAGCAAGCTGTTGGCTTGGGCGCAGCCTCAGGCCTTGATCCCTCATTGCACGACTTGCAGTTTTTTTGCACACAGCAGACACGACTGCAAGCCCAGAATGGTGTCATGGTTCTTGGACGCAGGTGCTGGACTTCACCAGGCGGGCGCTGGCGTACAGCAACATGCGGGCGGAGAACCGGGAGCACCAGTTCCCCCTCCGCCCCGGCTCCCACCTGTCCCCGGTGCACGGCAGCTGTGCTCGCTCCTGTACGGCTGTACGAACTTGCGCGCCTGTCCACAAAGCTGCTTTGCGGGGCAGGCAGACCGGCGACACCGCTGCAGGAAACTGCATTGTTCAAACAGATGCCGCATTGCTGTCGACAAGTGCAGAACTGCTCCGGGTGGTGCTGCGACATCCCGCATCGGATCACAACCAGCTGTGCTGCTTGTACATATGCTCAATCCTCTCTGCTGCCGCAGGAGGAGCTGGGCAGCCCGGCGCTCGCGCTGGTGCGGGCGGTGTGCGAGGTGTTTGGCCTCGACGCCGCCGCGACGGAGGAGGTGGCGCTCATGCGCCGCAACCTGCTGGCCCTCGTCAACTGCCGCCCCTTCTCCGCGGCCGCCGCCTTCCAGGTGCATAACACACGCCCGAATCTGTCCGTGCAGCCCGCAGTTGACAGGTTGCAGGGGAGCTTGATGCATGACATGAAACCCTGTCATGGTTGCATCTGTGGCACCATCAGGAGTGTGATTGACATGGGCTCTGCTGTCTGCAGGAGCCGTGCCTGACGTGGGTGCTGCGCGACGTGGTGTGCGACGCGTGCAGCGCCTGCCGCGACCTGGACCTCGCGCGCGACCCCCACCTGCAGGTTCAATCCTGCGCCTGGTTGTGCGCACCACATGTGTTGAAACAGCTGCCCCCGGTCTGCCAGAGAATGGCACTTGCCTGCACACCTGCCGCCCGCTGCAGCCGCCTGCTTGAACCCCCAGGCAGCTGCAGCGCAGGCATTGGCCCGGCTACGGCTGCCTGCTCCGACGCCTGCCGGTATCTCGACCTGTATTGACTCAGCTGCGGTGTGCCAGCAGGCGCGGCGGTGGGAGTGCAGCACGTGCGGCATGGGGCGGGACGCCGCCGCGGTCGAGGCCCTGCTCATCCGGGAGGTGGCGTCGCAGGCGCGGGCGTTCCAGCTGCAGGACCTGAAGTGCCACAAGTGTAGACAGGTGGGCGCCGTCGTCACGTGGAATCAGCCGGCTGTCTGTGAATGCATCTCAGTATGGCTTGCGTGCAGGTATGCAGGCCAGGAGCAGCTCAGGACTATACATCGAAACAGTTGCATTACTGCAGCTGCCATGGCGGAACACGGCAATTGCATTGCCGGTGTTGCGAGTCTGCAGGCCAACTTCTTGGAGCAGCTGGCCTGCAGCCAACAAAGAGCGATATTTTACACCGGCTGCAGGTTTCAGTGGGGCACCTGCGGCGGTCGTGCGGGGCGTGCGGCGGGGCGCTGCACAACACGCTGCCGGCGGACGTGTTCACCGCCCGGCTGCGGGTGTTTGCCAGCATCGCCTGCCACCAGGGCTTCGAGCTGCTGGCGGAGCACTGCGCCTTCCTGCTGTCCGGCAAGGCGTGATTGGCCGCTGCCGCCGCCGCCGCCGCCGCCGCCGCCGCCGCCACCGCAGCAGCAGCCGAGCTGACATAGAGCATCGCCCTCTGCGGCGGTGCCGTCCCTGACAGATAGACTCGCTGCTGTGGCATGGCTGTGGCGCAGAGCAGCCGCTCATTTTACGACGTGATAGTCTGGGGTGGGGGCAGGGGTAGACAGCAGTAGCTGGTAGGCCGATGACTGTAGGCATGCTTTCCAAAGCTAGCTCGAGAGATCGTACAACACATTGCCATGCAGAAACCTCCAGAAAAGATTGAGGAATAAAACACCAATGCAGGCTGTAAATTGGCTGCAAGATTGCTCCAGAGACATCAGCATACGATGACATCAGCAGGCCTGTCTATCAATCATCAAAATACCACGGCAGATGGCCTCGCCGTTACCTGCAGTGCTGCCACCGCAGGGGCGGCAACCAGCAATGCCGGCTGCAATACCGTAGAGCCCAGCATCTAATGCGCATAAATAATTAAATCTCGGCTGCGCATTATGAAATGCGCACCTAAAATCTAATTTCGAGCCGGTGCGCATTGGGTGCGCAAAGCCGGAAAACAATTTAGTTTTGGGTGCGCATTGGGTTCAGAAATTCAAATGTCACTAACAAACAGGTCCAAGCCTCAAATTTCCTTCCAAATTTGCAGCTGAGAGCTGCAATGTCCTATATTGCCATGCGAGAACATGTTCCTGCACATTCTTGAAGAGCAGGATTGCAAGGCATTGCTTGTAGCCGTGTTTGAGTGCAGCTGCGCGGTGCCGCTGAAAAACTGTTTTTAGGGTGCGCATAGCCGTCGATAAATTGAAAATCGGCTGCGCAATTGTGCGCATAAGCCCAATTCAATTGCAATAACTTGGGGTGCGCATTAGATGCTGGGCTCTACGGTAGTGTCTGCGGTCCTATCAGATGTGTGCAAAACAAACCATTGGATGCAGACCATCGACATCGTGTTGTGTGATCAATGTAGCCCTTGAGACGTACACCCAGGTGTCGACTCAGCCCGGCCATCAACAACAAATCATTCAGGGACATCTGTGTAAATCAAGCTTGCTTCGCACCGCCTTCTGCGGGATACTTTGGCAACGACCTGGCGTTGCTTCCTGCTGGTGCAGCTTCTCAGGCAGTTGTGAGCATCTTGTCAGCCGTCAGTTGCTGCTGAGCAGCGTGTCAGCCGCTGCAGCTGCTGCGGTGATCTAAACGGGCGGCCCTCAGGCTGGCCGCCTGCTTGTGCCTGCGACTCATGATCGCGCACGGGATGTCTTGCGCACATCCCAGTACGGTCCCGCCGGCGGGGCTGCAGCGCAAGAGACATGTCACCAGCTGAAGTAAGCATGCTGCTGTCATTGCTATGTTCAGCTACCGAGTCTCTTCTGCTCTGCTCCAAACAGACAGAAGACTTGCATCACTGGATTTCAGCAACAAATGCGTGGGGATGGCTTCTCACTGGTTGTTGACAAGCGGCGCATGGCGCCGGGTGCGACCAGCTGCTCCAGGGTGGAGTCCCCGCCGCTGGCTTGCAGCGCGAGCGCCGCCGCTGCCAGGGGCGGCCACGGCTTCTCAGCCGCCTTGGCACTCTGCAGCATCGGAACCTTACAATAGGCAGGCGCCTTGCTACATACTAGCAGTGTCCTGAACATGATGGGGTTCATTTGGGGTTGTGACCTGAACAAGTTGCCTGTTTGAGCCTTGCTGTGCTGTCACAATATGCTGTACGGCTGGATGGGGCGCACCAGGAGGTCGTCGTTGACAGCTGCCAGCGCTGGCGGCAGGTCGGTCTGCGCCCAGGGGTGCTGCAGCACGTCAGCTGCGGTGAGCCGCTGCTGTGGGTCCACCTTCAGCATCTTCTGCACCAGCTTTGCGCAGCTCTTCGACACCTGCGTACGCCGTTGGTCAGGCTTATCAGGCAGCCAGCGCTGGCCACTTGGTCCGCCATAAACAGGATCAGGGGCAGGGAGAACCCCTGAATCAGATACTAGAGGAGCTGACAGGCGAGAGCGCTGGCGACATTGCCAATCAAGGGAAGCAGCGCACTGTGGGCGGCAGCGGGTTGTAGTCGCCAGCCATGATGCGGGGGAACATGGCCTGCATGCGCTTGATGTCCGACAGCCGAGTCTCTGCCGCCGTCAGGAACTGCAGCAACAGACATCACTTCGTCACGCAACTGCAGACAGTCATGTTGCATGCTTCCGCATTCCTGTGTGCCCACCCCATCATCAGCGCCAGTCCTCCCATGCAGTACACACCATGCAATGGGCAGCACTTTGACCCTCCATGCCGTACAGACGTCGCACCGGGAAGGAGCCGGTGAGCAGCACAACCAGGCACACGCCCAGGCCCCACACATCCGCCAGCGGCCCGTCGTGCTGCTGGGTTGACAGTACCTGCAGGAATCAGCGACAGCTGTATGCGATGGACCATCCTGGCACAAGTTTTGTGGGGCCACCTAGGTAAACGGACTAATATCTTGATCGTGCATTGGCACACCTCTGGAGCTGTGTACTCTGGCGTCCCTGCGCCGGCAGCCGACTTAATGGGGCTGCCATGGTGCCGGGCGAAAGCAAAGTCCGCCAGCGCCGGCAGCGGTGCCAGGGCCAGCCCCTGCAGCAGGTCGGCGGCATCAGCCTCCTGCGACTCAGCGTGCGGGATGCCGGAACATGTTGCGTGATACGATGTGCCATGTGCGCAGCGGTGATTGACAGCGAGCACCTGGTGCAGGAGGAAGTTGTCCAGCTTGAGGTCGTGGTGGGCGAGGCCCAGGGCGGAGGTGTACGCCAGCGCCGAGGCCATGGGCTGGAACAGCCGCCGCGCCTCGTCCTCATCCAAAGGCGTGCCCTGCAGCAGTGGCCCAGCACTGATTGCACTGATTAGTGCCCGGAATCGCTGGGCATCGTGGAGAGGAGGAACCGCCACCTGCTTGAGAAGCTGTTGTGCATGTTGTCGTGCATGAAGCACCTTGCGATGGGCCATGTACTGCGCCAGGTTGCCGCCGTCATGGTAGTCCATCACAATGCCCAGGTGCCCTGCCGCACTGAACACCTCCTGCAGGTGCATTCGACAGCAGCGTGTAAGGCACAGTCCCTTCTGACAGCTTGCCCATGCCATCAGTCTCATCATGTTGACCTGCACCCCGCTGCCGCGGCTGCGGCACGGCGAGCAGCGCACCTGCAGCTGCACAATGTGGGGGTGCTGCCGGCACTTGCGCTGCGTGAGGAGCTCCGCCATGACGGCGGGGCCGCACAGCTCGTCGTCCAAATCCAGGAGCTTGATGGCCACCTTCTGCCCGGTGTCCTTGTTCAGCGCCAGCTGCACGCAGCTGATGTTGCCCCTGCGTGCAGGTATACGTGAAGGTGGCGCGGGGCACGACATCAGGAGGGGTGCCTCACCCCGGCGAGCTGCAGCATGTCAACAGCGCTGGCGCAGGGGGTGCCACGAGCGCAGCAAGCCCCTCAGTGACTGCAGTGCGTTCGCTCGTGACACACAGGTGCCGTGTGCTGTCGATCACGCACCTGTGCAGGGTCTTGAGCTTCTGGTAGCGGCGGTGGCCGTCGAGCGGCTCCGGTGGGCGCGGCTCGCACTGCGGCACCGTGGCGTGCGCGGCTCCAGGCCGCCACGGCGCGGGCGTCGCCTGCCTGCCGAACCTGGCCGCCACAGCTCGTTCACGGGCACTGGCTGCTGGGTTGTCGACGCTGTGCCGCCCGACCTCCGCCACAGCAGCAAGGGAGGGCGCTGCGCCCTGGCGTCCCATGAACGCACTCCTCAGACGGATTTGAGGTTCAGGGTGCCGCCCATCAGGTGGAAAGGGGTGGTGAGCAGGGCACCGACAAGCGGTGGATCATGGGACTCACCATGTCGCTGCTGTGGCGGGATGCGGCGGAGGCAGGGGCTGCATGAGCAGCAGCCGGGGGAGGCCACGCCGACGTCAGGCTGTCTAGGTTCCCCCTGCGGACATACAGGAGTGTGTCCGTCAGCTGGGCTGACGGTGGCCAGGCAGTGCAGTAGTGGGCTGCGAACGTGTGTGTGGGTTGCTTGCCAACCACCTCTGCAGGTGTCAGTGCCCGCGTCGTCGCGTGGTATCCTATGGATACGATGCAACTTTGCGCGTGAAACCGTGTTCTGGAGGATCATTGGAGTGATAGCCCGGATGCATTGCCGCTGTCGCCTGTGTGAGCGGTTTTGGTGATAACCCCGCCGCTGGGATTTCGCCTTGCACTTTGCCCCTTGTGCGCAAGTAGACAGCCCCGCTGTATGAACACTGGTCGGAGTCACAGCTTTCTACTGCCCTGCGACGATGCCCGCAATCGTCCGGTTCGAGCCCACCGCACCCCTGTCATGTACTGCTCCTTTTCTAGCCCTCCACAGGCCCGGGGCTGAAAGACCCGTAGACACCCATCCCAGAACGTCAATCACAGCTAAAGTTCCGTTTCAGGGCTCCACGCATCGCAACCCTGGGGCGACGGGCAATCAACTGCACCTACCTGTTGCTATCAGGAGGCCGCACAGCCGTCGTGCGCCGCTCTTTCAGTTCCGGCACCTTGTCCCACAGCCCGTCGCAGGACTTAGCCGAATCGTAGGTCGCGACCGGGCTGTCGCTGGGCGTCGCCGCGTCGGTGTCACGCTGCTGCGCCTGCCGGCTTCTTGGTTGGCAGCTTCCCTCGGCTGCGACGGGCGACGCGCCGCAGAAGCAGCTGAGAAGGCCCATGGCTGCGTGTACCACCGCCTTGCCGCTGGAGTCTGCCTCGCTGTGCGCACCGCCGGCGCTGACGCTGATGTGCAGCACGTGACGCGATCAGGAGGATCTCCAGTACAAGCTGAGTAAACTGCCCCCACCAATATCAGCGGATGTCGAAAGCGGCCGTTTGGTAAGCGTGTGATCAGTATCGCAGTCGCTTGTGAGTAGTTCGACCATCTTACAGTGCGTATGAGGTTCTGTCTGGCACATGCCGATAGAAACATGTTGAAACTGCAGATGATCGTTGAAATTATAGCCAGCACATAGGTTGGCCGCGCTCAGACTGATGCCCCAGTCCATCACCACACAAATGCGCACATGAACACACACCAAAGCCGGTAATTATAGTCATCGTAGTTGTCGTCCTCAGCATGCAGTCCTTTGTATTGAACAGTGGGACCGTGCACACAGTCACGCCCAGATACGCTGTTGAACTGCGATATGGTACAGGGTGGTCATGTGGACAGTGCCAGGGACCGCCGCCGCCCCAAGTCCAGCACGGGCCCGTAGTCCATGTCGGTGCTGGCCCGCGGCGTGAGCTGGATGGAGCCCGCGCTGCTGCAGCTGCGCTGCGGCTGCAGGTCGTCCACCCAGGACGCGGGCAGCGGGGCGGAGCGCTGCGTCAGCTGTAGCGCGAACGGGCTGCTGTAGCGGTTTCCCTCCAGGCTGACCCGCTGCAGGGGGAAGGCCCGCCTGGGCGGCGGCGACGACCTGGGGGACTCGGAGGGGGCTTGCTTCCCGCTTTCTATCCGCTCCAGAGTGGGGCGGCCTCGGCTGTGGCTCCCCAGGGGGCTGCCCGGGGCGGCTGGGCTGCCCTGCCGGTGCAGCAGCCAGGCGTACAGCGGCCCCTGCTGCCGAACCGTCGCGGCCGCATCAGCAGCGACCTGAGCCTCTGCAGCCAGCGCCTCTGCAGCCGCCGCCGCGCTGTCGATCCTCGGCAGCGGCGCCGAGGCGCGATGGAAGTCTGGGCTGTGGCCCTCGCCGTGCAGGGCCTGGTCCCCGCCCGCCGTCTGCTGGCAGCCGTAGGCCAGCGCCGCCAGCTGGCGCACCCGCTCGGGTGACTGCTGCGGCGCCGCCAGTGCGACGGCCGCCAGCGGGGGCCACGCGCTGCCGTGGGGAGCCTCACCCAGCAGCTGGCTGTTCAGTGCTGCGAGCTCCGCACCTGCATCCTGAGCGAACCAGGGGTGGCGGAGGATGTCCTTCACAGAGGCACGCTGCCCTGGCACCGGCCTCAGCAGTGCCGAGAGCACCTCGCTGCATCCTTCTGACACATGCTGGCGTAAGTCCGGGTGTGGCTGGTCGCTGCACTGAACATTGCTGACGCTGCCGGTGCTGCTGAGGCCGCTGCCGCTGCGGTCCAGCGGCTCAGCAGCCGTGCAGGGGTTCCCCATGAGCAGCAAATGGAGGCAGGCGCCCAGCGAATAAGCATCGGCGGCAGCACGGTCATGCGCAGCTCCCTGACACGCCTCAGGTGTGCAGCATGCTGGGTCTGCCGTTGCCTGGCTGGATGAGGTGGCGGGGCACGAGCAGCCATCCAGCTGGGCGCGGGCAAAGTCCGCCAGCTTCACAGTGTACCTGCCGCTGCTGAGGCTGAGCTTGCGTGCGATGGGCATGGCAGCGGGGCTGCCCGGGCGCGTGAAGCTGGCCGACGTGAAGCTGGCCGCCCTGCCCACCGGGCTCACCAGCTGGGCGTCTGCAGCGCCACCAGCTCCAACGGGGTCAGCAGCGCACGTGCTGCGGGTCAGCGAGTTGCTGGCGAGGTGCAGGTTTCAACAGGGAACCTCGCAAAGTGAGAGCTGATGCTGGGCAACCCGACGTGCTGCACGGTGAAGGCACCACGGGGCGGACCTGGGGGCTGCTGCCGCAGGGTGGGCCGCGCTGGGGCGCGGTCCAGCATCCACGCGCCCAGGTCGAAGCCCCCGAGGGTGACGCCGCGCGCGTGGCAGAAGGCCAGCGCCAGCGCCATCTGCTGGAAGAGGGCGCGCGCGGGGCCCTCAGCCATGCCGCCCGCGTTCTCCGCCTTCTGCTGGAAGTCAGCAAGCCCGCCGCCGTCGGCATACTCGGTGGCAATTGCCAGGTAACCCGGCGTCAGGAACACCTCCTGTTGCAAGACGAGCTTGCCGTCAGACTGGCGGTACAGGTGCAATGGGAAGGTCAGGGCAGGTCACTGTGCAGGGCGCCGTGCGGCCCTGTTTGTCTGCTGCATCAGCAAGCCAGGCTGCTCAGGGCGTGTCAGTCCCACCTGCAGCTGCACGACGTTGGGGTGGCCGTTGCACGAGCGGTGCGCCAGCAGCCGGCGCATCTTTGCGACAGCATCCAGCTCGGCGCCCTCCTTGAACTTGATGGCGCTGCGGTCGCCGTTGCGCAGGTTGAGTGCCAGCTGCACAAAGCTCTCGGCACCCCTGCAGAAGGCCAAGGTAAAATCAGTCTGCTGCGATACGGAGGCTGTGAAACTTTGCATACATGCGAAGGCTTGGCTTACGCGCTAGCACAACCATCATATGCAGCTTGCCGCACTCTTCACACGCCATGTTCGGCCCGCAGCCTACCCCGAACGAGGCCCACCTCTGCACGGTCTTGAGCTTGCGGTAGTGGGGGTGCCCCGCGAGGGGCTCCACCAGCTGCGGCTGCAGGGCGGCCTGCCGCTGCTGCTGCGCCTGCAGCTCCACGAGGGCCGCGCGCCGCGCGATGGCGGTCTCCGCCGCCGTGTGCGGCCCGAGCGACGACGTGGTCGTCCGCGACGGGCCCGGCGTGTCGAAGTCGACGTCCGCTGCGCTGCTGGCGGACGTCTGGCGGCTGACCGTGACAAGCCCCGTGCTTACGGCGCCGCTGCTGGCCGCGCCCCCATCGGAGCGCGCGCTCAGGCTGCATGGACACAGGGGCTGTCAGGTGTCTGCCAACTGCATGCAGCTTCATACAGTATGACTTCACGGTCACGACTTGCTCATTCATCAGGGCGCTGCCGTCAGTGGCACCCCAGTCAGCCTGGGTGGCACTGCACTGCCGACTCCCTCACACTACCATATCAGGTGACGGCACGAATGCATGACGAGACCACGGCGAGCGGTGTCACCGGGCTCGGGCGGTGAGCTGTAGGCCTCTGGATCGCTTGGATCGACTCTGACGTGCGACGGCTGCGGTCTTGCAGGGGTGGCATGTCAGCAAGAACGGCTGTACAAAGTTCACGTGCAGCCAGTCAACCGCGCAACCGCAGCGGCATGATGCACTGCCAGCGTGCCAAGGCAACCCGAAGCCTCTTACAAGGGGCTATGGCCGCAGACGCACGGGTTCAGACGCGGATTGCCCGCAGCTTCCAGAGCCAGTGCAGATCGTTCCGTCTCCGGCTTTGCTTGCCCACCTGCAGAAGGAGGCCCGCCTGCTGCCGGGCGCGTCGCCCCAGTCGTGGACGTCGGTCAGGCTGCCGCCGGACTTGGCAGCGGACCGGACCAGCTGCGCCTCGAAGGCGCTGTCATGGCTCTTCCGCAGCCTGGGCTTCCGCTGCCCGCTGCTGCCCAGCTGTGAGATCTCGTCGTCCAGCACAGCGGGCTGTGCGAAGCAGCACAACCCCATAGCCGCTGTGAGCTGTGTGTTGTATCTTGCAACGACGCTGAGAAGCAACTTGTGTACTGTGACAGCGTCCTGCGGATTTACTGGTCAGAGATCGGATCGTCAGCGGACTGATCACAGATTTCTCAGGGACCACAAATTGCGCCAGGAGGTTCAGATCATGTGCGCCCGGAGATGTGGCGTCCGAGCGTCCGCGTTACATCAGCGTAGTGTGTGTATGAGAGGCCGCAGCTGACAGTTTCTATTACATCTGAGCGGAGTTGGCCCGTCATCTTCAGAGTGAGCAAGCGCAGGGTCTTGGCGAGCACCTACCCCGTTGACTGTCATCTACTCCATATACTCCCCTTGTGTACCATGCTGTGCGTGCTGCTGTCTGGGATGCATTATAGCAAAGCAAGACGGCAGTGCATTTCTGGAGCCAGCGGCAGGCCTGCATTTTAAAGGCATACTCTGGATGATCGCATGGCAGGCCCTTTCAATGCTAGGCTGAGGCTTGTTGTATTGCTCATGGGCATGTAGGAAGCGCGCGCACCTGCAGCACAAGTGCTCGCAGTAAGGCTGCCTGCTGCGCTGCAACGCTGGCGACATGGGAGATGAGGACGACAGGTATCTAAACAGTCCTCGGTCCTCATTGTCGTGCGATCTGAGTGTTGAAGTGGGTGCATCTCGAGGCGTGGTACGCGAGCAGCAGCATTGTAACAAAAAAGCATCAGACAAACAAGGCTGGGACCTCGGCATGTATCACGTTTCTCATGCTCTTGGGAGCTGCGTGCCACATGAGTGTAACGCCTGTACAGACCATGCAGAGCGGAGACCTTGTCTGCGCATCAGCTTCCTTGGACGCCCTACGTGACACTGAGTTGCATCCTGCTATACACAGGAGACATCTGTTCCGCGTCATGGTAGCCACCGACAATCACCTGGTAAGTGTTGTGCCAATGCAACTGCTGTGCAGCGCGGCAAACACATCTCATGCCTGATCTCGCTTCGCTATCTGGTCAGCACCTGGGATGCGTGCAGGGCGTGTGGGAGAAGGATGAGATCCGCAAGGACGACTCATTCAAAACGTTCGAGGTGCTTTCTGAGATGTGAACTGCCTGTACCTGCACAACCGCTGGCTGCTTGCCAGCGCAGCCTCTGTCTGCCGCCCATGCCCAGCAGCCATGCCTGCTGCATGATAGGCTGCCAGAGCATGAGGTCATTGGTGCCATCATGCTGGCTGTCGACGTAACTGCGTGCATGAAGTCGGCGCTGGTGTCATGCCGTCATACTTAACAGGCCCCAGTGTGGTGGAGCATGGTGCGCTTCATGATGCACCGGAGGCTGGCACCGCAGGAGATCCTGCAGCTTGCGGTGGAGAATGAGGTGGATGCGGTGCTGCTGGGCGGCGACCTGTTCCACGACAACAAGCCGTCGCGGACCACCCTGGAGCGCACCATGCAGATCCTGAAGAAGTATGTGCTCAACGACCGGCCAGTCAGGTTCCAGATCCTGTCCGACCAGGCGACCAACTTCGTGTCGAAGTGAGGCAATCTCCTTTCAAGTCTGTGCCGCCTTGATGCTCTGCAGTGACGGTGGCAACTGCATACAGAGTGCATGCATGGACTGCAGCACCTAAGTGGTTGGGAACTCGGAGGTGACACCTGACGAGATGCACACGGCCGCGAACTGCAGGCAGGCCAACTTTGAGAACCCAAACCTGAATGTGGGCCTGCCGGTATTCACAATCCACGGCAACCATGACGACCCCACAGGCACTAACAGCCTGTCAGCCGTGGACCACTTGTCCACCGCTGGCCTGGTCAACTACTTTGGCAAACTGGTGGGTGCACACCAGCGACATGTTGCGTCCCACTTGGACCCGCCTCCTGTTTGACAGCAGGCGCTGGGAAAGGCAGCTTGCACAGTGATGACAGCACAATTCATCATCCCAGCACATAGTGAACCGTATCGAGGATATCTTGACAGCAAGCAGCTGCTCCTGCGGTGTGTGCAGCCATTTGAGGGCAGCGGCATGGGCAGGGTGCGGCTGCACCCGGTGCTGCTGGACAAGGGCGACACGAAGGTGGCGCTGTACGGCCTGGGCAACATCCGGGACGAGCGCCTGGCGCGCATGTTCAAGACGCCGGGCTGCATCGAGTGGTGTGCCTTCTCGCACCCCCGGTCACGAGGCTGTTAATGCTTGGATAAAAGGGCAGCGGCACTCTTCTTTGGGCTGCCCCACTGTTGGCAGCGTGCTGCGGACCCAGAAAGCCCTGTGGTCCAATGTATGAACACTGCCTTTGCAATTGGAATGGACAGGAAGTGGTCAGAGAGCGTCGTGTGCACAGCTCTCACTGCGATTCCGGTGACGATGCTGCTGGCATCCATGTGCACGTGTGACGACCAATCATTCGCCAGCAGGCGTTGAGGGTTTTGAAAGCCCTGCAGGGTGCGGCCAGCGGAGGCGCCGGGCTACCCCACAGACGAGTGGCTGAGCCTCTTCGTGCTCCACCAGAACCGGCACACGCACGGGGGGCCCGAGAGCAAGAACACCATCAAGGAGGAGTACCTGGCCCGCTTCCTGGACCTGGTCATCTGGGGCCACGAGCACGAGTGCATCCTGCAGCCGTGGGTGCGGCTCAAACGTGTCAGCCCTCACTTGTCAAGCCATGCGGACACTCTGCCTGCGCTTGTGGCTCTGCTGTGGCGCCCCGCAGCCGGCTGTTGGCCGCAGGCGCGCTGGCACTGCACGATATGCTCAGCAGGCCTGGCGACGGTGTGAGCCTCGCCAGGCATCTTCGCAGTGCTTCTGGAGCTGTCAATCAGCCAAAGGTATTGATGCTGCCGCTGCAGGACAGCGTGCCGGTGAACGGCGACTTCCAGGTGGTGCAGCCGGGCAGCAGCGTCGCGACCGCGCTGTCGGAGGGCGAGTCGCGCCCGAAGCACGTGCAGCTGCTGGACATTGTGCGGGACCAGTACCGCCTGGTCCAGCTGCCGCTGACCACCGTTCGCCCCTTCGTCTTCGAGCAGGCAAGGACCCTTCTCCTGGCCGGCGGTCGAGAGGGTTTGCTTCTACTGCCATTGCCGAGGTGCGGCGGACTATCGAGTAGAACCTCACCGGTCAGCGCGCAGTCCCTGGCCCTGACGCCTTTGCTGCTGGCCCAGGTGGTGCTGGCGGATGAGCTGGAGGTGGAGGCGGACGACCAGGAGGCGCTGGCGGAGTTTCTGGAGCGCCGGGTGGCGGATGCGACGCGGCGGGCGATGCGCGGGGCGCACCCCTCCGCGGCCGGCACTCTGCCGCTCGTGCGCCTGCGGGTGGACTACACTGGCTTCTCGACCATCAACGTGCAGCGCTTCGGGCAGAAATTTGTCGGCAAGGTCGCCAACCCGCACGACGTCCTGCTCTGGCACAAGGTGCGCCCGCTGCGCTCGATTGCTGTTGTACATGCATTTGGGGTTGCGTGCACTGTGATTGGCGTGCTGCGTCAGAAGACCCAAATCAGCCCGCCTGGGCACAGCTGCCCCATACCTGTGCGCTGACACATGTTACTGTGCTCCAGGCGCCAGCCCGCAAGGCCGGGGGTGCAGCCGCAGCGCAGCTGCCCAATGGCGCAATGCCCACGGCAGCACCGCATGAGCGGGGAATGGAGGAGCTCATCGCTGAGAACCTGCTGGCAAACCTGGAGATCATCACGGAGGCCGAGCTGGTGGGTCAGCGCTCCAGGGCTGTTGGACAAAAGGTTATGATTGGGCAAGCGGCCCGGCTAACAGCATTGCACAAGCAACGAGATCCTGACCTGCATGGGCTGTGATGCATACCTGATATACACAGAGGCATATGTTAGTGTCACCTGTTGCAGCCTTACCGTGTCAAGCGTCATCGAGTCCTCACGGTGTCCAATGTCGCCAAGCGCATTTCTGCAGGCGGACGCACTGCACGACTTCGTGGAGAAGGAGGAGAAGACGGCGCTGGCGGACTGCGTGAAGCACAGCCTGGCGCACACGGTGACGGCGTCCGGCAACGACGCAGAGGCGATGGCCGTCGCCGCCGCTGGCGGCGACCTCGCCGCCCTGCTGCGGAGGCAGACCGAACAGCGTCGCGCCCAGCAGGTGTCTGTGACACATCCTTATCCGTCGACGTTCATCTGTCAAGATCAATCATGTCTTGTGCGTCTTACCTTCGCGCCTGCTGACAGCATCGCCCTTTTGATTGCGCTTGCAGCCGTGCCACATGCCCGTTGGCAGGGCTCAGGCATAATCTCAGCGACAAGGGTTATCAGTACATGGCCTCGAGAGCGCCAAGTGCCAGATCTCCTCTGCATCTGCAGGCCACCGGCGGGTCAGCTCGGCGGCAGACGCAGGCAGAGCCGGCGGCGGCAGGCCCCTCCGGCGCACCAGCGGCAATGGAGGTCGACCCGCCGTCGCAGCGCGCAGGTGCCCCACAGCAGCCGCCCTCGTCGCTAATTTGACATCAACATGCTGCCGCCGACACGAGCCTGAGAGTGTGCTCCGTCACAATTTGAAGCAGAGCACAGGAAGGCGGGCTTGTGCAGGCGTGCCGGTCCTAACGAGTTTGCCTGTCGCGCAGCGAATGGCGCAGCGCCGGGGCGTGGACGGCAGTCGACGCTGGACGCGGCCCTGACGCAGAGGCGGCCGGCCAGCCAGGCGGCGCCTCCCGCGCGCGCCGCGGGCCGCGCCGCCGGGGCGCCCTCCCAGAACGGCACAGCGGGAGGTGGGCAGCCGGCCACAAGCTCAGCAGGCTGCTGCTGTTGTAAAAAGTGGTCTCACTCCTCAAGCCTAGCGAGTGGCGTCCAAATATGGAAACATGGTCTTAAACTTGGACGTGCAGCTAGCAGCCTTTGTCATTGGTGGCGCGCAACTGCACGCAGCTTGCCCAGCACATCGTGCTCACAGCACTGTGGCGATGTGAAACGAAGCGGTCCTGTTGCGCTGCAGGCGCGACGGGCGGCGGGCAGCGGCGGGGCACGCAGGGCAGCCAGGCCGGCGGGCGGCCCCGCAGCAGCAGGGCGGCCGCGGGGCGCGCCGCCAGCCGCATGCGGTGAGGAGCACAGAATTGTCAATACCATTTTACGTTATGATGAAGTCTTTCAAACCTATGTGTGCAGCCTCACCCTGCCGCCGCCCCGTGGCAGAAGTCCATGCGCTCATGCCGCCGGCTCTGGCAGCCAACTGATGCTCCCCTGGTCATAGATGCACCGCCGGATGCCGGGCGGCCGGCACCGCCCACACCGCTTGCTGGTGCATGACCCTGCAGGGTGGTGGACAGCGACGACGACTCGCAGCCGGGCGGCGACGAGATCAGCGACGCGGAGGATGAGGTGCTGGACCTGATCGAGAGCTCGGAGGACGAGGCCGCCACGCCGCAGCCGACCGCCGGCCGCCGCGGCGGCGCCGCCGCCAAGCGCGGCACGCAAGGTGCGCACCCACCTGCTTTGCCGGCAGGTGTCCTGCCAGTGAGCGCCTCAGAGATGCGCCTCCTTGTCGAAGGGCCGTATCAACCCGCAGCTAGCGAAGCGTCGCCAAGCGCCGGGCTCTCAGACGGCATTAGTATTCATGCCGTCCACTGTGGCACCTGTGCTTGTCCACGGCGAGATGTGGCGCTTGGCAGCACTCCGGCCGCGGCCAGCTGCACGTGAGCGGGCGATGCCTCCTGCTGAGCCGCCCGTCACAGACAGCACAAGCTGTGGACCCATCACAGAGCTTTCATAGGGTTGTCTGGGTCAGCTTCCATATACGGAGTCCTAACTAGGATGTTCTCGTGTGCAGCTGCGGGGAGGAAGCGGGCGGCGGCCACCCAGTCCACGGGCGCGGGCTCAGCGGCGGTGCCGGTCGGCGGCAGCGCCGGCGGCGGGGCCTTCATCGAGGACAGCGATGATGAGGAGGCCGCAGCCGCCACCCGCCGCAAGCCCGGGGTGCGGGGCCCTGAATGTGCAGGAGCATGGCTGGCAGCAAAGCATCTTGAGGCGCTGGCGCTGTGCTGCACCTCTGATTCTGTGTTTGTGAGGTGCAGCTGGTTTGGCGCACGGCACCATTTCAAGCAGCGACGAGGGTCGTCTTATGAATATCATTCTGCTTCTGCAGGGCCGGGCGTTGCCGGGGTCATTCGCTCGCAGTCAGGGCCGTGCCAGCCAGCAGCCTTCCCAGAAAACGCTGGGTGGCCGCCAGCGGCACTGAGCTTGAGCAGGCGCTGAAGCAGCCTTTAGCGCTGCCATGCCTGGTGAACGTCCAACAAAGGGGCCCTGTAGCTTGTGTTTCAGCTTGATGTGTGTGGCAGGACACCCCTGTGCATGTCGTCACATTCAGTGTCCGGTCTGCATCGCATGTGTTTTCGGAGACTTGACAGCTTGATTCAGCAACCATGCATGTCATCATGCAAGCCTCAGTCTAGGTGGTAGCAAAGCCGCAAAACCGCAGCAACAGCAGTCATGCTAATTAGTGACGGGTGCAGGCTGGAGGATTTAAAATCCTGCCATTGCTGTCGGAATCTGGGGTTCTAGGTATGAATCCTAGCTTCTGCACCAGGGTCAAGTGTGTGTGGGTACTTCAGGGCGGAATGACCTTGTCTTTCCGCAGCTTGTCAAATTGCCGGGCAAACATCGCGTAGGTGTCGAGATTTTGGCCATGGAAGCCTGCCCTTCGGATCATCGACACGTTGCTGAACCAATCCGTCTCCTGCCCAAACACCCAATCGCCAAAGCCCCATGTGGCCAACTCCTGCAGGAGGCGTGCCACAACCCCTCTGCTGCTCCGTGGATAAGGCTCGTGGACGGACGCCCACAGCACACATACAAGGCATAGGCAAGACAGCGTCACGAAGCGTAGCAGCAAGCACACTCACATTATAGCCGTGTTGCTGCAGGCCGTGCTTCTTGACCAGCTGGTTCCAGGCCTCCTCCTTGTCTGCAGCAGGCATTTTGCAACTGGCAAAGGATTGTCGTTCAGAATGGAAACACTATGGGCTGCTATGAGGGAGGCAGTGGCAAAGATGCTTGGTGGCAGGTTCTCTGCTTCTAAATGTCCACCAACTGCGCACCCGGCGTGCTCATCATCTTGGTCATGCCAAAGGCCTGCGGCTCAGCCAACGGCAGCCCGAAGTACGCACCCAGCTTGGGCCACATCTCTGACCTGCACTCACCGATTGGACATACTGTGTGCTTGGCGCCTTGCAGTCTTATGCAGAAATTCGCCGCCCCATGCCGACAGCTGCACTCGATGGTCATGATGTGTGCAAGGTGTGTTGCTTTGTGTACTGAGCGGGTCGTCCTTGCGCTGCTCACCAGCGGAAGATCTCGCCATTGCTGAAGTTGTAGCTGGTGTTGGCTTGGTCAGGGTTGTTGGCCAGCCAGACCATGCCTTCTGACAGCAGGTCAGCATCCACTACTTCCAGGAGCACATCGTAGGACTTCTTAGAGCCAGGGAACCTACAGGAGATCGATCTGTGTCATGATCAATGTGCTGGGAGACAGCACAAAGCAGCCATATGCCATATGACTAGGTACATCCCATGCGCTGATGTCCATAGGCTAGTAGCAGACTGCAAGCCCACCGGAATGGCAGGCCCTGCTCTTTGCAGATGGCGGCGTACAGCGCGATCGTCATCGTAATGTTCATGTATGAGCCTGCAGTAAGGTGACGTCCTTTTTCCATAAAGAGATACAGTTTCGAGGGAGGTGCATGTCATAAGTGGTGTCACCACAACAACACTGACCTGTGCTGAAGCCACAAACTGGGTTTGGCCTCAATGACCCCCATGTCCAGTCTGCACCCTTGCTGACCCTGCAGACAGCTTTGCCCGTCAAGTGCACCGCCCAACACATCTGCCTGACGCACTGGGTGACGCCTGCCAGTGTGTGCTCAAGTTTCCCACCGGTCAATGCAGTAGTCCTCCATCGACTGGTAGAAGTGCGGCTTCCTGCAGGAGCAGCAGAAAGGCAGCATGGGCATCAGAGAAGCGGGATCAGCTTCGTGCTCAGATGTGACGATATCAGCCGCACGTCAGCAGGCACGAACACTGACACATCCAAGCCGGGCACACAATGCAGGGCAGTGCGCTGCGGTTGCTTACATGCAGCGAGGATCGTCCTCCAGGCTGGGCGTTTTGATCGGGCCCAGGTGCGGACCGTACCTAGAGGCGACACGGTGGACAAACAGTGAGCGCACTGCACAGTAGAACCCGTGATGATTTGCTTGCTGAAGATTAAAACACTGGTGCAGCTGTGATGCTCCTGTACTGCAGCAACAAGGGACAGGTGCGCATGTGTTGTTGTAGGCTATGTACTGTACCATTTGGTGCCTGCAAGTGTCGCCAAACATTTGGCCATGATCAGCGGCTGCCATCAGCGCATATGGATGGATCAGAGCAACTTGACGATGCACCAATTGACGATACACCACAATGAGTTGAAGATGTTCCCTCTCTCATGCAAGCCTCGCGCCGCATGGCTGCATGCCTCACCAGAAACGAACTGCACATGCTGCAGCTTGGCGCCTCCAGCCTCCAGTCCCTCGACAGTGTTCAGGAACATTTGCTCAAAGTTGACTTCCACGTCTTTGGTCTGCAAAGAGGCAGGGTTTAGTTTTGCACAGGATCAGCACGATGCCAAATTAGTGCATACCACACACACACGGCAGGAGATCTGTTCTATGGCACAGACGTATAGGAAGCATACATCTGACTCGGTCATCTGGAAGGCACAGAACCTGCATGCAGATGTGCACGTATGTTGAGGAGACACCCCTTCATGCTAGAGTATTCGATGGTCCTGGCGAGTGTGTTACATTGCCTTGCAAATGCATACCAGACATGCGTGACGTTCTGCAGCTCGCTCTTGGCTTTCTCGATGACCTTGTCCTTGTTTTGAAGGTCCAGCTGCAGTCCTTTGATCTGCACACACAGTCACAAGGCGTCTTGTCAGACGTGCAGCCAGGCTGCCTCTACTGCAGCTATGATATACACCTGCTGCAACTGTTGTTCAGCTCAAAATGCTGCGCACCGTATCAGTGCCGAAAGGTATAGGGCGTCTGGCCACAGCGTAGATGACATCGCAGTCCCCGCACTTCTCCAGGTGCTGTGCCAAGTTTCTGCCGGTGACGCCTCCCCCACCTGCATGCAAAACGAGCACAAGCTGAACCTGCTGCAAACGTGCCGTGATGTATCAAAGGCCCTTCAAAGGATCCGCCATGGGATCCTAACGCGGTACGTGGGTACGTGGTCGCAAGGACCTTGCATGTGGGATCAGGCTGGACCAGCAAAAAGCTTTGCTGGGCGATCGGAGGTGCACCTGCAATAAACACCACCTTCCCCATGCCTGCAGCCGTGCAAGTGATCAACCGATCATAACCTCTTGATGAGATGCAATCAATCGTCTTGGAACGGCACAGTGTTGCATCCTGGACTGCTTACGCTGCATTGCTCCGACACTGGGTACAGCGGGGGAGTGTGCAAGCAGCGCTCTGCCCCTTGGGGGCTGGCTCAGCTAACCATGAAAGGTGTTTTGCACGCATGTTGATCGGGCGTACTTGCATTGAAGACAGCATCTGTAAGAGCCAAGGGTACGTCGGGGAGTGAAATCGCTGCCCTGAGAGACGAGCCAGCATCGCCTCGACGAAGCACTGCGGCTGTCAACTTGGCCCATCTTGACTCACCCGCACCCTTCGGCACACCGGCGTTTGCTGCATCTAGCAGGGGATGACAGCAGAGCAGGCTGCGGGCAGCGCGCCCCAGCCTGCACAGCAGCCACCTGCCCCGGATGGCGCAGCTGCCAACGGCGCAGCCAAGGAGCTGACCCCCGAGCAGAAGGCCAAGAAGGTCAGCCCAGCGCGCGATGCGCTGATCCTATATCTGTATCGAAGAGCATCCGCGGTGGACCTTGGAAGCTTGCATAGTATGGGGTCATGTCCAGGTATGGCTGCGTCGGCCGGTGCATGCATAGTGCTTGGAATCAGGCTTCCCTGTGCACGTCCAGGATGCAAAGGAGGCGGCGAAGAAGGCGAAGTTAGCCAAGGTTGCTGCAAAGGCAGAAAAGGCAAAGGCGCTTGCCGCCAACGGCTCGACCAAGGCCGCGGACAAGAAAGCCAAGGCCAAAGCAGAGAGCGATGCCAAGAAGGTGGGGCAAGTGAAACAGCTGCCTGTCCATTGCATTGATGGTTCTTCATAGGTAGACCCTGGTATCACAGCATTGCCGGCCAGCATAGTCATAACTCTGCAGAATAGTGGCCGCCACTCGCCAGCCATGCGGGATCTTGATATTCACAGGCAGAGGAGGCCGAGGAGCTGGCGGCAGCGCTGCGTGCGGCGCAGTCCACGCCCAAAGGCAGCAAGAAGGACACCGCCCACCCCATGCTGAAGGGCTACGACCCGCCCGTTGTGGAGGCCGCCTGGTGCGGTGCTGGCTGCACAGTGATGCTGCCATGCTGATGCCCACTGCGATGGCTCCAGACCTACCGGGGCACAGACGCTGTGCGCCAGATGGCTGTGCAGTAAGTTCACCAGGGTCGACGCATGTGCAGGTATGACTGGTGGGAGGCGCAGGGCTTCTTCAAGCCGCGGGCAGATGCGAAGGGCGAGCCATTCGTGATGGTCATCCCGCCGCCCAACGTGACCGGCTCGCTGCACTTGGGCCATGCGCTGACCAATGCCATCCAGGTGATACAATCATGTCAGGGGATTTCGTGGAGTCTCCACAGTTGCAATACTACTGCAGGCAGGTCATTGACAGTGCAGGGTGCTGAGGAAAGCGTGCTCGCATCATTGCAGCAGCATGGCTGTGCTGCAGGACACGATCATCAGGTGGAGGCGGATGCAGGGGCGTGATGCCCTTTGGGTTCCTGGTACCGATCATGCCGGCATCGCGACGCAGACGGTGGTCGAGAAGCAGCTCAAGCGCGACCGGGGCCTGTCACGCCATGACCTTGGTGTGCAATCCTCAAGCGGCACGAAGCGTGTGTCTTTCTAGAAGCCCAATCTGAAGCACTCCTTGGCAAACCATAATGACACGCTCATATGTGCAGCAGCTGGGAGATCTGTGTTTGGCTGTACAGTCGGCACACATTGCAGGTCGATGTGTGCAGGGCGAGAGAAGTTCATGCAGGAGGTGTTCAAGTGGGTGGACCAGTATGGCAACACCATCTTCTCGCAGCTGCGCCGGATCGGCTCCTCGCTCGACTGGTCTCGGCAGGTGCTGTTGCTGTTGTACCAGCCAAAAGCCCGCTTGATGCTATATTGCATTTGCTGAAGGCTGCCGACATCATCCAAAGCCACGTTCAAGCTCAGAAAAGACCGTGGCTGACACAACATGTGCACGTCTTGTCAGCAGAGTCTGAGCGTGATTCGACCCGCAGGTGTTCACGATGGACGAGAAGCTCAGCGCAGCAGTACTGGAGGCATTCCTGCGGCTGCACGAGCAGGGGCTCATCTACCGTGACAACCGCCTGGTCAACTGGGACTGCTCGCTGCGTACTGCCGTGTCCGACATCGAGGTGCACGTCATCAGTGCTCCCTGCCAGCCAGGCTGGTGAACATCACAGCTAGCACTCATCTGCCAGCGCAAGCTTGCTAGATATGCATGTGTATGACACCTTGATGTGAAGGATCCTCATTGGCACTCGTGCCACATGCAGGTGGAGGACACACAGCTGGACGGCATCACGATGCTGCGGGTGCCGGGGTATGCGGAGCCTGTGGAGTTTGGCGCCATGAAGGAGTTTGCGTACCCCCTGGAGGGCGGCGGCGGCGAGCTGGTGGTGGCCACCACGCGTATCGAGACGATGCTCGGCGACACCGCAGTGGCCATCCACCCCGAGGACTCGAGGTGCGCTGGCAGCTCGCAGTGACAGCTGTTGATTCAGCGTCACTGGGCAGCATGGCTCGTGCTGGCATGGTAGCTCGTTCAATGGCTGCTGCCAGCATGCTCCCAGACCAAGCTGAGTTGTGATGTTCATCAGGTACAAGCATCTGCACGACAAGTTCGTCATCCACCCTGTTGACGGGCGGCGGCTGCCGATCGTGTGTGATGCGGAGAGCGTGGACATGACGCTTGGCACAGGCGCAGTAAAGGTGCTGCTCACCAGATCATCTCATTGTCAGGCTGATTGCACTTCAGTGCCATGAAACGCTCCCAGGTACAGCGCCTTCGTACATCGCATACAGCCAGTGTGCGACATGAGGCACATGACTTACCGCTGCAGATCACGCCAGCGCACGATGCAAAGGATTTCGCCACCGGCAAGCGAAACAACCTGGAGTTCATCAACATCCTCAGCGATGACGGCACGCTCAACGAGAAGTGCGGGCCGTACGCAGGCAGACCTCGCTATGAGGTCAGCAGCGACGCTGCTAGTACAAGTGCCATGTTGGTGTGCTCTCACCCAAGGGATGCGGATTGTCGCCGTTTGGCCGTTTCAACCTGCGCCCAGCTGTCCAGGTGCGGAAGACGATCGTGGAGTTCCTGGAGAGCAAGGGCCTGTTCCGGGGCACGCGCCCCAACCCCATGGTCCTGGGCCTCTGCAGCCGCTCCGGCGACGTCATCGAGCCGCTGATGCGCCCGCAGTGGTGAGCAATCATCCTGGCTACAGTCATGCTGCTCAAACAGGCCTTCCCTTCCCTCAGTGTCAAACTGGAGGTGCCGCTGGCCTGACTGGCGTCACCTTGCATGCTTGATCGTGTGCAGGTGGGTCAACTGTGCGGACATGGCAGCGAAGGCGAAGGCAGCGTGCACGCCCGACACAAAGGCAGCCAGGGCGGGCAAGAGCTTCGGCATCCGCCCGCCCGCAGCGCGGAAGGACTGGGACAGGTGGGCGCCTGTGGGCTGGCCATGTCTCCTTCTTTCCCCATGACAACTTTAAGGGTGATGAACCGACGTGCAGCTCTGCGGCGACCAGCGAGAGGCGTGAGCCGTGCTTCCGCGGCCAGCCTACAACAGCTGCCGCAGCCGACGCCACACACCTGCAGCGTGTGCGGTGCAGGTGGATGGACAACATCCGGGACTGGTGCATCTCGCGGCAGCTGTGGTGGGGGCACCGCATCCCCGCCTTCTATGTAGTGCTGGAGGGCGAGGGGGCCTCCGCGCCGCCCGGCACCGCCAATGAGCGCATGGACAGGTGGGGCCAGTTGGCAGGGTGCTGCCTGCGCAGCATCCAGCATCCAGGAGTGCGGCCCCGGGGCCGTGCGCCGAGTCTGACTGCTTGCCACATCGGCACACTTGGACATGCCGGGGAAGCTTCCGGCAGAAGCAGGCCTGCTCGGGGCTGGCTGTCCGGACAAGTCAGTGCCTGCTGGCATAGGTGGGTTGTGGCAAAGGACGAGGCAGCGGCGCGCACACAGGCGGAGGCGCGCTTCCCAGGACAGCAGCTCGCACTCAGACAGGTGCGCCAAGCTCACGCTGCAGGTTGAGAGGGTCGCCGCAGCCAGTCCATCGGCTGAGTCGTCATCAGCCTCATGTCGATGTGTTGGCTCGTACCTTGCAAACCACGCATCATGCTTGTGGTGGGATGCACCAAACACCAGACTGTCAGAAGTTTTAGCAGGTACTGCATTGCCCAACTCCTGGCATGAGCTGTGGCCACCATCGACATTCGCTTCTGCAGGACGAGGATGTGCTGGACACCTGGTTCTCCAGCGGCCTGTTCCCCTTCTCCGTGTTTGGCTGGCCGTCTGACTCGGGCGACCTGCAGCGCTTCTTCCCGGGCGCACTGCTGGAGACGGGCCGCGACATCCTGTTCTTCTGGGTCGCCCGCATGGTCATGATGTCCATGAGCCTCACAGGTGGGCGCTGCTCGACCGGTCTTGCATGCTGCACAACATCAGGGTGCCACCTGAGGTTGCCTGTGGGTTCGCATGGAGCACATCGACAAGGAGGAGGCTCGCTCTGACCCTGACACCTGACGTATATGGGTGCCACGCGCAGGCAAGGTGCCCTTCGAGCAGGTGTACCTGCATGCGATGGTGCGCGACGCGCATGGTAACAAGATGTCCAAGTCGCTAGGCAATGCGCTCGACCCGGTGGACGTCATCGAGGGCATCACCCTGCCTGAGCTGCATGCCAAGCTGGAGGTGCGGATCCTTGAAGCTCTACATTTAGTGTCCATGACGTCGACTACACGAAAGTTCTCCATGGCAAGTAGAGCTGTCTTCAGGCGGAAAGCCCTGCATTCAGAAAGTCGATGTGTCAGCAGTCAGTTTCTTGAAATCTTCAAGAGCTGCCAACTGGCCAACCATGAATGTCTTGGCCGGTCGTCAGTCTCAGGTAGACCCAGGAAACTGGCAGAAGAAGTGGGGCAAATCACCTCTGGACCACTCTCAGAGGAGGTGAATACATGGTCAAAATGCTGATTGTAGACGTGTTTATCGTCTGCAGACGGGCAACCTGGATCCGCGGGAGCTGGACCGCGCGCGGCGGGCGCAGCAGGCCGACTTCCCCGACGGCATCGAGCAGTGCGGCACCGACGCCCTGCGCTTCGCGCTGGTCTCCTACACCACGCAGGTGGGCGCGCCTCGGCTTCCTTGCACATCATGATGCCTGACTCTTGCACCAGTCCATACCCTGAACTGCTCTCTTCTTGGCTCCTGGTGACCCTTGTGTGTGGTATGTTTGGCGTCAGGGTGCATCGACTTCAGTTGCATCACAGGCCATGTTCACAGACTGCCGGTGTGTCACTTCTCCACCCGCACCGTGCGCGCAGGGCGGCGACATCAACCTGGACATCAGGAAGGTGGTCGCCTACCGGCACTGGTGCAACAAGCTGTGGAACGCAATCAAGTTTGCGCTGCGCAACCTGGGCGACAGCTTCACGCCCTCCCCGTCGCACGCCGCCGCCGGTGTGCTGCTTACCATTGTACCTGGGATATAGACGGACAGAGACGTATTGCTACAGTCGTCACGTGCCTGGTCCTGCGCTGAGTACCACTTGGTTGTCTGGCAGTGATAGGGCTTTGTAACGCTAACAACAACCTCGACCCAAACATGTCCACTAACCTATGTATTCCTGTGGTTACAGGCCGACCGCTGGCAGACCGGTGGATCCTGAGCCGGCTGGCCAGCACGGTCGCCACCGTGGAGTCGCGCATGGAGGACTACGACTTTGGCGGCGCCACGCAGGTGCTGCTCCTGAGAGTCCCCTCAACAGCGACACACATGTCTACTGTACACCGTCACATGCTTCTGCCTCGAGCCCCGCATGCCTGTGGAGGTTTATATTACCGTACTACCGCCAGGATCTCGCCGCATGAGCTGCTCCGCCTTCTGAACTGCTCTGAGTCAGCAGGCCGAGCCGTGTGCAGGCGATCTACTCCTGGTGGCTGTACGAGATGTGCGACGTGTTCATCGAGCTGTGCAAGCCGGTGCTGGGCGGCGGGGGTGGAGACCCGGGGCTGGTGCAGACGACGCGCGACACGCTGTGGGTGTGCCTCGACACGGGCCTCAGGCGCGCTCGGCTGCTGTGCCGTCAGTCAGGCCCCGCTTGGATGGCCACGACCTGTTCTCTGATGTGCTCGGCAGGATCGTGCACGGCACGAGAGGGTCTGGCAGCTATGCCGGCGTGCTCCTTGCCTGCACGCATGCCCTGCTAGTCATGTGTCTCGGAGTGCATGGTGCCCCGCAGAATGTGCTGAGTAAGGGACTACGCCTATGCATGTGCCAATGGTCATGAATGTCATTGCCTTGATGTGGCTGCAGGCTGCTCCACCCGTTCATGCCCTTCGTGACGGAGGAGCTGTGGCAGCGGCTGCCGCGGGGGCCGGACGCCGGCGCCGGCCCCCGCAGCATCATGGTCGCCGACTACCCGACGCCTGGTGACGCCCTCGCAGCCGACTGGCGGGACCAGCAGGTGCTCCCGCCCTCCGCATGCAGCAGTTGCTGTGAACTGAAGAATCATTGCACTCCTCGCTTGGTGTATTGGGATGCTGTGCTGTGAGGCAGCATTGCAGCAGTGACTACGCAGGGGTGAGCTGCAGCAGCATTGGACCTGTGTCAAGACCAGAACATGATCTCTTCCTGCCCAGGTCGAGGGGCAGATGGAGGCGGCGCAGCGGGTGGTGACGGCGCTGCGGGGCCTGCGCCAGCAGTACGGCCTGCAGAAGCAGCGGCCGGCGGTCGCGCTCGCGGTGTCGCAGCCCCAGGCAGCGAGTGCGCTGCAGGCCGCGGCGCCCTGCATCGAGACGCTCAGCATGTCGTCAGCCGTCACCGTCATCAGGGTGCGCGAGGCTCCACACTGCAACTCGCAGCGGTTTGCCGACAGCGTTGTCCTGACTTCCTGCACGAAGACAGCAGCATGAGAGTCACATCTTGCGGACGGTCATGGCCGGTTTGAGCACATCCACATATCTCGTCAAGGAGGCTACCCACGACGGCGCTGCTGGCACTTTTGAACAGGATGGCAGCAAGCCGGGCGGCGACCAGGGCGTGGCGGTGGTCGACGCGGCCACCACGGCGTACCTGGACCTGGCCGGCGTCCTGGACCCCGCCAGGGAGGCCGCCAAGCTGCAGAAGCAGGAGAAGGAGGTGCGCCTCTTGCAGCCAGCCAGCCACAGCGGCCAAATCTGCACCTGCGGACTTTGCTGACGTGCAGCTGTGACCATGCAGCTGTGCAGCTTCATGAAGTGAAGGCTGCACACCATTCCAGCTGCCTCTTTGCTCGGCCAGCGTGCTCGCCTCAAACACGCACAAACGTGTCGCATGGCATGTGACATGCGCGCGTGTTGCAGGTGGACGCACGGTTGGCGGCTGTCGTCAAGCGCATGGGCCTGCCGGGCTATGCCAACACGCCGGCAAATGTGCGGGAGGATGACGATGCCAAGCACAGGGCGCTGTCGGCAGAGCTGGAGGCGGTGCGGCAGAACCTGGCAGCCATGACGGCCCGGCTGTCAGGATGAGTTTCGAATGTGCAGCATAGGTTTCCGTAGCATTCAGCAGCTGTGACACTGGCTTGCAGACCCGTAGAACTGTAGCTCTGACAGCCCTTCCTCTGGAGTGCAAGTGTCTGTCAGGCAGAAGCCTTGTGGAATCCCATCGGGTCTCTTGATTTCATATGAGCCCGAGGCCGGGTGACCAAATACAATACATAGTCGACACACTGCTAGCATGTGCTGAGCCTGACACCTGGTAGCTAGCGTGCGCCTAGGCTGCATGCACTGCAAAATCGCTGCCAACATCTTTACGCCGCCAGCCCCGCGAGCTGCAGGCCCTGCGGCCCCGCGCCCGCCGCAAAGTCCGCCAGCCGCCGCTTGGCAGTGGCCACGCCCGAAGGTGGCCCTGGGCATCCAGCATGTATTGGCATCAATGGAAAATTGCTTGGAGGACAGTGAAACCCAGCCTACGCGGAGTTGCACCCCTCCAGAACCTAAACAAGCAGAAGTTCCCGTGACAGGCTTCCCCAGCTTGCCACTGTCCATGTATTGCCGATGCACGGCTGTGAGGACTGGCGCCTCACCCAGCTCGTACAGCCGGGCCAGCGTGGCCGCGCAGCCCTGCGTCAGCAGCGCCGCCGGCCGCTCCCGCACAGCCGTCTGCAGGTCGTGCACGGCGCTGTGCGCCTGCGCAGGCAGTTCCCAGCTCCTGAGCGGGATCGTGGTGCATACAGAGCAGAGGGGCTGCTGGCAGCAGTCTCATGATGGCGCACACAACGGAGCCTCGCCCTTACCAAGCACCCTAAGTAGGCTGGAGACACTGATTAGCGGCCAGGATCTGTTGCTGCCCACCTGCGTGCTGAACAGCTGGCAGATGGCGGCGTTGTTGACGGCCGCGGCGTCAGCGGGGTCCGCTGCGGCGGCGGCCTCGAAGTCCTCCAGGGCGCCGCCGTAGTCCTGCTGCACAAACCGCAGCAGGCCCGCGTTGCTGCGCAGCATCGCCTGGGTCGCCTGCAGACCAATCCCCAGATCCCTGTCCAGTCTGAGTCCAACTTGTGCCGACAGATTAGGCAGCCGCATGCGAGGCGGCGCGCTGGGTGTTGGCACTGTCACCGGCACGGAAAGTGCAGCCATGTGTACCTGAGGCCGGCCGGCTGCGCGCTCGAACATCATCTCGGCACCCGCCACATCGCCCATGCTCAGCATCAGGTACCCCGTCTGCAGCCGCAGGGGCACCGTCCTGACCTCATCCAAAGCATGCATGTGCATGTTGCTGTGTGGTATGTGCGGCAAGATCGCGTGTCTCATTGCACCCAGGACGCAGACGACCACAACAGCACACAGCCAGCTATGTGCCTGGTGTCAGATGCCTGACAGCACCTGCGACAGCAGCCCCGGGTCGTCGGGCCTGTGGCGCAGCAGCCACTGCATCCAGCGCAGCGCCGTCACCCAGTTCTGCGCCCTGCAGCACGCAAGGACATCTGAAGCTTGGCAATCCATCACAGACTCGCGCCTACCGCCCAAGCCCTGCCGACCAACGCGCGCACACCTGGTGAGACCTGACGCCACATACAGGCAGGGACTCCGAAGCAAAATTTGAGTCGGCCCTGCCTGGCATGGTGAGCGGCGAGGGCTCCGGCGCATGCGGCCGCCCGCCGGCCCCACGCCGCAGCGTCGCCCTCCGGCGGCGACACCTCGTAGTCGTCGCCAGCCGGCGCCCCGACGCCGCCGCCCGTCAGCTCTGCGCAGGTAGAACCATAGGAATATGGCCAGGGGGTTCCATCTGTGTCCTCGATAAAGTCTTGTCGATCTTTGCTGCTGGCATCTCAAGAAGTTGCTGCTGATGCAGCGGGCAGGCCAGCACACAGCAGCCTGTCAAGCAGCAACAAATGAACAGCTGAGGAGCACTGCACACCAAGTGCCTGCTGCTGCCATGGCACCGCCTTGCTGCCGCTGCTCAAAGTGACGGCAGCAACAGGACCGCGGAGGCAGCCACCAACAGCTGGGCGACACAAGCGGGCACCTGACAGGTCGATGTCGTCGGGGGGCGCCGCCCCCGGCTGCAGCAGCACGCAGTCGTCCAGCAGGCGGCAGTGGGCGGCGATTGCCGCAGGCGGGTCGCCCTGCCATGCCGGCAGCTCAGCAGCCAGCCAGCGCAGCGCAAACGGCGTGTCCGCGCTGCAGCACAGCCCACACAAGCCGTCGCCATGCAGGCGTGCATGCATTGCTGGTGATGCGCCCATGAGTTTGCTGTACCCATGGCATGCAAATGTGCCACGTCACCCAGCGACCAATCAGCTTTATGCAAGGCAGCGCGCAGATCACAACAGACACTCCGTTATCATGCACAGGCCTCACCTGCCCACGTCAACGCCCCGCAGCTGCTCCGCCACCAGCGGCCACTCCTGCAGGCGCGACAGCGCCGTCGCATGGTACGCCACGGCCGTCAGCGGCGGCACATCGGCACCGCCCATCGCATCTGACGCCGCGGCTGTTGCGCCATCCCGCGTGGCGTCCGCCAGCTCCCTCCACTGCCCCTGCGCGTGCAGCTGCCGCAGGCTGTCGAGGCTGCCGTCTGGAGCGGCGGGCTGCGCCGCTTCATTCACATTTGCGGTCTCCGCCTGCGCCGCCGCGGCAGACAGCTGAGCGTAAAACTCATCGGTGTCGTCGTTGTCCTCTGCAAGCGGGTGCCGCCCCGCCATCAGGAGCGCTGTTGGCGGGACACTATCTGAGGGAGTGCGGCGCCCGAATTCAAATGCAGTGGTCTGCAAGCTCAGCAAACTTTCATCAGGGGTTTAGTGACTGCCTGCTGCGTCAATGGATGCTAGCGAAGTTGTCACCATGTAGTGCGGCTGCCAGCTGTGGAGGCGCGCTGTCGGATCAGTAGCGCATCAGTAAATGCCAACGACCTTCGTACGGTATTGCACGCACGGATGACACGACACGGTTTCCCGCCTGCAGCGAGAGTCCCCGAGACATCCGGTCTGACCGACTGACCCGGGCCGAAGTGCTGAACCAGACCTGCGGCCCGCATCAAAGCGCAGCATTCCCAGCCGCCCACAACACCTTGTGCGCCCGTGCCCTGCAGCAAAGCTACAAAGCTCGCCTGCTGCTTCCCCTTGCCACCGCCTGCTGCGTGGGCACCAAGCAGCGCACGTAGCCGCCCGCCGTTGCAGGTGTGTTTTGAAACTCGGCGGCCGCACTTGCGCCCCAGGCCCGCTGTTCGTCAGCCAATATCACAGTGCTGCTTCAATATACACATCATAAGGGATTGGGGGTGGGGGTTATCCATTGCTGACGGCAGATTTACGCTGGCAGGCTTTCACTGTGGGCTGGTCTGACCCGTGCTTAGTGACGACTTCTGGCCTGCCGGGCGCCGAGCACCCCGCCGCTGTGGGGCGCAGCCCTGATCGATGCGTGCGACTTGCTTGAGAGCAGTGTGGGGGCCGTCGTGCTGTTTGCCGGTTAGTTCTGCAACTGCACCTGAGCCGTTTGGCTAGAACCGTGCTCAATGGGCCCCCGATTGCGTCGACCCCGACACAAAAGTCGGCGTGTCGCAGCGCTCATGTTACAGGCCAGTGTTTGTAATGCGAGACCGTGTTTGAGATGTGGTGGTTTGGTCACGCCAGCTGTGAGGCTACTCTCGCAGCTGCATGTGCCCGAAGCAGTTTTCTCGCCTGCGCAAGACGCGCCGAGCACCTTGAGCACTCCTGGGCCCTTCGGCGTCCCCTTTCCTCGCGCCTACAGAGCATTGCTCGCAGCTCTGCGATGTAATCAGCTCGGTCGTATGTTCGCCGGCAGGCCACGCCGCCACCTCACCGCAGATAGCGCCAGGACACAACATCCGGCATCGACGCCGACAGCGCATGCGTTGCTCGCGCTTGGCTCCACAGGTGCAGCTGTGTTATTGCCACGCTCTGTGGCCGCCGATCAGCTGGGGTGGCTGTCATGGCCCTGGGTCCTTCGTACCGAACCCGCAGGGGGCGACGCGCTTGTCAGACCTAGCCCTAGGTCCACCCCGACCACTTCCCCGGCGGAGTGCCTGTGGTCATTTTCTCACACCTTGGGGCTCGGCTTGTGCTGCATGGCGCGTGCAGGCCCCCGATCGCAGCGTTGATGGCATGCAATCGGTTTTCCAGTGGCCAACCTGCGCAGCGCTGGGTGTTGCAAGTCGTGTGTCACTGCGACCATACTGCAATAGCTGACTCAGTGGCTGCATCACCATGCAGGGCCCAGCACATTCGACAACCACCGCCATGGCGCCGACGTCCGCCGCCGCCGCCTGCATGCTGGCGGTCCTGCTGGCGTGCGCCGCCACGCCGGCCGCCGGCTGGGGCCTCGGCGGCTGGGTGGACGCGCGGGCGACCTTCTACGGCCGCGACGCCTGGGCGCTGCACACCGGCAGCTGCGGCTTCGGCTTCATCTGCCCCAACAGGTGCGCCGCTGCAGCGCCCACCCCGCAGCATGCAAGTCTGACGGGGCCATCAGCCCTTGCGGTTCTGGGTGCAGTCATCAAGCCTGGCTTGGCATGTGCCACGTCCTCACCTTGATGATCTCTCAGCATGCAGGTGGCGCGGGGAGGGCATGGCGTCCGGCTACGATGTTGCGGCGCTGTCCGACAAGAGCCCCCTGTACAAGGGTTGCGGGTGCGCACAGCTGCCTCCGCACCATCTGCAGGATGTCTTGCGGCTCCGCAGTCCCGCCTGGTGCTGGCAGCGTCGTGCAGCGCGTTCAGGCACCCCAGCGCCATGAGGCGATGCTCAAGTGTCGCCCCTGCTTGCCGTGCAGGCAGTGCCTGGAGGTGGCGTGCCGTAGCGCCAACATCCGTGACGGCAGCGGCAAGACCTACGACCGCACCGGCCTGTGCCGCACGTCCGACAGCGTGAAGGTCAAGATTGTCGACACGTGAGGCCTTGATCTCGCACCCCTGGGCAGCACTCGCCCGCTTACTGACATACAATGCCATCGCGTCGGGTGGGCTGCTTTGATGGCGGGTTGGCCCGTGCTGATGGCCGGCATGTCGGTTGTGCAGGTGCCCGTGCAACTACGCGGGCAACGCCGAGTCCAACAAGCGGTGGTGCTGCGGCGACTTCCCGCACCTGGACATGTCCCAGTGGGCGCTGGAGAAGATCACGCTGGAGACCAGCCGCTACGGGTGCGTCACAGAAGCGCAGCCCATACCCTGCTGTGCATGCAGTGCTTCAGCGCATGCGCAGCTGCCCTCAGGTGCTGCGGATGGCTGACTCATCAGGGATTCTTTCAATGATACGGTGACAAGCTCGCACTGCACCACATGAACGCTCACAGTCCCTCTGCTCGCCCCGCAGGGTGTTTGCCATCAAGTACCGCACCATCCCCTGCGACACCCCCATCGCGAACGAGGCGAGGCTGGTCGGCAGGCTGCCGGCCGACCCGCACGCGGACATGAAGCCCGCTGGCCTGAACTGCGCCTCCCAGGTGACTGGCTGTCGCAGAATGGACTGCTGGTCTGCGCCCTGCAGTTCCGGTGCATCTGTCACAGCGACTTCATCATGGCTGCACGTTTGGGACCGCGGCCGTCATTGGCCAGCATTGTTGTCGGTGCAACATGGTCTGACGGTGATGTCGTTGGGTGACGTGCAGGGTGCCCTGACGACGGAGGCGATCAAGAAGAAGCGCGCCGCTGTGCCAAAGAAGAAGGTGCCGACCCGGTCGCCCAAGGCCCGCGCGTACCAGAACGCACTCGAGAGTGAGTGGCTTCCTCCTGCCGCTGCTGCTGCTGCCCGCAGGCAATGCGACTGGAGACCCGTGCCCTCTCGGGCCTGCCATGCTGCAAAACTTGCAGAAGTGCAGATGTGTTCTCTGTGGTCTGCCATGCTGACCCGTGCTTGCGGTCGTGCTGCAGTCGCACGCAAGAAGAAGTGCAACGCCAGCTGCTACTACAACCTGAAGAAGTACTTCGCCAAGTACAACCCCAACATGAAGCGCTACGACGGCAAGCCGTACGCGCCCTTCAACTACGGCGGCAAGGGGCGATGAGCACTTCAGCAGCCTGCTAACAATGCCACTTAGTTACCAGCCGCAGCAGGCGGCCACACATTCTTGATCCACCTAGTATTGGGATTATAGTATGCAGCTGCAGCACCGGATACTGCAGTCGCACCGCAGACAGTAGCCAGCAACAGCATCGCGAGCTGTGCGGCTATCGGGAGGCACTTGGCAATCGTCCATGCACTGCAGTCCTGCGGGAAGCATGCGCGATTGCAACCCGGCCCGAGCAGCCACAGCAGGTCAGCACTGTCAACCAGCCAGCTGACAGCGTGACAACAGGAACCGTGATTTTGGGGGGTGATCTTAGCAGAGGAGGGCTTTGTCTGTGACGGGGAGTGTTTAGGAGGTGACGACTCGCTCAGGGGTGATGACCTGGACACTTGAGGGGAAAATATTAAGAGGCCTTGTCGGGCCAGCTGCTTTCGTGACAGACGTGTTGTACAGCATCAGCGTCAGACAGCGGTGTGTCGTGCTGCCTTTGCGCAGTTCAGGTGTCGGTCTGTCTAGGCAGCTTGTGAAGTTGTATGACCCAGTGTATTATTGTCTTGTCCCTGCGCATGGCCATCCAGCCGGTTGCTCTCAGCGCGCAGGCACCGCTGGCAGCCCATGTCGCACGGCAATCCTGTAATTAATCTGTGTGCCAACGGGCATGGCCAGACGTCGAGACAGTAGGCATGGTCCAGTCACTCTCCCTACCCCTTCACCAGGACTGCCTCTACTTCTGCAGGCAGTTTTGGGGCTGCAGCAGGAGCAGCGATGCACTGGCGGGCCGCGCAGCGTTGATGCCCGCACTCCTTACAGCATCAAGCTGCGTGGATATCAGCGTGTTTCCTGCATAATGAAGCTAAGGCCGCGGCATGTGCTGAGCCCGGCCAACCTGGTCTGACCGCCTCCTCCCTGTCAGACAGCCATCACAGTGTAGGTGCAGCTGCGACACAAACGGCTATCTAAACCAAGCGCGCCATCATTGTGTCCTGAACTCTGTTTGACGACCATTCAGCGCAGCTCAATGGCAATCAACTGCGATCCAGCCCCGTGCATGAGCTCCAGATGCGCTTCGGTGTGTTGGAGATCCTCGAGCTCGTCGCGCCGCGACGGCGCACAGCTGGCAATGATGATTCCACTGCATGTGTAATTACAACGGAAACGCATGCCAGCAGAGTGGTCTGTTGTCACCACGCACGCTGTACGAGGCGCGGCGCCTCGCCAGAACCCGCCCTGGACCCACCGCCGGGCAGTCCTACAGGCACCGTGATTCCGCCCGCAGACAGTCTGCAGCTCCGCGCCCCGCTGCAGCTCGCAGCACGGCCGATCAATGATATGTTGATCGCTGAGACACTCTAGGATCCTGCCCCCGAAGTGCTGCTGCAGCGTGGCCCAGGTGCGAATCGACCATTGCATGCCGCCTGAACGTACCAATCGTCGCGATGCATTTCGATGGCCAAGATCATTCGTATCGGGACCCCAACACCTCAGGATGACTCTGAACATCAACTTGTTGGCTGATCTGCGGTTTCAGGGCTTCTGCACGCCAGCACCCATGTCCCTGTGGGCGGTGGCGGCGGCGGGCATGCTCCTAAATGCCTGCGGTGCCGCGGCCTGGGGAACCGGGGACTGGGTGGAGGCACGAGGAACGTTCTACGGACAGGACGCGTGGGCGCTGCACACCGGGTCGTGCGGCTTCGGCTTTGTCTGCCCTCACAGGTAGGCGCAGCAGTTCACCACCAAATGCACACCACAGCTTCCGTGTGCCCATGCCTCGGATGTCATCACGAGTGTATCAGTGCCGCCACGTTGAGGCGCGTACCGACGGCGGCACGCAGGTGGTCGGGGGAGCTGAAAGAGGGGTACGACCTGGTGGCCATCAGCGACAAGTCGCCGCTGTACGACCCGCCCAACTCCTGCGGGTGACCCCCATATGCAGGATGAGCTGTGAGATCGTCACTATACAGATCAATTTGCTATGCCTTACTGACGCGGATCCTTCAGTATAGGCTGAGCAGTGCAAGCTGGAAGCGAATCGAAGCTCATTTCTCAGAGCCAAGCGCTGTCAGCGCTACCCTGCAGGAGAACATCATGTGCAGTAAGCTGACCTGTTCAGCTCGGCATATGCAGGCAGTGCCTGGAGCTCCAATGCCGGGACGGCACCTTCAAGGACTTCTTCGGCAACGAGTACGAGCGCAGCGGCATCTGCAAGGGCGCCCCCGGCTCAGTGGGCGTGAAGGTCAAGATTGTCGACACGTGCGCAGTCAGTTGAACGTGATGTTACAGGTTGCGAATTGCTAATCGAGATGGTATACCTCACGTGCAACCCCACTAGCTGTTCCTGTCCAGGCCGCTGCATCAGCCGCGAGATCACTGGTGCACAGCCATATGTAGCATGTTGACGACGCAAGCCGCCTGCTTGCAGCTGTCCCTGCGTGTACGCCGCCAACGCCGACAGCAACAAGCGGTGGTGCTGCGGCGACATGCCGCACCTGGACGTGTCGCAGTGGGCGCTGGAGAAGATCACGTCAGACACGACACGCTGGGGGTGCGATGCAAACATGCTCCTGGGTACCAGCAGCGTATCATTGGCAATGCCCGCTGTGAGTGTGCGCCTGATGCTGCAGCTCTGTTCTGTTGCAGCGTGTTTGCCATCCGGTATCGCACCGTCAGCTGCGATGCGCCCATCGAGAATGAGGCGCCGCAGCCCACTGATATCATGGTGGTGCGTGCTGACAGTTTCCTGCTGTACTGCTCTGCACCCCATACACATGCTGGTGAACCTAGGCAGGTTGCTGCAAGTGTTATCCAGCTGACACGAGACCCGTGTCACTGTTACAGGACAACCATGCAGGCGACAAGCCGGGAGACCTCGACTGTGCCACACAGGTTCATGCTGACAGTTGCCGGCTGCCAGTTGCCTCTGGATGCAATGAGCTCGTCCAAAACTTCTCTTCTGGTGACTGCAGGGCAGTGCAGCAGATGGCAGCACGACAACAGAGTCTGCAGGCCCGAGTCAGCGGGCCAGTGCTGCAAGGTGAGTGACACCGCAAGGAACAAGGCTGCCCACGGTGCCGACTGTGTGTGCCTCGCATTGGATAGGTCTGCGCAGCATTGCTTGACGCTTCGACCTGTGCACATACTGCAGGCAAGCAGCAGCCACTCCAGCTCCCACTTCCAGCCCAACAGCGTCGCCGACGCCCAGTCCCACGTCAGCACCGACCCCCAGCCCGACCCCCAGCCCGACGCCGTCGCCAAATCCGACTCCCACTCCCACGCCGTCGTCAACGCCCAGCCCGTCTCCGCAGCCGGCCGTGCGGCAGGACTCCCAGCGGCTGTCGGTGCCAGTGTTGCCGGCGCCCACAGCTCCAGCTCCAGTGCCCCGCAGGCAGCCCAACAGGCACGTCTGCATGTGCTGTGGTGGTGGCGGCTTATGCAGCCCCATGCCGTACAGCGCAGGCTTGCTCCTGGCCCATCGGCTCACACCTGCTCAGCAGCTGCCTGCTCATGCTTCCTGTTCGTGCATGTGTTGCTGATGCTGGCGATCGTCGGTACCACAGGCGAAGCCGCATGTCGGCGCGCCAGAGCTCCTGGATGTCGGCGTGGGACGGCCCCAAGGCCTGGCAACAGACCTTTGGGTCTGGCAACACGGTGCGCAGGTTTGGGTCGCATCTGTGACTGCCAGGAGAGGCCTTGCACAGCTGTGCTATGCTCTGGCATAGCTGTGAGGGCATTACTTGCAGCTGCGTGCTGACACGGTTGGACAACCTGCACGCAGGCCAATTACGACACAGCAAAGTACAAGATGATGAAGACCACATATGATGGTGCGAGCTGATGCAGAGTGCCTTTCACCACGCTCACAGCACTTGCTCTCGTGTGACGTCACATGCATCTTCAACATCTCATTTTCGGCCTGCCCCGCAGAGGCTGAGAACCACCCGCATACCCCCACCTACTACAGCAACTTGGGGAACTACTTCCGCAAGCGACAGCCCGACATGAAGCGCACCACCGGCCAGGCAGGATGAAGCACGATGATGACACAGGAATAAAGAGCATGACAGACGACACCACGACTTCTCTGACAGCGCGGCAGCGATGGCGGCAGGTGTATACAGCGCAGCACATTTACCTCGCGGTGAGGAGGATAGCAACAGAGCCTCGGCATGCGGGGGCATACTTGACAGACAAATATGTCACTGGCCGCAGCACATTGCAGCGGGAGCAGGCTCAGTTCGTGCAATTGAACTGTGAACTGAACATCATGTCTGACACACGCGGAGTGGCTGCATACCTCATGTGGTTCTGCACATCAGCAGCGTTGCTCACAGCTTTCAGCAGTTGAATCCATCACGACTGGTCTGGTTGTTCGGATGTTTGAGGTTGCGATACATGGTCGACGCTTCCCATGCATGCGCTGGTTCGCTGCGCATGGCGCAGCCACCCGCTCAGGCACGTTGGAGCTTTGGCAGTTTTGTGATGTGGTGGACCTGTTTAATCAGTGGAATCAGTGAAATATTGAGGACATACCGCCACAGAAGTGCCCGTGGACACTCTGCAGACAGTGCCGCTGAAAGCCCACAGTTGCATGCTGCACCTTGCTGCGTGCTTAATCGCGGCGTACCGCTGCAGACGTCAGGCTCATCGCCTGCTCAACGGACAATGGTCGATGCACAGTGTAAGGGCAATGTGCGCTGCAGCATTTGGCGCAGCAGAACGCTGCTCATGATTGGCTGACTTGAGATTACGCAATCTGCTCCAGGGCTGGAGCAGTGCAATCGAGCTCATGTCCTGCATTGGGCAGCCAGTTGCGCAGATCGCGCTTCCAGCAATCTGTTCACATCCAAGCTGATGGCTGCGTCTGCGCGCATCCGCGCAAACCGGCTTCCACAAGCATCGCCTGTGCAGTGCCGGGCATCGCTGCTCTCCGTTCTCCTACTGCTCCTCCTGCAGCTGGCACAAGGGTGAGGGCTTGCTTGGTGTCTATCAATGTGTTCTGATGCCTGACGGTGTTGTACCCTGCAGCTGCTCATCAAAGTGGTCAGTGTCTTTCTGGACGTTGATTGCTGATCATGTGGCACGGGTTGTTCGATCCTGTGCTGCTTCGGCTTCGACACGTTGCATGAAGGTTGATATACTGTCAAAGTACTCTGCGATGCTACATACGCCCTGACGGCCAGCAAATGATCTGCTGAGATCAGCGGCCAAGCGCTGTGCATGGATGTACCACTTGTGCATTGCGTGTGCCTCAGGCGGGACTACTACGACGTGCTGAGCGTCTCAAAGGGCGCGTTGGACTCCCAGCTGAAGCGCGCCTACAGGAAGCTCGCGCTCAAGTACCACCCTGTGAGCGTGCAGCACTGCTATGCACTCCGTGCAGCAGAAGGTGGCACCAGCATTGTGTATGCTTGCACTCTGGCACACGTTGAGGTGCTGATGCGATCGGATGTATTGCAGGACAAAGTCAAGGGCGACGATCGCGAAGCTGCCAGCAAAAAGTTTGCAGAGATCAATCATGGTGTGCGCTTTGTATTGCATGCAGTGCTGTTGCCCATGATTGCTGTTGTAACATGTTGTGAGCATCTGACGACTGTCGTTATGGGCTTGCAGCCTACGAGGTGCTGTCGGATGCGGAGAAGCGGCGCATATACGACCGCTATGGCGAGGAGGGCCTGAAGCAGCATGAGGGGCGCGGCGGCGGTGGCGGCGGGCCGCAGGACATCTTCTCGCAGTGCTCAGCTCTTGTCAGCAGCATATCAGCATGACGTCTGTTATTGAACATGACAGTCAGGAGCCCGGCGGCGACGTGGTGGGTCCTCGGGTGCCAGACACCAAGCGCCGCACGTCGTATCCTTGCAGATTCTTTGGGCGCGGCGGCTTCGGCTTCGGGGGCGGGGAGGAGGATGAGGAGGAGCAGACGCCCAAGGGACATGACGTGATCGTGGAGCTGGAGGCGACGCTGCGCGACCTGTACCTTGGCGCCAGCTTCCAGGTGGGCATTGCGGCGGCGAACAAGCACCATCGAGACAGCAGCAGTGCGGGGTGCTGTCCAGGATGAACACGCTGTACCTGAGTGCGCTGCAACGTTGGGATAGGCAAGAGGATATCGACATGCATGCACATGCGTAGGTGACGCGTGATAAGAACGTCATCAAACCAGCGCCGGGCAAGCGGGAGTGCAACTGCAAGGCTCGCGTGGTCACGCGGCAGCTGGGCCCTGGCATGTGAGTACCATGCACCGTCCGTCCCGCATGCTGACTCACGGATGTGTGGCAAGGACATCAGATGATGGTGCAGCATGTCGTACGATTTCACACCAACGCTGGTGCACAAGGCAGCAGTATCCGAGGCAGCTCGGCTGGCGCCATGCGCAGGTTCCAGCAGTACACCACGCAGCAGTGCGAGCAGTGCGACAACGTCAAGTACGTGCGCGAGGCGGAGTCGCTCACTGTCCAGGTCGAGCCAGGCATGCGCGATGGCCAGGTACGGCTTTCATGCTTGGCTCCCTGCGCACAAGACACTCTCATGTTGGACCGCATGCTCACCTCTTTTCGACCATGCAACCATGCGGACAGGCACTGAGGCTGTGCATGTCCTGTTTGCCTGCAGGAGATCTCGTTCTTTGAGCACGGCGAGCCAACAGTTGATGGCGACCCAGGCGACCTCAAGGTGGTCTGGCTGTGCAGTGGCTGGCCATTTTCGCTCGCCGCATGGAACCACAGCGTGCCACACCCTGCACAAAGAAGAGCCGTGGAGCACCTGCTGAATATGGACACTGAAGCTTCTGGCATGCAGTTTGTCATTGCCACAGCGCCGGACGCGCGGTTTGAGCGGCGCGGGTCGGACTTGCACCACAATGTGACGATTTCCCTGGTGGACGCCCTGGTCGGCTTCACCATGGAGGTAAGCGGAGGAGCCCTTCAACCTCAACATGTTTGTACAGTCGCTTGTGCAATTGTACAGATGGGTGGGTAACGATGCTGTAACGTGTCCAGATCGAGCACTTGGATGGACACAAGGTCACATTGGCAGCCAGCGGCGTCACGCGGCCGGGGCAGGTGGTGCTCATCAAGGGCGAGGGCATGCCCGTGTACGACTCGGTGCGCCTATGACGTCGCATTGAAGCGCCTGCCATCCTATGTGACTTGTGCTACGACTGAAGTCTCATCCGGGTGACTGACCCGTGTGGCGTCTGATGTTGCTCGGGTGATGCTGACAAAGTGCCATGTCATCACTGCAGACGCACAGGGGGGACCTGTACGTCCTGTACAGCGTTGCCTTCCCCAAGGCTTTGTCAGAGGAGCAGAAGGCAGCGGTACGGCAGCAGTTTCCGCCAGAGACGCCATTCGTAGGGCTAGGCGGCAGCCAAGGACATGATGAATTGTGATCCTGTGAGTAAGTAGCAATGATATACATCCGGCTTTGCTGTGCGTATGCTGCTCTGCTTTCAATACAAACGAGATGTGGCCTCAAACCTTCAAGGCAGTCCTGCTCTGGCCTGCGGTCCAAGGGGCTCATATACTTCGCAAAACTCGTCAAGTTTGCCGTAAAGCTACCATGTAGCGATGACCAACCATCTGAACCGGCGTCTGCACGCTGCACATGTGCTTCAACCTGCATGCACAGCATTGTATACAGACGCAGGCTAGTGCTGGCCGTGTCTGACACAAGCCGCTGCACGCAAACTTTGGGAGAGGCGAACGCTCAACGTTGATGTCCTCCACCTAGTTTGACCTTGACACAAGTGCTGCGTTCGGCAGCAATTGCAGCGTACTGCGAGGGCCTCCTGACGCGTTTCGAACATTCTTCGCTTGCAGCTGATTACACAGATAGGCAACTTAGGTCCCACAATGGGTGAAGCTGCAGCAGATGCAAAGCAGTCATACACGCTCACTGACCTCAAGGCCAACACGACAGAGAAAAGCTGCTATCTGCTCATAGATGGGAAAGTGTACAACGTCACAGAGTTCCTGGACGAACATCCTGGCGGTCAGTCATGGACTACCTGAATACATGCTGCATGAGGAACGCATGCCAGCCACCTTGCCAAAGCAGCTGCTGCTAACATGCAATAGCATGTTGCCATGGCCAGCGTCAGCAGCAAGCATCCTGTGCGAAAATCTCGAAATGACATGGACACATCGGAGTACTGGTTAATGTGTGCAAGGCTGACGGCACCGCTTCTGCGCTGCAGGCTACGACATCATCCTGAACACCACGGGTCGGGACGCCACAGAGGACTTCGAAGAAATTGGGCACAGCAATGCCGCCCGGGAAATGCTGGACAAGTACCTTGTAGGTGACTTCGAGGTGAGGGTCATACCGCAGGCACGCTGGTGCTTGCTTTGCTGGCCCCTGCCTATAGAGGATCAGTCGTGACTGCCCAGGTCCTACGACAGACTGCCACAACTGAGCGGCTGCCTCTGGATCACGCAGCACTTATGCCAATGGCATATGCAACAGTGCTGCCACTGCTATATATTGACAGACAGGTGGCGGCCGAGGAGCCCGTGGTGGACATATCACACTTCCTGTGCTTGTAGTCAGCCAAGACACAACCGTGGTGCTACGGGGACTGCAGAGCATGCTTGATAGTTTCGTGGCTATGCATGCGTCTGCAGGGTCAGGCAACGGCAGCGGCGGCGGTCAAGGACGCCGTCAAGTCAACAGCAGCATCTGCAGCCTCAGCATTGCCAGATGCCCAGCAGGCAAGGGCTGCCAGTACAACGTTGCATGCCTGCTCGCCCCACCTTTCGGCATGCGGATGTGCCAACACCGCAGAACAGGATGGGTCAGGCACTGTGCGTGAGCCAGGCACAGCTGGGCGGCATGCAATTGGCATGTTGCATCGGCTGTCATTGATGTACTTGTCCATGCCCTCTACAGGACAGCGTGTTCGCAACCATATTTAAGGCGCTGCTGCCGCTCCTCATCATCGCAGCAGCAGCGTACTTTGCACTGGGCAAGAAGTCCTGATCAAAAGGCAAAGCAGAGATCGTAGAGAACGCGGCGGCAGACGAGGCTCCAGGAGTCGGTTGGTTGTGGACACAAAGATGACAGTGAGTGGTGTAGATGTGGCTGTTTTTCTGTAGAGTAGGACCCTAAACGGAAGGGGAGAAGTTTGGTGCACACTCTCTGCTCGTGGTACCTCTGGTTCCGGCACTTGCACTGCCGGCGTCACCAACTCGCACCGGGGACCAGCGCAGTTAGTTCCCCTGCTGGTTGGGGTCAATTGCATGCAACGGACAATGCAGTTCTTCTGCTGCCATGAAACGTTGCAGCACTGCAGTTGTGGGGTGCTGCCCCAGCACCACTCGACACCTGCAGGAACTCTCGCCCTGGCCTTGCCAAGAAGCGGCTCTGATGCATACCTGGATGTCGCCGTCGATGATGAACACTGCATCTGGCAGACACAGCTTGTTGCCCCCTTTCACGGGCTGTAGATGTCGCACGCACAGCCCCCTCCAGCTGACTGCCTGTTGATGACACCCACACCTCCATTTGCCACCGCCCATCGACTTTGTCTGATGGGCGGTGGTAAACCACGTCACATTTATTCTGCTGGTGGCAGCTGGTGGACTTTGCAGCTGCACCCCTGCAGTACAGCAGTCCCATTACGATGGAGTGGAAGAAACTGATGCTGCAGAAGTGGCAATTGCATGATGTCACCGGAATGAACTGGACCGTGGTAGGTTCGTCGCTTCGTAGCCAGCTCAGGTGGCCATCTGGCCCAATTGAGGAAGCCACAGCTGGATGGCACGTGCTCGGTCGCGATCGATGAAGGACTGCAACTCAACAACACACACTCAAACACACGCTTCCATACCTCTTCAGAGCAACTGACTGTCGACGTCTGTTTCTGGCGTGCTTCTGAGTATTCCCGAGCCCCGCAGTTGCTGGTCACAACAGTCAGTGCTTGTGACTGCGCCTGCGCCATCGGAAAACCGTGACGCAAGCATGGCCCTACGCCTCGCGACCGCTGCAATCTTGCTTTGTTACTCCTTCGGCATCCTCGAAGCCGGTTGCCGGCAGGTGCGTGCTGTTTCCACCGGCTGCACTTGCTGCTCGTGTGGTGTTGTTTTGTACTGGTCGAGCACTGGCCGAGTCGCACCGCCAAAAGGCTTCCTGCAATTGTCGCGTATTGCTCGAATGCTGAGCTTCTGGCTTCCATCTGGTCGGTGACACGCTGCGGGTCATGCCGACCGCGTTAGCTTGATCTCGTTCGATATATAGAGGACATGCAGCTTGCGTTTCTTGGCAGCTGACCACGGTACGTGCTTTCAGTATGTTTTCAAGGCTTTAGGGATTCAAATTTGACACCGGAGCGTGGTGATCCGCCTCGTTTTGCGCTCAAATGTGACGAGCCATCACAGTGCATGCGGGATCTACTTGACTTGCCGGCAGCAAAGTGCCGTGTTTGGCACTTTCGACGCTGACAACCCAGTTTTATATACTCCTCGTATACTATAATGCCGCTTCTTGTAACTAACTGGTGCTAACGGTCAGTCTGCCTGTTGTCGTGTGTGCCACCTGTCTATCTCTTCGGTCTGACCGTACGGTTTGTCATGCAGCTGCCTGGCGACGCCGGCGCCGGACGTCGCCTGCTCGCGACACCTCTACCCAAGGCCGGCAAGATGCCAGCACGTGCGACTGCGTTTGCCCTGCCGTGATGCGTCCGCACTCTGAATCCTTTTGCCCCCAGCGCTGGGCTGCTTGCATTGGCTGTCTCCATGCTACCGTGGGTGCAAACCGATGGCGGAGCTGCAGAACGTTCATTTTGCATGCATGAAAGGTATACGCTTGGTTATTGCAATTGATCGCGCACCGACATGGTCCTGTCGGTGCTGTGTGCGCAGCGCCGGCCATCAAGTTCAACGGCACCCACATCCAGCTGCCCTTCGCGCCGCCCGGCTTCAACGGCACCATCGTGTGCCCCAAGAACGGCACCCACCCGCCCGGCCCGCCCCGCCCGCCCATGGCCATGATGCCCCGCATGGGCGCCCGCCCCCCGCACGGTGCGCAATTCAACAATACTGGAATGCAGTGTACTGCAGTATGGGGTGCTGGTGACAACAGTCCACCACGACGCGCCTCCACCTTGCTTTCACGGTCCCATGATTCCTACCCACAAGTTCGTCTGAGGACCGCCTCGATCGGCACAGCTGCGTGCATCAATTGGTGTAGATTGGTGACGCAAGTGCCGTTGCCTACCAGCAAAGTCATGCATGACATGCGGTTTCCCTGGTTTAGCTCGTTGCTGATCCTTGTGTATCCAGGCGCTGAGCCGCCGCGGGCCCCAGCGCCGCCCGGCGCGCTGCCCCTGAAGGGCGCCGGCATGCTGCCACTCGAGGGCGCCGGGATGCGGCCCCCGACGCCGCCCGGCGCGCTGCCCCTGAAGGGCGCCGGAATGGGAGGCCCCCACGGCGGAACAGGCGGCCACGGACCCCCCATGCCCGCCCTCGTCAACGTCACCGGTGGGTGCCCACAGTCTTTCTGCAGCAACACGTGCATGTTGCACTTGCCCTGCTCGAGCTGCATGCCGCAGCGGATCTGCCATCCTGTCATGTCCGACATGTCCGAATAGAATAAAGGAGATGCATGTGCTGTCTGGAGGCTGGCTGTGGAGCACATGCATCTCCTTTATTCTATTCGTCCCTGTTTCGTGAGAAACCACATCCAACGTCCTGGGTTGCTGCGCATCGCAGGTGTGCTGAACGCCTCCCTCCCCATTCTGGCCTACAACGGCACCGGCCCCCTGCCGCACCCCTGCCCGGGCATGGATGGCCCCGGGGGCCCGCACGGCGGCCCACATGGTGGCCCATTTGACGGCCCACTTGGCTTCCGCAACGCTCCCTCAGGTGCACTGCTGCCCGCAAGCTTGACTTTGGGCCGTCAACTCCGCGTTGCACCAAGGAGCACTGCGTTCTGCGCCCCCTAACCCAACTCCCCGACTTTTTGGGTACGCCGGCAAGCTCGGCCTGCTGTTCACAGGCTCGCCAATGGGCTTGACGGTCGGCCCCGGCGCCCTGGGCGGTCCCGAGGGTGGCCCCGGCGGCAAGCGTGGCGGCCCCGGCGGCGGCGGTCCCATGGGCGGCAGTCCCGGCGACGGGGGGCCTGGCGGCCGCGGCGGCCCTGGAGGGGGCATCGGCGGCTTTGGACCCTGATGTATCAGCGCCAGACCCACCCAGTATCGACACACTGAACCATCGACGCCGCAGCACAACACACCCAACCTGACCCGAACCTCACCTTGCCCAGTGTCACGTAAACGACCACGACGACCAGATGACGAATTTTGACCAAGAACTCGCCTGCGAATGCTGGCCGAAACTACTTTACTCAGCGAACATGGGGTTGGCGCTTGAGGTGCTGCTGCAGCACCTTGCGCTTGAAGTGTGGGAGTACACTACTGAGTATGTGGTTTGCACAGCTCTGCTACATTGCACCTGCCATGCATCGACCAGCCTGTGCTGTGTCGGACTGACATCATGCGATCAAGATGTAACATTTATTGATTTGATCAGCTTTTACAGCATTGTCGTCAAGCAGGCATGCCATTGTTCCACAGCCACCGTACTGCTCCAATCCTCCACCGCTGCTTGTCAGGATACATATCAGCCTGTAGGCTTCACGCTACTGCACAGTTCCTCTGCTTGAGACGACACAGGAGTGGCACCAAAGCCAGCTGCTCTGTGAATGAATACAGTCTACAGATGTATTCACAGCGCAAACCAGCCCCTGAACACTATGGTTACACCCCCCCAGGTGGTTTGAAACGACCCTTGTGCCCAGATCGAGCGACCGCAATATACACGCTGGCAGGATTGGTCGTTGTGCAGGCCTGTGCCCACGGTTAGATGCGTTCCGCCTCGAGGTGTTGCCTGTTCGAGATTGCAGGCTGGCTGCAGAGGCTTGTACTTCCGCAGCCAATGCGACGCGCGGCTGCTGGCCAGCAGGTGCAGAGCCCCTAGCCCAGCTGGCCATCGTCAGAGCCATTGGCAGGGGGCCATCCCAGGTACGCCATCTCACTGCTGACCGGGCGACCGGAGGGCATGCTCTTGCTGCGGGTGCCTGCACGGGGCGATGCTGACCACAGGCGCACTCCTGCGGGCGGCGGCGGGTCGGCAGGCTGCACTGCAGGCGGCGGCGGGCCGGGTCTTGCCGGCAGCTGCCACTGCACACGCTGCTCCGACTGCTCGGCGTTGGAGGGCAGCGACGGCGGCATCAGCTCGCTGTGCCGCTGTGAGCTGGAGGCGCCGTCGGGCTGGAGGCCGGAGGCCCAGCCGCTGTGGGCCGCGGCACCCGGGCCGCTGCTGGAGCCGCTGCCGGTGAGCGCTGCCGAGCGCTGGCCGCCGCTGCTGCCGCTGCCGCTGGCGCTGCGTGCCCACTGACGGGGCGCCTGCAGCGCGGGAGCGTCCGCCACGGGGCTGCCGTGCAGCGCCGGCGCAGCTGTGCCGTCGCCGACTTCCGGCCCGGCATGACTGAATGTCACATGACCATTCAGAGGGCCGCCATTCAGTGCGCTGCCTGGTACGTGACTGCCGGGTGTGCCATTGCCGACTCTCGGCCCGGCATGACTGAATGTCACATGGCCGTTCACAGGGCCGCCATTCAGGGCGCCGCCTGGTGTGTGGCCACCGACCATGCCGGGCAATGCCAGAGCGCTGCTTTCACCGCTGCTGCCGACGCCTGATTCCTGCTGCTGCTGCTGCTGCTCCTTTTGGAGCTCAGCATCCTCGTACTCCTCGTAGAAGCTCTGCAGCAGCAGGTGGCTCGCCTGCACAGCATGCGGACACACTGAGTGCAAGCAGTGGCATTGCGGTGTGCATGTTCAGCAAATCCACGCACTGCCACCGTCCTGCATGGGCAGTCACAGGGTGGAGCGGGACGCCTGACAGGGCGGGGCAAAGCTCAATATGCGCACCGCAAGGTGGTCTCCCATGTCCAGAGGCGCAGCATGCACGGCAGCGCTTGCCCCCATCCAGGCGCTGGCGCCGCCGTTGCCCGAAAAGTGTGACCCGTGCACGCCGTTGTTGGCCGCGGCTGATGGCCAGGCACGCAGATGCGCAGCACCTGCAGGCCGCACTGTGCGAGCACTGAGCATAGCTGCAGATGAACAATGCAAAGCTGAGGGACATGAACAACATGCGGCATCGGAATTGTCGGGTGCTGCTGCAACGACATTGTGCAGAGCGCAGCAGTGCAGTGGGAGAGCAAGGACAGCGTGAGACACATGCAGACCTGAGGCAGCGGCGGCCATGTCCGCCGACGCGAAGATGCTGCGCCGCTGGCGCAGCGCCGCGCCGGCTGCCTGCGAGGCGACGGACGGCGGTGGCGGCGGCAGCGGGGCCCCGTGCTGCGTCGTGAACCTGCTGAGCGCCCCTCCTGTAGCGACACAAAGCTCAGTGGGGCTGTTGCTGCTCACTCTGGCATGTATGCCCTCCGTGCTGCTGGCCGTGTCGACCACGATGACGCGGTCGGCAGGTCATGAGAGAGCCCAGCGAGCCCCAGGCAGGCCAGGCGCACCCATGGCGGGGCGCTCTGCGGTGCCAAAGTGCGCGGTGTAGGGGTAGTGCGGCCCCAGCGGCTGCCCGTTCGGCCAGGCCCCGCTGCCGGCACACTCCGCACCTGCGCAGGCGCCCGAGGGGCTCGCTTGGGAATAGCTCATTTTCTGTTAGGCACATTTCCCCAGGAATACTTGCACAAGCCTCGAATCCGCACGCCACTACCCTGTGCGGCACAGGGGTGCAGGCAGGGCATGGGCGCCAGCGCCACAGGGGCCCGGGCGTCGCAGAGTTGATGCTCAGAGCACCTGGGGGCTGCGCGCCCATGCGCAGGCCGGACAGCAGCTGCTTGGCGGCCGCGCCCGGCTCCCACCCCGGGTACGTCGTCGCGAACGACAGCAGCGACTTCTCCACCTTGCCCTGCCGGCTGCGCGCCGCCTGCAGCACAACGGGCGGCCGCCTCTGTCACACCGTCACCAGCACGCCCTGACCAACCCCTGAGCATAACGCCACGGCAGCAGGCTCTGGACGCCAGCCCGCACCACTTGCAGAGGGCTGAGTGTCCTGCTCCCTGCTCCCTGCAAGCTTGTGGCTGTGAGCGACCGTGAAGCGACTGGGGCGTGCCTTGGGGCAGGCGACGGGGGAGCCGTAGCGCGGGTTGCCGTGCCGCGCCAGGTCGAAGGTGGCCAGGCTGCACACGTCGCCCAGCCCCTCCACGTGCACCGTGTTCTCCCGCACAAACGCCGCAATGGCGCCTGCAGCAGTTGGGGATGAGGAAGAGCCTGACAGGTGTCTCAAACGAGGGATGAGTCGGCCCCAGTTTGGCCGAATGGTTGACAGGACGACTTGCAGGTGGATCACCGATTTTGATCCCAGGCTACGGGTGACAGCACCAGCGCACCGGCGCAGCGGGGCATGGAGAAGTAGAGCACGAAGGGCGTGGCCAGGATGGACAGCATCTCCTCCGCCAGCAGGCCCGCCTTGAGCTGGAACAGCCCATTGAAGGCGCCCTGCACCTCCCGCGTGTGCGCGCGCCCCCGCCAGTGGCGCGGCATGTGGTGCGTGTGCGCCACCACCTGTTGCTTTCAGGCAGCCGCTCCCATGAGTGCGTTCCTGCTGTCTAAATGGCGAGAGGTTGAGCAGAACCGTGCACAGCAGCCCAGGCCCCGCAAAGGGCAGCACAAGGGCTGTTCTGTTGTAGGCAACTCGGCGCATGTTCTTATGGGCAATGCAGAGCAGCCATGCGGGGACATGCGCACCTCCAGCATGGCCAACTCGGGGTTGAAGGCGGTGGTCATGGGGTCGATGATGAAGGCGCGGCTGATGGCCAGCACCACGCCCAGCGTCGCCGCCCACCTGGTCGTCACAGAGGATTGGATGCTCAGCAGAAGAGCCACACGGCAAGACACATGATGCTACTGCCTATCAACCATGCGCATTACACCAAAAGGCATGATAGATCAGAAGCTGGGTTGCAGTCCCCTGTAGGTAGATCCCGGGGTGCAGCCTGCTGGCATGGCACCACATCATAGCGGCGCACCAGACCAGGGTCCTGCCGCCGAGGCGCCGCTCCAGCAGCTGGTCGTCCACGAGCGCCGCGCCCAGCAGCAGCGCCGCAAAGCTGCCGGCGATGAACGCCACGAAGCGCGCGCCGTGCGACAGCATGGGCGAAGGGAACTGCCCGATGTACTTCTCCGCCGCCTCGTGGCTCGCATTCAGCCTGGCGCACACGCCACAGAAAGCATTGCTGCACGACTTCACCGATTGTTGCAATGAATGGGATTGCGTCTGCTGACGTCATGTAGACTCGTTGTTGCATGTGTTCATGCAGGGGCATGCTATGCTCCAGCCTGCACCGCATTTGCCGGGCACCTGTGGTCGATGTAGTGGGGCAGCTCGTTGAACTCGCGCAGGCGCCAGCGGGCGAGGGGGGACCAGCGGCGGGCGCCGACCGAGGAGGGGTGGTGGTACAGCTGCTCCGCGTTGCGCAGGAAGAAGTGGATCGCCAGGAACACGAACACGAAGGGCGCCAGCACCAGGTTTGCCCAGGCCAGCCGCCTATATGCGAGCAGGTACGATGTCAGGCCAAGATCAACCAGCAGTATGCCACTTGTTCCGGCGCACAAGCACGGGACTGCGTGTCAGTGCAGGCCAGACACAATAGAGTGCAGCATCTGAGGCAACCCTTCCGCAGCACAGCCGATGTGCTTTCACGAGCACCCTCGGGGTTTTCAGGGATCCTGGAGCACTTGAGTGGAAGCAGGCACCTGAGGCGCTGCTCCAGCAGCTCGGGGTGCGACACGAACTCGGGGCGGATGCAGAAGGTGGCCTCGTCGAACATGTGGTCCAGGACGCCCCACCGCAGGTTCCACTCCAGGGTCTTGGTCAGCATGAAGCGGCGCGCCCCCGGCAGCGGCACATTCAGCGCCAGCACGCCCTTGTTCAGCATGCCTGCATGCAGCAGTTGCATTGTGAGTCGCATGAAGTTTAATCGGGGCCAAGATGATATTGCGCATCCGTAGCTTGATGTGTCCTCGGTGTCCACGGCCAGGCAACCCTGACACCACGGCAAGCAGCTGAGATATCCAGCCTGCGGGGCGCGAGCGCACCGATGAGGTAGTTGTCCTTGCGCATGATGCGGGACACGATGTCGTGCTCGGTCAGGTCCCGCTTGATGCACAGCCGCAGGTTGCGCTGCACCTGCAATGCACCATGGCGCCACAGGTCGAGGGCGCGCATCCACGACGCGCTGTCATCCCCTGCCCGCAACACGGCAAGCCTGATGACTGTCATAAAGCACATGCAGAGCAGAGGCACCTCCACGATCCGGCGCGCGACCTCCGGCCAGGTCACCGTCTGCATCGCCTGCTCGCTGAGGCCCAGCCGGGCGTTGCAGAAGTGGCGGACCTGCCCACACAAGCGCCAACAATCAGGCAGCCGTGCGCAGCCCAGCACGCTCTGAGCCCCGCCCCGGCCACAACACAATCACCACCTGTTCGCAGCGCCCGGCTGCATTGTGTGCACCCTAGGCTAGGCATAGCAAAGGTAACCATGCGGCAAGAAAGGGCACCTCCGCGAGGCTCTTGAGGTCGACCATGAGGTGGATCAGGTTCCAGGTCCAGTACGCCGCCAGCAGCGCCAGGTACGCCAGCCGGGCCGCGGACCACAGGGGCGCGCCATGCTGCAGGGGGTGCTTCAGGATCGCCACCTGCAGTCCAGCGCCCAGGCCTCATTCACGTCGAGCAGTCAGCATGCCCGGCCCTATGCAGCCAGCAACAGTGTGCTGCGACTGGTCTGGTGCAGGTTCAGAGGGAGGCCAGGGGCGCAGGTCGGTCAGCACTGCAAGACACGGGTCCGCGCCCACCTCCAGGATGTCGCAGGTGTCCTGCTGGATGCACTCCGCGCGCAGCGCGCCCCAGTCCACCCACAGCAGCAGGAAGCCGGAGAATGCCGCCGTGAAGCCCAGCGCCAGCAGGTTCAGCACCCGTGCGGCCACGATGACCCAGAACCCCTTCTCCTGGTAGTACCTGCGACCATCGGCAAGTGCGTGTGAGCCGTTCAGCCGTGGTGCTCAGGCGGCAGAAGTGGAAGACTTCTTAGGACAGGGAGGCTGTGATCCTTGATTGTCAACTCTTGACCATCTTCCGCAGTACCACATCATCATCAGGTCTGCCTTGCTCACATCAAGTTGTTACATCAGCACTATTGGGTGAGCGATGCTGTGTCTCTCACCCGTAGACACGCTCAAAGAACAGGTCCAGGTTGGGCATTGCGCCCCACTCAACTTCGCCGCTCTCCAGCAGCTCGGGGCTGGCATCGCCATCGGGTGCATGCCACCGCGCATCTCCAAAACTGTCCGCTCCCCTGCAGAACAGACGCACCAAGAGAGCTTCGGCACGGAATGGTTTGTGATACGTTGACACTTGGGCGTCTGTGCTGTGTCGGAAGACCCTATGACATCTGGTCGGCATGGTCGTGATCAGCACCGTCCTCGTGACTGGAGCGTTGCTCGAAAATGTCAGTGTGACGAATTCAGTCAGAGCGACAGAAGCGAGTCCGAGTGACAGTCACTTAGAGTGACCACGATCCATTGGCCCGTGTTTCGGATGCTGTGCTCACCCTGAGAGCGCCTGGTAGCCAGCTTCTGGATCGAGCAGGGGTCTGTCCATGCTGCCGCCACTGCCTGCGCAGTGCCTTGCCAGTGCCGCGGCATCCAGCAGTCAGCTCACGGAACCAGGGCTGTGGGACTGCCTCAGAGGCAGGGATACACACATCGTCTTGGCAGTGGCCGGTTCAGGTGACACGCCGCTGCGCAAGCGCAGCCTCCGGCTGCAACTTCGTCAGACTTTATTGAATCCTGGGTGACATAAAGCTCTGGCCGTGCAGTGCAACGGCTGCTGGCAGCCTCATTTGACACCAAACACTCGCTAGTGACTCAAAACTGTTGTCGTCTGCTCAGACAGCCCTGTAGAACGGATCGACACAAGGGTTTGCTGGTCTTCAGGTCGAGCTGCAGAGCCGAAGGTCCTTCGCGCAATGGTGCTCAGCAACGCTTTGCATGTCCCGTTTACAGATTATGACAACTTCGAGCAAATCAGCCAGTCAGCCCTTGAAAGCGTTGGCCGGCCGAGGGTGGTCGCACAGGGTGCAGGTCCTTCTGTGCGTTCGATCTGTTTACGTAATGTCAGCTAGTGCGCACACTTCATGATCGTTCTGAGGCAGCCCTTTCACGTCAGCTGAAGCTCGGCCAGTGGTTGGAGGGACAGGACAACACATCGCCGCCACAACCAGGTTGTCACAATAACTGAGGCCACTTACGATCGAGCTGTCTACAGCTGACCTACGTCTGGCAGGAACTGCATCCCGGCAACAATGACGCCATCCAGGATGCGCAGCATGGCACCCCGGTCGTCAGAAGCACAGTGTGGTGCTAAGGATGCCGGCAAGCAGGCACTGAAAGAGAAGTCCTGATACTCTACGATGAAGGTTCAACAGCCAGGCGCAAGGATGTCCACCGGCTTGACAGTCAGCTCATTCAATTCCAAACACCGATGGACCCGTCATAAGAGCCCGAGAAAACACGGCCATCGGCAACTGCCAGCACCCGCACAGCGTCTTCATGCCCCTCGCACTTGCGCACACAGCGCAGGCTGTCCAACGCCCAGAAGCGCACCTGCAAAGCAGAAAGCATGATTCATGTAATGAAGTCTTGCAGGGCAGCATGCAGTTTGCAGTGGAAGAGACCCAACAGCACAGGCAGCGGCTGTGCATTGGTGGCGCAGGCTGGTGTGGACAGTTTGTGCGATGGCGAGGGAGCTTCACTCACTGTTGTGTCGTACGAGCCAGAGATGAGGTGGCCATTGCCCACTGCTAGCGCCAGCACTGCCTCCAGATGGCCCTCCAAGACCTGCAGATCCCCATTTCACAACCGTCACCCCTACCCTGGCCCTTGCGCCCAGCCGCATGAGAGCAGTCGTGATCAGCAAACTGCGTGACCAAGACGACAAACCACCACCACCATGGCGCACCTTGGAGCACTCCAGGGTGTCCAGGTCCCAGACGCGGATGGTCTTGTCCCAGGAGCCGGAAAACACCTGCCGCTCGCCGACGGCCAGCACGCGCACATTGTCCTCGTGCCCCTCCAGCGTCTTCATGCACTGCAGCGTCTGGGAGTCCCACACCTGCAGCGGGCGGTGCAGCACGCTTTGCAGCCAGCCGCGAAAAGGCCTGGTGGGGCATTGTGCTGAGGAGCGGCAGCGGCAGCAATGGCATGCGCTGGTGCACGGGTGGCCATGTCGGAGGGCACACACCTTGATGGTGGTGTCGTCTGAGCCCGAGAACACCTTCGTCGGGCTGGCTGACAGCGCCCGAACAGCGCCGCTGTGGCCTGCAGCATGAACGTCAGAAACAGTGGCAGTGAGTCGAACTCCAGACCTTGTGCAGTAGAGCAGAGGCAGTACTAGCATCCTGGCCACATCTTCAGGCAGTCGATTTCAGTAAGGCTACTGGACGGACGCTGCAGCGCTCCATAGCATTGGCGCACCTTGCAGCGTGGCAAGGCACTTCAGGGTGGTGACGTCCCAGACGCGCACGGTCTTGTCGTAGGAGCCGGAGAACATGCGGCCGCCCGAGTAGACCAGCGTGCGCACCGGGCCCGTGTGCCCCTTGAGCGTGTCGACGCACTCCAGGGTCTCGATGTCCCACACCTGGTTGTGCGGACAACATCAGGTCCCAACTATACCAATTCCAGCAGCAGCTGGTCTGGGAGATATGTGCGTACATGCAAGCAATTGATGCTGATGTAGTTGGGGGAGGTGAAATTGGATGCGCAGCAGCGGTGCTGACCTTGACCGAGCCGTCGTAGGAGCCCGAGAACAGGCGTCCATTGGACACCGCCAGCGCGCGCACGGCGTCAGTGTGCCCTGTCAGCGTCTTCACCCTGCCCAGCGTCTCCAGGCTCCACACCTGATAGGCATGCGCTGCTACGGTCAGGCCAAGCCCACCAGCACTGGAACATATAATGCTGTGCTGCTGAGAAGCACATGTGACCATTGATGATGCACATGAGCATGACAATGCGCATCAGCACGACTCGACAAGCATGGGCACACAGCCCCCACCTTGATGGAGTAGTCGTACGACCCAGAGAACAGCTTGCCGTCAGCGCACGCCAGCGACAGCACCGGGCGGGTGTGGTCCTCCAGCACCCGCTCGCACCGCCGGGACTCTATGTCCCAAACCCGGATCGTCTTGTCTGCCGACGCCGAGAACAGGCGGTGCCCCGCCACCTCCACCGCCCACACGATCTCGTCGTGCCCCTGCACATGCGGGGATGCAAGGCTCGATGCCACAGTGGGCGGTGTCTGCACACCAACAGAGCAGCGCTGTGCAGCACTCGAGCACTACAGAGGCAAGGCGCTTGGGGAGTGCCACGACAGATACAGTAGCAACATGACACCAAGAGTGTCTCACGCACCTGCAGGATGTTGGTGGGGACCTCCTCCTCGAAGCGGTAGTAGGAGGTGGTGTTGGCGCGCTGGTCCCGCACGGGGAGCGCCACGCTGTTCGCCGCCGCCCACTCCTGTGACCAAGACCACCGGCCAGCACCTCAAGAGGGTGCTCCTGGCCTTCCTGACCCCATGGGCATGTTGGTGCATGATGTGACATGTCTCTGTGCATCGAAGACAGTAAGCAACATCACAGCGCGAAATGGCATAATCAGCTTGCTGACGGCCTCCCACCTGTACTGCCACGCGCAGCGCAAAGTTGGGTGTGAGCTCCAGGTGCCGCAAGCGCATGCCGGTCACCGGACATGTCCTGTTGCCCTGCTGCAGCCACCGCTCGATGCACACCTGCACAACAACAATCGCCAATGTCCACCAACTTGCGACAGCAGACCTGGCACAACAGCCCATGCTTATTTACCTGCATGAGCAGCTGCTATATGCACGGCAGCTGTACAGTGCCCTCGCCCGACAGCAGCAGCGCGCACCCGCTCGTAGGTGTGGCCCGTGGCCAGCATGCACGGGTCGGACATGAGCTCCATGCTGATGGGGCAGTAGAAGCTGGAGGGCGCCAAGGCTCCTTTGGCGCCGGAGCTGGCGCGCCGGGTGGCGCCCGTCGGCATCGCCGCCAGAACCGCTGGGTCGCCCTTGGCCAGGATGGCCGGCGGCGGCGGCGGCACCGCCTCTGTCACCCTGCAGCACGGTGGCGGGGAACATGCGCTCAGAGGGCGGCGGCGAAACCGCGAGTGGCGCATGCCACAAAGTGTGAGGCCCCAGCTCCCTGGCAAGGCTGTACGGCCTGCATCAGTTGCTTCGTGACATGCAATGGCGACAGTGTGATGGCTGTGCGGGCCCAGAAATCCCAAGGCGAACGGCAGCTGAACAGGGATGCTCACCCGGCCTCCTCCTCCGGGGGCGTGGCCGGCCGCGAGTGCTGAGCGCCCTCAGAGCCGCTGCGCTGCGCTGCACTGTCATTGTTCCTGAAGATCGCCCGCAGCTGGCGCATGGTCGGGCTGCGCTGCGCCTGCCGAGGCAAATGGACTTGCTCGGGGCGCGTGTGACAAATCTCCCGCGGCTCACCCCACTGCCACGGCACGCAGCCCCTGTGCAGCCCTCTGCAGTGCGGTGGTAGCCGCAGGAATGGCCACAGCCAAGGCTGCTGAGGGCGCTCGGCAGCTGGGCGACCAGCTGCAAACGCCGCGCGGCAAGGCAGATGGGGCTCAGCGCCTGTCTGCCGCTGCAGTAGCTGTTTGCCAGGCCGTCGTGTGTGTTCACCAAGCGCAACACTCCGGTACCCGTCAAAGATGTCCTGCCTCAAGTGCCGCCCAGTTGCAGAACCGGGTGTACGCTACAGAAAACGTGACCTTTTACTGATGATGCTCCGATATGCAACTCGGCGATCGGAAGCAGATGTCGACGATAGCTTGGCACTAGGCTGACGGAAGGCGCGTCGCAAGCGGCGTACTGGCTAGTCGTTGCTGCCGGACGTTGGAGGTTTCATGACTGCCTCGGCACATCAGCAGGGCTTTGCACTTGCAGGGGCCGATGCGGATCTTAGTCTCAGACTGCAGCATACAAGTGGTACGCGCGCAGCGCGTCCGTGACACGCTCGACATACGGCAACGGTGTCAGCCATCAGGCGCAGGGCCTGCCAACTCAGGCATTGTGACTTGCGCACCTGCCTGCGGTGTCAGCAGCGCCAGTGTGGAATTGAGTTCTCCAGTAGTCGACACCGGTTACCTGCTGGTACTTTTGGACAGAGTGATGGTAGAGACGTAGCTGCTGTCATGTAGCCTGCGTTGGCCCCACAAGGCCGCACGTCGGCGCGGTGGCATGCCTGTCCCCACACAGCGGCGTCTGCCGCAGCCTGCCGCAGCAGAGCCACCCAGCCTGATGGCAGGTGAGCTTGAGCGTTGTACTCTACAACGTGATGAGCGGCCTATCATGCATCCTGACTCGTGTCTGCCACACTCTGTCAAGTGGTGCACTGGCGTGCTGGACACGTGATGACATGTGATCTCTTTGATCTCGACTGCTGACATGCAGTGCTGGTGTTCGCTTCCCTGGCGGTCATGCTGCTGTACAAGGGCTACGACGTCTTCATTGAGCCGCACGCCGCTGCTGCCAGGGCATGGCGCAGCGGCAACAGCACATCGCTGCCTGGCGTCCCCAGCCGCTCCGTACACAAGGTGCAGGCGCAGGTCTGTCGCTACCTGACCCGACGTGCAGCTGACGTCTGCCAGATGCCGTGCGTCTATGCGCTAGCGCCAGACCCATGGATGGCAGGGTCTGCCGGGGGTGGAGCCTCGGGACGACGTGCCTGGATGGTCCGCGTTCCAGGGCAAGCTGGTGCGGGAGGTCACGAACGGCGATGCTGGTGAGGTGGGCGCCGGCGCCCGCGTGCCATACACCCTGTGCTCGCTGCTTTACCGCAACCTCGCCTCGTTACTTTACCGCAATTTTTTGCTTGGAGCAGGGGTTCGAGTTTGTGTTTTATGGGGATAGCATCACGGAGCGGTGGCGGGGGACTGAGATGGACACCCCCCGGGAGGACGGCCCGGCGTGCGTGCGGTCGTTTCAGCGCAGCTTTGGCGCGTATCAAACAGCCCTGCTGGCCATCTCAGGTGTGTCTCTACTGCCCTGTATCACATTGTCTCCGTCGCCGTTCGTATGTGGCTGTCAGGACTGGGCTGCAGTGCCTCCAATGATGTCTTCGTGGTGGTTGCAGGGGATCAGACAGGGCACTTGCTGTGGCGCCTGGAGCATGGCGAGGTGCCCGACCGGCGGCAGCCGAAAGCAGCCATCCTGCTGATTGGGACCAACGACCTCGGCTTGGCCAGGCGGCAGCGCAACGACCCCACAGATGCTGCACCAGACGCAGTGCGCAGGTGTTGGGCAACCCACCGCGCGCTTGTCGAGCATCATATGCATTACATCACCTGCAGCCCTGACAGCAGTGAGCGTCATCATCCGACATGTGCTGAGTCACAGCATGCGTCTCAGGTTGACGGCAACTGTCGCGCTGCTGCGGGAGCGGTTGCCGAGCATGCATGTGGTGGTGGCGGCAGTGCTGCCGCGGGGCTGGGCGGGTCCGGCAGACTTCTCGTGGCCCAACAAGTTCACGGAGGTCAGTATGAGTGATCAGATGCATGGTAGCAGGCAGCATTTGCCAGCCGGTGAGATCTTGAAGCGTGCGCTATGCTGCAAAACAGGGCGTGGACTTCATCAATGGGCACATGGCAACGGCTGCTGCCAGCATGGCCAACGTGACTTTCGTGGATTGCAATGACGGCTTCATGGCAGACGGCAGGATCGATAGCAAGCTCATGCCCGACGCTCTGCATCCAAATCCAGCAGGTGCCAACACAGTGTCATATTGATCCAGGGAAGCGCTGGCGCTGCCTGGTGCTTGAGTGTTGTCGAACTCATAGGCTCTTGTGGTTTTTACTGTCTGTTGTCCTTGGTTGCAGGGCTGGACGTGCTTGCCAGATGCTACACAGGGGTGCTGTCGGAGTTGGGTCTGATGAAGCAGAGAAGGCGGCTTTGGGAAAGGTTGAGACATTGATGTGAAGTAGGCCGGGGCCATTGGCGCTGCTGGCATGTTGTAATGCCCTCTGTACCACTATGCCAAATTCCACCACGACCTGATCAAGTCAGCAACCAGCAGCACAACATAAGCTGGCCAACCAGATGCAAGCATGCTCTCAATTCGATCGTTTGGCAGCCACTTGCACGCCCCGGTGGACCTCTCGTTACTTCTTTGGCTGCTTTGGCACCTTCCCTGCACCACGAATCGGTGATACGACTCGCCAGAAGTAGATGTACAACATTCAGGACACGCACAGTACAGTACTGTGCTTGCATTCGCATTCTGACTGTGCTTTCGCCTATACCCAGAAGCCGTACCCGTTTGCACAGTGATCTCCTCCAGCACCACGTTCTTGCTCATCTTGAATGGCATCAGGGCCACCTCTGCTATGTCCTCAGGCGTCACCTCCAGTTCAGGGATCATCTCCTGATCTGGCCTCTCCCTGCGCACAATGTTGAGAGCGGCTTGAAAACCCTTAAATACACTGTACTTGCACACATGTAATCAGCGTCTGCAGCTTCCACATGCCCATCTGACAAGTGCCACCGAGAGGGTGTCTGGGAGGGGCTGAGGGGACAGCATACTGTGTCATGGACGTGTCTGTCTGTGCAGGGTTGATGGTCGTTGAGAATATGTTGTCTGACTTCAGCGACGCCCAGATGGATTTGGACCAACCGCGGAAGCCCCACCTGGACCGCAACAGGTTCCACTTCCAAGGTGGTTCGAAAAGCCAATCCTAAACAGGTGCTCCATCTGTCATGTGGGACTCAAGTTCTTGGAAACACAGGGTTGTGTCATGGCACCTCACTTTGAGGATGCGTAAGCCGGGGCTGATGGGTATGGGGACAGCGCTTCAATGGACGCTATGTTGATGATGTACCCCTGCACATGGTCGGCACACTCTCACCATACGCTGGAGACCAAAACAGCATGTATGCAAAAGCCTCTGCGAAACGATGCTTCGGACGAGCTGCACCTCGCCGCGGTCCTTCATTGCCGGCGTCAGCCAGCGCGTGAGGTGCATGGGCGCCTGCGAACCCACATGCAGGTAACATGTCGAGGGGCTGTGTGGCTGCACATACGTTTTGGTGGTTCTTGACGGCCGACGTCCTCGCAGCACAGAACGTGCCAGCAAATTGACGCTCATCAGGCGGTCCCACTCGGCCGGGTCGCCGTCCAGCGGGCCCTGCCCCTTGTTGGGGCCCTTCTCCAGGCTCATGGGTCCGTACGAGCCGGCGTTGTTCACCAGCACGTCCACATACCCGTACTTGTCCAGCACCCTGCAGCCGGCAGGTGCATGCAGCTGCATCAGCATGGCATGTCATGCACGTGCACAGTTGCAGCTGCATGGTGGTGGCCTGGTGGCATGTGACATGTTCAGAGACAGTTGTGTGGCGCGAATGCATAAGTTCCCACGGAACTTTTTGCCAGGTCGTCGGCAGCCGACGGCGAGCTGAAGTCTGCGGTGATGACTTCCACCTCACGGGCCCCCAGTGAGCGGCAGGCCTCTGCTGCCTGCGCAGACGCGGCAGCAGTGTGAAAGTCTTGCAACGCAAGCCTGACATGGCCACAGCACCACCCCCCAGGAGAAGCTCCTACCAAGGAGTTCCTCACGCTCTGCCTGCAAAGTGCAGCACAGCAGGAGGCGCGCCATCACCTGGTTGAGGTCATTCTCGACATTGGGCTCGGCGACCAAAATCAGCGCTGCCGCCTGGCCCGCGTACGCCTCAGCAATGGCGCGGCCGATGCCGCGCTGTGCCCCCGTCACCAGCGCGCGCCTGGTCTTCAGCAGGTCCATCTGAATGCATCACAGGTGGTTCAGCGTCACTGCTGTGCTGCTGAATCAACCAGTGTCAAACTGCAGATGGTCTGCTGGACTTCAGCTTTGCTGCTGATGTCTCTGACAATGCGCATACGATGCAGCGTCCAAACATCAGGTCATGGACCTTTGGGGTCTCGACTGGCTTGTGCGCCATGACTGCCAGGGCGCGAGCCGCGACTGGGTGCAGCCAGGCTGTGGTGCGTGGCGCCTTGCGAGTCTGCAACTGTGTACGGATAGAACAGGAGCTTGTAATTGACTGAGTGTTAGCCACATGTATACTCCTGACCGGTCGGCTTGTGTATGTATGTATGCATGCATGTGCCACTACTGGGTGATGCAATCTCAGCGTGCAGACCAGTGTTTTGCTACTTGACTCCACATCTGCACCCGTGATTGCTTGCAACACGTCAATCAGAGCATGACGGCCGCCCCACCTGCGTTACTGCTGGACAAGCGCGCAGGAGGCCGCAAGGAAGTGCGCTGAAAAGGCCAGATCCGGAACCGGAAACGTGAGGTAGCACCCGAGGAACCGATCTGCGAGCAAGAACAACAGTAGAAGCCAGCAACTTTGGCCCTCTCGTGCGCAGGTGCACTGCAGGGCTGCTGCACATTGTCCAGGCACCTGGGTGCCGGACCTCGCGACAGTCTTTGAGAAGGCAAAGCGATCACCACCGCACCTGGCAAAGCCCTTGAGCACTTCCATGGCAGCTTCAGTCCCACGGTAGTCCGCGAGGCGACATCCTGCGCGCTGCCCGGAGTGAAGCACGAGGTCTCGTGGAGGAGCCGACCAAAAGGGAAAGCTTGCTGATCGACGTTGCCCTTGCAGAGTTTCCGCCGACTGAACGCCCAAACGTGCTGCAAACGCTGCGACCGGCGGCAGAGCACACAATGCCGCGCCGCTGCATCTCTGGGTGATGCCAGTGGCAGGCATGTCCGAGCAGCCGCCCCTCGCGCTGCTCACGCTGTTGAGAGGCCTGGGCAGCTTGGTCGGTATCAGCAGGGGCAGTGCGGCCGGCACGCTTGCGGCAACCGTGCAGGGCGACGGCGTGACGGTGGTCGATGCAAACAGTCAAGTGAGCTGCTTTTGTCGATCGATTGCTGTCCATGCATGCCTCGTTGACATAGGGCGCCGCCCTATTGCGAAGGCTTTGCACATCACTATGAAGGCCAGACCCGCTTAAGGACTACAGTCACCACTACTGTTGGTGTGCATGTGCAGCTGCAACATCTGTCTGTAGATGCATGTCGGCCCTACTTGGGTGCCCTGCGTCTGACGATCGATTGAACCATGGTTTTGCAAGCAGCTGGAGCTTGAGCAGGCAATTTTTTCGACTGGTCGCATGATAACGAGTTGATGCAATGCTATGTCTTTAAAATAGCCGTCTGGGTACTGGATGTAGTGAAACATGCCCGTGCATTGAGATGGAACAGAAGCATTTCGTTGTTGGGCGGCGGCCAGCATGCATATGCACTCAAGTTGCTGCAGGGGCGATGTTGTCCCATGACTGCTTCATATACATTCATTGCAGGGCCGCCTGATCTCGTGGGCGCTAGGCAGCTCGCTGTGGACGTTTGTGACGCCGGTAGTGTACTGCGGCGCGGCGTGCGCCTACGCAGCAGTTGTCCGCCCCAGTGAGGAGGCTGGCGCAACACCCGGGGAGCTGTGGGTATGGCCCCAGGATGCCAGCGGCGCGGTGTCCCTCGAGCGGAGCTCCCATAAAGTGCAGCTACCAGCAGGGATCGTCCATGCGCTGCATGCTGTGTCAGACGGTAAGGACACTCAGTGGCACCCTGCATGCAGGGCCATGCCCATGCGACCGCCATCAGGCCAAGCCTGTTGTGGTATCACTTCATGTGCCACTTGCATCTGTGGTTCGCGCCGTGCTGAGGTGCTCGACTACCCTGCGCAGAAGCTTCATCCGCAGGACAGCCCAGCTCAGATGCTGCTATGCTGATCGACAGCCGCCCAGCAGCACTGGGGGCTGGAAGTGGCGTGGCCGTGGTCTATGCAGACGGCTCAGTCCAGGTGGTCAGCATCGACAGTGACAGCAGTCAGCAGCCAGAGGTGACCAGGGTTTTGGCGGCACCAGATCAGGGTGATGCAGACATAGCAGCAACAGCAGTGGATGCAGCAAGCAGCAGGCTGGCCATCATCCTCCACCGTGCAGACGGTGCAACCGTGGCGCACATACACAGCCTCCAGGTGCGTCAGCATCTGCTCTGTGATGGTGCAAACATTGCCCATGTGACCAGCAGCAAGGTTTCGATCAAGAAAGCAATTGCGATGCTGCGCGCAGCCGTCGGTGGATCGCGATGAGGCTGCGGAGACGTCCAGCTTGCAGCTGCAGCCGCCAGTAGCGGAGCTCAAAGTGCGGCGCGCAGCGCTGCAGGGCCGCCGCCTGGCAGCGCTTTGGGCTGACGGCACGCTGCAGTCCTATAATCTGGACACAGCCGAGCAGCAACAGTCAGGAGGCGGCAGCGGGGTGGCGCCCACCGTCTCCCTCCCGCTGCGGGGCTTCGCATTCAGCTGTCCACAGGTGGGTACTGACGCATGGGAGAAGCATGCTGGGGCTCATTGCCACAACACTGCACTGCAGCAGCGATGAGCGCGCTGCTCACCTTGGGGCTGTGTCCGATGGCTGAAAGACACTTCCCTTAGCACCTTTGCTACCAAGTACAGGTGGACACCCCAGCCCAGCCGGTGGAAGCAGAGCTGCAGTCAGCGTCCAAGAAGCGCAAGAAGCGGAAACCGCTCGCTAATGGTGGCGTGGCCAACGGCATCCCGCAGCTGCAGCAGCAGCAGCAGCCGCAGCCGTCGCCGCCGCAGGCAGCCACGTTGGCGCCCGCCCTTGCACTTCTGCCAGCCGACCATGCCGTGGTGCTTGGCTGGGAGGCGGCATCAGGCGCCGATGGCCTGGCAGCCCCAGCAGCAGGTGAGGCTTCGCTTGATCAGGCCCACCACATTTGTCATGACTTCGAGCTCCGCATCTGTCATGCTTGGAGGCTGGCCGCCTGTACATTGTCCAAGACATGATCTGCGAAGCATTAAGCCTGTCGCACGCTGGTTGCAGGTGCACGCCTAATGGCGACGGTGGTGGAGCTGCGCTATGGCAGCGTCCGGTCTGTCGCCTCCTCCCCAGCCCCAGGCAGTCCAGCAGAGCCCGTCGTGGCGCTGCCTCTCAGCGGCGGCGGCGGCGAGGCACTTGTCGCAGTGCTGGCAGGCGCAACGCTGATGACGACGTCCATCGATGTGAGCAGCTGTCACTTGGCAGAACTGGCGTGGAGTGCATTTGCTCTGTATGTCTTCTAGCCCAGGATCTTGCTCACTCTGTCCCTACTGTTAGGGGGCACCTAGGCTAGACGTGACGACCAAAGGGACCTTTGTCAGGACACCATGTGCACGGCATGCTGCAGGTGTCGGCGGTGACGCTGGCGTCAGTGCTGGGCTCGCTGGCCCTTGGGCCGCAGTGGCCGCGCTCCGACGCTCGGCCAGCGGCACGCGCAGCAGCAGCCGCCCTGCGCGTGCGGGACATGCGCGGCGCCGTGCCTGCCCCCGACCTCGCGCATGCGCAGCGCAACATTGCGGCGGCAGCACCCGAGGACCCCGCTGCAAGCGACGGCCGCCTGCTGCGCAGCGTGCAGCTCAGGTGAGACGAGCAGAGGCACCTACTCCTTCTTCCTTGACGCCGACTGGCGCTTGCTGCACCTGGAAGCGTTTGGCGATTCCGCCAGCTGGGCAGGCTGACCAATGCCACCCCAAGCTGCAGTGGGTGCTGATCCACGCCCATTCTGCCCACCACCTGACCTGCAGCTCATCGGCGGCTCGGCCGCGGCCCGACCCCAGCGAGGAGCTGCTGGCGCGCCTGGCCGTGTCAAGCGGGGAGGCGCCCTCGGCGGACGCGGCGGCGGACGCAGCGCACTATGCGGCGGTCATAGACCCGGGGGCGTTGCGCCCTGATGCCATCGGCGCTGCGCTGGCGGTGTCTGCGGAGAGGGGCCACTGGGACGCTGTCGCCGCTCTCACGCAGGTAGCCGCCTGCTGTGTGCATAGGTTTGCACCTTCAGTGTTCCTGCGCTGCAACGCCAAGGCAGCAGGAGCTCCTGGCATGGTTTCAGGACCTGCTTCAGCATGGTCCTGTCGGTCCTTTCCACTTGAAGCTGCCACAGCAGCCAACAACTCTGCTGCGTGTTGACTGGCGATGAATTGCAGTAGCCAATCAGGGAGTGGAGTGCTGCTGCAGGGTGGCCTGGTGACGTCGCTGCGGGTGGCGCCAACGCTGGCCAGCGCCCTGCTGGAGTCCGGCCGCCTGCGCCTCTTTGCCCACCTGCTCTCGCGGGTGGGCTCCGTACATGTGCTCATGCTGAACGTTCACACCATATGTGTCCTTTGGTAGTGCCGTGTTTCCTGTTCTTCAGCTGCGAGTATGGCACATCTATCGTATGACGGCTGGCTGATCAAGTTGCTGACCTGACTGCTGCAGGCGTCGGACATGGGCACGCCCGAGCTGCGGCGGCTGCTGCGGCTGCTGCTGCGGCAGCACAGCGGCGGCGCCGTGGTGTCGCCGGCGGCGCTGGGCCCGGCCACAGACGCCCTGGCAGCGGAGCTGCGCGGCGCAGCGGAGGCGACGGTGGCCGCTGCGGAGGCCGTCGGCGGCCAGCGGCCCGCCGAGCTGGCGGCAGCGGCAGCGGCAGCGGCCTCAGTCGACGGCTTCTCTCCCGAGGTGGGCAGGCAGGCTGCCAGCTGTGCCACCCTGCTGTGGCGCTCAGCTTGATGAGCAGCTGCACGTTGGCTCCATGTGAAAGTGCAACTCTGCATGTGCGCTCGACAGAGGCTGGTGGCCCCAATGTCCGTTGTACATGCCGCGCTGGTCGTGTTGACATGCGGGCGGCTGCTGACGGTTCCGCCTCTGCAGCATGTTCACCGGGCTCGTGCGCAGGAGCTGTGCCTGCACCCGGTGGTGGCGGCGGGCGTGGACCCGGTGGTGGTGCTGGAGGCGGCGCAGGCGCTCGCCCCCCGCCAGGCGCTCGCCCTCCTGCGATACCTGGCCGCCTGGCTGCGGCTGCACGACCAGGTGCGTCCCAGGCTCCTTCACGGGGTTTTGTCCTCTCATGTGTTCAATGAATTGTATTGTTGGGACAGTAAGCAGCTTTACAAACCTCACATGAAGTGCGATTGCACCACGCTGGCCATGTCATGGACCCCTTGATGCCGAGCAGTTGTGTCTGTGCTTCGTGGAAGTCCTGAAACTTGCTTGTGCGACCGGCAGGTGCTGGGCGGCTGGCTGCACCCGCCCAGGAAGCGGCGCACGGGTCCCGCCGGCAGCGGTGCCGGCGGCAGCCGGCGCTCCCACCACCAGCAGCACCAGCAGCGGCGTGAGGCGCCCGCCCAGCAGGAGGCAGCAGCAGCCGCGCTGGACGCCCAGCAGCCGGCGGCGCTGGCCACTGATGGCACTGGACATCAGCACGTGCAGCCGCCAGAATCAGATGCAGCAGAGGAGGCGGCCTCTCAGCCCAGCAACCGCGCCAGCAGGCGCTCAGCTCGCGGCAAGGGCAAGGGCAGCAGCAAGGTCAGTGGTGACACAAACGCCGACGATGCTGCTGACTCTGCAGCCAGCCCCTCTGCTGCAGCCGGCGCCGGCAGCCAGGATCAGCTTCCAGGACAGCAGGATCAGGAACACCAGGCAGCCCCAATGGATGTGGAGGAGACGGCAGCCATGACAACAGCGCCTGATACAGATGCAGCCAACACCTCAGCGCAGGCACCAGACACAGCGGTGACGGCGGCGGCGTCAGAACCGGCGGCGCCGACTACAGGGTGGCCAGTGCCGCCGCTGGTGCGTGTTGTCGAGTGGGCCTCGGCGGTGCTGGACGCGCAGCTGGCGAGCCTGCCGTCCAACCCAGAAACCCGCCAGGTGGGCTGCTTGACTTGTCTCTGATCTCTCTTGGATGTGGCGTCAGTGGAGAACGGGGGAGGTTTACAATCTGTAGCAGTACTCGTCTGGCACTTCGCCAGCTTCCGCACCACAGAGGCTGCACTCGTCTGATTGTTGCTTGACCTCAGACACTGGGCTTGCCAAGCAGACGATGTTGACGTGCAACCGTGTGGGTGCGCCAGCTGCTGGAGGGGATGCGGGCGGCGGTGGACGGGCAGGCCGGCGAGGCCGCCCGGCTGTTGGGCGCCCGGGGTGCTGTGGAGCACCTGCGCAACGGCGCACCGCTGCCCGCCCCCCAGGACGCCGCCAGCCTGTACACCCTGGAGCCGCTGGCCCTGTCGCAGCTCTGACTGGGCTATGACTGGGCTCTGGCTCCAGGTCGTGGTTCCTGGGTTCCAAACATTGCCGGCATGCCACATGGTAGTCATGTGTGGACGAGTCCACACGACCTTCGCACTGTGCCCTGCAGCTGCGATTAGCAGGGAAGATAGGTAAAGGGGTGTGTGTGATCTGAGTCTGAGAACAGAGTGGCAGGATTCCGTCAGGGTTGCCATAAGCTGTTGCCGAAGAAGTGAGGGTTGCAACAGACACTGCGGTTGACAGCCTGTTGTTACAGTGTGCCGCACACAATGCCATACAGAAACGGCAAGGGCTTTGACGACAGGCACCGACATGCACATTTGAACATCCACACACCCGCCACTCCAACCCACTATGCCTAGATGGCAAGCTGCTTCACGACTGCATGTCAGTATGAGCAACACACAGCAGAACACATATGATGCAAGTTGGCAGTCTATACTGGAGCAAGCAGCTGCGGTGTGTGAGCAACATGCAAGCTGACGCAGTCAACAACTCTGTGCTACAACCTCAAGCCCTGCCACAACTAGCTGCAGTGCCTTTGGGTACCCATTGGTATGCTTCAGCATTGGAGAGTGAGCACTCGTCTCCTCATGGCTGTGCTGGGACCATGAAAACTCAGCGAGCCATGTGCAGCTCCAACAGTAGTACAAATGCCCAAGTGGCAGCAAGGCGAAGCCTGCCTCCTGAGCGCAGATGCTGTCGGCACCGGCCACCGGCCTATGATTGACCATGTTGCCTTCACCTCAATGGTGTTGTTCACACAGCTCGGCCAAGCGCAGCAGCTGCTGCCATCTCCTCCACATTGAACTGCAAGCGAGGATACTTATGTCCAGGACAGACTAGGAACACATGGCGGATTGGCCAGCCACTGAAGGACTCGAGCGCAGGTGCCTGTCATGGGTTGAAGAGCAGGCGCTTTGGCAGGACAGCCGGCTCAACTGTGCATGCCTGCACTCCGACTCACCCCCTCAAAGTCGACGCCGATCATGTACATGAGGGTGTACCAGCAGAAGGCCTGCAGCCACCAGCACCCTTTCACTGGCGCTTCTCAGCTGCGGCAGCCCCAACCGCAAGACACAAGTGCGTGATGCAACTTGCACGTAACAACAGGGCGCGTACCATCATCAAATTGCCTGCGAAGCCGACACGTGCCGCAATGTGGATCTGCACACCAGTGCAAAGTCTGTCCACTTGCATTTGCAGACCGCAGGGAGCTGAGAGTATTTGCCCTCGACACACTTAGGGGGTTGAGGGAGTTATCAGGCCAGTTGCTGCCCGCTTGTGAGGCAAGGAGTGTGTAGTGGGGTGCCAGAAAGGGCTCACGTTGCCGCGGTGGGCGGTGACGTTGCGCAGGTTGTTGAAGCGGTCGGCGTTGAGGATGCTGAGCACGGTCGCCACGGCGAGGTAGCCGACCAGCAGGGAGCGGGCCGTCGCCAGGTACTTCATCTTCTTGGACAGGCAGATGGTCACCATCACCTGTAGAGCAGTGCGGGCGCTCCCATCTTCAGCAGCAGTCGGCAGCAGGTGACATGCTGCACATCAGTGATGGTGCGCTTGCTCAACTCTTCTGCAGACTCAAGGAGCTGGCTCGAGCCGCTCCATAGCGTGTTGCATTACTGTTGAACCTATGCCGCACCAGCACAGCGAGATCGTAGCAGACTGTCCACCAGTCAAACCGGAAGATGCGCTTGCACCTGCAACAGCAAAGATATCGCATCTGATTCCAGCATGGCAGATGGTTGTTCCGTGTGATGCAACACACCAAACTCGTGCGCATGGTGCATGCACAGGGTAACTGCGTGGTCCAGGCGGCACAGAACGGTCTGGCAAAGCGCGCACGAGATCTGCGGGCCGCCCATGAGGTAAGACCAGGTGTGCACGCCTGTATTGCCGTCACCAGCATTGCAATCGGCCTGCAGCAGACTTCAGCAGAGAGTCTGAGATGGCTGCTGGAGCTGCCATGCATGCCAGACTGCTAAAGTTGTGCCGCTGGCACAATTATGCATGCACGCACGTGTGGCATCTCACCTGCGCACGAGACACGCCACCAATGGCCACCGGCCAGCTCATCCATGCAAACACCAGCCAGATTCTGCGCAGCAGTGACGGCATATCAGCCCTTGTCCTGACACTATTAGCTGGCTGGAGTAATAGAGATGTGCTGTGACTGCAAGTTGTCTGTTCCTAATGATGATGGATAGGCCATCTGCTGGTCTGGTGGGTATGAAGCGTACATAGTGAGGCCACGCCCTGTGATCCATCTCATCCTGCCACGCTTGGTTGCCGCCCCTGCGAAGGACACCGTACTTGTGGAAATGGACTGCATGCACTGCGGCATGTCAGAGTCGTGGGAGGTGACACAGCAGCTGCTCGCAACTCGCAGCCGCATGCAGGGTGATCAGTTCTCCTGGTTGTGAGCAAGAGCCGTGCACCTGGAATGCCCTTGCCAGGCCCGCGGGTGGGCCCTGTCGCCAGCTTCTGGGGCTCGGTACTCAGCCCGGTGTCGGCCATGGTGCCAACACAACCCCTGCTGCGACCCGGTCACACCCTCGAGGTGACTGAGGAACCGCCCTGTACAGTGGAGGACTTGTTACCTTTGCTGTTTGTTGAGCATGGACAAGCGAGAGGTGAAACGGTGGCCAAAGCCCATGCGCCATCTTCAAGTTGCAGGGTTGCGCAAGCATGCATCCGAGGCCAGTAAGCAAATATTGAACCGGCTAAGCTGCCCTCCCTCAGGACTCCAATAACAACGATAGACAGTAGCACGTCATCGAGACTGTTCGCACTGTCGACGAGAGGTTGTGCGCACGATCGATGCTCGACAGGTAGCCTTCGCCTGACTTCGGACTTGCAGGATAATTTGTCGGCGGCTGCCAGCCCGTCGTAAGTCTTGTGCAACCCTGCTGCGGCTAGTCCTGGCGAATCAGGGCACTGTGCGCTGCGTAAGGGGTTTATTGGCAGCTGAGCAAGCGCGATGGTGCTCTGGTGGTAATGTGCTCGTACAAGCAAGGGGTGTGGAAAACCAGTTGTGCTGCCCCAGGGGACCTGGACTGTGTGCACTATCTAGTGCAGTTGACAGCCTCTCGAGCGTTGGCTGCTGTGTCTCACGGATGCCATTCGACAACCCCAAGATTGCAAGGGCGCTGCACCGTTTCTGCTGCGGTGCGATTGGTGTGCTCCGCAGGTTCGAAGGTATACACAGGTCACATCCATGCCGCTACCCCGTGCTGCACAATTCCCCCAAAAACACACATTTTGCCCACATTCTGTCACTGCTCACTACCGGCAACAAACAGGCCGTGGCCACAGCAGCCAGTCCCCTAGTGCGCGGCCTCGCCCTTCAGCTTGGCCTCCTGCTCCGCCTTGTAGTGCTTGTACTCCTGTGGCCAGGCGACGGCATATGAGAAGAAGAAGCCGTAGACCAGTACATCGAACAGTGGTCTGGGGCTGCCGGTGTCGATGTACTTCCTCTTATACTCCATCAGACCCGTCTCTGCCTTTGACCTGAGCTGCTCAGGCTGCAGGTTCTCCTTCGCGAACTTGGTTGTATACCCAGGCAGCTCATTCAGCTTCAGCCCCTTCAGATTGCTGGCGAACCGCTGCACCAGGCTCATGGCTGCCCCAGCCTGAAGTTTCAGAGGCCGGCTGGCAGCACGCAGCGCTCCAGCTGCCGCGCCCGGTCAGCAGCTCGCAGCACGACGTGCAATGTCAAGCTGCTGCAGGTCTGCAGTTTGCAGCTGGGTTGCGGATCGGGGTATGCTGGTCAGAAGGGACATCGTAAATCTCAACCTGTTAGCAGCGTACTTTTACACCGGCAAGTGAATGCGCTGCGACTGCTGTGCCCGATCGCTGCGGGCACACTCGCAAGCATCGACGATAGTTGCATCAACATGGCTGATCAGGTGGCTGACGACCTGCAAAATGCCAGGATCTCCAATGGTCCCACCAAGGAGCAGATGGTCGACGAGAACGGGCAGCCTCTGAGCAAGAGGTGTCTGCTGTAGCACATCTTGCTTGTTACCCCTTCTCATTCTGTCCGACAATGGGTTCCAGACACTGAGGTTTAATTGATCCATCTACACTAGAAAGTGACAACATGCATGGCGCGTGCGCCGGCTGCGCATGCATGCTTCCATGCTGGTCGAGGCTGCTCGTGTGCAAGTTGGAGCCTGAATGGCTGATCAAATGACAGGCAACGCTCTGCATGCCTTTCGCTCATCGCAAGAACAAAATAGCGTCGTTATTGCCTCTGCCGCCGCGCACCTTCCTCAAATACGGTTGCTGCCCATCTGCAGCGAGTTCAAGAGGCGCGAGAAGGCAGCTCGCGTGGCCAAGGAGCGCGAGGAGAAGAAGGCGAGGACCTTCAAATCATGCTGGCTGTGCGTCATATGCCCTGCCTGCGTAGTTGAGCAGCACAAGCGAATCTTCGCCAGCAACCAAAATCTCTGCAAACTTTACGGCGGGGCTGCTGTGCACAGGCGGCACAAGCGGCCGCCAAGCCCGCAAAGGCCGCAGGCCCGCAGCTCGCGGCAGACGATGAGGGCGAGGATGTGGATCCCAACCAGTACTTTGAGCGGCGGGTGCAGCATGTGGCTGCCGAGAAGTCAGCGGGCCGCAACCCCTACCCGCACAAGTTTGCGGTGTCGCACCGCATCCCCGAGTTCGTCGCCGAGTTCGGCGGACTGGAGTCGGGCTCGCAGCAGCAGGAGACCACCGTCTCCATTGCAGGTGCTGTGCATGGTGTCCCAGACCCATGCAGCACTTGCATGAGCAGGGAGGCCCTGTTGCGGTGACAGCTGATGCGATGTCAGCAACCCATCAGCGGGAGGCTGCTGTTACACCGCAGGCCGCGTGTACATGAAGCGGTCCAGCGGCGCGAAGCTCATGTTCTACGATGTCAAGGGCGATGGCGCCAAGGTCCAGGTCATGGCCGACCTCAGGTGCGTGCCTGGCGAGCAGCTGTCTGCACACCACCAGCATCACTGTTGGCCAGCACCTGGTGATGTGCGCCCACCGACATTAGGCTGTCAAATCATGCTACACATGCCCACCATCGGGTCGTGCACAACCCTGCATGAGCAACCTGCCACGCAGGACGTCGGGACTGGAGCAGGAGGCGTTTGTGGCGCTGCACAACAGTGTGAAGCGCGGCGACATTGTCGGCATAGAGGGCTGCCCCGGCAAGTCCAAGATGGGGGAGCTGTCCATCTTCCCCCGCAGCTTCGTGGTGCTGTCGCCGTGCCTGCACATGCCGCCCACCGTGCGCAGCGGGCTGAAGGACCAGGTAGGGTGAACAGCACACAGCTATGTAGGATCTGTCAATGCTCATGTTCTCAGACGTCAGACAAGGTCGACCACCGTACAGCTGAGGTCGCTGGTGTGAGGCATCAACTCCCGGTTGTTGATCCTGGTAGGAGACGAGGTATCGGCAACGATACTTGGACCTGATGACAAATCCTGGGGTGCGCGACATCTTCATCACACGGGCGCGCATCATCAGCTACGTCAGGCGGTACTTCGACGACCGCGGCTTCCTGGAGGTGCCCTCCTGCACTGCAGGCTGTATCGCGACTAGCTGTCCCTGCAGTATGCTGTCTGTTGCTTGCAGATGTCCATGCCATCGTGTCAGCACTTCGCTTCCCTGCATCGCAGGTCGAGACGCCTTGCATGAACATGATAGCAGGCGGCGCTACAGCACGGCCCTTTGTGACGCACCACAACGACCTGGACCTGGATCTGTTCATGAGGGTATGCAGCATGACCCCATGGCTGATGCACACCCGACTGCATGGCTGATGCACACCCGACTGGCAGCAAACCCCGCATAGAGCAAGAATGTCCTTCAGGCTTGAGGCTGATGATGGTGGTGATGCGACACATGGCACGTCATTCGAGGCACATGTCCTGTTCATTGCACTATCATGATGCGCCTCTGCTCAGGTAGCGCCGGAGCTGTATCTGAAGATGCTGGTGGTGGGCGGCCTGGAGCGGGTGTACGAGCTGGGCAAGCAGTTCCGCAACGAGGGCATCGACATGACGCACAATCCAGAGTTTACATCTGTCGAATTCTACCAGGTCGGCTTGGCATACCGTGTGTTCCATGCTCAGGAGGGAACCGGTTCATTACTCATCCACTGATGCTATGATGCTGTCGTGTTCATGCGTGTCGTCATCGTCCACAGCTGCCTGCCCGGCTGCACATCTGTCAATGTTGCTCTCTCAAAAAAGGCATCATTGTACCGCAGGCGTTTGCAGACTACAACGACCTGATGGGACTGACAGAGGAGCTTGTGTCGGGCCTGGTTAAGGAGGTCACCGGCAGCTACATCATCCAGTACCATGCAGACGGCCCCGAAGCGGAGCCGACCACCATCGACTTCTCGCCGCCCTGGGTGCGCAGTGTGTTTGTGATGGCAGGCTGGTTGTGCGGACGCTCAGTCTAGGCTGTCGTTGGAGGAGGGACCACACTGCTCAGAGTCACAGATCACATCGTGCTGTTCCGCTGGAGCTGACATGATCATGCGCGCATCGCGCTGGATTCAGATGCTGACTGTACCCCGATGACCGTGCGCAGCCGAGGATACCCATGGTGGAGGGCCTGGAGCAGAAGCTGGGCGTGTCGATGCCCGACCTGGAGTCCCCGCAGGCCAAGGACTTCCTGCTCGACTTGGTGAGAGAGTGCTGCACACCACGCTCTGGTGTCTCCTCGTGCAGCTTGTACACCCCTGAGACGCCGGGCTATGATGCCCTGTCGTCCTACCATGCACATCCATGAATAGCTCCCCTGCCCTCTGGTGTTCTGGCTCTCAGAGCGCCATGGTCTCAGCGCACTGTTGCTACAGCCAAGGTGACATGAGCACTTGGAGATGCATCCGTCCTTTGTGCTGCAGCAGCCCAACACGCTGGTGGTGGCCAGCAACATACTGTGGGTCTGATCGGGCGCCTTTCACCTGCCGCAGTGCAAGCGGCACGGCCTGGACTGCGCGCCGCCGCACACGCCCGCGCGGCTGCTGGACAAGCTGGTGGGGGAGTTTCTGGAGGAGGGCTGCGTCAACCCCACCTTCATCTGCGACCACCCGCAGCTCATGTCCCCGCTGGCCAAGTGGTGCGCGCCGCTCTGCTCCAATGTCCATCAAGCAACCGCTGGCACATGCCGATGCTGGTGGAGGAATGTTGGCGTGAGGGACAGCAGGACCGCGATGTGCGACCAGCAGCACAGACATGTACTGCTTGCTGGGTATCACCACCCCTGGCACGCCTCGGTCAAGATCCCACCTTGCTTGTACCTTCCACCTCCAGCACAGATATCGTGCATCACTGCTGTACAGGCACCGGGAGAAGCCTGGGATGACAGAGCGCTTTGAGCTGTTCGTCAACCGGCGGGAGCTCGCAAATGCATACACAGAGCTGAACGACCCAGCAGTCCAGCGGGAGCGCTTTGCTGCACAAGCGCAGGTCAGTTGCTCCTGTGACATGCGAGCTGGCTGTGCTGCTGTTCTGCCAGAGTGGGCGTGTACTGGTGGGTGGCATCTTCCAGCACAGTGGGTGATGTGCAGTACCATCCAGTACAGTGCGCGATCAGTGCTTACTGATCGGTGTGGTGTAAACGCGTTGGACACACATCACTGCACTAGCACGCATGTTAATGGATCGGGACTTGCCTGCTGGCAGCCAGGATGCAGCCTGCAAGCCGCCTGCTAGATGTAGTTCCTGGGCGGAAGTCGCTGTGGCGTCACCATGCCATGTTGGCCCTGGGGCATATGCCCCCGCGGATGCTAACAAACCACGGTCAGCCGCTGAGCAGCTGGCGCCTGCGTGCAGGACAAGGCGGCGGGCGACGACGAGGCGCAGGTGATCGACGAGAACTTCTGCACGGCGCTGGAGTACGGGCTGCCGCCCACCGGCGGCTGGGGCATGGGCATCGACCGCCTGACCATGCTGCTGTCGGACACCGCCAACATCAAGGAGGTGGGGCTGCAGTTGCTGGAAGCACGCAATGTCGACAGCGGGGTCGTCGTGGTTCAGGGCCTGCTGCTGGCCGCGCTGGCAGTGCGCAGCTGTAGAAAATCTGAGTTGGTGCGCCCAGCCGGCGAGGCTGTGATCGGCATCGGCCCCCTGGTTGCTGGCTGAGCAGCGTGCGCCTCACGGCTGTTGAGTCTCTCATGCTGAACTGCTGCGCTGAGGGAGTTTGATGCCGGCTGTCACCACCGGTGCAGGTCCTGCTGTTCCCGGCCATGAAGCCCCAGGACCGGCCCAGCCAGGCGCCAGCCGCCTCTGCCGCAGCCACAGCAGCTGGTGCGGGCGTGGTGGCAGGCACGCCAGCTGGGGAGGGCCTGCCGTCCTGAGCTCAGCTGCGGGCGCTTTTTGCAGCGGACCGTAAAGTGACGCCCGCCCCTGGCCGTCGTCATCTGAGGATCTGCACAATACGATACGGGCACTGTACTGACGGAAGCGTCCGGCAGCCGCGCATTAGACAGCCATTCCGCTGTCGTTACCAGTTTGGCGCGTCAGCTCGTTTGCAGCTTGGCTCCCTGCTGCTGCTGTTTGAAAGGTTAGCAAGCAGCATTCACCGAGCTTAGCCTGTGCTGTCGGCAGTCTACCACCTGAAGCCTAGAGAGACAGCCGCCTCTCACTGCTGCCGAACCAGGACGCGTCCCATCAAAACCTGTCGAAAGCAACCAGCCTGCCAGTCTTCGGCCCTTTGCGTTTGTTGCCTCGAGCTTATATCCAGCCTGCAAGGACGACGCGCGTGGAACAGCTAGCAGTGTGGAAGTGGCACCGGCTCTGCCGCATCGGAGACAGCACGCCTGCCGACCCACGGCCAGCGGACAGAAAGAATCATCAATGAAAGGTAACGGCTGGCGATGCGCCATCGAAGGCGCTCAAAAGTTCACCTTTTACGACCCCCCGGGTCCACATGCTGATCGTGCCGCGGGCGAAGTTCTCACGCCCACTAGACGCGGGAGCGTTCACAGTATCATCGACTTGGGCAGCGGGGCACTTGATGCGGGATGCCACACATATTGTTTGCCCGTTTGCGCCCGAAGGCCGCTGTTGCTCTGGCGCCTCCGGCTTGTCGGTGTCTGGTACCTCCCGATCACGGATCAGGGGTGCAGCGTCCGCCAAGGTCTGATCATGCAGCATTGCGCCCAATCTTGGATCGACATGATCATAACAGTCCTGCCTGTATTGGCGCTCCTGCCTTTGTGCACCACAGCCGGCTGACAAGGCGCCCGTGGCGGTCCAGATGGCATGCAGCATATCGACTTCGCTGTGGCTTTCGGCCTCGGCAGCACGTCTGAAACAACACAAGCAGAGCTAGATATTCATACCCGTAGCCCGTCGACGGGTGGGGTGATCCACCATGTTCCTGGAGCTGTACTGCATGCGGGTGGGATGCAACGCGGGATAGTGCCTTGCTGTTGACCCAACCTACGACAATGTTGACCGTAGGAGGTCCTCTCAAACCACTGTCTCAACCCAGACACGCGCGGTGCTGGTGCTGCAGCTGGCTGGGCTTGTCCATCGTAGCTGAGCTGCCAGCGTGGCACCATGAAGGCGAGCGTGTGTGGCTATGCTGCAGGGTGTTACGGCGCATCGTGAGCACGAGAAGTAGCTTGTCAGCATGCGGCTGCACAGCAGTCAACACGGTGCGGCTGTCGCGGCGGCAGCCACGCTGGTGCTGCTGGTCCGTGTGCTGCCAGGCGCCAGCGGCGCGGGGCTGGCGGCAAACAACACAAAGTCCATCCTGTACCTGAAGTCGACGCTGAATGTGCGCACCGGCCGTCTCTGTGTGCCATGTTGCACGCCTGCTGATGGACGCCCTGCCGCGCCTGCCTTCAGCTAGCGACGCCGCCAACAGCTGAGTGTCCTGGTGCTTTGGCCACTGCAGACGGCGGCCACTACTGCCCTGGAGGTGGCGGTGAGCTGGCGATACTACAGCACCCCATGCACTGACAGTCAGTGACGTGTACACTTATCACATCAGAGCAGTGTTTCATCACCAACTGCTTGTGTGCTGCAGTGGGCCAACAGCAACAATTATACGGCCGTGGTGCGCGCTGCTGACATGCATGGAGCACTGCATGATCCAGGATGCATGCAGCTAGCAGCTCATAGCCACTGCGTTCATGTGTGCACATAGTACTGAGGCATGTTTTCTGTGGTCGGCATGACAGATCGTCACTGACACCCAGTGGAACAGCATGACGCTGTCAGAATTTCAGGTGGGAGCCTGGCCATCTGCTGGCATGCTCGCCAGCTGCTCAGTGTACAGACGGCTCAGCGCCATGCAGCGTGCTGGGTGAATAACATATTCACGTCCTCTCTGCAGTCGTACAAGGCAATTGTGCTTGGCGATCCCAACATCGAAGTGAAGGACTCTACAAATGCCACGGCTACTGACAACGCTGACATCATGTCACAAGGTGAGTACGGCAGCGCGTGCAACATCATGCCCCAGGCAATGGTCAACACCATCAACACCACATAGTTGCGAGAAGCAAACAGGCAATCCACAACTGCCATGCAGCCCCTGGGTATGCCACTGCGACAAACTCCAGGGCCACATGGGCACCGGCGGTCACTGGCAATATCGTCATCGTCGGAACGGATCCCGGCAATGATGGCGTCAATGCCGGTTCCTCCACCGCCGTCAAGAACGGAGCCATTGCACTGATCAACGCTTCGGTGTCCTATGTGGCAGGTAAGCCTTGTTTTGGCAGCCCTGCTTGAGGCGACTGCGTCGAGCAAGCATCTGTCGTAGGCGTCAATCACCATGCCGGTTTCCCGACCTCTGACTGCCATGGCATTGCTGTGGCAGGTTCAACAAACAATGGCACGGGGTGAGGTCTGCCTCAGCGTCGACATCGAGTTGCTGGCCATAGGCCTCATGAGACTGCCGCCTGTCCCTGGCGGCCCTGCAAGACTTTGCAACCCTGCAGCTGCCGTAGCTGCATGGATTCAGGGGTTGCTGTTGCCGGCTGCAGGTTCATGCTCAGCCTGTCCAAGTAACTACTACAATGTTATCACGCCACAGCGGATGACCATCATGGACCCTTTTGCCACAAGCGCCAACAGCCCGGGCTTTTACTCCTACTGGTGAGCAGCATCCACCTACCTGTCTGCTGCATCGCATTCAGTCGCACATGTCAAGTGCCGCTGATCTGTCCATTGCATGTGACCCTTGCCCTGGTGCTGTCACGTCGCATCATGCTCCTGTGCGCTGCTGCAGGCCATACCCAGGCGTCTCAGACAACTGTGAGCCTGTGCCATAGCATGGGACTCTTGTGCAGCTGAGGCACTGAAGAGGGTTCAGTGCAGTTCAGCAACCCTGTACGGTGCAGTGCCTGTACTGACAGCATTTTCATGCCATTGTGCAGGCAATAAGATCACGAAGGGTGCGACCGCTCGAGTTCACTGAGGCATCAAAGCCTGTGTCGCATATATACTTGCTACACACCACGACTGCATCGCTGTGCTGCTTCTACTTCAGCACCACATGACTTGGACGTGACTCTTGTTCACCTCATTGCCTGCGTGCTGTCTTGCCGCTCCAGGTGCTAACATCAGTGTCGGCACGTTCAACTCGCTTACGGTGGCACAGCTGTCGGACTGGAGCTGTAGTATCCGTGAGTTGCCTTGCATCTGCATCTGCAACGGGCATTGCGTACCTGATCCCGACTACTGAGTACCGACTGCCTCAATCACACCTCAGTCTGCCGTATAATCATACAGAGCATGTCACACGATGCGGTTTCCAACCTTGCAGATGAGGTCATCAGTCCATACGATCAAGGCTTTGCCGCATTGGGGTTTGCAACTGCGACACCCTATGTGAGTCTATGCTGGCTTGCAAGCACAGCTGCCCTTCTTACTGAATGCATGCAGATGCGATGACACACTGCTGCAGATGCCATTGCCTTTGCATGAGGTGGATCTGGTGCCTGCAGCTGCTCGCCCGGGGCGATTTGCAAGTCACGACTTGCCCCATGAACAAGTTTCTGTCCAATGGTGGCACTGCCAACGCAACATGCGTGGATTGTCCCAACGGAAAGATCTCTCCAGGTAACTGCAGTGCAGCGTTGGGACGGCTGGCTTTGTGCGCTTGTGTCTCTTGTGCAGCTTGCTGTTTTTGTCTCTGGCCTTGAAAGGCGAACTTTCGAAAGGCGGTTTTGCGAAAGGAAAGGCGGATCTGCGAAAGGGCGATGTGCGATTAGGGGTAGTTAAAGATCTCTTCTTTTTTTCACTACCCCTAGTGCGATGTGCAATAATGGCGCAGGTGGCACTGGAGACCAGTCGTCCTGCACAAACGCACCGCCCCCACCGCCAGCCCCATCTCCACCGCCCCTCCCCTCACCGCCGCCTCGCCCACCTCCCGCCCCTGCGTCATCGCCACCTCCACCTTCGCCGCCTCCCCCGCCACCCAGTCCCCCGCCCAGCCCACCGCCGCCCAGCCCCTCTCCGCCGCCTTCACCACCATCCAGCCCACCACCGCCCAGCCCGCCGCCGCCCTCTCCGCCCCCTCGGCCTCCCCCCAGCCCACCTCCGCCCAACCCGCCACCACCTTCTCCGCCCCCTGGACCCCCGCCCAGCCCTCCACCGCCCAGCCCGCCGCCTCCCAGTCCGCCCCCTGGGCCTCCGCCAAGCCCACCACCGTTGCCACCACCCAGGTGGGTGGCATCTCAATCCTCCAGCACGCCGATGCTTTGCATAGGCTGGCTGCCTGCATTGATTGAATGTCGAGTCTGTTGGTGCAAACATAACATGCGGTTTACTGGTCTGTTGCAGCCCACCGCTACAGCCGCCGCCCAGCCCGCCGCCTGCGCCCCCTCCCCAGCCGCCGCCCTCGCCACCACCCAGCCCGCCCCCGCTACCCGGCCTCACATTTGATGACCTTGCAGATGAGCAGCCAGTCCCCAGCAGCTATGACGGCGCGACAGGCGTGATCTTCGGCAGCCAGACGGGACAGTTCATTGCAGCCGACACCCAAGTGCATCCAGCTTACCTGCCGGCGATGGTCTCCCCTGACGGCATCATCATCAACGAGGCCGGCCTGCCGGCGGAGCTGCACTCCGCCGACGGCGTCACCTTCGACATCGCATACGTGTATGCGGCCACGCTGACCGGCAAGGCGGTGAACGTGACCATCGTCGGCAGCCTGGGCGGCAGCGAGGTCGCCCGCCTGGTGGTGGAGCTGCACCCCGGCGCCCGGCCCCTGCTGCTGGACCTGTCAGCCTTCGTGGGCCTGGACCGCGTGCTGTTCACGCCGGCAGACGCAGACAGCAGCGCCTACGGCCTGAGCACAACGCTGTTCGGGCTTGACAATGCCAAGATCGCTGTACACGCGGCGCCGCCGCCCCCCAGCCCGCCGCCATCGCCTCCGCCACAGCCACCTCCGAGGTAGGGTCCATATGTGCAGACCAGGGTGACTATCAACCGAGTTGATAGTTGAGGGATGCTGCTTGCATTGTGTTCATCCATCGTTATGGTGTCATTTCAAGTCATGCTGGATTGCTGATGAGGCTGCCCTTCCTCATCCATTACAGCCCGCCCCCCTCGCCACCACCCAGCCCGCCGCCACAGCCCGGGCTAAACTTCGATGACCTGACAGCAGGGCAGGCAGTGCCACCCGGCTATGATGACACCACCGGGCTGACGTTCGGCGGCGCAGCAGGCCGCTTCATCGCAGCCGACACTGTGCAGCAGCCCGCCTACCTGCCAGCGATGGTCTCTCCTGACGGCATCATCGTCAACGAGGACGGCCTGCCGGCGGAGCTGCACTCTGCCAATGGCGTCACCTTCGACATCGCGTACGTGTACGCGGCCACGCTGACCGGCAAGGCGGTGAACGTGACCATCGTCGGCAGCCTGGGCGGCAGCGAGGTCGCCCGCCTGGTGGTGGAGCTGCACCCCGACGCCCGGCCCCTGCTGCTGGACCTGTCAGCCTTCGTGGGCCTGGACCGCGTGCTGTTCACGCCGGCCGACGCCGACAGCAGCGCCTACGGCCTGAGCACAACGCTGTTCGGGCTTGACAACGCCAAGATCACGGTGCATGCTGCGCCGCCGCCGCCACACCCGCCCCCCAGGTAGGCTGCTGCATGCATGCCACCGTGATCTGTATTGGTACCTGGTATCTGCAGCATACAGCATTGCATCAGGCCTTTGCTGACTATGCTCATCGTCACTTGCTGCAGCCCGCCGCCCTCGCCACCACCCAGCCCGCCCCCGCAGCCCGGGCTGGACTTCGATGACCTGACAGCAGGGCAGGCAGTGCCACCCGGCTATGATGACACCACCGGGCTGACGTTCGGCGGCGTGGCAGGCCGCTTCATCGCAGCTGACACTGTGCAGCTGCCCGCCTACCTGCCAGCGATGGTCTCCCCTGACGGCATCATCATCAACGAGGACGGCCTGCCGGCGGAGCTGCACTCTGCCGACGGCGTCACCTTCGACATCGCGTACGTGTACGCGGCCACGCTGACCGGCCAGGCAGTGAACGTGACCATCGTCGGCAGCCTGGGCGGCAGTGAAGCGGCCCGCCTGGTGGTGGAGCTGCACCCCGGCGCCCGGCCCCTGCTGCTGGACCTGTCGGCCTTCGTGGGCCTGGACCGCGTGCTGTTCACGCCGGCCGATGCCGACAGCAGCGCCTACGGCCTGAGCACAACGCTGTTCGGGCTTGACAATGCCAAGATCACGGTGCATGCGGCGCCGCCGCCGCCAAGCCCGCACCCCAGCCCCCCGCCCGCTCCGCCGTCGTCACCACCGCTACACCCGCCACCCAGCCCGCCGGCGCTGCCCGGCCTCACCTTCGACGACTTGACAGACATGCAGCTGGTGCCGAAGGGCTACATGGGCGCTGCGGGCGTGAGCTACGGTGATGCCGTCTCGCACCTGCTGGTCGTGGACACCAGCGCGGCTTCCCACCCCTTCCGCCCCCATGGTGTCGCCCGAGAACATCGCCGTCAACGTCGGCGGCAAACCAGTCACCATCAGCATCGCCCCATCCGCTGGCACCATGGCCGTGCACCACTTCTACGTCACCAGCCTCGCGGGCGATCTGACGCTGCTGGTCAGCGGTAACCGGGGCGGTGTGGGCACGCCCGTAGAGTCCATCACGCTGGACCCAGCGCAGCCACGGAAGCTGGTGGTGCTGCCCGCAGCGTTCGCTGTGCTGGACAGCCTGACGCTCACGCCAGTCGATCTCACCAACAACGGCAGCTACAGCACCAACACCACGCTGTTCGGGCTGGACAACCTGTCACTCTCGACGGATCCGGTGCCAGCAGTGGGCGCCTGCTTCGACGACCTCCCTGTCGGGCAGCAGCCGCCCAGTGGCTACAGCGGTGCTGCGGGACTGACATATGGCGCTGCTGCCCCTGAGGGCGCCTTCATCGTGGTCAACACCAGCAGCGGGTCCGCCTACGGAGCAGCGGTGGTCTCTCACGACCAGGTCGTCATCAACCGGGACGGCCTGCCGGCCGCACTCAGCAGCGCCGCCACCACCTTTGACATCACCAGCTTCTGGGTGACGGGGTTGGCAGCTAACAACACCGTGCGGCTGACCATCACGGCTTCCAAGGACAGCCAACCCGTGGCGAACGCTACCAGGGTCGTCGACCTGCCTGCCGGCGGTGAACCTCAGCTCGTGGAGCTGGGCGCAGCGTTCCATGATGTCGACAAGGTTGTCTTCACAGCTGCAGACCCGGGTGCCCCTCAGGCGGCCCCCAGCACGGCGACCACGCTGTTCGGCATTGACAACCTGGTGACAGTGTCACGCACCCCCATCACGGCGGCGCCCACAGCCGCGCCGACAGTCTCGCCGACCATAGCACCATCTACAGCGCCCACGGCAAATCCCTCATCAGCGCCCACGGCAGCTCCCACGGCAGCGCCAACGGCAGCACCCACCTCCAGCCCCACTCAGCCGCCTCCATCAGCAGCGCCAACAGCAGCGCCCACTGCCGCCCCCCTCACCTTCGAGACCGTGCAAGCCGGGCGGCCGGTCCCTGACGGTTTCGGCGGCAACGCCGGCGTGAGCTTCGGCAACGCCTCCGAGTCGAGCACCCCCGGCCGCTTCATCGGGATGGACGCCAGTCCGGGCAGCGCTGCTGCAAAGGCGGACGTGTCGGGCAAGGGGTCCGTCATCGCGAACGAGGGCGGCAAGCCGGTGGAGATCGCCAGCAACCAGCTGAACACGCTCATCGACATCGCGTCCTTCTACGCGACGGCGCTGACCGCCACGGCGCAGAATGTGACGGTGACCGCCTACAGGGACGGCAGGGAGGCCGACTCCATCACCTTCACGCTGCAGCCGGGCGCCGCGCCCCAGCAGATCGTGCTGCCGTCCTCCTTCTACGGCATCGACGCGGTCGTGTTCCGGGCCATCCCCAGCGGCAACGCCAGCGGGCAGCCCAGCCCGGACTCCACGATGTTTGCTCTGGACGCGCTTGCGCTGACGACGCACGCGGCGGACTCGTCGCCGCCGCCGCCGTCGCCGTCGCCATGGTCCTTTACCCCAGAGCCCCCCATTGCACGTGAGCCGACCTGCACTCTGCCATCATGCCCTGCATGCTCGTCAACCCAAGCTGCTGTTGTGTAATTTTCCTCGTTGTTGGTGCTTCCACATGATCATATGCTCTGTTGGCCTCAGTGTACCCAACCAGACAAGTCTCACGGTGTCATCAGTAGCTGAGCCCCTTCTTGATGTTCTGTGTGTCCATCCACAGCTGGCGCTGGGAGGTGCCTGCCTGGCAAGGCGCCGCTGGCAGCCGGCGGCTGCGCAGCTTGCAAGGCGGGCACGGCCTCAATTGACGGCGCGGCCTGCAGGCCCTGCAGCGCGTCTTCCTTTGCGCCCAGCCCTGGAGCCAGTCAGTGCTTCAGCTGTCTCACACATGGGGCACAGACCGCTGGTGGCGGCGGCGGCTCCGCCGCCTGCCGCAACCCAGTAGCCAATGCAGCACGCACCGCCTGTGGTGCGCATTGTACTTGCACAATTGCGGCCTTGCCATATTATCAGTCGGGTGTGGCGCACCAATTGCAAAGGCTAGCTTGAGCGAAGACAATGTGGCTATGTGCGATTTGGGAGCAACAGGTATGGAACTGGGTATTTGTGTGCGCTCTGCAGTGCCCCTGCCGCTCAGGGCGTCACTCACCGGTGCAGCCACCGCACGGGGCACGGCTGGCACCTGCATCAATGTCCTCAGCAGCGGTGCTGCTGCCGTGGGTCTGGCCCAGCAGGTGCTTCTTTTCTTCTATCTTTTTTGTTTTGTTTCGGTAAATGATGTCAGATCACGCCAGCATAGTGAGAGCAGACTGCTGAGGAGTGATTGGCCACCGCGATAGCTCAGCGGTATCAGAGACGCAAAGGTGCTCACCAAGAACATCTGTCGGCACGCAGTCTGCCGGCGGGCGCCAGTTCAAGCCACAATGGCTGGCAGCGGCAAGCGTGCGCCTGGTGGCTGGCACCACCAAGCTGAAGGCGCAGAGCGTAGCGGGCGGCACAGCCAAGTTCAGCGCCATGGCCACATTCAGGGGCCGCACAAGTGGGCAGCTGCTGGGCGCGTTTGTGGACCCCAGCGTTGGCAGCCAGAAGCTGTGCCTTGCGGTGCGCCCATCTGACAGCATAGCCATCCTGCTCGCTGTTCCCAACACACAACATGGCCGTGTCCGAGACCAGCCACTGCCAAGCCTGCTTCCCCAGGGCTGATGCCAGCATGTGTGGGCAGTGACGACACGCCCACATGGGCTGTGAGGCGGCTGACCCATGTCCGGCCACATGATGCAGGCACAGGTGGCATTGTGCGCTAAGTCTGCAGCGCCAAAGCCGACGCACACAAAGCCAAAGCCGACTGTAGCGCCGGCCTGCAAGCCTGGCGCGCAGCGTGTGCGCAGCTCATGTGTGCAGTGCCCACCTGGCACAGCCTCTGCAGATGGCAAGAAGTGCAGGTGCGCTGTGACACTGCAAACATGATGCAATCCTATGTATGACTTCTTGCACAGTAGATGACGTCAAAGCATCAGCACCCGGCACCAAGTCACTGCACTCCGAACTTGACCGCTGTGGCTACATACAGGAAGTGCGCAGCCGGCAACTACGCCAGCGGCAAGGGTTCTGTCAAGTGCATCGCCTGCACCAGCCCCAGGTCCAGTCAGACATTCACCAACGACGCCGGCCAGACCTGCTTCAAGCCCAACTCCAATGCCAGCCGCACCGGCTGTGGTGAGGCCTGCAACAGAGCTACTATCCCCCAATCAAGAACACTGGCTCGCGTGTCCCAGCAACCCGTCGCTGCATGTGGGTGCACATGATTGAGTCGTCTGCCAGTGCTGTCATCAGCCTGCTGGCTAATAGAATACGTTTCTGGCAATGCAGTCAAAGCATCTGCCAAGATCGCTGGGCGTGTGTACCAGTGGGAGGAGAATCACGTCGGGCAGCAGCGCGGGCAGATGTGCATGACGATCCAGGGCGCTGACCGCTATGGTGCCATCGTTCTGCAGCCCAAACCGGGCTTCAATCCCAAGCAGGTGAGGCCGAGGAAGCGCTCGTCTTTGACATGAGCTTATAGATGCCTGAGAGGAGTGCAATCTTCAACAGCGTCTTGCAGACTGCCTAGCCTGTGCCGGAGATCATCTGCAGCTGTGCAAGGCCATGCGAATGTGATGTCACAATGTGTTTGTGTTCGTTTGCACATGAGGACGTGTTGTACAGACTGCTTTGCTTCTGGCGTGCCAGGTGGTGGGCTCTAGCATTCGGCTGAATACGCTGCGGCCCAGGGGTGGTCCCCATGGAGGCATCGCAGTTCGCTACCGCGTGGCCGACAACACCGTGGGCGTGGGCTTCCTGGATCCCGCCAAGAGGATCAGAGCCCCGTCATACCAGACGGTGAGGGGGCTGCGGTTAGATTGTTGTGAGCGTCCACTTTGGGTTGTGCTGCACCATCTTGCGGACGCATTGCCTGCCAACTGGGGGTGCAAACCCCTTGCAACAATGCCGACACCACTTGCATCCGTTGCTTCAGTTGGCCTTGCTCTGGCCATGATGGCAAAACGTGTCAAAGGCTCCTGTCACATGCGGCTCCTGTCAAAGGCTTCTGTCAAAGGCTTCTCCTTTTTGCACATGCGTAGGTGATGGGTTTCACAAGGGAGAACAACCGCAACGTTTGCTTCGAAGGCGCTGTGCGAGTCTGCAAGGTGTCCATTGACGGGAAGACGTTCACCGTGCCAAAGCCCGGTGGTGGCAGCTTTGTGACGGACAACGACGATGGCGACTTTTGACGACATGGCCAGCAGGAGTGAGGGGCCTCCAAATCTTGAAAGCTTGACGGGCAGGCACGAATAACTTTCATTCAGTGTGGGTGGTTTGCCTGCGTATTCGGAGTGAAGAGATGCTTCAGGTGTGGTCATGTAAGGTTTGTCAGGCGGCAACGCGTCGCAAAGGCCTGGTTGCTGCTCGTCTTTGATTGAAGTTGAGTCTCAGCACGAGGTTAACACAGCTTTGGGCTGTTACTTGTCGCCCTGCTTTCTGCAGTAGTCCCGCCCTCTGTCAGCTGAGTACGCTCGGATTGCGCACCTCATAAATTGTTTGCATTCCTGCATAGTGGGTGGAGTTTGCTGAAGTGGAGGAATTGGAGGTAGAATTCGATGTTTGTCGGGTGCCTGATGAGTGTTGTCTCGGAAGCACTGCAACTTGCATGTCCACAAAATTGAATGGGCGCTGCACAGCAGCAAGTGTGCATGCAGCTATCACCAGTTCATCATGCACTGTCCTAAGCCACACAGCAGTAACGTCTCCAACGTCTGTATGGGGGCACGCCCGCTGACTGAACAGCATCGATGTCTTCAGGACTGTATCTGCTGCTCACGGGCCGGCGCTTCATGTCATGAGGACGGCATGTCTCTCATTGCATTGGGTGGGACACGTGACAATTTCGGTAGTGACGTTCTAGGGAAAGTTATGCGATGCGGTCACCATCGTTCAAGTATAGAGAGTTTTCCTGGCCCATTTTGTATCAACACCTGGGCTGATGAGGGCAGCTGACTTGGGAACAGTCACGACCGATTGGTCTGGGCCGCCACGCGGCCTGCCACCCCTCTGCCTTCTGGGGCCACCATCCACTGTAGATGGATGCTACAATGAATTGACTGGGCTGCCGTTCCCGTGCCTTGCCTTTCGGTGGCGCCGTGCCCGCTGTGTGACACGCGGCAGGACAGGAAGCACGAAGCACGGGCCATCACGCAACAATTGTGCCGGGCACGTGGGCAGCACTGTGTCGAGGTGCACTGCACCCAACACCGGCAGCTTCGTGGCACAGGCGGCGCATCCAAATCTTGCGTACATTGGATTGTGTACACTGTATTGTGTTGTTTGAAGTATACATCAAGCAGCTGTCAGCCAAGCTGGTCGCCACCTTCTGGCCCTGCTGACTACACTGGCTGGCACCCGGCAGCGGAGACACGAGGCGGCCGGTCCAGCCGCACCATCGAAGGCCCTCGCTGATAAGGCAAATCCTTCGGCAGCAGTCCGAGGCAGCCCCGGGCGCTGGCGGCGTGACCCCTCTCATTGCAAGGCTCGGCTGCAGTCTGGGCCGCCCCTGGCTGCTGACAGCCCAGCGTCAGCGCCCTCGTAGAGGAGGTGGCAGCCTCCATGCAGCTCTGATGCACAACAGGAGCTGGCCAGCAGCATGTGAACGGTGCGATTGTTGATGCAGAAGGGACGGCCGGTTCTGCCGGGGCGTCGCTCCGGTCACTACAATTGCGTCACACTGCACGGTGCTCCTGCAGCGCAGCTGCCCGGTGCATGCCGATTGCACTCCAATCATGAATTGAACTCGAGGATATCAACTGCTTTCGGGCTGCCGCGCTCGCTTCTTCGCAGCAATGCGCGAAGTAAACTTCATTGCGCGTCTTGCAACTTTGGGGAGTGCAATGACCTATCAGGCATGCACATGCCATGTAGCCCGCTCTAGGGACATAAAATCATCAGAAGCAGCGTCTGTTGGCGGGCGCTGGCAGGCCGCACGTTCTGTGGGCGGCGCGTGACATAGGCACCCCGCCGCGGAAGGTTGTGTCCCACTTGGAAGCTGCGAAAACCTTCCCGGCGGCGGGTTAGGAAGGTGTTAGTGTACACAAATAGCTCAGGCCGTTTGTGTTCAATCATGTGTCCTTCGCCGCCGTCGCATTTGCAAATTTCTTGGATGACTTGCTTAGCGAGCAAAGCTGGTCGACACAGCGTGAACTTGGGAGTGCCTGGACCCTCTTGCGGCGCTCGACCGTCAATTGGTCAAACCCACCTTTGGGCGCTAGTCTCATATCGGTGTGGCTTCTGGCTGTGCTTGCTGCGACGGGCATCGCGAGCATGGTCACGGTGCTCAGCCGTGACTAATGGGTGGCACCAACATTGTCAGCGTTCTCAGCTAGCAATTCCCCTGCTGACACAACAGCTGCAGAAGCAGCTCTATCTCCAGGCTGCAGCATGCACGTCGCTGCCCCGCGCTCGATTGACTCAGCTGTACAATTTAGGCGTGACTGTGGCCCCAAGCAAGCAGTGGGCATGCAGTCGATGTCGCGACGCAGCGCGTGCACTGCTACTCAATTGCGGACAGCTGTCACAACAAGATGCACCAACGCAGTCGTGCTGACCACTGTGACATCCGCAATTGTGCTCAGCGGTTGAGTGCAGCACAGGGCCAGCGTACGCTGCAGAAGGGTGTATAGGAGGGTCTGCCATCCATCCACCACAAGGCAACATGGATGTGCTGTTTGCGCAGGCAACACCCCGCAGCTGCAGCGAAGCGGGGCCGCATGTGGCAGCCCATCCGGCGCGGCCAGCATGCAGCGGCCGCGCAACTGCTCCTCGCAGCGGTGCTGCTGGCAGGGTGGGCGGTGCAGCCCGGCAGCGCGCAGGTCCTGCCGGCGCCGACCGGCAACAGCATACTCTTCCTGAACACCACGCTGAACGTGAGGCGGGCGCACCCAAGGCGATGAGCGAACGCCTACCCTGCGCCCTGTCTGCTGTGATGCCGTCTGCTGGGCACATAACGCTCGTCGTGCACTGCTGTGGCTGACAGCGTCTCACCTGTGTGTGGCACAGTGGGCGGGAGTGACCACAAATCAGCCACTGCCTCTGGAAGCCCAGTGGGCAAAGACCAACGGCTACAACAGTACAGTGAGTCGGCCAGCCTGAGGAAGCATATGATGCTTTGATCACACATGTCCACACACAGGCACTGTTGACCTTGAGCTGATGATGTGGTTGCTGTTCGGCGCTGCAGTTCGTAACAAACGCACAGTGGAGCAGCATGACGAGGAGCGACTTCGACTCGTACAAGGCGCTGGTGCTGGGCGACCCCAACATCACGCCTTTCAATGCTAGTTTCTTGCTCACTGCCGGTAAGAGAATACCCAGCAGGCCTGCCAGATGCGCGCTGCCCATATGCCAGGCAGGGGTGCCGACCTGCGCAAAGGCATCAGCCAGCGCATTCGAGTGTTCTGGCTGTGCAGCCCTCTACCTTCTGCGTGTACTGCAGGCCGACAGAGGCTTGTTGGCCCCCAGCTTCCAGGGGACCTGGGCAGTCACTATGAGGCTCACTGCTGCTGTGCATGCTTTTGCAGCGACGGGGTACGCAAATGCAACAGCAAATGCCCCAGTATGGGGCCCAATCGTGACCGGGAACATCGTGGTTGTGGGCACCGACCCTGGCAACCACGGCATCTCTAATTCCAACACCAACACAAAGAATGGCTCGATTGCGCTGAATGACGCGTCAATGAGCTATGTGGCAGGTGCGTAGTGCTTGTGACACGGTGCTGATGGCTGATGAAGTACGGCACAGTCAAGCAGAACTAACGCTTCCGTCATATGCGAGTGTACGACTTGTCCACCGTCTGTTCGTAGCGTCCAAGAACAATGGCACTGGGTTGTACTTGTGTCTATCCAAGTAAGTGGCACAGTTGATCAGCTGTCAGCTGGCGCAACATGATGGGATGTGCATGACGTAGCAGACTGTTTCTTTGTCCTCAGCAGGCATGCACTTGTGCAGGTACTTTTACAACATTACCACGCCAACGCGCATTACAATGCTTGACTCCATTTTCCCTGGCAGCGTCAATGGTACACAGGCATACTGGTGAGTGGTGCAGCTGCCCACTTTGCATGAAAATTGCATGCTCGAAACTCGAGGAACATGCCAATGGTTGAACTGCTTGCGGTTGTGTGACACTGCAGGCCATACCCGGGTGTCACCGACAATTGTGAGCTCCATCATGCCCTGATGCTCTCTAAGCATGATTTGTGTTTGACAACCCGTGCATACACCACTCGGATGTCTATTGAAGCTCCTGTATGCTTGCAGGTAACAACGTCACCAAAGGTAGGATACAGCAGTAACCTGTAGCAGGATTGGCTTCTTCAGGCATGCGTTGCCATGTGAACCAGTATTGCCAGGAGCGTCACGTATATGGCCAGTCCAATTGTAGGTGCCAACATCACAACCGGCACCTTCAACAGCGTGACAACGCAACTACTGTCCAATTGGGGCTGCAGTATACGTGAGTGGGTTGCTGTCAAGCTGTGCATCGAAACCAGCTCGTGAATACCAGCTGCTGTGTTGCGGGTGTGTGTAATGTGTAAAGATCGTCTATGACACCTGCCGTTGCAGATGAAGTCCTGACTCCATACGATAGGAATTTCACGGCACTGGCATTTGCGTCGGCCAACAACCTGCCATATGTGAGCGTCCATGCAATATGCTCGGCCGGCAGAGGTGAAGGTCTGCGCACGAGTACCGTGAGCGCTAATGTGGCTGGCTCTGCCGTCATAGGTGTTGGCGCGTGGCGATTTGGTGGTCACCACCTGTCCAGGTCTGGTCGGCTGCGCACACTGTTGTATCATCGTGGTTGCCATGCCTGCTATTTCACTTGAAGGACCCATGGATTGTGGCTCTGCTCACGTGAGCACGCACCATGCTGCAGGCAACCAGTACCTCAGCGGTCAGGGCTCTAGCAATGCGACGTGTGTGGACTGCCCAGCCGGCTCCAGCTCTCCATGTACGCAGTGTCCTGTGGTGCTGTAGTCCCGACCCGCATGAGCATGGATCGCTAGCCACCATGCAGAGAGCAGGCTTCCGGCAACCTGACATCGTCATGCGCAATGTGCGCTGATCGCCTTCATGTTTTGGGCTGCTGCAGCTGGATCGACATCGGCCAGCAGCTGCGTGTATCCGCCGCCGCCGCCGCCGTCTCCGCCGTCACCACCGCCGCCACCGCGCCCACCTCCGTCGACATTCCCGTCTCCTCCCCCACCGCCTTTGCCGCCCCCCAGCCCGCCACCGCCGTCCCCGCCCCCGCCTTCCCCGCCTCCCAGCCCTCCGCCACCATCTCCGCCACCACCTTCACCTCCTCCCAGCCCTCCGCCACCGGCACCGCCCCCGCCTTCACCGCCTCCCAGCCCGCCGCCTTCACCGCCTCCCAGCCCGCCGCCGCCATCCCCGCCCCCACCCAGCCCGCCGCCTTCACCGCCCCCAAGCCCACCGCCGCCATCTCCGCCCCCACCCAGCCCCCCGCCGAGCCCGCCGCCGTCCCCACCGCCTCCTTCGCCGCCACCACCATCTCCGCCACCAAGCCCTCCGCCCTCGCCTCCGCCGCCTTCCCCGCCACCCAATGTTGGCATCACACCAGCCCCCACCCCGGTCCCATCCCCACCGCCCTCCCCGCCACCCAGTCCACCCCCTGCTCCGCCCCCCTCTCCACCACCGCAGCCTCCACCCAGCCCGCCGCCTCCGCCGCCGCCCAGCCCGCCACCATCGCCGCCACCCAGCCCGCCCCCTGCACCGCCCCCATCTCCGCCGCCTCCACCGCCGCCCAGCCCGCCGCCGTCGCCGCCCCCATCTCCACCACCGCAGCCTCCGCCCAGTCCACCACCAGGGCCACCGCCAAGTCCGCCGCCATTCCCGCCACCCAGCCCGCCCCCTGCGCCGCCTCCGTCTCCGCCACCGCAGCCACCGCCCAGCCCACCGCCTGTGCCGCCCCCCAGCCCGCCGCCGGAACCGCCGCCCAGCCCCCCGCCATCTCCGCCTCCCAGTCCCCCGCCACAGCCGGGACTGGATTTCGATGACTTGAATGACGGGGCAGCAGTGCCACCTGGGTATGCTGGCGCCACAGGCGTGACGTTTGGCGACCAGACGGGCCGTTTCATTGCAGCCAACACATCTGCGCAACCAGACTTCGCGGTGGCAGCGGTTTCGGCACCTGGAATCGCGATCAACGAGGAGGGCCTGCCCGTGCAGCTGGCCTCGAGCGGCGGCGTTACCTTTGATGTGTCTTACTTCTACGCCGCCACTCTGACCAACAAGACGGTGACACTCACCATCGTTGGCAGCCGGGCTGGCACGGAGCAGGCTCGCATGGTGGTGGATCTGCTGCCAGGAGCCAAGCCAGCTCTGATTGCGTTGGACGCATTCTTCGGCTTGGACAGCGTGGTGTTCACGCCATCAGACGCGAGCAACAGCCGGTACGGACTGCGTACCACTCTGTTCGGCATTGACAACGCCGCGATCGAGGCACATCCGCCGCCGCCGTTCCCACCTCCAAGCCCCCCGCCGCAGCCGCCCCCCAGCCCGCCGCCCTCGCCCCCACCCCAGCCGCCCCCCAGGTGCACCAGCTGCCTGGCTATGTCGTTGGCTGAGTGCACAGGCAGCAGCAACAATCGGTTCTTCCAAATTGTGCAGCTATGTATGTCGTGGTCCTGAGTATTCGATGTGAAAAAACACATGCATCCAGCCTAGGTGTTTCACACTACAGGCCTGCAGCTGGCCATGCACATGTCATGTAGCTTCACATGCACATACCCTAAATCCTTTGCTCTGTCTGATGCGCTGCAGCCCACCGCCACAGCCTCCGCCCAGCCCACCCCCGCAACCACCACCCTCCCCGCCACCCCAGCCCCCGCCCAGCCCACCCCCGCAACCACCACCCTCGCCGCCACCACAGCCTCCTCCCAGCCCACCACCGCAGCCCCCACCCTCGCCGCCACCGCAGCCTCCTCCCAGCCCACCTCCGCAACCCCCACCCTCACCGCCACCCCAGCCCCCTCCCAGCCCCCCACCACAGCCACCTCCCAGGTGCGTCCAGTGCCTGCAAAGCTTCTGAGCGCACTTCCCCTTGTGCACTGCCACGGACAGCATAAATTTGTACTTGCGTCCAATGCATGTTGTCCCCTTGCTGCAGTCCGCCACCACAACCGCCACCATCTCCGCCACCACAGCCGCCTCCCAGCCCACCGCCCAGCCCGCCTCCCGAGCCACCTCCGAGCCCGCCGCCAAACCCACCTCCAAGCCCGCCGCCACAGCCTCCACCCATGCCTCCGCCCAGCCCGCCGCCCAGCCCGCCACCCAGCCCACCCCCAGAGCCGGGTCTCGACTTTGACGACCTTGGCGATGGGCAGCCGGTGCCTATAGGCTATGGTGGAGCCACAGGGGTTGACTTCGGCAGCGAGATCGGACAGTTTGTCGCGGTCAACACATCTGCACAGCCGGCATATGCTTCGGCAGCCGTGTCTGCTCCCGGCATCGCTATCAACCAGGACGGCCGGCCGTCTGCGATGCAGTCGTCTGGCGGCGTGACGTTCGACGTGGCCTACTTCTATGCCAGCACACTGACTAACAAGACGGTGACGCTGACGATTGTGGGCAGCCGCCTGGGCGAGGAGCAGGCCAGGCTGGTGGTGGACCTGGTGCCAGGCGCAAAGCCGGCCCTGATTGCCCTGAACGCCTTCTTCAGCCTCGACAGTGTGGTGTTCACGCCCTCGGACGCTGATGGCAGCGCCTTCGGGCTGGAGACCACTCTCTTCGGCATTGACAATGCAGCGGTGGTGGCCAACGCCGCCCCACCCTCGCCGCCACCCAGCCCACCGCCACAGCCTCCGCCAAGTCCACCACCGCAGCCACCACCATCTCCACCCCCTCAGCCTCCGCCGAGCCCACCTCCGCAGCCGCCGCCGTCCCCTCCACCTATGCCGCCGCCATCACCCCCACCCCAGCCACCTCCATCGCCACCCCCTGAACTCCCTCCGAGCCCACCGCCTCAGCCGCCACCATCACCCCCACCCCAGCCACCTCCATCGCCACCCCCTGAACTCCCTCCGAGCCCACCGCCGCAGCCGCCACCATCCCCTCCGCCGACGCCGCCTCCAAGCCCACCGCCGCAGCCGCCGCCATCACCGGTGCTGCAGGGTGCTGACTTTGACGACCTGGCAGATGGTACTCCAGTACCGAAGGGCTATGGGGCCACTGGGCCCCTCAGCTTTGGTGGCATCAGCGGCAGTGCTGCTCTGGTGGCTGTGGACGCCACCGCGCCAGGCAGCGCGTACCGCCCTGCCATGGTTTCGGCTGCCAAAGTTGCCATCAACGAGGGTGGACAGCCGGTCACGCTGTCGATGCCAGCAGCTGCTGGCAGCTTCGAGCTGCGCTACCTCTATGTGACCAGCCTGTCGGGGCCGCTGGTGCTCCTGGTGACCGGCAGCCGCAATGGAGCGCCCACTGGCCCTGCGGAGCAGATCACGCTGGACCCTGCGCAGCCGCGGCAGCTGGCCCTGCTGCCGGCTGCGGCCTTTGGCGAGGTGGACGCAGTGACCTTCACTCCCGTGGACCCAATGGCCAATGGCACATACAGCACCAACACCACGCTGTTTGGCATCGACAACTTGTCGCTGGTGGTGACACTGGCGTCGGGCTCTCCGCCCCCCGAGGTCCCGGCTTCCCCGCCGCCCGCCTCGCCGCCCCCCGACGTGCTGGCATCCCCACCGCCGGACTTGCCGCCCCCTGAAGTGCTGGGGTCGCCGCCGCCAGATTCGCCGCCCCCCGACGTGCTGGCATCCCCGCCGCCGGGCTCCCCACCACCTGAGGTGCTGGCGTCCCCACCCCCAGCCCTCCCGCCACCAGTGGTGCTGGAGTCCCCGCCGCCGGACTCCCCACCACCTGCGATTGCTGGGTCTCCGCCGCCGGACTCCCCGCCACCTGAGGCGCTGGCATCCCCGCCACCTATGGCCCCGCCACCGCCGCTGGTTGGTGCTGACTTCGAGGACGTGGCAGTCGGCGACCAGCCGCCCAATGGGTATGGTGGCCCCGGCCTGGACTATGGCCTCCCTTCGCCAGACGGTGCTTTCGTGGTGGCTGATGCCGGCACTGGCTCGCCGTATGCCAGTGCAGCGGTGTCCGGAGACCACATCATCATCAACAGAGATGGCCTGCCTGTCACGCTCAGCGTGCCGACCGGCAGCACGCTGGACCTCAACAGCTTCTGGCTCGCTGGCCTGACCAACGACACGGTGGTGGTCACTGTCACGGGCTACCGCAACGGTCAGCCGGTGCCAAATGCCACCGAGACTTTCGTGCTGCCGGCGGGCGGCGCAGCCCGGCAGCGGCTGTTTGCCAGCGTCTGGCAGAACCTGGACGCCGTGATGTTCGTCGCCACACAGCAGGGCGCGCCGCCGACCGCGCAGCCCAGCGCCGAGACGACGCTGTTCGGCATTGACAATCTGTCAGTCACGGTGCAGGGCGGCATCGGCGGCGGAGCGGTGTCGCCCCCTCCTTCCAGCCCGCCCCCCCAGCAGCAGCCCCCTTCGCCGCCAGTGCAGGCTCCCTCGCCGCCGCCTGTGCAGCTGCCATCCCCGCCACCAGATGCATCACCCAGCCCGCCTCCTGACGCATCACCCAGCCCGCCACCAGATGCATCGCCCAGCCCGCCGCCTGCGGTGTCACCTTCACCCCCGCCAGCCGTGGTGGCGTCACCACCTCCAGTGCAGCCGCCGCCCAGCCCGCCGCCTGTCGCTCAGGACCCGCCACTGGGCTTTGACAACGGCAGCGTGCAGCCCGGGGAGCCAGTGCCTGACGGCTATGGCGGCAACCCGGGCGTCAGCTATGGCAACAGCAGCAACCCTGACGCCCCGGGACAGTTTGTGGGCGCTGACGCCGGCCCTGGCGGCCCTGCAGAGGGCGCCGCCCACTCTGGCAACACAGTGGTGGTCAATGACGGCGGCAGGCCGGTGCAAATCAGCTCCAGCAATGGCACCACTTTTGATGTGCCCAGCTTCTATGCCACGGCACTCACTAACACCACACAGAACGTAACCGTCGAGGCGTACAAGCGGGGCAAGCTGTATGCTTCCGTGACCTTCACGCTGGAGGCGGGCGCGCCGCCGATTCAGATCGTACTGCCACCAGAGTTCTATGGCATCGATGCCATCGTGTTCCGGGCCTACAACCCCCTGAACCCCAGTGCGCCGCCCAGCGAGAACTCCACGCTGTTTGCGCTTGACGATCTGGTTCTGGTCAGCCACGCAGCAGCAGCAGGGCCGCCACCGGTGGAGACACCAGCACAGCCACCACCAGTGCAGAGCCCATCAGCGCAGCCACCGGTGCAGCCACCAGCATCACCTCCACCACCGCTGCAGACTGTGGCGCCAACGCCAGGCGTGGGAGCAGGGCGATGCCAGCCGGGGCAGGCGCCCACAGCTGCCGGCGGCTGCTCTGCCTGCAAGCCGGGCACTGCGTCCGCAGACGGCAATGCCTGCGTGGCGTGCAGCGAGGTGTCCTTCGCACCCAGCTCTGGAGCCAAGTCGTGCGCCAGCTGCACTGCTGCCGGCCCGACGGTCGCTGGCGGCGGCGGCAATGGGCTGGCATGCCGCCTGCCTGTGGCCAATGCCGCCCGGACCAGCTGTGTGCGGCTGGCCCTCAAGGCAACCGTCACCGGACCCGCCACCGCCCGCGAGGGCAGCAGCACATGCCTCAACTCAGGCAGCACCAGCACTGCCACCTTCCTGTTGGGCAGTCAGACGACACAGCGGACGGCGTTCAAGCCGGAGATGCTGGCGCCCGCCAGCCTGCAGCTGGTCGCCCCCAATGCCAAGAGGCAGCCGAAGCGCGTGGCGGGCGCCGACGGCAGCGCGGCCTCTGCGTCGGTGCAGTTCGAGCCGCACGGCCTGCCAATGCGCAGCAACGCACAGCTGCAGGGCGCCTTCACGAACCGGGCGCTCAGCCCCAACAAGCTGTGCTTCACGGTGAGATACCGTTTGCATGCACCCTTCAGTCGAGGACCTGCAGCTGCTGACTCCCAAACCCTGCAGTATGATAGGCAGCAGCAGCAGATGCAGTGGTACCTACCGAAGGACTGAGCAATCAGCAGGGACCTCCCGGTGTCCGTTGTGCATTTCTTGAACACGTTGCTGGCTCTACTGCAACAGGTGCAAGTGCCGGTCTGCACCAAGGCGACCACGCCGAAGCCAGTGGGCTGCAAGCCCGGATACAAGCGCGTCAGCGGCAAGTGCTACCAGTGCAGCGCCGGCACCTACTCGCCGGATGGCAAGACCTGCAGGTTGCGCTCCGTCCCTGTTGTATGTGTGCTTTCATGACGGCAAGTGAGCAAGACCCACTGCAGCTTGCTATGCATGCAGGCGCATGGGCAGGTTTCTCATTGTGTGGTTCCGCGTACCGCCACATGCGAAATCTGATGTAGATGCCGCCTCATGCAACTCCTGCACGTGTTTGCCTGCAGGCTATGCCCCAAGGACACCTACGCCGTACAGCGGGGCGCTGCAAAGTGCACGCCATGCGCCAGCCCAGCATCCTCGCAGTTCTTTGTGAACGACGATGGACAAAAGTGCTTCAAGCCGCACTCCAACGCTGCCCGCACTGGCTGCGGTGGGTGTTGCAGTGCACGTGATGCTGCTGTGGTGTCTGCCTGCACCTCAACACATGTGGCAACATATGTTGTGTAGGGGCAAAACCTTCTGGCTGTGTGCTCTTGTCATGAGCTCCCCGCGCTCTTGGTCGGTACTGAGGCCAGTATGTGTATGCAGTACTGATGTTGGCGGTTGGTTTGTAATTGCAGTCAAGCAAGGCGCCAGGATCGCGGGGCGGGTGTATATGGCCACAAAGAACCACGTGGGGCGTGCGGCGCCGCTGGAGTGCTTCACGTTCCAGGGGCCGGAGCGCTTTGGCGCCGTCGTGCTCACCCAGATTGCGGGCTTCAACCCCAAGCTGGTGCGCTGGCAGATGCTTGGAAGTGTCGAGTGCTGCATACCAATGGTCGTTTGTCGGGCCATACAGCAGCAGCAATCTGTAGTGTCACCATGTGCTGGGCGAGAATGTGCAGCAGCAGAATTCTGTGGCAGTTTTGGAAACAATGTGACGCTGAATGCAGGTGGTTGGGTCGAGCGTGCGGCTGGCCAGCCTGCGGCCCAACAAGGGCGCCAGCGGGAAGGGCACCGCCGCCCGGTACCGGGCGGCGGACAACACCATGGCCGTCCAGTTCGAGGACCCGCGGAAGCGCATCAGGGAACCAACCATTCAGAGGGTGCGTGTGCCCAGCAGGCGACCACTGTGTGCTGCATGTCGTCGTGCCATCCAGACATGTCACCCTGTTCGCACATCGCAGCCTCCCACCTCACGCACATGTGCGCTGCTACCTCCAGGTACAAGGTTTCTATCGCGAGAACGGTCGGAACCTCTGCTTTGAGGGTGAGTCTATCGTATGTCACATCTGTCTGTCAATCAGGGAGGGTATTGCAGAAGCACCCATTAGCAACCATCACTACTATATATCAGGCCTTCGAGGTAGCTTCGTGCTGACTTTCCAGGCACTGTGCGCGTGTGCACATATAAAAAGAACAGCAGGGGGGAGACGAAGCTGTATGCGCCCAAGGGCGATGGCACAACGTACATCGTGGGTAAGGCTCGTACACACTGTATGTAGCGCTTCAAGCTCACCCGTCATGGCAACATGCACCAACATAACTTGACATGTCTCACTCAGCATATTAAAAATTTGGTATATTTCTAAAAACTTATCGCATTGCAGACGATGACGATGATGACGGCAAGTTCACTAAGACAAGAGGATGATCCTCGGATTCCTCGGGCAGACTTTTTGGGATTTAGATGCTGCGGCGCGCCTGCGAGTGCTGCTCAGACAGCTTATACTTTGATCAGAGCAAACAAAACTTGAGGGGGATTGGGTAGCATAGTGACAGCATGAAGTAGTGCAAAATTCGATATTGTTTTCGAAGGTACTACAGGTTACACTTTTCAGTGTGTAGTGAGCTTGTGTTCATTGAAATTGAACGATCATTTGCTATTAATCAGCTTGATCTGCGTGCGTGGTCCCAGCAATTTTGTACGGTGGCAGGTGAAGTAGGCCAGCCTGGGTTTCCCTGATTGTTGCGCATTGGTCCTAAGCAAGGTAACAGAGGACCAAACGTTAGGCGCCCCTCACAAATGACAGAATAACGAGCACTAGCCCAGACGGCTGCTGAGACTGACATCAAAACACGAACGTGCAAGCACAAGACCCAACAGCTAACCAGTGACACTCTGCAGCATGCTGCTGGGCAGATGCAACGATGCTCCGCACGGCTTGTCACCAAGGTTGAGGGGTGCCGCCACATCTGCAAGCAGGAGCAACATCAGAGAGTAAGGCAGCAAGCAAACACAGAAGGGTTACACCGCAACGAGCGCAGTTTGATCGAAATGCTTTCGGCTTGCTGCTCAGCACTTGTGTATATCGTCATCGGAAGACCTCAAGAGTCTAACATGTAAAGTTTGAAACATCATTGCAGCAAGAACAGCGCAGCACACAACACAGCAGAGAAGGTGCAAGCCTCATCGATCTTGGTGATGTATGTCGTCATCGAGTCACTCGAGAGTAGCAAATATCAGTTAATCATCGGCTTGCTGTGCACTATAGCTGGCAGGCTTTCATGTCTTCAGAAGGTGTGTCTGATATCAAGCACCGTGACCGGCGTCATTTGACACGCATGAATGAGTTGTGTAGGTTTCATCACGAGACACGAGCGCCTGCTTTGCCACGGCCTGACAGGGGCGCTTGTTGCGCCCACAGCAGGTTGCCCACAACCCCCAAATCCCAGCGCACAATTGCCCACCTGCCATGTGTACATGCGAGGGACGGGTGCACCGGCAGCAGCTGTCACCGCGGCCGGCAGCAGGCACAGTCAGGCGTTGCACCGTCATCGTCCTCGTCCTCGTCAGCGTCCTCGAACTGCCCCTCCTCGGGTGCTGCCTGCGATAGACCCATGCGTTTGCTGAAGGACAGCAGGGCATTCAAGGTTTGCAACCGTGCATGGGGAATTACAGATGCCATATGTGAAGTAGGGTTGCACAAGCGCTCAGTCTGGTGTCCAGTGTGTCGTCAGGGGTATCGGAAGCAGAACTGGCTTATACTGGATCGTTGGCTCATCACCGCGCTTGTGCCACCTACCTGCCTTCCACAGTGTGCGCATCCTACTCTGACTTGTTTGCAGCCATGCAGGCATACCTGAAACTGTGGTGGTACATGCAGCACCGCGTCCAGACGGTCGGCGAGCGCGTCGTGCGCGTCAGCGCCGTTGGCCGCAGCGCCATTCGCCACCTCGTCCTGGAGCAGGAGCACAGGTGCTGGCGGTCATCACCATTTGCAACTCACTATGCAAACCAGCCAGCAGGGTGGCCATCCACCAAATTACTCAGCACGCAATCAGCAAGGCAACCACAAGCTGTTCACCTCATCAAAGTAAAAGTCGCCCTCGTCGTCCTCCACGTCTGGGTCCGGGTTTGCCAGCGCACCCTCGCACAGCGCCTGGAACACGACTGCACATGACCATCACAAATCTCAGAGAGTGCCCAATAGGTGAAAAACGTCCTGTGTCCGGCGGCACAGCTGACGGTGCAGTGACTGGCGACAAGGTCCCCTGCGTGGCAGGCCAGACGACTGCTGATGACACTGTTACTGCTGGAGTGTCACACAGTACTCACTCTGGCTGGGCTCTGCAGGCACGAGCCGGACGGTGGCGTCCTCGTCTTCCCCTGCCTGTGCGCCGTCCAGCTGCATGAAGATGCTGTGCCTCGAGAAGGCCTCCGACGGGGACGCCAGCGCGTGCATCATGATGTCCACGAAGTGGACGCTGCAGCTGGGCGGCTGCCCGCCGCCCGGAGCGCTGCCAACCCAGACAATCCGCCTGCGAACACAGGCAGATGGTCACAATCTCGCAGCCGATGCTGGAGAAGCAAATGCTCAAGTGCTGCTGTGCAACAGAACGCTACGTGCAGGCAGTCGTGAATCGTGCAGTCGAGGCAAACCGGACAGGATGAGCACGAAAAAAAAACCTGTTTGTAACATATAGAACACCGGGCCCCTGATCGGCGTCGTCAAGCACAAGGGATACGTTGAAGAAGCTGCCGGTGAGCGCCTCGCCATCGTCAGCATCCAGTGCCGGTCCGCCGTGGGGATCCAGCGACACCCCAGCCGCCATGCCGCACCGTTGCGCCAGCTCCTCGGGGGAGCCCGTCGCCATGGCTGCGTCGGTCATGCGTGCTGATCAAAATCAAGGGTGCAAGCTTGGGGCGGTGGTCCAGTTCGCAACACGGACCAAGTAAACAAATTTCACACAGTGTCTCGGAAATGTGAGGTAGGTAGAGCAGTGCTTCCCATGCACAGGCGAGATGTGGCGATGCCTGCAACTTTGCTTGAACTAGTCATCTGCAATGTATTGTTTTGAGGCTTGAAGCCGCATCGACTTGGGTGCGAGGCTGCCCGCCAAGTTTGTGGCGCATGGTCACTTCCCTGCTAGGGTTAGGGGTAGTTAAAGAAGAAGTTCTTTAACTACCCCTACTAGGGTCTGCGACAGCTTCTAACGTGGGTGCACTGGCCGAACGTGCCTCAAATGTGATCGCTAGCGGGGAATCAGCCGTTTGTACACTTGTTTGGGACATCATGGCCGCTGCGATGATGATGCTGACGCCTGCGACGCCGATGCTGCGGCGCCAGGCGTTCAGCGCAGCAAACAGCTCTGCACCTCGGTGCATCCCGCTCCGACATGTCACAAGGTGTGCATGTTTCAGATCACTGACACAGGACAGTCACCATGTAGGCACCGGTAGATTCAGGGCCATCGTTGGAGACATCCAGTCACGTAGACTGTAGTTCTCGGCGATCTATCTTTTCAAGGTGCCACAGCCCCAGCAGTTGAGCTTGCATGTGCAATGCTGGGCTGGGCAACCCAGCTTATGACAACCGCACCATGCCCACCAAGTGTGAGCGTTCTTGCGTCGCAACGCGTGCGTGTCCTGCAGACTGGATGCTCCTCAGCGCTCCTCAATGCTCATCTGCTCCCGCTCCTGCTCCTCAGCACCTGCTGAGGCTGTCCTATAGCACTCCGCCCTTAAGAGGCACTGTCATCTGCGATGAGAAGAGGTCAGCACGCCCCGTTTACATAATGTCATTGTGTTGTTTGTGACGGGTCAGTGTCATCATGTGCCCGACCCGTGCGCAGGGCTCTGGCGCAGCCGCAGCAGCAGCGCCGCGGCATGGTCGCAGCGCGTGCCAAGCCACCTGCAAAGCAGGCTGAGCAGGTGCAGCCACGGGCACGGCGCGCGTCGGACGCCGAGCTGCGGGCGGATGGCCTGCTGATGCTGGCCGCCGCCATGGTGCCGATGCTGCTGGACGTCGAGCCCGCTGCGGCAGGCAACCCGCTGCTGACTGGCAAGACGGTGTGCACTTTGCAGGAAAACGAGTCTGCTCAAGGGTTCTCGGGGTCGATCGAACTCCACCTGAGAGCATCACATCCCAAACAAAGCCTGACACGCTCATTTGGACACTTGCTGTCACAGTTGATCAAGGATCTGACAGGAGCTTATAGCACCAGGTGGCCAAGCTGGTATGGACGAACTGCAGTGATGTTTGCAGGTGTCGCTGGTGCACCCTGCCATCATGTTCAGCCTGCTGGGCGTGTCCATCTACACCGGCATCCTGGGCTGGAACTACCGCCAGGCCCGCCTGATCCCGGTGAGCTTACACATATCCATGCAGTCAAGGCTTTGTCTTGTGTTGCGTTCCGTAAGTGCATCTGACCAAATCCTCATCTCACGCATGTAGGCAGAGGTGAAGGAGCTGAAGGGGCAGCTGCCCTCAGATGAGGAGGCAAAGGAGAAATCGCCGGTGCAGGGCCAGATCAAGGAGCTGGAGTCGGTGCGCCTTTGTTGAAATTCCAGATGCTGTTTTGTTTGTGGTCGCATCATGTGATGTGAAGGACTGGGTTTCCAGACTATGCTGTTGGCAAGACACATGATGGCACAGCAGGCATGCGATGAGCTTCCCTGGAACTGAACCCTGCACGGCATGCGGGCGCAGAAGCGCAAGCAGCTGCTGAACGGCGACCCGCGGGGGAAGCACTACCTGTGGAGCTCGCTGCTCCTGGGCATGGGCATCACATTCGGCATCATCGGGCCGCTGAACACCTACCTGCGTGCTGGCAAGCTCTTCCCGGGTGAGTGGTCGTTCCTGTGAGGCAAGACAGGATGTGGCAAACGTCGATGCTGGCCACACGTGCACGCTGCCGACAGCGCGTGCAGCTGCTGAAGCGACTTGCAGAGGCGGCGCGCGACCTTCCAGAACTTGCACTTTGGTGCACGCAGGTCCCCACCTGTATGCTGGCGGAGCCGTGCTGGTGCTGTGGGCCATCGCAGCTGCCATGGTACGCCTTTGTTACATAGTGTGTGCCAAAGTGTGGCATTGCCTGCGCCAGGCTGCAGGTCGCACACTGGCAGGCCCTCTGCTGACGCACGATCTGTGCTTTGGCAATCCAGGTGCCGCTGATGAGCAGGAACAACGACACCGCACGCAATGTGCACATCGGCGCCAATGTCCTCAGCACAGGCCTGTTCCTGTGGCAGGTGGGCAGCTGCCTCACCACGTTATTGCCATCTGTCTGACGTGATGGCATGTGGGTTGACATGCATATGCATACAAGGTGGCTGAGGGACAGTCCTTCTTCTGGCGCAGGTACCCACCGGTATTGAGATTGTCCTGAAGGTCTGGGCCAATGCACCGTGGCCTTGAAGGACAAACATACAGCAGTGTCGGGGGTCCAGCATCTGCAGCATGGCAAGGACACGCGGGGCAACGAGGTCTCCGCCGCTTGGCTTGAGATGCTAAGACGAGACCAAGATCAGGGCACGATCCTGCGCTGATTCTTGGTGCTGCCGGCCTGGGGAAGCACGCCCAACACATGCTCCTAGCTGCCTTCGTTGATGGCGGTCAGAAGCGTGTGGAGGTTGAGCAGACAATTGACGCTGGAACCTGATGCGATTGCAAGTGGCAGCTAGAGAAGGAGGTCACACTGATGGGTTGTGGACGACCATACAGCATTGTCCATTGACATATGACGTGTCTGTGACTGCAATTGACTTTGAAGACAACACCACCTATCCGACCAACTCTCAACATCGTGATGTGTATCAGCAGATGACACCCCGTGTGCTTCATGCAGCAACAACGATCCCCAAGTCGGGAGCTTGGTAGACACACCTGGGCAGGCACAATATGGGTGCTGTTGCTGCTAACTCGCTGCGACTGACAAAGCATAGAGCAACCTCTGAACATGCTGCAAGCCCTTATCCAGCCTTGCGGAGCCGCTTGCGCCCAGCAACTGCGGTGGTGGCTGCGGGTTCAGCTGACGGCTGTCTGCCATGCCTGTTGTCGCCGCTGCCACGTGTTGCACGGCCGCGTGTGGGTGCCGGCGCTGCAGCACAACAACACAAAAACAAAGCTGTATCACTGCTGGAAGTGGCATTGCAGCATACACTTTTGCATCAAAAGCAGCTTTTGATGAAGCAGACGCAGCACAGGTTTTACAGGCCAAGCGGGAGGTGTGCGAAAGCTTAGGGAACAGGAGTGTAGGACGACAAGTTGCCCGAGTGGCGCAGGTCAAAGGTGCACCTGGGATGGCGTTGCGGCCGGAGCGGCGCCCGGCGGGGCGCACGTCGTCCTCATCCGCCATGTCCTCATCGTCTGACGACTCCTCCTCGTCCTCCGACGCATTGGCTGCCTCCTCCTCGGAATCGTCGACATACGCGTCGTCATCTGCCCCGCCAGCTTCGTCCAGCCTGCCAACATTGCATCAGCTCACTAATTCGAGCACCCACCTACAGGCTTGCATGGTCACACCACCTTTTGTGTGGCGGTACAAGATGTCCGCCCCCGGAGACGAGCTTGCCCAGCCTGCCATGTGACATTGGTGCCTGCACACTTCGGACACCGCATGACACACAGGGAGTTGGACGGTTGTCGTACCCGGCATCATCATCATCATCGATGTCCGACTCGGACTGCTGCTGCTCCGAGTCTGCGGGGTGCGCCCCGCCGCTGTCGCTGCTGCCCGCGTTGGGACCCGCCCCCCCGGCGCCCTGCAGACATGCACATCGAGCGCTATGTGGGGTGCAGTGACTTCATCCCCAGGCAGGAAGGAGCTACCTGCGGTCCCCTCAGCTTGACATGGCAGCCAGGGACATCACCGCAACGGCTGCAAAAAATGGACTCCTGCACCACGATGTGTACCTCGCCAACGTCCTCGTCATCAGAGGACGGGATGTGCGCCCGGTACGCATAGTCTGGGCGGTTGCCTGCCGCGCCGCCGGCGCCACGCAGGCGAGAGCGGTAGCCGTCAGCATCCCTGCAGCCCAAACAGAGCCGCTCTGCCCTGCTGACCATTGTTTGACCAGCATGATGCTTGACAGGCCGCTGCCATGGCACTGAGGGGTGGCCCACGGCTGGAACACCGCCACCACGCCCCTGTGTGTGTGCCAGCGCTGGCGGTATCCTTCACAGCCTGGACTTTGTCTGTCCATTAACGACAGCATCGCATACGAGTCGGTGAAGCGCACTGCAGGTTGGCGGCGGAGTTGGTGCGGGAGCTGGAGCGCAGCGAGCGGCGGCCGGCCGCCCCCCGGCCGGGCGGACCCCGTGTGGAGCGCTGCGCCCGCACCACCCCCCGCATCGGCCTGCGCCACATGGTTTAGGGTAGAAGCACTTTGCTACCCCTTGGCTCCCCTGCTGCAGCTGTGTGCTCTTCTCATGACCGAGTGCTTGACCATGCTCGGGCCTCAGCGGCCTGGCTGGGTCCCCCGGTGCAGCATGGGGCCAAGACACAGATAGGCATGTCCTTGACCGGCTGCAACAGCGGCAAAGGCGGCTGCAAGCTTCCTGCTCGCAGCGCTCTGCGGCTCACCCATTGAGCTGAGCGTCCAGCTCGCGTGCTGCACGCTCGTCCTCGTCCTCCACAGCTGTGGCCCGGGTGCTGCGCCGCGGCGGGTCTGCAAACAGAAGGTCGATGGTGTTGACAACCAGCATGCAACAGCAAGCGATGACCAGCTATCAGGGAGTGGCCTGCATTTGGCACGTGCTTGGTCAATGTCGGCATGGGATGCCATGTGTGTCGACAAAAGGTACCATGCACAGCACCTCCCAAAGCCAATGAGGCAGTTCAAGCCAGGTGCACAGGCAGGGGGGCACCTGCAAAGCGGGAGGCGCCGGCACCGCGCCGGCCACCGCGAGCAGCACGCCCTGCATCTGCATCGCTGTCATCCTCCTGCTCCGAGGACACTGGCGTATCTGCGGACACCAAAAAGTCGGTATGAGGCAGCAGGAACACAAACTCCGTATCAGGGGGCTATGCCAAGTGCAAAGCAGCAGGCCTGCTATATGCGCATTGCCAACATAGTGGGAGCCCGAAGAACACGGGAGAAGCGAGTAATGCGGATGGAGCACATACCGTGGGCAGCGGCGAGGCCCCGGGGCGGCGGCTTCCGGCGGCCGGGGGCCGCCTTGGGCGGCGCCAGCACAGCGGCGTCGCGCGCCGCCAGGTTCTTCTTCACCGCGCCCTGCAGCCCGTGCACCCGCAGCCACACCGCCGCCAGCGTGTCTGCACAGCCGCACCAATGGCGCCATCAACAGGATAACCAGGATGTTGGCTGGCCTGTGTGAAACTCAGAGCATGAACCTGCAGCGATCTGGACGCAGGCGCTGGCTATGGTGATGATGCTCTGCCACGAGCAGAGACTGCGCCATCCCTTGCACCTGTCTCGTGCCGTCAAAGCAACCTCATGACCTGATTTGTGCAAAGTAGCACGTCACACTCACCTGTGTCCTCTGGTGAGGGTGTGGGGTAGCACCACAGCCGCCAGTAGGGTTTGAGGTACTCACGCCGCACCATGTGCTCCAGCACCACTGCTGCTGCCATGAAGTCCTGCACAAGCACATGCTACTGCATATTCGGTTGTCAACGTCACCATTGCAGTAGTCATTAGCCTGCGGCTGCACACCAGAATGACGGCAGCCCAGGCCGGTCCCACCTATATCATGACACAAGCATCATGCTGCCCTACCTGCGGGGAGGAAGCCTTGTTTACAAGCCGAGTCCACACCGCTTGCCGTCCCTCGGACCCCCTGCAAAGCATGATGCCAGGGGTAAACGTTGCCCATGTAACGAAAGACGCCACGTCTGGCGTAGGTGCTTGCCTTGCATCTGGCCAGATTTGGGATCTTTCCTCGTCATACCTGCATACACGACGCCATAGCGTACCTGACTTCATGAATGATGTCGTCTGACATGCTGTTGCGAAGAGCCAGCAGAGCCTTTCGCAGCTTCAGCACCTGCGATCAGCACCATGACGTCGGCCACCATGACGTCGGCATATGTGCACTACGTTACTCACAAAGCAACGCCAGAGGAACACAGTGAAGCACCTTTGGAGGCTCCTGTTCTCCAGGGGCAGGTGCCTGTGCGCCCTCTGCCTGTGGCTCTGCTGCCGCTGCTGAGGGCTGTGGCTGCGCGGGCATTGCCTGGTCTGCCTGGGCCGCCACCTGCTCAGGAGCTGGCGGCGCCGCCTTTGCTGGTGTGCTGGGCTCCGCCTCGACTGCCGGCGTCTGCGTAGGTGCGGCGTCGCTGGCTGCGGCGCCCTCTGGCCCAGCCCCCGCTGCTGCGGTGCCCGGGTCTGCACTGACAGCAGCGCCATTGCCGTTGCCGCTGGCCTTGGCAGTGCTGCCTCCCAGCTTGACAATGATGGGCTTCTGCGCTGCACCTTCAGCTGCGTCGCGTTCCGCCTGCACTTTGGGGCTCGGCAATGTGCGGCGATACTCTCCAATCTTCTTCCGCAAGGGCCCCTCCCGCTGGCCTTTGGGGTTCAGCCAGTCCAGCAGCCCGTCCAGGGCGCCTGGCGAAGAGTAGCAGCCCCACTGGGCGCCCGCCATTGCAATGTCTGGTGGCAGGTGCTTCTGGAGCTGCTTTTGCGGCGAGAGAAGCATTTCCATGGGCGAACCCTTGCCGGGCTCGGGCCGCAGCTCGACGCACACCAGCGGGGCGCGGTTCCTGGGCGCCGAGGCGCGTGGCCCCGACAGCAGCCAATACCGGTTCCAGTGCCGGTCCCAGCCGAGGGGTGCCCGGCGTTCGGACAGCTCCTCGATCTCAGCTGACAGCGCAGCCATGCGGGCGAGGTCCGCCTCTGACGCCATCGACTCCAGTGCATCGCCCTTGGACCGTGTGCCCCTGGCCTGGAGCCCTGCCTTGTTGCCATCCGGGTCTGCACTGTCATGGAGGGCGCCGGCGGTACCATCTGCATCGACATCTGCAGTAGTGCCTGCAGCATTGCCGGTGGTCGACTGCTTTCGCTTCTTGCCCTTGCTGCCCTTGCCGCCTGCAACCAACGCTTCTCAAAAAAAAAATATGCCACAAAGCTTCATGGTTGTGTAAATCAGCAGCCATGAGTGCCATTGGCCTGATGTCTCGCACTGACAGGCTCTGCCAAGACTTCTGTACTCGCACAGAACGACCATCGCACGCAGCAGCCAACCCCGACCTTCATCTGGCTGCCGGGCGTCTGCAGGAGCGGCCGCCGCCTTCTTGCCGCCCTTCTTCTTGCCGTCCTTGGGCGAGGCGGACTCCAGCCTGGCGAACGCAGCGGCGGCGGCATCGGCGGCGGCGGCCTCCCGGGCGCGCTTCAGCTCCTCCTCCCGTTCCCGCTCCTCATTGCGGAGGCGCGCCCTCAGGGCGGACAGCTCCTGCGCGACCTCCCGCCGCGTGTCCACGGTGGCCGCCACCGTGAGCCGCATGAAGTTGGTGTCCAGCATAATGGCCTCCAGGGCGCCGAGCACCGCGCCCCGCTGGTCCGTCGTCAGCATGTCGTACTCCCGCTCGCCTAGCATCTGTGACAGGCGGATGTAGTCGTGGGCGCCGGGGGTGCGCCACGTCAGCTGGCTGTCCTTGGGTGCGTCGGGCGGTGCGATGCCCCTCTCATGGCACCGCTGGCAGTACCAATCGCCCTGCGGCACCTCATCCAGTGGCGGGTTGAGGCAGTAGGTGTGGTACTCCACCTCGCAGCCCTCACAGATGACGATGCGCTTGGGGTCATCCCCGTTCCAGCACCCCGCACAGGCTGTCCATGGCACGAAGGGCATGGTCAGGTCGTCCACGACGGCCTGCTTGCGGTCCGCCTGCTCGCCCTCCTGCTTTACAGGCGCCCCAGCCTCCCCACCCTTCAGGCTCTGGCGGGCAGTTGCAGCAGCCAAGGGCAGTGCCGCCTCGACATTGGCCGCCCCGTCGGCGCCGCGCTTGTCGTGCTGCTTGCGTGAAAAGGCCTTGCCCTTTGTGCAGCCCACCCGCCACAGCATGCAGACATACTTGATGTCGTCCAGCATCGCCTCCAGGCCCTCCTCCCCAGCACCGTACGACCCGTGCTCAAGGCGAGCAGCCACCATGCGCAGGTCCAGCGGCATTGCCAGCCGTGACGCAATGGCTGCATTGGCACCAAGGCTGCAAAGCGCCTTGCCGCATTTCGTGTCATTGATGAGCGTCCACAGCAGGCGGCGCCCGGCCCGCATCAGCGCAAACACTGCTGTCTGATCTGGGTTCGCCTCGCCGTCGTTGCCTACTGTCTGCATGTACGACTCTGCCTCCGCCAGCGCCTCGGCATCCTGGGTGGCGAGCAGGCCGCCGGGGGCCGAGGGGCAGGCGGTGTGCGGCAGCGCGGCCACATGGTACCGCGGGTCCCGCTTCACACCCGCCAGCAGCGTCTGCAGCACCGAGTTGCAGTCCATGAGCGCCAGTGGGTGCGCCGAGCTGGAGCCTGCACAGGTGTGTAGGACATATCAGTGTTTTCGGGGCTGATACAGACAGAACCTGGGCATTTGCAGCCGAAGAGTGAAGCCCAGCAATGGCATTAGTGGGCTTGGTCGACTGGGCGGCCGGTGGGCTGCCATCCATTTTTCAATAATAGCCTGCATGCGCAGGGGCAGCATGCAAGCTGGCGCACAGCCCACCAGGACCAGGCAGGTGCTTCTGGCCCGGCTGCAAGTGAACCGACTCAGCATCCAGGCGAGGCCGTGGTGCAGCATCTGCATTGTGATGTTGACGGCTTCACAGCGAATGCAGAGGCTGCACGTTGGGCAGGGACACGGCCCTTTCGGATCAACACCTTGCAGAAGCGGCTAGACCTAGAATCCCTTGCTGCTCACAATATGGAGCCTTCGGCTGGCTGGCGATTATATGATTGTCACGACCATGGCAGAAAGGATACCCACCAGGAGCACCGACGGCTGGGCCGAGCCCGCCAGAAGAGTCGAGCGCCTTGACCATGGCGGCCACCTCCAGCAGCAGGAACTGGCGGCGCGCGATCTCTGGCCAGCTCTCCTCCTGCACATGCTTATGACGCTTCAGATAGACAACATTCATTCAACGACAACCCAAGCAACCGGCAGAACAATGCTGTCAAGTGGGCGTAAACGGAGGCCAGTTGATCTGGTGCTGTATTGGCCATGAGGCACAATCGACACGCACCTTGAACAGGGGGTAGGCGCCGCTGACGTCGTTGGCGCGCATGTCGGCGTTGTTGGACGCCTCCACCTCGGTGGCGCCGCTCCAGAAGTCGTAGAACACGCACTCCACCAGGGGGTGGTGCAGCGCCAGGCAGTTCTGTGCAGCAGTGGAGCAGCATCGTGTTCTTAGGCATCATTCATCGCTGCATGAGCTGCATGGTATCACTCTGTGGCTCCAAAAACCATTCCATACGTTGGAACTGCTTTGCAGCCTTTGCATAACCCCTCTATTGCAGTTTACAGACTCTGCATGAGTTGGGTGCTTTCACGCTTACCTGCGCATGGTCGCCAGGGGCGGCGAGCGCCTGCTCGGCCTGGCTGGGCGAGGGCAGCCTCCGCGGGTCCAGCTGGAAGCCCTTGTGGAAGCGCGACATCAGCTCCAGGGCTGCCAGCGCCGCTGCACAGGGATGCCAACATACCGCCAACTGAACTCATCTCCCCCGCAGTCGATTGCCAAGGCACATGCACTTTCATGCCAGTGGAGGACATGGAGGATGCAGCAGATGTGTCGATGGTGGCACCCGAATAAAAGATGCTCTAGAGCCCTGCTGTACTCCACACCTGCTAGGGCACTGGGCGTTGCGACGCCCTGAGTGAGCGGCTCGGGGGAAGGCGGCTTGCGGTGGGCCCCCGGCAGCAGCATATCCTCCGAGTTAAAGGGCGCCAGCTTGGGTGCTGCAAGTGGCCTGTCCTGCTGCTGCGGCTGCACTGGTGGCGGCCTGCAGACAGCGCAAACGAGTGAGTTGCATGGTGCACACCAAACCTGCCCGAGTAGTCTAGCTGTACACACCGCGAGGAGCTCTGCGGGCATCCAGGGCCCGACAAGGAGACAATAAGTGTCATGGCTCGCAATGCAAGCAGGTTGGAGAACACACAAGGCTGCGCACTTGGGCATGGGGGAGGGTGGCGGCAGGCCGAGCTTGGCGCAGCGCTTGACCTCCCGCGCAAAGCGGCGCTCCTCCTGGGACAACGCCTTGGCCGCCTCGCGCTCCGCATCACGCGCCGCCTTCTTCGCCACCACCGCCGCCTCACGGTCGCACTTGGCCTCCACCTGCAGTCGAAATGTAAGATGACATGAGGGGGGTCGTGTAGCACCATGCAAGGGGTTGATGTGATGCTGCTGCGCAGCCTTGCTGACTGTCACCATTGAGCCTGCCGCAGTGGAGGCGGCGGCAGCCTGTGTGGACTGACTGGTTGACTTATCATCGCGCATGCCTGCTTGAGCATCCGCAGCATGACGGCCTCCACGTCGCGGTCGGCAGCGGTGTAGCCCTTGCGCTTTTTGGCGGGCCGCACGGCGTTGGCGTCGCCAGAGGGCAGCATCAGGGGTGGCAGGGGCACGCGGGGCAGCAGCAAGGGCGGCATGTCACGGGAGCCTGCTGCTGCGCCGCCCTGGCTGCTGCCGAGCCAGCCGTCCAGTGTGCCTGGCTGCCCCTTCCGCGACCTGAAACAGTGGGGAACATGCTTCATCACCCACTGCAGCATCATGCATTGCCGGCATGCACCCTGCGGGTGAGGTGGGATCCGCTGGTGTGTCGAGCACAGGATCACACTGACAGGCGCACTTCTTGGGCGCATTGGCCTTGTCCTCCGCACGCTTGCGCTTCTCCTGCTGCTTGGCCAGCTGCCCCTTGCCCTTCTCCAGCCCTCTTGCACCCTGTGAATCCAGGTTGGTTCATGTGCGGACCATGCTCCAATGAGGGGAGTGTGTGTGTGTGTGATGCTACTCTCCACAAAACCATCTGCCACACCTCAGATGCTGAGCCTTACCCGTGAGGCAAGTCTGGAGCGTTTGTCGCCCTCCTTCTGCAGGCGCCGCCGCTCGTCATCCCAGCCGCCCGTACGCCGTGATACTAACTCGTACGCCTCCAGCCCGTCGGCGCCCGGCAACCCCTCCAAGGCCTGTGTGCAACAGATCGACAGGCCTCAACGGTGGCTGCTGTCTCGTGCTAGGCGCTCAGCTGCCACAAGGACAAGGTCCATGGAAGAGCTGCAGGCAGCGCTTCGCTGCCCTGCAAGCCTTGAAGACGAGTAACAAAGTCGGGCAATGCTGTGTTGCTGCGGCACCTGCAGGACGCTGGCGTCTGAGAAGCCATAGCGCTCCTCGCCCCAGGCGCCCACCAGCGGCGACGCCTCAACGAGCAGCTTGTCTGTCGGGCTGAGGTCCTTGGGCGGCGGCGCTGGCGACGCTGGTGGTGCCTCCGGGCTTGGGGCCTCCACAGCATCAGCTGCGCCATCGGGTGCAAGCGTGGCGCCTGGCGACGACTGCTGAGCTGCTGCGGTGTGTGCGATGCCATTTGCCAATGGCACAGCTGCGCCGGCCGCTCCCGCAGGAGCCGGTGGCTGCCCAGGCACTGCTGCTGCACCTGCTGCTGCATCCGCAGGCGATGCACCATGCATGGCATCTGGGCCAGGCGCGCCATTCTCAGCTGCGCAACAGCAGCAAAAGTCAGGTGCATGATCACTAGGCAAGCACTTTGACGCGCAAGAGGCACTGCAAGGGGTGATGTATGGACAAGCACATGTGGGGGCTGATCTCTGATGACGGGCTTGGGCAGTCAGTAGCACCTGGGGCTGCGGTGTCGCTACTGGGCTTGGGCTTGGGCTTCTTGGCGCTGACGGGCTTGAGCGCCTTCTCCCGCGCGAGTGCAGCTTCCAGCGCCGCCTTCTGCCGTGCAGCGGCCCGCTCCCACGCATCGTTGGGGTCGTTGCCCTTGGATATCAGCTGCAGCAGAGCACACAGCAGTGAGTTGTGTGCCTGGACGTACACCGTACTGACACCTCTGAGCGTAGCACCTGCCTTGCGTGGACACTGGTGAGGCAACAACTGAAAGTAGCCTCGGGACTGTAGAGAGCAGCATGCAGTTGCACCTGCTCCTGGCCATCAGCAGTGCGCAGCGTGACGGTGAAAACGGGCCCCTCCGCATCTTCGTCTGGCTGGATGCGGCTGACATATGATGCGCCTTCAAGCTGGGACTCTGGCCATGTCGCCTCATAGCCGCACGGCCACAGCTGCACTGCGGTGTGGAATCCCTCCCTCCGGTCGACGTTGCCCCAGCTGCAACCAGCATGTCCCAGGTGGTGCTCCTGATATTGTTTGTCTGCAGCTGCAACCCTACCATCACAGTTGCGCCAAAGGTGCGGGTCACCTCTTCACTGTGGCGCCGCTGTCCAGTGTCAGCGGCAGCGACATGCTCTCAAGCGTCGCCTGGGCCTGTGCGTAAGCTTCCTCTGGCGACGGCACAGGCGGGCGGCCCAGGCCCATCGCCTTCACCACCTGCAGTGCAAAGCAAGAACAGGGCTCGACTTGCTGAAGGTAGCAAGATACTCTCAGGGACACCTGCATCTGGGTGTATCCAGCATAGCAGTGCCTGTATGGATGCACACCTCCTGGCGAGAGCGGAAGCGCTTGCCGGACGGCGCAAAGTAATACTGTGGGCAGCCAAAAAAGATGGTCAGCATCAGCTGGGGTGGTCAAGGTGGCTGCCCCTTAATCCATGTTTGCATGCTGTACGAATGCAAGATCGTGCAGGTGGGATTCAAGTTTAGTGCAATGAGTGGGCGATGCAGCACTGATGCAGCAGCCCACCACGTCCTTCCTGCCCCCTCTCACCGCGTCCTTTGTGCCTGCGCTATTGCCAGACTGGCGCACAAACACCTCCACATGCCAGCCCTCCTCCCACTCCCCGCCTGCATAGCGATGTAACTAAATGTTCATGCTAGCGGCTGTCCAAGTCAATGTGTAGATGGTGCAGGCTTCGGCTTCACACGGGCGGATGGTGGCAGGCCCGCCACCCTCACCCTTTGACTCGACAAACTCGCGCAGCTTGTGCAGCAGGTTCTCGGACTCCTCGATGCTGCTGCCAGGCGCGCGGGGCACCCCGCCAGGCTTGACCGCCGAACTCGGCGCCGGCGAGGCGCCGGTCTGGCCCGCTGGCGCGCCCTCCACCGGCGTTGCCGCCATCATGACCTGCCGAGCAGAAGACCTCAAGCTCGCTGACAGCCCCATCCTGCAGTCTCGTGCAGGTTGAGCTCGACTGGCTGATGAGACATCGGCAAGCGTGAGGTGCAGCAGGTGCCCACTCTTGGTGCCTCGATGTGTGTGATATTGGCACATTATTGTTTTTGAACGCACGTTACTCCTGTGTCTGCTGCGACAACTCGGGATAGCTGGATCGAGGTGCCCCAACAGGGTTCTGCAGTTCTGGGCCAAGTGCCGCCGCCAACCGCTGCCAGCGCATGCAAACATCAACATCACGTCGATCGGGTATACTGCTGCCCACGGGTGCTGCGTGGATGTGGATATGCACCCGGCAACAGCCACGAGCTGAGGAGCCTTCTGCCTTGGCTCGCCTTGCCACGACCACCAGCCAGGCAAGACGATGATATGCGGCTTTCAACGGCGCGCAGCATGTCGACGCATGCATACGGTCCACTTGAAGGATAGCGCGCCCGTTGCTGCCAGATTATCGATGAGTATGCAGCGACGCAGCAGCAATCAGACCACGGCCCAGGCACTGAAGAGCATGCAGAAAAGGCCGCCTTGCCTGCGGCTCATCATCGTCGACAGCCATGACATCCACAAGGTCGTCGTCCATGTCATCAGCGGCCGCCATGGCGCGCAGCAGCCGAGATTGCACCCTGAGGGAGCTGTTCAAAACGCTTCAAACCATCGCAGAACACGCGAGGCCCTGCCGCACGCTATATACAGCTGTATACGCACAGCTGCTACGCTTTCTGATAGGGCCGTGCTACCGTCCAGCCCACGCCTTTAGAAGTTTGCGATGCGCCTGTTTATTGGGCCATTGTCATGGAAGCAGCACCAGCTTCTTCCACCTTCCACCCGATGCACATTATGAAGTTCATCCGCGCGGTCCGGCCTCCCCCACTGCAGCGCGGCCAGCGGCGGAGCAAACGTATCCCTGGTGTGTTGGGCTTCGTGTGTTGCTGAGCTCTGCAGACGCCCCAGCACCCAACCAAAGACTAGCAATGCCCGTCGCACTGCTGGGAGAGCGATGAGACGGGGCGGGCCAAAGATTCAGGGCGTGCTGCTCGCCATCTGCTACCTTGAAGGTGATCGCCAGGCACCACAGCACCAGCGCCGGCGCCCTGGCCCGCCGGGGTTTGACAGCTGATTTTGCGCGGGGTTTTCAGCGGCCCAGGGCTGCCGGCCGGCTGGGCGGGCTCCTGGCTGCTCCGCCGGGACAGCACCCCCACCATGCATGTTTGATCGCCATGCGCTCAGGTGCAGGTGTGCGGTGGCGCAGGGTGACGCCCGAGCGCTGAGCGTGACTAGGCGATCTGGTCATTCGCCCGCCTGTTACTCAATGACCTGTGCTGCTGCACCGCAGTGCTGTTCTGGACCGCCTGCCTGCTGTCTGCCTGCGTGGCTGGCGCCTCCAGGGGCGAGGACACGGCGTATCTGGCGCGTGAAACGGTGAGCTCTCCCGCAGCTTCTGCACACTCCCTTGCACTGCCGGTCGGTCGGGCGGGGCAGCAGGCCGCCCAGCCCAGGCGGCCGCCTCTGCCACTGATGAGTACACCTCACGAACCCCCGGGATGCAGCGCCTTGCCGTCAGGGCAGCTGCAGCTACTGCTAAGAGCTGTGCGGGTGTGCTCACGATTTTGAACTTCCTGGGGGCACGGCCGCCTGATTGCGGCCATATGACGCACTGTGGCTAGTGATATACAGCAGCACCTGCTGAGTTCAGCGGGCGGCAGCCTGTAGGCCCTTTGCACGCGGCTTGCGAGCCGTTCGACCGCTGATTGGCTGTGCACAAGTATCTTGAGCCACGGCCTGCTTCACAGGCGCAGCACAGCGACTGGGACCGGCTCACACACGCTTGTTGAGCGCATTGCACAGGGTGGGGTGCTAAGCTGCTGAGCGCTGATGGTCTGTGCTCCCTTTGCGCTGCAGGGCAACTTAAAGCAGGTGGTGCGCCCCCTCGAGGAGAACAGGGAGCTGTTTGGTGCCGTCGACCTCCGCGGCGCAGAGCTCGACTTCCAGGCGGAGCGGGACTGCCTGCAGCGACTGCAGGAGCCGCAGGACCCGGGCCGAGCTGACTTCAGCTTAAGCTCGCCGCTGTACCTCAACCTGTTTCCGGTGAGCACCTGCGATTGTTGCCTTTTGCATGCTGCCGCTCGGATGACTTGTCCGGTGCCCCATCTCTCTTGTACGTCGTCATCGTGCCATACTATGGCATACAGCAGTCAATGATGGCGGTTCGTTTTCCATGCACTTGCAGGCACTTCAGGGCTCGCCGGCGCCCTACACAGGCATCAGCTCCATCACATAGGCCGCCAGCTTTGCACCCAGGCAGCCGCCGCAGCCGCCAGCAACGGCGAGCAGCAGCGGTAGTGAGGGGAGCGTGTGCGGCGAGTGAGTAGGCGCGTGCGAGGGCTTAGCAGCAGCAAAGCGCGTCTGTGACAGAGTGACACAGCCTGCGACGAGCGGCGCTCAGGTTTCATAGCGTCTCAGGAGTGTGATTGTGTCAGGCGGTCGACTCTTCACTTTGATAGCACGCGTGCGGGGTCAGCAAGCTTGTCAGATACTTGGAGAGGGGTTTGGTGCACAGCTGCGGGTCCCAGCAAGTCAGCATTTGTAGAATGCCGCGCTCATCAGCAGCAGGCAGCAGCAGCACAGCAAGCAACAGCAACAACATGGAAATCGAGGTCTTCAGCCCCAACATGCGCTTTGAGATGGTGGCGCCTGCCGAGGGCGCCGGGTGGGGTGCGAAGCAGCCGCCATGCCGTGGCGGCCGCCGTTTTGCCTCAGCAAGCGTGGCGCTGTCAGAGAGCGTCATGTCAGCACCGCCTGCGCCACCGCCGCAGCAGCCCAAGGTGGACCTCAAGCCGGCCAGCGATGTGTTGGCAGGCGCTATGGCGCGTGCAGCAAGCCAGTCCACGATCCACCCCCTGGACACACTCAAGGTGCGGATGCAGCACAATGCCGGCGTGAAGCCGACACAGGTGCTGAGCAAGTTTGGCAAGCTGGTGCCGCCACCAGGGGAGGGCCCAGCTTTCGTCGTCAAGCGCAGCCTGCCCAAGATTGCATCCTTGTACAAGGGTGTAGTTGGCGCTGCCAGCGGCGCTGGCATTGCCATCGGTGCATACTTTGCATTCTATGGCGCCGCCACCAACCTGCTGGTCCGGCACAGCGACCTGAAGCGCGGCCAGGTGGCATTCGTGGCCGGTGCCGCAGCTGCAGCTGGCGGCTCGGTGGTCAAGGTCCCGCTGGCCGTGTGCATCAGGTCGGTGCAGGCGGGTGTGTATCCCAACGTGGTGGTCGCTGCCAAGAACATCGTGGCGGCGGCAGGGCCTCGCGGCCTGTTCACCGGCTACCTGCCCACGCTGCTGGAGGACATCCCTGACATGGCATTCAAGTTTGCGGCCTACGAGTCGCTGCGTGCTGCACACCTCCGCCTCATGCGCGGCCGCAAGGCCAGTGTGCAGGTGTGCACAGTCTGTCGAGGCCCTCTGGAATGCATGATCGACATAGCAACGTCTGCGTGATGTCATTAGCACAGCAGCTCGCATCGCTCTGTCCTTTTGTAGCAGATGTCATTCATGGTTTGCCTGCTGCACATGGGCTGAGGCTGATCTGAGGCTTGAAAGCTGCCGCAGCTGCTGATATCTAGCGCCTGCACACTGCAGGAGGACTTCTGCATGGGCGCGGTGTCTGGCGCCTTTGCAGCAGCGGCCACCACGCCGCTGGATGTCATCAAGACCACCATGATGTGCACCGCGGCTAGCCGGCCGACCATGAGTGGCGCCGCCGTCGCTGCCTGGAAGAACGTGCGTCACTATCTTGGTCTGCAGAAAGACTGCACATCATCTGTCAAAGCCTTGGCTACCGATGTCATTCATTCTGCACCGGGTGACTAGACCCTTGCTCATGCTTGTTGTCTGCATGATAGACTGCCTGAGTGTTGTCACATGCGCATGCAGGGCGGGATGACTGGCATGTTCCGCGGCGTCGGCCCCCGTGCGCTGTCCAATGGCATCAACTCGGCCGTCTTCTTCTGCTTCTTCGAGGTGCGAGCGCTTTGCCACCTGCTGCTGTGTGCAGTCGTTGCGTAGCTGGCTCCCTGAGGCAGGCGTCGTGCGTAGTGACTGCCTAAACTTTCCGCTCCTCGAGCTGCTTTGAGCTCCTATCTGCCCTGCTGAGCAGGCACTGCGCGCCACATTCAAGGCCCGCCAGAAGGAACGTGAGGCCGCGGCAATGGCCGCAGCCTATGGCAAAGCGCCGCAGCGCCTGCTGGCCGCACGCCCGCTGCCACTTAGGCGCCGCCCGCGCCACACTGCGCCAGCAGGCGGCAATGCGCCCCAGGCCACGCTGGCCTGAGCGCTGGCTGCCAGGCCTGCTGCTGCTGTGCAGCAGGTGGGACGTGCAAGGTGCAAGGCACCAGGGGATGCTGGCTGGGAACCCATGTCACGGCTTGATGGGGCGTGCGCTGGCCACAGCTTGCGGGCGAAGGAGACCAAGATGAACGTGCAAAACATGTACTGCTGCTGCTGTTGCTAGTGCTGCTCCGTTGAGCTCTTTCGTATGATGAGTCATGCTGCATTCCTCATGCTACATTTGCATGGCAGAGGCGCCGCTCGCAGGAGCAGCCTGATGGCAGCCTGAGGACTTCTCTACTTTGTTGTCGGGGTAAACCCGCAAGCACTTGAGGGATGGAGGGATGTTGGTATCACAAGTCTGAGTTGCCAGTCATATATGACAGCATCGATCCTACGTTCTGCTGGTTTCATGCGAATGTAAGCACCGAATGGCTTTCTTTGGGATGATGATGTAAGCGCTCCAGGGGGTCCCTGAGAAGCAGCTTTTACCAGATGTGCACCATCAAAGCTGTTCGATCGCACAACAACATCACATTACAGCATGTTCATGCGACTACACGCTACAGGAAACCGCTGGCATGTATGCCGGGTGCATGCGAATCCCACCTTGCAGTCACATGACAGCACTGGTTCGCATTGGGCGGCTCAGCAAACACGCTCATCCGAACCCTCGCCTTGCCAGAAGCAAAGCAATATTCTAGAATCCTGGCGCACGGCTGCTTCAGACTGACACCGTGTGCTTTCTGGCCGTAACGCTGGCGGCACCCGCTCTGACATCCTGAGCGGCCATGAACGTCTCGAAGGAGGAGCTGCAGGCTCTGCAGTCCAAGACGGTGAGTTGGGCTTCTGCCGTGAGACCGTGCCTCGACGTTTGTCACCAGAACGAAACTTTCTGTTGACGCGGGCGGTCCGGGTGCAGCCGCGCATCCGCAACATATGCATCCTGGCGCACGTGGACCATGGCAAGACGACGCTGTCGGATCATCTGATTGCGTCAAACGGCCTCATCCATCCGAAGCTCGTAGGCCAGATGCGATACCTGGACAGCCGGGACGATGAGCAGGTGCGCCAGCGCTTGCCATGTGCGCCATGGTTCGCACCAAGGCAAAGGCAGCGACAGCTGAAAACAGCGGGGCTGAAGTATTCCACATTGCTGTGCATACTTCAGCAATGTGGACCGAGCTGAGGCCGGTTCTTGTGTGAGAAGGTGCCAAGCAAATGCGTGTAACACGTTCACATGCAGGCGCGCGGCATCACCATGAAATCCAGCTCCATATCACTGCTGCACCTGGGGGAGCGCCGCACCAGTGGAGGCGCCCAGCCGTCGGGCACCGGAGCAGCGGCGGCAGCGCAGCTCGGCAGCGACCGCGCGGAGCGAGGGGTCCTCATCAACCTCATCGACAGCCCGGGCCACGTGGACTTCTGCAGCGAGGTGCAGCCGTCGCACTGTGTAGTCGTGACGATTGACCATCCCACAAGGCACACAGCAGCCGCAGTGTTGCGCTGGCATTGAGGTGCGAGAGTACATGCAAAGAAGCGTGTGTGAGCTGTGGCAGGTGTCGACGGCGGTCCGGCTGAGCGACGGCGCGCTGGTGCTGGTGGATGCCGTGGAGGGCGTCTGCATCCAGACGCACGCTGTGCTGCGGCAGGCATGGGAGGAGAAGGTGTGTGAATCCACCAGAAGCCAGCTTGCTTTCAGACCCGACGCTGCTCATGCGGCATTCAAGCAGCCTCGCGTGCATGCAGCATGTAGTGGCTGACTGCAATGGACAATGCGCCGACGGGCGTCCTCAAGGAGCAAGCGTGGCTGTTGTGTCGCAGGTGAAGATGTGCCTGGTGATCAACAAGATTGATCGCCTGGTGCTGGAGGTCGGCATGAGCGCAGCGGAGGCCGCTGAGCGCTTGCGGGCAATCGTGGCGCGTGTGAATGGCATCGTGTCAGCGTTCACATCCGAGAAGTACATTTCCGATGCGGATGCGGTGCTTGCTGCACAGGAGGGTCCAGAAGCAAGGTGTGAGGCATGCTGTGGAAGGGAGGGAACCATCATTTCCTGCATGTTTGGGTTCACCTACAGCCAGCATTTAGGATGCAGCTCTTCAGGTGTTGGTCGTGACATCACGATTTCCTTTGACGTAGGGATGACGACCAGAATGGGTACAATTCAGAGGAGGAGGAGCGGAGGCGGCTGCAGGAAGAAGAGGATGAGGAGGACTATTTCAAGCCAGAGACCGGCAATGTTGCCTTTGCGTGAGTGGAATCTGCCTGCTTGTCTCTCTCAGACTCTGGCAACATGATTTCTTTCTGTAATTTTGCAGCCTTCTTGATTGTGTTAGCAGCAGCTTGCTGTCTGTTGCATGCAGGTCCGCAGGCGATGGCTGGGCATTCACGCTTGGGCAGTTTGCTGCAATGTACGCTGCCAAGATGGGTGGCAACCCTCGCGCCCTCCAGAAGGTGGAACCGTGTGAATTCCTGCTCTTTCCCATTCGGTAGCATGAGCTACAAAACACAATGGAGACCCGCTGGCCCATTGCCAGCATGACCATCTGAGCATCTTCATGGGGATTGGACACTGACTCATCCAGTTGTGCAGGCACTCTGGGGCGACTACACCTACTCGGCAAAGACTAAGCGCATCACACGGCTGCGGCCGCACAAGGGGGACCGCGGGCGGCCGCTGTTCGTGACGCTGGCTCTGGAGCCGCTGTGGAAGGCGTACGCTGCTGCGCAGCCTGGCGCTGATCACAAGGTACGTGCCAATTGGAAATCTGGTGTCAGGGAGCAGAGCAGACGATTGTGTTTGCATTTGTGGCATGCGCAGACCATCAATCCAGACCGTGACCTGCATATAAGCATGACCTGTCGGGCAGCAAAGCTCTCAGCAGTCAGAACGTAGTTGAAGACGTGACTGCAACATCGCATTTCCTGGTGTCAGAACAAATCTGGCTGCTGACCGTCTTGCATGGAGTATGCCTCTCAGGGCCCCTGCCCTCTCATTCGACTTCCTTCATCCTGTAGAAGTACAGTGATCAGAAAGCACCATTCGCTTCCTGCAGGACGTGCTGGGCCGGATGGTGGCGGGGCTGCACCTGAATGTCAGCGACAAGGTGCTGGGGCACCCCGACGCCCGCACGGCGCTGCGTGCCGTGCTGCGCGCCTGGCTGCCGCTGCCCGAGGCCGTGCTGGGCATGGCCGTCGAGCACCTCCCAGACCCCGCGGTGGGCAGCTCCACTTGATCCTGTTGACCAGATTGCTGCTACCACGAAGTGTATCACGGCTGCAGGTGGCGAAGTCAGAGTCCTGATCTGGCCTTGCACCCTTTGTCAAGTCGGCTGTCGCAGCAGACTAATGCTGTACATGCATGTCAACGATGGTTTTGTTGATTTGCAGTAGTCATAGGCCATGCGTCGCACAAGCATGGCATCATTGCATTATACAGTGGGACTAGCCGGCCCCTCTGCATACACATGCGGCATGCTGACTATTCTGTTTGTGTGGCAGACGGCTGCGCCGGAGCGCGTGCCCCGGCTGCTGCCGCCGCGCAGCGAGGCGCTGCGGGGCCTGCCGCTGCCTGCGCCAGTGCAGCGGCAGCTGGCGGCCATGGAGACAGCCGTCGGGTGCTGCGATGTTTCGCCAGATGCACCCCTGGTGGTGTACGTCTCGAAGATGGTGGCGGTGCCAGCTTCCGCGCTGCCGAGGTGCGGTGGTTGCTGCGAGACGTTGTCGGGTGTTGTGTGTGCATGCTCCACTTGCAGTGCAGCAGAGCTAATTACCCTCCTCCAGATGCCGGTTCCCGGCGCAGTCTGATTGAGGGCAGTCGCTTTGCGAAATTGACTTTGCTTGCAAGCTGCAGTATTTGTGCTAGGCCTGCTCATACCACCTGCCAGCACCTGCAGCTGAGTGTAACAACATTTGCCCGCTTGACCGCGCCAGTAAGCTAGCTTGGCCAACCCAGCAGTCCAGCATGGCCACAAGTATTTTCAGAGCTAGCACTGAGGCCGATAATTGCTGCGGTGGGCATGCAGGCGGCATGGGCAGCCTGCACCGCCAAACCCGCACGCTGAGACGTTCCTGGCCTTTGGGCGTGTGTTCTCAGGCGTCATCCGCAAGGGAGCGACTGTGCAGGTGACAGACGCATCATGATGCCAGTCCATCGTATCCCATTTATACACATGTGCTTCACACGAGCGAGGTCACAGTTCTGGCTTTGGCTGGTGCATGAGCAGACATGATGATTGGCGCTAAGCTCGAATGACGCCGGGTGCGCAGGTGCTGTCGGCGGCATACTCGCCAGCTCATTCAGATCAGCTGCGGCAGGAAGGACGCGTCTCTGGCCTCTACCTCATGATGGGCCGCGGCCTGGAGCGGCTGCAGGTGCACTTAGTGATGAGCTGCTGATGTTTTCACCGTGCCAGCCTGACAGAAGCCAGGCCCATCAGCTGCGACCTGAGTGCGCATCTACTGCCTGCTTGCTGCGAGCGGCCGCAGAGGCAATACGCCTCAGGATTCGGCTCCCTGCTCCTGCAGGAGGTGCCTGCGGGCAATGTGCTGGCCATCGGCGGCCTGGACACCGCCATCCTGAAGTCCGCCACGCTCACGGACAGCCCCGCGGCGCGGCCGCTCGCCCCCATGCTCTTCCAGGTCAGCAGGGTTCCGCTGGACGCCCAGCTCAATGTAGCAGCTGCAGCTGCTGGCGGCGGCAGACCCCTGGGATGCACTCAGACGCATGCCCGCCTGGTAGTGGCAGCCTTGTGAGACATGCGCGCCCCGGAGCTTGGACCTGTTGCCTGCACCCGGCGCAGGCGGCGCCCATTGTGCGGGTGGCCATCGAGGCCAGGGCGCTGGGCGACATGGGCGCGCTGGTCGCGGGGCTGGACCTGCTGCACCGCGCCGACCCCCTGGCCGAGGTCACGCTGCAGCCCTCCGGCGAGCACGTGCTGGGCGCGGCAGGTGCTGCTGTGCTTGCTGCACCACAAAGCACGATGTCAGCCCGGGAGAATCCCTGCATTACGTCATGACATTTGATGATATTATCATGAGATGAGCATAGGGCCAGGGTTGTCTGCTATGCCCGGCAAATGAGGTGCACAGTTGGGGCTCGGTCCAGTGTCCCACCAGACCTCAGGTTTGGCCTGCAGGGGAGGTGCACCTGGAGACGTGCATCCAGGACCTGCGGGAGCGCTTTGCTCGGGTGGAGCTAACGGTGTCGCCGCCGCTGGTAGCCTTCCGCGAGTCGGTGGCCGACCCCGCTGAAGCCCCCGACGTCGCGCACCGCCCGCCCAAGGTGGCTTGCACTCCCCTACCTGCCCCACTCCCTGCATGCATCTGTCTGCATGCGTATGCAGCAACTAGTGTACACAAGAAGTATCACTGCCTTTGCTTCGTGGTCTGATGTGACGTGAACCGTGTGCATGGCGAATCGAGATGCAGTACAGTGATGTGTTGGCAGCGACCTTGTCATGACAGCCATTGCTCCGCACTGCAGGTGGTTGAGGCAGTGACCGCCAATGGGCGGGTGGCGCTCCGTGTGCGGGCGCTGCCCCTGCCTGCCTCCGTGGCCAGCACCCTGTCGGACAACGCCGAGCTGCTGCGAGCGGCAGTCGACACAGCCGAGCGCCAGCGCTCCAGCGGCAGCGGGGCTGCAGGCATCAGCATGCACAGCAGCACAGCCGAGCAGAATGGGGCCGCACAGCCCAATGGCAGCGCTGCGGCTGTGGGCGGCACGACGGCGGCGCTAGAGAATGGCCAGCTTGGCGGCGAGGTACATCTGCCGCCGGCAGCAGATGCAGCGGCTGATGACACAGCACACGCCTCAGATGCCATGGTGGCACTGCAGAAGAGGTGCGTGGCTGTTCCTGCCCCTGAACACCAACCATCAGCTGCTGGTGCCTCACATCGTGAAAGATGTGCTCTCCCCAGAGCGTCAGTGTAGTTCATCCGTTTTGAATGGGTCGGCTGGAAAGTTGCGATGTGCCATGCGCAGGCTGGCGGCCGCAGCAAGGGAAGCCGGCGGAACAGCGGCTGGCGTGCTGCAGCGAGCCTGGCTGGCGGGCCCGCACCGCGTGGGGCCCAACTTGCTGCTCGTGCGGGAGCGGCGAGTGGCCCATGGGGGCCTGTGGGACGTGCCGCCCGAGCGCCTGCTGCACCTGGGGCGGCGGGCCGCCGCTGCGCACGCCACCCCGGGGGCGCCGCCCCAGACCGACGAGGAGGCCCAGCAGGTGCGCTAGGGCTGAACATCTTCGGCAATCTGGTGCGCAATGCATTGGGCAGCCCTTGAGCAGCGTGCATAGCACCGTCACGCGAGTCGGATCTTCGCCTTGGCAAGCAGACCCATGAAAGCACGGTGGCTCCTGGTGGCGCTCAGCTGATCAGCGCAGTCGGTCTGCTTGCAGAGCGGCGACGCCGTGCGGCTGGACCTGGGCAGCTCCGAGCTGGGCTCGTTGCTGCTGCCCGCTGCTGCTGAGCACAATGGCATACAACAGCCGCCGTCGTCCAGAGGCGACCTGCGCTCACAGGCCGCCAGTGAAGCAGGTAAGCTATATAACTGCTCGCACACATTGTTGAGTTGTTGTGCTGATCGCTCGTTGCATCATGTGCTGCTTTCATCTCGTTTGACAGGCTGGATGTCAGCGCCACAGTTGCTGTCGGTTTCGGCCGCAGGGTCAGCAGTGGACGGTCTCGATCCAGCGGCCATAGCAGCGGCGCTGCATGCGGTCGAGTCGGGCGTTGCTTCTGGCTTCCAGCTGGCGTCAGCTGCAGGGCCCCTGTGCGATGAGCCCATGTGGGGTGTTGCCTTTGAGGTGCGTCACCTATACTCCGCCATACCCTGTGCAGCAGGCCCACTTCCTGTGCTGTCAGCTTGTCAGCTTACCCGCCTCTCGTCTGATTCACTCCTTACCAACTGCAGAGCACATGTGTCAGTGCGGTGGCCTGAGCACCCTTATACATGGCAGATGCCAGCTGCCAGGTGTCCACCATCTGCAGGTCGAGGCGAGGCTCAGGCTGGATCACCGGGAGGCCGGGAGCAGCCCCGCCATCAACCTGCAGGAGGATGTGTACGGCCCCTTCAGCGGACAGGCAGGCCACTTTCCTGCTGCAAACCCTGCATGGTGCTGTTTTAACCTGGTTGTGTGATGGGTCTTGCTTTGGTGGTGCCATGATGGTGTGATGTCTGGTGCAGGTCACGGCGGCGGCGCGGCAGGCGTTCCGGCGGGCTGTGTCGGAGGGCAGCCCCCGCCTGGTGGAGGCCATGTTCCTGTGCGAGGTGTCCGCCTCGTCCGAGGTGCTGTCAGGTGCGGCACACCAGTGATCAGCTGCAGTATCCTCCAGCGCCCTGATATCGATGAGACAGCAGCCCTGCTGTTGGTTGTGCTTGTGTGGCTGTCACACAGTGCAAACCACTGTGCGGCTCCTGTTTGATGTGACGTGCAAGCACTTGCTCGGCAGCTCAGCCGCCTACACCTGTGCGTCCAGGCGTGTACACGGTGCTGGGGCGGCGGCGCGCGCGCATCGTGAGCGAGGAGATGCGGGAGGGGGCGGACGTGTTTGCGGTGCACGCCTTCCTGCCGGCCGAGGCGTCCTTCGGGCTGATGACGGAGATGCGGCAGCGGTCGTCCGGCGGCGCCGCCGCCTCCCTGCTGCTCAGCCACTGGGAGCGCCTGCAGGTGCGGATCTGTGGCATTAGGGTTCAACTGGGCATGCACTTAGCTCCGGCTGTGCTCTCTGGCGTCCGGTCGTATGCATGTCCAGCTCCAGCTGTGGCTCGCGCACCCTACGCTTGCGGCTGTGCTGTGCGAGGTGCCAAAGGTTGCCCGAGGCTCGAGCAACAAAGTGCGTAACGTGGCCCGATGCAGGTGGACCCGTTCTTTGTGCCGGTGACGGAGGAGGAGCGGGAGGAGTTTGGGGAGGAGGGGCAGGGGGTGGGCGCCCCCAACCTCGCCCGCTCCCTCATCGACTCGGTGGGTGCCCCGGTCGCCACGGGGGCCGACGTTGCCCAAGCCGTGCTGCGTCACAGGCCTGCCTGCCACCGGAAGGGTACCGCAGGAGTCGCAGCCTTGCACCGCAGCTGCGACTCGAATGCTGTCCGTGACACATCAGTGTGTCGGCGGGGCGCCGAGGTGCTTGTGTGGACTGTCTGGACAGGTGCGGCGGCGCAAGGGGCTGCTGGTGGAGGAGAAGGTGGTGAAGGACGCCACCAAGCAGCGCACCCGCGCCCGGAAGGTCTGAGGTTGCGGTGCAAACGCCCCCAACGAACGCAGTGCTGCAGGGATGTGTACCATGTGTGGAGCTTCAGCAACCAGCTGCTCGATGATTCAGCGAATGTGGTTGGTGGCATGCCTTTACTGTTATCACACATGCACCCTATACAAACGGCAGGCAGGCAGGCATGCAATCAGGAGGGCATCAGCAAACAACGCCACCTAAGATGTCAGATCAAAGAGCTGAAGTTGCAGCGAATGTCATCTCTTAGCAAGCTCGCAACTCTAGAAAGGAACAGATACGCACGGTAGATCCAGCATGCAGTTATCCCATGCTGCTAGAATCCCCTATCAGGCGTAGGCGCGAAATGCAACTGACAAATCAGACTGCTCTGGCCGCATGCCGCCAAATTGCTGACATATGCCTTCACCTGACGGCGGGAAATAGCGCAGCTCGTCCCGCCGTCAAGTGATGCTTCATCGAAGACGGGTTTGACAACGTCATAGGAGTTATCGAGGAGCACACTTATTGTGGTCTTGTACACTTCGCAGCCGCCGCAGGAGCCTGTACGAATCGCTTCAGACCCTGCTGCACCAACAGCACTGGCATGGCACCGTTCATATGTGCACCACATGAACGGTGCTGGCAGCTGGAGATGCTGTGTGTCGGCTGCACATGAGGGGTGCCTGACCCCCATATCTGCTGTGGAGTTGCTGAGCATCAGGCGCACGAACTCAGTCCTGCTCCGAATCCTCGCTGATGCGCCAGCCAAGGTTCGAGAACGCCTCCTCCTTGATGATCGGCTGCCACAGATGCACAGCTTCATCGCTGGTATGGTCCTCGACCGCCGCTGCCACGAGCCGCAAGAGTATGGGCGGATCTACCACGGTGGGGAATGCTGCAACTGCAGTCAGCACAGCACCACAGCTTCAGCCAGTGCAGTGGTGTGCAATCCATCATATAGTTGACATGGGTCGTGCCAAACACTGCAGCCAATCCATCATAATGCTGACGGTGGGTTCCCACCTTCGCTGGCTGCATACTGGAACGGACTCAGCAGCTCCGTGATCACCTGCAGCACATCAAGGTTTTCAGGGCATCATGCATCATGCATCATGTAGTCAGAATGAGGACATGCAGCGGCAGCAAGCGTATCTGTATTCGATGCACCGTAGTCCAGGCAGAGGCGTACCCAGGTGTGCTGGCTGTGCAGCAGGCGGCCCTGTTCGGGCAGCAAATGAACCGACATCAGCCTCGGGACCAGGTGCTTATCCACCTAGGCGCTGCACCCAGCCCGGGCAACAGAAGCATGTGCGCTGCCGACACGCCGGGTGGCGGACCTCCTCCATGATGTTCTTGCGGATGGCGGCGGAGGCCTCCAGGGCCGCGCCCTGGTCGTGCGAGGCGCCCGTCGCGTAGTCGTACAGCACCCGCACCAGCTGCTGCCGCTGCAGGGCCAGCTCCCGGTGCGCCTCCCTTGCCGTCACCCGCTCCTGCACCATAAAACATGATGCTCAGTCCACGGCACGCGCACACAAGTCCGGCAGCTGACAGCGCAAACTTGGCCCAGGCGCTGCAGCAGCTTGCCCATTGGCACGTCTAGCACTGTTCACGACGAGGAGCTGTCAAGACACTGTCGAGCGACAGTTAATGCTCACCGTCAGCAGCAGCTTCTGCTGGTCGGGGGTCAGGTGCATCGCCGCCAGCGCCGCCGCCTGCGGCCGCACCGCAGGGTCCGTGCTGTCTGTGTCGCTGTCGTCCGCTGCGCTGGCGCCGCTCACCCCCGACACGACGCGCGTCGTGTCGATGGCCTGGGCGCCGTTCGGGGGCTCCGCCGCAGCGGCCGCCTCGGCGGTGGGCCCTGCGCCGGTGCCGGCGCTCTTGGCGCGGAGCCGGCCGCGGACGCCGCTGCCGGACTTGCGCTGCGCCTGCTTCTGGCTGTGCTGCGGGGTGGGGAGCTCGGCGCCGGGCACCGCGCCGGGCGCCAGCTCCAGCAGCGCCTCCATCGAGGCCATCTGCGCGATGCGCTGCTCCCGCACCAGCTGCGCCGTGCACGCCAGCTGCAGGGACACGTGTGCACAAGCTTTCAGGTCTGCTCGCGGTCTTTCGTTCACTCATGATTAGTGTGCCGCGCTTCTGGTGCTGTGCAGCGTTCATCGATGATCTAGAGGTTGCGCCTCGTCATGGGCTAGGGGGTCCAGGTTCAGTGCAGCCAAACACTGTGCACAGCACGGGCCGCTGCACGCACGGACAGGAGGTAGCGAGAGCCGCAGCGGCCACGCGAGGTGTCCTCCGGCAACCCAGCATGCAACCAGATGCACCTTGATCTTGGCGACCTTGGTGATGGCGGTGTGCAGCTGCAGGATGCGGCGGAAGGCGGGGCTGCCCGGGGTGCGCGCCCCGGGGTCCGCGACCAGCCCCCGCAGCTCGTCGATCATGTCCTTGTACTGGTCCCACTCCCGCGCCTCCAACACATCCTCCACCTGCAGGGGTTGTGGGCGCGTTTGATGCAACCCAGGACTCGGTTCTGCAGCAAGCCCGAGCACCGCCCAGACACGGTGCAGATGGCGACGCAGCGCAGCCGCCGACGCACCGTGGAGGGCGTGTAGCCCGCTGCCGCGGCGGCGTCTGCGGAGCCGTAGATGGTGTTGATCCAGTCCTGGGTGTACTGCCACACCGTGGACTTGCCGCCCGCGACCTGCATTGACATGCGGCAGGGTTCAGGGGGACTCGAAAGCAGCAGCACCCCTGTTGTGAACCCTGTGATCATTCACGCTGCCGCATGGCTGACGCTTTCGGGACTGGCACAGGAGCTGCAGGCATGGCTGGCCGCCCACCTGCACAGGGGCGCCCGCCGGCGGGTGGTACCCCGGCCGCTGCCGCAGCGCACGGGGCAGCAGCTCTGGCGGCGTGCTGAGCAGCCCAGCCACCTGCAGCAGGGGTCAATGCAGCGGCTCAGCACCCGGGAGTGTAACATTGCCCTGCCCCAGAAACATCAGCGTTCAGTACGGCGAGGTCACATATGATCACATCAGGCGCCCCCCTGCAGCACGCACCTCGGCTGCTGTGGGGCGGGCCTCGGGGTTGCGGTCCAGGCACTGGTACAGCAGGTCCTGGATGGCCTGCGGGCAGTCCTCCGGCACCCTGCAGCGAGCAACAATGCCGCCGGTGTTCTTGGAAAGTGCAAGGGGCTTGGATCAGGGTGTGACCTTCGTGCTGATAGCTGGTGTAAGGGGCAAGTGGATGGGCCGGCAACCAACAGCACATGGGAGTTCGCTACCCCGCACGCACTTGGTCTTGCGCCGTCGGTCCTCAGTGGGCAGCAGGCCGGTCAGCAGCTGGTACAGCACGATGCCCAGGGACCAGATGTCGGAGGCGCGCGTCGGCGGCAGGCCGTGTATGATCTCGGGTGCCTGGATGCCACAAGCCGGGGGCATGGCCAGGTGCAGCTGCATGCCGCAGAATGAGAACGAGGTGCAGGTGCCTTGCGCCGTCCAACAGTTTGCACTTTGAGGGACGCACGCAAAGGTAACACTGCAGGGCCCTGCAGGCGCCTGGCACGGCACGAGGGCAGATGAGCCGCGCGCGACCGGCGCACCGTCCAGGTGTAGGGGCCGACGCTGGACTCGGCGCCCATGTAGTCGTGGCGCATGAAGCGCGCCAGCCCAGCATTCGCCAGCCGCACCTCCGTACCCCTCCCCAGCAGCACTGCGTAGCGGACACTGGCCCTTTGACTGTGGGAAGTGCTGAGGCTTGCACATGGGGGACATCACTCACCCTCTGCCAAGAAGAAGACCTATCATGCGGTGTTACAAGGTGTGGAGCGTATCTTAGGCGGCTTGGCGCAGGGTTAGACAAGACTTTGTGGGCGTTATCAGGCCCCGAGCTGTGGCCATGCTGCGCGTGTGCCGCTGAGCAGTGCACACCATTGTCCGGGTTGAGGTCCTGGTGGAGGATGTCGTGGGCGTGCAGCCACTGCAGGCCCCGGGCGATCGACAGCGTGATGTCCCGCCCGCGCCCCAGCTCCCGCTTGCCCGGCGTCCTGCTGGGCCTGCACGCGGGCCACACTGGGCCTTGCCCCAGGCACACTGCTGCGAAGATTAAACGCTGTATACAACCCTGGATTTACTGGAGCACTACTCATACGAATGCTGGCAGCCGCTGTCACCTCACGCAGCTGAGACGACGGCTTTGCATGGTACGACCACCGAGCTGGGCAGGCGCTGTCAGGGGCTCACCTGCGCCTGTACCACAGGAACTCCTCCGCGTGGGGCCCCGCCAGGGCGCTGGACAGGCGCTGCATGGCGCGCAGCGGCGACGCGATCAGCGCGCCGCCGGGCACGGGCGCCGACCCCAGCAGCCGCACAATGTGCCTGCACGCAGTGAGCAGTCGTCAGCATGCAGGTACAGGCGTGCAGCTCGTGCGTGCTTGTAGGCTCAGTGGGCGGCTCTGGGCAGATGCAGCACAGGGGGGATGCGGCCCGTCCCTGCACGCACAGAAGCACTGCCGACGGCCATCCCAAGGCGGGACGCGCCTGTCTTTGCAGTGGCACAGCTGCTTCACGAGGCGCTGCAGCTGCTCCTGCTCCTGCTCTGACAGCTGGTGGTGGAGCTCGCGGATGGCGATGGGGTGCTCCCCACCCCGCAGCGCCTTGTACACCTGCGAGGCATCGAGGGAAGCTGCTGTTGAGGCAAGCTGCTGTGTCCCTTGTGTAGGGGAGAAGCTGCTCGCCTTGCTTTGCATGCTGCCTACGACGTGCCAATACAACCGATGCGGAAACGGCGCTGTTGACGTTGGACACCTGCCTCGTGAGTGGTTGAGCAACCGGGAGGGCCAACAGCCTGAACCGTCAAAGCCACAGGCACTTGTACAGGAGGCAACCCCACCTGGCCATCGCTGGAGCTGCCAAGCTCGTGCGAGTTGGGGTTGCTGCTGCAGATCCGCAGCGACGCCAAGTCTGCCTCGCTGAACGGGTCGTCCGGCTGTGGCAGGCTGCGCTGGCGCTCTGGGGGCTGCTCATCGCTGTCACTGCTGGGTCTGGACACATTGGGCAACCCTATGAGTTTTGCACCTGGAATGTGGCGCTACAAGCAGCCGAGACCAAGGCACAGTCTTATGCTGAACAAGCTTGATCTGTTGCAAGTCATAGTTGGTTCCACCCAAGTCAGCAGGAATCGGCAACACTGCTTGCCTGCAGTCAAGGCCCGCGAGGCTGGTGCGCTTTTCTGGCGGCACGCGAGCTGCAAAGTCGATCGCCTCTGCAGATCGCGCCAGCACGGCCAGCCGCTCGGCTGCAACTTGCAGCGACGCTCCTGCAGCAGATTGAACACACCTGCCTTCTGCATGGCAGCTCAACGGTCATCACAAGCATGCGATGCTGCTGTATGACGATGACACGCAGTTCGTGATGCTGAACAGGCCCGTTTGCGTTACGCAGGTAGAGGCGCACCTGTGGCTCTGCGAGATGGCAGCCAGGTGGGCCAGGCCCATGAAGAGTGGGATGCTGAACTGGAACGCAGCCCGATCTCCCGGGCAGGCGGGGCTGCTTCTGACTGCCGCTGCATGTACCAGTGCACCAGGCTGAAGCCGGCCGCGGCGCCGATGACGACGACGGAAACGGTCAGCAGGTGCGACCGCTGCACAGGCGCCGCGCTGACTTGCCACTCTGCCGCCGCCATGCTGTACAAGCACTACAGCAGATTCAGCTGAGCCCGCAGCAACGGCTGAATCCCGTGATGTGCAGCGCTCCTGCTTCGCGCTGCGCAGCCGCCGCCTGCCGCGGATGCCCTCCTGTTCACTGCCGCACAGGGTGTGCGGTTGCCCCACCCCAAAATCTAGGCGCTGCAGGGTGAAGACCGCGATGCCGGACGTGCGCCACTTTGACTACTGCCCAAAGACTACATTACGATGTTTCAAGGGTCCAGCGAGGGGTATAGTGTTCAGCAATCTCGTGCGTCAAAGGCGTCGTGATCAACACTTTACTGCAGTTTTCGGTGACTATCGCGGACAGTCGCGCAGACGGAAGCAGCACACGTGAGTCGCCGCTGAAGTCATAGTCGGACGAGCAAAGCGGCACAGCAAGCATCTGTTCTGCGGGTTTGCCCTGTGCCCGGCATTGATCGCCCCCCAGCTGACTCACGCATTAACCTAGCAAACTACGGGACCGAGATCAGTGTGCTGTTATGTATAGAAGCAAGCAACACAGACTTTGGCTGCTGAGGCAGCGAATGCAACGGCCAGCTTCTTGTCGACACTTGTGATATTCAACGTTGCGTGGGCCATGCAGGAGCATGGCAACAGCAGCAAGCAACTGTGCGGTCGCCGCAAGAAACCACAAGCAACCAGTGCCATACAGCAGGGTCGAAATACAGTGCTGGCAATTTCAAATGGTCAGAGGCTGGTGCACGGAGTCCCTGCCTAGCCGGCAGGTAGACACCGTGCAGGCGCATAGCTATGATCATGCAGCACATGCTTGCTCTGCGGGAGCGGTCGTGTGTCAACACACCCAGCGCTCCACGACATGCTGGTCAGTCGTAGCTCTCTGCAGGAGGGAGGTTGACTTCCTCAGGTTGGAGGCCAGGCAGTGTGGTTGGCCATCCAGCAGCATGCAGGCTCTCACAACATCACGCCAGCAGCTTTTCATGCAGCGCACCATTTGAGTAGTCTTCGTCAGAGTCGCTGTCGGTGTTCTGTCCAACGACTCGGAAGCCGTAGCCGTCGTCCCGCACTGGCGGGGGCTGCTGCCGGGGGCGCTGGTACTGCTGCTGGCGCCCAGCGGGCGGAGCTGCAGGGTGCTGCCCATACTGTTCCCTGCAGCACTTGCAGCATCAGGCCTCAGAAAGGGGTGTGCAATCCGGTAAGCCCGAGGTTCAGCAATGCATGAAGGTTTGGTGTAGCAAAAGTCAGCTGCTGGAGCTCTGCGCATGGCAATACTTCATCCGAGGTTCAGGTGGACATGCCTGTAGGCATCCGCGGTGCCGTAGGATGCGTCATCGCCGTGCGCCAGGCCGTTGGGCACCTGCGGCCGGCCCTGGGGTGGAGGCGCACGGGCTGCTGGCATGTGCCGGCCATTGGGCACAGCGCCACCCATGCTGCCGTTGCCTGCTGCAAATGAGCTGTTGATCAGAGGTGTCAGGGGAAGTGTCGGCGACATCTGGGCAGATGAGCAAGAAGGCTGCAATGATCCTCTGGTGCAGCAGCGGTTGCTGTTTGCTGCTAGTCAGGGCGCCAGGGCCACCTGCAGCAGGGGCTGCTTTGGGCTTCCGGCCCGGCTTGGCCGCTGCCTTTGGTGGCGGCTGGTGGAGCGGCGCAGCGTGCAAGGGTTCGTGCGGCGCCCCGCCGGCGTGCGGGCGGCCCTGCAGCGCCACCAGCAGACTGTGCGACAGCTGGCCGAAGGCATGCAGGCTCGGCGAAACAAACATCGCCACCGCGCTGCAGCTTTGAAAGCCTCGACGGCTCATAAGCCCTGGCAAGGACGAGCTGACTCAAGGCTGGATCGTGCTCCACTTTGATGACACCGAGTAAGAGCCGCTGCAGCTTTGGAAGCCTCAATGGCCCACAGGCCCTGGCAACAATGAGCTGACCCGAGGCTGGATCGTCCTCTACTCTCATGACGACACATAAGACAACTCACAAGACCCTGGCGGCACCTGCATCAGGTCGACAGTGTCCTCCAGGACCTGCACCTCGCCGCCCGTCGCCCCCCGGATCTGCGTCCACTCGAACGACTCGTCCGGCGTGCCATACTCGTACACCACGCTGCAGCGTGCAGAGCGTCGATGTGCATGAGTATGTGAGGATGATAGCGGCAAACCATGTGGGGTCAGCCAAGCAGACGCATGTCAAGGTGCTGAGGCGGAGCACTGACACCGAGGAGCACTGGCACTGTAGTGACCTCACAATCAGCACAACAGCAGCGGCTGGGGCCCAGCAGCACGACAGTGCCAACGGTGAGCAGGCTGCCCCGCACCAGTGCTGGCCAGTGAGCACGTTGAAGTCGGTGATCACCCCATCCCACCAGCCGCCGTGCTCTGCCCAGTACACCTGCGAATCAGCATGCGGCATGTACACGCATGGGCAGCAGACAAGCTCACCCTTGAACTGTGCACATCGAAAGGCATCGTGTATCCTCATGCTAGCAATATGAGAGGAAGGTGGCACACCTTGACTCTGTGGCCGAGCAAGGGGTCGAGCTTCAGGGCGGCTGCAGCTGCAATGGGCGCCTGAGCATTGGCAGCAGGCAGCGCAGGCGAGCCCTCGCCCTGTGCATGAGCACCAAGGTTTACCGTCTGGTGTTCTTACCTGGCTGCTTTGGACCCACTCACACATCCATACAGACGGTGGGTTCCAAAGCCATCATAAGCAATAGCTCCTGGTGGGGAGCTTGCCACACTAGGGTCGAAGCCTCACCTTCTTCTTCTTGGGCTGCTTGGGCGGGGTGACGCCATCTGACACGGGCCGCTTTTTGGTCAGCGGCGGCCGCCCTCGCCCCGGCTTACCAAGGCCGCCGGGCCGCCCCGGCCCACCGGCGGAGCCGCTGCCGCTGCCACGCTTTGCTGGCCGCCCCGGGCCGCCGCCGCCGGGGGAGGCGGCGTAGCCTGGCTCCCCTGGTGGGCCGTAGGCGTCCACGTACTGGCGGCCGCCGCTGGGCATGCCGCCATGGTGGTACTGCTGCTGCTGCTGCTGCTGACTGACGGCGTGGCCTGGCTGCTGCGGCGGCCACAGCTCCCTCGCAGCGCCCGGCCCACCATACCGCTGCTGCTGGTGTTGCGGCGGCATGGGCTGCCCGCCGCCCATGGGCGACATGTAGGTGGGCGCGTACTCGCCTGGGTGGCCGCCCTGGGGCGACGGCTGCATCTGGTGGTGCGGCAGCTGCGGGAAGCCGCCGGGCTGCGGGTGCCCCACCGTGGGGCTGCCGTAGTGCCCCGGGTGCTGCGCCGGCAGCTGCTCCCCGGGGTGCTGCTGCAGGTAGCTGGGGTGCTGCGCCTGCCTCGCGTGCTGCTGCTGCGCCGCCATGCGCTGGTGCGGGGACAGGCCGCCGCGCTGCCACTGCCCGTGGTGCCCCGCGCTGCCGGGGTGGGGCGTGGCGTGCGGGGGGTAGCCCGCAGCGCCAGGGGGGCTGGTGGGGATGGTCGGCATGCCCAGGGGCCCAGCCTCGGAGGCGCCTGGGTGCCGCCTGTGCATGCCGTCTGCAGCTGCCAGGCCGCCGGGCCCCGGGTACCCATGCGCGTAGCCTGCGTGGGGGTCCAGGCCTGGCGGTGCCCCCGGCTGCTGCCGGCCTGGCGCCCTGCACGCACGCAGAGACGGTGCTGAGCAGCTGCACCTCGCGACTTTCTCCCTAGGGGACACAGGGTTGCAGCGCACTCAGTCCGACAGCAGACGCCAGCACATACCTGACGGCTGCAGCGGCGGCGAGGCGCGGCGGGTCCTTGCCGCTCAGGACGCAGTCCATGATCTCCGCGTGCGCGTCGTTGCCAATCTGCAGCTCCTTGCGCAAGCTGCCCAGCACCTTCTCCCGGCCCTGCAGTGCAGTTATTGCAACACCCTGACAATGGTCGCACAAGCTCATGTGTCTGCATCCAATCGGAAGTGCGATGCTGAATGGCAACAAGGCCGCCCGTCGCACAAGCATGCTCCTCTGCAGCGCACCCAGTGGAAGGTTTGCTGCGTGAAGGCACGCAGCACTTTGGTGTACGCCTCCTCACGCAGCTCGCCCAGCCGCGTGAGGCCCTCGGCCGTCGGGTGCACTGCTGCGGCCATCGCCATGCTGCGACGCCTGCCCGGCCAGATTTGGGTGCTGCGCTCGCTTTGCTGCAGCACGAAGCTGTGCTACCGGCCCTCAGGCCCTTGCTGCTGAGGTGCCTCGCCTCGCCATCACAGAAGCCACTGCCTTGGCTGCGACTTGCTGCTAGACTGGGCAGCAGCGCTGGCCACATAGCTGTGCCATTGTTGGTGGAGCCGGAGCAAGCCCTCACATGATGGTCTACTACTGTTGCTGGCTGCCTGTTTGGCCGTCGGCATTCCAGCAGCTCAGCACTGTGCCAGCTGTCCTATGACCTTGGCTTGTGCACCATCCGAGCTCCACCTGCAGATTCCTGCGGCAGCAACCAGGGCGCAGGTTGGGCGGACTTCACAGCGGGCTGCCCACGAACGACATGCAGCACCGTCTCATACAGCACTGCGTGCAGGTGGTCACATTCACGACTCCCCACCAGCCTGACGCATGAAATGGCTGGCATGCAGGTGCGCAAGACAAACCTCCTACATCATGCATCACCGTGATGATAGGTGCTGGACTTCTGGCAGACCCAGCTATCACTCTAAAGGCGTCTGCATCAATGATCTCTGCATGCGCTCACATGAGGGTTGTGCCTCATGCCGCCAGTGAGCCATGCTGCTGCGGTAGGCCCACAGACTCAAATCGCGGGCAGGCAAGCACATCCGCAGCGAGACCCTAGAAATGATGCTGTATCATGCATCACGCCTGAGGCACTGTTCAAGATAATGCACACAGGCCGCCGCGTTGCATGGCACCTGAGTATCATCTGACTGTCTCACACATCATATCCATTGGTGCGCATGTGGGTGCGCGGCGATGGCTCTGGAATGCGACAAACCGCCACAAATTGGCTTGTGAGCACCGCACAGGGAGCGGGAAGCTCACCTCGGGCATGAGCATTACAGTATGGCGAGTAATCAGCTGCGGCCTCCTGGCAGTGCTGCCCCTCATGTCCCGATCCTGGCGCGTGGCAATACTGCACTGCAACAGCCTCAGCACTGCGCACTTGTCACACCCGCCCGCTGTGCCGTTCTGCCGCAAGATCTGCTGTGCACAACTGGCCAAGCTGGCGTTTGCTATGTTGATCAGGCCCCTAACAAGCTTAGCATTCTGGGAACGGCCAACGTCCAACAGCTGGCCGCAGTCTGCATCACCACTGCCGAGGAGCCTCAGCAGTACACATGATGAAGATCTCTCCGTTGAGAAGGAGGTGAAACAAGTCTCTCCACATGCATGCTACCCGATACCCAATACCCAATACAACAGCTTAGCCTGGATATGTGCAGTCGCACCTGACTCCTCACAACGGTGTTATTGGGCAACTAGCTCTTCACACAGCTCGGATTTACCGTTCAGCAAGGCCTATACCAAGCCGCGTGACAGTACTGCGTCAGCACTGTGAAGCACGCTCAGGCACCCATGCCGCATGCCGAGCGCATTGATGGCAGCGAACCAGCAGCGGAAGGCGACGCTAACGCCCCACTACTTCAGGTGTCTCTCAACTGGAACGTCCAATCTGCTTTGCTCCTTGACAACCTGTACGCATCGCTGCTTGCATTGTGGCAGCACGTGACGAGACAGCCACTTGCTTAGTCAACTGCCATCTGCCGCCGTTGCACCAGGAGGCCACGGTAATACCTGTTGCCGACGAGCCGTTGGCCACCAGCAGCTGGCCGTCGGGCGACGTGCACAGCCGGCAACCCGCAGCCAGGCGGACCACCAGCGTGCACCGCTTGTCACGCTCCAGCCGCTCCAACCTCGGCAAGGTAGCCCCGCCACGTATCAGCGACTAGACTGGGGCACTTGCAGCTCCTGAAGAGCGACATATTGACTGGCTGCGAGCACAAGCCTGTTCACAAGCCACAGTATATAGTCAGCGATGTGCCCGCTCGATGCAGGATCGTGGAGGCAGCGGCACTCTGACGTTCTATGTGCGGCACAGCGCCACCGGTGGCCTGAGTGCAGAGCTTGGCAGCAGGTGACTGTCGCTACGTTCCACATCCTGCATGCATGATGAAGGTGTCAACAACGCAGGCATACATCAGCGCTGTGTCTCCTGAGCCCATGACCATATGCCACCGGAGTGTGCAAGTCCTGGCGCAAAGTGGGATGTGCTCTGCCCTGACAGCAGCGGCGAAGACAGCCCCTCGCCTCGAGGCGATGTTAGACACTGCGGCGAGGGCGACGGCGCCGAGCACCGTGTGGAGGTGCCGCAGGAGCTTGTGCACGGGGTGCGTGTTGGCATGTGCATGCCCGGTGTGCCTTGCTGCTCCCAACTAACCGTGACCAGCAGGCGCCCCAGCACTGTGGATGCACAGTCGTCCATGCCTCAGACATGAGGTGTCGAAGCGCCCTTCCTCACCCTCACTTGCGCCTCTCCCACCAACCTGGACTCTGGTGGCTTCCGTCCGCCAGAGGACCACACCTTGAACCCGAGACCATGGTGCACAGGCGGTGGGCGAGGCGGTGGGCGATGCGGTGCGTCAGGCGCTGGAGGACCGCCGCTTCGATGTGCGCGCCAACGTGTACACGCTGATCGCCATCACGGGCGTCATCCTGTACTGGCGCGGCGTCTGGACGCTGTGGTGAGCAGAGGCGGCGGCTTTCAACCCTAGCATGGGCATCATCCCAGCGAGTGTGGCATGGCAGGCTTCGCGCGGTCCCCTGGTGGTGCTACAGCTGTCCAGCAGGGCACTAGCGCCCCGACGTCACCAGCAGCGGACAGACTGTTGTGATCGCCTCCTGCTGGACGTTGTTGACCCACTATCGATGGTGCACACTGCAGGGACAAGCTGGTGGGCATGTCGCTCGCCAGCGAGCTGGGGTGCATCGTGTTGGGTTTGTTTATTATGCTTCTTCTAGGAGACAGTCGACGCCTTGAGCAGGCGTGGTGGTGATGAATGCATGGTACCAAGCGGTGGTGTGGATTCGCAGTCGACAGCGCCGCCATTCTATCCACAGGGGCTGCCATGTGGATGATGTTGACAGGGCAGGAGTTGCGCACTACTCCTTAGGTACTGTGTCGTCTACTTGTTTCCTCCATATGCTGGCTGTTCATGTTTTGATGGCTCAAACTGAACCAGGGTGGCACGCTCGAGTCGCTGCTGTGCATGCTACTCGAGCACTATACATTACATCAGATATACATTGGCCTCTTCATCGGCGGCAATCTTACCCGCCAGGGCATATCTCTCAGGCACCCCGCACTCTGCACGCGGTAGTATGTGATCATGTCAGCAAGCACACCAGCACCACATATCACCACATGATGGATGCGATGCAGTAGCTCCTCGTGATGGTGACTCATGTGGAGCAGCTCCCACGAGAATTCACCTTGGTTGGAACGCTGCCATTCATCAGCCTTGCCAGAATCCGCTCTGATTCGACAAAGTGCTCGTACAGTGGCCTCTGATCGCTGCTGTTGCCACGGTAGTGGTGCAGGCGTGCTGTAGCACTGCAGCATGCATGCAGCGCTTCTTCGGTGTGAGTCAGCGTGCACAACAGCATGGTCTCACGACCCTGCACAATCCTGGCCAACCAATAAGCTGTGTGACATCAAACATGCACATAGCAGCATGACACAAGGAGGGAGGGCACCTCGGGATGACACCGCTGTGCCACTTGAAGTGCATGGCGGCGATGGCCAGGTGGTACAGAGCCGCCCGCCACAGGCCGCCCGCCGCCGGCAGCTGCTGCTTGGTGCGGACGTAGCTGTCGGGGTGGGCGGCATAGGGCGTCAGGCTGTACAGGTCCGAAGCCCCGTGAAAACCTCCTCTGCACATCAAGTGAGGAGGCCTCATGTACTAGCACCAGTACATAAAGCTGCTGCTGCGCGACCATCACGAGGGTGATGGATATCGTGAACAGGGCTTCGGGTGCAATTTTGTCTGAAAGCCAGGCTAGATGTCTGCTGCGATGATTCATACCTGGGGCTCCTCTCGCCAGGAGGCACTGGCCCAAAGTACCCTGCTGCTGTGCGGGCCGTCACAATTCTGTGGTTGCCGGTGTTGGTGCGGAGGTACGCCTTGTGTGCCACCACCTGCAGAGTGTGGCGCTGGACCAGTGCGAGCAGCAGCAGGACTGGACTGTGTTGAGAGACACCACCAGGCCAATAACAACTGCAGCAGCGAGCGGAATTGGGCACCTTCCACGGGAAGCCACGAGTCAAGCGGCGGACCATTGCGCAGTGCAGCCTGAACTGCTCTGACAAGCTGGGCGTTGCCTGGACATCCGGCAGTGAGCCGTCTTCAGCAACCCTGCAGAGGCGGCACCTCTGGTGTTCATGAAGTGTACCATGACTGTGGTAACATTCATCAGCTATGGCATTGTAGTGTAGGTAAGACTGCGCCATCGTCCATCAGCTATGGCATGGTACTGGCTACTGGCTTGACGGATCATGCTCCTTTGGACTATCAAACGAGCTCAGCACACATACACCGGCTCGCCTGTCAACCAGGAAACCAGCGCCAAAGCTGGCACCTGCGGCTTCCAGCCTGTTGACATACCCCTGCGGAGGAGGGCGCAGCCACTGCCATTTGCTGGTGCTGCAGAAGACATCGTGGTCACACCATCGACCATCCTCACTTCAGATTACAGGTGCTGTGAGGGTGTTCTGGCATGACAACATGATATGACTGTGGCGCAGCCACCTGGATGCCAGGTCCCAAAGCGCCAAAATCGTAGAACTCGTCACTGTCTGCTATGACTATCCAGTCTTGCAGTGATGTGATACGGCTGTGCAGCAGTCGCAACTTGATCTGCGGGCCAGACGAGCTCAGTCACATTTGCATTTGTTGTGGTCTGCAGTAAGCAGCCCAGAGTGCCAAGGTGCACCTGCTTGATGAAATTGCAGCTTTTGTCAGCAGGCTGCGTACCTCGAGATGCGCATCTGAGGAGTATGGCCTGCCAAACCAGCGTTCATAGGCTATGCCTTCATGTTGCAGCATCCTGATCACGCGCTCCAGATGGCCTGTTGCTGCCGCGCCTGGAGTGAGCAAGCAAAGCAGACGATATGCTGCGTCCATGATCATCTTGAATTGCTGCTGATGTTGAAGTCATCGTTGCCAGGCATGAAACATGCTATAATGAGCCATTCAGAGACAATGATTGATGGCCCACCATCGGTGCTGCTGTGCACCACCAGTAGCATCTGTTCGTTTGTAAATCCAAGAGTTTTGTAATGACGCAACCAGTGTTGCAGCAGTGGTGCACCACCTGTGACAGACAAACAGCAATTGCAAAACGGGTCAGCGCCATTGCTCTTGTGCGGGACACTGCAGAACACAGTCCTCAGCACTTCGGCACCACAAGCCACAGCGATGAGCATCACCTGGGAAGTCCGTCCCGACCAGAGAGTACAGCCACACGCGACGGTGCTCTGCCGGCCCTGCCGGGGTCCTGCTGTCACCCAACGCACGACCATGCCAAGAAACAGCACTTCGCCTCTCCCAGACCCTCAGTCGACCGGGAGTATGGCTGTCCATGATGAACAGCATCACGCAGAGCACAAGTGCCACTGCCGCACCATCCAGCACGGTGATGCGGCAGCGCCACATCTGAGCAGCTCAGGTATCTCGCATGTCATGGCAGGCGAGGTGCATCATCGCCGCACAACATCATCGTTTATGTTTTAGTTCGACGCGCACAGAGAAATTAAAGTTGCGTGTTGCTGACATGCAGTAGCTTTGACTGCCTTGGAGATCCCGCCGAATAATCACGCAGCCAGGAGAATGTCGGCCAAGCGTTGCTCAGACTTCTGCTCCATGTGTGCCATGCCGAAGTTGCTGCCCGTGTATTGCGATGAAGCAAGTCTTTGTTGAGGTCCTATCTGGGAAGCAGTTTTGTGTCTTGCCACGTGGCTGCCGTCATGTATTACGACTGCTGATGCATGCTGAAGTTAAGCGATCATCCTGCTACAGTTGGCGTGTGAGGTCAAACTGACAATCGCCACATTCCAATGCGTAGTGCACCTCGTCAGAAGTCTCTAAACATCAGGGTCAAGCAGCAAAGCAGGTAGGTCACGACTGGATCAAGCGCCGCAGCAGCGCCATCATGAAACATTGCAGGCAGCTGCTGCTGGTGTCCTCGCCATCATGCGCTGCTACAGCTTGAGGGTTGTGCAGTGCCGCTGCCACAGCACTTTAGCCGCGGCTGCCAGAGGACTGCAGCGACCTGCCACAATACAGTAGTGCTGCCTCTGCAGAGCTGTGTTGCTGCCGCCATTGTTGCCGATGACACTTAAGGTCGTCGTGGCCGCAGCAACAGCGCTGGTGGCTGCACATTGTCAGCGATCGCCGTACTGGGCTGGGCTGCCGCAGCAGCCGACCTCGGCATGTCAAAACGCAGCGACCGCCGACTGTCAGGCGGAAAGGCGGCATTGGCACTGCCATCTGTATGATGTGTGGGCACCAGGAGTTGTACACTTCTCTTCAGGTTGTGCACCATCATCGAGTTGCTGCATTTATCGACTGCGCTGCTGTCTTTGGTCAGCTGCAAAGGCCTGCCTGAGGATGGTCACGTTTGGCCATCGGTGGGCATGCGTGGCAACCAAGGCACACCAAGAGTCACACGTACAGTGTCTTTGGCGATGATCTTGTCCGCCATGGCACTTCTTTCAGGCACCTTGCGCCCTGCAATGCAAAGCATTATCATTGCGTCAGCAAACTCGTCAGCCCTCATCACTCCGTGCTGGATGTGAAGTGGTAGCTCCCTCATACTACTGACCTATGTGGGGAGGGAGACTCCCGTAAGACCTTACCTCGAGTGGAAGGCTGCCGTTCTTCAGACTCGCCAGGATCCTCTCTGATTCAACAAAGTGCTCGTAGAGTGGCTTCCCATTGCTGCTATTGCCGCGGTAGTAGTGGAACCGTTCTGTAGCACTGCAGCATGCATGGCAGCCTGTCTTGATGTGGACGCAGCACGCACAACAGCATGATCATGTGACCCTGCACAACCCTGGCCAGAGACCAGTTCATGCGACATATGACCAGGCATATAATAGCAGGAACTAGCATGGAGGAAGCGAGGGCACCTCGGGATGACACCGCTGTGCCACTTGAAGTGCATGGCCGCGATGGACGTGTTGTACAGAGCCGCCCGCCACATCCCGCCCGCCCGCCGCCGGCAGCTGCTGCTTGGTGCGGACGTAGCTGTCGCGGTGGGCGGCATAGGGCGTCAGGCTGTATAGGTCCGAAGCCCCGTGAAACCCTCCCCTGCAACGTCGTCGGAGTTTATGTGGCATGTGCTATCTGGCCATCCGGGCGCATGCCAAGATGCTGTGCAGCAAAGACGGCAGCACCTTCTACAGGCGAAATCAGGGTGGACGCTGGGTATACGACTGAGTGTTGACACTTTTGTTTCCTTCCACCTAGCTATTGCTAGTCGTACGCCCACCTGGGGCTCCTCGGTCCAGGGAGCGTCGGCCCATAGTACCTTGCAGCCGTGTGGGCGCTCAACACCCGGTGGTTGCCGGTGTTGGTTCGGAGGTACGCCTTGTGCGCCACCACCTGCATCGGCCATGTCCACCAGGGTTCGTGATGTGCCGCAGGTTGAGTGCTGACTGCTGTCACCACCTGTGGAGCCTGCAAGCGGTCGGTGGACATCGACAATGAGCAGGCGGACTCAGCGCTGAGCTGAGCACCTTCCATGGGTCGCCGCGAGTCAGGCGACAAACCATCTCACAGTGCAGTCCAAACTGCTCTGACAGGCTGGTGTTGGCCTGCACATCCGGCAACGAGCCGTCCTCAGCAACCCTGCAGGGGTGACAGAATGTTCGCTAGGTCTGTGTGGCCCATATCTGCGATGATTGCTGGCACTCGCGTGGTATTTGCAGTGCTGTTGCATACAGCTGCTGACAACATGTGCACGCAGAGGCCTGCCTATCCATCAGAAATCTGGCTCCGAAGCTGGCATCTGCTGCTTCCAGCCTGCTGACATAACCCTGCAAGAAGATGCACGATACACCAATTCAGCTGGAAGCGCTACAGCCAGCTTCCATCACACTTGTTGGATGTAGACATCCTCCTGTTCGCTTGAGTCGTACACAGTGAGGCTGCAACACGGCCAGCTAGCAGTTTGACCTGAATGCCCGGTCCTAATGCGTTGAAGTCGTAGAACTCGTCACTGTCAGCAAGGACAACCCAGTCTTCCAGTGATAAGATGCGGCTATTCCGCAGCCGCAACTTGATCTGCAGAGGAGGAGCTTGCAGTTGTACGGCTCTCGCAACAACAAGATTGTGAACGCCGACACGCACATTTGGCTGCTTAACACAACTGCAGCTTGTTCCATGCAGACCGCTTACTTCTAGATGCGCATTCGAGGAGAATGGCGTGCCAACCCAGCGCTCGCAGTGTATGCCCTCATGCCGAAGCACTCTGTCCACGCCCTCGGACCTCTTTCTTGCTGTGGTGCCTGAATCCAGCAAGCAGCAGACATATCTGCAACAGGTCACCGTCATGCAAACTGGTGTGCGGTTCCCAGAGCGCCTCGTCAGAGAGTGTGGACGGCGGGCTGAACATGGCCACGCAGACATCACAGATATAGGGTGCACACCACTTTTGCTGCTGTGCACCACCAGTATCATCTGGTCGCGTCTAAACCCCAGGTCCGTGTAGTGACGCAGCCAATGTTGGAGCAGTGCCGCACCACCTATGCACGACAGACGAACAGCTGTGCAGCAATGAACATATTCCCCTGCGTCCTAGGATGAAGAGGACTCTGCAGACAGCGCAGATGATGATTTCTCGCAACTCGCACCCATCAGTCACGCGGCAATGGGCGTGCATCACCTGGGAAGTCTGTTCCAATCAAGGAGTACAGCCACACCCGACGCTGCTCTGGCAGACCTGCCACTACAGAAGCTGCATCCAATGCGCGACGAGCACGCCGAGGAGGCGCACGCTGACCCTCTTGGATCCGCATCAGTCGGCTGTCCTTGCAGAGAAGCACCGTGCAAAGTGCGAGCATCACAGCCGCACCACACAGCATGATGCTGTAACAGTACCGCTTGGCAGCAGCGCGTTTCATGAGACGCCTTGTAACGTCTATATCATCGCAACGCAGGCTCCATCTCGACGTATGAGGGGAGATTTTGCGATGCAAGTGAAGATGGAAACACGACGCGCGACGCATCCGAAAGCGAAAATTCCAGCCTTGAGTGTACCGAAGCACCGGGGACTCCTGACTGCTGATATGCAGTGGCTGTTGAGCAGGTGCGAGCACCCTGAAAGCTTCGCCGATCTCCACCCACGTGACTGCTGTACTGCCAGCCCGCCGTTGATCACTGAGACGGCCGCAGCTACGGTACCTATTGTGCCAGCTTTGACTTGTGATGACGCGCAGGCGTTGCATTTGGGACCAAGTGATGTCTCTGCTACGTGTCTGGCGTCATGCGTGCATAGGAATACTTATGCCTGCTCATGCGTTTCAATCCTGCTGTAACAGGTGGTGTAACCCACTGGTGAAGACCTTTGGCACAGATGTTCAGATGATACTCAGATCCCCAGGTCGAAGTCAGCTACATCTGGATCATCGGCAGCGCCACCATGCAATGCTGCTGCCGCAGCCACCTGCTGCTGGTCCTCGCGCTCGCTACAGGGCGCTGCTGCAGCAGCTTGAGGGTCATGCGCTGCCGCTGCCGTCACACTTGCGGCCACTGTAGTGCTGAAGCGATGTGCAGTGGCGCATCTGCTGATGTGCAGAGGCGTGCCTCTGCCGCTGCTGCTGGCACCAAGACTGGTGTTCTTCGTGTCCATAACAGTCGAAGCACCAAGCGGCTGTTCTGTTGTGGCACTTGCCGCGACGGGCGGGGCAATCTCAGCAGCCGCCGCTGACATGGGAACGGGCAGCGGCAGCAGCAGCCGGCCGTCAGGCCAGAAGGCGTTGGCGGTTGTGCGGCAGCCACCGACGACCCGCTGCAGAGCAGGCCCCGACTGCTGCAGGGTGGGCGCTGCGCCTGCAGAAGCATCAGTAGCCTGTTGCACGCCAGATGCCAGATTCGGCAGTACACCAGTGGAGAGCATCGGGGAAGTCATCATAACTCCACATGCTGCTGCTTACCGACAATGAACAGGTGCTGCTTGGCGCGGCTGAGCGCCACATTCAGGCGGCGTGCATCTGACGCAAAGGCACCTGTCCGTGTCACAGTCGTCGACAGGATGATGACCGCCTTCTCCATGCCCTGTACCATTACAGGACGAAGCTGCGGCATCGACACCATCACACCAATCCGCACGCCATGCTCAAGTCGGGCTGCAATAGCAGCTGGCCTGATGTATGCACGCAAAGCCATCTCTTGTGCACATGCTCCGTGGTCCTTGCTTTACCTGGAAGCTGTCCACTGTGGCGACCTGCACCTCCTGGTGTTCCGCATCGTCTGCTTCTGCTGCGTCTTGACCGCCGTGTGCACAGGCGCTGCAGCTGATGAGGTCACCCAATGTGGCTTGTATGCAGCGTACCTGCAATAAGGGTCCATCTGATCAGCATGGTCCCGTGCAAGGATTGTCAGACGGCTGTCAAGTGGGCACAGATAGGCTGCTGGCATTGCATGGGTTGCTCTATAGCAATATAGCTTCGTAGACGGCATGACGTTGTGACGATGTGTGGCTTGGCGTTGCAGCAGACATCTTTTATGACCTTAGCACTGCCACAGATTCTGGGTATGCAGAAGCATGGCCCAGTCCAACTTGGCCACGGCTCGCACACCAGCAGACCTGGGCGTGGAAGAAGGAGATGATGCCGATGTCGGAGCGCGGCACGCCCTGGTTCACCAGCTGCCTCACCAGCCGCCTGACAGCCTGCGCCTCGGCGGGGTTGGAGGCGCTGCGCGCCGCATCGTACACCTCGCTGCCCCTGCAGAGGTCATGATGCCGTCGCAGGGCCTGCTGCACATCATGCATGTGCCTGATGACATCACCAATTTTGCAGACGCCCCAAATGCAGCATCGTCAGCCAACCTGCCATGCTAAATGTTACGAGAAGGCTTGCCACAGCATGGACTGTTGGATACTGTGCAGATGTCGGTGTCAACGAGTTAAGTATGCAGTGCTAGGTGCAGCAGTGCACAATGCACCTGACGTCCAGCACCACCAAGGGCGGGCACCCCGGCAGCAGCGGCGGCCTGTCGGCTGCTGAGACGCCATCCAGCAGCCGCCCGCCTGCACCGCGACAAGCAAATAGTTAGGCAGGGCTGCAGTGGGTCAGCACACGGGAGAGACTGTAGGTGGACACTTAGGTGAACCATGCAGGTACGTTGCTTTGCGCGCAGCACGCGCCATAGAAGCAGCCGTTGGGCACGGCAGCGATGTCGGGGTGGCAGCGGTACTGGCGCCGCAGCAGGTGCGTGGGCAGCCCTGCAGCCACCAGGCGCTCGAACAGCGACCGCCCCAGGCCGCTGCTGCTGTGCTGCGCGCTGCTGCTGCCGCTGCTGCTGCTGCGAGACACTGCCTGCGGCGTTGCAACGAGCGGGGGCAGCTGGCATGGGTCGCCTGCCGCCACAAGAAACCTGCAGTGGCGACGGTATCGCCTCAGTCTGGGATGCGACTGTGGTGTGCAGAGCTAGCTGTCGCCCCTTTCGCAGATGACTCATGTGCTGGACGTCATACAATGCTGCGTCGCAGCGCACCCAGGCAGCAGATGAGCAGCAGCAGCAGCAGCAGCAGCGCAAGACAGGTCGCGCACCTGCAGCCGGAGCGCAGGATGGGGGCGAGCGCCAGCGGCTCCACGACCTGCGCCGCCTCGTCCAGCACCACCACGTCGAAGCGGATGCCCTGCAGCGCCTCCGCCGCCAGCGCTGCGCAGCAGGTGCTGCCCACCACGCCGGCGGTCCTGAGCCGGCGCCGCCGCTTGGCCTCCGCTCCCGCCTCCACGGCCGCCAGCTCCTTCCTGCAAGTACTGAGACGCTTGTAACCGACGCTGGCATCGTGCTGCGTCTGTCAGACACTTCTTTTCCGTCCGCCTGCCATGAGGCGAAGACACATCTGTAGTGTGTGTCTTGTCTTGCTGATGCGTGTTACCAGCCCTGGAGGAATTAACCCTCCGAAAGCCAGGATGTGGTACCTGATGATGGAGGCCTCGTGCGGGGAGGACGCGTGCTCAAGCATGTCCTTGAGCTCGGCAGCAGCGCCGCCCTTCTTGGCCCGCGCGCCAGCTGATGCCGCATGCAGTGAGTGCGGCAGCACCTCTTTGTGGATGCGCGGCAGGCTGCCCACCCGCAGGAAGTCTGCGCAGGCATTGCCACGGGCTTCAGACGCCTAATGGATGCTGGACTGCAACGTAACGTAGACATGCAGTGTGTAGGTCAGCCGCAACCCGGATCTGAGAGCTGCTCCGAGACTGTGCCTGTGAAGCCGTGTGCAGCAAGCCCCAGCAGGATGCGGTCCACGGCGGCATTTGTGTGGGCGGCGACGAGGATGCGGCTGCAGGCGGGGCTGCTTGATGCCAGCGACCGCAGGAACAGGATCAGGGCCACCAGCAGCATCGTCTTGCCTGGCATGTGCCACAGTGTTCCGGTGAAGGTTGCATGGGTGATCGGGTGTGCGAGGCCATGCGTTTGTGCAGACAAACAAGTTGCCAGTCATTCCAGCAGTTGTTTGACCACTCAGTAAGCAGCAGCAGCATGGGCATACAGGCCCTTTGTGCACCTGAGCCAAATGGACCGTGCACCAGAACAATGCCGTTTGTGTCCTGTGAATGGAGATTCAATTGTATCTCAGGGACTGATATGTCGGTCAAGCGGCTGCAGATAATACTTCGAGCAAGCGCTGCAAGCAGCATAAAGGCACTGCATACACCTGCATACCTGAGAGGTGGCACGGCCCGACCAGGCCTCCACCTGCGCCAGGACTGCTGCCTGCTCTGGGTTCAGCTGGTGCTGCTGCGCTGCCGCCTGCACTGCGGTGGACAGCGGAGCCTCGCCGAGACAGATGCTTGCAGAGCCTGCGGCGGCGGACGCCGGCAGCTTTGCGGCGCGGGGTTCGGCCGCGAGCAGAGACGACAGCAGGGGTGCGTCTGCGACCTGCGCAGCCTACAATGAGAGAGAGTACACCAGTTCGGCATGCTGCCAAGGTCGATGGAATGTGCATTGAGTGTGCAACATGTATGTGCCGGTTGCAAGGCAGCACACAGCAAGGGCATGCCTGCAGCAGGGCGGCGGCGCCCAGCTCCGTGGCAGCGTTGGGGCCGTGCAGCGCAAAGACCGGCTGGCTGCGTGTCAGGCCCGGCGGCCTTGGCCCCAGCAGCTGCACCTCCATCCTGTCGCACCACAGACCAGGAACTGCATGATATGCAAGGGTCTGAGACACGGCAGCCCGTCGTTTGCAAACTTGTGAGAGTCTGCTTGCGTGGCGGTAGCTGTCACGAGATAGAACATCCCCATCGCGAGATCGCTGCTGCACAGTGGGCTTGCCCACCTGCCATCTGCATTCGGCCCGTGCCAGCAGCTCTGTGCAACGACCGTGTAGTTGGTCGACCCTGGGCCACTGGCACCCGCCAGCTGGGCATTGTTGCTGATGACCCACAAGTCCCCCTTTCTGCAGCCAGCATAGGAGAGACCATTAGACTGCTGCACCCGCAGCTGGTCAACATCTGTGGGCCGTCTCAAACCTCAACATGTAACCCTTTCACGTCGAGCATGCAGACCTGTAGGCCGTCGACCGCTCCCTGCCGGAGAGCAGCTCCAGGTAGTAGGTCTGCTTCCTGCCACTGCCACTGCCACTGCCAGCCTCCTGGCCACTACCCATTTTGCCGCCAAACCTGCTGCCACTGCTCTCTTTGTAGCTGACCTGCGTTTGGAAGCAACGCCGGTCCACCCCTGTTCGCCGTCTAGCAGGGGTGCGCTGCATGCTGGCCAGGCACACTGGAGTCCAAGGCATTGCGAGACTTCACTCACCAGGCGCGCCTCAGCATAGTACTGCAGGCCAGAGCGCCGCAGGGAGCTTTGTAGCTCCTGAGGCGAGCGAGGCCCCTGCCCAGCCTGCAGCAGCCGCCACCACACTTCATGCTCATGCATGGGAGCAAACGCAGACAAGAAGCTGGCTGCCAGCAATGACTGGATAGATAGGCCATCGTAGAATGCACCTGTGCAGACGGTGACACTCGCTGCAGCGCCTGGTGGAAGCGGCCTGCTGTTTCTGCAAACCTGCAGAGAATCAGGGTAATGTGCAGTTGCATATTGAGAGGTCCTCAGTTCCCAAAAACCATTGATAGAACATTGTCCATGTGCACGCATGGAACTGGCAGGTGCCCAGTGTCTTCCCTTACCGCAGGCCTGCTTCCTCCATCAGGGCAGCAGTCCAGACATGTTTGTACTCTTGCAGCGAGCGGAAGCTGTCTGGCACACCAACGTTGCGCCGCCGCTCCTGTCCTGGAGTAGGGAACTCCACGGAGCCAGGCTGGTGGACGGACACAGCCGCCACATGCCTGAGTTTCCCGCACGCTGCGGCACCGCCTGGCACAACAGAAGCAGCGGCCACTGCAGCGCCGGCTGCGGCGCCTGCCACAGGGTGGGCTATTGGCCTGGGCGCCTGCATACGGGGCACTGCAAAGGCGGGGCCCTGCTGTGGCCGTGCAGCCGGTGTTGCTTTGCGCGCGGGCGGCGGCAGTGGCGGCTGTCGTGGCACTGTGTTATCGGCGGGCTCATTAGTTGTGCTGGTCAATGCTGGATGAGGTGTGAGCCCCTGCGGCGTCAGCGTTGTGTCCGTCTGTGCTTTGGCAGGTGCTGCTGGTATTGCTGCTCCTTGGCCGATCGGTTCATCCTCGTCGGACCAGTCAACTGAGCTGAGGCTGCAGGGACGCATGTCTGCCAGCGCGGGCCGCCACAAGCTCTGCTTGTGCGCCGCCGGCGCAGCTGCATCGTTGTGTGTGAGGCCTGTGCCTGGGGCTGCCTGTCTGAGCGCTGCTGCGGTAGGTGGCCTGGCAACGCTGCAAGCCCCCGCTGGCTCTGCATGCAGCGCCGCAGCAGCGTGCTCTGCCTGCTGGCTGCTGCTGCCCTGCTGCGGACATGCTGGGACAAGCCCAAAGGCCTGCAGGATGTCATCGTCTGCAGAAGGAAGCACAAGTCTCTACCATGTGATGGCTCAAGAGGATGCAGCAGAGTGCGCAGCTGCTGCATGCACCACATCTTCAGGTGCATGCATCGAGCGGTTGTTGCAGATAGTCAATGGACACACTAGAGCGGCGACGCTGGCGCTTGGCTGCTTGTTGCACCTCACTGCCGTTGCGCTGCTGCAGGCGCTGGTGCTGCGGCTGCTGCAGCAGAGGAGCAGGGTGCTGCACACGCTGTTGCGGCTGTTTTGGCTGCTGCATGCAAAGAGCTGCATCGTTCTGTACTGTGCCCGCATACGCTGCTGGCGCTGGCACTGCGATCGGCCGTGGTGCGCTGAAGCTGGCGTCATGTTTGCGCTTGCGCTGCGGCACCAGAATGGGGCGTGCTGCTGCCTGTGTCACTTGAAAGCCAGAGCACCGCGGTTGCGCTTCGGGACACCCTTCTGCTGCAGCGGCCGTGGGCCGGCGCAAGTGTGTGGCGCTGCTGTCGGCCTGGCTGCCATTCAGATTCTGAGTCTCGTGCTGACAGCAGGCCTCCAGGCAGTTCACCAGGAAGCCCTCAAAGCAGTCGATGCCTGCGTGTGAACAGTTTAAAGCAGGTGTGCATAATCAATGTCGCCTCGTATGGCTCACGTATGCTGAGCATGCATCGCAGAGCCGTCAATTCTGCGAGAAGCCATATTGACAGCAGTTGGCAGGCTCACCATCAACATCTGGCGCCAGCTGCTGTGATCGCGGCAAGGTCGCTGAGCACAGGACCTGCACACCGTCCGCATTCAGCAGCTTTGCGTGGCGGCTGTTGCTGACTGTCACAAAGCCGTCGTGATACGTCTTGACCTTCTTGCGGACCTACGGTGCAGCATCCCTCAATCAGCTCCGCGAAGCATGCACAGCTTGACAGCCTTGCAAGGACATCAATCATCCAGGACACACCTGTTTGGTCCATAGTACTGATAGTCGCATCTCGCATTGCCTTCCGCTCAAAGTCTGCTCATTGCACTCACTGCAAACCAAAGCAGTGCAGTTTGAACGCAATCTGGGAGGCAGCTGTTGATGGCGGTAGCGACAGATTTGTATGTGAGGCTGATCAAGCTGCTGACATTGACGTGTTTGGAGGGATGTATCGTTGCCCAACAAGTGCACAACAGCTGATTGTTGGCCATCTGACCGTACATGCAACCCGGACATGCTGAAGGCAGTTGTACGGGTCTTAAATTTTCCTCTGAAAGGGCTGGTTAGTTGAGGCTGACCGGACGGATCTCCATCCTGAAAGCATCTGATATGTGATGGACGGAGTTGTACATGTGAACACACGAGAGCGTCGAATGTCGCACGACCGTGGCATTGCCACTGTTCCGCCGAAGCAGAGTCTAAGAAGGCTCTGGCAGGGTGTGACTCTGCCTTCAGCTGTGGGGTAAATCCAGCTGTCAGTCTCATCGCCACCCAACTGCTGCTTCTGCTGCAGCCATCACACAGTCCCAGGAGCCGCCTCCGTCACTGTCGGACTGTATGGATCCCGGAGTTCCTGCAGCAGCCGCCGCACGCTCTGCCACCGTAGGTCCACCCCGCGCACGTGCATGACGTAGTATACAATCGCCGCCAGCAGCAGCACGAGCAGCGGGACCAGCCAGCCGCCGCCCGAGCGCCGACGCCGCTGCTGCACCGTCAGCACGCAGGCGCTGGCATCTGCAGACACTGACGCCAGCGCCGAGTCCCCTGGCGGGACCGCCACTGCGGTCGCAAACACCATGTGCGCCTGCCGCTCGCGCCGCCGCCGCGACAGCGTCTCCGTTGACCAGGCATGCACTTCACCTGCACTTGCACGGGGTTTGTTTGAGTGAGGTTTGCAGCAAACAGAAACTGCCCTGTCTCATATGTTGCCTGCACGTGCGTGCGGGGCATGACACATTGGTCTCACGCCAAGCCTAGGTATAACAGTGCAGCGTATGCAGAAAATCTGAAACGAACATATAATAGTGTCACCTTCTGAGGTGCCAAGCGCCAATGTGCGGCCAGCCGGTCCGATGTCAAAGGCGGTGATGGCAGACGGGACCGCCTTGACCTTACGCTTCAGCACCACATCTCCCTCCTGATTCTATTTAGGCAGACACATAGTGTGCAGGGTCATGCTCTTCAAGGACCCATGAATCCATTGGTACAATGTCAGCCAGTTCATCGTCGGTGTGCATGCTCAACAGCTGGGCGAGGCAGCCACCGCAATTGCAGCATGCACTTTCCAGGCAGAAGTCTGCTGACGGACCAGTCTCCAAGCCTGAACAGATGCATGTATTTGACTCCAGCAGCAGTGTAGGCAGTAGTTGGTAGGTTATCGCTGACAGCACCTGCTCCCAGTGCAGGATGTAGCCGATGCCCGCGGCGTTGACGGCAGTGTACAGGCCCAGGCTGCCGTCGCGCGCCCAGCGTGCCCGGTTGAATGACCCCCGCGACATACCTGATCGAGCACCGCAGTATCCTCGTCATGCACCGACTGAACCGAAGGACCTTGCCAGCATCATCGGCATTGTGCACAGGTCCAGGAATGGATGCCCACCCTCAGGCAACGCCAGCTTCAAAAGCTGCAGGCCGCGCTCCCAGTCCCACAGGCTGCAGGAGCCATCCTCGCAGGTGGCGGCGACCACCCGCTGCTGGTGCCCCCCGCTGAAGTCCACGTCCCTCAGGCCGTCGGGCAGCCCCTTCGCACCCCTGTAGCATGTGAATCTTGCGTCAGCGTCAGCATGGCATTATTGCCACCCGGGCACGGTCATGCTATCTTCCCTGCTGCCCAGCATGTGCAGTGCGCAGGTGACTTGGGCAAGGGGATCCTGCCGGGAGCCCACAGCACGCGCCGCGCTCACGCGAGGGAGGCGCGGGTGCGCAGCGTGGGCCACTCCAGCACTGTCAGGCTGCCGTCCTCGCCGCCCAGCGCCAGCAGCCGGCCGTCGCTGCTGAAGGCCAGGCACTTGGCCACCGGCTGCTGCGCCAGCACACTGGCCTCCTCGCCTGCGCTGTCGGAGGGGCTATCTGAAACTGTACTCTCGACCGCCAGGAGACAGAGCCCCACTGCAGGCAGCTTTCGTTTCTGCAGGCTGATGGCGTGCAAATTTCCGCACACCTGTTGCTAGCGAGAGCGACGGAGCTGCGTCACCATCGCCACGCGCAACATTGACACGTGCGAGCCCTCCGCCGCCCAGTGCGAGCACCAGCGCATTGCCGGATGGGTGCGCCGCCATGCGAATGGGGCAGTCCTCCAGCTCCAGGGCTGCCACCTCATCTGACAGTGACTCCCCCTCCGCGCGCGCTGCAACCACCCTGCATTTGAGCATTGCAAAACTGAGCGTGCGACCAGCGGCGCCACAGCGATTCATGGGTGGACAACTGTGCTCTTACTGCGTCGGCGATATCGCGAGGGGCCATGTGCGTCCTCATTACCTGTTCTTAATGCCGCTGCTCTTCTTGCCGCCCCCACCGGCAAAGAACACTAGGTCACCCTGCGGCCATGCGACCGCATACAGCGGTGCGCCGTACTTTCGGGACTGCTTGGCCTGCTTGCCCATTGTACCAATCAGCTCACTAATCAGAATGTGTCTCCATAGGAGGATCCGCTTGCTAGTTGACGAAGAGAAGAATCTGCAGCTGATGTGGTCGCACGACTCTGCCTCTGCACACGTTTCACAGAAGGAGCTGTTGTCACGGTCAATAGGATGAAGTCGGGTTGTAGGGTTGATTAAACTCTTCCAAGGCGTAAGCAGGAGATGCAAACGCAAACTAAGCTACGACATCCGTCATCATGTCAGCTTCCCTCCACATCCCTGCAGGTGCATGAGCTACGAACGCTGCATCTGACGCCATTAAAAATTGCACTGTCGTGATACTGAATGGTGCTTCTGCACGTCATCGCATCATGACAGCCGCCTGGAGGCTGTGGTCGTGGCGCGCAGTCCCGTAGCGAGTCCTCCATCATAGCCAACGCATGCAGGTTGGCGCCGCAGCAAGGTATGATCGGCTGGCTTTAGGAAGACTAAGCGTGCACGTCGCACCTGGACCAGATGTCTTCTCTAGCATGTAGCTTTGATGGAGGTGGACAAGCAGCAGCAGTTGCTGCTGCGTCTGTGTGCAGGTGTCAGCGCCGGCATGACCCATACACGTGCTTCATGTCGGACTGAAGGCATTTGGACACACATGGAGCTGTCTTGTGTCACATCGACACGCTTCAAAAACTTTCATGCACGAAGCGACCAAAACCATCCTTGCCAGCCACCTCTTCTATTGCATCACTGTCCCAACTTCATACCCAACCGTAGTACCCCCCTTTGTGTGGCATCTGATGAAGCCTTCATCACCTCGATGGTCAGATACACCCGAGCCATTTCTGCCGATTTTACACTGTATTCATTTGACTGTCACCAGTAGTGTATACTTGAGCAGCAAGCAGCGCTGCGTGCTGGCGAACTCTGCAGCAATATGGACATGTATGCATGGCCTCGAACAAAGTGCATGCCACGTCTCAGCTCAGACATGCACTTGCCTGAATTGAGACGACGTATGTCGTCGGGCTATCATCAGTGCCTCATGTTTCGCGCTGAAATCAACTGAACGTTTCCGCACACACAGAAGAGCAGGAGAACCTGAAGGTGATGGGGGCAGACATAAACCAGCGAGTGTGTGATGTCTCTAAGATAGGGCACTCTCACTCGTAAGTGGTAATGCTACATACACAACCAAGCATATATAGCATACGACTGCGGCGCCGTCTGTGCTGGCGTGCCCACTGTCGGCAACAGGAAAGGCAGAAAAGGCGTCCGACTGAAGAGCATCGAGGTGTCCGCCGTGAATTCCGCCATGTCACCGTGAACGGTGTCCAGCCTCTGTTCCGAGCGAAGCTGGCATGCTGAAATTGCATTTCCTGACCCACTGAGCCCTCACGGCCTGGTGCAAGCCTGTGTCACTCATCAGGTGCTGGTCGTGGCAGTGTGATAAGGTCCAAGAATTCGCAAACCCTTGTGGCAGCCATCATCAGGCGGCATTCGGCAGCAGCACCTGCTTCGCCATCCCTGGCAGTCCCCGTTAAATACATTAGAAAGCAACCGCAGCGTGGCACAGCAGAAGCGCCCTCTGTGCAGTCGACAGGAGTGAAGTCCTCAAGACATGGTGACGAGGGGCTCCCCTGCAACCACCATGCTTTCAAGGCAGCAGTCGCCAGCTGCCGCTGAACGGCCTGCTGCTACTGATGACCGGCAAGAAGCACCGTGTAACCTGGCACAGCTGGCCATGCAGCCTGATGCAGCTGGCCACAGTTCTTCAGCTGCTGTTCATGAGCAGAGGCAGTCAGTAGCACCAGCCTTGCCACTGACAGCTGCCAACAAGCTGTTTGAGAACGGCCAAGACCTGCTGGATAGCCTGACAGCGTTCTACAAGCACAGGGGCGAGCATGCGCCGCACATCAACAAGTATGCTGCTATTTGTGGTTGCGTGCCTCATCAGACAAGACTTCCTCATACATGGGCCGATGCAACGACGGACCATGCCATGCAACTGACTGAATACATGGAACAGATAGAACCACCACATCTGTACTGCAGGTGCCCCACCTTCTACGGGCAGCCCATCAACCTGCACAAGCTGTTCAATGCTGTGCAACAACATGGCGGCTATGACACCGTACGTGCTTGCTGTGTTGTTTGCGTGCAGACTACCTTCGGTCTTACTGCATGGCCCCTGCCCTGTTCCACCGATCTTGACACTGTGACAGCACCAACTTTTGAACCCCCGTTGTCAGACAAATCCGCATATCCACAGGTATGTACAAAAATGCTCTGGGCGCCTGTCGGCTGGGCCAGCGGCTGTACAGAGTAGGGGCTGCTGTCGCTTTGCCTGCAGTCCTCTGGTTTGTCATGCTGTCGAAATGCTGTCTTTGTCAGGTTGCCGGTGCAATAGACGCTTGATGCAGTTGGTGGTGTTGCAGAGTGAAAGGCCGGGCAGGTCGCATCCAGGAATCGTTCGAGGCATACCTTCTGCCCTTTGATCAGGTACGCATGTGCCAAGCTGCTGACGGGACATCGGATTCCGCGCGTGGTGAGGAATAGGCTTATAGTTGTCACATCAGACATCTGTCTGGAGGTGCCCATGAAACGACACAGTGACAACATATGGAAACTAGCAGGCGCTGAGGGAGCATACGGCTGCTGGTACGCCGCCCGCATGGCAGCTCCCACGCACTGGCAACCACAGGCCCTTGCTAGGCGCCCAGCGGCGCAAACGACGGGGGCGGCCTGGCAGCAGCTACGCCAGTGAGGACGTGGTGAGTCAGTGCCTGCCTTGCTGATTCATGATATGCCATATGTAAGGGTTACAGCACCTTGTACGGAGTGCTAATGCCCAAGCAGGTGTACTGTACGCCGGCACGGCATGCACATTTGCGAGGTTGCATATGCAGAGCAAGTATGTCCAGTCAGACCGTGCACATGTACCTGCTGCATGGTAAGGCCCGCATTCCCAAGCCCATGCAGCTGTACTTGCGTCTGCAGTTGAGTGGCAGCAGCTCACCATCCTCGGCCAGCCTGCAGCTACCGGACGATGTGGCAGGCCCCACTCAGGTTGGCAGCAGTGCCTATTCCCGAAACATGTTGCGTGTCCCTGCCGCCTTGTCGGCAGCCGGGTGTGTGCCATGCTACGGCCAGACAGCGCTTTGAAGTGCCTCAGCACTGCAAGCCAATTTGCACGCATGAATGTGTTCTGAGTGAGCGTCTACTGTTCGTTGCAGCGGTTCCCAAAGCGGGCACGGCGGGCGCCCACGGCTTTGATGGGGGACGACTACTGCAGCGGCACGCTGCTGCATGAGACGCTTGCTGCCTACAGCTCCAGAAGGCTGGGTGGCTCCGCCGCTGCGAAGCCAGCCCGACCGGCGAGGATGGCCACACGGGTAGCGGTTCACTATACGAGCTCAGCTCACCTATGGCTGTGTCAGGAGGCTACTGCGTCGCTTGTTGATGGCTGCAGTACTGACACCATTGGACATTTTTCGGCGTGCTGCCGGCTCCAGACAAAGACCTGTTGCTGTGCAACAGGGCTCAGGGGCTGCTGAGGACGATGCAGCGCAGGATGCAGAGGAAGCCAGCACAAGCCCGGCTGTCAGCAATGTGGCGAAACAACCGTCTGACACAGCACCTGCGGCGCCACCCACTGCTGCCAGCAATGGGGACCTCAGAGACGGCTCAGCAGTGCGCGAGCCACAGCAGCCAGTCGACCGCCGACACAAGGAGTGGGTTTCAGGTGTGATGTCTCTACAGCCTGACGTGACGCACAAATGGGGCACAGCACTGATGTCAGCGTCTTCATCCTGGCCTTGGCCTGCCTCCATTGATGCCCCGTGCATCATGTCACTGCATTGACATCTGCCACTGATACCCAGTTGAAAGATCAAGTACAGGGACAAAAGGGAACTTCTTGGTGCCTTTGTCAAACAGGGGAGGATGTGCCTTTGGCGGGGCAGCAGCTAGTGGGCCACCGCATTGGTGTGCTGTGGCCGGAGCATGCTTCCTACATCCTGGGCCACATCACCATCTACTCGCCGGAGGTCAGCTTGCACAATTGGTGCTGAACCCATTCAATCGTAAAAGTTGTCGTAACAAGTGGTATCATCACGACAATGCATTGCCGGCCTGCACCTGCTAGAATCCCTTTTGACAGGGAACCGACCAGAAACAGTGCGCGCGTATGTCTGCAGCAAAACCTTCACGAGGTGCTGTATGACGACGGTGACCGGGAGGTGCTGCGGCTGGACAGCGAGCAGTGGCGGCTGCTGCTGTCACCGGCCGCAGGTCTTGGCTGTACTTCTGCAGAGCTGCAGCAGCACAGGGCACCAATACCCGCCACCGCCGCTGCTTCCGGAGAGCCGCAGCAGCACACGCAGCCAGCACCTGCGCAGGCTGCTGCCACCGATGCTTCTGGAGAGCCGCAGCAGCGAAGACAGGCGACGACAGCCGCCACCATTGCCTCCGCAAAGCCGCAGCGGTCCGAGCATGCAAACACACCTGCTGCCACCGTTGCTTCGGCAAAGGCGCCGCATGACAGGCTTGCAAGCACACCGGCTGCTGCCGCTGCTCCCGAGATACCTCAGCCGCGCCCCCAACCCATACTTGCTGCAGAGGCACGTCTACTGAACACCATGTACAGCGTTTTGCAAAAGTTGCAGTTCTTCAGGCACATGTTACCTTGTGTTCCTCGTATCTGTTCATCCCATGTTTCCAATATGTAAGTTGTCCCACCTCAACCTCTGCAGGAGGGCAACCGCAGCGCACAAGCAATAGTTGCCGGACTTCTGAAGCAACAGACTGAGCTGCAGCAGACCCTTAAGGTGAGTTCAGTCGCTCCTGCCATGCATCTGTTTTGCGCCGCTTGCATGCCAGACCTTGGGCGCTGACATGCTCACAATCGTGTTCCGTCAATGCCCCGGGTATGTAGGCTATGCACTCATCCTGGGGGCTTTCGTCTTTGAGATTGGGTTAATCTCCTTGTCACGTTAGTCACAGTACTTGCTTGCTTGTTTCATGCACAGGACATGGAGATGCAGTACCAGGGCAACGTAGCTATCGTGCAGAAGCGCCTCGACAAGCTGACACAGGTCTGTGGCCAAATTGTTGCATGGTGCCATGAAACCGCAAATGTTCCTCTCGAAGGTTATCTGCTGGCCGTGCAGCAGACGCTCCCATCTGACTTGCCTCTGCACACCAGCTCGGTACAACTTATAGTACACTCATGATGTGCTGGTCGTGTGCAGACGATCACAGCACGCCAGAAGGCATTGCAACGGTCGGAGGTGGCGATGGCAGCGGCTGCGTGTGAAGGCAAGGCCAGCAACCTGCCGGCCACCTCAACACCGGGTAGCAGCACAGAAGACGCTGATGCCACAGCAGGCAATAGCAAGCACTGATTTCCTCTTCCGATTGTTCATATCAATGTCGTCATGGCTGGGACTGGTCTCGGCAGCAGCTGTACATACACAGATGAGATCAACACGACACTCACTCAGTCCCATGTTTACGCAATCCATAGGCGGCGCTGTTGAGGGCGTCAGAGGACCCCAGCTGCCTGGTGCCATTCCAACACCGGCAGCGACCACATGCTCTCCAGCTGCTGCAACTGCTGCAAACATGCCTGCCCTCGCTGGAATGCAAGCCAGCGTCAACCCCTGGAATACGCCTGCTGACAACCCTTGTCTAGATGCAAAGGTAGGATATGACCAGCAGTCGTCACAATGCCTGGCATGTTATGATGACATTGTGGCTGAGCATAGAACTTTCAGCAGGCCAACGAAAGATGCGGGAATATAGTGCTGCAGTGATGGCAGCCCTTCACACAGGCACCAGCCTGTGGCATGACATGACTTGACTTGACTGTAGACATGATTGCAAATGCTGCCATCCATTTGCAGGCTTCAACACTTCTGAGATTACCCACAGAGGCGTCAGACATCATCGCACAGCTGCACACGTCTTCCAGCAGGCAGCCACAGCCTGCAGGTGGTGAGATCACGGCGAGGGTGCCACCACGCGCTGCGGCCAGCGCCCCAACAGGAGTTACAATGATGCCGCCAGTCATTCTTCCGCCTCCCGGTGCCCTGCAGCACACTGGCGCCCAGCCTGCAGGCGTCTGCCATCCTTGTGGCAGTGCTGCTTTTCAGCTCCGGGAGGCTTGACGCATGCCGCCGCCGGGGGCCTACGTCTGCGCTGGCCATAGTGCACGTCCCGGGTGTGCCATGCCAGCAGAGTGCAGAGCAGGGGCCACCATTGCAGGGGTTTATCTGCCAGTGTGTACGGATGACTCGATGGCATGAGCAGGAGGAGCAGATTGGGACATGTGGTTACGGCTGCACTTTGGTGCATCGCCATTAAGGCTGTTACTCATCTCGTGTCGTGTGCAGCTGTTGTTGCTGGAGAAGGTGTAAGCTTGAAAGGTGAACTACGATTACAGAAGGCATAGACCACAAGCTCTGTAACCTGAACATCAAACAAATTCGAACATACAGCACCACTTGTATGGTAGGTGCTGACAGAGCACTGTTGTACAAAGGGCAATCAATGCACAGGCCCTGGGTGCGCAAACGTTCAAGATGCAGTACAGAGACTGTTAGCCCTGACTGATGCCGATGGCATCTAGACATGTCAGGGGCAGCTGCTCGGGCAGGCCAGGCGACTCTTGGCCGCCCAGCTACTCATGACGCCGACGTCTTCCCAGTCAGACGCCAGAGTAGAGGCGCGGGGTCCTACAGCATAGACCTGCCCTGCTGGGCTGGCGACAGCTGTCCGCCTGGCCCCAGCACCAGGCTTCGGGTGATGTGCTTTAGGCTGGGGCACCCTGTCAATACCTGCGGCGATCATGACATCCGTGTGCAGCGCAGTTGCTGGACAGCCTGCTCTGGGAAAGCAGGGGGAACATCAGACTTGCTACAGCCCATCGCAGCGGGGTGCAGGCAGCAGGCACCTGTGCCTGTTCAGAGGAGGCTAGCGACATAGAGCATTGGCACACAGCAGGCATGTCGGACGGTGACATGCAGATGGTGTTGGGCGGGACGCGCCATGGCCAGCTCCAGCTCGGAGTGCAGCGCACGCAGCACCTGCTCCACGCCACGCCGCCCGCCCAGCGCCAGGCCCCACAGCACCGGCCGCCCCAGCAGCACCGCGTCCGCGCCCAGCGCCAGCGCCTGCGGGTCACATTGCACCAGCGACTTGGCTATCGGACCTGGCGCCGCGGGGATGACTTTGTTGCATGCTGCTCACGCAGCGTGCCAACATGGGTACACTGCCCCAGCGGCGATGCGTTTGGCCCAAGTGCCCGGGTGTCTCAACCTACGTACCTTCAGGGCAACCAGGAAAGACCAGATGCTATAGAATGTCAAGATATCCCAGCGTTGCAGGTACCTTGAGCACATCAGTGCCACGCCGGACACCGCCGTCAACGATGAGCGGCACAACATGCCCGATTGCATCGATCACATGCGGCAGCATGTCAACCGCAGCGGGGGCGCAGTCGCACTGCCGCCCGCCATGGTTGCTGCAGTGCCACGGCATGACCTCTGTTGTGATTGCTGACCAACTTCGAAGCAGCTCTCTGTGTTGCAGCTACAGCAGTTCAGCACCCAAGTGCAAGTGTGCCGCAAGACTGTGCAGCCACGGAGGTGAACAATGCACACCTGAGGATGATGCCGTCCACTCCTGCGCGCACCGCAAGCTGCGCATCCGCTGGGGCCAGCACCCCCTGCGGCAAGCAGCTGGGACGTCAACACGCGGCGGAGCCCGTGCAAGCATCTGACATGTGTGCACTTCCTGACAAGACAACCACACCACGTGGCTACTCCAGGAGGTATGTACCTTGACATAGATGGGCATGCGTGTGACCGTGCGCAGCCACGCCACAAACTCCCATGTCACCGATGCGTCGATCTGCTTCGTAAACACCTGCAAGTGAGTCAGCCACCAGTCATGATGCATCATGCTTGGGACTGCACATAGCAGCTGTTCCCAGCTGGTCAAGGCCCTGATATGACGTCATGCTGCAGCATGAACAGGTTCACGATGCTCCAAGGCGGGATTTGGGGGCGGTGTAGACACAATGCCTCGGCCACATTCCCGGCACCTGGGCGATGCCGGAGCCCTCGGCCTCCTGGTGCTGGCTGTACACCGGCAGCTGCAGGCTGCTGTGCTCCAGGTTGGCCAGCTTCAGGCCGTCCGGCAGCAGGAACCTGCACTTGCCACCGCAGCATCGCATGTGCCCCCAACCCACGCGTGTGCTGCTGGCGGTTCATGAAGTGGCCGTGGGATATGCTGGTACCTGTTCTTTACATCTGCTTCCCTCCTCCCTGCAGGAAATGGCATCACAGGAAGGAACTTTGTAACTACCAGAGTGCTCGTTGTTTTCACATCTTGGTCTGCTGCAGACAGTGGCTGGCATGTGAGTACCTGGGAGCATCTACAGTGACTGCCAGCGCCGCATACCCGGCTTTCTCAGCTCTCTGCATGTGCCACAACACGCTTGGTTTAAGGCACCTTGGTTTGGGGTCAGCATGAGCCATGCCCCTTTAGGTAGAAATTGGCAGGCTGCGGCTGATGGTTGCTGGCTCACCTGTACAATCTCACGGGTGAAGTTCCTGTCCCTCAGCACGTACAGCTGGAAGAAGAGTGTCCCAGGGTCCTCGCTGGCTGCAGCTATGTCCTCAAGCGTAGCTGTTCCCATGGTGGACACGCCCTGCAAGCATCACAATGGAATCCCACGGGCCACTCCTTCAGCCTGCAACCTGTCTTGCATGCTGGTGGTCTGGCTTCAGCACTGCAAGCAGGCCGGGTGACCAGGACCCAGGCAAGTTGGGTCATCAAGGCGAGCAGCAGTGTACCATGGAGGTGCCAACGGCGGAGCATGCGCGGGCAACAGCCAGCTCGCCATCGGGGTGTGCCATGCCCTGCATCGCCATCGGCGCCACGAAGATCGGCATGCTGAATGTCTTGCCTGCATGACACCATGTTCGGCACAGTTGCACGTCACAATTTGTCCAAGATACATCGCACTCTATAATTCTCATCCATAAAGATGCTTCATGGCGGTTCATGTACTGCAGTGGTGCACGACCTGCATGCGAGCTGGCTGTCGACCTCACCAAAGAACGAGACGGAGGTGTCGACTGTAGACACATCCACCATCATGCGGGGCAGCAGCCGCAGCCGCCGGAAGCCGTCGCGGTTCTCCTGCATCGTCTCCCCGCCGCCGGCGCCGCTGGCATAGTAGCTGTATGCATTGGTGGTCAGCTTCAGTTTCGCCATGGCCTCTAGCTCGATGAGGTTTGAGAACTTCATTGCGCCCGCCTGCTGCTGCTTTGGCTGCTGCGTTACGCGCCGCGGCTGCGTTGAGCTGGCTGCTGTGTCGGCCATGCTGCTGCACGACAATCCTCTGTACCAGAGCAGTCACAGCATGTTAACACCCATCATGCATGGTGGCGGAAGGGGAAGTCTGCGATTTGCAATTTGCCCGAAGTGTCCGAGTTCGTATATCAAGGTGCGCTAGTAGTGCTTGGGTGATCATGAGTGTATGTCAGGCTCAGAAACCCAGCGAAGGCGACGGATCATGCATGGTATTGCTACATCTCGATCGGCATCTACCACGCTACGCGGTCAGGTGCCATATGATTGCCACAGAACTGCAATGCGTAGGTGATGACAAGTCTGCATCAGCGTGCAAATGCAGGTCTGCTGTTCAGCGCCAGTGCATTCTCATTCATCTGCACCTGCATGCATGATTGCATAATCGGGTCCCTCGACATGCATGCATCCAGCTAATCTTGATGCATATGCTCAGTCGCACAGGTGCATCGCTCCCACCTTGTCTGGCATCACGTATCACAATGCAGGTCGCCCCTGTTGCACATAGCTCATGCCCACTCCGCACGCAGGGCGCGGTCATGCGCCCCCGGAGACTCAGGGAACCCACGCGCAGGCATCGATGCTGCCACGCAGCCGCCCAGAACGACTCAGGAGACAGCACAGGCAAGAACCTCTGGCCGATGCACATCCCTGATCTGAAATCCCACCATCTTTCCGTGAGCATGTTGTAGTGCGCGCGCACACATGCAGCGCTGACGCCTGCCAGATCAGCATGTCCACCAGCACTGCTTGCTTACAGGACGGGAGGCCACGTCCAGCACACAGGACGCGCCACAGCCGCGCCCGAGCCCCGGCAACGGCGTCGAGACCGTGCAGTGGGGCGGGACGCTGCCCAGCGGCCGGCGCGCGGTGGTCGGCGGGTTGACAGGCCTGACCATAGGTGCCGGCTGTGCTGAACTTTGGCTCCGGTCAGCTGGATGTTCTCCACAAGCTGCACGGCATGTTTGCTCAGGCCTGCAGCTGCTGATAGATAAACTGCTGCAAAGGAGTCTCCTTGTAGGCGGTACACCGGTGCTCTGCAGCATTGGTGGGCAACCTGGGCGGACTGACCAGCAACCTGCTGAGCTTGGACGGTGGCAGAACGGCAGCCGCGCTGCGCGCCGATGTGCTCATCCCTGTGCTAGGCTACAAGCGGGCGCTGAACAAGCAGACCGGCTATGGTGAGCCCTTGTGCAAAGTCCCACTGGGGGCACGGTGGCACCAGGTTGCAAAGGGGACATCGGCAGTGCATTAGGCTCTCGAGTCTTCCATGCATGTGGTGTTCCTGATGCAGAGTTCCAGTACCCGGCCTCGTGGCTGGTGGACCAGCGGCTGTTCAGGCGGGCGGCCGAGCAGGCCGAAAGGCGGCGGCCCCTGGACCCCCCGTCCTTGCGGTGCGCTTGGAGCACCTCCCAGTTGGGTCGTGCACTGCTGCGGTCGGCCCCACACGGCTGCAGCTGTTAAGGGAGGAGCTGCATTCGTGGCATTCAGCTTGCCGTAGTGTGCGGTGTTGACCAGCTCTGCATGTCCTTTTGCTTTTTGGTCATGCACCAAAGCACCAAGTCTCCATGCAAGAGGCAGAGCACTCTGTCCACACATGCAGCAGTCGTTCGCCCGCAGGTCGCCGCAAGCACAGCCGGAGCGCCGGGTGGCAGAGCCGACCATTGCATATGGTGCGTGCTCCAGTTGTTCAGTTTGGAAGGGTTGGAATGCATGATGGAAAGTATGCCAAGTCAGCGATTGAGCACCAGGTGCACCGAAAGCCTCTGCTGGCTGTTCCAGCGCAATTGAGTTGTTTCAGACCCTCGGCAACGCCGTGTCAGTTTCGTGTCAGGTCCGCCAGGCAGCACTGGGGAGGAGAACGTGAGCATCATCGCAGCGCCCATCCAACCTGGCTTCAGGTGCGATGCCTAAGCTTCTATTGGTGCCAGCTGTAGCCGAAGACCGCAGAGCCTGCATTGGGGTTGACATCTGCATCCTATGGCACAGCCAATGCCACGCCAAGCGAAAGTGCAGCATGCAGGCACACAGAGAGGCAACCATGATTCAGCTCGGACACCGCATCTTAGGCTCAGTCGACCCGACCACAGACCAGGCACTAAATGGTTCTGTACTTGAGACAGCCTCACCCACCTTACAGGTTGCAGGACCTGGGCTCAGCGGAGCAGGCGGGGCAGCGGTTTCTGTCCACCACCGTTGCGCCGGAGGGCAGTGGCCGGGAGGCCACCCTGCTGGCGGCCAATGCCAGGTGCACAAGGTCCTTATAGATTTTTGGGTGACAACTGCGCAATCGTTTCGAGCTTGGAGTTTACATACCCTTTCATTCCAAAGGACTTGCACCTAGGCTGTGAGTAATGTTGCACACACGCACATGCATGGTGTGCTCATTGAGGTTTTGCAAGTGTCCGTCATGCATGCTGTCTTGACACTCTGTCACAAACACAACCACCGACAACGTCAAAACTTCGCGGGCGCAGGCGAGACGGGAATGGGGTGCTGTACTACTACCTGGAGTTTACAGTGCGGAGTCCGACGCTGTTCCGGCACAACGTCTCCGTGTATGCAGCCAGGCAAGCTACTGCACATGCCGCATGTGGCGAAGGGCAGTGCAGCGTATGCTTGCACATGAAAATGCATACCAGCTTCCTGAACTGGCATCCTTGTGCCGCAGGGCCGGATTGCTGTACACTCTGAACGTCCAGTGCCCAGAGCAGAAGTGGGCAGAAGAGGAGAGTATGCTGCGGCCCATCGCAGAGTCATTCAATATCTTGTGACCCTGCCTCTTGCTGCTGCAGCAGACGGTGTACAATGTGTTGTTTCACAGTCCTAATAATAGTCGTCATCGCCAAACTGCAGTCATTCCCAATAGATGTAAGGCACGGCAAGGGCATGGGGCTGCCAAATTCAAAGCATGGAAACCAGAAAATCACACTGCCGGCAGGGGTGCACCCTCCAGTTGTTTTGAAAACAAACCACTCTACACACTCGTGCGAAGCACGTCGCACCACGAGTGCAAGGTCATCACATGATGACCAGCAGGCACTACATGGCACAGGTGTCTGTGATGATTCCGCTAGACCCCCAATCACGGTTCTCGGCGCCAGTTTCACGAAGGGGTTCCAGACGACCTATCCATATGTGCGCGCACTATGTGCGGGATGGGCTCCAAGATCGTACTTTAGAGCAGGCCAGGCTCACATCAAGGGGCAACAATGTTGGGAGGTGCTGCTGTGGTGCTGCAACGGGCATCACTCACGTAGTAGTTGTGATCTGTCACAATCTACAATCTACAATCTACAATCTAAACGCCGCACCGCTGCATGCTGTCACCAGCATGTAGCGATCGCGGGTTGGCCTCTGCTGCCCCACCACTGTGCGGCACTGTGTGGGCGATGCATAGGCGAACTTGCAGCCGGCCACTGCTGGCTGTGTGCCAGGGTGGCCGTCACTCCCAGTACTGCTGCGGGGCGGTGCTCCCGGCGCGGGCGCCGCCAAAGCAGGCGCAGCAGCCGCCGCGTGCTCGGCGCTCCTCCGCAGCCGCCCGCCGGTTTTTCGCATCCCGCTCGTCCCACCGCCTCGGCAGCCCGGCCTCGTGCATCGCCCGCAGCCGCTTGGCGACCTGCATGTCCGGCGTTGCATGTAGGATTTTGCACGGTGTTTGCCACCGGATGGCTTGGACCAACCCACTGTTTGTTGGCTCCAGTGGAGCACCATCCGATTCAGGAGCATGACAACGTGCACGGTTCCGGGACACAGAGTCGAGACACAGTCAGGTGCAGAAGTGCAGCTGAGCATCGAGCTGTGCTGTTCATGGGATACATTGGGACATGGCGGGTGCCGTGCTTCACCTTGGCGGCGGAGGGGCGTGCGATGGGGTTGGACTGCCAGCAGTCGGCGATCAGGGCGGCGACCTCGGGGGGCCAGTCGCCGGGCAGGCACTGCCGGAAGCCGCCCGCCACCCGCTCGGCGTACTGGAACACCCGGTCCACCATGTCTGCACGGCAGGCACGGTTGTGTTCCCACAGCATGTTTGCGCTGTGCCTGTCGAAAGCATGGCCGGACGCCGCGGCAAGCACTGAGTGGGCTACGGCTAGCATGCCAGCACAGTGCCTGCAGGACTTGAGATGAACGGATGCTGACGTAAAATTGGTTGGAGATGATGACAGGATCTGTGAGGTGAACATGCTGCCAGCATCGTGGCACCTTCGCCTGCCACGATGGCGATGGTGGGCGTGTAGGACAGCAGCTCCCACATGACGATGCCGAGGGAGAACACATCCACCTTCTCGTTGTAGAAGGTGCCGCGCAGCACCTGCAGACCACGCCACATCAGGCCTGCCTGAGTCTCATGCACCTCAGGCTGTGTGTCCTGATGCACGTTTGGATCAGAGCGGAACCCGTGTGCCATCCCGTGGCTGAAGTCAGCGACCACAGCATTCAATCTGCTGTGCCAATACGCCTGGGACGCCCAACCTTGTGAGGCCGGCACGACACAGAGCAGACGACGGCAGCCTGGTCTCTTCAATGGTGAGCTCCAGACTTGCAGCGCTGCTTGCAGGATTGCTCACGAGTTGGAACTTTCAGCACTTCAAGTCAACAGGGCACCTCGGGCGCCATGTAGCACAGGCTGCCGGTCTGCCCTGTCATGCGGTACGCCATGTTGGCCTGCGCCAGGTGCACGCTGCCGTCGTTGGTGGCGTCCGACGAGTACCCGCAGCTGGCCCGCGCCAGCGACGCCTGCGAACACACCCCAGACGCGATGTCAATGGGCAATATTGCGAGACAGGACAAGCAGGAAGTCGCACTTGTCTCAAGGCTTACAGAGTGTGGCTGCCCTTGGCATGCAGCAAGCATGAGGATGGCAGGCAGGTGACACCAGTCAAGCCCGTGGTGCAATGGTGCCTGCGAGCTGGAGGAGCTATGTGCCATTGCCTGGAGGGCTCAGCACAGGCACGCTCGGCTCCAGTGAGCTGGCGCACGGCAGCGTGAGGGCGCACCTTCTTCAGCTGCGCCATCATGGCGTGGCTGGTGCGGCGCGTGGCGCTGCGCGCGTTGCTGGGCGAGTCGGTGTCGCTGCTGACTGAGGTGCGCCGCGTGCTCTTGCGCGATGCCACCTGCAGACATTAACGCTCATACTGCAGGTGGAGCAGGTGGACGACTGAGCAGCAACTGCGCATGCACATGCTGCGAGCGTGCTGCATGCCTGCACAAGCGGTTTCGCAATATGCAGCATGCGCGAGGTGCACAGCTGCTGCGGCATGCGGTTGTCAACAGGACATTGGCGCTTGCTGCTCACCAACGCAAACAGCGCCTGCACGCTGCCGTGCACGCTGCCACTGCGCCGGCTGCTGGTGGCTGCGGTGGCGGCGCCAGCGGCGCCGGCCACAGAGTCGCCCCTGGCCGGGCTGCCAGCTGCCGCCAAGGCGTCCTCGACGCCGGAGAGCCGGCTCTCGCGTAGCTTGGCGGCGGTGCCGGCGTTCACGGCCGCCTGCCGCGCGTGCGCCGACCCTGCCTTCTCGTCCAGCTGCTGCGACACCATCCTGCGCATGCCGCAAGCCATGTTGCCTGACCATGCACCATCCAGCATTCCTTTTAACCAAGGATAGCAGGCAAGACTGAGAGGAGCCCATGCTGCACAGTCCGGTGGTACTGCAACATTGGCAGGTGGCTGATCTGTTTGTGCCTTTGATCACAACGTGCCAGAGAAATTGAGTGCCGCCGACAGCGCAGTTCATGGGCATTCGCCGAGCCAGCGCCGCGGGCCCCGGCCGCACCTGATGCCGCGCAGGCGCTGCGCGACGCCGGAGCCGCGGGGCAGCGGGGGCAGGCGGGCGGCGGGGCCGCGCTCTTCTCCCCGGTCCAGCACCCCCATTGACTTGGTGGCCAGGCACGGCGGCGCACCCGCCGCCGGCTGCGCCGCCACTGCCGCCTGCACCCCGGAATGCTATCCAAAAGTGACCACTGTTCGACCTGCATGTCCTTGTCAAATGTGCAGAAGGGCTTGCGCGCGAGAAGGCTGCCGACAGGCTTGTCGGATCCGTTCTGCGAGATGAACACTCCGGATGACGAGCCCGAACACTCCCATCGGCATTGCAGTACCGTGTGCCCTAATTTATGCAAGCAGGAAGGTGCACAGGGTGCTCAATCCGAGATTCGGCGGCCCACCCGCATCATGTGCTTGGACAGCGGGCCGCTGTTGGAGCGGCGGGCGGTGGCGCCCCCCAGCACCGCGTCCTGTCCCAGCGGCAGCGCCCCCATGAGCTGCGCCTCGGCGGGGTGCGCCGCCGGCCACGGCGGCGTGGGCTGGAAGGTGATCGCGCCCGGCGCCTGGCGAGAGGGAGGCCAGAGCTGCTCGGGGAAGGGATGAGGGTGCTTGCACGAGCTGCCCGCTGTGGACGTCCTCTGGCCCAGCCGTCTCCAGAACACAAGGCGTGCTGTTGCTGGGACCCTAGTGGCATGGGACCCTAGTGGCAATAAGTGCGATGCACTAAAGGCAACATCATGAGGCACCTGAAATGGCGATGCCATCACGGGCGGCAGCGGGTGCTTGTCGGCCTGCTGCACCGTATCTCGCGCATTGCTCTCGGACCACCGCCTCCAACCCCGCTGCTGCTGCTCAGGCTGTGGCTGCTGGTGCTGCCGTTGCCGCAGCTGTGCCGCAGGCTGGGGTGTGCTGTCGTGCGCGCCTTCCAGCAGGTCTGGCCGCACAGCCGGCTCATCTGGTCTGGCTGCTGTTTGTGCACTTTCGCCCCGTGCCTCGGTGCCAGCTGCAGGGCTGCTGTGCGGGTGTGGCTGCGGCGGCGTCACCGGCAGCGACGGCCGGATGGGGCTGGGCGGCGGCAGTGCAATGGAACAGCTGCCCACAAGATTTGGACTACTGACCGGCGACCGGCCATGCTCGCTGTCCCCCCGAGGCAGCGTGCTGTATGCTGCTGCTGCTGCTGCTGCGACCGCTGCCTGTGGCCGCTGTGCGAATGCGGCCGGCACCATCGGAGGCCCAGATGTCAGGTCCGACGAGTGCCGCCCGTCCTCCGATGCGTACAGGTCCCCGGACTCGCCGCTGCGCAGCTCGCCGGGCCTGCTGGCTTCGTGCCCCTTGGGGCCCGGCCCCCCGAAGGCCGTCTGCTGCTGGTGCTGCGCCACCTCGCGCGGCGTCGTCTGCTCGAACCCCATGTCCTTCAGCAGCACCTGCAGCTGCTCCGTGCTCTGCGCCATCGGCACGCCCGACGCGACGTCCTGCATGGGCACAACAGCACTGCTGAGAACGGCTGAGTTCAACATCGAAGTCACATCATTCAGATACTGTGCAAGGTACCGGTGCCAGGGTGAGGCGCGCCTTGATCATCTTGTGCAGCCCAAAGTCGGCGAGCTTGGCGTCGGCGCGGGCGGGGACGGGGGACGTCAGCAGGATGTTTTCCAGCTTCAGGTCGCGGTGCACGATGAGGGGCGAGAATTGGTGCAGGTACGCCAGCGCCTCCGCAATCTGCAGCGCCCACCGCAGCGCATCCTGCACAACAGCATAGTTACCAGGGAGATACCCAAATGCTCACAGTAAACTACACAGTGCCTGAGGAGCTACAGCCTTTCGCAGCAGCACAAGTGGCCATGCACAGATGAGTGGCTCATGACAAGCTGTGTGAGACCATCAGTGACCGAGGTGCCTGCAAAAGAGGACAAGGCGTGCACACCGTGCGGCTGAAGAGGCGGGTGTCGGAGGTGGAGTAGTATGCGTCCACCAGCAGCGCCTTCAGCGTGCCGCCAGCCATCAGCTCCTGCGGCGGGGACACCCGAGTCGTGTGTGTGCACGGCAAGGCTATGGTGCGCAGGCATTCGTGACATGCGAGCACTGGCAGGGTTCACTGGAGATGGCTGCAAGACGACGGCTGCCATGCCCTCCCAACTGATGCGCGCACCTGGACCAGGAACATGGAGCGCCGCATCGCGTCAGCGCTGTCGTTGCGCATCGCGCCCACGCCCTTGAACTCCACGATCGATGGGTGCCGCAGCCGCCGCAGCACTGCGGCAGGCCAATGATTGTCGTGAAGCTGTTGTGTCAGTGGGCGCCGCCTGTTGTGCAGCAAAGGCCTCGAGCAGTGCATGCCAGAGCAAATGCCAGAGCAAATGCAGGCGCACCATCAGTCTCTGCGATGAAGCCGTGCAGCTCGGTCTCGTTGCCCAGCACCGCGGGCTTCAACTGCTTGACTGCCACCAGCTCGCCCTTACTGCCCTCCTGCCATAACACACGAGCACGCAAAGTTCCAGCTTGTATGTTAGTGGAGCCTGGTACCTACGCACGTAAGTAGCTGCTTCCTTGGCAGCAGCCAAGCGAGGCATGAAGCAGAGAGGCACTACTCGGCTTGGCATGACTTCACGCGCAGATGATGTGCTTTGATGCTCTTCCCAACACCGTGTTGGCGAGTCAACCTTGATCATGGACGGTCTGCACTCACCCGCGAGCGGCTGGCTGACGGCTTGCGGAAGGAGGGCGTGCGGCCCAGCAGCGTGCGGCCCGGGGAGGCCCTGGGGCCGGGCGGCGGCGGCGCCCGCTGCTGCTGTGGCGCCGGCCGCCGCAGCCGGCACTTCTGCACCGTCGCAAATGCGCCCTGCCCCAGCGGCTCCTGCATTGCAGCAGCGACACGTGAGCAGCAGCGCTTCAAGTTGCCACCAGGTCTGCAATGTGTGGACAAACGCACAACAACGCTCTTGAGGAGTCCCCTGTGCACACAAGCCGCTTTCATAGGGAGACATTGACGAAAGCAGGCCAGTGCTCACGATTTTGTCGAGCTGCGATGCGTCAATGTACATGTCGCCGCACAGCTCGCGCAGCAGCTTGCTGGCGTCTGCGTCCTGCAGCGGCGCATCGCCCGACCGACCGCCCTCAGACCGCAGATCGCCGTCCTGACACATCGACCATATCACAGTCATGGTACGTGTGGCGCCACAGCAGGGATGCTCCCGCACGCATGCGCTGCCACATGCCCCACACGCGCTCTGCTGCACCCGTGCCATGCAACACCGCTGAGGTACCCAGCACATAGGTCACCGAGTGGCCGTCCATGGCGAAGCCAAGGTGGGCACTGCTGCCGTTGGCCAGCGCGGCGAGGTTGCCGGTGCTGCCGCCAGTGGCGCCCGGCTCGCTGCTGCTGGCCAGGCTGTTGGCGGACGCCATGTCCTTCAGCCGCTGGTCTGATGCCACCCGCTTCATCTTTGCATCGCGCACCCCGCAGTCACCTGCGTTGACCAGCTGGACTCCTTACCATGATACAGATGATACTCATGCTGGCCACTGCCCCAAAGCGTGCAGCGTGGGGCTGGGAACAACCAGAACGTGAGTGCAATCTTCAATACTTGCCTTCGCCCAAGATGTCAAAGAAGAGGGACGGGTCGTGCACAAGCTTCCGCCGCGTGGCCTTGTTCATCTCCCGCTCCTCCGACTGCCGCTCGCGTTGTGCCTCGAAGCTGATGCAGGCAGGGACCGGCAGGTCGTTGACCCAATACCTCGGCAGATGACGATGGACACACACAGCAGAAGCGCCATTTGCAGCCTGATACACAAGTACCTGGTGCGCGCCACTGGCGGCGCTGCATCTGGTGGCGAGCTGGATTCTGCCGATGCGAGCGGACCCAGTGCGCCGGCTGATCTGGACATCTGCACCGTGTCGGAGGCCATTGGCAGTGCTGACAGCGGCAGGCGGGCTTCGCCGATGGCTAGTGGCTGTGTGGGGCTGCGCACGCCACCAGGCACGGCCATGACCGGCCCAACAGCTTGAATGTCGGCTGCCATGTTACAGCCTGATGCTTAGCTCATGTTCACGGGCGGCCGTGCTGCGCATGTGTTGCAGCGGCAGCTGCGGCTGGCGGCGCCTGCGATTCACACAGGACATCTCACGTCTCCCAAGGCAGATCTTCCAATGGTTGTTGCAAAGCCCCAATGCCGATCTTTCCACTGGTTGACGCAGCAAGGTGTGGTGCGCACCAGCCGCTCTGACGAGCCAGCTATCTAGCTGGGGTCGAGTTGAAGTTGGCTGCACTCCCTTTGCTCAGCTTACTGGTGCGTGCGACACGCAACGCACGCAGGACAATCTCTCTGCGTCCGCAAGGCTGTGTTCAAGCTGCACGCCGGTTGACGGCGCTGACGTCGCTGCACACGTGCCGAGTCAAACGGGCGAACAGGACAGTAGGTGTGATAAATCAGCATGAGTCTGGTGGCGATCGCTCTGAAGGCGGCACAAGGTGAGAGATTCTCCAGCTGCTGTCGGTCTGACGTAGGTTGCAGTGCGCTGCCGCACCTTGGCATCGCGGGGGATCTCGCGCACGACTGTACAAGCTGCCAAATGACTAACTGCCTGTAGACTCCAGTCTGACGACTGCATGGAGCGGCCTGTTGTGCAGGGGCGCGCATGTAGCATCCGGCACATGCTGCGTTAGCAGAGTGCCACACAGAGGTTGCAAAGACTCACAACGAGGCATTCCACCAGCTGCCTGGCTGGTCCTTTTGTGGGTGCATTGGTCTGCATTGCAGTATCGCCGCTCATCCCGCTGCGCCGATCTAATCTGCTCTCCGTTGGACAAGCACGTTGATGTGTCCGCGATTGCGAGGCAGTCACTCTTGCCTACCGCAGACCAGCAAGTTACGTCTTTGCTGTAGTCAGCCAGGACTGGAGGCTGCGGATTGCGGCGGCAGGGGCAGCATGTCGCTCACGATAGCATAGAGATGAGCAAGTGGCGCAAGCACGTTACACAGTCCGTGCATCACGTGGAGGCGCCGCAAGAGGGCCAGCAAATAGTACAGGCCATCGGCAGCCGTGGCAGCAATCTGATCGAGGTGTGTTCGGCTTGCTCCGGCACACTGCATGCGCCCCTGGTTCACTACCAACCAACAGTATGGAGGAAACTCGCGCTTAAGTTTGCGTACATGTGGCTTTCTGGAGTGACGAAGCGTGAACCGCTTGCATTGTCACGGCCGCAGTCGCGCCACCATGCTCGCTTCATGCACGCCCGCTCCTGTACAGGTGAAGCTGCCGAGCGGGGAGCAGACGCTGTGCGTGCTGCCCAACAAGTTCAACAAGAAGCTGTGGATCAAGCGCGGCGGCTACCTCATCATCCAGCACGGCGATGTGGACCCGCAGCACAGCGTGACGGGGACAATCACCTCAGTCCTGTATGAGCAGGACATTCGGCACCTCAAGTCCCTAAAGGGCGTCTGGTGGGTTGCTGTTAATGAGCTGCTGGGGCCGTGAGCATAACTGAGTTGTAATCATGCTAGGATGCGGATGCCACCGTGACAACCATGCACTTCAAGCTGTGTAAGCTTACCGCAGGCCTGAGGCATTTGCCGCAGCAGTCCCCAAGGAGGCAGATGAGGGGAGTGGTGCGTCACCTGTGTACTTCCTGCATTCCGCACTGAATGTGGCTGCTTACATTGTGACTATTGCAACGCGACGCGGTGCAAAGAGCACAGCAGACGCCTAACTGCCAATGTGCGGTGTGTCTCTGCACAGGCCTGCAGATGCACGAGCTGCAGGACGCGCTGCCCCCGGAGCATCACGAGGCGAAGGTGGTTGCTGATGCTGATGTAGACGGGTACAGCTCATCGGATGAGAACCTGCCGCCGCTGCAGCCCAACACCAACCGGCCCATCCGGGAGTACACCTACTCTGATGACGACAGTTCGGATGAGGAGGAGTAGAGTAGAGGCTAGGTCAGGACAGGGTTCTGCAGCCGCATGTCAGTCACAAGCTCAGTTTATTGACCGCCGTCGCAGCAGCTCAGCTAACTCAGGCTTGGTGTGGCTCTGTGGCATGCCAGCAATGATCAGTATGGATGCTGAGACATTATTATACACAGTTTGTGACACAGCAACCACACAACTGAAGGACACAGACGGTCAAAGCCTGTGTTGCTGAAGACAGCCTGAAATGTTACATGTTGATCACCCTGGACAGCCCTCACAGCTAAGAATGGTGTTGCCATCCAGCCCACATTAGTGGGGTTGATCCTCTCCTATGCCGACAAGCGGCACGCCTGCCGGCAGTGCTGATGTGCTGCCGCTTGCACAGCAATCACATGATGTCGTCGACATCCAGGCTGCCGTTCGCCAGAGCAGCCATGGTGTCCCTGAGCTTGCCAATTGGCTCGGCCTCCTGCAAGGGGGTCTTGCCATCGTTGTCCGCAGCCTGTCCATGTATCATGCAAAGGCGGTCAGCTCACTTCCGTGCTGGTCAGCTGCCCCTCCTGACAGCAGTCTTCATGCGAGCATAGATGCACGTATTTCTACGACCCGGTGCTGACCGAGACAAATGCCAGTCGATGGTGTCGATGGGATTGCGACACGTTGCTCACATTCAAGCTGGCGCCTGCGGCTGTCAGCGCCAGCGCGGCGGGCTGCTGCTGCGCCCGCACCGCCAGCATCAGCGGCGTCTGCCCCTGCTTGTCTCGGGCTTCGACATCGACACCGGGCCTGCCGAGCAGCGCCTTGATGGCCTCCACCTGCGTGAGACGCCTCCACTTCAAGATAGGCAGCGTTGCAGATGCTTCTTCAGAAGTCTTGGCACACGTGCTGCGAAGCATGATGGCCGATCTCCATTACAAGCTTTGCAAAGGCCAGGGATGCTGGGTGTATGATATGATGCAACCACACAGCAGGAAACTCTCAGTCGTTTGTTTGCGTGCCACTGCGTGCTGCCCAGCAGCTACAACTCAGTGCAAGATCTGCCAGCGCGCCGCGCACACCCCTTGCTGGCAGTGGGGTTGCAGCAGTGTCCTGCCAGGTGGGGAGTCGGCAGCATTGTCCAGATGTAGGTTGACAAGTTGTTGCTCTGGTGCTCCAGATCGTCTGCCTTCGTGCTCACCTTGCCTGCGGCGGCTGCGCGGTGCAGCGGCGTGCTGCCGAGGCTGTCCCGGGCGCCGGCGTGGGCACCGTGCTCCAGCAGCAGCGGTATGAGCGCCGTCCTGCCCTTGCTCGCCTGTGAACCGCAGACTGCGTGGGTTGCCCCTGGCCGTAGATGGCTGACAATATGGTATCGCTCGTCAGCTGAACAAAGCTCATCCTTCCATATGCACGGTGTTGTTAACTGACTGGTTGTAAAACTAAAGTGGTCGCAGCCTATGACAGGCAGTCGTAGCAGGAGGCAGGGCGCTTTCGCAGCAGCAGCAGCGCACCGCGTAGTGCAGCGGCATCTGGCCGCCGGAGGTCGCGGTATTGACGTCTGCGTCCACGCCGATGAGGCGCTCCACCGCCAGGTCGTGCCCCGCGCTGACCGCTGTGTGCAGCGGCGTCCAGCCCTGCAGATGATGCAGATATGGCCCAGGGATGTGCAATGCGGAGGAGCGCCGGGGCATGCTGTAGCTACACAGGCACGAATCGACCGACCACTGGCTCTCTGTGAGTGATGTTGCCGCATTCGTGAGACGAATATCAGGTTGTTCGACGCAAGGCCGAGCGCAGCACCTCATCGTCTGCTTGGTTGACGCTAGGCGCTGCGCCCTTCTCAATCAGGAAGTTCACGAGCGCCGCGCTGCCGCCGGATGCTGCGGCGTGCAGCAGCGACCGTCCGTCCTCGTCCCGCTTGCCAACCAGCCGCGCAATGTCTGGTTCGGCCAGTGACGTGATGTACTCCATATTGCCGTTGCGCGCCTCCTCGCATGCTTTGTCCATTGCAGCGCCACACCGTTGGCTTGATGGATCAGTGGGACCCCGCTCTGGGGTGCTCTGGCGTTGGAGTGTTGGCAGGTCTAGATTGCAGAGTGTGCAGATGTACAAGCTGTCCTCTGCGGACGAACTGGCAACTTGCACATGGGGTGGAAGCAGATCTTGCTGTCTGGGACGACTCAACAAACCTTCAGCAGTTCACACAACTGAACCTGGACGTACGGCTACAAACTGTGGAGCACCAGCACATTATAGTAGCAGGTGAGCTGCAGACAACAGTCGAGATGACGGCGCAGTAGACGGGAGCGCTTGAGCCCAGCTTCCCTGCGGGTGCAGACACAGCAGCTGATGTGCAACATTGTTATGCTGGCCGTGCTCCTCTGTCTGGGCATCCTCGGAGGCGCACATGCCCGTTCAGTACCTTCCAACGCCGTGCGGGCGCCCATCATCCTCGTGCCGGTGAGTTATAGCACCGTGCCATCATCGCGTCCCGCAGCATGCATGGCCTTTTGTGGGGCGCCTGGTTTGCCTGTCCTCATCACTGTAGCACTGATGCTGCTCATGCTGCATTGTAGGGCCTGGGCGGGTCGGTGCTGGAGTCAAAGCTGACGAATGTGACGCAGCCGCACACAGCATGCTCTGGCGACCATGACTGGCAGGTGTGCAGCATTGCCCAGACCTACACACACATGTTGACAATGGCAACCGGGCTGAGGCGTGTGCAGCAGCGCCCATACTGCACCCGGGTGTCCAGCAGGCCTGGAAGTGAACCAGGTGTGTCAGTGCTGTGGCGCTGCATGTTGCAGGTGGAGTGGGTGGTGCCCAGCCTGGACCTGCTCCTCATCGACTGCCTGCTCGAAAACCTGAAGGTCCTCTATGACCCGGCCACGGAGAGGTGTGCCTGCTGCATTGAGTGCACCGATGCATCCTCCTGCATGGTCTCCTGCAATGCTGACATGGCTTGTCCAGACAGATAGTCACTCCCCTAAGTCATGCTGCGCCGCAGGTACAGCAACAACACAGGCGTGGAGATCCGGCCATACGATTTTGGCGGGCTGGGGGGTGTGGCGGCCCTGGACCCCCAGCTGCCGGACACCACTGCAACCTACGCTGCAATGATACAGGTCAGCACCTCGAAGGATGCACAACTGCCTGTACTGTATCAGCTGCATTGGCCAACGAGTACGCTTCACCATACCATGCACACAGGTGTTTGCGCTGTGCCAGTTGCTGCATCGGCTTCCTGTCTCCTGACACCCAACCGGTACACCTGTGCAGGCGCTGGCTGACATCGGCTACAGGGAGGGCCAGGACCTCTTCGGAGCACCCTACGACTTCAGGCTGGCAGCAGACGGCCTCGACCAGGTGGCTGTCGCAACTGTGCTGTCGACTTTTGCGACGGTGGTCGCATGCCAGGGTCGGCACCAGCACGTGTCATGACACGGCATGGTGAACCCGCCCGAATCCTGCAAACTCGCGCTGTCTGCTGATCGCCACAGATCGGGTGGTTCAAGCGGTTCCAGAACCTTGTGGAGGAGGCTGTGGCGAAAACCCACGGGCAGCCGGCGGTGCTCATCGCGCACTCGATGGGCAACCTCGTCACCTACTACTTCCTCAAGCAGGTAGCCTGCTCGCCTGCTGCCTGCTTGTGCTGCCTGCAGGTGTGCAGACGATTGTCCGTTTTCTGCTGTGTCATTGCTGCACTTTGGCAGCACCTCTCTGCGTCAGAGGCCTGCTGCCACGGTATCTTTTCGCTGCTCAGGCTTGCTGGTGTTGAAGTGCAGATTGAACAGGATCCGCTTGCAGAGCTGTCGAGCTGGACGCATCGGCATGTTGCCGGCTTGATATCCTTGGCAGCCCCCTGGTGAACCTCGTCACGTGTGACACCAGCTGCTCTGCACATGTGCTGGTGACCCTGCCTGGAGGGAACACCGTGCAGTGCTCACCATATGCCCTTGCTCTGCAGGGAGGGTTCCGTGACAGCCATGAAGGGACAGATCTCAGGTGCAGCGCTGACTTCGTCCTGTCGCCGCTCCTGCCGCCCAGCAGCTCTGCTCATGCACAGCAGCTCAGAAATGTATGCACCGCTCGAACGCAACAGGGCAGCACGGCTTAAGCATCACGCGCCGTGCACCACGCGCAGGCGACCCGTTCGACCTGCCGCTGCCCCACGCCCTGCTGCACCCCGTGCAGAAGACGGCGCCCTCGGGTCCCTGGCTCTTCCCCCGAGGTGCGCCCGCCGCACCTGACACCATCCCGGCCGACGGCCTTTTCAAATGCCTTGCACACCCGCCGGCGCTAACAGTAGCCCAGGATCAAGCGTGCTGTGGGCTTTCATGGATGATCGTGCCCTTCTGAGGGTATGTGCTCTGGCTTGTGACTGCAGCTGCGGCGTACGGGGATGACGTCCTGGTGCACACCGCCGGCGGCGACAGCTACACGGCGTCCAAGCAGGACGCGATGCGGCTGCTGCACGACCTGCGGCTGGACCAGCAGGCGGCCATCTACCCGCGGGTGGCCGACCTCATCAACCCCATCTCGCCGCTGCAGGTGGCGCAGGCATCCCATGGAACTGCATCGAGCACACGGTTTCACGGTCTGTCAGCCTGCACTTCGCAGTTGTGCACGACACATGCTTTACATAGTGTCGTGACGACACACCTGCTCCAATGGTGGCTCGCAGGTGCCAGTGCACTGCATCTATGGGACAGACGTGAACACAGAGGTGTGGCCCACTCCTTCCCCAATCTTGCGATCGCTTGCCTTCCCTCTGCTGAGTGCTGTCTAGTGTCTACTTGTTCTGTTTCTTTTGATGTCCACAGGCACACACGCCCGCCAGCACCTGAGCAGTTCTGTGTCGTCCAGGTCGGCTATGGCTACGACCTGGAGCACTTTGGCGGGCAGGGGGTGCCACCCGCGCCACGGCGCATCTCCCAGGGCCCGGGCGACGGCACCGTCAACCTGCGCTCCCTGCAGTCCTGCGTGCAGCTGGGGCCCATGGTGCGCCCCGTATCGTCCTCTGCCACCGGGTACCATGTGTAGCCGTCTCAGACATGCTCACCCAACGTTGTGCGAGGACTCTGACTAAAGCACACGCCGATGGTTACTGAAAACGCCCTACGTGGATGTGTGCAAACATGGGCGCACAGCCTTGTGTCAGGCCTGTCAAACCTCCCCGCTGCCCTGCTGATGCCGAGCTCGCCGTCTTGCACCGTCGCAGGCGCAGCAGCATGTGCCGAACCCCAACGCCACGCACCTGGGCATCCTCACGGACGATGCTGCCATTGACCTGGTGGTGGACCTGGTGCGGCAGCTGCAGCGTGAGACGCCGGGCTTGCTGCAAAAGAGACAAGAAAGTGGGAATGACAGGAGCCTCTTTGGCCGCTTCAATGCTGCACTTTCCGCTGTGTTCTAATGCTGGACCATGTGTAGCAGTGCTTGAACCATTGCCTGAACAATGTCAGGGGACCGATTGTCAGCCATTCAGGTTTTGAGTGCACATCGGTGCACTTTGCACGTAATCTACCGCGGCCAGTGCACCATAACCTGCCGTCCATGCCTCTGAGTTGGTGTGAAACCACGGATAGGCTTGACAAACTGCATGGATGTTGTTTGTGCGTTCCAGTGCAAGTGCAGTGTCGATAGTGACTCAAGATGGACGAAGCTTTCCAACTGATACCGCAGTGCAGGCAACTGAAACGAAAGCACAGATATATATCGATATCCAACATCTGCCAACGGTACTATACCACTATCGTATCCTGGCATCCTGCGCAGCCCTGCAACCTGCTTGCTTGTACAAGTGCTGCAACATCACCACCCTGTTGCACTGAAGGTTCTATTGAAAGTGCTGGCAACCGGCTTCGTCATGCAGCCTACCGTATCCTGTGTCTCAATAGCGGTACCGTACTCACGCAAGCCTGCCTCGTCAACTCGGAATGGCAAGCCCCCTGCCTAGCGGCGGCCCAGTCATCAGCTGCCGACGGCGGCCAATCAGACCCGCGGCCCATGTTCGCTCACAGCAGCGTACCCTCGGTACTTGTCACGCAGGGTGCGCAGCGGACTGACGCCTTTTGTGCCAGCAGACCCTGCTGCCGCCGCACTCGTGCGCGCAACCACCACACCTGCTGGGCTGCCGGCAGAGCCGCGTGTGCTTTGTGCCAGTGGCGGCGGCGGCGCAGCTGCAAGCGTCGCCGTGCCTCGTCGGGAGCAGGGCGCTGCTGGAGCTCCAGCGGCCGGCGGCGGCGCCCTGGCATGGGGCGGGGGGCTTGCCGCGCGCCGTCACCGCAGCGCGTTGGCGGAGAGGGTGCCGCGGCCGGCGGCGCGGGACGCCTCCAGGGCCTCCAGCCGCTTGCCCAGCTTCGTCTGCGCCTGCACCGCAACAGAGCAATGGTTGTGCCAACGTCCGCGCATCCGCCATAATGTCATGGAGAGCCGTTTGCTGTGGCTCGTCGTGGCCTGTCAAGCAGCGGCTCAGACGACTTGGCTGGATATGCTTTGCATGTGGCCGAGCTGGCGGCACCTTGGAGGGGGGCGTGGTGAGGGTGTTGGGGGTGCAGGACCGCATGTGGTTGAGCGCCGACATACGCAGCGGCTCTGGTGGCGGCCCCGTCGGCTGCAGCAACGGAACAGGCAACATCGGCGTGCCGGTACTAGTGTATGGGCAGCTCTATGCGACAACACTGGTGCGGTGGGAGCAAGGGTGTGCGCTGCAGTGCATCACGTCGCCGATGCTGGCCAGATGATTTGACGGTTCGATGCCGAGCACAGGTGCAACATGCCGGGCGGGTTGCGAGCGTGTGCCTGGGTGGTGCCGGGCTTGGCGCCGGCGGCCTGCTCCTGCTGCTGCGCCAGCGTCAGGTGGATGCTGGCGAACTTGCGCTGCAGGGACTCCACCTGCCGACGGGGGCGACCATACTTGTCATGACAGGTGACCACCCAGACATTGTACACATCGGCGAGCACACCGCAGGTATAGGCGCAGACCGCGGCAGCCCCGGCTGCGTGCCTGGTGCAGCTCCGACTCGAGGCTGCGCAGGCGGTTGTCCAGGGCGCTGCGCGTGGCCCGCACATCGAACACGCCGTCCAGATCCTGCCGGCGGCACAGGAGCCATCGCGTATCTCGTGCCAGCATGGCCGACATCAATGGCTGCCATCCTGTTGAGGGTGCATGCTGCTGAGCCCTGTGCATGCTGCCCCTTGTGAGCAGCCCAACACAACAGTACGTTCGTGCACACCTGCGAGTAGGCGGTCTCCAGCTCCTCCCGCAGCCGCCCCGGGAATGAGTCCAGCAGCGGCATCAGGAAGAAGCAGTTGAACTTGAGCTCCACCGTCGTCACCACCTGGTCCCGGATGCCTGCGCACGAGACGGGGCAGCATAGGTTCGGCAGGTTGCCAGGCCTCTGCTGAGACGTATGCTTGCAAAGGGGTGTTCGTGAGAGCGCTGGCGGAGGAGGTGCAGGCTGGTGGCGGCGCCATGGTGTTAGCTCCCAGGACGCACCCTCGAAGATTTGGCACACCAGCGCGGCCACCAGCTGCTCCGACAGCGCGCCGAGCTGCCGGCTCCACAGGGTGGACTCCAGCACCTGCCGACCCACCAATGCTAAGTCATATAAGCAGCCACAGGTCTGCCAGGCTTGAATTACATCAAAAGTCTTAGGGCAGGATCCCGCCTGACCCAGCTGTATCATGTAGGTGCCATACACAGCCGCCCCTTGTCACAGCATCAGAGCCCATCAAACGTCAGTAGCACCTCTGCCACGCCGCCACCTCCCGCGCCAGAGGTTGCCGCGGCGGCTGCGGGGCGCGCCTCCCTGCCACCGGCGGCGGCGGTTGCCTCCGCCTGAACAGCTGGCATCTGTTGGACGGACACAATACTCAACATCAGGTCTTGTTGGCTGGCGTCTGCCGCAGGGCAGGTGTCTCTCTGATGCCTGATGCTGGCACCTGCTATGCCACCTCAACGAGCATGCTACTGGAGACCATGCGTTGATCGTGTAGAGCACATGTCCCTCCAGGATGGCACGAGGTCCTCAGGGGACGCACCCGGCGCAGCATGGCGGTCATGGCATCGCTCGACTTGGTGTGCAGGCTCCACGTCACGTAGCGCGTCGTGCTGGTCAGGTCCTCCAGGCACCTGCGCAGGGCGGTTGTGGCAGAGTCGGCCATACCGTGCTGCTGCAGGAGTGTGTGCTTTGACCATGGTGCAGTCCATCAGGCACATCGGAGGTTGCAGCTCCTGCACAGTCTTGGGGTGCCGCCAGCACGCTCTGACGACGTCAGTGCGGAGCAGCTGTGGTTGACAAAGTAGCAGCACTCTCTTGGCGCCGCGGCGGCGGCACCTGGTGCGGGTGGCGGCCTCCACCTCCTCCACGAAGGCGTGGAAGCAGGCGCCGACGCGCTTGAGGAACAGGTCGTGGCCCGTCAGCCCCGCGCCCTCCTTGGCCAGCAGGTGCAGCGCGATGGGCAGCATCCGCCGCAGCACGTGCGCAAAGCGGTAGCCCAGCTGCGCAGGCGGCAGGCCGGAAGGCGTGAGATGAGGTGCTGATAACTGGGGCACAGCATCTGGCTCGAGTGCAAAGCTTCAGCTGACAGCCTGCCCCAGCACAGCAGCCAGTCGACTCTACATACTCCGCCAGCTGCTGCTCATCCGGGGTCCAGCCTTAAAACTTGAACACCGTCGACCCTCGACCTGCTGTGACCGCCAGCCTCTGTGGGGCCCGCACCTGGTGGACGAAGGGCTCGAACATGTCGCGGGCGCGCGACACCGCGATGACGCAGGCCGTGCGCATGTAGTTCACGCCGTCGTGGAAATCGTCCACGCCGCACGCATTCACAATCTCCTCCCGCCTGCAGCACGGCAGGTATGACATATGCTCGCCGTGGCCGCTGAACCCACGCAGCATCCACTTGCACTCGAGCATGCACTACCGCCGTCAAGGTCATGGCCTATTGGATCACTATGTACTCCTGTTGGCTTTGACGTGGACACAGGGGTAGTATGCTTGAGTTCTAGCCGGTCACAGCAAAGCAGCGGCTGTGAGCCATGCGGCGGTGTGCGGTGCCAACAGCTGCGGGCGCACGTGATGTCAGGGCAGGCGATGGCGCCGACGGCGCAGCGGAACTCGGCCATGGCGCGGTGGTACTGCGCCCCGCCGTACAGCCGCATGTGCGCGTTGGGCAGCCCCTCCGGCACCGGCAGCGCCCCGCCGTCCGGGCCCACAAAGGCGCCTGCACGGCTCAACATCCGTTCAGACCTGCCTGTAAGCATGATGAAACAGCCTCTGGAGATGACCTGCGGATGTGGCACGATGTGGCTGGAACCCTTGTCACTCACATGCCCTGCTGCAGGGTGAGCATGCAAATGACACAGCAGCGGAAGGGACAGAGGTAACTTGACGGTTTCGGTTCCACAAGCGGCTGGACAGCGCCTCACCGCCCTGGATGTGCTCATCGGCGAGCGTCTCGCCGAACTTCTCGGGCGGCGCGGCCACGGTGCCGCGCAGCAGCAAGCCCAGGCGCGACAGGAACACCTCCCGGAAGTTGCGCCCCCGCTCCTTGAGCTTGTCCGGCGCCAGGTCCGACAGCTCCGTCTGCACAGGGCAAGTACATACTTTGTGATGGCCAGACTTAATGTGCACAGAGCAGCTCTGCCAGTGCTCTTTTACATTGCCCTGCATCAAGAACGGCCACCTTGCTTGCAAAGCAGCGGTGTGGCTGCGCCTTACATATGACAGCGACAGTTCCTGCCATACTCCATCGCACCACACCTGCGTCTCCTGCAGCTTGGCGGCGGCGGAGCGGAACTCGCGCTCCAGCAGCGGCACGATGGCCGGCACATTCTCCAGGTACCTGCAAGCCGGTGGCGTGTGCGTTGATGCAACTCTCCTCAAGTTGAGCACATGCAGAAGGCTCCTGCAACACCAAGAGGCGTAGGGGTGCTGTGCACGCTGTAGGTGTGTGATGAGGCGGTGTGCCGGGGGCAGGCAAGCACCGGCGCTGCAGCAGCTGCTCCAGGAAGCGGCGCAGCTGGCTGACGCCGATGCGGGCGCGCTCCCCCTTGTCCAGCGGCCGCCCCATGCGCGTCTGCCACAATGCACACTCACATCAGTGCAACCATGCAGGAGCACGCCTGGTGAGCATGGCAGGCCAGCGACATCTTCTGCCGCAATCTTGGCCCATCTTGAGGCACAACTGCACTATAGCCACATGCAGATGACGGGGCGATGTCGATGCTGTAAAGCAACCCCAAGCTGTGGAAGGCTGGGCGCCTGCCAGCGTCGAGCATGGGCGCTGCAGCTGCGCACCTCCAGGACAGCCACGTCGGCGTCCTCCTGGGAGCGCACCGCCTCCCGGAAGCGCTCGTTGGAGTGGAACAGCGCGTCCTTCGACCCGCCCACCCGCCCCGACGGCACCGACCTGCGCCAGCACAACACCAAAGCAGCGGTGACGCCAGCGCTGCCTGATCAAGATGAGGTTTGCAAGTCCAGAGTCCTTGAGAGTCCTTGAGAGTCCTTGAGTGCCACTGTGCAGTTCAGTTGGCCTGTCCAACATGTCCAGCCTGACCGACAAGAGGGCCTAGCGCTGGATCAGCATCGATCCCTGCAGCTTACCAGCAGCCAACTGGGCACAGCCTGTGAAGACAATGGCGGGAAGGCAACCACCGAAGAATGCGCACGTGAAGAAGGGGGAGCCGCCCAACATGGAGGGCTCCAGCTGGCGGCCGGGCGGGTGCAGGAACAGCTCCACGTCCTGGCCGCGGGCGAACTGCGGGATGCGGGTGTCCAGCTTGGTGCTCACCATCACCGTGCGCGCCAGGTTCGGGTCCGTCTGCAGCAGGAGGACAGGACGGCTTGACTGATCGTAATGTCAGTATATTGAGCTAAAGGGTACAAGAGATGGAAACACCATTGTTTGATATGAGACATGACATTGCCAGGCCTGCTGAACTCTGGAGGAGCTCTGCCGGGCACAGGCGAGGTGCGGCACCACTCTCTGCCAGCCGCACCTGCATGACCAGGCGGCGGGTGGTGGCGTTGGACCAGTCGTTGGAGTCCTCCAGGCACAGGATGATGTACTCTTTCTGCTCCATTTTGGCGCGCACCATGCCCTCCACCTGCCGGGTGCATCAGTGGTGGTCGCTACTGAATGGCACATTGGTTACTACATGTTGCTACATCCTAACATCTGGACTGGCGGGGCAGCAGCGTGCGCACGGGCATGCGCACCTGCCGAGCGCTGGCCTGCAGCTGCCCGTTGCGCTTGCCGGGTGCTGCCGAGATCAGGCCTGCATGTTGAGCCGGTGGCATGCGTGAGGCGCAACACAGAACCGATTGCCGATGGCAGCCTCAGTTTGACAGGCATCCTGCTCCTTGCTGCCTGGTCTCCTTCCTGTAAACGACCTCACCCGGGGTGTCGATGATGGAAAGATTGGGGCAATACTTGTACTCCATGCGCACGATGATCTCCTTGGCCCAGAACTGGTGCTCCCGCTCCAGCCGTGAGTTCTCGTTCTCAATGTACTCCTGTACAAACAAGTTTCAGCTGGGATATCGCTGAACCAGCAGCAGGGGACTGCATGTCTGTCGGACAGTCTACCAATGGTACACAGGCTGAGCTACCCAAGAACACATCCACTCCGCCATTAAAGTCTGGCGATATCATGCTGTCGGTAGCATCATGGACCATCAGGCGGTTGTGCCCCGTGCGCGCCATTCTCAGCGCACCTGCAGCTCCTCCAGGGTGACCTCCTGGTCGCCAAAGTCCTCGGTGACGAGGAAGCACTGCGGCTGCACGCACCCCGCGTTGTACTGCATGTGCAGCGTGATGGGGCGCCGCGTCTTGGTGCCCCCGCCCACGTGGTTGAACTGGAAGCCCATCAGCGCCTCGATCAGCGCTGCAACGAGCAAAAATGCGCCGTCAGCCGCGGTGCTTGCGGGGCACAGCGAAGCAGTTTGGCGGTCACTATGCTGCAGCTGCGCCTGCTGAGCACCCCAGTGGTGACGATACCGCAGACGCCCTGCTGCCTGAGTGACTGCTGCGCAGCCCCGGTATGCAGGCTGTCGCACCATGCTGCCAGCTGGACCTCGCACTCCGGATGGTGAGTGGCCTGTGTTTGTCTCGGAGGGCAAGCCCACAGGTGCTGAGGATGCTGCGTGAGCTGCGTCCTCACCTGACTTGCCGTCGGTCTGGTGGCCGACGACCAGGATGGCGGGCGCATCGAAGGGCTTCTCGAAGTCCTGCGCCAGGGAGTGCAGGTCGTTGTACGCCTCGTACAGCCGCTCGTTGCCGCTGCGGAAGACGGTGCTGCTGCGCTCCGGCGACACCTCCGGCACTCCGCCTGCGCAGACAGGCGCACAAAGGGTGCTTGGTCGCGTGATGGGGCGAAAGCACTGGAGTTATTGCAGCCGCGCAGTGTGCACGTGCGACAGAGGATCGCTGCCGGCTGCTCCGTGCATTATGGGGTCGGCCGAAAGAGAGGTGTAATGATTGTCACGTGAGCGCCCCACAATGCACCCAGAACACTGTGCTGCAGCACATCTTGTGTGCTGCCCCGTCAAATGCTGAAGCGCAGTACACAGATGTGCATCGCAATAAGTATGTGCGCCATGTGGAGTGGGCCGAAGCGTTGTCTGCACCCGGCACGGCGGTGCGACCAGTGGGTGTGCTGCGACACATAGCAAGCGCAGCCAGCAAGCCGACAGCTTGCAGCAGCTGTCAGCCCTCAGTGTTGCTGTGTCAACAGTTGATAGTCGCAGCATGCAGCTGGCAAAACACCCCTGACTGCCCACTGATCGCCCGACTCGACCGTTTGCCCAGCGGACCTGGTCCCCACCGACAGGTGGTAACAACGGTGGCTGCTGCACTACTTTGCCGGCACGTATTGCCCGCAACGGCAACAAGCTCCGCTGTAGACTGCAGCTTACATACGCCACTTCCGGCAAGCTTGCCGTGCTTGCAGCTCGTTCAAAGTTTGTGTTTGGGCGTCGGACCTGCCGCTGGTCGGGCGGTGCGCCTGCTGGATGACGATGGACTCCTGTTCTCGTCATTGCCGGCATCCATGCTGGCGTACATGCTGTCCTGTGACGTCCTGACGGACCTGCCAGCGGCGTGCGACGCCAGCCAGCGCTCCGCACCGGGCATTGCTGGCGGGATCCGGCTGGACGTGCGTCTGTGGCTGAGATTGTCAGCTGCAGGGCTGCATTGCCGCACAACACTCGCTTGCAACTGCGTCGCCCAGGCGCTGTGTCCAACGCCTGTGAACTGTGAGTGTATTGCTCTGACAGAGCTTGCTCTGTGCCTCTGTCCTCTGACTGTCGGACTTCATAATGCCAGGGTTTACTGTTGACTGTCAGACTGTCTGACGAGGCAAACACGAAAGCGAGGTTTGTCAGAGTCAGCAAAGCTGTGGAGGAAAGTGCATCGCATATAGTTATCAACAGTATTACAGCGCGCATGAAATTGTGCTGTGCACACACACACAAGCAGCAATTCTCAAAAATATCCAGCAACGAGACCTAATCTACACCCTCAAGTCTGTCAGCATGCACCAACTTGGAAGAAGGCATGATAACTGCAAAGTTCATAGTCAAACACATCATGGTTTGCAGCATGATCCTGCTGGAATTGCAGCGCATACAATACGATGCTGGTGCTTGAGGCACGTCGTCCTTGCGCCAACCGTGTTGCAAGCTGACGACAGCCATCTGCACAATGCGCCCATAGAAGGGTCTGGTTCATTAGACGACTGGCTGCTCTCATGCGGCAGCGATGGTTGAGCTCGAGCACTTAGGTGTTATCAGACTGCCCGCCTTCCCTGTGCTCATGGTTCCTCCCCTGCTCCGCCTGCAGTCGCACAGCTGTGTACCATGGCCGGCGGCACTCGTCCGTGGCATAGCACATGGCTGGCTTGAGGCCGAGCCTGCAGGCTAGACGCTCCTGCATGCGGCAGTACTTGCAGACAGAAGAACCAACAACCCAGTCTAGCACACCTCGTTCTCGGGGCTGTCTTGGTCGTCGGAGCCTCCTCCCATAAGCTCTGGCTCAGCCACCTTGCCGAACTGGGGGCCGGTGCCATCTGCAAACATCATGTGCACGCCATTACCCTGCTAATATGGCACGCAGCTGCATGTGCACCGATAACAACGTGCTGCACGGTCGATAACATAGATGCCGGCATGCAAATCGCAAGGCTGACAAACGAGGCAGCTTGATTGCTCACATAATGGCCAGCTCAGAAGGCCTGCACAGGCGCCGCCTAGCATTTCTCCCAACACGAATGCCCATATGCTACCTGCACACAGCATTGCAGGCGTCTGATGCAGCACCACCTGCAAAAATGGCTGCAGTGCTGCACAGTTGTGTGATCATGCCTGACTATACTGCATACTGCTGATTGTGCAGACAAATAAAGCTTGGTAAGTGTGCACGGGCTCTCTGCAGGGCGTATACCTCCATAGCAATGGAACACAGCAGCAGGACCCAGTGCTCTTGCAGGGTTCAGTGCAGCCTGTGCAGCACACAAGTTGCTGAGAAAATTGTTGCAGGGCAGCAGTGCTGAGACAGACATTCTGTTGGCGAGGCGCACTCGCCAATGCAACAAGGATGGTCAGCGCAATCGAAGGTGCAGGTGACAGCCCAGACCCATCATCGTGCAGCTGCTGCCTATTGCTCACCCCGGTGTAGCCGCCTGCGCAGTTGGCAGCGCCCCACAGCGACAGCTGCATGGTGAAACATGACACACCTTATTTTGCAGTACTGCAGAGACAGCACACTCGTGAGCAGCGCGCACACCTCAGCTGAGGTGCAGAGACTGCAACTCAGGCACAAATTGCTGCTGTGACTCACCCCAATGGCCAGCGGCCTGCATCCAGCACACTTACCTTGTCAGCATCGTGAATGATAGGGTTGTCGAACCATACAACTAAGCCGACGTGCCACAGTTAAGACGAGATTACAGCCGTGGCAGGGGCATGCAGCCGACCCGCTGACATTCATGCATGCCTCACCCGACGTTGCCGAATGATGGCTTGCCAATGGCCACAGCGTACACAGTTGCCACGAGCAGGAATGTGCTGAACGTCTCCCTGTGGGGCACACACGGAGGTCAAGCGTCTGCCTGTCTGCCCTGCATGACAGCTCGGCGATGAGTCACCAAGCTCAGTGCTTCTGCCCTGTCACTACGGGGTTTGGCGTACCAGCCGAAAGCCTGTGCTTTGCTGACGCCCGCGGCGGGTGCGAAGCAGGAAGTAGTGGCCACGCCCACTGACAGACCTGGTTTTAGGCCAACCTACACACCATGCGTCACAGGCTGTCAGTCTTGCTAGCGCCACTTTTCCAGCAGCTCTTTTCCAGGACCAGTTTCAGCACATAATGCTCAGGTTAGTCAAACTGGACGTTGAGCATGAGTGCCGGTGTGGCAACTTGCCGTGAGCAGCGTGCCGATGATACCACCTGAGATTTGAGCAACCCAATACAGGAAGCCTTTCACCAGGGAGATATGCCCCTGCGCAGACACAGCAGCGCAACAATTTCAGGAGGCAGTTGATCCTCGACTGTTGGTCTGCTGCATCAACAATGTCTGATCACTTTCCCAGTCCAAGCAACAATTGGCATGTAGAACACTGCACGAACAGCAGACAACAACACCGACTCTGCTGCCGCGCACCGTGATCATCGTGGCGAATGTCACCTGCAGCAAGGTGCACAAAACGGTGTTGCATCAGCCTGAGTGCTGTGCCATGTGCGACCTGGCAGAAGTGGAGAGTCACATTGCAAAACTGGGCAGCTGCATGCATGAGAACCCACCGCAGGGTTCAGGTGGCCGCCACTGATATTGGCAGTGATCTGCAGGGTATGCACAGCCAGGGATGATGGTCGCTATAGACCAACTGTTGTGCTACCATGCAGATGACCATCTGCTCTTCAGGCCAGAGTCGAGAAGAACTTACATAAATGAGAACAGCAAGCACCAGCCCTGCATGAACACAGGTGGGTCCGCATCAATGAGCAGCTTTGTCTTGAGCAGCCCAACAGAAGGAATGCCAACATCTGTGCGCAATGAAACTGTTGCTCATGAATGGTAGTCACAGCATCATTGCAATTGGCAGGAGACCGAATTCACCATTGCCAGCCGGCGCAAAGGCTGGCGTGACGCTGTTGCCAAAAAGCGAGAAGAGCATCACTCCCAGGAACTCCATCAGAAGCGCGAAGAGGAATAGGCGGCCGGCAAGCTTCCCTGCATGGATACTCTCCCACAGGTCACCTCTGATGCATGCGATCTTCGCTGCACCTACACCGTCAGTATAATGTGTGCACGCTTGCACCAGGCCCGCTGCATGCACATGTTGATCTGGTCAGACCTCTTGTCTCCATCATGCTGAGTGAACCGGCGTGACTGACCTGACTGGATGACGAGCAGCCCGCCGCCCTCGTCGGCAGTGAGGCCGCCGCTGCCCTTGCCTTTCTTCTTGTACGGCTTTCCGCCCTTGTGGCTGTTGTTGTTGCCGTTGTTGCCTGGCCCGACCAGCAGGCCGCTGCCATCCTGCCTCCTGTCGTTCCCTTGCCTCGGGGCTGCGGCGTCGCCCCTGTTGCAGCACCAGCAGTATCAGTTGCAGCTGGTGGGGCGCTGCGGGGGCTGGCAGCTCAGCGGTAGCTTCTATGTGCCAAGGCATTGGCCCAGGCACCCGCTAGCGTTGATGCCGGGCAGCCACCTGTCTCCATTACCACTTAAAGGATGAAACAGCTTGCCGCGGTTCCATACTGCGTGGCGGAACATCTGCCAAAGCTGTCGGACCAAAGCTGTGCGTACGGCAATCAGCTCTACTAAAGCGCGTAAGCACAACAGCTGCTTACAAGAGTGTGTGCAGTTTGCATGCAAGCTCATATTTCACACGCCGTCGATCGGCGAGACGAGGCCCAACGGCCGCAGAGATAGCGTGCAAGACACCAGCAGCATGGCTGGGGAGCACATGCAGCCGCAGAAGCTACCATACCATGCGCGCTTACCCTCGAACCCGACGCCCGGTGCTAGGAAAGCCCATCCGGCCTCGCGGCGGCGCCGCACCGTCCGACTGCTGGTGTTGCACCTGCGGCGTGTGCGCTGGGTATGATTGATCGATGGTACCGGATGCGGTTCGCGTTGGTCTGCCTCCAAAAGCACTTCGAAGTGAAGTCCAGCGCTGGGACATGGCTTGCCGGCCGGTGCGGACGCCGACTGACAAAGCGTGTTATTTCATGCATGGATTGCAGCTTCTGCGCACGGGCGCAAAAAAGCGAGGAAACTGAACCCCCTGTCAGACGGGAGCACCAGTGATGAGCCGGTGACCCGGTGTGCACAACTTGTGGCATTGCTAATGCGCAAATTTAGAGCAAACGTGGGACGTGCTCGCCAGGCAGCGCTCTGTCCTGCGCTATCACTCTGGTCTGCAGCAAGCTCACATGAGGTGTTAAAGATGTTACTGAAATTGTCTGCGCATCTCCTGCGTCCTGATGTCTGCCATTATCATACAGAAGCAGGGTGCGGTGCGATAAGACTCGTCGCACGCCAGGCAGCACGACACACTCACGCGGCACCAGTTGCATGAAAGCATGCCAGGGGTGCGCAGTCAGCAACGCAAGCTTTGTGGCTGAACTTCGCTGCACACAGGTTGGAACACAATTTGCGACCGGCATCGGCAAACAACCTTCGAATGTTCAGTGTAGCTCGGTGCGCCCACCATTCAGAATCAACCTTTCAGCATCAACCGCACCAACAAAGTGTGCAACACGTTGCAAGACCGTTTGTCTGACCAAATTTGCAGCACACAGGTTTATAGCATAGGGTACAGGTATGGCATGTAAGTAGTTTCAGTCCAAAAATTCCTGCAGATGCTGATGTCGCGGCAAGGTGTCATCAGTCAGGCGGCGCTGTGGTCAAGCATCACCAAAGGGAACCAATCACGGCATCGTGCCAGGCTGCCGGTGGACATTCGTTACTTTGCCGCCCGGGAACCGAACGCTCAGACGTGGTTGGCTAGTGGTGGGGACGGCTCCGCCCCGCCCCTTTCCGCTTGCACAGCCTGCCGGTTTGCCAATATCACGTGGGTTCATGCTGAGCAGTTTGGGCTTGTCCCCTACACTGATTGGGGCCAGCAGCATTGCTGTGGAGCATGCAGAACGCAACACGACAACATGTCAAGGCACATGGCGGGAACCTGCTGCTGAAGAAGCAATGTCGGCGCACCGCATGCATGATTGCTGGGTGCGCGCTCTGCCCCCTCCCCATGCGATCAAGGGTCTCCATGCGCTCCTGGTTGTCCGCCACCCGCTCAGCCTGCGCAAAGGCGTCGCCATCGCTGGGCAAGCTTCATGAAGTCAATGGTCGTTGCGCTCGCCGGTACGCAGTATGAGAACAGGGATGTCTGGCCCAACTGCTGGGCTGGGCAGCCCCCAGAAACGCACAGTCGGTCATGCACAAAGTGGCACTAGGCACCTCGGCATCGTGGCTGTCATTCTGGCTGTCATCGGGGTCCACGGTGAACTCGTGGTCGATCGTCCGCAGGAACTCGCGCCCGGTGCCATCTGCAGGCGTGCATACGAGCGGTCACCGTGCCAGTGCGGTGTGGCCGCAGCGACATCCCAATGCGCAGGTGCCACAGGAGCGTGGCAGCGGCTAGCGACGCCGCCTGGACGCTGACAAGAGTGTCTGTGACTCACATAGTGGCCAGCTGAGGAGGCCGGCGCAGGCGCCGCCCAACATCTCCGCGACCACATACACCCAGATCTTGCCTGCATTTGAGACACCGCAGCTTGGTGCAGTATGTCAAGGCCTCTCTGCCATTGACACCGCACCATCTTGTACCGCGTCTGCGCACAGTGGACCACGTCCTGCCTGCCACTACCAGTGCAGGCGCAGCAGCACCAGGCTCATACCTCCGAAGCAGTGGAAGACGGCCGCGGGCCCCAGCGCGCGGGCAGGGTTCAGCGCAGCCTGTGTAGAAGTGCGGTGCTTCACAGGGCTGACTGAGTTGCAGGACCGTATGGGCCAAGCATCCAAGCACAGCGCAATGCACAGGGGATGTTCGCAGTGCATGGTGGCAGCTGCACGTTTCAGCATTGACTTCAGGCTAGGGCATCTTGCTGGCGCACCCCGGTGTAGCCGCCAGCGCAGTTGGCAGCGCCCCACAGCGAGAGCTGCATCACACAACATGACCAGGTTGATCCTCTGGAGACACCTGGTGGACTTCACCTCTAGATGCACATGGCGGACTGCACTTGGCATGGTGAAAGCCACTGAGCTGCCAGGGGTTGCACGATGCAATGTGTGATCGCTCACCCCAACGACGAGTGGCCTGCAGAGCAGCGCAGCGGCACACTTGACATCATGTATAACTCGATGGCATGGCGTTAGATGAAAAACAGCAGGTGATCAGCTTGCAGACTGGCAGCTGTCACGTGCAGCTCACCCGACATTGCCAAACGATGGCTTGCCAATTGCGACGGCGTACACAGCTGCTACCAACATGAACGTGCTGAAAAACTCCCTGAAACATGTAGCACAGGGCAACGACGTGGGCAATTGTCATACACTAGCATGAAGCATGCACCAACGCCCTCGAGTGTCAGTCCGTCAAGGCTCTTGTCGACGCACCAGCCGAAAGATTGCGCTTTACTGACGTCTGTCCCCGGCACGAAACAAGCCACTGCTTCTGTGCCCACCGCCAGACCTGGCTTGAGGCCGACCTGCAACAACACAGCATGATGCGTGCGCATTGCCATGCTTCTCAGCATTATGTTGCCTGGACTCTATCCCCTCGTGCATGGCGGGCAGCCCTGTGCCCAACTTGCCGTGAGCAGCGTGCCGACGATGCCGCCGGTGATCTGAGCCACCCAGTACAGGAAGCCCTTGATGAGGGAGATGTGCCCCTGGTGCACGGCCATTCAGCGTCAGTCGTCTTCAGCTCAGGCAGAAGAAAGGCTGATTGCACGTTGTCCATCACTATCATCAAAAGCAGAACGGGCGTAGCAAGCTGCCCATGGCTCACCGTGATCATTGTGGCGAAGGTCACCTGCGGCAGGTGTGCAGGAGCTCAGAACAGAGTGCCATTGCTTCGTGCATGAACTGCAGGTTGTAAAAGGGGACCTAGCACCCACCGCAGGGTTCAAGTGCCCGCCGCTGACGTTGGCAGTGATCTGCAAAACATGAGGGTGCCTTCAGTGCACCCCCTCACGGCTCATTATGTCTGTAGCTTCAGCATGCACGGACGGTGGCACAGCACATCGTGACAGCCCGGACAACTTACGTAGATCAGGACAGCGAGCACAAGACCTGCGAGCATCACAAGTGCTTTAGCAGTCTGATACACTGCAATGCTGCCACAAGCTCCTCCTCCACCCTTGTGGGGAGTGCCAGATATGTGCAAAGTGTGTCACAGACCAGCAGCCTCACCGTTGCCCGCAGGAGCAAACTCTGGAGTGACACTGTTGCCAAACAGCGAGAACAGCATCAGGCCCATGAACTCCATCCAGATCGAGAAGGCAAACTTGCGGCCCACAAGCCGGCCTGCGCCCCAACTCAGGCGTCATGCGATGCTGCACCACTACCCACCATGTCATTGCTAGTCGCACAAGCAACACCTGTGTGGTTGTACGTGTGATGCACGACCTCTGGTTCACTGTCTGTCTGTGAGTCTCACCGTGCTGCACGACGAGCAGGCCACCCTCCTCGCCAGATTCCATGCCGTCTTTGCCGGGAGCTTTTCGCTTCGGCAGCTTGCTGTTCGCTCCCAGCATGAGGCCGCCGCCATCACGCCGGCGCTCTGCCTCTGACCCGGATGAGGACCTGCTGGATCGAACACAGCAGAGGTCCCGTTGCAGGTATGAGAGGCACTGCGATGGCGGCAGCATGGCGGCAGCTTCTCCCTGCCCAGGGACACCGGCGATCGTCGCCGCTCGCATTACGCGGGCACAGCATCCTGTCGAAGCGCGTTTGGCTGCTTCACGTATGCGTCCCAACAACTGACTTGGCGACATGTGCTGTGCCGACCAGCCTCGAAGTTGTTGGTGTGGCCCCGGCTCAGGAGGCAGTACGCACATCTGGCTGGCATTGCAACTGGTATTATGATGCTTACAAAAGCTCATTCGGTGGCATGTGGGCGAAAGCCGGTCTGTTATGACCTATCGCTCCGGTGTGTGGAGGCAACAGCAACGGGTGTGGCGGGCACAACTCAGGGTCTGACCGCATGCGCGCGCACCCTCGACTCCGTTTCCCGAGGCCCGAGAACCCCATGCGGGCTCGGGGAGGCGTTTGAGCGTCCGGCCGCTGGCGGTGCACCTGCTGCGCTGGCTTCGAATACGGCCGATCGGCTGCACCGGCGGTCGTGTTCGATGGCCTACCCCCAAACAGGCTCCGGAGCGTGGTCCACCGATCAGACATGTCACACGCGGGCGCGAAAATGCTGCTTTACCAATCTGCTGCAGACCCCAGCTTCCGCCTGCAGCTCGGTACAGTCGAGGTTATCCCTCCCCTGTCTGACAGGATGGCCACGAGTTGACTGATGCATGTACCGTCGCACTGCACGAATGCACTGCTTGCACGGCTGCACCCAGCCTGGCGCACGTGCTACTGCAACACGGGCGGGCATGCAGCTGTGCCGAGTCGGAACAGAAATCTGGCACTGAACAATGGTGCTGTCAACAACAAGCCTGGCAGTGGTGCCAGCGCCTGCGCACGTCCTCGATGAGGTGCGGGCCTCATGACGTGTGTAGCATGATAAGTTTCGATCCCACTGTCGACATGCAATCATCACTTGGTTGCTGACGTCCCACCGCACACTGCAGGAAGCGCTGCATGCATACCTGGTGCGGCACATCCCCGGTTTCCCTGGGGACACGCAGCTGACCGTGCACCAGTTCGCGCATGGCCAGAGCAACCCTACGTACCTGGTGCAGGCGAGCAGGATGTGTAGCCCGAACATGCAAGCCTGCCTGCCATTGCATGCCATGCTGCGGCAGTGGTGACAGCGTGCAGCATTCGCAGGCCGGCCAGGACAGGTATGTGCTGCGCAAGAAGCCGCCCGGCAGGGTGCTTGCCTCGGCGCACGCCGTAGACCGCGAGTTCCGCATCATATCTGCTCTGGGGCAGTCCTCGCAGGTGCGGCAGGATGGCACTCCTGGCAGCTATGCAATCCGACACCACGAGTCGGTTGTCATTGGCTTCCTCAGCCTCAGCGTGTCAAGCATGCGATATCAAACCATCGATGCGGTGTGCGCTGTGTAGCATACAGCTGTCGCAGCTTCGCGCGTGGCGTGCATGCAGGTGCCAGTGCCGCGGGCGCTGTGCCTGTGCCAAGACGCCTCGGTCATCGGCACTCCCTTCTATGTCATGAGCTTCGTGGGAGGGCGCGTCTACGACGATCTGGCGCTGCCTGAACTAATGCCAGCAGATCGCCACCAGGTGAGTGCCCAGTGCTGTCGCCGGGTCATCCACACAATCTTCCGGTGACGTTTCCATGCATGCGTCGTAAATCGAGAACATACAGCTCCTGCGACGACCAGTTGGGCGCAGAGCCATGGACTTACTGTTGTCTGCAGGTGTACATGGCTGCCGCTGAGACTCTGGCAAAGCTGCACACTGTGGTGCCGGAGGATGTGGGGCTGGGGAACTATGGACCGCGCGCAGGCTACTGCAAGCGCCAGGTGAGGCATCAGCCGGCTGCCATTGGCAGAGCAGCCACTCAGCCGTCTATATTGTGATCTGCCATGCGCCCTGCTGGTCCACTTGAACCGGAACAACAGACCCTGCAGCTTTAGACGGACGCTCTTGGAGGTCACATGGGCTGGATGTTGTCATGAGGGGATGAGTGGAGAGTACATTCACTTTATTCATGCAGGTCAAGCGCTGGGCGCGCCAGTATCACCTGTCGGTGCGGGCGGGCGCGCAGCCGCTGCGCGAGATGCTGGCGCTGATCGACTGGCTGCAGGACCACATACCGGCCGAAGATGATGACCCCGCCGCCAGCCGCCTGTCACACGGCGACTTCAGGTGACTCCGGAGTTGCTCGGCTGACAGGGCGGTTGGTGTTGCCGTCCCATCAACGAGTATCACGAGCCTGCTACGATGTGACAGCATCAGGTTGTGGGGTACGAGGGGCAATGGCATACCAGACGGCACACTGCTTGACACTACGCCAGCACCCTGGGCTGGTGCTGCCAGCTTCATCTGGTGAGCCACCGTGATGTTGTGTCGCTGCAGGCTGGACAACCTGGTGTTTGATGCGCACCGCCCGTCCAGGGTGCTCACCGTGCTCGACTGGGAGCTGTCCACGATCGGCGACCCGCTGGCCGACCTGGCCTACGCCTGCATGTGCTACCACCTGCCGCCGGTGCGCTCTGCCTTGACCATTTCGGAGTGACTCCCCCATTCCATGCCTGGCAAGGCTCATGGCGGAGAACGCGTTAGCACAGCAGAGCAGTGTGCTGCATGTTGCACATCACGCAGCTGCTCAGCATGGGCATCATGACCGACCCACGTCACTCACCACAGCGGTGCCTGCTTGCAGGTGGTGTCAGCTGGCATCGCACTACGGGAGCCTCTGCCGCCTGGGATCCCATCAGAGGAGCAGTTCGTAGCAGCATATGCAGGTAAACAGGGTAGATCTCAAGCTTGTGACACATTGCTCATGGTTTGCAGCAGACTTGCACGGTATGAACTCTGTGTCAGCAACGTGTTTATGTTTGCAGCTGCACGAGGCATCCCGCCGCCGCCGCTGCCGTCGCTGGCGTTCCATCTGGCGCTGTCCATGTTTCGCATTGCCGCCATCTTGGCAGGCGTGGGGGCACGTGCGGCCCAGGGCAACGCGTCATCAGCACACGCCGCACAGGTAGACAGCAAGCAGTGCTGCATGACCAGGCTGACGTCCGGTGCAACATGCTACGTGTGACGCTTTACGATGTGCATTGGAGCAGCTTGGGCAGCTTCCACATGTGGTGTATGCGTGCTGTTGCAGGCAGGCTCAGTCGAGGTGGTGTCCAGCATAGCGCACCGAGCGCTGAGCCTGATTGCAGACGCCGGCCACCTGGCGCTGCCGCAGCCGGCGCCGACAGCTGGCAGGAAGGCAGAGTCCAGTGCCACAGCAGCAGAGCAGCCGCCCGCTGGCCCAGCTGCAGCGGACCTGTTCCAGCCCGAGCTGCAGCGCGTCGGGTGCAGCGCTGGGGATGCGCATGGGGCCACCGCCAGCAGCCACCCGCATACCGACAGCCGTGGTGATGCTGCACGTGCGGGTGAGGGTACCAGCAGGAGGGGCACCGCTGCTGAGGCTCGTGCCTCAGGTGGGCAGCCGGACGGCGGCACCCTGTCCCGGCACCCCACTGCGGCGGCGGAGCCGCCCCCAACCAGTCAGACCCTCAGCGGCCTGGGGCCATCGCCAAAGGCGGCGGCGCTGCTGACGCGCCTGCAAGCCTTCATGAAGGAGCACATCCTGCCTGCAGGCATGCTGCTCCTCTGCAATACCTTTCTTTCGTGCCAGCGCTTCCAGCATCACTCTGCATGCGCGGCACCTGTTCTGCATGACAACATTGAATGGGGCGAAGTGAACAGAGAATTGCAACAAGCAGTGCCAACAGCAAGAGAGTATTCGTAGCTAGCATTCCTGCTTTACAGACCATGTGCTGGAGGCGTTCCACGGCGACCGCGGCAATGCGCAGCGCTGGCAGCTGCACCCGCTGCGGGCGCGGCTGCGGCGGGCGGCCCAGGATGCCGGGCTGTGGAACCTGTGGATCAGCGCACACATGGCCGAGGAGCTGCGGCCCCTGGTGAGCAACTGTGCAGGCCCATTGGGCACATTGTCGTCTTGACTGCGCACGGTAGGCGCAGTTAGTTGCTGCAGCATCCAGCAGCGGAGCTCTTGTCAGTCAGCAGTCTGGCAGGACCCTCGACCCACCCATGGCCGCACTTGGGGTGACTGGGCACTGCTGGCTGGGGTGGCAGGAGGCGGCGGTGGGCGCGCTGCCGCTGGGCTGCGGGCTGAGCAACCTGGAGTATGCGCACCTGTGCGAGGTCATGGGCCGCGTGCCCTGGGCCGCCGAGGCCTTCAACTGCAATGCGCCCGCACCGGCAACATGGAGGTGTGCTCAGACACCGGGACTTGCTTCAGGCGACTCTTGACATCATAGCGTTGCAAAGAGGCAGCTGCTTTGGAGGGCCATTCGTGGAGCATCAGGAGCCTGACCTGGCCACTGGCAGCATGCCGCGACCAACTAGGGCGCCTGCGCCAGAGGTACGGCCGCGTCATGCAATACCCAATGCGCACTGCATCTGCAGACTCATGTGTGCACCCACACATGCTCAGGTGCTGGCGCGGTACGGCACCCTGGAGCAGCAGAAGCGGTGGCTGGTGCCGCTACTGCGCGGCGAGATCGCCTCCTGCTTCGCCATGACCGAGCCGGCGGTGGCCTCCTCCGATGCCACCAACATCCAGTCGTCCATCGCCGACAGGTGTCTGTCTGAGTCGCAACTTCTCCGCTGCCGTGCCAAATGTATTCTCACTGTTGTGTTGGCCAGTGCTGTGCATTCTGGGCCCAATAATGTAAGTTGTCGCCAGCTGCAAGCTGGTTGCACGAGGACATCAGAGCTGTGCTGCCAGTCCATAACGTCTTATGGCTTGTGCCTTCTGACATTGTGACTTTTCATCCAGGGGTGGCGAGCTGGAGCTGGACGGCGTCAAGTGGTGGACCACCGGGGCGTGCCTGCCCAGCTGCGCCATCTGCATCTTCATGGGCAAGACGGACGCCGCGGCCGCGACGCACAAGCAGCAGTCCATGGTGCTGGTGCCCATGGACACGCCAGGTGAGGACAGCATGACCCTTTCTGCACCATGCTCTGACTACACACGGCTTCTGTCAGTAGGGCGCGGGTACACACATGAGCGCGTATGTTCGACATGGTGTCTGTATCACATCTAATTCTGGCAACCCATGGGACCGTGACATTCTGCAGGTGTCACAGTGGTGCGACCACTGGAGGTCTTTGGCTACGATGCTGCGCCGCACGGTCATGCCGAGGTGCGCTTTCGCGACCTGCTGCAGCTTTTGGCCTGTCACCATAACGCCGTGAGGTGCATGCTGCACCCGATCTCGCCGGACCTCCTGACACACGACTGGCTGTGTTGCAGGTATGTTTCGAGAAGGTGCGCGTGCCGGCGGGCAACCTGCTGCTGGGGCGGGGCCGCGGCTTCGAGATCGCGCAGGGGCGACTGGGCCCCGGCCGCCTGCACCACTGCATGCGCGTCATCGGTGAGCTGCGGCCATGGCCCGCCTGGAGTGAGGACACGCGACGAGTCGACGTGAGGCCCTGGAGATCATCTTGCCTAACTGACCATGGACCATTTCTTCATCACGCATGCATGGCTGCTGGGGTTCGTGAGTCGTGATCCGCGTGCTGGGCGGGTGCAGGCATCGGCGAGCGGGCCATGGAGCTGATGGCGCGGCGGGCGCTGGCGCGGGTGGCCTTCGGCAGGCCCATCGCGGAGCAGGGCGCCTTCCGCAAGGAGCTCGCGCAGCACCGCATCCAGCTGGAGGCCGCCAGGTGCCTGCACCCTGCCGCCTGCATCGCTTCTGTGTACCTCAACATGCAAATGTGGAGAGGGTCTGGTCGAGATTGAGTATGATCTGTGGCTGTCACACACTTGATGCACTCAGCAGCAGTCGGCTCCACACGCTTCACACGCTGTGCTCTCTGAGACCAAGCCCACCACGTGGCCGGTAGATGTTCCGACAGGGTGACAGTTGCGTGCTGGCCAGTTCATTGCAAGTCATTTGAGCATCGCTTGTGCAGGTGGACGGTGCTGGCGGCAGCAGACGCGCTGGACAAAGTCGGCAACAAGGCTGCCCGCAACCAGATTGCCGCCGCCAAGGTACACAACTAGGCACCCTTCAATGCCCATGGCTTCTAAGTCCATATCCTGCTTTGGCTCACTGTGCAGCATGCCCGGGCTCATGAGCAGCCTTATCAGCGCACTACAGCACGGCAGGGCACATGCATGAGGCACCGATGTTTGTGGTTGCCTGCCACAGGTGCTGGCGCCAAGTGTGGTCCTGGCCATACTGGACGCTGCCATTCAGGTGCACGGCGCGGCTGGTGTATCAGCTGATACGCCGCTGGCGCAGCTGTATGCAGAGGCGCGCACACTGCGGCTGGCCGATGGCCCCGATGACGTGCACTTGGCGTCTCTGGGCCGGGATGAGCTCAAGCGTGTAGCCCGCAGCAAGCTGTAGTGGCCTCGTTTGGACAGCACAGCTGTTGTTGCCTGCCGACTTGCGTGTGCGCACTTGACTGGTCACGAGCTACACTTGCATATATGTATAGGTCCTTACAAGGGGTTGCTGCTTCCCTGGTGTCAGCTACGGTGTGTACTTTGAGCACTGAAAGGCGTGCTCCAAGGTCTGGCATCTAGGCGCCGTACTGATGGAACCTTTACATTCCGAGGGCCACCCTTGAGGCAAATTGCTGAGTGTATATTCCGACGCAATTCGCCAGCGCTGCAGATGGGTCACAATCTCTTAATCCGCGCGCAAGCGCTATGCGCGTGGCCTGCGGCGCCCTCGAGGCGCCCGTCACACAGGGTGCCGCCGCCACAGATCATGGGTTGCATCGGTTTTCCGAAACCGTGGGGATGCCCTCAGCTGAGGAGCAACAACGACAGTTGACTTCAGAAAGTGACACCTCCGGTGCAACTGTGCACCAGGACTCACTCGCGCAAGCGAACAGCGATGGCAGTCTGCATGGCATTGAGGCAGTGGCAGACATACACCTGCATGAAGCCAGCGATGACGATGCCGGCGCTCCAGACGGCTGCAGCGTCAGCGGCTCAGGCCCAGGCGGAGATGACGATGAGAACAGCGGCACAGACACAGCAGCCGGCGGCGACGAGCTCAGCTATGGTGACAAGGTATACTGGGACAACCGCTATGCGCGGGAACTGGCGCCGGGCTCTGCTGCGCCTTCGCACTTCGATTGGTACCTTGGATACGCTGGCTCGCCGCTGCAGGATATCCTGAGAGAGCATGTGCCCCTGTCCATGCCCATCCTGCAGGTGGGTGTGGGCACCTCTCAGATGCAGCGGGAGATGGTCGAGGATGGCTACACCAGGGTCATCAGCACCGACTTCAGCGCTGCTGCGATCGAGTACCTGCGTGCACTTCACGCTGATATCCCGCAGCTGTCGTATGATGTGGCCGACTGCCGGGGCATGCCGCGATACGGGGACGGAGCCTTTGCAGCGGTGGTTGACAAGGGCGCACTGGATGCCCTCCTCTGCGGGGAGGGTGCCGAGACGGATGCGCCCGCTATGGTGTCCGAAAGCCACAGGGTGCTGCAGCCGGGAGGCATCTTGATCGAGGTCAGCTACGGGCGGCCCAGCCGCAGGCTGCCGTACCTCCACCCGCCGGGGGTGGACTGGGCGATGGTCACAGTCAGCGGCGTGCGCCACCCGAAGGCAGGCGGCGAGGCGCCGGACGGCGACAACGTCATCAGGCTGCCGCCGCTGCTCGGCCCCTACGATGCTGCTGAAGCGGGCGTCTTGAATGGCATCGAGGTGGACAACTACTACTTTGCCTACCTTTGCCGCAAGTCACGCTGATGCCGCAGGGAGCAGATGAAGAGAATACTGGCGGAAGCAGGTCGACGCCGTTGCTGGAGATTTTGAGTGGCATGGTGCACAGAGAGGTTCTGCCACACGACCACGGCGAGCATCGCCTCGCCGTGATCGTGCTGGCCCTTTCGTATCGCAGTTGTGCAGTGCATAGGGCACTTGCATGTGTGTTGACGAGACCATGTGTATTGATTTACATGCATAGCTTCAGGGCAGCCCCAGGGCCATTAGCGCCCATATGGCATCTGGCGTCCACAAACTGAGCGGCTTCAGGCATGGACCCTGACTGTTGTGCATGTGTCATGTGTGCTGACTGGTGTGCCATTGTTGACTCATGTGTGCAGCAAAAGTGTTTGTCTGTGAAGACATGCATGACACGTTGTGTTAGCAGAGCGTTGGCCATGTGTGTGCGGTCACCACGTACGGTAGACACCGCAGATGACAGTGCACAGCAAACGGTGACGAACATTGCAGTGTAGGTACGAATATCACGCCGTGCTGCACGTTCAGCATTTTTGCCATTCCTGAGACTTTCCCCACCATCATATTGCGAGATGGTCCATTGAATGGGCCTAGCCTATTGCTGCCTTCGGCTGCTTGTTGCCAGTCGAGCCCCACGCTTGGTCGTATACGCCCCCCTGTACTGATTTTGATTGATGCACAACGGAGGTGCAGGCCATCAAAGTGCTTCCTAATCCATGAATTTGTACTGTTGGCGGTGTGCATTGAAGCTGTTGAGGTTGTGCTGCATTTGGCGGTGTTGCTGGTGCGCATGTGCGGATGGTTTTATGACGACATCTTGGAGGAAAAGCTTCAAGGCTGCCACATTGCACCAAAAGCTGTGATAGCGTGTCATGTCCTTTGTGCGCGTGTGCTTGAAACACCATTCCATACATTGCTGCCAACTGAGATGAGCCGACATAGCGGTGAGCAAGCTTAGCACCGCGGCGGCTGGCTGCGGCCAGTCACCTCTTGCCTAGCAGCCCCACTGGGCGACACGCAACAGGTAGGCGAGCTTGCAACTACTCCATGAAGGTCAAGGCCATCAACCGCAGCGAGGAGGCATGCACACGAGAGCGGTCGTCCGACCTCCGCAAGGTGCCCAACACCATGCTGCGCTGTGCCAGTGTGTCTGTCACATGCCACTGAGATTACATCACCTCTCAAACGCGCTAGCAGTGATGCGTTGCAGGCGCTGCGTGCATGTGTGCACGATGGCACAGCATGCCGACACCGCGAGCAAACCCAACTGCTGGCGCCCAATCTGAGGGAGGCCGCCTTGTGCCCTGCAGGTGCACCGGAACCTGGACCCGGCGCTGCACCCGCACGAGAAGGCGGTGGAGTACACGCGCGCCCTGAACGCCGCCAAGCTGCAGCGCGTGTTCGCCAAGCCCTTCCTGGCGTCGCTGCCGCACACCGACGGCGTCACCTGCCTCGCCCGCAGCCCCGCGCACCTGAACAGCCTGGTGGGTGGTGCCAAATTTGGGTCACTTAGGTCCACCGAGCACTACTGCGTAGAGTAATAGCGCGCTGTAGCAGATGACTGCAGTGTGTGTAAGGACCGTCGCTTGCCGTGCTGTGCGACGTGATGGCTGTGGAATGTGCAGGTTTCAGGTTCAGCAGATGGTGTGGTGCGGCTGTGGGATGTCGCAGCGCACCGTTGCCTCAGACGACTAGAAGGTGAAGTTTGGTCACTGAGCGTGCTCCACATGACACACCGAGAACAGGACATTACACAAGTGCGCCACTCCAGATTGCAAAGTGCAGCTTATCCGCCCACATGCAATGGTCGATGCTGTGCTGCACAAACACGCTCGCTGACCCACCCCTCTGCCCGGCGCTGCAGGCCACACAGCCGCGGTGAAGGGGGTGGCCATCGCGCCGGCGGGCGACCTGGCGGTGTCCTGCTCGACAGACGCCACGGTGCGGCTGTGGAAGCTGCCCTACGCGCCCTTCCATGCGGGCGACGTGGAGCAGGCGGACCAGGCGGTGCTGCAGTTCCAGGGCAGCCACGGCTTCAGGTGAGGCTGGCGCATGCCTGCGTGAGATGTGGCATTACAGCAGCATGATGCGCAGCTCTGCGTCATGTCACCTGCATGACGTGGAGGCCTTGCTACAAGGGCGGCCGGGTCTAATCTGCAAGGGCTCTGCCGCTCGAAGTGAGTCAGCGTTGCTGCACCAACATGTCAGCCTGGGGTGCCAGATTGCGCTAGACGACAGGCCATCCTCAGCGCATCCTGTGCTGCACATGGCATGGGGATGCCGCTGCTCGGCGTGGACATAACTGTGCTGCGCTGCAGGGGCATCGACCACCACTGGCGGGACGACACATTTGCCACGGCGGGCGCCGCGGTGGATGTGTGGGACCACCAGCGGTCGGAGCCGGTCACCTCGCTGACGTGGGGCGCCGACACCATGCACTCTGTACGCTTCAACCCGGTGAGGCGCGCTGCACTGTCAGGGCGGCAGCTGGGCGCTGTGTTGAGTGGGCAAGTTGGCCCACCTTCGGCCAGCTGGCATGCTGCGACCAGTTCTGTCCAACGCTTCACATGGCAGCATTTTGCATTTCAGATGCTTCAAGAGATTGTGCTGCTGTTCGATTCGCATGACCACTGTGAATTCCCCCTTGCAGCGACATCAGCAGTCGCCTAACTGCATGGGGTTGCGACGTGCAGGCAGAGCCAGACATCCTGGTGACAACAGGCAGTGACCGCGGCATAGCGCTGTACGACCTGCGGTCAGGTGAGCGCGACCGAAATTTTCTGTGCGCGTGCAGCTGCTGTTCCCGTCATGGACCCCTGCTTGTTGGAATTTGTGACGCAGGCAAGGCCTTGGTCGGCTCTGGATGCAGAGGGACATCGTCTGTCGAATCAACTGACATCCTGCAGTTCTGACGCTGCCTCCACTGTTGCACTTCTGCAGGCAAGGCGCTGCGGAAGCTGGTGATGCAGACGCGCGCCAACTCGGTGGCCTGGAACCCCATGGAGGCCTTCAACTTCACCGCCGCCAGCGAGGACTGCAATCTGTACTCCTACGACATGCGCAAGCTGGCGACCGCCACCTGCGTGCACCAGGTGCTTTTGGGTTGTACATCCGCAAGCGCTCAGGGTGGACATCCAAGCTTCATAGCACCTGCAGTCAGCTCGGAGACAGCTCGTGCCACCGGCTTGCCAAGCGTGGGGTGGTGCAGCAGTGACTGGCAACAGTGCTGTCAATCTCTGGTCGAGCCAGGCGCTGGAAGCTGGTGGGCAACAGACGTTAATGACTCGGATGATGGACTTGTCTGCTGCAGGACTTCGTATCAGCAGTCATGGATGTGGACTACTCGCCAACGGGGCGTGAGTTCGTGGCTGGTTCCTACGACCGGTCAGTCCGCATCTTCGCCTACCAGGGCGGGCACTCTCGCGAGGTGTGGCGCCACTGCATGCAGTTGCTGGATTCTATATGATGAGGATTCTCGTTTCATTTTCCTGCCTCTCTGCCCAGAGTCCCAGAAAACACTGCCATGGCCTTCTGTGCGTGCCAGCATTTACTCGGCCCATAAAACATTGATGGCTTTCCCCCCTGCAGGTGTACCACACGAAGCGCATGCAGCGGGTGTTTGCAGTGCGCTTCTCGGGAGACGCCTCCTACGTCTTCTCCGGCAGCGATGACATGAATGTCCGCATGTGGAAGGTGCGCAATAGTGCAGCATCTCGAAAACCGTTGACAGCCACAAGCATGCTGGCAGGCTGTGCGTGCTCGAGTCGTATTCGATGGTCGATTGGCGCTTGCATGGACTTGCATGCTGACTGGTCGACTTGCACCGCCTCATACGCTGGTGCACTGGTATGTGTGCAGGCGGACGCCAGCGAGCAGCAGGGGACGCTGCTGCCGCGCGAGAAGCAGAAGGCCGCCTACAACAGCGCGCTGGTGGAGCGGTACAAGCACCTCCCCGAGGTCAGCCGCATCGTGCGCCACCGCCACCTGCCATCCTCCATCTACAAGGTGAGCAGCTGTAATGCTGCAGCGTGATTTGATTGTCTGCTCCACATGCATGAAGCTGGCTGTGCCCACGTTCAGCTCGGTGCTGCGGTGTGCCAGCATGCAGCTGATGCAACCCACGCTGCGTGAACTGCTATCCATCAACCTGAAGCTGGACTGACGTTGCGGTGTGGTATATCGCTCACACTCGTTTCTGGGTCTGATCAGGCGGCCAAGACACGGCGCACAATCATTGATGCGGATGCGAAGAAGGAGCGACGGCGCATACAGCACAGCGCGCCTGGTAGCCGCGTCGTCAAGCCCGCTCGCAAGAAGAAGGTGGTCACCGTCCAGGAGTGACCCGGTCCAGCTGATCCTCTTCAGCCATGCGATTGATGGTGTTGCCGGACCAAATGTGAAGTGGCAGCAATGGTGCAGAAACAAATCGGCTGCCTCACTATGCCCATTGCAAGTGGTTTGTTCTACTGAAGGTGCCATGAACGTTCCCATCGTCCAGGATGTTGTCTGTGTTGTCCTTCAGCGGTTCAGACTCAAACTGAGGTTTGCGCACCCTGCAGCAACCTGCCATATCTGCGGCTCAACAGCCTCACTTCTGCCAATCGTTCGCTCACTGTCGCCGGGTAGATTGCAGTCCCACGGTTGCAATATTGAACATCGCAGTATCACACAGCGATCAGGCACCCGTTGCTGGAGTTGGTAGAAAGCTGATCCAATACCGATCTGAGCCAGCAAATTTGCTTCCCTTGTTCGAGAGAGCGGTTTTGCGGCATCTCATCCCAGGTGCTGTGCTTCCTGTGCCCAGCATCGCAACCGAATACGCCCTGCGCTGCCCTGTGGCCAGCGACGGCAGCAGCTAGCGCCATGACATTTCTGGGCACGTTGGCATGGAGCGTGCTGGCGGTCATCTTTCTGCCATACATGCTGCATCACATATTGCTAGGCTTCTGTAAGGGCCGGGATCTTAAGAAACGGTACAATGCAGAGTGGGCGCTCGTCACCGGCGCCAGCAGCGGTGCGCACATCGACTTGCAGCGCATCTGCAGCGGCTTCAAGCCGGATACAGTTTCAGAGATGCGCCCTCTCAAATGTTTGCCGGTATGTAATAGTGCTCCGGATAAGAGTGTTCCGATAGACTTCGGTCTGTGCTGCGGGGCGCAGGCATCGGCAAGTCCATTGCGAAGCGGCTGGCAGGGCAGGGGCTCAACATAGTATTGGTGGCGTTGCAGGTCAGCTCATGATCCACACGTGCACCACCGTCAGCCGAACTGGACATCTGAAGGCTGACTGTTGTCTAAGTGCGCCTGATATGCATGTGGCGGTGCAGGATCCGGTGCTGGACGCCACAGTGCGGGAGCTGAAGAAGGCCTTCCCCAAGGTCCAGCTGCGCAAGGTACTTGGCCCGTCTACACGAGTTGGAGTTCATGCGAGCCTCTACTTCCTGCATTACTTCACTGGCTGCATCACGGCATGCCCGCTGGCCACAAAAGCACTATGTATGGCTCCCGCCTCGCAGCTCTCCAGGTGGTCACCGCACCCGCTTGCCCTGTGTGCAAGGTGGGCGTGGACCTGGGCAGGCCGGGGTACCTGGAGGAGGTGGCCAAGCAGACGGCGGACATCGACGTGCCCATCATCTTCTGCAACGCCGGCTACATGCTCACCGGCTTCTTCGACAGCATGTGCGCGGTCCTGCCCTGGGTGCAACTGTTCCCGGCACAGCACCACCATCGTGGACGTCACAGACTGCTTGCAACTAGCTACAATGATGCTGCTGTTTCACGACTCTCGGTCTCATGAGTGCCAAGAGATGCAGCGAGCACGGTGGCCAGGCACAAGCACTGACGCTTGGGCGCCCCTGCTGTCAGGCCGCTGGAGAGGCAGCTGGCGAACATGGAGTGCAATGCGGGCAGCGCGGTGCAGATTACGCACCACTTCCTGGCACAGATGGTAAATGGTCACGAAAACGAACGTGTCCCATGATTTGAGTAGTGAACAATATGGTTCCGAGTATCTAGGCTGTCAACAGCTGCAATAGCACATGCTTGCTTGGCGACAGGCACTGGATGCTAGAACGCATGTAGTGTCTTATGACCATGCCTAAAATTGCGCAGGTGTGCATGTGCCGGGGGTGACAAGCTATTTCAGCATGTGCAGAAAGCCAAGGGGCTGCGCGGCTGCTTCGTGTACACCTCCTCAGCAGCCGCAGCCATTGTGTCGCCCTTCACGGTGACACTCCAGACTCTTGCCGGCTGCACCACCATCAAGCCTGTGCTGCCGGCTGTGAGCCTCGCTGCCAACCGACCAACCCCTGTGGTGTGTGTGACCGACCTCACCGCCAACACTGGGCTGTGCACCAGGTGCTGTACGCGGCCACCAAGTCGTTCATCTCGTCGTTCGGCGCCAGCCTAGCGGCGGAGGTGCGGGAGCTGGGCATCGATGTGCTGGTGTTCCACCCCTCCCCCGTCGCCACCCGCTTCTACGACAAGGCGCGCCCATGCGGTCATGCACACCTGCTGTCAAGGGACACTATGTAGAAGTGTAGTGTCAGAAAGCGACCCTGGTGGGCATTGAGTCGATCCGTGTGGGTGTGCTCATGACGCTCACTATCGCAAGCTGTCTGCAGGCGCACAAGCTGGACATGCTCGAGTTCTTCAAGGTTCGTAGACCAATGCATCTGCTTGTCTGATGCTTGACACGTGTGCCGAGGAGGAGTGAGCTGGTCATCCTATCTGCTTTGCGCATGATGGTGTCACATGTCGGCCGCAGGGCTTTGCGGTGAGCCCGGACGATCTGCCAGACATCATTTTCGGCAGCATCGGCCGCACCGTGTGGCGTGACATCGGCGCCACCGCTGTCGGCTTCCGTCTGGTGTGCTCTCGTTCCAGTCATGATTACACAGTGCCAGAAGGACAAGCTGCTCAGGCACATGTCTTGGCACATGTTCAGCATCGCATACCAGAAGCGTGCTCCTATCTGGGACTGGCAGTTGCTTACAGGCGCATGACTGCAGCATCTCATTCTCCGTCCATCCATGGAAAGGCAGAAGCGTACTGCTGCTGAATCTGTTCTATGCTGCCGCAGATGATGAAGCTGGTGGACTACAACATCCTCAGCACAATCACAGCGGCCACGGCGGCGTACATGCCAGACTTCAAGAAGCAGCGGAAGAGCTCATGACACAGCCGTTAGGCTGTAGAGCGTGCCTGAGCAACTGAGCACGAGTTTTGGCAACACTGTTGAAACACCAACACTTGTTGCCCATACCGTGGCATGCCATCGAAGACCCACAAACTGCAGAACTGCGGAAGTCACACAGCAGTGGAGCTGCCATGCCTTTCCAGGTCACATCTCAGCAGCAACGTCCGCAGTGGCTCCCTGCTCGGGTGCCACCCGCTGCTGCATCGCATCCAGTGAGTCTGCCACCTTGCTGAGCGCCCCCTCGGCGTCATCGAAAGTCTGCCTGCACATCAACAACCGCGCACGACTGTTCAGACTTCACGCCCCACAGCATCCACCTGGCTGCTAGTCATGGCTGCATTAAGCACAACGTTGCCAAGCTGCTCGTCACGCCATCTGGCAGGCTTGAGGATGATCATCCAGCAGTGAGGCAGGCACAAGGGGACGCACACCTGCGGCTGGCGATATTGGAGATGTCCTCCAGCACGGTCGCGTCCACCTCGGCGCCGGGCCGGGCGCGCAGCCCCGCCAGCAGCGCCTCCAGCCGCTCGTCGTGCTCCAGCCGGTCCGCCAGCCGCATCTCGTGCAGCCGCCTGCGGGGGCACCGCATTCCATGTACTGTGGCCCGGCAGCCGCTTGGTGTGGAACAGGCAGCTGCTGCCGTGTGTGCAGCGGGTCACGAACAGAATCTTGGCTGCCATGATGGCTTCAGCCTTGCCAGGCGTCCAGCTAGTGTGTTGGTGCAAACTCGAAAAGTGTATGCTCTTGCAAGGTCCCATAAACTGCTGGCATGTCGCGCTGCCCCAACATACACCTGTCGGTGGCGGTGAGCGCCCTGCGCAGGAGTGTGATGTCGGCGACAAAGCCCTCGACGTCCAGCGCCCGCCGCGCCTCCAGTTGCTGCCGCCCCGCCAGCGCCCTCGCCAGCCCCCGCCGCACCTGGGCCAGCTGCTGCCCGCTGCCGTGCAGCGCATCCTCTGTCTCTGTGCGGAGTCGCGTGGCCTCCTTGTCCCTGTATGGGCACAGCTGCATTTGGAAGGCCACGTTCGTGCTGAGGCAGGGGTGGCTGTTGTGCAACGGGTGACGTGTCGCTGCTGAGACGCTCCTGCACAGTGTATTGCAGTCCTGAAGTTGACTGTCATGACAAATGCACCGACCTGGCGGCCAGCTGTCGGGCACACGCCAGCCGATACTGCTTGGCTGTTGCAACCGCCTCGTCCGCTGCAGCACGAGCTTGTCGTACCTCCAGCAGGAGCTGCTGCCTGTCCTGCACTGGCATATCACCAATGCCTCAGGAACAGGGGTGTGACCTCCTGCGACAAGATGGTTAGCGACATGGCATGCCGTCGTGCCTGCCAACATCCTTACAACATGCAGTGGAACCTGTTTCGCTGTGATGACGGCATCCCGCCAGTCTGCTTCCAGCTGCGCAACAGCAATGGCAGCATCCGCTTCTGACTGCGCCTGCTGCTGCCGTGCTGCAGACAGGACACTGAGCCCGAGATCGCGGTATGTGATGATGGTCGAGTGCGCATTCATAGTAGTGTGTTGCTTGCAGGATGTGCAATGCCGCTGATGTGGCATGGTCATGGCTTGATGCTGCCATACCCTCCGAGGAGCACCTGTTATGGCGTCCTTGATGGCCAGCTCTGCTTCCGCCTGTATATCTGCGAGGCGCTGCTGCGCATCCTGCAGCTGTGCATGCAGCGACACTGCACCTACCTGGCAGCGGGCCTCACGCTGCTGGCCCTCCTGCAGCAGCTCTGCAATGCGCTGCCTGGCTTGTGACGCCTGTGAGAGCAGCAACATGAGAAGTGTCGGTGCTCCCTCAACAGGAGTGGTGACAGCAGCTATGGTATTGCACTTGCCACCTTCCCAACTCACCCAGCACTAGCATGATCATGCACACACCATATGGCCATGGCAGTGCAGACGTATGCGTCAACTCCACGTTGGCTATTGACAAATAGTGAAACGCTGCCAAAGAAAGGTGCATGTAGATGCACGACAGCAGGGGCTTGCCTGCTCCTCGTACTGCAGGCGCAGTGCCGGCGCTGCCTGTGCATCGGGCAGCTCATGTGATTTGGCGTCAGATGCACCGTAGCTGGCGTGCTCCCGCAAGTTCTGCTGCCAGGGTCGGGTGTCTGCACCCGACTCTGCGGTGTGCGTGCTGCACCCGTGGCGCAGGTGCAACGGCGGATGCGGCTGCGGAACGTGCTGCAGCCGCAGCTCCCGTTCCTGTATGACCTGCGTGTGCGCCTCGCTGAGCGCCTGCACAACATCATGTGCACCGCTGTGTCATGAGGACGCTGCATGCAAAGACAAGCCGCATACATCATGAATGCTGCTGGCACAGCCATGTGCCACTGCCTGCAACACATGTTGAGCCCTGACCATTCATCAGGTCAGCCAGGCCGTTTCACTATATGCAGTTACGTATGCGAAGGGTGCATGTTTGCCTTTTGCAGATCCCGGATCTCCTCAGCCTGTGCGGCACCGGAGCGTTCGAGCGCCAGCACCGCCGCTGCGCCACGCCAGATGCCTTCTAGCCGCTCCAAGGTCCTCGACCGCTGGTCTGCAGCCTCCTCTGCAGATCAGGTCATCATGTTGATGGGGTCCAGCAGGATGATGAGCAATGCCGATCTTGTCGCGATAAGCTGCGAGCGTCAGCAAGCAGCGGGATTGCCAGCAATGAAGTGAGGTATGCAGCACAGCAGGCGCACCTGCACGCCTACGAAATTCCTGCAACATTGCAGGTATGCTGAGGCGTGCATGCGTGGCAGGGTCGCTCGGGGGGATGCCGGGCATGATTTTTGATCATTGCTGCAGCACTGCACCCATAGGCACCAGCGACACGTCAACCGTGGTCAAGCGCGAGGTGAGATCCGACGTTCGTGTGAAGTGTGTGCTTTGGGTGTCGGTGCCTTGGAGCGCGCGAGTCATTTGGTGGGGACTGCTGTCTCTGCCACTGCGGCAGTAGTCCTGCACGACGGATATCGGTGAAGTAACTTGAAGTTGCATGCAACTCTATCAACTATGAGCAGACCCAGCATAGATTCCGCAATCTGACACCGGCTTTGCTATGATGTTCAAATTGACAGCTATGAAGATACACCTATCTTCCCGTCATCAGCTCTTGCTGCGGTTCTTGCTGGTCACAAAAGTCGGTGGCAACCCATACGCTTCCGTCAGATATTGCGCCGCATTGTGCAGCTGGTCGCCCTGCAGCGCAATCTCCTTGCCTGCGCCGATGCGGCAAAAATCCTTGCTGAAAAACGGCTGCAGTCCTTGTGAGGTGCCGCAATGCAGTGCCGTGCAGCAAGTCGCGCTGAGGTCGCTGGGGCATCGTCATCATGGTGAATGGGATATGGATGGTTGAGAAACCTTGGTGGTAACTCATTGCAAAGCACGATCACGGACATCACATCCGCACCTGTCTCCGTCTTGCCGGGCAGCTTGGTGACCGAGGCGGAGGACTGGAAGCGCCGCTGCAGCGCGCCTGCCAGCTCCTCAGGCTCAATGCCAAAGGCCTCCATGCCTGTTGCATTGCACACCCATACAATCACAGCGCAAACAAGCTGCCCGCTTTGGGGCCGCGGCAAGCTAGACTGGTGCGCAGGGCGTCACACTGTATGCACATGCGGGAGCGCTCGATGATGTGTCGCCCTGCACCTGAGAGGCGGGTGATGTGCTTCCTGCCGCCGGCACGGTCCTCCAGCTGCACCAGCACCCGGTGCTTGTCAGGGCCCCCCTTCTGCAGCGTCTCCTTCTCCTCCTGTTGGTTTCACAAGGCAGTTGTGAGCCGCCGCGCGTGGCAATGACACTGGAGCGCTGGAGGCGTCACGTGAGCATAGACTGCGTCCCAGCGGGAGAAGTCGCATTCGCAATATGGAGCCTGGAGGTCCACCACATCATGTCTCACGTGCTCGGTCTTGCGCGTGACCCGGCTCCAGATCTGCAGCTTGCCCAGCAGCCGCCGCAGCACCTCTGCCGTCTGCGCTGTGCTGCCCTCCACTGCACGCCAGGCACAGGATACTGATGCAGATCATCATCCCCTTTATATGACATTGCACAATACTATACGGTAGCATGTCAGGCTTCCTGGCGTCATGCTGTTGTTTGCATGCACCTGGCTGCTCGGACTTGTTGTACAGGGCGCTGATGAGCAGCCTGTCGAGCGCCATCTCGCTGGCCTCTGCTGACGCTGCCAGGCTGTTGGAGGCAGCATACTGCCGCAGGGCCGCTTCCACCTCTGCCTCGCTGTACAGCTTGTCCCGGTTGGCTGCGCCGAGCACCGGCTGCAGCGAGCTGGAGCCCCTGCAGAGAATAAGACAGATGCTAAGGCACACTGCATGACACTTGATGTTGCCCGCAGGGACGCTCGAGGCAATGCCTGGATGCAGCTGCCATGCCTGCCCAGATGCCGAACTGACAAAGCTCGGCTCACTTGTAGGCTGCTGTGACGGTGATGCTGGCAAGGCGATCCTTTGCTGCTGTGTCGCTCTTGCTGGCCGCGGCTGTGGCCTGCACGCACATGAGCCCTTGAGCATGGCAGCATTCAGCTGAGCATTCCAGCCCATTGGCAGCATTGCAGTCTCATGTTGCTCGGGCAGGTCAAGCGTGTCCAGTAGCATCAGTGCACTCACTGCTGGGGCAGCACTTGGCTCTGCCGGAGCGAATGCTGTGTACAGGGCGTGCGAGCGGTTGACCCCCGCTATGTGGTCCTGCTTGTGCACCAGCTTCTGCATCGACCAACAGCAGCTGCTTTCAGGCGCAAAACAGGCTTAGGGTCTGGGGAAGTCAGTGGTCAAAACTGCCAGCCGCACAGTGGACTGCACCACAACAGCATCTGGACCTGACTAAGCAGGCCCTTCTTCTCGTGCACGCTGAGCAGCTTCGCCAGCTTCTTGAAGCTGGTCTTCTTCAGGTCGAGCGTCGCGCCTACAGCACCCACCAGGAAGACCTAGCTGCAAGCTGGGGAGGGCCACTGACACGATAGGTAAGGCGCAAAACTGTAGGCTCATGGCAAGCTCGAGGTGAGCATGTAGCTGTAGAACCCATACCTTCCGGCAAGTTGGGCAGCATGTGCTTGCTCTGGAAATCGCTGGTCATGATGGGCAGCTCGCTGTCGTCCACGCTGTGGCAGCCGGCCAGCAGGCAGTGCACAGCCACCGCGTCTGGACTGCTGATGTCCACTGCCGGCGATGCTGCTGCTGGTGCAGCGCCTGCCGACGCTGCTGTGTCAGGGGCATCCTGCCCTGCCCGTGCGGGTGTCCCTGCTGCCGGATCTGCTGCAGGCTGGGCCGTGGCAACATCAGCGTCATCTGCAGCCGCAGCGGAGGGCTGCGCCTCCGTGACGCTGAGCTGCTGTACACCATTTGCAGCAGCGTCTGCCCCAGAGCCTCTGGCTGCTGCATACTCGGGCAAGTCCTGACGCACGAAGACAAGGTGGCTGTGATCAGCTGGAGCCAGGAGGTTCCTAAAGTATGCAATGCCACATGTGCCCAAGGATGTTGCACAATTTCAATGAGAGACCCACATGCGGGAATATGCGCTCGGGAGTGAAACTGGGGTGCGGCACAGCGCCTGTGCCCATACCCCACAGCTGGTCTGTGTATGTGTGCAGCAGCTTCAGGCCTGCACACAGAGAAGCAAGCACAGGTTGCGTAGTGTGTTTGACCACTTCAGCGGCAAGGAGGAAGCACACTAGGCAGACGGTGCCGTGTCTAGCAACCCGCCTCGCCCCTTCATGCCGCTCTTTGCTGCATCCGCTGACGAACACTCCATGACGCCTACTGCAAATGGGAAGGGGTGCCCCGGCACCCGCACCGCCATGGGCTGCCCAGCAGTGAAGCTCGGCAGCCCCTCGGGCGGGGCTATGAAGCCCGCCAGAAACAGGTCCGCGCCCCCAAGCACCTGACATCAACGGCACCAGATCAAATTTTCATCGATAGATCAGCATGTAAATAACACTTGTCGGCTAACTACAGCCTTGCATCCCATCTCGCAAGTGTGACAGATCGCACCAGCGTGGGTCGATGGGTGTTGCTCACGCACCTTGGGGCTGACCTCCGAGTAGGTTGTTATGGACGGCAATGCAGCTGGGTAACGCCAGAGCGTGTACACTGTCGGCAGCACCTGGTCGTGCACCTGCTTATGGCATCCAGAAGGTGCAAGCTCTCACATGGCCCTCGGTCTAAGACATATCCGTGAACATGCGGTATTGCAGTCCACATGCCATGCTTCACAAGGGGCAACATCACCACAACTGTACGCCCATCACTTCACCTCGAAGAAAAGGGGCTCGCCATCGGCTATCGAGTACACGACCGCCCGGTTTGCCAGCTTCTGCATCTGGACGCTAGCCTTCAGTGGCACCAACTCATCCAGCGCCGCCTCGCTCAAGTCAGGACACGCTGATGCGGCATCCGCTCGCAGCCTCTTCACGTCCTTCCCTGTGACCAATAGAGACCATGGTGCGGTTGCAAGCGCCGCACCACGATGCGCAGATGTTGTACCGCTACCAGGAGTGATGGAGGCATGTTGAGAGCTGGCATTTGATATAGCGTGGCTAGCGTAGCGGTTGATATCAATGATAGGCACTATGGCAGGTACCTGACAGGACGCGAGACGTGAGGACGCTGGCCCCCTTCTTGAACATGTTTCGGATGCAAGGCAGTCAAATTCCTTAGACCATCCGGCGGCCACAAACTCAGCCGCGTCACTTGGCACTACCTGTGTCAATGTTCGCTGCACTCGGCGGATCTGGTGTTATCGCGGCCCGGCACTGCACTGCTCCCATCAAGAAGGGGGCAGAGCTGCGGACCCCCGCACAGGGTTACATAAGCAGCTTCGCCGCAGCATAGCACGCTCGGGTTTGCCCGATATATAATCGGCCACGATCGCCAGTTGATCAGCATCACGTTGCAAGCAGACACACATTGTCAACAGACAATCTCGCAGGGAGCGTAAGGCACTGAACACTTGACATCCGACACCAGTCGACATGGCCACTCAAGTGAGTAGAGGAGGTGCACCAGAATCTGCATATTCGGTTTACGCTGGCAGCCAGCTGACAATCCTCAATCCTTTGCTAGCTGCATGCTGGACTGCTTCCGTCGCTCCATCCCGCATTGGGCAGCGTGGTCACTACACGCCCAGCACACAGATGCATGCACATGCACCTGGTCGATGTAGTCCTGATGTCGCCTGAGCAAACTCGACGTTTGTTTCAGGATACGAGCGTCTTCAAGGGCGCAGCAGCCCGGACGCCAAAGGGCTACCAGAAGATCATTGCAGTCACCACCGCCATCGGCATCGACCAGCATGGCCAGGATCCCACAGTGCGTGCAGCGCATGCGCAGCGGGTTGGCAGCTAGGCGGCTTCACATGCGCCGCAGGCTCACATCGTGGTGACTAGGGTCGGTAAGCTGGCGTGTGTCAGCGCAGGCGGCTGCAGTGAAGGCGACACGGGCCGCCATGGAGCAGGTGTCGCTGCCGGCTGCGCTGGACATGGCGCCCGGCGGCGCCGAGGGAGTGAAGGCCAAGATCAAGATCGCCACGCCCAATGCTGTGAGCTCATGTGCACGGCTTTGTATGCTGTCCTACTATCTGCCTCATGCGCTGTGAGGTCTATGTGCTGAACCATTTGCGGTTGATGTGCTGCAGAAGGGAGTGGATGTGGAGGCTGTGAAGAAGATTGTGCCATACAACAGCGTCGAGGTCAAGGTGAGCAGTGCAAAAACCTGCGCCTGCTGCACATTGGTGTGCAGATGCAGTTGTTGCACATGGCCTGGGCCTTCTGAGCAGCGTCCACATCTGTCAGCCTGACTGCTGCAGGTTGTAGGCGGTGGCCTGCGGTGGCACTCGGGCATTGTCGTCCCCAAGCTGGGTGAGGCACTGCCTGAGCGATACTATCGCTGACGCGTGTTTGCGCCAAGCATGACGCTGACTGGATGCACCCCCGGCTGCTGCAGGTGACCCAGCGGCAGATGCCCAGATCGATGCAGAGACGTCAGACGATGACGATGCTACGATCACAAGCCCTGACGAGTTCCAGGTAACTGCGTGGCATCGGTATCCCTGCCCATCACGATGCCCTGATCTGGCACTGCACATCCCTGCCTTGCTGCTCCGGTTTCACCCTGGTGTGCCGGTTTTACCCTGTTGTGCATAGTGTTTGCGCATTGCATTGCAGGTGGCAGTTGCATCTGTTCGTGTGGGCTTCTGATGGAGGCGCTTGAAAATAGGCAGGCCGAGCTGTTGAAGTAGACCTGAAATCTAAACGGTGTCTTCCTGTAACAGAGGTTGCCCCAGCACATCCTCTCTACAAACCCCCTTGCTTCTCCACGAAATCTTCCTGTGAGGTATTTCTCCAGCTGCAGAACGGCAGGTACAGCAGATGTTGTGCGGACACATACATGCACCCTACCGACCGCGATTGCTGCAGCGGTGCATTGGCCCAGACATCAGGAGCCTTGCAGTCAGTGATGGGGTGTTAGACGTCGGCTATGAGCAATAAATTTGCAGCTAATCCCACCCAGGTGCCATTCCAGCTGAATGGGCTTGCCGGTCATAGTCGGAACTTCGGTGCAGCATCCAAGACTTTTCAGGCAACACTGTCGGATGGTGGAATAGAAGCCATTGCCACCTGATCAGCCTTGCTCAATATATCCTCCTCCTGAAATCGTCGCGTCTCGAACACACTCGACACTACTCGTCATGATGGCGCAGACCTGCGGAAAGCTTGGCACGATGGTGCGGCCTACTCTGCTGGCATCAGCACGGCACCTAAGCAGCAACAGTTGCATCACGCCGTCGATCAGAGCGTTGAGAATGACAACGCCGGTGGGCCTGCGCAACATGGCGTCCGCTGCAAGCTGCGAGGTGCACCATGTGTAGGTTTTGGTGGTGTGATGCGCATGCATGCGATGACGTGCATGCCCGCTTGTCGCAATAGCCTGCGCTACATGGCTTAAAGTTGTACCACAGTACAAATAATTCAACATTTTGCAATCTTTTGCACTCCAGATGGGTCCTGATGTGTTCGATGGCGCAAAGACGCGCACACCAAAGGTGCATTTGCTGGCATTCACACAACATGCCATTATCATGCATGTTCACAAGTTGCTCCAATTTGGATAAGCGTTGAACATGGTGCGTGGTTGTTTGTCACTCTGCAAGCAGGGGTTTGAGAAGGTGGTCGCCGTCAACACCGCCGCGCTTGGCATCGAGCTGCATGGGCAGGATGATACGGTGGGTGTTGAGGTTGGAAACACTACTGGGTGTATGTATATGTTTGTGGATGCATACGGCTGTGTCAGCTACATCTGAGAGGGGCCACAGGAGCCAGAACAAATGCTGGGCCGAGCGGACGAGTTTTATGGCCAGCATGCATGCTAATACCCTGTGTGTCGTAGCCTGCTGAACTGGCTGCTGCTCCACCTGACGTGCTGCAGGCTGCGGCAGTCAAGGCCGTGCGCCAGGTGTTCGAGACCATCTCCATCCCCTCGGTCATCGACATGGTGCCCGGCGGCATCGACAAGGCCAAGGCGAAGGTTAAGGTGGCGGTGCCCTACCCGGTAAGCGCGCCTGGACACCTGCAGCAGTTTGCCGGTGTAGCTGTCAAAACATGCGATACAGGCATTGCTGCGCCCTGCACGGCACTGCTGCAGTTTCAGCGGCAGCACCTGCACCGGCTGCGGAAGGAGCAGCATCTGTGAGCTGCCGATACATCTGCATATGATGGGCCACCAAGCAACTGATGTTTGCACACGTGCTGCTGTGTAGGATGGCGTTGACAAATCAGCTCTGGAGGCCATAGTGCCCTTCAAGCACGTGGAGATCAAGGTGCTCTTGTACAGATGCCATATCTGCTGAACTCGAGGGGTGCATACGATAGGCGGCAAGGCATGGAACCACTCCCAAGTCCTGCGAGAGTGACCTTGCAGCTCACCCAGTGCGCTGCACGCTGCACTGCAGGTGGTGAAGGGTGGCTTTTCATGGGTGAGACCATTTCCACGTTGCCCCGCCATGCACCCATACCTACTCCGTTTCTGCACCTGCTCAGTGTGCTGGTCCTGTTGATCGATCCACATGTGACTAAGGCAGCCTGCTGGTGACACTGCTTTCACAACGTGCAGAACTCCGGCATCATTCTGACGAGCATGGGTGAGTGCTGTGGTTCGATGTAGCAATGCCATCACGCCAGATGTGCAGTTGTTCAGGCAAAGGGCACGCTCATGCAGCGCAGAAACTTCCTGTGTCCGATCATGCAGGTGACCACACCGACACTGACCCTAATGCATCATCTGATGACGAGATGGAGGTCACAGCGCCTGATCAGTACAAGGTGATGGTGATGCCGCCCGCTGCTGCTGCTGCTGAGAAATGAGGATTGCATAGCACTTGCACTAATGTGCAGAGCTTGGAAGATAACACTGCTGACATACAGCTGCCACTGTGCCACTGCTTGCAGGTGGCTGTTGCCGCAGCTCGCATTGGCTACTGAGCGTTGTCCTGCCTCATGTGGGTTGGGGATGGCAAGCGCATTGCAGCCATGTGTGCATACACTAGTGCAGTGCACAAAGCGTGTGGGCTGTTTTGCCACACTTGCTGATAAGGTTTGGGTGTACATCAATCATGTCACGAGCTGATGACTTGCACAAAGAGTCTATCGATTGTAACATCATCACATCCTCTCAATTAGGCCTGATTTCAACGTGTCAATCTGCCTTGAGGTGCAGCTGAAGTATCACCCCTGCCGTACTTGCTGCCACTGCTTATTGCGTGGGGCATCAGCTGACAGCTGCAGCATACTGACTGCGCGCTATGCCCTCTGGCACGAGGTCCTCGACAGTCAACAGCTCGAATGGCGGTGATGGCCCGTCCAGATGCTCCTGCACCCAGCAGGCAACTGGACTTATGCTTTGCGCTCCTCATGCTGAAGCTGATGATCGGCAAGAGGAACAGCAGCCCAGCGCCGCTGAGCATGACATCCCATGGAGCCAGCGGACCTGCCACTCAGCCTCGGGCATGTCCCGCCTCCTCAGGGTTTTGGTGAACACCTGCGCAATGTACCATTGTAGTTGGTTTTTAGCGGGTTGCAACTCCTACAGGTGTGTGCAACGGTGGCAGCTATGCAGGCTTCCCGACAGCTACAGATTCGGGGTGCACAGATGGTGATAGTGCGCTCCGCCCACCCCCCAGGCGTCCACAATGGCCTCCGGCGGCCCCCGCGCGACCGATGCCCAGTGGCCGCCGCGCAGCTCGTGCAGGAAGAAGCGCCACCTGCAGGGTGCCGTGCTTGCATTTCAGCCCAGCCTACTTCTTTGCTGCTGAAGGGCCACCATGGCGCTTCTTGAGGCACGCGGAGGGCGCTTTTGTCACGTTGGTGCGGCAAGCAGCTGCCAACGAGTGGCGCACGCAACCCACCTGGGCTGCTCGACGCCGTCGATCCTCAGGCGTGCGCTGGCTGCGCCGGCGCCTGGCGCTGGCAGGATCTGCATCTCGGCGCGCCCCATGTCGAACTCCAGCCCATCCCCCCGCACCTTCACAAGGGCCTGCGCCCCTCCAAACACTGTATGAAATCTTTGGAGCGTCTACAACAGCTCATGTGTCGTTCCGCCTGTGTGCACACCTGCTGCTTGTGCTGGTGTGTGTGCAAGCGCAGGTATCATGGGAGGTGCTGCTGGTGACGCTGCTCACCTCCTTGAGGCTCCAGTGCTGCCTGAAGGCCGCTGCCCTGCTGTCGTCATCCGGGCCAGCACCCCGAATCGCCCGCCACTGCACAACAGTGCGGCTGGCATCAGTGCAGAAGTAAGGCTGTGATAGTCTCTGCCTGGGCAGCGAGACAGGAGGAATGCCAAAGGAATTGAACCTTCAGCATCCTTCAAGCGCCCACCTCTCCAGGGGTGAACTGCCGCTCGAAGTGGGCGAAGAAGGCCTCCAGCGGCTCCTGCTGCGAGCGCCGGACCTGCTGCGGGGCGGCCACGTCCACGCCGCAGATGCACACCGGTTCCGCCGCCAGCACCACATATTCCCCCTGCAAGACCGATGCTTAGCATCACGATCGCGTCTGGCACATTGCGCACAGAGCATGAGGATGGGTCCTCGAACTCAACATGTCAGATGCAGGTGCTGTGGCAGATCCTCACGGCGTGGAACTGCTGCAACTCGAGTCACCTCGTGGGAGACGTTGAAGTTGAAGTTCGGCGCCCTCGGATCCTGCGCCGGCCCAGGATAGAATGGTTTTCTGCCCCGAGTGCGCTGGATTGACACCTCTGCAAACGGCACCCCTAACGCCCTTGCCACACACTGACGCTGCAGCAACCTGCATCACGGAGTTAACAGCGATCATCACCGGATGCGGTCATTGCATCCATTGCCACACGTCATATGCAGACACAGCAGTTCTGACGCCGATGCAAACGGTGGCAAACCTGCTGAGCAGGGCTCGCTTCTGGTCGTCCCGGAACTTGAAGCGTTGCACCGCTGCTCGCTCATCCACTGGCAGGAGACCAAGCAACAGCGACCACTCTGGATCGTTAGGGCACCAAGCTGAGATGTCGACCGCCCAGCGCAGCGTGAAGCGAGCCAAGTCGTCAGTCATCCACCCAGCTGAGATTGTTGTAGATCGCCAGCAGGGACGTGCTGTCGTGGTGCAGATGGGAGAACGCTATCGCCTACATATACGCTATGCTTGCGTGGCGTGCAACTGTGCGTACGCAGCGTGTAGCGAGGTTGCACCTCGAGAGATCACAGGCAGTCAGCACGGGCTGAAAACGTCCCCCTGTAGCAGCCAGGCAGGCAAGACCACTGGGCCTGGGGACCCTCAGCATCATGAGCAGACTCGATCACAAATCTGTAGGCTACATACTGTACTCACCAACACGCAGAGGGGAAAGCACCGCACACTGCCGTTTCTGCGGTGCAGGCAAGCTGTCATCCCAGTTCGTATCAGCAAGCACTGCACGCCACAGGTGTTATTGTGATGCCGGCATGCCGTGCAGCTTGTCCTCGAAGGCGTCTGCCTCCACCTCGCCCTCGTCCAGCTGCCCGCAGTCAGCGATCACCAGCCGCTTCTGCGGCTTGCCGTCGGGCGACCCGGCATGCGCCATGCGGCTGACAGTGTCAAAGCCCGCCACCACCTGCTACGCAGAATACTTACTGTGTCGAGAGGTTTGCACGCTGGCAATGAACTTCATCTTCCTCACACGCATACGCGACGCATGCAGAGGTCCTGAGCATACGCATCCGAAAGCCACTGGTCCAGGCCATCCCCCCGCATGCGGCTGTGAAATATGGACAGAGGGCGCATGCGTTTGTGACCCACCTTGCCAAACACGGTGTGCTTGCCGTCGAGGTGCGGCTGCCGGTTCAGGGTGATGAAGAACTGGCTGCCATTGGTGTCCTGGAGCAGGCACTGCAGCTGATCAGGGCGCTGCGCCAGTGGACCATTGAAGCCGCCAAATTTGTTGGCAGGTATGTTGTGACTCATCACACTCGCTGTCCAGATTGCCATGGTGCCGGCACGTCGGCATCAGTGCGTGAGCGTGAAGCTGCGGATACAAGAGCGCACCGGCCCGGCGTTGGCCATGGACAGCAGGAAGCGGTCGTCGTGCGCGATGTCGAAGTTCTCGTCCTCGAATGTGCCCGTGAATATCGACTCGCCGCCCGTGCCGTCCCCTGCAGCACCAGGCTGGTGCATGACCTTGGGTGCTGACGGAGTATGAATCAGTTTCACCACAAAGCGTGAAGGCCTGAAGGAAGAGACGGGCTGCTGATTTGCAGCACAGTGCATACCATGTGTGAAGTCGCCCCCTTGGATCATGAAGCCTGTAACGAGCACAGTGACTGGTGGCAAACACACATCCCATGCAGCGGCACAGGGGTGGTGTAAGACAATGGGACGCACAGTCAGCCTGCAGTGATACTCACTACACATGCCATCGAGCCAGCACCTGGTATGATGCGATGGAAGGACGACTCCTTGTAGTGCAACACCACGCCATCGGCTGTCTCGCCCTGCAGCAGCAGGTCGCCAGCGAGTCAGTACACCCTGCCGCATTCATTGCTGTCTACATGTTCTCGACTCCAGGCCCTACAGGCACCTTCTACGAACACTGCTTGCGTCACCTCCTGGCCGGTCGCAAGCGCTCTGAAGTTCTCCACCGTCCGCGGCGTCACATCCCCGAATAGGCCGAAAGTCACCCGGCCAATTGATGTGCCGTCCTGCAAGAAGCCACTCTCGCCAGGATCATCACGATGTGTTGTGACGTCAGGCATGCATCTGCAGACTTGCGCACAAAGCAAGTGGACCCACCTCCTCTACATCGAAATACACATAATCGGTGACTGCAGCTTTGGCCGACACCGAGGAGTCTGTGTCCAGGATCTGCTTCCACTGCTCGTCTGCGCCCTTCTCTATTGTGATCTCCACGAAGCGCTGATCCGCCTCCGTCTCAATCGACCAGTAGCAGCCTGCATAGCAGGGCAAATCACAGCACCATGGAGGAAGCTCGCATGATGCCAGGCGCGGGCAGGCCTGCGTGCGAGCAGGTGGGATGCATCCCACTAAGCTGCCGGTCATCAGCCGTGATCCTGCCAGCCATCTGGCCGCACTGCATGGAGCTCCAGGCACCTGCGAGCTCGACTTTGTGGCCGGAGAAGTCGCCCTCCAGCAGCACCTCGCCCTGCGCCACCAGCCGCAGCCGCGTGGGGTGCACCTCGAAGGCGATGTCCCGGCCGCGCACCCCCTCCCCAATCGGCACCCGCACCAGCAGCTCGCGGTCGCCCTGTTTGTGCGCCACCTTCAGCCCCTCCCTCTGCAGCCATACACGGCACGACAACTTCGAGGGCCAACAAGCACGCCCAGTGGCACCGAGCCACTGATGAGATGGTGCTGGCGCCTATGATGTGATGGTCAAACAACCGCCGCAGAGTGACAGGCTGAGCATATATGATGTCTCTGGATACATGCTGCATCAACCTACGCAACGCGAGATGGTTTGCTGCTCAAACAGGCAGCGCACTGAGGCTTGTGCCGCAGCAGCATGGTCGCCTCCTCCAAATGCTTTCACAAACCGACGTCACCATGCTATGTGCATACGAACGGCTGGTATATACCATACCGGCTTGAGCGCTGCTTGGACGATGTGCCGTCGATGGCTGCGTGTCCACCGAGCCAAGTGATGTGGCGGCAGTGCAGATCGGCCGGATGTGGTGGCAACTTGCGAAGCGCTGCGCTCCATACTAAAGGAAGGCTGAGAGCTGCATGTTCGGCCTGAAACTCGTCAATGCGCATGAGACTGGAACACTGGATCAATGCTGACCTGGTCAGTCTCGTTCCGAGAGCAAATCCTTGCAGGTGCAGGTGGCATTAGGGCGCTTGATGGGTTGCCTCACCATCTCTGATAGCAATGTTGGCACATCGGATCATCACCGTGATGAGAGTGGGCAATATGCAGAGCCACACAGGATTACACTGCTGGTCCCTCAGCAGATCACTTGCAAGGCTATGCACTCTGGCTAGCTCTCCGTGGAAGCCCCGAGCAGGACTGATGGATCTAGCAAGTCCTGCAGCGCTATCTCATCCCTTCGGGGTCGCTGCACGACCACGTGTTGTTGCTGGTGGGGCGCCGTGGCAGCACATGGCCTCAACCTCAAGGCGGGCACACTATGCGGTACCGCCTCGAGCAGTGCGGTGGCAGAGCCTCTCTGAAGAAGACAAACCACGCAGCGACGATGGTCTGCCGGCCCAGGCTGATGGGGACACCGCCATGGCAGAAGCGCATGACAGGACACCGTGCGTCATGCGACGTTGATTCATGGCTAATCTGCAGCACCCAGCGCAAGCCACATGAATGAGCTCAGTACCTGCCAATTGAGGCAGCTCTATGTCATATGTGGCAGAGGCACCCTGCGTCCCCCTGCAGGGAGAAGCGGGCAAAGGCGGAGCGTCGGGCGACCAACTCGGCGGCTGGCATGCTGTCACGGCGCCCGCACTCAGAACGCGAGCTGCGTGCCAAACTGGCGGACCGCGAGCACGCTCCCGACGCTATCGACGCTGCCGTGGCGAGGCTGCAGGAGCTGGTGCGTGGGTTGGTCAGGCTTCCACATCTGCTCCCTGAGCTGCTGCACAGTCCCCAATGCTCATCGTGATAGGCCACATTGCAGCAGCAGCTGGTGCGTATCATCCTGAATAGGCTGTAAGTATTGTGCAGCTAGCACAGGGCCATCAGAGGACACAAGCTCAGCGCAGTCTGTCTCAAGGGTTGCCTGCACCTTTGGGTGCAGCCTGTGCATCGCCTGTGCAGCAGCTGGAACGGGACCATCTGGTGCATCCTGCAACAGGGAACACCTGTCAACACAGTCATACATATGATAACAGGAACCTGAAGAGCGTACTGACCGTTTGCTGCCTCCCCCCGCATGGGCAGGGCATGCAGGACAACAGGGAGTACGCGGAGCTGTTCGTGCAGTCCAAGTGGCGGCAGTCTCGCTGGGCGCCCTCCCGCATCCGCCGGGTGCGCAGCTGTTCGGAGGCAGCCATGGGCTATGCTGCCGTGGGCTATGCTGCCGTGGGCTATGCTGACATTGGCAGCCATGACAGTGCAGCAGGCTGCCTGCTGCATAAGCCAGGCAAGCTCGCTGCCAGGGTGAGTCGGCAATCCTGCCTGCCTGCCGCAGCGCCCTGTGCAAAATGTGTGACGTCACGTCGTGCAGGAGCTCAGGGCAAAGGGCCTCGCGGCGGAGGACATCGAGCACGGCCTGCGCAGCGTGTTCGGCGACGCGATGCGCATCGAGGTGGCGCCGGCGGATGAGGAGGATGAAGAGGGCGTAAGCGCCGACACGCGCTTTGGTGAGCGACGGATCGCGGCGGGCTTTCTTGGGGTCTGCAACACACCTCTCACCAGGGTGCCATGTCACTGGCTGCGGCTGCCACTGCCAGCAGCTGAGCGGCTTGGCACACTGCTCAAGGAACGCTCGAGGCGCTCAGGGGATCACGTGCTACATCTGCACCTGTGCAGTGCGCCACCTGCAGGTTGATGTATGGTTTCTGGCTGTTGTGTGATCTATGTGCATATGGCGCAGACCCGCGGCACCACCTGCTGGAGGGCGCGCGGCGGCAGGCGCACCTAAGCCGCGGGCTGCCGCCGGCGACGCGCAAGCGGCGGCTGGTGGCCTACCTACAGCGCCGCGGCCACAGCTGGGACACCATCAGTGGCGTGCTGGACCGCATCGACCTCGCCTGAGGTGCGCAGGGGTCCATCTGTGTGAAGCGCCTGAGCATGTCGTCAGAAACTTCTCGCTGCATGGGCAGATGATCCGGGGCACCGTGGTAGACATGCGCTGTGGTGTGACATCTGGAGGTGGAGACGCAGTAGATAGGGTGGGATCGGGTTATTCGGAGGCTCACGAGAGCTGCCCTGGCCCAGCAGATTGGGGCAGGGCCCGTACCTTTTCGGGTGATGCCACGCTGTCACCGTCCGCGACCGCACCCTCATCCCGGCTTCCGCGCGTTGAAGAGCCGCGCGCGCCGCAGCGATCCTCACTTCTCTCTTCGCACTCCTCACTCCTCCTCACCAAGCCTCTGCTGCCAGCCGGCGCCCTCCTGGCCCCGACTGCAACCTTGTTCGCCATGGCCCGCATGATGATCGCGGCGCTCGCCGCACTGCTGATGATGGGCTGCGCCCACCAGGTGACTGCACAATCTTTCTCATGCATGCGACAAGCATCATCGCTGACGTCTGTTGGGTGCTGCAGCGAGCGTCTGTTGCAGTGCCGTTCCGGTCAATGTGAGCAGCCAGCGTTGGTTGATAGATGCACTCGACGTGATCAGCCTGTCGACCCCCAGCGCTCGCTGTGTGAGTCACGCGTGTGGCAACTGTTCTCTGCAACTGCAATTCGAGCATCGTGTCACACTGCCGGTGTCTCAGTCAGCATGCACTGGGTGCTGCAGCTGCCTGATAATATTTTGTCGTCCGCGGTCGTCGTCCGCACGCCGCTCCTTGTTCCACACGGCGCACATGAGTGCTTTGCGTCTTTCTGTGATGCTGTGATGCTTTTCAAGCTGGCGCGCCCGGCATCACGCCGACCGCGCCTTGCATGCGTTGCACCTACCGACGGGCCGATTCGAGGGATCAGCGGGGCCACACTCCCGCATTGCACCGCGTCGGCATCCGCCCGGTGCCATTGGATCACGTCCGTCAGTTTGTAAAGCTGACATCCGGCGACGTTTCGCTTCTGCTTTCGCGTCCGTTGTCTGCCGAGCAGGCTGGCGTTCCATGCCATCAGTAGTGCACCTGAGCAGGTCTAGCTGCCTCAATACCACACCACTTTCGCGCGCAATGCTGTGCCGTCACAGCCGCGGTCTGGCCCACCTGCTGTCTTGCCAAGGACTCTGCTGTTTGCTGCTTGCAGGTGGCTGCTGCCGGCGGCCGCTCGATGCTGGCGGTGTCCTGCCCGGCGCCCAAGTGCCCGGCCGGCTACGTGGCGACCCCGGTGCTCGGCACCAGCTGCGGCTACCAGTGCTTCACCCAGTACAAGCTCAACTGCGCTGACCCCGAGCTGGCCGCCCCCCGCACCTGCGGCGGCGTCACCGGCAAGGTAGGGTTCTGAGCGAGTCTGAGCAAATGTGACGGCGCTGCTCACCACTGCACTACTTATCCAGTCTGCATGCGCGCTCACACTGTGCTTCTGTGCAACTGACAGCACAGCACCTCATGTGCCAATCACCATCATGTGGTGTGCGCAGCCATGCCCCGCCATCGCCTGCGCGTACTCCGCATCGTACGCCGTCTCCGGCCCGACCGGTGAGCACCACTGCAGCCCCACAGCGCGCCCGCGCTACCTGCGCCACATCTGTGCCACCTTGCTGCTTCCAGGCTGCTTGTACTGTTGTGCTCTTGCCGACATCCGGCAACCTGTTGCTGGCACCGTGCGCTGGCTGTCTTGCCTTCGCCCGCCCAGCTGCTGCCTGTTCACAGCTCCCCTTGGGCATGACAACGATGCTGAGGACGTTTGATGCGAGCTGCAGGCTGCGCCACCGCGGCCTCCAGGGTCAACGCTATTGCCATCAGCCAGGCTAAGTACGATGTGATGGTGGGCACCGTGGGCCCCGTCGTCCAGAGCTACTGCTCCAACCCCGCTGCCCTGCCCCTGGCCGCCGCCGTTAACCAGGTGAGGCCTTGTCACACAGCTTGCTGACATGCCCCGCAATGAGGCAACCGTCACAACCACAGTGGCAGCAGTTGCACAGTGTCCTGCTGCATGCGTCGCAGTGAACCTGTGTCGATGCGATGTACGGACATCAGATCTGAGATGTGAGCTTCTCTGGCCTGCAGACCATCCAGGCTGCGTCCGCCGCCATCGCCCAGACCATCACCCACATCAGCACCTACGTGTGCTCGTGCTGCACGGGCAACAGCGGCGCATACACCTACGCCGGCGCTGACGTCCAGGTGCACCCGCCATCGTGACATGCAGCCCCTGGTAGCATCAGCAGAACTCGCCTGATGGGGTCGGTCACCCTCAGGACCCAGTTGTTGGGTGGTGTGTCTGCATTGCATGGTGCACTTGCTTGCTGTTCGCCTGTGTGTGGGGAGTCAACCTGCAACCTGCCTGCAGCTGGGCCAGTCTTTGAACTGCAACTTCCGCATGCCCCTTCACCCACGGTTGACAAACTGCGCTGCAGGCCATGGCGCGCGCCCAGGCACAGTCCCTGCAGATCCTGCTGGCCAAGGTGCACGACTGCTACGCCGGCAACGTCGCCTCCCCCGACAACAACCTGCTGGCTGGCGCCAACGCGTACGCACTCGCCGTCGGCACGGACATCCAGCTGGCCATCGACTCCGTCTACGCCGGTGAGGAGGATGCTGCCCTGCGGTGCAACCCTGTCTGGATGCGTTGCTCTGCAACAGGAGGCGCCGTGGCGTTCCCGCTGCTGCGGTGCTGTCACACTTGTCCTGCGCTATGCATGGCAACATCGACGTCGGTGCATGAAGCTTGCTGTCGCATCTCCTTTGAGCCGACCCGTGGGCTGCGGCACCTGCAGATGCGCTGAGCATCAACGGCTACGCCTGCAGCGCCACCACCTTCGCACCCAGGATCCAGACCGCTGTGGCCCGCGCGCTTGCATGCACCGTCGCCAACGTGTACGCCGCCGCAATCGACGCCCAGACCCCCGGCATCGCCTACGCCTGCTCCGACACCCTGGTCGTCACTGGCTTCGGCACGGTGAGCACACCCGCCTGCGTCTGCACCCCTGCTGCACGCTGCTGCTGCGGACGGAATGGGTGCACCTCCTGTAGGCTGTCTGTTGGGCACCAGCTGTGACGCTGCTGCGTCGCCTGGTGCAGTATGCTTGACATGGTGTGACTGTGTGCATGCAGCCCCTCACCTGCCCCCTGGACGTCGCCTGCAAGTGCACGCCCGAGGCCTACCAGGTAACCATGAGTGAGGATAGGTACCAAGCCCTCTGCTTTGATGCAGCCCTGCTGCAGCCCAGCTGAGCGTGACACACCTGACTGCTATCCTGCTGATGGTGAAGCTGACTCCCCGCCCTTGCAACCTGCTGCAGTATGACAACCTGGGCTTCGAGACCGGCAGCTTCGAGGGCGGCAACCCCATGTGGTGAGTGCACCACCGGCAAGCAGAGTGCACGCTGCATCACGTGGAGGCTCCTGCCTTTGCTGTCACCTTGCGACTGCGCGCGCATCCGGCGCCACACCTGTTGGTTGCTCTGTGCGTAGGATGGTCACCAACGGCGGAGCCGAGCAGCCCTCTGTGATCTCGACCGACACCACAACCGTCGGGCCAGCGGTGCGCACCTCGCTGCTGCCCAAGCACGCATGCGGGCTCACAACACCTGCAGCTGGCTGTGCTTTGGCCTTGTCACCCTACCTTTCTGTCTCAGTGCTGCGCATGCGATGGTGCTCTGCCCGTGTGCAGGTCACCATCGCGCCCCAGGCCGGTTCGTTCTTCGCCAAGGTCCCCGTCGGCCCCCAGTTCTCCCCCACCAGCATCTCGACGGCCGTCACCGTGCCGCCCTGCGCCACCAAGATCGCCATCTCCTACATCTTCAAGTGCAACGACTACCAGCCGTTCAACGACAACGTGAGCGTGCCTTGCTCGCCTGTTTGGCGCACTGAGCTGGCCATTCTGTTGAAGATGGCGCCTGTGCCCACTTCAGACGCAGGAATTGCTGCTTCACTCGGGCCCGCGCAGGCTGCACTGAGACAAAGCGTGTGCTGACATTCCAACAGCGACAGCTTGCCAGGGTGCACTGGGGTCATGGCTGCAGGGCGTGATCACCATCTCGGTGACCGACCAGATCGACTCCACCAACGTCATCGCGCCCACGACGATCAACGTGGACTGCCGCCAGACCGGCGACTACGGCATCACAGGCTCCCCCGCCAACCGCTACTGGACGACCGCCACCGTCTCGGTGCCCAACGGTGCGCCGATGCCCTGCTAGCACAGATGCATGTCCGCATGGCAGCCTCTGGCATTGCAATTGGATGAGGGGCTCCAGCTCACGGCCTGCATGTAGTCGATAGGCATCAGCTTTCACTCTGCTCTTGGAACAGGCCAGTACACCCTCGACATCGCTGCGTCCGCTGACAACGTCGGCGACAACATCCTGCCGTCGGTGCTGTACGTGGACTCAGTCACCTTCTCCGCCTAAGTACGAGGACCCATCGCAGGTGAATTCAGCTGTAAACCCTGTTTGCTGAGGGACATTGGCCCACTCGTGCACTGCTGCACCCCAGCATGCCAGCCTGGTGACCGCTCAAAGTTGTGTTTGTGATCCACAGCACATGGGGCTCAGGCATGTGTTGCACTGGTGCGCAGGTGCTCTTAGCCGCCTCAAAACTAGTGCAATCTCGACCCCGCCAAGACAAAGGCCTCAGTAGTGAAGATCGCAGCGGCATGGCAACGGGATGGGGCATGCAGTCCTCAGCCTTGCGGCTTGCAGAGTAGTTGCTCTACTTTCAGCTTGACAGACGTTGCACTTCTGCGTCAAGCGCATCTCAGTTTGGTTGAACTTCCTGCACTCTGCTCTGTGGTGTATGCCTACTTCAGCGAGCCTGCTCTGAAGTCGTGCATGGCCTTGGAATCTAACTTCAGCACAGCTTCTCACTCTGCTTGGTCATAGTCACACTGTGAACACGCCTAATGTAAGAAGCTGAGTACAGTGAGACAGCAGTCACTCAAGATCCCTGTTGATGACACCCGACCTGGCACCCGACTGCTCTCACTTGCTGGTGTTGCTTCTATCTCATTGTGGGGGACCCTGTTGGAATCTTGGAAACTCCTTGCACTCAGGTGCTCTCACTTGGTGCGTGGCACAGCTTTTCAACTCATGTGGGCAACACTTACTATCAACACCTTTACCACCCGACAACCCTCACTTGGTGTGCTGCTTCTCAGCGAGATGTGTGAGTCAACCTATATGTTGAGTTGCATGAGGTGTTGATCACGATACATTCATCAGCAGCCACAACATCCCGCCGCCTTCGCCACTCTGAGTTTGCACTACTACTGTCAGATGTGTGAGAAGTTATTCCAACACTAAACAGAACACACCTGCCAAAGCTGCACTTCCGTGCTAAATGACTTTCTCACGAGAAGCTTCTCATATCAGTTGCATCCACGACTCGGAGCTTCACATCCCTGCACCTTCCTGCGGGGTTGCCCCACTGTGTACCAACTTATTACAGCACTGATGAGACATACCAACGCAAGTGTCAACTGATGAACAACGTTAAAACCAATGAGATCAGAACCAAGCCGCAGCAAACTATAACCAACTAAACCAGCATTGATCAGCACTCATGTATCACCAGCAAACCACGCATGCGAAAGGCAAGTGTTTTCTACCGTGTCGTTTCTCTATGCTGTAGGTGGGAACCAGGCCGTGCCCTTGTTGACAGCATCTCGTCATGTTCGCCGTGAGTACAACAGTCATCTGAACAGCCCTGCAGCGACGCTGCTCAACCAACCTACCTGCCCGTCACAGCCGCGCATGCTGTGGGGCAGAAGGCTATCGCCTTGCACAGCTGCTGCAGCTGTGCAATTGACATCGCCGGCAACGCCGCAGCGGGATCTGTATCATCTGCGGTGCCCTGTATGAAGCCCAAGATGCCGATGGCATTGCCGCAGCCCATGGTCGCCGCGATGTTTGCCAGCGCTGTGGAGATGTCAGCGATGAGCAGATTCTGCGCTGCGGCGTCCAGGCCAACTATGGCAGCGGCGAACGCCTGCACCGCTGGCCTGCACACATGCGTGTAGACACACATCAGCAACAGTCCAGCTCTAGGGCCGCAGCACACAGGTGCTGACACAAGCAAGCAGATGCCAGGCAGCTGCAGCTCCAGCAGGCATGTCAGTCATGTGCAGGTTCACATGTGCAGACGCATCATCCGGGTTTTGGCAGCTGACGGAGTGCAAGTGCTCACTTGCGCTGCTGCACAGTCAGAGCTGCTGCTTGCAGGAAGGCGGCAGTGACATCCACCCCGGCAGTCAGCACGCCAGCGATGGCGGAGGATGCGATGCTGCGGTCGGCCTGCGCTGCAGTCGCGATGGCGATGGCAGCAACCTGGGCGTTCCCCGATGTTGGGCAGCTGACGTTGGCGATCGTGATGGCCAGGCTGGACGACTGGACCTGCAGGCAGTAGGACAGCCGCTGGAGGGCATGTCACACGCCACTCTGTGTCCGACACACCAGGCACAGGGCAGCACCGTCTCAGCATCATCTGGCACTGGCTGGCAGGGCTGCAAATCAGGCATGCCCATGCGCCCGCATCAGCCACGCCATCTGGCAGCACATGGGGCTGTGCAGAATGCTGCGGATGCGTACCTGGTTATCTACGTCTGCTGAGAACAGGGGCTGCTTGCAGCGCCCGCGCCCCACGCCGCCAGCAGCCAGCTTCCCCACCAGCTTGGCGAGCTTCGGGTCCGTCTTGAGGCTGTCGGAAGCGGCCAGCAGCGGCAGCAGCGTGAGCTGCTTGCACTGGGTCACCTGCAGGCGCAGTGTGGCACCACCTGATGGTCAGGTGCTTCCCAGCAGCCAGCGCGGTGGTTCGATGTCAACTTCCCTGACGGGGGCGCTGGCTAACAGGCAGCGCCTCAGTGGCTGACGATGATGTGAATGCCCACTTGACTGTGTCGGTGTTCCAATTGCAGCAGCTGCAGCGATGTGGCCACCTTGTGCCTTGGCCTGGGGAGCATGAGGCACGGGGCTGGAGGCTGCTGTGTGGCACGCACCACGGTGGCGACCTTGCTGGCGAACAGAGGTGCCGCGTCGGGTGCGGCGATCTGGAGCCCGTTGTAGAACGCGATGGCCAGCGCGGTGGCCCGTTTGCAGCCGCCGCCTGTCCCGGTTGTGAGGGCAACATCTTGGATGGAGTAGGCGATGTTGGCCAGCAGGGAAGCGGCAGACACCTCCGCTGCGAATGAACCGTGCACACCCTTGGTGCTTCTGCGGTGGCGATGCAGCATCATGCAAACAGGTGCACTCACACACATCAAGCATGCATCTGCTCGCCCGCAGGATCCCGTGCATCGCAGCCATGTGCAGCTGCTGCCGACAGTGTGCACCCTGACCAGCTGCACTGCAATGCAGCAGGTAGACTGCTGGCAGCCCCAAGCGCACCGCGAGCATCTATAGGTGTCCAAGCGTGAAACACAGGTGCAAGATCACGGCAGCATCTGTCGGCTCACATGGGAGTGCCGAGCCGAAGGCGATTGCAACGCTCTGCGCCACGGCTGCGGCGTCGCCCACCGTCTTCGTGAGCGTGACGGCGCCGGAGAAGGCGTTTGCCAGCACTGTGTCAAGACCGCCGTCCCCATCCGCCACCAGCTGCCCCACGCTGACGCCGATGCCCGCAGCGTAGGCGTCGCCGCAGCCGGACACCGCGGCCTGCGCCAAGCTGCAGCCACGACACCGCACAAGTCATGCACCACGCCCATCGTGTGGCGAGTGTGATCCCATGCATGCGCAGCTGGCGGGAGGTGGGATCCGGAGGTACGTAGCTGCTGACAGCAGCAGACCCAGCCTTGACATGCATGCTGCCAGGTGGCCAGGTGTCATGATCAACCTATAACGCCACTGCACGGGCCTCCCAGGCACCAGACATCGGAGCTCGTCCGATGAAGGACACGGTAGATAGGGGAGGAGTCCACATGTGCAGGGTGGAAGCTGCACCTCTCGGCAGCGACCACCATGTCGCCTTGGCACTCGGCGAACACCACGGACACGGCAATGGCGCTGCTGCCCCTCTTGCTGCTGCAGGACTTGATCTTGGCCTCGGGCGGGTCGTCTGCCGTCGCCTTGCGGCCCGCTGCCAGGCCCAGCAACAAGAGCAGGCAGCCCATGCGAAGCACCGCACCTTGACCCATGTTGCCGCACCGCATGATCCTCAGCTGGGCAAGCACCAGATAGCTTTAACAGGGTTCCAAAGTAGATGAAGTGCTGTGAAAGTCTCAAGTATTTGACCTCTGCACCTCGGCACCTACCTGGCAATGTCTCGGCTACTGCGTCCGCGACCCCACGCGGGTAAACATTCAGGACCTGGCCTCACGGAGAGCTTTGGGGCCACCTGGCGCATGCATCGCTGCGACAACGCTCCATGCGCAGGTGGACGCTGGATGACGCAGCCAGAAATTCAATCTATGAGGCAGTATGGAGCTAGCCACGCCCTGATCCTGGGCTGCATAGGCGATGATCGCCAGGCTTCGAGCCCGCCACAGCCGCAAAGCATGCGTGGTACTTGTCGACGATGAAGTTTAGTTGATGGCACCGCAAGACTGCTGATGTACAGTGCTGCACATGCTGCCGCATGGTGGCACCCACGCATGTACCAGCAATGGATCTGCACATGACCTAGGCACACTTGCGATCCCAAGTCATGTGATCGCTTTGAATAGTTGATGCTCTTACGTCACAGCTCCTGCAGACCCGCGCGGTCGGCGTGCCGTGCATGTACAGTATGCATGGGCGTTCTGCTGACCACATCAGTTGTGTCGCGCAGTCATCAGCAGGCAGGTGCAGTGTCTTGTAGTAGATGATGCCATCCACCCAATCTGTGCACGCAGCGGGTGACCGTGTGGTGCACACAGAGCGTGACAACCCACAAAACTTGGACTGACTGCTGGCGGCTTGCGACGCTAGCTGTCTGCTGCTGCGGCAATGTTGAGATGCCATGTCATGCATGGCTGTGGCGTTGCACGCCTCCAGGACTGTGCAAGCGTTGACAAGCAGATCACAGTGCTGTTACATGCGATGTGTCATCATACATCGCAGTATCGAGACAACAGAAAGGTGCAGTGCCTACTGAAACAACATGGGAAGGGCATACATGCATGCATTGCAGCGTATCAATCGCAATGACCACAATTTGCAGGTGTCAAAATCAAAGCAGGTACGGTAATCAGGTGTCATCAGTTTCCCAGTACTGCTCGCTCATCAATCTATCTGACTGGTGTCGCTGCTGATCGCTCCTTGGCTGGTCGACACAGTATGGTCTATCTGGCGCGCAGACTTGCTGGACTCTACCTCACACCAACATGCTGATGCTGCCAGATTATCTGCGGCCTCCAGACGGCATGCCGTCTGGAGGCCGGTCGTCTGCCTGATGACTGTCCCTCTACAGATGACTGTCCCTCTACAGGTGTATCCGTGAGAAACCTTGGCAGCTGGGACCGAGCTCGCTGACAGTGGCGCTCGTCAGTTGAGCTTGGCCTTGCTTATGGGGTTGTGGGACTCTATCTTCTTTGCTATCAGAAATCGGATGCTGGCCAGGCCTGCAGAAGCAATCACTCAAGGCAGCTGACGTTGCTGCCGTTTGTGCAGATGTTTGATGCAGAAGAGGCGCACCCTTCACCATGCAGTAGGACTATCTGGCCTCAACGAACAGCCATACGACGCGCCTGTGCATCGGTGAAGGACGGAAGCTGCGACAGGTGTGTCGGCGGCGCCAGCTCCTGTCCATCCAGCGGATCTGCAGCCAGCAGGGGCAGGTCCCACGCCCATGTCTCCGGCAGCAACATGCCACCGGGCAGCAGAGGCTCCCCAGTCAGGCCTGCGGCGTCCGGTCGTGGGTTGCACAGGGTGGCCGTGAAGTGGCCGGTGCTGTGCTGCTGTAGGGGCTGCTGCTGGTGCTGGTGTGAGATCATTGGCGGCGGTTGCAGCTGCATCACATTCCTGCAGTGGCAAAGATCCACATGCTGTTGACAGAGCAGAAAGCAGCATGCAGTTACGTACACAATTCTTGTGGCGTCTCGAAGCCAGTGGGACAGCTGGCAGCTGCAGGCTAGCCATGCATACAGCGCACGCCACTCAGCATCCCCTGTACATAGGTGCACATGCGCTGTGAAGCAGTAGCTCACCCAAATGGGCCCAAAAGTGGAAATGGAGACATGTTGCTGAACGGTGAAGGTACACAGCAGCTTGAAGCTGCCACCAGCGGCTGGGGCTGCGCTGCCAGATGCTCTTTGGCGGCAAACTCCTGGTCGCCAGGATGGCCGCCTAGCATGGTGGCATCGTGGCTGCCGCTGTAGACTGGTGGGTGGTACGGCGTCTCGCAGTGCTGCCAGGAGAGCTGGCGCCCGAACCCGGCGTCATCTGCAACCGTGTACGGCGATGCCGCCTGCCACAGGTCGACTGCGAGGAGCGTTGCGTTCGCTCCTTCTGGAGGTGCTGCCGTGCTGCCGCCGCTGGACGACCCGCTCGTGGTGTGGCAGCTGTCGCACCTCGTCAGCCGGCTCGGTGGTGATGCCTCCTTCGGCTGCATATGCAGTAAGACAGGTGTTGAGAACAAAGATCCTGTGCAGAGACGTGCCGACCATCCAATGCCGCAGCCTACCTGTAGCCCGAGGCATGCATCACCGACGACACAGCGGCAACCTAAACGCTGGGTTAGCTGTTGTGCTGAGCGGTGGCAGCGATGAGAGGACCAACGAGTCACGCACCTGAGTGGTGCCCATCATGAAGTCAACCATGTTGGCCGCCTGCTGGCGCACCGAGTCCCGCGGCGCATGTGTCGTCGGCGGCGGCAGCGGTGGCAGCGAGTGCTGACGTTGGTCGCCGGCCGAAGGCAGTGCGAGCGTGGAGGCGCCACCGTGTGATGGCGACAGCGGGCCAGCCCCACCCTGGGGTGGCGCCGTCCCAGGCTCCCTCTGGACGGCTGCCCTCGACCTGCGAATCAAGCGTGGCACAGTGAGCGGATGGCCTTCTGCCTGCTGAGATTCACAGGTGTCTGCTGGGGCTGACCGAGCATGGGGAACGTCTGCCACACCTCACATCAGGCATTGCTGGGCAGATGCGCACTGGCGGCACCTTGCGGTGTGTGCAACGCGCAGCTCCGCGGGCAGCGACGCCAGCAGGTCGCGGGCGGGTGGCAATGCGGCGGCGGCCTCGCTGGCGCTGCGCAGTGAGAGCGCAGCAGGCAGCGCGTTGGTGGACGGCGACGTCGAAGCGCAGCGCCGCAGCTTGTAGCTCTGCAGCGCATGGATGTGAGCGAGGCGGCATCAACAGCCGCAGCAATGGTGCCGACACCCATGTGTGCATCTACTGCAGGCGTCCATGCTGTAGAAGCAGCCTACCGTACACCGTCCCAATTGAGAGCCCATACAGCAGGCAAGACTTGCACAGCAATGCCGGAGGAAGCCGCGCCGTCGTGTGCTCATGCACATCACAGTCTGCGCACCTCATGGGCTTCCCGGTAGCGCCTCCGCTTGGCTGCCTGCTGCGGTGCTGCCAGGCCGCCAGTGCACCCTGCAGAGCGTTGCCGGCTGTCCGTGACAGGACGCAACTAAATCGTGACAACTTGGCTAGCAGCACTACACAGGCATTTTGGCAGTGCGTCGTGAGGCCATTATAGGTTTTCCCAGGTAGAGTGCGGGTACAGCAAAGCGAACACTTCGACTACTCACCCACGTGAGCCGCCTTCGGATCCAGGGCGGCCAAACACCTTGGGCACTCCTGCGACGATGTAGCAAGTAGGGTGGTCGAATGCGATGGAGAACACGAGGCCATGTGCGCCAGCTGCCAAGCAAACATGCAGCTGATAAGTACAGGCAGCACGAAAACACACATGCGTCGCACCCTCAGCTCGGAGTCGTGCCCCCGGGCTCCGCATCCGGGCTGCGAAGGCGATCTGTAGTGCTTCCTGAGCCTGTGGTAGACACAAGATCGTGTTCTGTACAGCGGATGTCCCGGCTGGACACTCTTGTGACAGCGTTGTCAGCAGGATAGTACACCCGTCAAATCACAATTACGCACGCCACCCCCTCGAACTTTTCACTCATCAAGGAGAGCACTCACTTCCAGAGCTCCGAAAAGCGCCTCTTGCATCCTGCAGAGGACCAGGCGACAGGTAAGATACAGAGAAGTGCGGCCTAATGGTAGCCTCACCTGCAAGGCCTTCTTCCGCAGTTTGGGCTCACGCCTGCAATATTGTCAGCCGTCTCGATCACGGCCTGCGTGCTTAGCAAACCAGGTCACACCTGGGAAGCTGCACGCAAAGTCGGGCCTGGCAGGCTGCTGCTGCTGGTCCTCTGATGCCGAGCAGGGGGCGGTACTACTACCGGCGGCCGGGCCCTTCTGATCCCGCATGCCGTTAGCAGCCGGGGCAACCGCGGCAGCACAGACGCCTGCGACCACGCAGCACATGTCTCGATCCAGGCGCTAGATGCTCAGGACAAGATCTGACAAGGCCACCCCTTGGCAAACCTCCGATTTTCATTCGGGAGCAATGCGGAGGTCTCCCGCATCGGCATCTACGTCGACAGGCAGGTACTGCACGCACTGTGGACGCGATGCCGGGGCACAGGACTGCGACTCGAAGGCTCTCAGAACATCTAGGGCGCGTGCAATGCTGGGTCGCGGCCGGCTCGACTACCGGGCAGTTTCAGTCGCCTCCTTTGGTAGGTGCTGCGAGCCACCGATGGCGAGGATCGTTCGTTGCCGGTCGCTCAAGCACTGGCGCGCTCACAAAGCTTGCAACTGGATCCCGTACTGAGGCCGCGTCACGACTTCCTGGCCAGACGATGCACCCGCTGTGCGACAAAAGTAAAGCACATGTGGGGATAGGGGAGCATCTTCTGGCATTTCACATCTTCCTCTTGACCACGTGGGCTCATGAGATCCCGAGTTGTCAGGTGCAAGCCCGCATCCTCGATCAAAGTCAAACAGCTTCAGCGTCCAACAAGACGGATGTGCAAGGGGTCCGGTCGGCGCGCGGTGATGTGTTGGGGCCATGCGCTGTCCGCTGCGCAAGGACAACCGGTGCTCAGCTGGACAAGCAGATGAATCTGTCTAGATATGCAGGTTTCTTGCCAGGCCATGGCACCTCTAGTCAATCGAGCACAGCAATGACAGCATGCACGCAGCATGTGGCAGGGCTCCAGAGGCCGCCTCAGCAGCCATCATCATGTGAAAGTGCATCGGACATCCGGTGAGTTGTGCCATGTGCGCACACGGCATGAGGTTCGTGCGGAGGCGAGGGCAGCAGATAGACAGGCGGCTGATAGGCTTTCGTTATGTTGACCGGCTGATTGCCAACGAACTGCATCTGGGGAGGACATACATACTTCTGCACATGCAAATGCAGAGTTGCCATTATGATGACAAGTGTGCCACGCAACCACCCCGCCCGCTGACAAGTGTCAAGCTCCTGTATGGTGTGAACACACATACATCTCATCAGGTAGGTGGCCGTCACGTCGGTTTGCCGACATCATCAAGTGCTGATAGGTGTTGTGTGTCAAGTTGATGGCACATTCAGCCTCGAAACCAGAATCTACATTGCACGCAAGCATTGTCTTTGCTCAATGGCAGTAGGCTAATCTAGCTGTGGCCCAGTGAGATGCTGGTCATACCCCCAGGCCTGAGGCGGCACGCCGCCAAACATCAGCGGATCCTCGGCTATGGCTGCAGGGTCTGGCTGTGGCGGGCACATGCCAAAGTAGCCGGCATGGCCCTGCCGCGGCGGCAGCACCGGCTGGTGGTGCCACAGCTGTGGCGGCGGCAGCGGCGTCATGGTGGCTCCTTGGGAGCCTGTCAGTGGTGGGCCTGAGTACATAGGACCGAAAGGTGTAAACGAGCAGCGGAGGGTGTCCGGCGGCTGCAGTGATGGCACAGCCTGCTGTGCGTTTGCTGGCCTTGCCATCGCATCGTCCTGGCTGCCAACAGCAAAGCTCAACATGCCGATGTCAAAGCCGGTGCTGCTGCAGACGGACGGCTGCCAGGACAGCTGCTGTCCGAAGGCGTCGCTGCCTCTGGCGAACTGCAGCGCCGGCAGCGGCTGCTGCTCAAACGCCTGCGGATAGGCGCCCGCCGCTTCCGCTGGGATGGGCATGCTGCTGTGGGCCAACACATTGGCGGCGCTGATCCTGCCACAGGGTGGCAGCAATCCTTGCAGCGCCGACTCCTGCAGGACGTCAATTAATGGCATCAGGCAATGCGTAAGGATGCAGATGTGCGCAGCACATGTCATGGCACCCTTGCAGCTGTATGTCCGGGCACACATCCGCCCTTTGTCACTCTTCCTGCACAGCATGCATCTAAAGCTGCAGTCTGCAGGGACATCACACAGCTTCACTCACGTGGAGGCCATCGACCAGGTGGTCGACGATTGCTGCCGCCTCCTGCCGCACGGACGGCTGTGCAGCGTGCAGCGGCTGCAGGTCTGATGGGCCCGTGTCGAAGGGCGAGGTGCACACAGAGGCGCCGCTGTCTGAAGCCAACGTGGAGTCCGCGGGAGGTGCTGCCGGCGAGCTGCGATCAGAGGCGACAACACCTGGTCAGCAGCTCCCGACCCCATCTGCAGGCAGGCGGAAGACAGTGCGGCAGTTGGCAGTTGCAGTGATACAGGGTGCCCGCCGTGTCACCGCACCAGCGAGGGTGCCGATTGCGCAGCTGCGGCAGCAGGTCCAGCAGGTCGTGGACGGCTGGCAGCGCGGTGACGGCCTCGCTGGAGCATCGCACCGGCGTGGCCACAGGGGAGGACGCCTGTGCGGAGGGCGAGGATGATGCGCACCTGCGCAGCTTGTAGCTCTGCAGCGCAGGCATGCACGCGCCTCAGGTGTCAGCGGCTTCAGGAGCTGCATGCAGTGCGTCGGACAGTCCCGCGGCTCCGCCAATGCCCGGTGTTGGTGTCAGACATTCCTGCCCGTCAGCGCAGCAGATAGATGCGCCAGTCGCGGGCGCATGCATTGATCACTGGCGTTGAGCCGCACAGGGCGCACACCAGGGCGGCACTGTGTGCAGTCCCACGGTGACCAATCCATGCGAGCAGACACAGGACGCGACGCAGGTCACACCTCGTGGGCTTCCCGGTAGCGCCGCCGCTTTGCCGCCTGCTGCGGCGCGGCCAGGCCGCCCTTGCACCCTGCAGCTCAGCACCGGCACGCCACACACACTCAGGCGCTTACATCGCTCACACGTTGTGATGATCACCAACAGTCAGAATCTGCAGCACGCCTTGGCGGGAAGCGTTGATGCAAGCGCGTGATTATGAAGGTCTCTGCAGGTACAGGTAGAAGGCCGGTGCCGACAGTCGTCGCTGCTCACCCACGTGAGCCGTATTCGGATCCAGGGCTGCCTTGCACCGTGGGCACTCCTGCGAATCAGGAGTGGCGCTGTATGTTGTGTGAGGCGCTGGTTGTATGTTGTATGAGGCGCTGACAAGCTGGATCCGGCGCGTCGAGCAACAGGCGGGCATGGACCCATCATGCATAATCACGAACTTTCACCCTCAGTTCGCAGTCGTGTCCTCGGGCTCCGCAGCCGGGCTGCGAGGGCGATCTGTAGTGCTTCCTCAGCCTGCATGCACACGACGCAATGCAATGAAGGTTGAATCTGCCTGTGTATTGATTGTAGACACACCCTGGCGGCACACCATCTGCTACAATCCACCATTACATTGTCCAGTAGTCCGGGCTGCCGTCAGTCATACCACTGCAATACTCACTTCCACAGCTCTGAGAAGGTCCTCGTGCACCCTGCGCAGCACCGGATGCAGTGCGTCAGACATGCGTCGGCGAGGGCCAAGCCACCCAACGGCCGGGGGCAGCTACGCTACATCCATCACCGACCCCGGAGGGCACTGCGACCTACCTGGAGCGGCGCCGCGCGACACAGCATGTGCAATTCGATGTCACTCACCTGGAAAGTCGCACGGGAAGGCTGCGTGCGCCGTCTGTCGGCGCTGAGCTGCTGGGCCGCGGGGGGCAGTGGTGGTAGTATCCACATCGCCATCAACAACCGGGCCCTGGTCGTGCAGTCCCTCGACAGCCGGCTCGCAGATCTGGATGCAATCCATCGCCCACGGCCTGCGATGCAAGGCAGCACCCTGCTGCAGGGACCATCTGAGATAGTGGACAACAAGCAAGACGACGAACCGCCTATGGGCACGCGCTCCGCACCTACGTGGTGATCACAGTACTGCAAGCTCTTGCGCCGCAAACAAGCACCGCAACCTGCCGCTTGCGGCTGCTTGACTCATGTCCGATGTCGGTGGCTGCGTGCTGAGACTGCAAGCGGCTGGCTGTGCCCGGCAACAGGACAGCCCGCCCCTGCACTATGTCAGATCTTTTGCCGCGGCCACCAAGCCAACAAGCTGCTCCTATGATACGCTGGAATGGCTGCTAAGCCTGCGGGGAGGCAGTCGCGGTATGCAGCGTGGGGATGAGCACATTACAGGATCAGCGGAAAACATGTATGAGGTCATGTGAGCAGTGCAGATCTTAATGTGGTACCGGTTGCAGGAACACCTCTGCAACTTCTCCAGTGTGATGAGGATTTCCACTTGCTGCCTGATTTGACAGCGGCATGCAATGTGATGCCTTTGCATAACACCACAACGCTGCAGGTCGGCTGGTGCACGCATGCAGATGGCACCTACATTGATACAACAGGGTAAAATAGCACTGTGATCATGCACTTGCCAATCGGAGCTGCCAACAGCATCGAACATGCGCGTGTAAATTGCCGAGCACAGTTTGGCGCTGCGGATCACAGAACATGGCGTCATGCGCATGATGTAACGGGGGCTGCGATCTAGGTGCACGAGCCGTCCGCGTCCGCTGCAGAGTACGGCGTTGTACGAGATCCGGCGGCCATGCATCAAGACCAGCACTCCGACAGTAGAACATTTGTTCGCCCCCTGTCCTCGCTGTCTGTAAAAGACAGCTGCCCGCGCTAGAATCTCTTGCTGGTACTGGACCCAATTGGTGAGATGAGGCCTATACATGGCGCTGGCTGCATGGTGGGGGCGACTGGGGGCGCAGCAGAATCCAGCCGCCATGCATGGCTGACCCGGGCTGGTGCTGCGGCTGCGCCTGCAGTGGCGCCTGTGGCAGCAGCTGCGGCGGCACCGGCCTGTCTTGTTGTGCGGTTGCCACTGCTGCTGGCGCAGCTGGCTGCCGCGTGCCTTGGGCGTATGCCCCAGCGTTGCGGGCTGCCTGAGACGCCACAGGGTGGCCCACGGCGGCGCTGTGTTCTTGCGGCAGCTTCTGTCGGCTGGCTGCCATCTGCTGTGTCCAGGCAAGGATGGCGTCCGGGTGCAGGGCCGCCGGCTGCTTCAGGGACTGGCTGCTTCCTGCCGCCGTCCAGCCACCGCTCACAGCAGGCTGGCTGACAGCTGCCGTGCCGCCAGACCCTGGTGGCGCCCTCAAGGGCAACACTGACTGCTGTAAGCCCCCTGCCAGTTGCACACACGGTGTGCGACTGACTGGCTGTGGCTGGGCAGCAGCAGAGGAGCCAGCCTGCTGCCAGCCTGTCACTTGCACAGCACCCGCTTCGGGCGGAAGTTGGTGAGCAGCACCCGTGCGGGGCGGCGCTGCAGTGGGCGGCACCTGCTGGCGAGGCTGTGCATGAGGCCCAGCCCCTGCTGCTATTGGGACCTGCAACCGCACTTTGATCGGCGGCGGTCTTTGCAGGCCATTCGCTGTTGGACTCCCTGCTGTGGGGTGAGCTGTTGCAGCAGCAGAACTCCAGGGCAGCGCCGCTGCTGCTGGTCCTGAGGCTGAGGCTGATGCAAAGGGTGCTGCGGCTGGGGATACCAAACCTGCAGGCCCAACACTGACCACCTCAGCCATAAGAGCACAGACGTTACTGCATGGCAGCTGACATCAGGCGCCATTTTCAGTATCAGGCTGGAGTGCACAGTACACCCATGCCGCACGGAGGGGTGGCAAGAAGACTGGGTGAGCCTGAGGTCGGCGCGGCAGAGCATCACCTGAGGCTGCCGGCTGGGGCTTGGGCAGCCGCGTGCCGCGCGCGGTGAGCACGGCCCGCAGGAAGTCGGCGGTGCGGGGCGGCAGCGGGGCGCGGCCCACCAGCTTGACGCCCATGGGGCCCGTCATCGCGTCGATGCGCGCGTCGTCGCCGCCCCGCACGTCCCGCAGCCTGCAGGCCCAGCGTGAAGTGGTGACACGTAGCTTGTTGCCGGGACACCACAGGCCTCAGACAGATGTCCTCATACCCGAAGTGGCACTTCCGACTGCTGCAGGCGGGTTTGGCGCATTCCAGCGTCGTCTACAAAAAGGTTCCCAGAAAGCTCCCAGGCACGAGCAGCGGGCCATGGCAGCTGCTGAAGGACATTGTAAGTGGACGCACGTGGTGGCCTGCCGCTCGGTCAGCTGCACGAACATGGGCAGGTGCCGCCGCGAGCCGCCCCGTGCGTCCCCTGCACAAAAGCAACAATGCTGGATGTCAAAGCATCTGCGCTGCCGAGTTCCCTGCACACCGCGTGTACCACAGCGCATCGCAAACCATGCAAACTGGCACTGGTCCCATCGGCAGAAGGGCTCTTCATCCGCACGAGCACCTGTGTCAATGCGCAGCAGCGCCTCGCCCTCGAAACCAGAGGCTCTGGGCCCCAGGACCGCAGCGAAGCAGCCGAACTCCAGGTCCGGCGGGTGCTGCGGGTCGAAGAAGGCCGCGTGCAGCAGCACCTCCAGCTGCGCGGCCCGCTCCAGGTCGGCCCGCTGCCGCGCCTCCTGCAACACTCGCAGCATAGTCGCACTCGCGGAGACAGCTGCACTCAGCCGACATGGTGAATAGCCCAGGGTAGCGTCTATTAAGGAGAGAGCGTTCGCCTGAAACACCAAGCACCAGGGCTTGTGCTGCGCTACAATAGCCTGAGCAGGCTAGCGGTCAAACACCTCAGGATGCCCAGATTCATACCCTGCAGCAGCCAGGCGCATCTCCACACTGTGCTGCAGTGTGGCCTGACTGACCACCGGCGCCAGAGGTGCAACTCTGGATCAACTGCAACTATGTCGGTGACCTTCAACTTCAACACTGGCCCTTCAACTATAGATCGCAAGGCCCTTCGAGTCGTCAAGGGCCGACTGGAGGTCCTCGGGATGAGGTGGCCTAGGCTCTCCAAAGGGGTTGGCTTGGCTTACTTGAAAGGGGATAGCCTTCTGGGAGGCGATCTAAGTTCAATGCCAGGTCAGTCATCAGCCTGCCGCAGTGTCGCGCCTGCTGGTCGGTGTGGGGCTTGGCCTCGGGGGGCGTCGGGGTGGGGGGCGCCTCCACCCGCTGCCGCGCCCACGCCGCCTCCGCCGCCCGCCGCGCCAGCGACGCCCCGATGTTGGCGGCCTGCGCCATGGCACCACTCCAATGGCGTGCTGACTGACTGCACCAGCGCCACGATCGCGGCAAGGGCAGGCAGCTGCATGATGGGACATCGCCAGATGCAATGTCAGACCCAACCATCCATTCCAGACAACAACCAGTAAAAGGCTTTTGGGCGCGCCTCCCGCAGCCCGGTGAAGAAGGCGCCGTGCATGGTGGCCGGGTACTTCTTGGTGGTGGCCTCCCCGGCGAAGAACAGGCGGCCGCCCACGCAGTCCGCCACCGCGTCGTAGTCCTCCCCGCCCGCGCTGCCCACGCACAGGCTGGAGTAGCTGCCCAGGGCCATGGGGTCCGACCCCCACCGCGTGCACACCGCCTGCATGGAGTCGGTTAGGCTTGCCGATGTACGTTGGACACTAGCCAACTGCCTAAACTGGACAGTTTTGCTGCCAGCGCTGCCCAAATAGTGCCTGAAGCAACCATCAAGTGTGCTTCTTTGCAAGCTTCCGATCCGCTGCAGCTTCAGCATACAGTCGCCAGCGAGCTCTCAACCTGCTCTGCGCGCCAATTGCTCAGCAGCTGCTGCCTGACGGTGAGCAAGTGATCCAGGCTCGAGGCCAAGGCACCTGCAGGGGCTGGGGCACGCGGATGCCTTTGGGCTTGAAGATGCGGTCCAGCACCCCCAGCACCCGCTCCACAATCGCCTGCGGGCTCTGCTCCTCGAACGCCACGCCCGCGTCCCCCGACACCAGCGCCGCCAGCAGCGGCCCGCCTGGACGACAAGCAACCCGGCTTCAACGTGCAGCTTTGTGCGCCCGCTGACACTTGCACTGTGTGCCTCATCCTTTCGTTCCCGCACTACCTAGCACCACTGACATTTGGCAAGGTACACACCTTTCACTGCAGATGCCAGTGCAGGTCAGCCAGCATGCACTGAGCACAAGCAACAGTGATGGACAGCAGCCTGTGTAGGCACGCTATACAAGAGCAACACGTGCAGCGATGTCACCTGCCAGGTCGGCGTAGGAGTAGAACAGGAAGAAGTCGCCCCGCTCAGCGGTGGTCTCAGCGATGCGGCCAAACATGTCCGCGTCCTTGGGCCAGAACTGCCTCGGGAACAGCAGCACAACCTGCAGCATCGCAGCAAGGCACTGCCTGAGCACCTGGTTGATCATTGCCGTCTACCCAACTGCACACAAGCGGCTCAGCAGCCGAAGCAAGTTCAGCAACCGTGACCCACTTGCGCAAACATGCTCAGTGTTGTCTGCACCTTGTTCAGGGTGCCGAAGCCCATGCGGGCGATGGCGTCCTGCTTGCGCTGCGGCAGCGGCGGCTGGAAGCGGATGCTGCCCGCCTTCAGCACCCCCAGCGGCACCGTCACGAGCGCTGCCTCCGCTGCACAGCAGACGAGCGCAGATTAAGTTCAATTCACGGCTGCACTGGCAGTGTAGCAGCGGTGCAGAAAGAGCTGTGCGCGCTGTGCTGCAGCATTGAAGGTGAGCCTGGAACATCAACAGGTACTCTGTGGTACTGCACAGCCCATCTCAAGCGAACGACTGCACCACACGGCCAGGCTGCACCTGTGAATGTCTGCTGGGCGGTGTGCACCGCCACGCCGCCCTCGCTATAGTCGATGCCCGTCACGACATGGTCAAAGAATATGGGCAGGTCCTGCGCCAGGGCCTCGACCAGCCGGATGTTGCAGCCTGCACAGCCGGTCTCAGCACGCAGCGTTTGACATATGACGCTGTGATGCATGCCAAGCTCGCGGCCGCTCAGTTTCTGCACATGGAGTCGCCGCGACCAACTATAGAATGTGCTTGCATGGCCTGGATTTCAAGACCTATTGTACCCCCTGCAGCTGCGCTGACACAGCCCACAAGTCGCTTTTGCAGACAGCAGTGGCAGTCCCGCCCCCCGAGCGGCTCACCCGGCAGGAAGGCGTGCTGGCCGGGCACCTCGTGCGGGTCGTCCTGGTCCCAGCTGCGCATGGACAGCCGCCGCAGCAGCTGCGCGTTGGCAAACTCCAGGTTGGCCATGTGCCAGTCCAGCAGCTGCCGCTCCTCCGGGCTTCCTGCTCGTCAGCGCGCCACTTGAGACAGCCGCGGCTCACATGCCTTGGCCACCTTTCGCCCGGTGTTCTATGGCATTGACTTGACGCGATTGAAGCCCCACGCACAGGCTCGCCTCACAGCGAGCCAGCCTGGGAGGAAAGTAGGAAACTGCAGCATTGGTGGCGCCCAAAATGACGTGCACCTGTCTTGGACTCGAGCTCGTCCCAGGCAGTCTCCAGGGCAGTCTCCAGGGACACGTTGTCCGTGATGTCCCCCATGTCCTCACGGAAGCGGTCCGACTCGTCCAGCAGCTTGTTGTACATCTGCTCCACCTGCGACAGGTGGAATCCCTGGACGTGAGCAGCTGTGGTGACGGGCATGCTGAGCATGACCAGCTTGTGGTGGCTGGTGCGAGTGCTGCAAACAGCCGCACTACGAGCGGCCAATGGCCCCCTGCTCTTTGCAACTGTGTGGTGGCCAACCGCAAAGACCCTGCACACAGTCCAGCCTGCGCAGCGCCTGACCTGACTGCACAGACACTAGCAGCGGCATGCGCCCGCTGCTCAAAAAGCCTGTGCAGTGGGATCTCATCGTTGTTGTGTCGTGCAGGGCAAGTATGTCGGTCAAAAGCTCATGATGTGGCGGGGGCCGTGCCTGCTGGTCCAGCCGCCGGTGGGCCTCCTTGCCGTCGGCGCAGTACAGCGGCACGCCCTCCGAGTTAATGGCGTGCAGCGGGATGCGCAGCTGCCGCGCCAGCACCGCCAGCGGGTTGCCATCGATGCCCGTCAGGATGCTGCCGCCCAGGTCCGCCACCGCCGCCAGGCCGCCGCCCTGTAGTACAAACCAGGCGTTTCACTGGCATCATGGCACTCATCACCAGCGGCACCAGCCTCACGAGAGTTCCCCTGTTGGCAACAAATGACTGTCAGCCACACTGCTTGCCGGCCGCGGGACCGTACCTCCAGCCGCTTGGTGTACACGCGGCCGCCGGCACGCCCATTGCCCTCCAGGATGATGACCCTGTGGCCGGAGGCACGCAGCTGCCGCGCTGCCGCCAGCCCTGCATCGCGCAACACTCGTCTTTAAAGGTCATTCCAAACCTACGAATGTTGCTATGGACAACCAGGAGCAGCACTTCCCTCGGCAGCGGAGCAGAGCCACAAGTGAAGTGTAGGGCCAGAGCCCACCTGCCATGCCAGCTCCCACAATGATGACGGCGCCCTTGCTGGGGGGCGCGGCAAGCATCTTGGCGCGTATGGCAGGCGCAACCCCGAAGTTGATGTAGCCATGGTCATTGAGGAAGCGCCACGCAGTGGTCACATATGCGCGGTGCTTCTGCCAGATGCCATTCGCCGCGTCAGCCTCCGACAGCCACCTGTCAGTGATGTGGCATGATGGTACGCAGATCCTGGCACGATTGTCAGAATAGGTGATGAGGTGATGGCAGCAGGCGGGCCTACTGAGACGCGGGTGCCAAGCTGGGTGCACAGCAGCAGGTCATGCAGCTCCGACGCGGCGCACCTGGACACGTCCGTCCTCCAGGTTGCGAGCACATGGTTGCGCACCTGCACCAGACAAGACAGCAGTACTGCCCCTTGACTTGCTACGCCTGACGCACAACAGCAACCCACAACCCAGTCGGCGGCTACATATGACTGTGCTGTACCCGGCAGTACACGCCCTCGTCTGCATCCCCCGGCAGCAGATCCTCCTCCTCTGCTGTCAGCGTGCCCGGCGTGAAGCCCAGCGCCCACGCCGTCTCCGCGTCAATCGTCGCGTCGCTGTGATGTGCCAAGGGCGGGCGTCAGAACGAGAAGGTCAGCGCAGTTCGCAGCCTGATGGTGTTCTGTCAAACTTGCGGGTCGCGGCCATGTTTGCTCACCTGTCCTGCGCTGACTCAAGCCGCACGCGCTTGCTGGGCGGCTGCTCCGGCTCCTCATCATCTGAGACCTCGAAGTCGATGTAATCGGTCTGCAGTGGCAAGGACTCGACGTCAGTTGGGACGTCCCCCTGAACACGGTGCCGACTGATGCGCAGCTGAGGAGGTTGTGGTGCAGATTAACGGCACTCAGAGCTCTCGTACGTTGTTCTTGTAGCTGACCAGCTGCCTGGCACGCAAGCTGCGCTTCTGCTGACTGGAGGCATCTGATGCTGCCTCCTCCAGCTGAGGCATGGCCGCGCCGGGCGCGGCATCAACATGTCATGCCAGCGGGACTACGATATGCGCGTGCTGTTTTCCGCGTCTGTCCCCAAGCTGCAACCACCCTCTCAATGGACGTACCTGGCCGTCTTGTCCCTGCAATGTACAACCTGTGATGCAATTCGGGCGATGTCGAACTTCTATGTTGAGGCTATGATGCTTGAACCAGGCAGCGCTATGCTGTGTGTTGCTCCCAAATGATCGCAAATGTGTTTGTGCAGTCCTTCAGCTGAAAGTGCTGGGGCATATGTAGATCTGTGAAGCAGTGCATGCATGCACGTGACATTTGCTCATTCATTCATTTGCAGACGTTGCACCGAAATATGTACATGTGGCACAGTCGCACAGAAAGCGTTCTGCGACGGTCATGGAGTAGGATGTCGAACATGATTCCTAGCATCATATGCTAGCGGCACGTTGAGCGCCGGCATGGGGAGGGGCCAGGCTGCAGGTGGCGATGCGGCGCACATGCAGGTGCTTGTCATCGACTCAAGGCTTGCTCATCGACGATGCCAGGCGTCTGGTGCTGATGTGGATGAGATTGCTTCACTGGCTTGAAGAACCTGACGGACGCATGTGATGTTGAATCGTGCCCGCATCCGCTCCACTCGCAGGTGCCCCGCTTCACCACCATGCTGCGGTCCTTTGCGGCCAGCGGCTCGGCGTCGGACGACAGCATTGCAGCGCAGCATCTCCAGCGGAGCGCGCTGCTGCAACGGAAGCGGGCACAGGCCACATCTGCGCAGGTAACCGGCATGCATGTGCCATCCGGCACTTCCACCATGTGCTGCATGCGCAGCCACTGAAGTTGGTAGCAAAGGTCACTCTACCGCAGCGACATCAAGCTTTACTCTGACAATCGACTATCAGATCGAAACAACGGTGCACTTGCAGCCCTCCCGCATTGGCGCCTCAGAGCTGGCTGCATCAATATTGGGGCCATGGGACCGCGCCCCAAAGGCAGGGCGCGATGCGTATGAGCGGTACACAGCGGCTATCTCCGCTGTGCTGGGCGGCGAGGCCTCCACCCAGGCATGCAACCCGCGCGCCTCCGCATGATGCAACACAAGTCAAGAAGCAGAGGAGCATTTGCTCATAGGGGATGACCGCCATGGCTGACAACCGTTGTCTGCTTGCAGGAGGTGCAGGCAGCTGCAGCAGCAGCCTGGCCGGTGCTGCAAGGGCTGCCACCAGCTGAACAGCTGCGAGGGCGGGGCTCAGCGGCAGCCATAGAACCCATCAGGCAAGCCTCACGGCTTGCCTGATGTGAGGACCTCCGCCTGCCAGCGAAGTGCTGAGGGGTGCCCGCCACTCGCACTGCTCGGGATGCAATGTCGACCAACATGACTCACAGGTGGAGACGTGTCTAATCGCAGGCAGCAGCTGGCGGCTCTGCTGGGTCCGATGGAGGACGGCGCCCTGCCAGACCTGCTGCAGCGTGCGCGTGCGCTCGTCACATTCCAGCAGCAGCGCAGCTCCACACCGCCCGGCAGCGCTCACAGCTCCAGCAATGGCACCGCCGGAGCGTTCGGTGCTGCGTCCGCCAAGCAAGGTCGAGGCACGCCTCAGCAGCAGGGTCAGCAGGGCCAGGAGTTTGGCGCTGATCTGGAGTTCCACCAGCCGCGGGCGTATGCCAGCGCTGATGAGGCGGTGCTGGCAATGTGCGGCAGGGGTTCCGCCTCTGCTGAGCCCGGGCAGAGCAGGTGCGACTCTTGTTGTCAAGTCGTGGGTACAAAGCTGATGATGAGATGGAGTGCAATCTGCCAGTGAGCGCAGGTTGCATCGTCTGCGCCCCAAGTGTTTTCAGCCACCTGCATTTGCAATGTAGGCTGACAGATGCGGGGCAGCCATCCATTGAGCGTGTGCGAGGCATGTTTGCCGTGCTGCATGGCCCCAGCGGCACTGCAGCACCGGGGCACCACCTTTCTGACGAGGAGGATGCAGAGTATGCACCCAAGCAGCCAGACAGCCAGGTGACCGCCAAGGATGCTTGGCTCAAGGATTGTAGCGCTGTTCAGCTGCAACTGCTGCGTGCTGCACAGGTAGAGGGACTTTCAACGCATGGTGGATGCTGTGTACACAAGCGTCTCACCTCACTGTCCGATATACTGTCGGCAGGTTGGAGCCAAGTGGCTGGCGGACTGGTGCATGAGCAACAGCGGCGAGGTGCCTGGCACAGAAGTCAGCTCGCTGGCGATCACGATTGCGTCAGCAGTGCTGAGCGGCGGCTCGGGTGACGAGCTGGCTGCAGAGCTGTTCAACCTGCTGGGAGATGCCCACTTCGAATCAATACAGGTGAACCTGTGGAGGGTTGTGGGCATGACGAGTGCTCGGACACATACTGACTGATGACATGACTCAAGAACAGGCTTTTTGTTGTGCAACGTGTCTTGAACGGCTCTGTTCGGGGCTGGCAGACACTTGTGGAGCAGCGGCGTCCGCTGGCTGCCAACCTGCGCAAAGGCATTGGCGCCCTCCGCGACAAGGAGGAGAAGGAGCAGTCTTCTGCGCCGTCCTACGGCTCCACTGTCACGTCAGCAGCTTCACCCATCTGTACTTGCGAACATGGGCACCCGTCCCCGTCCCGAAGAGCAGTAGTTTGCCTGACACAATGGAAGTAGTTGCTGACCACCTCGGCCATGGCCTGCGCATACCGAGCAAACAACGCAAATGTCAGGTAAACCAGTGCATGTAATGCAGGGTCACGACCTCGTCCCAGAAGGTGCTGGACAAGCTCGCACGCAAGGACAGGAGGCGGGCCGAGCGTGCGGGTGCGGATGCGGATCTGGAGTGGCTGCTGGTCAACGGCTTCGAGGCGCTGCTGGAGGCGACGCTGGAGGCGGAGTCTGATATGCGCGGCCTCAAACTGTCTGGAGGTGCGTGCCTGGGTGGTCTGAAGTCTACTCCATTTCAGAGCGCCACGCACGCAGACCAAAACTCGGATGGAGACTTAGGCAGACCAGGCATGGCGCATGATCAGCACAGAGTGTTGATGGGGTGCTTGCCAGCATACGAACAGGCGTGGAGTTCAAGCTGGGTGACGGCAACAGTGGGCTGCGCATCCAAGGGGCGCTGCCGAAGGGCACCAACCGCAAGTAAGCGGAGAAGCCTCACGCATCTTGCGTGTCACAGTGTACCTGTTGCTTCTGTATGCAGGCTGTCAGCTCCATGCTGTCCATGCTTTCAACGAGTTTGAGCAAAGGGAAGCCAGACCCTGAGTCAGGATATGTGTCTCTGGGTAGATCACTCAACGGTACATTGTGGCGTGCACATGCCCTGCATCGAGGGCCTGTCCATTGTGCGGCGCAGGGTGCACAAGAAGTATGAGGAGGTGTTTGTGCCGGCGGTGAAGAAGGGTGTGCCGCCGCCTGGCGAGCGGCGCGTGCTCATCGGCGAGCTGCCCGATTGGGCGCAGCTCGCGTTCGAGGGCTACGAGTGCGCATTCCCCCGCGTGTGCTCGTGCCAGAGCATTGCCGCTGACGCCGTTGACACGCTGCTGCATACACAATGGCCACATCCCGGCAGGATGGAGCAATAGCCTGCACTGACGACTGCGCTCCTGCAGCTAGCTTCTGTGCAGATTCTGACAGTATGCCGGTGTGCAGGGCTCTCAACCGCATCCAGAGCACCATCTTTGAGAAGGCCTTCAGCAGCAATGAGAACATCCTGGTGTGTGCGCCCACTGGTGCCGGCAAGACCAACATCGCAATGCTCACTGTTCTGCACGAGATAGCAGCCAACATGAGCGACGGCATCATCCAGGTAAGTGTATCTTCGCACTGTGCTCGTGGTTTCCGATTCAGTCCATACATGCTATGATTATGATGTGTCGTACATCATAATCAGCATGCAAGAGGCAGTGCTCCTGGCGCCTGGCATGCTGATCAGATGCTGCGTCCTTGCGCAGACGAACAACTTCAAGGTCGTGTACGTCGCGCCCATGAAGGCGCTGGCAGCAGAGGTCACCGCAGCCTTTGCCAAGCGGCTGGCGCCACTGGGTACGCGATGTCCTGCTCGATCATCCCTTCACACGTCTGTCAACCCTCGACCTGGTGTTGAGCTTTGCTATGGGGTGTGTCCAATGGTGCTCTGCAGGCTTCAGAACTGATGCGTCAAATCTGCTGCAGGCTTGGTCGTGCGAGAGCTGACGGGCGACATGCAGCTGACGAAGCGTGAGATGGAGGAGACGCAGATGATTGTGACGACGCCTGAGAAGTGGGACGTCATTACGCGCAAGGGCTCCGACATGGCTGTCTCCTCGCTCGTCCGGCTGCTAATCGTTGATGAGGTCCCCACATGCTGTGCATCCTGCTCAGGAGTCTGCATCTACCGCCATTTGTCGACACCATCTGGAGGCTACATGCCGATGGAAATGGATGCATGGCCCTGCTGCAGGTGCACCTGCTGAACGATGAGCGAGGGCCTGTCATCGAGACTCTGGTGGCCCGAACACAGCGGCAGGTGTGCAACTGCATTGGTGCACAATGCACCTGATTCACAAGAAGCGAACCAGGATGGCTCGTGAATGGGGTTGTTGGAGAGGTTCTGATACCAACAGGGGTTGCATGCTGTCGACATTGATGCACCAACTTGCAAAGGTGCGTCGTCAGCACTGCAGGTGGAAGCAAGCCAGAGCATGATCCGCATTGTGGGGCTGTCTGCTACACTGCCCAACTACAAGGTCAGGCTGCATCCACTCCAGTCTCGTCTGTGCTGTTCGAAGACATTGGTGCATGAGTATGCCGGATGCTGCTGCGGGCTCACAAACAACGTTGCTGACGCAGGATGTGGCAAACTTCCTGGGTGTGGATGTGGGGCTCTTCTACTTTGACGCATCCTACCGCCCGGTGCCGCTGGAGATGCAGTTCGTGGGCGTCAGCGAGCGCAACATCCTGCAGGCCAAGAACATCATGGACGAGATCTGCTACGAGAAGGTGCGCTGCCTGCCAGTGTGCTGTGTGTCAATCAGGCATGTTCAGACGTTCCTGTCTCCGCCTGGTACGAGTTTGCGGGTACTGCAGCTGCACACACGGCGCCAGATGGTGCCATGTCGCTATGTACCAGCCAAGCGCTGGCATGTATCTGAACATGCGTCTCTTCAGTCTGTGTCACCTGAAAGCGCCCAGCCCCGGCAGTGGGAGATTGGTCCCGCTTCAGTGCAGGGAATCAGCTCATTGCTGATCGGGTTCGGGTCTAAGCTGTCCGTCCATGTGCACTCAGGTCATCGACAGCCTGAAGGCGGGGCACCAGGGCATGGTGTTTGTGCACTCGCGCAAGGATACCGGCAAGACGGGGCGCACCATCATTCAGAAGGCGCAGAACTCCAGCGACACCGGCCTGTTCGATGTGACCGAACACCCGCAGTGGGCCTTTGCCAGCCGGGGCGTCAAGAAGTCCCGCAACAAGTGCGCCAAGTTGCACAGCATTTCCTCCATCACATTCAGACTTCGAGTCAGTGGTGTGCGCACCAGCAAAATGCGCACCTGTCCCACAGGCTTGAAACTATGGTAGTGATGATTCAATCAGGCATGTTGTGTCAAGGCCGTTTGGAGCTGAGACGGGTTCTGCGCAGGTGTTTGACCTTGCAATTGTGCGCTCATATGCAGGGAGCTGCAGGAGCTGATTGCGGGCGGCATTGGCATGCATCATGCGGGCATGCTGCGCAGTGATCGGAACCTTGTGGAGCGCTTGTTTCGTGATGGCATCCTGAAGGTGACCAATCCCTGGCACCTGTCACATACAGCATGCTGACAGGTTACAAAGCTTCACTTCCCTCTGGTTCATCAAGGGAACAATTGTGTGATGTACGAACTTTTGCGTGGGCACTTCTGACCACAGTAATGGGTTGGCAGGTGCTGTGCACAACGGCGACACTGGCCTGGGGAGTGAACTTGCCAGCGCACACCGTCATCATCAAGGGCACGCAGCTGTACGATGCGCAGAGTGGCCAGTTCAAGGACCTAGGTGCGGTATCACAACCCTATTGCTGCCATTGCCGCTGGGTCATGCAACCACATACACCGACCCTAAATTGAGGTCAAAAACAATCAAATTTGCACTCACCATTGAGGGTGTGTGCGCCACAGGCATGCTGGATGTGCAGCAGATCTTTGGCCGCGCGGGCCGACCACAATTCGAGGATACGGGTCTTGGCATCATCATCACTGGTCACGACAAGCTGGTGAGCAGGACACATGCACTATCCCCCAGCTGACCGTGCAGCTGGCCACGCAGTTGGCAGCATAGGCTGGTGCATGGCGAGGTGGGGCCCATGACAAACTGCTGCTCTACCTTTCTTGAATCGGGCGTTTCGCTTCTGTCATGCAGGCGCACTATCTCGGCATGCTGACGCATCAGCTGCCCATCGAGTCGCAGTTCGTGCGGGGCATGGTCGACAACTTGAACGCCGAAATTGTGCTGGGTGAGGCTGTCCTGCACCCGTGCTGGATGCACTGGTCACGTGCTGTAGATCCAGCATGAGCTATCACCTTATAACTCCACCTGAGAATGCCACAACGCTTCGACAATGTGTTGATGGCTGCAGGCACGGTGACGAATGTCAAGGAGGCGATTGCCTGGCTTTCATATACATACCTGTACGTGCGCATGATGCAGAACCCGCTGCCATATGGCCTCAGCTGGCAAGAGCTGGCAGCAGACCCCAGGCTTGACGCCAGAAGGTATGGTTGCGCAGTGTCCTTCCTGCTGGCGCCCTACTTGCAGGCCTGCTACATGGCTACCCCCAGAAACTGTTGTGGTGCCTTGGGCCCTTGAGAGCATAAACTGCACATACTGGTGGCCACCCGCAGGCGCTCGCTCATCACTGATGCAGCCCGGCAACTGGAGCGCTCCAAGATGGCGCGCTTCGATGGTGCGCAGCGCATCACCGCCCCACCTTGAGACCATGCCCGACCATACAGCCCTTGCGCCTGCCTGCACCGGAACACCGTCGGATTTCATGAGGGGAACGCCCTGCCTGCTGGTCGCGGTGCAGAGCGGTCGGGGCAGCTGTATGTGACGGAGCTGGGCCGGGTGGCCAGCCACTTCTACATCCGCCACGCCAGCATCCTGGTCTTCAACGAGCAGCTGACGCGCCACATGGACGAGGCGCGGGTGCGGTGCAGCAGGGCCACCTCATACCGAGCCTCCTGCAGTGTTTGTTGCCGTCAGGCTGCAGTGCTATGCGGCGTCGCAGTGTCCATAGTCACATGCCACTCGTTCCCTTGCAGACGCCGTCGATGATCAAATCGTTCCATTGCAGATGCTGTCGATGATCGCGCAATCCTCGGAGTTCGAGAACATGGCGGTGCGGGAGGAGGAGCTGCCCGAGCTGGACCGCCTGCTGCTGGACGCGTGCCCTTTCGACGCGCGCGGCGGCCCCGAGAACAAGCAGGGCAAAGTCTGCATCCTCATCCAGGTGTGTCGCGATGCAATGCTCGAGAGACTGACAGTGCCTGGGAAGCACTGCCAAGTGTTGCCACCCTACTGACTGCTTGCAAGTGTAAGGGCTGCCTTGTTCCAAAAGATTCGAGTGGACATGACATTGGCATGCCACCACATAATGCATGCTTGCAACAGGCGTTCGTGTCTCGGGCGCGCGTGGAGAGCTTCTCGCTGACGGCGGACATGATGTACGTGTCCACCAATGCGCCGCGCATCGCTCGCGCCGTGTTCGAGATCTGCCTGCGGCGCGGCTGGTCCGCCACCGCCGAGCTGGCGCTCCGCCTGTGCAAGGTCGGCACAAGTCAACTATCGCTCGAGCCGCTCAATCCCCGTTCCAGCTGCAGCAACTCCTGCGGTGCTGCGCATTGCGATTGCTGCCTTGCTGGTGTTGCAGGATGGCAGCACTCGATGTCTGCCGGCGGCTCTGGCGCGGCTGTGGGGACGCTGGAGACTGTCGGTGCCCACGGTGCTGTCTGTAATATGGCGCAGGCGCTGGAGGGGCGGCTGTGGGAGCACCAGCACCCGCTGCGGCAGTTTGGCAACGCGCTGTCGCCGGAGCTGCTGTTCAAGATCGAGGACCGCGGCCTGGCCCTGGAGCAGCTCGAGGTGCGGCTTCCAGAGTGGACACGTGCTAATTGCTGCATGCACGTGAAACCTGGAGGCAGGCCCACATGGCTGCGCGTCTGCGCTGTTTCACTCGTGCCTGGCATCGCTGGCTTCCCAGGGCTTACACGACACATATCGCAATTGAGCATCGGACTCATGTTTGCAGGACATGGAGGCCAACGAGATTGGTGCGATCCTGCGACACCCAGCGGCTGGGCCCGCCGTCAGATCACTGGTGGACAGCTTCCCGCGGCTCCACCTGGAGGCCCAGCTGCACCCCATCACCAGGTGCCACAGCATCAGCACCCCTCACCTTTTGCAGCTGCAGTGCAGTGTCAGTCTGTGGAGCCTCCTGCCATCAGCACGGACCTCAACCTTTGCGAGCCTGAACCGTTGGCTCCGCTACACTGCAATGGCTCTGATGCGTCACCCGTGGATGCCGGGCAGGTCGGTGCTGCGGGTGCAGCTGAAGGTCACGCCGGAGTTCGCGTGGCACGACCGCGCGCACGGCGGCGTGCTGCGGTGGCACCTCTGGGTGGAGGACTCCGACTCGGAGACCATCTACCACACCGAGGTGCTGACCGCCACCACGTCTGCGATGTAAAGGAGAAGTCAGCTGCTGCGCCACCACACTGTGCTGCTGCTGTGGTTGCTCTTTGTTTCCCTCACACTGGAGGGACCAGGCGAGACCCGGGTCTGGTGCACGCTACAGTAGTCCTGCACCCAACAATCAGCCCAATATATATATTGTGTTTCTGCACCAATATATTGAGTTCTGCATGTTGCCGCAGCTGTTGTGCCTGGAAGGGCCCGATGTGGATGTCTGCCACCACATCAGCTTTAGTGCGGTGAACAATGAGGGGACTCTGGGCGCATGGGTCTGCCAAAGATGCAGATGTGGCACATTGGCGCGTGCAGGTATGGGCGCTGACGAAGAGGATGGCACGAGAGCCCAGCCACACGCTGGCATTCACCATCCCCGTGCGCGAGCCGCTGCCCACGCAGTACTACATCCGGTGCGCGTTGTCTCGATGCAAATACGCATATGAGCGTATGCATGCAGCCATTGTACATGTCTGCCGTGTCAAACTTTCTTATTGGTCCCGAGGGCCAGTTGAACTGGTGATCCCCCACCTGTGTGCCTACGCATCATGTCAGTGACTGTGCAGGGCGCTGTCAGACACGTGGCACAGCGCAGAGTCGCTGCTGGCGCTCAGCTTCAAGGGGCTGCTGCTGCCGGGCCGCCACCCGCCGCACACCGTATGCCCCTGCACCTCGCACTTCAGCTGCTATCTTAGCGACTTGCACCGCTTCACTGCAGAGTTGCACGGCTTGATGCCACCCAGCTCTCAGCGGCATCGCCCCAACTGCAGATGTGCTGTGTAGTCCTTGTGCTTCCCTGCATGTGTGCCTCCTTCACTCCAACTGGAGCGAGCTGCTCTGTGTTTGCAGGAGCTGCTGGACCTTGACCCGCTGCCAGTGTCGGCGCTGGACAACCCTACATTCCAGGGGCTGTACCGCTTCACGCACTTCAATGCTATCCAGACGCAGGTGTGCGTAGAACCCAACACCGCTGCATGCTGAGCGCACCCATCGCAGGACACACACACTTGAACGCTGTGGGAGCTGCATACCATCAGCTTTCAGATTGCTGATTCACCAGTGTGCCGCCACCTGCAGATCTTCCACACCATGTATCACACAGACGAAAACGTGCTGCTGGGCGCGCCCACAGGCAGTGGCAAGACCATATCTGCCGAGCTTGCCGTGCTGCGCTGCTTCGCTGCACACCCGGGGCAGAAGATCATCTATGTCGCTCCCCTCAAGGTGACCTATTCCCACATATATACCAGTATCATCTTGCATCCCCACGCTTTCAGCAAACACCACTAGCTTCGACATGCAACCAGGAGCTGACGGCAGTGGGCTTTCAGCTGCAAGACTGTAGACAAGAAGCACGCCGCCCAAACCGCGAGAAGCCTGAACGAGTCCAGGAAGGCAATGTGCCGGCTCACGGGTGCAGGCGCTGGTGCGGGAGCGCATGGAGGACTGGGGCCGGGGGCTGTGCCGCGCGCTGGGCAAGAAGATCGTGGAGCTGACCGGCGACTTCACGCCCGATGTGCGGTGAGTCCACAGACAGCTTGTGCGTCTTACAGATGTGTACCTTCCCAGGGCATAGCCTCCTGGCTCAATGGCTCATTGCGATAGTTGGGATAACTTCTGTGCTCTTCTTTGTTACCGTCGAAGAGGCGCCATGACATCTTGTGTAATGGGCTGACCATCGACTGTGGGTGGTGCAGGGCGCTGCAGGCGGCGGACGTGATCATCACGACACCAGAGAAATGGGACGGCATCAGCCGCAACTGGCAGAACCGAGGCTACGTGCAGAAGGTAGGTGACACTGACTGCCATCCGCAGACGACCATGCAAAAGCGGCACGGCACTTCTGGACACCACATGCCACCTTCGGCAATCATTGCTGCGCATCGTTGCTGCCACAGGTCGGCCTGCTGGTGCTGGATGAGATCCATCTGCTGGGCAACGACCGGTGCGGGTCTTGCTCATGCTGCAGTGTTCCCATAGGACCCACGCTGCTTGATCACACAGCCTTGATTCCACTCAGGCGTGGCAATGTCACAATCAGAGGGCCGGACCACAAAGGCACTCAGTTGGGGACCGCATCACTGGCCATCGAAGCGAGGTAGTGTCAGCCCGGTGGTGCTTGCTGCTGGCGTGCAGGGGCCCCATCCTGGAGGTCATCGTGTCCCGCATGCGGTATATTGCAGCGCACACCGCGCGGGACGTGCGCTTCGTGGGGCTGTCCACCGCCGTCGCCAACGCACAGGACCTGGCAGACTGGCTGGGCATCGGCCCCAAGGTGACATGGCCTGCTCTGCATAGAGTCGATGGCCATTGTGAAGCTTGCGTGCCTGGTCGAGAAGTAGGTAAGGAGTGTTGCCTTAGGATCTGCAGCAGCTCGGTGAACTGCCTGATCTGAACCATCATCTGATGCAGGGCATGTTCAACTTCAAGCCCAGTGTGCGGCCAGTGCCCCTGGAGGCTCACATCCAGGTGACCCTCAATGTACTGAAATGCGTCACTGACTGCAAGCCACTACACGTGAGGGCGTACATCCAGGCAACGCCATGAGATGCTGAGGTGCCCGAGATGTCTGCTGCAGGGGTACCCTGGCAAGTTCTACTGTCCGCGCATGGCGACCATGAACAAGCCCGCGTATGCTGCCATCCAAACGCACTCCCCCATCAAGCCAGTGCTGGTTTTCGTCAGCAGGTGCCATCAGCATCATAGAAGGGTGTCTTCTCACACCCTTCTCAATGCTGGCGGAATGCATGCCACATGCACCGCATGGATGCCTCAGACCATGCCTACAGCAGCCATGCATGGATCACCTGGGAATTGGATGTGTGCAGTCAAGTTGCACGGGGCAAGCAACAACGAGAGCGCCCTCGACTCTGTTCGTTCACAGGGTGACCACATGTTCAGCCCCTTGCACACGTCTGAACTGTACCTTTGCTGTCCTCACAGCCGGCGGCAGACGCGACTGACAGCGCTGGACCTGCTGGGCTATGCCGCGGCAGACGAGCGGCCGCGGCAGTTTGTGCACACCTCCGACGAGGAGCTGGAGGCTGTCCTCTCTGGCATTAAAGTGGGTGGCTGTGCCACCATGTGGCGTTCCCTTTCTGCTGGTAGCACATCGCACGTCCTGCAGACTGTGTGCATCACGAGCTACATGTGCACAGCAGGTCATCTGGAGATGCTGTTATTGTAAGGCTCAGAGATTCCATTGGTCTGTTTCCTGCAGGATGCATCATTGCGGCACACATTACAGTTTGGGATTGGGTTGCACCATGCGGGCCTGGCAGACGGCGACCGCAAGTGCGTCGAAGCGCTGTTTGTGGCCGGCAAGATCCAGGTGCACACCTCAGCTGCATGCCGCTGCGTCTGTTGTAGGGCTGCAGCGGCAGACAAACCTTCTTACTGTGATTGCATCCTGTTCACTTCAACCGCATCGGACCTGGACACAGTGGTGCAAAAGAGAATTTTGTGACATGTACAGGTGCTGGTGGCTACGAGCACGCTGGCGTGGGGTGTCAACACACCCGCACATCTGGTGGTCATCAAGGGCACCGAGTACTTTGACGCCCCCTCCAGGTGAGCCTTCTGGCCAGTGTTGCAACGGATAGGCTGCCTGTTCAAACTGTCGCACACCACAGCAGGCTTTAACTAGGTGCAAGCTACCACTTGTTATCCCTGCTAGCAGTAAGACATGCGCCATTGCGCGTGCATGGGACACTGGTCTATTGAGGCCCGGGCAGTGCTGCAGCCAAGCTGGTTCCTGACCCTTCTCTGGGGCGCTGCAGGCGGTACGTGGACTTCCCCATCACGGATGTGCTGCAGATGATGGGGCGTGCGGGGCGCCCCCAGTACGACCGCCACGGCGTCGCCGTGATCATGGTCGCCGAGCCCAAGAAGTCCTTCTACAAGAAGTTCCTGTGAGTTTGGAGTGGCGTGCCGCAGTGTGACTGGTCTTCAGGACAGTCGACTGGACACGCATGACATTGCATGTGTGCGATGTTGCTTGCGGTGCTGGGTGGCTGGCAGATGATCTGGTGGCCTCCTGGGCTGCAGGTATGAGCCGTTCCCCGTGGAGTCTAGCCTAGCTGACCAGGTGATAACCCTGCCGCCCAACATCATTGGCCAATGATTGCTGCCGAACGACCTGTGTGGATGTCCATGACAGCAACAGAGCAAAATATTGAAACCGTGTGTTGTGCAGCTGGCGGAGCACTTCAATGCGGAGGTGGTGGCGGGCACCATCGCCAGCGCAGCAGATGCGGTGGACTATCTCACCTGGACCTTCCTGTTCCGTCGGTGGGTGCCAGCGCCAGACAGGACAGCCACACCTACATCTCTCAGGGCCACGGCTTTGTTTGACATGCATGTCAACCTGGAACCCCACTTCTGAAGGCTGGGGTATGCAGTAGTGCTCGGAGTTCCCACAAAATAATTTGGGTCTGCGCTGATGATGCAGGCTGCTGGCGAATCCCAGCTACTACGACCTTGAAGGCACTGACGCTGACTCGCTCAACGTGTTCCTGTCGTCGCTGGTCGAGGATACGCTGAATGACCTGGAGGTAGGGTACTGTGACACCATGGCTGTGGGCTATGTTTCCTTTGTCAGACCAGCACGAGTTTGCTCCTGTGCCTGCCGGGATGCTTCTGCCATGGCGAAAGTGGGTCTGCATCGTCAGCGGTGTGGTCAATCTGTTCGTGTATGCTGATGCACAGGGCGCAGGGTGCATAGCAATGGGGGATGAAGGCGAGGTTGCGCCCACGCCTGCTGGCCGTATTGCCTCGATCTACTACCTGCAGGTACTGCACCGAGTTTGCACTCATTTGGAGCCACTCAGCATCATGAATGCTGATGTTGCGAGCGGTGGTGTCTTTACTTCGTTGCAAGGAAGGTGAAGAGGGATCTGTGCCAATAAATAGTCCACTATGCCCTGCAGCACACGACGATGGCCTTCTTCGCACAGAGTCTGGGCCCAGACATGGACCTGAAGGTGAACACAGCAGGCAGTGCATCGATGCAAGTAACCCCATGCCCCGTGCTATGCTCAGCAAGTTTCCCTGGCCTCAAGCACCGGGTGTCCCAGCAGCTCAAAGTGTGTAAGGCCTACATAGTGGAGGAAACATGACAAGTTTCACTGCAGGCGGTGATGGGTGCGCTGTGCGGCGCGTCGGAGTATGACGAGTTGCCTGTGCGCCACAATGAGGATCAGCTCAACCTGGGCCTGTCCAAGGAGGTGAGCACGAGCTCATTTGGCTTGCAAAAGTGCGGCATGCTGCGTGAGATGCTGCCACTCTGATGCCAGTTTTCAGCGCAGCCCTGGAAACATGACCGGAGAGGCCATCGCAAACTGTGTGCATTGGCTGCTAACAGGTGCGGTGGCCGATCGACCGGCGGGAGGCGGACGACCCGCACGCCAAGGCCGGCCTGCTGCTGCAGGCGCACCTGGGCCGCGGCACGCTGCCGGTGTCGGACTACATCACCGACACCCGCTCCGTGCTCGACAACAGCCTGCGCATCCTGCAGGTGCGGGCATGTGGTGTGCCAGATCTGGGTATACACTGTGCTGCTACCGGCGCCTGAGTTGCATCGTGTGTTCAGTTGCCTGGGATGCTGAACCTGGACCGAACCTCTCTTGCCACCGCATGCTGCTGAGCAATGCACGGGGCACTGCCCCAAGGAACTGACACAAAAATTCTGCCCACGCGCAGGCGATGGTGGATATCTGCGCCGAGGCGGGGTGGCTCACCACCGCGCTCAACGTCATGCACATGGTGCAAGCGCTCATGCAGGTGACCCCTGGCAATGGCCCCTTCAGCACCCTTACCCTAGCCCACCTCTTCGCCGTGATGCTTCGCTTGGCAGGCACATATGCTTTTGCCGAGCTATGCGCTGGCGCTCATCACTGTATCAAAATGTGGCGGGATGCAGGCCCGCTGGCCGGACGACAGCGCGTTCACCATGCTGCCGGGCGTGGACGGCGATGCAGCCGCGCGCCTGGCGGCGGCGGCGGACGGCGGCGGCGGCACGCTGCCAGCGCTGCTCAAGGCGCTGCGCGAGCGGCCCGCTGATGCGCAGAAGGTGCTGCGCAAGGCGCTCGGCAACCAGGTATGTCCTCCAGACACTGACCTTATGGGACATCAGGCGGCACACCAAGTCGGGCAACGCGCTGTGCGCGCATTGCTGCATTGCATCGTGGAAGTTTGGGTTCAACGTGCACAGTTGCCGCACCAAGCAGGACGTTCTGCCACTGTGCAGGCTGCTGATGAGGTGATCCAGGTCTGCGGCCGCCTGCCACTGGTTGATGTGCGGTGGCAGCAGCCGAGGCCGGCGCCGGCGCCACACGACGCAGAAGACGACGCAGAAGCAGAGGAGGCAATGCTGCTGTCGGTGGAGCTGCGGAGGTTGCCAAAACTCGGCGGCAGCCGCGGCGGCGGCAGCCAGACCCGCGTCTATGCCCCTCGCTTCCCAAAGGTGTGATGCTGTGCTGCCCTGCAGAAGAGACCTGCTGTTTCAGCCTGATGGTTCATACTAGCCTGCTCCTCTTGCGCACGGACCTGGACATTGCTTGTAGACTGGGGGACGGGACATTGTGGATCGGCACCGTCGGGGTGTTGTAGCCTGACTACTCAGGCTATTTGTCCTTGACAACCCGGTGCACTGCGCTGATGTGCAGGTCAAGGAGGAGGGCTGGTGGCTGGTGCTCTCGGACGCGGCAGACACAGAGCTGCTGGCGCTGAAGCGGCTGTCCTTCACCGGCGAGCGCACAGTCACCAAGCTGGCCTTCCCGCGCTGGGACGCCACCACCGGCGAGCCGCACGCGCAGCTGCAGCTGCGGATTTTGTCGGACTCGTACCTTGGCCTGGACCAGAGCTTCGCGGTGGCGGTGGGCAGCACGGCGGCAAAAGCCGAGGCGGTGGCGGCATGAGCAAATTGTGTTGTAGGCAGCCGCCTGTACATCTAGTCGGAGGCCGGCGCAACCGCTGGCGGTAGTGTGAGGTAGAGTAGCATTGCCTGTGGGGGTTGCCGTCACAGAAGGTTGTGGGCTTTGACAGGGTGGATTGTGGCACACAAAGCTGCTGCGTTTAGGTAGGATGCCAGCCGCTGTGCACAGAAGAGGGGATTCCTTGTAGACTAGATTAGGTGCTTTGCTCCAGGGCAGGACTGAATTTGACCGAAAACAACGCCATCTGGGACAGCGCTGACACTCGGCACAACCAAGCTTTGCAGTCCCAGCGATCCGTCAGCCCCCCAACAGCGGCTGCTCATAGCATGTCGAGCCCGCACGACGACCTTGGAGACTCTGCCAGCGCTGTGTCAGGTGCGAACATCAACCCAGGCTGGCACGAACACACGCTGGTGGCCGGATCAGACCGCGAACCGCCATCGGTTATGGCGCTGTAGGTGCAAACACATGTTTGCCATCAGCCACGCTAGGCAGCAGGAGTTCAGACCGGCGCTGGTGTCGTGCACCCAGTCACTGTCAGCACCTTCCCTGCCTGTACAGCAGTCTCTGACCGGCAGGATCATCACTGAAGCAACGCACTTCATTTCAGCATGTTAGCTGATCGCGGACCCATCGATCCGCACCCTTGTGGGGCGTTACTCGGGATAGAATGCCTGTGGCAGCTGGGTGGCAGCTACCAGCTCTCTGTGCATGGCTGTTGGGCCTCTGGGACGCTTTTGGGCAACTGGGAGTTACTGCTCATGCGTGTGCGTTGTCGTAATTGCTCAGTCTTCATTCACGGTTGATGACGGTTAAGTTGAGCAACTCCGGCACAGCCACTGACACCGGCGACTGGCCCTGGCGCATCTCAGATGCAAGGGGGTTTGGCCGTGTGACATCAGCACCAACCGGCTCTGTGTCCACTGTGCAGGCGGCCACGAGATAGCACTGCCAGAGAACGCCAGGCTGGTGCTGCAGATGCCGGCTGAAGCGGACGGATCAGGATCCAAGTGCGGCCCTCTGCAGCATCCCGGATACCTGCATGCTTGAACTTTTGACGCAGCTGCCCAGAACCTCATCAGCACACATGATGGCCACGTATGCTGCGTGTGGACGGAAGACAGTTGCCAGGACGACCCAGTCTCCAGATAGAATGGGCGTGATCTGCTTGGCGTGCAGGAAGGAGGGAGGCAATGGGGGCGGCGGGCCGAGCTTCGCGTCAGACGCCGTGGAGGGCCACAGCAACGCAGGCAGCTATGTGCGAGACGTGCGCACCGCCTTTTCCGGCGTGCCGCGCATCCGGCCCCAGTGGCAGGACCGCTACATGAAGATCCTTGTCGTCGGCGAGTCTGGTGAGCATTGTGACTATGTGATGCGGGTGTGCAGCGCCAGGCTCCACCGCTACACGCCTTGGTCATTCCAGATGCCACATGAGCGTTTGACATGCAGCGACCGTGTGCAGGCATGGGCAAGACGTCTTTCATCCAGAATCTCTTTGCGGCGTATGCCCAGGACCCGAACCTGAAGGTTGCGGGTGTGCCGGGGCCCACCAGCAAGCAGGTGCGGCGCATGCCCGCCTCGCACCCTGCAGAGCAGCACAGCACAGTACAGTCAAGGCTTCTTGGCACGCGCGTGTCTTTGCCACGTACGTCAAGAGTCCATGGGGTCAAAATTTCAGGGCATTCAGCACATGATCTGCCACCGCAGACATTTGCCAACAACCCAGCCAAGCTCTGCACCACCATCGATGTGGTGGACGAGAACAACCAGATCCGCTACCACTACTCAGTGCAGGTACTGCTGCAGCTTCAGGCTGCCTGTTGGTACGCCCACAGACATGAAATGCTGCCATTCATGCCAAGCAGCTGTGCTGCTCTCACATATCGCTCTTGGTTCGCCTGCAGGACACACCTGGATGGGAAGCAGTGCACGACAACATGGAGCCCATCATTGAGCACATTCAGGGCTGTCAGTTGAAGTGCCTGGAGAACGAGCAGGTGGGAGGCAGCTCACCTGCCTATGGCACCGCTGGAATCCTGCACGGATGCTACAGCTTGTCCAAAATGATTTGTGACCCACTCGCATCATGATATCGTCATCAACACATCAGCATGTGTTGCACCCTGCAACAGGACGCGCGGCGGCTGGGGCCCATGCACAAGGCTCCCGACCCCCGGGTGGATGTGGCGCTCTACTTTGTGAGTCGATGGACGTACCCAACACTGAACTGCAGTGCACAGCTGGCATGTATGGGAATGCCGACGACCAGCGTACATGTGTCGTGACCAATCTGTCGCCTGGGGTAGCTGAGCAGTGTCCTGCGATGCGGCTGCAGATCAACCCGCACCGCATTAAGGACATGGATGTCCAGTTCATGGCGCGCCTGTCCCAGGCCGTCCCCGTCATCCCCATCATGGCCAAGGTGCGGCGCTGTGTGCCCTCTGCCGTGTGCGGCCGCATAGCTGTGGCTGGGAGGAACAGAACATGCATCGTGCAGAGCGTATCCATCTGCGCACCATCTCACACTAACAGTACAACAGTAATGGTCGTAGTACGAACTGGTTAGCATGTGCGTGGCAGGCCGACTGCATGACGAGCAGCGAGCTGGAGTCCTTCCGCAAGACGGTGCGGGAGACATTGGAGACAGCCAACAAGGAGCACGGGCACGATGTCATGTACCGTTTCAGCAAGGACACCCTGGCAGAGGCCTTCCCCCAGCACCAGGTCAGTGTCGGTGCACGTCTGCAACGCGAATGTGCAGCTGTGTGAGTGGGCCGTGCCGATGCGCTCGTCCACTGCCTGCTGTACATGTGCCCTGAGCATGGGCTGTTGCGCAGGTGCCGCCCTTTGCGATCGTGGCATCACGGCAGTACGACGGCAGCGTGGGGCGGTACTGGCCGGTGCGGCGGTACCCGTGGGGCGTGTGCGAGGCGCTGTCCAGCGAGCACTCGGACGTGGCCGCGCTCAAGAAGCTGCTGCTGGAGCTGTGCTTCGAGGAGTTCAAGGTGCGCCCCAGCTGCTCACTGTCCCCTGTGGTCAGTCTCCACTGCCTGGCCATCCTACCGGCACCAGCTTTGACCGAATCAGGCATGGCACGGTCGCTGCTGCCAGTCGTGTGCAGCAACGTGCTGCGATAGATGTGCCTGAGCGAGGATGTGGGTCTTGCCACAGGCGAAGACGGAGGAGCGGTACTACCAGTTCCGGGAGGAGGAGCTGCTCAACCTGCATGACGATGACCCCGGCCGCGGGTGAGGCTCGCCGGCCGCCGGACGGCAGCGTGCACAGCATATCATTCAGTGCTGCTCCTGCACCGCTGCCCATGTGCGGGATAACCGCTGTGCGCTGACATGTCGGCGGCTGCGGCGTGCAGGAAGCGCAGGGTGCGCCCGCACTTCATCCTGAACCGCGAGCGGCAGCGCCCCATCCCGGTGAGTCACGACTCCACGCTGCACTCATGCATCCACTCCTGGGAAACAGCACCAGCCTGCAACCCCAAATCGCCACCATGTCTCATCACTTGGTGTTTTGATGCCAGGTCAAGGCGCTGCGGTGGGCGGCGGGCGTCATCGTGACCTATGGCCTGGCAGCACTGCTGCTGGGCGGTCGCAAGCGGCTTGAGGTACGGTACCTGCCTGCAGCTTGCGACTGTACGCCTTCGCTGCTATCCGGAAACAGGTCTGGAGGTCTGATCTGCCATGTTTGGCTCATGTAGGATGATGCCCAAGTGGCACGTGAGAAGGCAGCCCAGCTGGGCTCCACAGTTGTGGAGGTGGCCAAGGACAGCAAGCAGTACATCGAGGTGAGCATCCCCAGTTCATGAGCCGCTGACAACCTTGCTGGGTAGCATGACTGCCATGTGCAGTGGACAGCCATGGGCAGTGTGCTGCCTCGCGCACAATGTGCCAGGGCTGAAGTCGTCAAGCCTGCCACGGTGCAGGAGAAGGTCAACCCGGCGCCGCCGCCCCGGCGAAAGTTCCTGGGGTGCGACCTCCCAAGCCGCCTGAGCTATGTCATTCCTTTGAAGCGAGCCAGCCTGTGGTTGTCAGTCGTGGCTCCTCTGCTCTGCTCACCGTTGCTGTGGTGTGACCGTCTGCAGGCTCTTCTGATGACAGCGGGGGAGGCTAGCTGTGCAAGAGTAGGAGGAGTAGGAGGGCAGCAGCGAGCGAGCGAGGCGAGCGGGCATGTGAGCAAGTAGCACTGGACCCGTACCTGCAGCAGGAGCACAGTTTAGGGTCCACAGCTATCCGCACCGTCACTTTGCTGACGGCTGCCCAGCGGCCTTTGTGGTTCACATGGGTGTGACGTCTGGAGACCATGTCATGCGGATATACCATGCTGTTTCATGTTGTATCCGACTCTTCTTGACAGGAAGTACTGCGAATGTCTCGTGGTTGACCAGTCGGCATTGTGCGTACACCTCTTGGCATGTCGACTTGACTTTGGTGCAAACAGTGATGACGACAGGCAGCACTTTCACCGGCCCCTGAGCATAACGTGACTCATGGTGCATGTGATGGTTGCACATGCATGTGATACCACCAACTGCACAGCGGCTTGCACATGCCATTGCATGCATCGCCCCGCTATTGCTGTCGCAGGGCGTCCTCTGCTCACTTGATCACCTGCAGCCGAGACACCTGTGCCATCGAAGGGATAGTGGCGCTGCTTGTTGCTGAGCGGCGCCTGGACTGCGGCATGTGCCCTCCATTGTCCCTAGCGCCTCGTCCAACACATGTTGACACGCGTCCTTCGCAGCACGCAGCGCCTGCTTGTGAGCAGCTCTGACATGACCGGAGCAATTGCTGCCGCTGCGCACGCCGCCAACAACGTGGTTCGACCCCTCGGTCAGAATGGTCCATCATGGCCAAAGTGGCCGCAAGCGGCTCGAGCGAACGCAAGAAACAGCCTCATACCTCCGCCTTCACGTGGATGCAGCACCTTGACTGCAGCAGGCCCTGGCAGAGCAGGCAGCGCAGCGACAGCTGCGGTGTTGGCAACACCCTCAAATGTGGCGCCTGCCGCACATGCCGCCAGGCAGCCGTCCCCTTTTGCCGACGCGGAGGCGAGGTCCGTGTACCTGCACTCGCCGTGGTGCAAGAGCAAGTGCTACTACTGCGACTTTCCGGTGGTGGCGGTTGGCGCCGGGGGTGTCGACATGCCCGCCGTGCAGAACCGCATGCAAGACTACGTCGACTTGCTGCTGGCTGAGATCGACGCTGCACCGCACCAAAAACAACCAGCAAAGGTGGGTGCTACCATCACCTGATGATGAAAGTCAACGAGCGCTGCGTCATGGTGGATATGCAAAGGTTTGTGTGCAGCACAGCGTCCGCGGCAATGCTCAGCGGTGCACCTTCTGCCTGCAGCCGTTGCAGACGGTGTTCTTTGGTGGCGGCACACCGTCGCTGATGCCGCCGGCGCTGGTGGCCCAGCTGCTGGACGCGCTGCGCGCCAAGTTTGGCATCGCGCCCGATGCAGAGGTGTCCATGGAGGCCGACCCAGGTCAGCGCAGGGAGGAGTTGCATTGCCGCCCTGTACGAGCCGGTCTGCATCTGCGCAACAACATCGTCATGCCCGGCTGTGCATTGCCAGAGTCCCTCCCCACGCTGCACCCGTGCGCCTGCTCAATGCGCCAGCACGCAGGTCTGGTATTGCACGCGTAGGCACATTCGACGTGGACAGGCTGCGGAGCTACATGGTGCTGGGACTGACGCGCTTCAGCGTCGGCGTGCAGGCAAGCAATCCTGTGACATTGCTCTGTGTGTTGTTGGCCCAGCAACAGGACAGCACAAGTTTGTTATGTTCGGGTCTGCCATGGCACTACACCAGTGCTGAGGGCCTCACCAGCACCAGCACCAGCGCACGTGAAACAGTGGACGTCTGCATGCTGTACACGCAAGGTAGGAACTGTCAGGTTATGCACCTCCTGCAGGCATTCCAGGAGGAGCTGCTGGCGGCGTGCGGCCGCTCGCACACACTTGCCGACGTGGAGGATGCCCTGACGGCAGTGGCAGCTGCGGCGCCCCCCAGCTGGAGCCTTGATCTCATCTCAGGTGCACGCTGGCTGCGGCAGACGCGCTGCACTGCGGGACGTATGATCCTGTCTTTACTTGTCTATTGCTGAGCACTCTCAGTGCTTGCTGATCTGGCACTACTGCTAGTGCGCAGGGCTCCCAGGGTTGACACGGCAGCAGTGGCGTCACTCGCTGCAGCGGGCCATTGACGCCCGCCCACCCCACATCTCCGTGTACGACCTGCAGGTGCACCCACAAGCGTGCAGCTCAAGGTTGATAGCTTGCAGCTGAAGTGTCGCCACTTGACTGCCACTGGCTGTGGACACAGTCAGCATGGCTGTCCAGGCACGGTGGCATGGCTCAGGGTGCATGGGTGCTGCATCTGCTCAAGCAGCTGCTCTGCTGCAGGTCGAGGCAGGCACGCCCTTTGCCCGATGGCAGACAGATGGGCAGCTGAGCTTTCCAGATGATGAGGCGGGCGCCGCCATGTACCGTGATGCATCCAATCTGTTGCGCCAGGTGACCCTGCCAGATCACCAGACCTGGTCTCAGGGAGCTGCTCGCCCAAATTGCTCCTCACTCATGTCCTGAGGAAGTTCTTGCATGTCCACAGTGACAGGCAGTTGCCTGCTGTAACTTGAGGCGTCCACAGGTCATGTCGACCCACTCACAGGATGCAGCAATTGATGCAGGCGGGCTACGAGCACTACGAGCTGTCAAACTATGCGCTGCCTGGTCACGCCTGCGCACACAACCTGACATACTGGCACAGCCGCCCGTTCTACGGCTTTGGGCTGGGCGCCGCATCACTGCTGGGCGGGCAGCGGCTGTCTCGTCCACGGGTGATGTCGCAGTACAGGTGCGCGAGGGATACAGTAGTGCAACAGGGAGCATGCGGCATACCTTCACGACCTGATCGGACAACATACTGCGGCCGTTAGGGGTTTGTGTCACATTTGCAAGGAAGCACAAGTGGTTCGTGCTGAACCACTTGTTGAGCACACCTGGCTGCACAGTCTGGACAAATAGTAGCGTCCAGAATCAGACACACTGATATGCAGGGAGTGGGTGCACCGCGGCTGCCCTGCGGCTGGCTGCTCGGCCACGGATGCTGGAAGTGACATGGACCGGCTGCTGGATGCCGTCATGCTGCAGCTGCGACTGGGGCAGGGCCTGGATCTGGGTGCCGTGGCAGCGAGCCATGGTGCAACAGCTGCAGATGCCATTCGGCAAGCAGTGCGGCAGCACGAGGCCCACGGTTTGGTAACTTTCGCCACAGGGCCGGAGGGCAGCCAGCGCTGCCGGCTCACAGACCCTGAGGGTTTCCTCATGTCCAATGATGTCATCAGCGATGTGTTTGCAGCGCTTGACACCAATGCTTGATCACGGTTCAAGTCAAGACTGTCCTTCTGGTTTGTTGGTCCCGTGTCAAGCAATATCATGCCTCCTGAAGCATGTTCTAGGAAGAACCGCTGTAAATCATTTGGTCTGGAGGTTTCACATATATCCTCAGAGACCGTGGTGACATGGACGCCACATGGCAGCAGATGCCCTGGCGCAGTGATCTTGAACCATCCAATTCACTCAGCCAACTAGCTTTGACTTCAGGCGCTGCCACAGGCTCTGCTGCTGCGCCACTGCTGCCTGCTGCGCCTCAGCTTCCGTCTGCGTGCAAAATTTGAGTAGCTCATGTCAGTATATGCACATACAATGATTCCTGCTACATCAGCATGCTGCAAGTTCGGACGCATGGCACAGATCATCACCTCCAACGTCTCAAAGGCAGCTCGCAACACCATGGCTGTTGGGGGCAGCCATGCTGGGTGCTCTCGGCCATAAGAGCTGGTGCGCATGTCATAGCCACACCACTCGAAGTACCAGCCCCCTGATGGTGAACATGAAGACCTATGGTTTAACGTTTGTGCCTGGCCTCCCCTACAACGAATCAGTCTACAGCGTGCTAGACTGGGACACCGCTGGCAGCGCACTCGAGACAACAGGAAGCAAGACCTGCGGTGTGGGTGGCGTTGCGGGGCTTGAACAGCCAGGTTGCAGAGGGCGGCAGCCAGGCACGCCGTGCGCGTCCCACAACCTGCGGCTTCTGCATTCCTGCACAAGTTCGGACACGTATAGGGTTACAAACTCAGTTGTTGCTGCTTTGGCGCTCCGTTTGAAGCTTGCAAGGGTGAGCTGATGGTGCACATTACAGGGTGGCAGCAGCACCTTGAGAGCAGCCTCGATGCTTGAGTGTGCATGAAATTGTGCCACGACATAGTTGCGGCCCTGGATCGAGTCAGGCCGCAGCCTTGACCGGGACTTACCGCCAGTGCCTCGCAGTGCCACCCAGTCCAGATGCTTGACGAGCGGCGTGCGGCCCAGGACCGCCTTGTGCGTCGGCCGCTCACGCTGGCTGCTGCCGCTGGCTGCCGCTGTCCTGGCCGCTGCACGGGCGGCGGTGGGTGCTGTCATCGACGCTGCTGCTGAAGCTGTTGATGGCTTGAACACCCTGCCGCCGACCTCGCGGTACACGCAGCCACCATCCTGAAAAACCTCGATGACTGGCACGCTGCTGCTGTTCTGGTGCAGGACGGCTGTTGCTGCAACGTCGTCACTGTCAAGTAGCAGCTCCAGCACTTGCCTGCCAGACTTTCTTCTGCTGCTAGCCTTGGGTTGCTGCCTGCAGGTTTGCAGGTATGCAGACGCTGCTAAGAGTATATGACTGTTGCAAGATGAATTGCATGTACACTACCCAGACAGCAGTGTAACATTTGAGCCAGCATGTTGGTCAGCAGCCAGCATACCTCGCTGATGCGCCGGTGCTGCCGTCATGCACACCCGACTGCCGCTCCTCTGCTGCTGGAGGACTGCCATGCAGCTGCTGCGGTGCGGGCGCTTGCGCAACCACTTGAGGAACACATCCCTTGCTGCCCTCCAGCAGACTGTCTTTCCTTTCTCTGACGACCCCTAGCAGCTGCCTGTCGCACACCAAGCAGGCATGACCAGCAGTTTCGCACGCCATGACAACCATGCGCCGGGAGTGCTTGGCCATCATCTGGGTCAGAAGGGCGACCCTGAACAAATTGGCGTACCTTCCACTCAGCAGCTGCAGGATGTCAGGCGAGGCAGTGTCCGTCCGCTCATCTGCCTCAAAGGCTGTGGGCAGTTGCCGTGCCGACATGTCAACGTGTGGGCCATGGTACGCGTGCAACAGCGCATCACGAAACTCCGCTGCCAGCTCCGCCCGCAAGCGGTCGATGTTGCTACCCTTCAAGGCAAGCATCACTCATTCCGTGCATTGGCATCTCAGATTGCTGCAGATTGGCACTCTGCCAGCAGATGGTCACTCCCTCACGTGACTACAGCACACCGTCGATCACAATGGGAGGTGAGAAGATTGGCAACCAGCTTAGTATTCTGGTTGCAGTGCAGGCCGGCATGCAGGATGAACAGCATCATAAGCCTGCTTGCACTGTACAAACTGATGCTGACATGGCTGACCTGTCTGGCAGGGCGAGTTTCCTGCAGGTTGTTGACCCATTGCCAGTTGTACTCGTAGTGCTGACTCCCGTCGTTGCTCCTGTTCACCCAAATCTTTTAAGCCTGGTGTCTTTGCATTGAATGGGGGGGCCCTGGTCAGACTGCACACTGTGGTCCCTTCTATTGCCCACGCATGAAAGGAAACCCTACCTCTTCTGCGCCGCAGCGCGTCGAAGAAAAGTCAAGCTGCCCTTGTCGTGCTGCAGATCGTACAGGTCCCGCTGTGCAGGATCGCTCAGCACCTGCGAAGGCATCCGATGTATACTATGGTGGGGTGCCAGCCCGAATGACATCTCAATGTGCACTCGCCTGGGCTGAAAACAAGGGCATCTGACCTGGTAAGCTTTCAAGATGATAGCAAAACCGGTTCCGGTGGATCCACCGACGTCAGGGTGATGCGCCTTGGCTTTCTGCATCAAGACCTTCCTGGTGTTGATTGGTGCACTGCACATGCACCTGCAGACCTCGCATGTGCTAATGGTGCTGCAACAAGCAGCTTGTCACCCTTCGGAAGGCTGCTTTGATGTCCTCGGTCGAAGCCGTGCGATCCAGGCCTAAAACCTCGTATAAGCCGTCTGCAGCTGCAGCGCTGAAGGTGTGGCCGCTACCTACGGTGCTCCATGCAGCGCTGATGAATGGCCTCCGCCTCACAAGCATTGGCAATGTGACATGATCCTCTGACACTTACTCAAGCAAGCACAAGCGGACTAGCATATGACTTAAGCATGTTTCTGTTCAACATTCACCCGAGATGGACTGGCACATGCACCATCACACTGGGTTGATGACAATTTCAAGACAGCTAAATAGTCTGCGCCACCACACTGACGTGCACTAGGTCTCAACTCATGCACATGCAAAGAACGTTTGCAAGACGCAGAGCTAAAGGGAGCAGCTGCACCTCCTGACTATAAAGCAGGAGGACCCACGTGCTGAGAGTCTAGTGGCACTGGCAGATTTGGTTCGCCACACACCCTGGCCGGCACGCGCAGCGGCAGGCGGACCCCACTGGCAGTCTCAGTAGCTGCTGACCGCTCTTGTGCGTTTGCTTGGCTGTGCCCCCGACACCTGTGCACCCCGGCGCCGCTGTGGCATCTCTTCAGCCCGGCCTGGTGTGCAATCAGTGTCAAGACCTACAACACCTGGAGACTGCCGCGCACGCTGTGGAGTATCGATCCTGCTGCTGCTGACGTCGGCAGTTTTGTTCCCCGGCTTCTGACGCGGCCAGTGCGGCCGCAGGGCCGAGATCGCTCCTCAGTTTGCCACTGACCTCCCCCTAGTGCTGACAGCATCTGAGACTCCAACCGCTGCTGCACCGCTTCCGTGGCTGCACACGCTAGCGGGCTACAATCAGCAGTCACAGGCAGCGGCGGCAGGCGCGTTTGACGCCCGCAAGGCGCCATGTCGATGCTGGAGAAGGTGCTGCACCGCGGCAAGAGCCGCTCGTCGCCGGACCTGGTGGCCAGGACCGTGGCCACCCTGCAGCGTCTTGACGAGGGCAACGCCACCGACAAGCAGGTGGCCACCTGCGGTGCTGCATGGACTGATCACGCTGATATGTAGTGAGCACTTGCCAGGCCACAGCAGGACCGTTGGGACGCACCCTACTGCGGCATGTTCACATTGGGTAAGTGTGTATTCAGGTGGAGGAGGTGTCCAAGTCGCTGAGCGTCATGAAGGCCACGATGTTTGCTGCTGGCGAGAGCGAGGCCTCCAAGGAGGCAGCTGTTGTGACAGCCTATGAGGTGTGACAAGTAGAGTGGTCGCCGCTCCTCCGCTCGCAACCACAGCAGCCTGTCATCCTCACCACATGTTGCACTTGCTTCGACACTCGTGTATCCCATCACATCGTGAGGCGTAGGCACACCAATGTACAACCGTGTGACCAAACTCAGCACACGTGGCAGGCGGTCAAGTCGGGATTCCCCATCGCGGCGGTGGCGGCGCTGCCATACCTGGAGTTCGAGGCGCGCAAGGACGCGGCGCAGCTGGTCGGCGCGATCGTGCGGCTGGACAACGGCGGCGACAAGCCGGGCGAGCGCTACGTGCTGGAGCACCCCCAGCTGATCACCCTGCTGTTTGACGGGTACGGTCTGGAACGGCCATCCGTATGAGGGTTGCGCAAGGTGCCTCGGACTGCACGGCGCCTTGAGGCAGCACCAGTTGCTGGATCGAGCCAGTGATGTGGGCACCCATGAGCTGAGGATTTCGGTGCTGCAGGTACAGCAACCCGGAGACAGCGCTCAACTGCGGCAGCGTGCTGCGCGACTGCATACGGAGCGCCCCCATTGCCAAGTGCGCTGCAGGGGGTTTTGCGCCATCTCCTACCAAATGTCGCTCAGCTTTGCAACAGCCTCATGCGCAGCAGTGTCTTACTCAATGTCGATGCACACACAAGTTTTCACGACTGTATGCAGGATGGTGCTGGAGTCTCCGCGATTTGAGGACTTCTTTCTGATGGTTGAGGTGCCCAACTTTGAGATCGCCTCGGACGCGTTCCAGACGTTCAAGGTGCGAGCTCGCGCTGTCTGCACAGTAGAATCATGGCACCCTCTGGCTCTCGAAGGCATCGTGGGACCCCCCGCACATGCAAGGCTCAGCGCTGGTCTCTGCTGTGCAGGAGCTGACGACGCGTCACAAAAACCTTGTTGCGGCCTTCACATACGAGCACTACAACATGGTATGTCACCTTTGCGACCTTTTGGCAAGCATCACCCCTGCGATACCTTCACCTGCTCAATTCTGCATCAATGCAGGATCAAATTGTATGGTTCTCATGATGCCCTGTGCTAACGTGTTATCGCGATGTGCAGCTCTTCCCAGCGCCTGTCCGGGGCGAGCCCACTACGGGCTACACATCCCTGCTGCAGTCGGACAACTATGTCACCCGGCGCCAGTCCTTGAAGGTGCTGAAAGATGTGGTGCTGTGGCTTGTGGAAAAAGCACGAGGATGCGAGGATGGGAAACAACCAGCTGGTCAGTTGCGCAGCGTTTTGGGAGTCCCAAAACTGCACCTGCTTGACTGCCTCGCTATGTTGTGCAGTTGCTTGGGGAGATCCTGCTGGACCCGGCCAATGCGAAGACCATGATGCGGTATGTGACGGATGCGGAGAACCTGAAGCTCATGATGGTGCTGCTCAAGGAGACGTCCAAGAGCATTCAGTTCGAGGCCTTTCATGTCTTCAAGGTGCGCAGCGCCTCAGGATGTGTTGGCTTCACCTCAGGACGTCTCCTGTTCCAGCCATCCGAACCATTGCAAGGGCTCACAACCGCAGCAGCATCATTTGAGGACGCCGGCTGTGTCTGCAGGTCTCGGCACTCATGCATGTGATCCTTCGTGGCGTATGGTTTCTGAGCTGATAGTGCACGCATTTGGGGCTGCAGGTGTTTGTGGCAAACCCTAACAAGACACCGGCGATCGTGGACATCCTAGCGGGCAACAAGGAGAAGCTGCTGCGCTACCTCAAGGACTTCCACAACGACACCAGTGCGTGCTCACAGAATCGTTGGGGGTTGCGTGCTTGAGCAAGATGTTGCTGCTCTATTGGCTACCAGTCGTCCTTGTTCCTTGCAAGACTCGATATATGCACTGTTGGGTGCAGATGACGAGCAATTCAAGGAGGAGAAGGCAGTCATCATAAAGGAGATCAGCACGCTGGAGCCCAACAGGTAACACAGGCACGCCCTGCATCGGCTGGGCGGGCAGATCTTGAGCAACCTGGGAGGGCATACCTGATTGGCCCTTGGGCGGCAGATCGTAGCTAGTGGGTCGTGCACTGCAAACTGGCGGTACTGATGGTGCCTGCATCCTGGATCTGGAGCAGACGTCTGTAACGCTCAAGGGTGACAAGGCATCCAGCACAAACAAGCAAACCCGCCAATGCCCGCAACACATTACAAGCTACACCAAATGTCGAGTTTGATTGGCATACATCAACGTCATACCAGACATACATATGGCACAATATACAGCACGGTCTCCACTGGCAAGGTGGACTACTGCCAGCTCGTTGCCAGCAATCATGGCCAACGCAAATCTGTCAGATCATAGCTTTGAGAAGTGTGGCTGCTGCCGATGTTGCAGTGCTGTGAATGCTGTCTCCAGGTCCTGTGACACCAGCTGCGCGCTGTTCCACAAAGCCACCTCCCGCAGCCCGTCCGCTACTGTGTGCTCCCTGCAGCAATGAGATGCCGAAACCACTTGCATCACGCACAGCGCAGCGTCATATGCACGCGGCAACATGGCGGCTCCAATGCAGTAACGCATGGCCCGCTCTGCAGCCATGCAGGCAACCATCCCCTGCACTAGCCGCTCACCTTGCGTGCAGGCAGATCCGCTTGGTGCCATACGCAGCCACTGGCGACTTCGCTGCAATCGATGCCGCCAGCTGACGCACGCCCGCCTGCTTGCAGATGTGGTATATGAAACTCTTCAAGGTGAAGATGTGCCGAAAGTGCCAGGGGCCATCCAGGCCTCTGCCAAGGGGCAGAGATGGTGGAAGACGCAGCGCTACGTGTGGATCATGCCTGCAGTGCTGCCTCGTCGGGGAACACGTGCGTCACGAGGCCCATCTGCAGCGCCTCTGCCCCCCCCAAGGTGCGCGCCGTGAGCGCCAGCTCCCTGGCCCGGCCTGTCGGAGCATGGCCAGTGTCCGGGTTCTGATCGTCCTGCTGTGTATGTTATTGCGGCCAGCGTCCATAAAGCATTGGTGCTATCCCATGGCTATCCCACGGCATGTCAACTACAGCAAAAGGGTGCAGAATCATGCCGAGGCCGGTGACGGGAGGCACCTTCGCCGATTAGGCGGAACAGGCGCTGCAGGGTGCCCAGGTCAGCGGTGATGCCCAGGTCGACCTCCTTCACGCAGAAGGTTGCGGCCTCTGTGCAGCACCGGATGTCCGCTGCGGTGATCATGTCGATGCCTGCAATGCCAGGCAGAGTGCAGACGTACCTGTCTATCCTCTAAACAGACCATAGACCAGCACCTCCTTGCATGCTGAGTTGGGTGCCATTGCAGGCGGAGCGTGTGGTACTCTGGTGCATGGGCACCTGCGCCAATGCAAGCCCCCTGCACCGCAGCAACCACCGGCGCCCGGCATCGCTCCAGGCATGTGAAGGCGTCCTGCACGTGTGAGGTGGCCATGTTGGCACGGAACGATGTACTCGCTGAGCTAGGCTCGGGGGCTGTGCCGACTGGACAATCAGGCATTCGGTGCGCTCGGGCCCACATCTGCCAACTTTCACACCTGCATGTGCAGTATGTCACGCCGCAGCTTCTCGCGCGCCCTGCTGGGACATTGTGCATCATTGATGGTCTTCAGGATACCGCGTGCAACGCTGAGGTCGATGCCGCCACAGAAGTTCCGCCCCTCGCCCGATAGGACGACCTGCGTGCGACGTGGTGCACCTTGGGGGCGGCTTGGGGCATCAAGCAGCCATGCGGCCCTGACAGTCATGTTGGCCTCCAATGTTAGCCTTGTCCAAGAGAGCAACATGCATGCCAGAACAGCTCACCACTCGCACATCTGCATCCTGAGCTTCGAGCCATTCCAGCGCCTGCAAATGACAATCAAGCACTACGGCACACTACGACGCCTATATAACAATATATGTTCTTGCATGCGCAAATGGCGTGGAAGCGTGGCAAGCGGAGCGCAGATTGCGTGCCGGCGGAAGCTCTGCAAATGCGAGCTTGTCCAATGCGTTGCTCTTATGTGGCCGACTCAGCCTCACTGACCCAATTGCACCCTCTATGGAGACTGCAACAGATGATCCCTGCCAAGCCATAGCTATCGTCTTGTGCATGCAGAAGCCATGATGATGGGATGCGGTTGCCAGCTGTGCTGGCGCATTTGGACGCAAGATATCATCATAGCATGCCCGAGGAGAGATGTGAAGCGCGTTGCAACATTCGGAGTGCATGCCAGCCGGAGTTGAGCTCACATGTTGTGTGCCCATGCGCGCGCTACAGGGGTGCTTGACCAATGTTCTGGTCTCGCTGGCCCCACCGCTCGGCTTAGCAGCGTTCTTATGGATGTTCGGTGGCACAAGCGTTGGCATTGGTGTGCTGTGTTATGACCATAGCTCACGTTACAGCAGGAAGTGTGGCACCAAAGTGTCATCACCAACTGGGCGGCAAACCAAACTCGCAGCGGCAGAAGCAGCGATGCATGTTGCGTGTCTGTCATGTGCCTAAACTACTCTAGGAGGCTGTAGATTGAGTTATATCAGGCGGAAGTGATCGCGATCAGTTTCACTCAGGAGTGCAGGACGCAGGGTCCTCAGCATCTGATGCTCTGAGCTGCTGCAGCTGCTGCTGCAGGCGGCTGATCTCAGCCTGCCGCTTGCTGCGCCACCGGTCGCCGTCCTCCTGCAGCAGGGGCAGCCGACGGTTGTGGCGTGTGCTGGACACGTGTGGTCATCACAAGTGCTTCACAGCAGCTGCAGCAGCTGGAAGGAGCGCAGCACCTGCTGCGCTCTCGCCAGCGGCGCCCGCGCCTTGCGCGCCTTGTCCACCGCCGCCCTGGCCTTCACTGCCGCCTGCAGCAGCACCTGACAGTCAGCCTGGCGACACTGCTGGGTGCTGAGCCGGATGTGTGGTAGCACTGGTGCTAGGCGTGCAACAAGCGAGGCCAGGGCCATCGCCCGCCTGTAAACACGAGTCATGCACCTTCTGGCTCTCGGGCTGGGTGAAATCCACGCTGCCGTCAGCGCTGGCGGCTGGGTAGCCGTCGGCGTCGGACCACCCGTCACGGCTGAACTTGGCCGCCAACTCCTCCTGGACAGATGGCCGCGCTGCTATCGCCTCCAGCTTCTCCAGTTCCTGCAGTATGGTTGGCGGCAGACATCTTGCCATCTTTCGCCTCAGCCTGAAGCAGTTGCAGGGACCCACATGCCCTGCGCTCCGACCCACGGGCTTGTCAGGATGCACAGCTGGAGTCCAATGACCGCGGTGGGCTGACAGGCCAGATATGCAGTAGGTCGCACCGCTGTCTGCGCCTTCAGCTGCTTCTCTGCTTTCGTGGCGGCCGCCGCTGCCGCTGCCGCCTTCGCCTGCGCTCGCTCTGCCGCCAGCACAGCGGGATCCTCCTCCTGCATTGTGATGAGTTTGCTGCAGTCGGCAAAAGTGCGCACTGACATGAGCTCAAGCAGCGCTGCGCAGTTGAAGCTTGGCAAAGCGCGTTGTCGACAAATAGGACGGTTGATGACCTTCCATGTGGAGGTGCCATCGGGCCGATCTTCCAGCCGCACCCCCAGCCCAGCAAGCGTGTCATCCCGTGCCCTGAAAAGCACCCAAGCACGATGGTCCAGGAGAGCCCTGTTATGCAACGCTATGGTATGCACATCAAGGTCGGCGGTTGCCTGCCCCCCTCACTCCAGTCTGGCGGCCATGCAGCTGTTGGCGTCACCTGTCGCAGGCTGCGAGGATGTCCTGGAACGCTTCGGCAGGCGCCTGCTTGGCTCGTTGCCCCCGTGCCTCCTTACGAACCTGCAAATACGTGCACCCAATGGAAAATGCACGATGAATACAATGAGATGGCATTGTCGTATGTGACCCCAAGTGACGGAGGTGCTTCTGTGGTGAGAGGCCTGGTCGCAAGAGCCTCACCGTTTCCCGGAAGTCTGCAAAGGCATCCACGAAGGGGCGCCAGGCCTCGACGCCGGCGGTGCCGCTGCTGCTGCTGTCAACGTTGAAGGACGACAGCCGGTCGCTGGCTGCCGGCACCAGGCCGAGGACTGAGACGATGCGCAGCACATACTCCGCAGCCCGGCGCACCAGATCCGCCTGTGGCAGCAGCCCTGCAACAGCAAGCACGATGCCTCTGACATGGCTGTGCTGATCAATTTGATAGCTCGTGCCGCCGACGTGACAATGGCCAGCCCTGAGGTTGTAGCTTGCACGTCCTTGCACCATGGGCTGCTGTGCGGCGTCACCTGAGCAGCAGGCTGCTTGCTCGCGAACCAACATGTGCGAATCCAGTGCCAACAGCACACCAGCAGCAAGTTTGCAAGGCGCCAGCCGTGTGTAAAGCGCACCATGGGGCGGGGTGCCGTGGGGCAGCGGCCGCTTGGCGAGGTACTTGTTGACGGCGGTGACCAGGTCGCTGAGCTGCATCAGGGCGCGCGCTGTGTCGATGTTGTCGCACAGCGCCGCGTGCACCCCCGCCTGCGCCGCCTGCAGCTGCCCGTTCAGCTCCACTTCCTCCGCCTGCAGGGTCAGGGTTTCAGGCTTCAAGGCCTGAGGCCGCCAGCGCTCTGCTCTCAGCAGCGTGCAGGGTGCTGATGAGCTGGGCCACTGCTGGTGCCCAGAAAACCAGTGGAGTGCCGCAGCGGGTCGGACATGCCCCCGATGCACGGCGGTGCGCTAGATGCCTCCCTGGTTACTGATGCGCTGGTACCAGCAGTGACAATAATGCAACTCGGGTGCGAGTTGGATGCAAGCTGCCCTCGAATGCTCCGCTACCCACACAAGTCGGAAGGGCAGGGCGCGGCTCTGCAGCATCTCGAGGCTTGAGATGCGCGTCACCTGCCAGCGGGTGGAGTGCCACCGGCGGCTGCCTTCTGCCGCGGTGCAGGCACGCTGGGCAACCAGGCCGTCCGTCTCCCGCAGCGTCGACACCACATTGCCGAAAAAGTTACGCAGCTCCTTTTCTCGCGAGACCATGGCCTCCTGCGGCAGTTCAAGTATGCACAGTCTGATGCTGGCTTGGGCTGTCCCTGCAGTAAAAACGCGCACATAGAGATGCATTGTGGTTCCAGCAAGGACAGAAAGGATGCAGGAACAGAGCACATGGGGCACCTTGGCCTGCTCGCCAAAGGTCATGGGCGCGTTCCAGGGCTGCAGGCACATCATCAGCCGCAGCTGTCGCGCCGAGAAGCTGCCCAAAGCTTCCCTGCATGTGGCACGCAAGCAGGTCATCAGGAAGGCACAGACGAGCGGGAGCAGCAGCAAGCATCGCATTGCAGGGTTGAGATGTCGGCAGCTGGCCACAACAGGCACAGGCACGCACCGGATCGTGATGAAGTTTTTGAGGGACTTCGACATCTTCAGCCCCTCGATGTGCAGGTGGCCCAGATGCAGGAAGTAGTTCACCCACTGATTGCAGTCGCAGCCTCCGTTCTGCTCCCCATGGTAGAATGCCTCTGCCTGCACGAAGATCAGGTCGCACATGCCGATGTAAGGAGTCCGCTACACCCTTGCTCCGGTGAATTGTTGTGTTGTTGTGCCATGCGTGGGCTCGCCTCCAGGGGCAAGTGCAAACATTGCACGTGGTGCTGCCGCAGTGCGCTGTCACAGCTGGAATGCTGCAGCACCTGCGCAATCTCGTTGTCGTGATGCGGGAAGCGCAGGTCGACCCCGCCCGTGTGGATGTCAATGCGGCTGCCGATCAGCTGACTGGCCATTGCTGAGCACTCGATGTGCCATCCTACAGGCAGCACACCGCAGCACGGTGAGCAAACATCTATGTCCATCCTACTACACAGCTTTGAACTGTGTACACTGATATAAGTTCACCATAGGGCATGGCCAAGCAATGCAGCAACAGTGGCCATTGGCCTTGTCGTCTCCCTGTCTGCCACGATGGCAGCATGGCTCAGTTGCGCAGCGATGCTTGCCTGGACGGCCCCGGCCCCAGGGGGAGGGCCATGTGGGCTCGCCCGGCTTGGAGGCCTTCCACAGCGCAAAGTCGCGCGGGTTGCGCTTCTCGCTCGTGGCAAAGTCCGCCTCGCCATCGGCTGCCAGCTCGTCTGCCGCCTTTGCAGATGATGGGCTGAGCTTGCGGTACTGGTGCCCTGCCGCCCTGCCATGCCACGATCAGCATTTGAACACCGTGCATGTCCAAAAATAATGCAATATCGAGACTGGACTGCATACCGGTCAAGGTTCCTTGGGAGAAGGACCCGCATGAAACACATCAGCCAAAGTGCTGTGCACTTCTGATCCTGTGCTGCAACCTCCCAGCCTGCACAGTGAGCGTACTCGAAGGCGCAGGTGTCGAAGTACACGCTGCCGTTTGCCTCGTAAGCCAGCCCCTTCTCGATGATGGTGCTGATGTACGCCACAATCTCCGGCACATACTCGCTGACGCGCGGCATCGCTGTTGGCCGCCGCACACCTGCACATGTACTCTGCTCTTATCAGCAACGCTGCAGGGCTCAAGGTCGTCACATGTGGCAGAGTTGTTCCCCGCACTGCTTGGGAGAGGCACAGCGTAGCTGCCAGATGCACATCGCTGCGATGGCCCGTCAGAACCACTGGCATCATCGCCGCGGTGCCCACCGAGGTCGTCCATGTCGCGCATGAACTTGGCCTCGTAGCGCCGCGCGTGCTGCTGGAACACCGCGTGATCGGTGATGTCCACGTCGCCGCCTGCCGAGTCCAGCGCCTCTGCCAGGACGTCGCTGCACGACGTGATCAGCGCGGCCGCAGCCGCCTGGCCCTGTGCGCCTGCAGTCGCAGTGGCACACCGTGCCTCAGAGATTTACACTCATGTCGCGAGCACCCTGCACCTCTACGTTTGCAGCGTGCTGATCCCGCATTGTGCCATGCACGCCTGCGGGCACGCTGCTCCTACACCTGTCTGCCGCTCCTGGGCCAGCTGCTGCTGCTGGTCCTGCGTGCGCTTGATGGCCGTCTGCGCCAGGGACAAGCGGCTGCGCACATCCTCTGCCGCCTTCTGCTGGGTGGCCTGCGCAATGGCAAACCTCCACTTCACAAGGGCCGGACGCTTTGCCGACAGCATCAATAGATTTGTGACGACATGGAGCAGAAACAGGATGTTCTGGCAGCTGGTGACGTACGGAGTCTGGCTGCTTGGCTGCCTTTGCCACTGCTGTTTGCACATCCTGCTCGAGCTGCTGCGCTAGTTGCTGCTGCCGCTGCAGGGCATCCTGAAGCGCCCTTTCGACCCGATCCCGCACCTGTTGTGCACCACATAAGCTCGAAGGACAAAGCACCGGACAGGTACAGGTGCTGCATATGCCTGCACCGCTTCTGTTTGTGAGCACTTCATCGATCACAACCAGCTCCGCTGCAGGTCACCTCATCCGGCTGTGGGCTGCTGTCCCTGAAGCGCTGCAGGTGGTGTGCGCGGCGCGCCTTGACGATGATCTTGTCATCAACGTCCGTCACATTCATCACAAAGTGGATGTTGTACCCAAAGTAGTCTTCCAGTACTCGCCGGATGACATCCGAGGTCAGGTAGTTGCGGGCATGGCCCATGTGCGAGACCTGCGTGCATGCAGCCTCATCAGCGCCACGAGAATGACACTACGACATGCACATGACCTCCATCTGCTAATTGGAAGTGCAGCGCCCTGACGACCTCGAGGAAGCGACAATCGCCGCCAGTTGACACTGTCGGCAACGCACATCCTACCTCATATACCGTCGGGCCGCACGTATACCAGCTGATCTGTCTGCTATTCTGCCCTGCTGCCGGGACGAAAGGCACCACACGGTTTTGGTAGCTGTTGAACAGGTGCAGCTGCGGCTGCGCTGAGCCGTCACCATCATGAGGCAGCTTCCACTCCCAGCGGGGTGCGCTCATCGCGCGCTACCACGGCCACACTGCTTGCATACACTGTGACCTGTGTTCTTTGCGAAGGTGTCTGTGCTGTACTTTGCAACGCACGTCCTGGATCGGCAATTGGGTTCAGGCTTCGACTTGCGGTGCAAACACCCGTACTGCTGACCGCGTGTTCAGCGACATTCAACCTACGCAGACTTGCGCGCAAACATGGTTGCGACACCCAGTGGCCGATCTTCCGATCTGTGCGTCTGCGTCCTCGTTCGTCTGCTTCCTGCAGCTCCCGCCAGATACCCTGGCTGTGGCTGCCGCTATGCCTGCCTTAGATGTGCTGGCAAGTGGCAATGGCAGCATGACTCACAACTTTTGAATGGCAGGTACCAGTGCAATCGACCATATCAGCTTTGCATTGCTCAGCAAGTGTCATGTCGATTGTGATGAGCCACAGGCCTGCCTGCGCTCCTACTTCCTGCGTTTGCCATAGATTGGCTCTACACGTTGATAGTACTGCTGATCTCCTTGCTGCCAGCTGGATGCGTAGACAGCCTTCAGGACACTTGCACTGCCGATGCCACAACGTTCTTCTGCTTCTGGAAGTAGTGGTGCATGCGCGTGCGGATGCCGCCCTTGGCGCGGTCCCCAGATGCCCCATCCTCCGGCTGCAGGAAGTCGCCATCATAAACCAGCGGGCCCTGTAGTCGCGCAGCCCTTCTTAGTAGTTAACGCTACTAAGAATGTGAAAGCATGCAAACCCTCCCGGTGGGGTGCTTGGCAATCTCACTGATGGTGCGCTTCAACGTTGCATCAGTGCAGAACTGCAACCAGCAAAACCCTGCCGGGTGCGTTACCTTGCCGGGCACATGCACAGCAGCGGGCACCGCCTGCAGCAGGCTGTGGAAGGAGACGTCGGCTGAGGAGCCTGCCTTTGCTGACGGCTCCGGCGCTGCCGACACCTGATGCCAGAGCGCAAAGCAGTCAGCCAGGGGATATAGCCCTCGGTGCAACCAGAGGAAGGCAGATGCAACATGCCCTGCAGCATCATCGGAGTCTGGGTATAGCATTTCGGAACGAATCACCAGGTGGTCAAGTGATGCCTCATGGCGCCCTGCTGCATCCAGCTGCTTAAACTGCGACGACAGGCCGCCCTGCATCACTGCAATGGACTGGCTGCGGCGTGCTGCGTCCGCCTTGTGGCTCTGCAGGGTTGCAATGTATCACAGCACGCTTGCCTGGCGGTGCAGAAAGGCTGCGTGCAGCTCGAAACGGCCGAAATGAGTGCGGTGCACAGTCGTGCCCGATGTCTTGAACAGAAGCACCGCACTCACCGCTGGACGCTTCTGCTCGCTGCCGTGACTGTGGGCTGCCTTGGCCTCGGTTGGGATGGCAGGCAGCTTGGTGTTCCTCAGGCTCTCCACTGCCGGCACATGCCCGCTCTCCCGCAAGTGTTTGCGCTGGTGGAACACCAGCCCTGCAGCGAGCACATGCCTTTTTGAACTTGAGCTGGTGCTTGACTGACATCACTGCACAAGCCCACATGGCACCTGAGAATGCGAGCGGTGCAGCCTGATGCAAACGATAACTATCAGCACGGTGGGCTGGCTGATGCACATCTGGCTCACAAGGGTGCTCGAGGAGTGCTGCCGCTGTTGGCCGTAGGTGCGGCCGCTTCTCCAGTGCCTGGCGCACGAAGTCTGCCCACAGCTGCATTTACGCCACAAAGATGTTTATGCAGATTGTGAGCACCCATGTTCACATGATACCCGCGGCTGCACTATGTGCATAGTGGCGACGACGAGGATGTGCACTAAGTTTGTCTGGCTCTAGTGCCGGGCAGGCAGCAAGCCTGGACATCTGGTACCCACCGGTGAGTGCCGTGTGGGGAAGGGGATCTTGGTGCAGGTCAGGATCATGTTGACGGTGTGCGCCTCGTCGTCCACCTCGAAGGGCGGCTTGCCCACCAGCAGCTCAAAGGCCAGGATGCCCACCGCCCACACATCCACCTGTGCGTGCAAGGAAGCATTCTGGCTGCTGTAATGGGCGCCAGTTTGGTCAGAGGCCTCCTCGTTGCTCGCCACAGAATGCAGCACTTTCTCAGGCTCAAGCGGTAGGCGATCGAGTGGCCATGAAGGCTACCTTCTCGTCGTAGGGCCTGATGCCGCGCTCCCGTAGCTGCTCGCGAGATACCTCCGGCGCCTCCTGCAAGTCTGCTGTGGGGTTGGCCAACACCTGCGACACACTCCGGTATCAGCAGACTGCAGCCGTTGGCACATGGCAGTGGGCAATATAAACAAATAACAGCGGTCTCGGCAGGTATTGGAATGACACAGGCACATGCTGCCACAACTTCCACGAGCCCCAGCTTTTGGCATGCAACTGACCCCACCTCTGGCGCCATGTAGTCAAGGGTGCCAGAGCGGGTGAACGGCAGCTCCTCTGCCGCGACGATGGCCAGGCCCAGGTCACCCAGCTTCAGCTGCCGCTTGCGGGTGAGGAACAGGTTCTCCGGCTTGATGTCACGGTGCACTATCCTGTCGACGTGCAAGCGCACCAGCACCTGCAGCAATGGCGCCACCACCTGCACGACAGCACTTTGGATTAGCTCCGCATGGCCATGACCACTGACCATGTGCCACAGTAGGCGAAGCAGCCTGGCATGCGTGTTGGTGTCCCTAGCCCAGCATGGACCATCTTTGTTCCATTATCTCAGTGCTGTTATATTGCTCGTGGGAGACACTTTGCCGATGATGTAGTACCTGGATGGCCACCCAGTGCTCATCCAGCACGCCACCGTGCACCAGCATCGTCTTGAAGAGGTCGCCAGCGGTGCAGTGCTCCATCACCAGGCTGACATGTCGCTCGTCCTCAAAGGTGCCATACAGCTGCACCACACCTGCAGCGTCAGCCCACCCTGTCACTCACAAATTTGACACTTTCGGCACATACATAATGGCAACCTTCCTCTAGACATGTTTGCTTGAGGAGCCAAACCATGGCTGTGCGCAGGTTCTTCCAAATTGCCCACAGCTTATGGTATTTCGTTCAAAGCAGTCAAGTGGTGCCATGGGGCAAGAGTCATGTGCTGTTCGCAGAACAAACGGCTGAATGCCTTGCCTTCGCTGCCTTGAAGCTGCCGCATGAGGCGGATTTCGCGCTGCAGCCGCTGCTCATGCTTCGCTTTCATCTTTGCCCGCTCGTAGATCTTGATGATCATCGTCTCCTGTGTCTCCAGGCATTGCGCCTTGTACACAGTGGAAATGCTGCAGAGTGGTACACCAAGTCGGTAAGTGTGCAGCAAGCCACTTATGACACTGACACAAACAGTTGATGCATTGCCAGAAAGGCGAACAACCAGACGCGCCACCGACCTTCCTCTGTAGAGCTCAACTCGCGAGGAAAACTGAGACAGGCTGGTGAACTCTATCTGTGGCCGCCGCTGCTGCCTCGACTGCTGCGACTGCTGCGGCGCGGCTGAGATGACACTGCGCGGTGGCAGCGGCGCTCCCACGCCCAGGTCGAAGCTGTCCGACCGCTCGACGCCCAGCGTCGTCTGCAGCGCTGGCGGAGCCTCCACCTTGCTGCAGCATACTCTGCAATCGTCACGCGGTATGCGTAGAACGATCCGCAAAGCAGGTGTCTGCTGACAACAATGTGAGCGCCCACCCAAGTCCGCTCTTTGCTCCGATACCCTGCTCTACACTGTGCTCGTGGATGTATTCCAAAGTGAATTGTGTTTTGAGAGCGATAACAATGCATCGGGCGGCACACGCACGGGTAGCCACGCGATATTGGACGAACCAAACACCCGGACTTGCCTGGGCAGGCCGGCGGTGTCGAGACTGGCCTTCCGACCATGACTGGGATAGTGTGCGCTCTGCACACGTGCCGCTGCGATCAGAAAATTGCTGCTGTTGGAGGTCGCTGAAGGCTCGACCTCCACTGTTCCCTGCTTACTCTTGATGCGGGAAAAGATCCCCATGTGGAGTGTTGATTGAGGTCGCACTGTTCGAGAGTATATAACGAACTTTCTGCCACAGTCTGACGCGCGTTGGTCCGATTGCTGCAAAGACCATGCTTTGAGCAGTCGGGCATGGTCAAAACCCTGGGCATTACCCAAGTGACTGCTGTGTGCACCCTTCAGCACAACCCTGAACAGTTCAGACCTATGATTTACACATGAAAGTAGCTTCAGGGCATACAACGGACTGCTGACGCTCAAACACACACTGCTGGCGGGGTTCATCATATCAGCAAACCACGTGCAACTGGTCACACTACTGCAGCTTCGGCAGTGCTCGGGCATGCGCGCATGCTAACTGGCTGACAAAAGTCCTGATGCCCACTCCTCCCGCTAGCTCTTTGTTGCCCAAGTGTCATGAACTCTGGCCGTAGGGCTTGAAGGTCAGAGGAACGCCCTCGCGTGTGGTGATGCCCGACGGTGCATGCTGGGGCTGCGGCGGCAGCCGGTTCAAGCGCTCCCTGCGTATGATATACAACATATGTTATGGCAGTCAGACTGTGACGTGCTAGGTGGCCGTGGAACATCAGTGGCATCCAACAGAAGCAGGTATCAGGTGTGTTCAGGGACTGCATGTCGCAATATATAGCAGCGCCAGTGTGGCCAGGTGGGTGGCAGCAAGCGCACTTGAGCACGTCTACGCTGTTGGGCTTGTTGGAGACGCCGGGCTGCTCGCCATTCGCGTCAGTCGCAAACGCCATCTTGGCGCTTGGCGGCTGCTGCGGCGTGCGGTACGCCTCCTCGCCTGCGGTACCCTGCCGCTCGGCGACCTGCCTCAGCTCCTGTGAGGCAACTCAAGAATTCAGTGCTGGCAGTAACCGTCTGCAGCCACGGGAGAAAAGGGTAGCCCCGACAGCTCAGGTGGAATGGACAGGTGCATGCTGTCAAGTGACATGCCAGAAAGGAGCCTGACTCTGTGGTCATGTCATCGATCCCACACACTAGTGAGCCCTTTACTTTTGTTATCTGCTCATAGCCGTATAGTTTGAACCACAAGTCTACCTCGTAGAAGTAGGTACGCAGACGCTCGTTGGCGCCCGCCAGGAAGGGCTGCAGGTCCACGCCAGGGTTGCGCTGCAGGAACTCGTGCAGCGCTTCCATGCCCTGCCAGAGGGACACCCAATTGGTCAAACCCCAGCAGCCGTGCACTGAACTGGCCACAGTGTTGCATATATAGAGGTGCGGTGATGATCCAAAAGCGTGCAGGGCAGCAGCAGCTGCGCTGAGCCGATGCAGGTTGCACGCATGACAGCTGTCAACGACTATGCACCTGTGTCCCTGCGGGCCGCTGCCCCAGCTGGTCCAGGGCCGCCACCAGATATCGCTTCAGCTCCTGCAGGCGACGCATGCAACGACTCAATCCAGAGCACAGGGTCAGCGGCTCTGTCAAGCTTCAGGGTCACTTTCCTATGCAGGCCTGGGGTATCCTCGCTCGAGCCCCTTGACACCTTGACAACATGATCCACAATGCGCAGGATGCACACCTGCTCGACGGGAGACTGGGCGCTGCCGGGTGTGCCACTGCGCAGCTGGCTGCCGCTTCCAGCCGGCGTCGTCGCCCCACCATGCTGCTGCTGCTGCTGCCCGTTTGCTGCATGCGGGGTGCCGGCTGCAAGTGCGACCTGTCCGGCATCGCCGGAGATGCTCTGCACGCGGCGTGCGATGCGCGGCGGCAGCGGCCCTGATATCAATCCAGCCTGCAAGCATGCTCAGTCATGGTATGAGAACGACACAGGCAAAGTCGGCCGCCCGTCAAGCAGCGAGCCCAATGTACAGAAGGACTGCCACAGCATTCGGCCAAATTGACAGTACAGCTTTGCAGGCAGAGACTGGCCATTGGAATAGGCACCTGGTGCAGCGTGAGCAGGTTGAGGTCGATGTAGGCGCGGATGATGGGCAGCGGCTCCTCCTCCGAGATCGCCGTCATGTCCTCCAGGATCGCCATGCCCTGCGCGCGCACACGCAGCAAGCTTGCACGACACATAGCCACAGGGGCAATGGCAGCATGCGCCCGTGCCCCTCCTTCGACTGGGTGCACCATGCTCAGAAGGACTGTGCTCTTCCTCCATGTAACAGACTTTCACAATGGCTGGGTGCATGCATTGCACTGCCTGTGCTCCCCCTGGTAGGATGTTGCTTCTGCGCTTGGTCGGGCTCCTACCTTCTTCTTGCAGAGCTCGTGCAACAGGGTCTTGACCATGCGCAGTGGCTTGTCGTCAGAGGTGCTACGGCGCCGGATCTCGGTGAGGCCCAGCTGCCGGAAGAACTCGTCCACCGCCATCAGGACCATCGAGCACTCGATCTCCTACCCGCCAGTCCACAGTCCGTTACAAGAGGCGTGCTAGCACGAAATTGCAAATATATGTTGGTCTGTACTGTTGCTGCCCACTTTGACAGTACCAGGACGAGGTTGATCCGCTGGCGGCTTGATTGCATACATGTGCTTCATCAAGCAGCTCACCTGCAGGTCGTCCGACAGCGCCTTGCTGATCTTGATGAGGCACTTGACGGCCAGGTCGAAGAACTTGGCGGCCTCCGCCGGCTTGTGACGCAGCTCCGGCGGCGGCTCCCGTGTCAGCAGCAGCAGCGCGGTGAAGGCGTACGTCCGGTTGCTGTTCTCCAGCGTCTTCAGCATCAGCACGTTCAGCGCCTGCACGCACATGGACATCACACAATCGGCCTATGCACACTCCTGCTGGTGCACCATTGTTTTGGATGTACATGCTTGCAACAGTGCGCCGCTCCTTCCCGGCCAGACAGCTGTATCCTGCCTCCGTCTCCAATGCACAGGAGCAGTTATGCTGGTGTTGAGGGCATTATTGCGGCGTTATTGCATCGGCGCGCCTTCATGAGGTTGCCGCCCTCCTGGATCTCCAGCACCCGGCCGTCGATGAGGGTGAGCAGCATGGCGGACACGAAGTCGCGCAGGGTGTCGGACGCGACGGAGTGCGCCAGCAGCGGCACGCTGAACAGCCGCATCAGCAGGCTGACCGTGTACTTGCACTTGCGGTGCGACGGCGGCCGGCGCGTGTGCTCCCACGTCACAAACGCCTCCGTGAACATCTGCTCGAGTGCAAGCAGATGACGTTTCAGTATGCACAGGTAGTGTTTTGCCAGGTCCAGTGATGAGAGTACAACAGCAATATGTACAGGATTGCTCAGTGTGCTGTGTGAACAGAGCCTGTGCCAATTCCAGACAGTGTATGGCTGCAGGTGGCAGCCGTTGCAGCAGGGGCATGTGCATTCAATGGGCGCACCGCACGCAGGCGGCGGGACAGCGTGGCGACGAGGCTGTTGGCGTCCTGCGCGAAGCGGGCCTCCATGACAGGCGATATGCGGCCGTCCATCATCTCGGACAACTCGCCGCCCAGGTTCTTGATGCCCTCCACCTGGACGATGACGACTTGCTGAGGTGTTGCCAGACAGGTGCAATCACTGCCATCCCGAACACAGAATAGCTTCCTGAGCTGACAAGGAAGTCGCTCATGCCACAGGATGCTGTTGTACATCTTTGGGGTGACAGGGGCTTGTTGTAGTAATTGCGCACCTGCTTGTCGGGCTTGCGGTGGTTCAGCAGCATGAGGCCCTCCTCCCAGGCCGCCTCCACCTCATCGTCTGGCCGCAGCGGCTCTGCATCTGCAGTAGCGATGGTCGTGATGGCTTTTGCAGGAGACATGCTGCCAATTACACCAGTGCATGTGCCAACTGGAGGGTCGTGAGCAAGCACTGCATATGCTCCAGCAGCTGCCGTGGTGCTGCCGGGTGACGGGAAGCAAAGCGTGCATGCGGCAAGACCACCAGCTTAGATGACGTCCACCTTTGTCAGTCTCATTGAAGACTGCTGGTGTGGCTGATGGCACCGGCGTAGGCATTGACGCATAGTGCGGCTGGCCAGGCGTTGCCATGTATGCATATGGCGCCGACTGCTGAGGTGGCAGCCGCACAGGCGTGCTACCATAGGCCGGCCTGCGCGTCAACGACTAGCCTTCAGCAATATGCTCCTCCCTCACGAAACGGACGCTCAAGGTGAGTTGTTGATCTGCACCAGACTTGTTGACAGCAACTTGGGGTTGACTATGGCTGGCCATGGCTTTGCGGCGTGCATTTGACGACAGAAAGGCTTCACCCGCTGTCTGGCTGGCTGCTGGGTGGGACGCCATCGCCGCTGTGGTATGACGCCTCGCTGGGAGCTGACCGCTGGGCAAAGGATGCGCCATTGCCATAGCCGCCTGCATCGTGTGCTGGATACGCATCATAGTGAGGCGGCGGCAGCGGGTGCGATGGGTCTGCCGCGCCGTAGTAGCTGCCTCCGGCATACCCATTGCCGTAGCCGCCCGGGTACCTGCTTTGTGCACGGGGCCCATCAGCTCCAACATAGCAGCAGGGCAATGGATGCAGGTGCCCAAGAGTGCTTTACGCTTCACGACGATCCTTGCCCAACTGTCACTGACGAAGACCCGCACCCAGCGTCAGACGGCTGCGCCTGCTCCTCCCCGTACTCTGAGTAGGTGCGGCCCAGCCGCTCTGCCCGCTTATACCCGACCTCCATGCCCTACAGCATGTGAATTGAAAAAGGCTTTGGCATAACGCAGCAAGTGCTGGTGCCACCTTTCAACTGCGACTGCCATGTGACACCCCTGGAGCAGCAGTGCTTCGTTGCAGCTCTCGGTGCTTGAGGCATTGTGTTGTCTTTGGATGGAAGACCTGCCAACAACATCGGTCGGACACCTGCAACTGCTGCGATGTGAGCAGGCAGGGCGCCCAGCAAGTTGCCGATCCACAGGCCAGAGGCTTGCCTGTGCGGACGCTTGCTTGTCGGTGTACTTCAGGCGCTCCTCTATGAGGCTGTGCTGCTGGTCGGACAGCCGGCCGACCAGCTTCCACAGAGCAGCCGGACCCTCCTGCCGGTAGGCCACCTCCATCACGCCCAGAGCAGCCGCACGCACACCCCGGTCCTTGTCCGTCACCAGCTGCAGGAGCAAGCTAGCACGTGATGCGCAATTGCTGCAACATCAAAGCACTGCTTACACATGCATTTGTTTGGGTTTATCGAAACCCAAGTAAACGAAGTCACGTCGAATTCCGCATCGCTGGCGTCCCGATCTCATGTGCAATCTGCTGATCTCACCTGCGCTATGGCAGGCAGCGGCTTGTACCGGGCGCCCTGGTACACGATGATGCCTTCCTGGTCGATCAGCTCGCCCAGCACCTGCGCACGCACAGATGGTCGGAGTTAGGCAGGAAAATGCACAAGAACAACCATGGCCACATCTGCACAAAGAACATACACCCGAGCCGTCGTGCCGTTGTGCTTGCTGATCATTGCACTGTCACAGCAGTGCGCCGTGGCACCTTGCATGACGGGGCAAGACCACATACGCACCTCGATGGCCTCGGTGCGGGTGCGGTTGTTCTTGGACTGCAGGCCCAGCACCAGGAACTCGCACACGCGCTGCGACTCGAACACCCCGCAGCACGCCTTCAGCAGCTCTCTGTGCTGGGCGCGGATGCGCTCCTGTGGGGCCGCAGCCAGAGTTTGCATCAAGATTGCCGTCATATGGCAGCATCACATCCTTGTCATGCACGTTCACAGCTGAGTGGCACAGCAGGTTGCGTGCTCAATCAGGCTCAGCAGTCATGTCTCGCTAGCTGGTTGCTGACCTGGCTGTGGCCGGCCTTTTCAACAAGGCAGGGCAGCAGCAGGTGGGCCTCCGCATCTGCCAGCTTGTAGCCCTGCATCAACACGACAAGCCCCAGCATTTGCGAAGGACGCACACCGCTGCCGATTCACATTCAGGCTTAGGCATGCTGTACGCCAAAGTGAAGCTGACAGGAGGAAGCTGCTGCACGCAGGAGGTAGGTAAAGGGCTCAGAGCGTACGTTTTCGTACAGTGTGTTGAGCAGGGCGTTGGTCAGCTCGCAGACTTTGACGAGCGCCTGCATGTTGCCCTCACACAGGCGCAGCACCACCCAGCGGAACACCAGGTCCAGCGCCGCCAGCACCGCGTCAAAGTCGTCCGCCAGCGCCGACAGCAGCATGTCGATCGCTGCTATGTGGCGCGTGAAGTCCTTGCCGAAAAGCGCCGCCCTGCAGACCACCACCTTGCATCAAGCTCGCAGCCATGTCTACTTGCAGCCACTCGAGCAGCTCTTTGGGACTGCCGACCTTGCACATGTGTGAACTGGTGCCTGCAAGCGCTTTACAGCTTGTGCCACATCGTGCCAGACCAGTAGTCTGGTGGTATATACTACGACCGCAACACGAGGAGCCTGACATTGTACGTAGCACGTTGCTCAGTCAGCGTCCTTCTGACTTTGCTCACTGTATCTACATACTCAGATGACAATATGTGCACCTGAGTGCCGGAGAAGCCAGGGGCGTGAACTCGGCGCGCAGCATGTCCTCCTCCTCAGGGCGCGGCGACTCGAACTTGCCGCCCTTGAAGTGCAGGCCCCGCAGCCGCGCCTCCTTCTTGGTGCTGCGCTGCAGCAGCGGCTGCGGCGGCTCCTCTGCCGCTGGCGCCAGCAGCTGCAAGTATGCCATCCAAGTGAGCTTGTCGCGGTGCTGCTGGTATGCACAGCTCCCGCGCACATGCAGGGAACGACGACACACACGAGCGTTGCTGCACTTTTGGCAGCGTTCCTGCACTCAGCTCACCGGAGCGTTAGGGAACGCGGTGGCCGGCCGACGCGGCTGGTCGGGCTGTGGCGAGTCTGGGTCTGCTGCTGCGGTTGTTGGGCGGCCTGCACAGTACACGTCTGCATGTGAATGTACCTGACTGACATACACAAGTTGTCAGGATAGCCCTGAAACAGCTGACTTGAATGTCACCTGCCATGACACAGCAGGACCCGGCAATGGTGGTGTGCTTGCCTGGTGACACCACAGCTGCGGGCGCTGCCTGCACCGCAGCCGCCATGCCGGAGCCGGGCTGCACTTCATGCTTGGCCAGCAGCTGCAGCGCAGGTGCCTTCTGGCCCCCGCCCAATGACTGCGCCGCCTTCAGCACCGCCGCGCCGCCGTGCGCCTGTGCCGACCGGAGCGCAGGGCGGATCACCATCTGTGAATCCCCTTGAGACGCACGTGCAACTTCGTATAGATAAGCGCAAGACCACAGTCCAGGATGCCGCACCTCCACCATCTGCTTGACGAGGGTGTTGCCACCTTCACGCACTGCGGAGCTCTTGTCCGCTGCTGCAAACACGGCAATGCGCAGCCCAGTGTCCAGACTCCTGGCGCCCTGCAGTGCCCAAGACGTTCTCCGTATCACATTGAAACAGAACGAATTGTCGTGCAGAAACTATATGGTGGCTTGCAATCCACATGGCCATCCTGGTCGAACTGCAGACTTGTACCAAGTCACAGCCAGGACGCACCTGCTCCGCTGCGAGGGCACCGCCCAGCCAGGCGATGGCGGCAGTGCGGCCCTCGGGGCTCATCTTGGGGGCCACGGCAGCGTCGTGCATTGCTGGCGCCAGGCGCTCAAGGGGCACCCGGCCCCGCTCGCCCACCCAGTCGTCCAGCATCGTGATGACTGCGTCCCTCACCTGATGAGGCACCAAGTGCACGCTTGGTGATGAGGCGCCCCGCTGCTATGACCACAAATTGTGACTCCGGGCGAGCATGCAGCCGACCTGGCATGCACTTGCGCACCGGCTTCTTCTTGTCGGCGAGGCAGTTCAGCGCGGGCGACAGGCACTGCCGGGCGGCGCGCTCCACAGCGGGGCCCATCGCGCGGCCCAGCGCCCCCAGCAGCAGCAGAGCGCGCACGCCCAGATTGCGGTTCGAGTCGTTGAGCCGCGCCTGCACCGCACGGTGTGGTCACCAATGTGCCAACTCTGCCGTTGTGCACCTGCCACGCACGGCTGCGGCTTCATCCAAGCAGTGCGAGCTGTTGAAGTTGCCATGTACATCATGATGCTGTGCGGACACACACCTTCAGCGCGCCCATGAGGTCGCCGACATTGGGGCCGATCCGACCGCCGGCTGCTGCTAGCATGCCATCGACAGCCTCCAGCCCAGCTGCGCGCTCCTGATCATGCACAAACAGATATACGCCTTGTGCAGCTGATCTTCGGACCCCGAGCACTGCGTCATGCCGTACGAATTGTTCCTTGTGTGTACAGTGCAGCTTTCACCTTCCAGTTGGCACTGGCCAGCCGCCGCAACAAGTCGTCAGTGATGTTGACGCTGATGTCGGTGCGCGGCAGCAGGTCGGCGGGGTCTGCTGCTGCTGCTGCTGGAGCAGCGTCTGCTGGTTCTGACTGTGCAGAGCCTACCCCCTTACGGCGCCCCTTTGCCGTGTTGGCGCTGCTGCCCCGTATATGCCGTGATGGCACCACCTGCGAGCAGGCGGAGGGAACCACTGCCCAGGGGTGCACGATGCTGACAGTCTGCAATGCCGGACTGTTGCTGGACACTGAAGACAATGTCATAGCAAGGTCTCCTGTGCCCGGCCAACAAATGCTGCCGCTAGGCGTGTGAAGCAGGGGCGTACCGCCTGCAGCGGGTTGGCGGCAAAGGCCTCCTCGATCGTCGCCAGCTGCGCGGGCTTGACATCCGTTCGCACCATGTCCGCCAGACCGGGTCCCAGCTGTCTGTGCGCTCGCGCAAGCAGCATGACAGCCTGCACACCACGAAAGGCAGACGCTTCAGGTGTTGCTGACAATGATCGAGGCAACAGGCTGAGGTATCAACTCGTTGAGCCTATGATACCCACCTTGCCCATTGCAAGTACCAGTGCGTGTCGAGTCCAACAAAGCTGAGGAGCCGTGATGCCCAGGTCAGCATGACAGTGTGCTATTGACGAGTGTGCAGCAGCAGCAGGCCATACCGCCGAGCGGACGGCTGCGTCGCGCGACTCCAGGTCGGCAATACACCAGCTGATGAGGTGACGAACATCTAGCATGGCCACGCCAAAGTCATCGACTGCGGTAGCAATCCAGCCCAGCGCCTCCGACAGGACCTGCATACAATACAGCCGACCGTCGCCGCCACACACACCCTGCCACATGTCTGGCGGTGCGAGACACCTGCAGGCTTTATGGGTCATGCTAGTGTCGAAGGCGGACTGGATGAACCTCACCTTGGGGCTCTTGTGCAAGGATGCCTTCTTGTGAAGCTGTGTGGCCACGAACTGCGGTCCAACTGCCTCTGCCAACGCTGACAGCAGTTCGCCAGCAGGCGTTTTCAGCTTGGCGTCCGACAACTTGTCAACCTACAAAGTAGGGTTTTCATGATGGTTAACCACCACCTTTCCGCAGTCCAGCATTAGCTTTCCACACTGATCGAGTCCCCCAGCTATGAGACATCCGGCACAAAGCACATACCAGCCCTGAGATGGCCACAAATGCGTCGCGCTTGTTCACGGTGCTGCAGTTCTGCGCCACTGTCGCCATGAGCTGAATCATCTTGCCAAACACCTGCAGGATGTTCCTGATGTGTAAGCCAGCAGCACAGCGAAGGTGTTCCTGTCTGTGCTAGCATCAGCACGCGCGCGCTCAACTCAGCAACCAGTCTCCTACCTGGAAGTTCTTTTCAGCCCAGCCAGGGATGAAGGACACACAGTGGATCAGGCTGGCCTCACACTTGTTGGGATCCTCCTCAATCTGCAGCCCAAACGGTGTGTGTCCAGCATCGCAATGCCATGTGCTCTGGAATTGTGCAATGCGCAGACAAGTGGACAGACGTGAAGCATGCACACCTTTTCTTGCATGTAGGCCATGGTCTCGAGCCTCTCCTTCCAGTTGGTGCCCACCAAGCTCGGCACAACTGTGTCTCCGAACAGGGCAGTCAACCGCTCCTCGGCCTGCAAGCATCCCGTCAGTATTGCTCAAGCACGATGGAAGAGGGGCTAGCAGGAAATGATGCCACAGTTGGGTGGCTGGAGTACATGAGATGCCCATGCTGCACCTGTAGACGGTCCATGGCCCCCGCTGACAGCGAGGCGTCATCATCGTCCGCAGGACCCGAGGCGGCTGCGGATGTGGTGCGGGCTCGTGGGGCAGCGTTCCGGGCTGCTGGCGCGGCGCCCGCCTGGCTGCTCCGCGGCGAGGTCGGCAGCGAGCCCACCTGGGACGGCGCCCGGCTGCGACCAGCACGAGTCCGGTGCTGGGCAAGGGCTCGTGTGCACCAGTGAGCCAGCTAAGTACCTTGCTGCAGTTCACCCAAGCCGGTGAGGCCCATGCACTCCTCTTCTTTACTGCTGGTTCGCAGAGCATGGCACCCACATGGTCCTGTGTGGCTGCACCTGGAGGCAGTGGTGGAGGGAGCCGCCGAGGCAGCGGGCGTTGAAGCGCCGGTGGCACTGCCGCCACTGCCTGCCACCATGTCCGCCAGCAGCTTGCGCCGCTTGTCGTCCAGCACCTTGTCTGTGGCGCGTGCCAGGCCTTTCGCGTCCTTCGCTGTTGTGGCAATCGCAACCAGGGCCTGCAGGTTCATTGTATGTCGTGTCAGCATTTCAAGAGGATCCGCTACATGTCTGTGGAGGAGAGGTGTTCGAATGGTGCGGTGCCACACAATGCCGCCTGCATGGACCGTACGGTGCAGCGCAATCATGTCAGCTGCAGACTATATATGTTGGTGATGCTGACTGGACAATGCTCGCCTGCAGTGCCGCCTCCCGCACATCGGGCGCCGGCTCCATGGCGGCTCTGGCGAGCGGCGGCGCCAGCACCGCCTGCGCCTTTGCAGCCTCCTTTGCTGGTGCTCGGCTGACAGCCGTGCGCAGCACCTGCAGGATGCCATGCACAGCTCGACACACCAGGTGCACTTTGCCATCATGAGCCATGCCAGCCTAGCGTTGCTCTTTCAGCCCCGCTCCGCACTCCCTTCGCTTACATGGTATTGAGGTGATATTGGCACCTGGAGTGCGCCCAGCTTTGGCTTTGGCAGCTTGCCGGCGGCCACAGTGGCGTAGTCTTCTGCCACGTCGCTGAGGGAGAAGCAGTATCTGCAGCGAGGTCGGAAAGCTTTAGGACAAATGGGTTGCAGCAACCTGAGCTTGAAGAGATGGACATGCACAGTTGGACCCTAACCACTCCTCAGCTGCAGACAGGACTTGCGGGTGGCAAACTACCATGAAGCAGTGCTGTTCCCAGCGGCATGAAACCCTCTCACTTGTGCATGATGACCAGCGCATCGTTGGTGGCACGGCACACGCCCGTGTTCTTGTCCTTGAACTTGTCCAGCAGCACCGGCGCAAACGACTTTGCCGAGCTGTGAAAGTCCCTCCGCAGGCCCTACACCAGAATGGGCAGCAGCATCGCCTACAGGGTGGCTGTCGTGGGAGGACTGTGTCCACATATATGACTGTGTGTTGGCATGCGCAGTTTCAAAGTTTCAACAACCTTGGCGAGGGCGCCGACGCAGGAGATGGCCTCCGCGACACACACTACATTGCTGTCCTTGGTGATGACGACCTTCAGGCGACGCAGCACATCGCCAAAGTCGCCAGGCGCCAGGTGCGGTGCCGCTGTTGACACCAAGACATCAGTTTTCGTGTCATGTCGTCTGACCATTTGCAGCTAGCAGGACACACTTTTGCATGGTAGCTACAGTGTTGGCATGAAGACCAATACTCAAGCATGACCACCTGCAAGGGTCTTCAGCTTTGTGAGGATGTCGCGGCGCGCTGACCACTTGGCTGTGTTGGCCACCTCGTCATCAAAGGTGCGCAGTTCTGGCAGGATGTCCACTGGGTCACTGATATCATACGCATCCACACCCTGCAGTGCAGGCAGTGATACGTTCAGACCACAAGCAGCTATACCAGCCACTGCAGATCCTGCTGTACATGCACCTGCAGGCTCCAAGACTGCTAATTGTGTATCACAGCCGCAGGATAGCCGCACCTCTTCCTCTTCTTCCACTGCTGCTGGCAGACCGGCTGTGGGTGCGGCGGCCTCGCCGCTGGCACCTGGGACTGCAACCTCCTGCTGCGCTGCCGCCTTTGCTGCCTCCTTCCTTGTCAGCCGCTGCAAAACAGCGTAGTAGCGGTGACCACTCAGCCCATGACGCTGTGACATGCAAGACCCTCGCTTTGCAGTGGCGAAGGCTGCATGTGCTGTATAAGACTGAGCATGTGCATGGCCGGGGCGCTGCTCACCTCGGGTTGTGGCTTGCCAGGCGCATCAGCCACGGCCTTTTCCACATCCTTGCGCATGATATCCGACATCTTCGCGATCAGCGTGGGCTCCACTGCCGCCATGCCAAGCCACCGGCATGCCAGCACCTATTTTGTACACGGCATTGTGAGCGCACGCACGTGCAAAAACGGGATACTTGCGTCACGCATGGCCGCAGCAGCACCATATCTGTTCGAAGTGGCGGCAGACCTACCGTGATGGACTTGGCGGCATCGCGCACTGGTCCCTGCTTCGAGTCGAAGAGCTTGGGCAAAGCCGCAAAGAGCGGCTTTGGTGGAATGGCCTTCAACCCGAAGGTGCTGCAAGCAGAGGCACGCGTGTCGAGATGGCATGGCTAGGGAAGCTGAGAGCGGCCCACAGCAATCACGCATGAGCCAGTTTTGCTGACCTCACTGCCTTCTCCGCCAGAACTGCTGCTGCCTGAACTGTTTTGGGCACTTTGTCGTCAAATGCCTTGGTGATGGCAGTCTGCAAGCGCAGGGCTCAGACTGTTGCTGGTTGTGCCACGCCCCCAACGAAGCACTTCCGTGGCGGGTGTAACAAGACGGTACAGGATGCGTACAAGCATCAACAACAACCCACCATGACAACCTCGCCCTGCTCGAGCTCGATGAATGCCAGACACACTTCTGTGCCCTTGGCCACCGTGTGCACCCGCTGCTTCAGCACCTTGGTCGCAATGTTCGCACATGCTGGTTCTGCAATCCTGTGGACAGCAGCCGCAACAGTCAGCAACCTGCATCATGCATGAATTGGTCAGCACGGTGGCCGCATTCATGCAGTGCCGTGATGGCGCTCACTGTGCAGCCTGCGCCTCGTCGCAGACCGCAAGATAGGACTGCAGCGCCTCCAGCGCTGCGTCCTGTGCCGCTGCATTGGCATCCCCAAGCCCCTTCGCCAGCATGCCGCCTGCTCATGACATGCAATGCTGTTTTAGCAGCTGCGATGTGCTGAATGCTGCCACAAAGTGCATGCATGCACAGGGGCCAGGCGTTATTTCATGGCTCAGTCATGTGCAGCGCTCACCAAAGCCCGAGTCTGGCGCGATGCCACGCTGGCTTGCCGCCTTGGCGTCCACATATGCATCGCGCCGGATCTTCCAGTTGCGGTCCGCTACACGCTGAGCATACGGCCATTCCCTGGCCTCGCGCAAAAGAGTCTCCTCGGCCTCTTGGCCGTCTGCCATCACCGCCTCCGGACCGACTGCCTTTGCATGAGCTGATCGTTGTGCGGCAGGGTGCGCACAAGCGCGGTTTCCTGCTGTGAGTGCTGGTGATGATCGCTTTGGAAGGTACAGATCGCAGGAACAGCTATGTGCGTCAGTCTGGACGCCGTTGCGCACCGTCCAAGGGGAGATGCAGCCTCAGTTCGAGAAACGTTGGGTGTGATGCAGTTCAAGCTGCGAGACAAGCTTTCGTGTGGTTTGGCTGCTCAGCAGGCGGTCCCGCGGCTTGAGTTCACACCTCAGCCTATTCTAGATTGCCGCGGGTGATTCCAAGATGGGCCTAATGGGTCAGCAGCGTTGATGCGCTGCATCTTCAGAGCTGTCTTTTTGAGTTGCCAGCATGGCACTTGCGGGTGCCGAGATCTTGGGGACCAGCACGCCATCCCCTTCTATGTGCTGATCTGCGCTGTTCCACATTTGCCTGGGTTTGCGAAGCTTAACCACGAGGCAAAGGCAGTCAGAAGGTGGAGCCTCGTGACAGGATAGACTGCCACTCAGTGCTGTACCACCTGCACGTCTGCCTCAGCTTGCTTGTAGAGTGTTAGGCTCAGCATCGACAGAGTCTGACGTGAAAGTTGAAGGAGAAACCGCGCCATGGACGATGACTTTGGAGACGACGAGGACTTTGGTCTTGGAGGTGCACATGCAGCCGTGCCGCGCCATCACGAGATGATTTTGCTAGCCCACTCATTGGCCGCTCATCATCTGTGCGTACCTTTAAAGGTCCATGTGACATGCAGGTGACGATCTACAGGAGGAGGCGCCTGCACTGCAGCAGTTGAGCAGTACTAGTGGCAATGCCGCACCAGTGGAAGCCGCCATGCCTGCAGCACCAAAGCAGCAAACACAGCGGGATGACTTCGGCGCTGACGAGCTGTATGGGGACATCCATGACGGGCTGCCGAAAGTCGAGAATGGCGCACAAGTTGCACATGCGCCACAGCCACAGCCCGGCCCACAGGCCCACCAGCAACAGCAACAGCTGCAGCAGCCTGCACAGGCACAGCAGCCGCAGGCAGCAGCGCAGCAGCCGGGCAGGCCGCCTCCCGCTGTGGCACTGCCGATGCAGCGGGAGGGCAGCAGCGGGGCGGGCGCCAGCTCTGTGGTGTTTGTGGGGAACTTGCAGTGGTGGACAACCGATGCTGAGCTGGAGGCAGCCTGCGCAGAGTTCGGGCCCGTGTCAGCGGTGCAGTTCACCGAGGACAAGTCCAACGGCAGGTCGAAAGGGTATGCCAGAGTGCACTTCTCAGATGCCACGGCGGCGGAGCGGTGCAAAGCAGGCCTCAGCGGGTGAGTGGGTTTGCCTGTGCTTGCTGGCCGCGTCCCCATTGCAGTGTATCCACAGCAGGCCCAGCCATGACAGGCCTCTGCATCAGGAGCGACAGGCAGAGTGCGTGTGTGACATTGTGGCGTAATCTCTGCAGGCGCGACATCAACGGGAAGGCCTGCATCGTGACCATCTCCAGCTCGGCGCCAGCCCCGACGTCTGCCAGTCCCGTGAGTTTCTGTGTGGTCCCCATTGCTGACTCGAGCACGGGCGTGAGCTGTATATGTTTTAGAGGCTTCAGGCACAGTTGTGCAAGAGGGCTCAGGGCAACCTTTGATGTACCCTGATCGCAGGCGGCTGCGCCACCTGCAAACTATGCAGATAGGGGACCGCGCCCGCCATTCATTGGCGGCCGTGGCGGCCCGCCTCCCAGCGGCTTTCCCGGTGGTCGTGGCCCAGGCGATGTCAGCGGTATGTTTCGGCCAGGCATGCCGAGCGGCATGGGCCAGGGCGCACCTGGACGTGGCATGATGGCTCCGCCCGGGATGATGGGCATGGGCATGCCGGGGCGCGGCATGCTGCCTGTGCCCCCTGGCGGCGGCGGCATGGTGGCAGGCAGGGGCGGCGGCGGCATGATGGGGGCCAACATGATGGGGCCCGGCATGAATGTCGGGATGGGCGGCCTGGCGGGCGGCATGCGGCCCTTCATGGGCGGGGGCCCTGGCCGGGGCGGCATGGGCATGGGCATGGGACCAGGCAGCGGAATGGGCCCTGGCGGCATGGGCATGGGCCTGCCATCTCCATTCACACCCTCAGGTGACGCATCGCAACCCTCTGGTGAGCAACATTGGACGAGGAGTGCTCACTGAGCTCAGGATCTCATTGCAACGTTGCGCTGAAGGTCATTTCCAATGCTCGCAGGTGGGGGTCTGTCAGCGGGCATGCCTGGTTTTGACATGCAGCCTGACAGCAAACGGAGGAGACTCTGATGACGCTGTTGCTCTAGCTGTTCCGATGTCATTGGGGATTCTTTGGTCCACAAGACCGTGGCGTGCAACCAAGATGTGTGTTGCGATGGCTGGCTACAGCTGTAATCCAATATCCAATCTCCAATATCTCTACAAACCTGTCACAGTTGTCGCCTACACTGCACAACTTGCCATGCTGCAGTCCACTCGTCATGCCAATGTACAACGTCGCAGCTCTCACAGGTTAGGCACTGAGCCTGTGGGTGAGTACCTCCCTCATCTGTTATCAAGCCATGCTGTCATGTCTTCATTCTATAGTACCTCATGCACAGTACGAAGCACCACAGAGGCGTCACCCTCTCACGGCATACGGTACATGCATCTTACAGCGGGCTTGCATCACTTGCGGCTGGCATGTGGAAAGCAGATGGAGCACCGCCAGATGCCATGCTCGCATGTTGCCCCAGTCGCAGCGTGCGCCTCCTTCTTGGCAGCCTGAGCAGATAGGAAGACAGGTGCGACGGTGCACATTGTCGCAAAGATCGTAGCCAGCCGTGCACTATAAAGGTGCAAATGCTGTGTTCATCTGGAGAGCGTCATCAGGCAACTACAACACTGTGAGACAGGACGCACCCGGCGTTCCTCCACCTTTGCGCGCTTAGAACCGCCGTTGAGCTGACGAATGCGTCGCATGGCTGCCTTCTCAGCCAAAAGGTCCTGCATCACAGCATGAACAGTGTACCTGGCAAACAGCGCGCTGTTCGAGACGCAGGATTTCGAGCACATATGAAGCTAGTCCACTGCGTCATAGCACACAGATGGCATGCATGCAGGTCGTTATTGCATTGCGTCCCCATGAAAGCGCAGGTTGCGTCAATCAACGACTCAGATCATCAAGCCCAAAACAGCGGCAGACAGCATAAACTTCGAGCACCTCCTCCTTGGCTGCCTTCTTCTCCTGCAGCTGCTGCTTGTGCACCTGGCGCTGGACCTTATCGGACAGCTTCGCCTGTGCCAGCTTGTCTGCACGCGACACGGGTTGCACTGGTGGTGCACCCTGCTGACCTGGACGTCACCAAAGCAGCAAATGATACGGGGAGCCGACAATCGTTACCACACCTATATGCTTACTAGACGGCTTCTGTGGATGGATGTGCCTGAGATCGCCGAGCGCAGACATGATCGGTTGCCTGTCGGGTTTGTGTGTGTCAGCGCAACCTGGTGGATGAAACCTGCTCCGACACCGCTCACGCCAGTGTTTGGGACAATGTGATGGTCTCCTTGGGCTCGTGCGTACGATCGAGACTGTCTGGCAGGCTGCAGCATGCACCTGACCAATTGCTGACTGTGTACTGCCGCGGAGATCTCACCAAGGATCTTAGCATTAGGGTTTGCAGATTCTCTTTGCGACGTAGCTTCGACGATGCGTTGATGCACCTCTCCGCTTCCAGTCCACTTTTCAACCCCCCAGCATCTGTGGGAAACACGCCTGCACAAACGATCTTACTCGCCGTCTTGCCAGCATGTCGTGGGATGGTGCGCTGATTGCATGCCCTCCGGCCTCCGCTCGATCTGGAGCCAATGCCATGTCTTTTCAACAAGAAAGGCTCTGTAGATGAGCCTACAGCCTGATCTGATCTGTCTTGTTCCACTGCGTTCACCAAATGGCCGACGCACCACAGATCTATGCGTCTGTTGCTGTCCTCTGCAGATGCGCAGCGCAACTACAACCAGATCTACAACAATCCGCAGCCCAACGAAGTGCGCCTATGGCTGATTGAGCAAACCAGACACGTATTCGAGCCGTAGCACAACCCGCCGTTGCATACATCGCTTGTTTGCCATTGCATGCAGCTGCCCAGCAGCACTCAGCTTTGCACTGTGCAGCCAGGCTGATTTTGTCCTTTGTTGATGCAGTCTGACTGGAAGCATGGTAAGTTCCAGTATTACCTTCGCGTATAGACCTGGCAGGCTCCTATGGCGTGGATCTTGTCTGTTCCACTTGTTGCGTGAGAGCGCATGTGCGCATGTTAATGTCGACTAGGACTAAGGGTCTACCAGCTCTACCAGCTGTGTTGCTCGGATGTCACGGTCTGCGCTGACCGTAGCAAATCATGCTTCATGCAGAGGTAGTAGCGGGTGGTGCTGCCTTTGCGGCGATGCACGAGTTTGAGAAGTATGAGGAGCATCAGGTGAGGCCGAGCACCTTGCAAAGCTGGAAGAATGCCAACTACGTGAGGACAGGATGGCTGATGATCGGCGTTCTGGATTTGACAGGGCAAGCAGGTCAACCACGGCTTTGCTAAGGTGATAGACATCGGACTCTGCCCGGGTGCCTGCGAGAGGCACATAGTCTGCTGGATTGGATGTCGGTTCGCATCGCATGTGCAGCAGGGATGTTGACAGTCCAAGGTGTTCCTGTCTCAGGAGCTGATCGCCGGCATCGCTGGCGCTGAGGTGGACAAGCTGGCCGAGACGCATGGCATGGACTGGATTGACAAGGTGCGCCAGTCCAGCGGATCTGAAGTGTGAAGCTGCTTGGGCATAGAAGCGTGATGGGCACCACACAGTGCGATGCAGTGAGTGCTCAAGCTGGCACACACTGTGACAGACGTACCAACAGCACGCTTGTGAACATTCGTGCATGTGTAGCTAACCTGACGCCCGTGAACAACAGGAGAAGGCCAAGCACCAGGCGAAGCAGGAGTCGCAACAGCTGTACGACCAGAGCTATGGTGCGAACCAACCATGTGCATGTACGGCTCTTGAAAGATGTCCTTGCCGCCAAAGTTTACACAGCAATCGCTATTCCATGACTACATACTCTCTGCATGCCTCCTGTGTCGTGGGACAGTTAGCAGCGGTTTGTCGAGCTGCAGGCCGCCAGCAGGAGGGTGGGTACTACAGGGACCAGCCCAACCAATTCTATCAGGGACAGCAGCAGCAGGGCGGCTATCAGATGCAGGCCGACTACAATCAGGGCGGCCGCTGGTGAAGCAAGCATGACAATGAATGACCGGGCGGAGGGGTAGTTGTACAATGCGGTCCACCCAATGTGAACCGGTTTCTTCATGGCAGCATCGACATGCCATTTTGCCATTGCCGTCGAACGTTCAGCACACCAAGCCAACTCGACATCACCTTTACACCAGCGCTTCAAACCAATAGTGCCCACCAACTTGCAGAGTCTCAATGTTGTTTACTACACGATGCAATAGTGACCCATCCCTTCCTGTATGTTTCCTGCGGACCTAAGGCAGACTATGCTGCATGTACTGCACGATATTGTGTGCTGTAGCAACCAGGCGCACCAGAGCAGCACGTCGCCCATGGTTTGGCAGCTGCAACTACCTATGGGAGTGGCGCTGACGAGAATTTTGAAGCATACACTGGAGCAGCAAATAGCCTGCTTGCAACTGGCCAGTCGTGCAGCTGGCCAGTTGTGCGCACACAGACTGCCTGGCCTTCCGGCCCTCAAGCGTGCTGAACCATGGCAGGTTATGGCGCATGACTGCAAGTTGGCTCCCGCTGATGCCAGCAAGGCCCTCAGATCAGCATCTTCGACTTCATGTTCTTGATGAGCTGCTTCTTGTACAACCGGATGTCACCTGCTCATGCAACCAGAACCATTTGACAAGTACTATAGTGCAAGCGCTGCAATCTTGGCAAGCATGCCACGCCATGCGGCGCATTGCACAGCACAAAACTGCTGCACAGCACTGCAAGAAACTTCATTTGAAGGTGCACTGACGGCAGCGCTACTCAATGCAGCACAGCAACGTTGGAGGACTTGTTTACCTGACCACACCTCGACCTTCTTGTGGTCGCACACCCAGATCTCCTTAGCCACCTGCGCAGGGTCCATTGCAAGGTCTGTCTCAGACAAGCTGCACAATAACAGTTATGAGAATGCCCTTGTGCAGGCAGCATCTCGCTGCTGACTGTCAACTCGGCACATTCAAGACGGCACCTGATCGATGAGGCGGAAGTCGTGGGACACCAGCACCATGCCGCCCTCGAAGTTGTTGATGGCGTGCGCCAGCGAGTCGATGGCCTCCAGGTCCAAGTGGTTTGTCGGCTCATCCAGCAGCAGCTGCAGGTAGCAGGACATGCGGTGGGTTTGGGCACGGCGTCCATCTGGACCGTGTTGTCAGCAGCTGGCGGTGCCTCAGACTGTCGGCACTGGAGAAGCCAACAAGCACGAGCTGCACCAAGAAAGAGTGCAAACTTCATGGTCATGGGTGTCCGAGCAGACCGCATTGGCAGGGTCAAGTCAGCCAATGACGGCGCACCATGTTTGGCTTGGCCATGCACATCATCGCGAAAATGAGCCGTGACTGCAGACAAGATGGAGAGCAATGAGTTGATGCCCAGTCCACGAGCTTGATCGACAGGTTGTGACACACTACACATTGCACACTGCATGTGTCCATGCACAACAGACCAGCAAGCGCTCACCTTCTGGCCATCAGACAGCTCTGCAATCTTCGTGGTCTGCATCTTGCCGCTGACGCCATACCTGTGCTTTAAAGGACAGCGACACTCAATACATGCGGTGTTGGCACGACGTCGTGAAACCCAGCAAAAACTGCTGGGGTCACAGCATGTGCGATTGTGTTCCCCGCCGCACCTCCCCAGATACGCCCGCCACTCGTCAACTGCCCTGCTGAACTCCGAGTTGTTTGGGAACTTTGTCTGCAGCCACACCCACGCCTCATGGTCAGGCTATATATCTCTGGGGGTGAGCACAGCAAGCCTGGGTATGACCACGGCAACAGCCATAAGGACATGCCAGGCAAACAAGCATGCAAATTCCTCCTGTTGCTGCTCCACAGGAGCAAGGACTGGACACCCAGAGCACACTGAGCACGCAGAGCTGCACCTGGAAGAAGTCCAGCACGGTGAGCTCCGGGATCAGGGCGTCCACGCTGTGCTGGTGGTACTTGGCGATGGACAGGTGGGAGTGGCGCTTCACATCGCCCTCCGTCGGCTGCAGCTCGCCGGTCATCAGCTTCAGCAGCGTCGACTTGCCTGCAGGCGTAACAAATGTGTCACTTAGACCTGGATGTGCGGCAAAGCCAGGTCACAAAGGTGACTGCAACTTGGAGCCCCACACTGCAGTGTTTCATGACACGTTGCAGGCCCTGTCCAGCTCGTCTGCCAAGGATGAACTGAAGAAGGTGCTGCACCTGCGCCGTTAGGACCGACCAGCGCAATGCGGGAGTCGCAGTCGATGCCCAGCTCCAGGTGCTGCAGCAAGTAACAGCACACGATGGAGACAAACTCGGTGATAGCATGGCGGTCATCAGCGAGATTGCCTTGCTGCAAAGCAAAAAGGCTGCCCTCGTTTGCAGAGTGAAGCATCAGCGGCGTAGCAAGCAGGGGAACTCGAAAACGCACGCTGTACAGGTAGTCCTCCTTCTTCCCGGAGTAGCTGAAGCTGACGTCGACGAAGGGCAGCACGGGCGGCGGCAGCTTGTCGCAGTCGGGAAAGGTGAAGCGGAAGGTCGACTCCCGCGTCACCGGCTCTGTGAGGCCCTTGGCCACCATCTTGTCGATGATCTTCTGCTTCGACTGCGCGTGCAGCACACCAAACACACCGCTGATTGCTGAGTGCTGTGTGCGGCTGCCAGCAGTGAACTTGGCTTAGCTTACTGCACGCAGATGCAGTGGTCACAATTGACGCTCGCATAGCAGGGTGACAGGGACAGCCTGTGTCTTGAAATGCACAGCATCGGTGGCATGGAGCAAGCAAAGCAGCCAAGGAGGACATATCTGCTTGACCAGGTTTGCGTAGGTGCCGGCCGAGGCAATGAACTCCTTGAGGTGCTTGATGTCGTCCTGCTCCTTCTGGTACTTCTTCTGCTGGATGACCTCGTCCTCCTTCACAGTCTTGCAGAACGTGTCGTAGTTACCTGCAGATGCGTGGCTCACATGGTCAAGCTGCGTGCAGCACGGCTGTGGGGGCGGGACAATAAGCATAGCATCTGTGGCAGACGGGCGGGGCGTTGTGGTGGCGTGCCTGTGTAGTATGTCAGCTGCCGCTTCGTGATCCAGATCATGTGCGTGCACACTCCGTTCAAAAAGTCCTGCGCACAAAAACATGATATTGTAAGTGGCTGCGGCATGTGACTCTATCATGCGTGCGCCTCACAGCGCACAGTTCACAGCTGCTTGCTGGCAACACACCCCCACCTGCGAGTGGCTGACGATGATGAGGCACTTTTTGTACTGCTTGAGGTACTCCTCCAGCCACACGCAGGCCTCCAGGTCCAGGTGGTTGGTCGGCTCGTCCAGCAGCAGCAGCGTGGGCGCCGCAAACAGCGCCCGCGCCAGCGCCACCCGCATCCGCCACCCGCCTGCACACCCGGAGGCATGTTCGACGCTCCCAATGTGCGCACGCGGCTCGATATCTGGCATGTGTGAGGATGCACAGGCGCTGCACAACTGGCAGCGCTGCCTGGTGCAATGCGTCGAGCTGATGCTGCAGGCACTGTGCCCTCACAATGCCTGAAGATGCCATGGCAGCGATCAGCTGCTGCTCTGCCTACGAAAGTTGGCAGCCTTGGGCGAAGTGGCCCCACAACGACCAGCAGGGAGCACGCACCGGACATGTCCTTGGTGCCCTTGGCCATCATCTTGCGGTCAAAGCCCAGGCCGTGCAGCAGCTTGGCTGCATCCGTCTCGAAGGTGGACGGGTCCAGCTCGTCCAGCCGTTCGTAGATGTCCTGTCGATGTGCACACCTCAGTACATCAGACGCTCATGCACCGGTGGCCTCCACTAGCAGGCAGATGCACCAGAGGGCGCTAGTCGTCGTGATGTGGGCTGTCCACGCTGAACACCTCCACCTCATCACTCCTCTTCACGTGCAGGCTGGCAACGGCCCGACCTGCAGGCGCTCGTCCTCGGGGCCGATGGTCTCCAGGATGTGCTCCTCCAGCTTGTTGAGCCGGTCGATCTCGTTCTTGATGTAGTCCACCACCGTCTCCAGCGCAGTGCGGGGCGTCGGCTCCACCTCCTCGCTCAGGTGGTACAGGTCCATGTGGTCCGGGATCGGCACCTACACACGGCCGCAGCCGCGCGCGGTCAGCGGGCCAGCTGGTTGGCTGCATCGCAGGCAGCGCCACCACGTGCTTTCGAGACAACACAACTGCAGGTGAGCAGCTGCGTATGGGCGTCTGAGACAGCACCTCGACCTTGCGTGTGCGTGGCAAACGGACTTGCACACGACTGCTGGTGAGGCTGCAAATGACACCTGTCCGATCTCGACTCACCTCGCGGTTGGCGAGGCACTGCAGGAAGTTGGTCTTGCCGCAGCCGTTCTGCCCGATGAGGCCGTAGCGCCGCCCGATTGTGAGCTCGATGGAGCAGTCCTGAATGAGCTCGATGCCGTTCAGGCCCATCGAGAAACCATCAATCTTGATATCCCGCGATGTCGGCCGCGATGACAGCACGCCTGTGTTCAGCCAAGAAAGCAGACCCTGTTGTAACGTTTCTTAGCTTGCGAAAACCACGAGCACAACGTGATCCGTGGGCATGCACGGCTACAGGGCATCAGGTCGACCTACCTGTGACAGTCCGCCCGTGGGCAGAGTCTGCGCCGGCGCCGTTCTCTGTCGGGCTGATGTCCATCTTTCCGATGCCATTTTGCAGCTCCGCCAGGCTCGCTGAACTCTACGACGGTAGAATGGCTAATCAGAAGAGCCAGCATGACAGCTGCAGGCTTTGGGAGCCAACATGACACACAGTGACAGACCCTTTATGCACAGCAACCTCGGCAACTTCAGACTTGCAGCGCCCTCAGCACCTGGTCCCTGGAGACTGCTGGGCTCTTGCCGCTCTTGTCGCCGGCAGTGGACCCAAGCTTTGCCTTTGCCGAGGCTGCCTTCGCTGCCTGCACTCGCACATAACCTTGCACATGCATACTCTACGCTGCTGCCGCAAACACTCCTTCACTTTTGGATTGCATGCCAGCACTACAGTTGAACGGCGGTGCTGGACTACACACAGGTTCGTACCTTCTTCTTCTTGGCGGCATCCGACACCATGCTGGCAAGGCGCCAAGGCTGGTGTGCCGCAGCCGCTGCCGCCTACCGCAGAGGGTGGCTACACCTGTGCAAGACAATACACCACCCGTGAACGTCGCGATACAAGCGATCACTCGTCATGTCACCGCGTTACTTGTCGTAAGAGGCCGCACGGCGTTCCAGGCCATCACGACTCATGCTTCAGATACTAGCTGCACTCCAAGCCACGACCCCACAGGCATGGCCCGACCACGTGAGACATGTAGCCCGAAGTTGAAGCACAGTATATCGTGCTACACGTGAGGCTGGCAGAAGCCGCTTATGCCGCAAGCTGGTGTGTATGCTGCACACTCATGATGGGCCTGAACTTCAAAGACACAAGCTGCTTACCTGCTCAGCGGCCGCTTACAGGCGGTAATGAAAACGGTCACCGGATTTGATAACAGCCCTGCGCACAGCCCGCTGCACCGCAGTGTAGCGCCGGCCACCGCTCTTGAGGTGGCTTCAAAGCGTCCAAAGCAACGCCTGTCCGCGCACTTACGCTGACAGGCACTTGGCTACTCTGCTACCGTCTGGCCAGCCCTGTGATGTCTTGCGGCGCCGTTGCAGGCAGACTTCTGGATCCAGGAGGTGCTGTTCACGGCGGCTTCTCACCGTCCAGCCTCATGGCTTTGTCTGACATGTCAGACCAAGTACGCCGTAGATTCTCGTAGGTTGACAGTGCAGATGGCCTGGAAGAGTGAGTAGGTTCCTGGACATGCGCAACAGCAATGTGTGTGCAGGCTTGCAGGGAGGTTGGGAAAGCTCGGACACCAAGCAGCACATGAGGTGGCCACCATTCATCCAGTGGTCTCAGGCTTGAATATGATAAAGGTGCAGCCGCAACCAATGCAAACTGTCAAAATATGTCTAGATGTATATGCAGCCAACCTGCTGGCTACCTAACACGACGATGGACCCAACCAGCTGTGTGCACCAGGCAAATCTCGGACTTCAAAAACCAGCACGCACGTTTGGGCTGGAGCCAGCGCCACAGCTGGTGCATGTAGCCGTCACGCTGATGCAGCAGCTGTGGTGCAAGATACCAGTACAGGCTGCTGTAGGCAGCCAACCACACAAGCAAGAAGTCCACGCTGTCCTCACCACTACAGTGGCCACCTCATCAATATGAGGGAGCCATAAATAGGTCAGCTGCTGTTCCACACCTATACAGGTTCACCAATTGGACTGCAAGGGCTGCGAGGATAGCCACGTCTGTGGCCCAGCGCCGCAGAACCGGTTGTTCAGTAGCACAGACCAGGAGAGCGTCACATTGCTGCGACTGTGAGCTGCCGTTGTTCATCTATAGCACGGCCCCATCGGAGAGGAGCACGGGCCTGGGGCATTGCATCGTGCAAAGGAGGGAACTCTGCCTTTTGTCTCCAGCGCATCTTGCGCGAGCTGATCCGCAGCCAGCTGGCCCAGTGGCTGCTGCACCCTTGTCTTGCGTTGTTTCCGCCAGCTTCTCCCCGTACATCGCGCATGAAGCCAGTACCCGTCCACCAGACCCCAGCATGCTGGCCTTGTGGCCGCAAGCAGCTGTAGCGCTGCCAGCTGCTTGCCGAAAGCCTCCATTGAATGTTCACCGCCATGCTCCGTTCCAACCAGCACCTACGCGATGTCGCTGACCTCTTGCGGGGAGGCTGACCTGGCCGGCAATGCGGCCCGCGGCGGCGATCGCGGCGTGGGCGGCTGGTCCCCGCTGGCGCACAGCGCCAGGATGAGGTCTGTCATCTTGCCATTCAGCACTTCTGGCTGCCCCTTGAAAAACTCCCATCTCTCCAGCATGGCTTCGTAGTACCCGGGCAGGCATTCGTGCCGCCGCGCGTGCACCAGCAGCGCCTGGAAGCGCGCTGACGGTGACGCAGCCCACCCTGCAGCAGGGTTGCCGCCGGCCTCGCCGTCGACCCGCGCCTCCCGCTCGGCAGCAGCTGCCGCAGCCAATGCATGCGCAGCCAGCTCATCGTCCAGCGCCATCGCCACACGGTTCATCCTGTATGCAGGGATGGGCCCAGATGATTCAGTCGCAGCGCAGTGCGATGTCGTGCACCAGGAAGGTTCTTCAAGAAGGGCAGCAGCTGTCAGAAGGGACAGATGGAGCGGGGCGCCCCATACATCTGCCACAAGGTGCGCACCAGCGTGACATGACGGCAGTACTGGTCTCATCGTGCCCTGCGGCAGGCGGCGGTGCCCGGCTCTCAAGAGGCGGTTGCGGCGGTGCCGATGCCAGGGACTGCGGGGATGCGAGAGCGATGTGCTGCTGCACTGCACCTGCACGTGAGGTGTGCCGATGTAGCAAAATACCCGCACAGCGCACAAATAGGAAGTCCTGCGCCACCAGAGCATATAGAACACCAAGTGCCTGTTACACCCACGACGCTGCACATAGAGACACACACAGGGAACAATGCCGAAGTGCTCACCCTTGTGCTCGGCTGGCGACCATGCACTGAAACTGGGGGCTGATGGGCGCGGCCTGTCGAGCGAGGCGCCCCGCTCCAGGGTGTTCTGATCGGAGGAGGGCGCCCTGGCCAGCGGCGTGACGGTTCGATCCAGTGATGTAGCATGCATCAGCGGGCGCACTGCACCATCTGCGTCCACCAGGCGGGCTGCAAACTCCTGACCCACAGCAGACGGCCGCCCATTGCCTGCATGACACCGCAACAACCGTTCAGGCGTGGCCTGGCATCAAACAGCAGTCGACAGTGCTGTATTCACAGGCTCTACACCCCTGCACTTCAATGCCGTTCTAAAACTTATTTAAAACCAGCCGTCCAAGCCTCCAACGCCTGAGTGCAGCTCTCATGACAGCACATGGTGAGCACACCTGAGCGGCGCTTCTTGGGGGGCGGGGCACCGGGGGTGGCATCCGACTCTTCCGACACGCTGCTGCTGCCGGCGCCACCGCCAGCATCGGCTGGCGGCTGCTCGGCCACTACAGCGCCTGTGCGCCGCCGACGGTTGACTGCCACAGGCGGCAGCCGCACTGCATGCTGCGCTTCGTCGCTGAGACTCGGAGACACTCTGCAGTCACCAATGGTCTGCCGTCAACCAAAGCCTGGCAATGCAATACCTGGCACGCAAAGCCTGCCACCTGAACTGCCGCCCAGATTTGATGAGTGTCTATCAGCGGACCAGTCACAGTGCAATGTGACACGCACTGTGTGGGCGAGGTATCGCGCAGCCGCGAGCGCCGGGCCTCTGCTGGACGCTCTGCAGTGGACGGCCCATTGGCGGCATTGGCAGCCGGCGGCTGTAGCTGCTCCTCGTTGAAGTCCGAGCTGGCGGACACATTAGAGCACTGATGCAGCAGCCCTGAGGCGGCATAGTTGGCCGCGTAGGCCCGCAGCGTCGCAGCCGGTGCTGATCGCGAGCGGTTGATGCCGCCAAGGTCACCTGCTTGCCGCTGCGCCTACAGGTGAGACCGACGGGCTTATGAGCCACATGCAACTGAGTGCACATTGTAACAACCTGCTGCAAGCACCAGCAGACCAGTGGAAGAGCTCAGACCATGTTGACAGTGCGGCCTAGCATAGGCCCATGCTTCAGTCGGGCATACCAGCTCAGAGAAGCCGCAGTCTGCGGGGTCGAAGCTGATGGTCGGCTTGGTGGACCCAAAGTCCAGCTTCTCCACTGGCAGATGCAGCTCCTCCACAAAACGGTCCGAGTACTTCACCTGCAGCACGTCGCATACTGGTAAGCCATGATGACCTGGAGGCAAGGGTCTGAGACTGCAAGTAAGGGAAGTGACACTGAAGCGAAAGCAAACGCCAGGGTGTAGCGCTGAGGTGCCCACCTTGTGCTTGCCATTCTCGCGGGAGTAGGAGATGATCTCGCCCATGTAGTACTCGGCGTCGGCACACCAGCACACCCACACATGGCAGCCGACCACTGCAGCGCCAAAGTCCGCCTCCGCACGCCGCTTGAGCCAGGACACCAGCGTGGCCTTGGAGCCCTCCCCCTCACCGGCCACATGGATGCTTTCCTTCCACCTGCGCAGTGCATGCAAGGTCCATTGGACACACAGCAGGCATAGGGGAGCTGTGGTCGTGCACTAGCATTGGTGTTGCACTCATTAGTCGGTGTTCACAGGGGACGCACGCGAAAGAAATGCGCCGTGCAGACACTCACTTCTTGGACAGCTCACGGCCAGCGGCCTTTTCAAAGTGCGAGCACGTCATGATGCAGCCGCCCTGGGACACATCGACCATGGGGAGGTAGCGGTACTCCGCCGAGGTGCACTTGATGTACAGATCACGGTCGTGGCCGCCCAGGAAGAAGCCCGTCAACCTGATACAGCAGCAACATTCACTTGGCACACCGTCAAGGTTGAATCACAGCGCCACCCAGCCATCGGACAAAGGGATATGCACCGGTGCACAGGCAGCGTGGCGGGCGTATACATAGCAGAGCACTGGCAACGCACCCATTGCAGTGGACCTCGCACAGCGGCTTCCAGCCCAGGCGCACGACCGGATGCAGCGTGGTGCCGGCCAGCAGGGCGCGCGCGGCGGCGGTGCGGGGACGGGACGGCCCCACAAACATGGGCTCCGCCTTCCCCGGCAGCCGCCCGCCGCCTGCCAGCTTCCCGCCCGCCTTGCCCGCCGCATACTCTCGCAGCGCCTGCGAGGTGTACGAGTCGGCGGTCTCGGTGCGGTTGATGCCGCCGCGGGGCATTGCACCGCTTGGCCGCATCGGCGGCGGCAGCGGCGACTGCAGCGGCGGCAGCTCCTGCATGATCGGCGAGCCACGGTCCTGTTGCTGTCCCGGCGCCGTGGTGAGCGGCGTCACGGAGGGCCGCTGCGGCCGCGGTAGCTGCGGCGGGGTGGTGGTCTGCAGCTGTGGGTGCAGCGGCAGAGCTGCGTCGGCGCCGCCACCATCGCACTCCTCAGCAACGCGTGCCAGCGACGGCAGCGGCTGGCCCCGCCCAAAGGACGGCGGTCGAAAGCTGAGGCCTTTGCTGGCTGGAGGCGCGAAGCCGGCGCCGCCAAAGCCCGCCAGCAGCTGGGCCTGCGTTGGTGAGCGGAACCAGTGGGTGTAGTGCTCGGCACCTACGATCTTCGGCAGCCGTCTTGGGCTGGGCTACAACAGGCCTACGAGGCGTGCAGAGCACGGCAGGACATGCGCCGGTGGAAGCTGACCGCACCGGCGTCGAGCCGAGAGCTGCCGGTCAGACAAACCCAAGGTCGCCGGGGCTTGCGACCCCCGCTCGGCCGGCCCCGGCGGCAGTCAAGCCGGGCAGCATACCATGTAACATATAGACTCACCGCTTGGATGTCTGCTTCGGTCCGCCCCATTTCCCTTCACTCAGCGCCACGCGGTGTCCTCTCGCGAGAGCATCAGCGCCACCGCGACCAGCCACCCGCAGCGGCTGACAGCTGCACGACGATGGCGAGACCCTGCGAAGCTGATACGACATCTCAGAGGAGCTGTGTGGACACCTGTGGCGATGCCTGCCGCCTCGGCTGACGCAACCAATACCCCTGGTGAGCAAGAATGAACGTCAACCCTCTTGCTGCGTGAAAGGCTTTAACTACGGCCGACCAATGTCGTCTGGACCCATCATGATGCCACACGCAGTCTGCTGTGCGCGGTTCCGATCAGCAAGCTGCCTGGCAAAAAGTGAGGGAACCTGCACGCGACGGTCGGCCGTCGTCGCTGCGACATCAGACAATCACCCGGACATCCATCGGGCACAGCCGTTCTGTGTGTCTAATCATGCTGAAATGCACTGAGCAGGAGTGACCACCGTGAGTCACAACGGGCGCGCCACTTGCACGGCGCCTGGTGCACAACTTCAAGCCGTCAGCTGGTCCATGCACCAGTCTGAACGTTTCAGGCTGCCACCTAACAGTTGGCTTGCTCACCAGCTTGTCGGCTGACGCTGATGTGTGCCGTCTGGGCAGCGGGCGGCGCTGGGGCCAGCTGATAAGTAGCGTGAGCAAGTGTTCAGGCTGACTCGGACTCGGTGAGCGCGGTGCCAGGCTGCTGCAGGTCAAGGTACCTCAGCTCCACCCGGAACTGGCCCGTATCGACAGCAAGCCTATCAGCGAGTCTGGAGACGGCCACCTGCCGCAAAGCGCAGTCTGACCGCAGCCGCAGCGCTCTTCGCAGATCTTTTCCACGACAAGGGGCTCCTTCTGCCGAGTTGCCGACCGGGCGGATAGAGCCGCCGATCGGAGCGAAGCCTTTCAGACCAGTTGAGCGACCATGGCACTGCCACACGGCAACATGGCCTCTGCCGCAGGGCCCTGACCATCCAGACGTTCTTACATACCAAATCAAATCTGCAAGCAACCTGACGGCGTTTGTCGTCTGCGGCTTGGTCTGTGTGGCGGCAACATGCAACAAGCACGCTCCGGAAAGAATGAGTGCAGCTGTACTAATCTGCATCATGCGTGACTGTGCACCACAGTCATGTCGTGACCACGCTCACGGCAACGAGCTGCCGCCGTTGCCGCTGCCGCTGCTGCTGCTGCTGCTGACAGAGTGGTGCCCCTCAGCAAAGGCCTGCCGCTGCGCGTGCTCGGTGACCTTGCGGGCCACCACGCTGCGGAACAGCTCGGGCGTCAGCACTGGCTGCGCGCTGCCGTACACCGCTGTCTGAATGCTGCTGATCATCTTGGCGAGCTCGCGGCCTGAGAAGCCCGCCGTGGCGTCTGCCGCCTCCTGCACATGCGCCTCTGTGATGCCCTCCACCCTGCACAAGATGCACACTGCATCAAGAGCACGCAGAGGGTGGAGCTGCAGATGCAAAACATATGCAGCCTACATGCACATGCTGACGACTCAACACGCATCTGATTCTGCAGCTGCAGCTGCAAGCCCGTCTCAGGTCTGTTGCAGCCGCCACGCAGAGCTGATGGGCACAAACGCCACATGGCTGCAACGTGCTGACCTGATGGTGTCTGCTGAAGCCTTCTGGCCGCGCAGCAGCGCCGACAGGCGCGCGCGCAGGCCGACGGCGGCTGTGCCGGCGCCGCCCGCGGCGGTGCCGGCCTTGCTGATGTACTGGTCCAGGTACAGCGCGATGATGTGCTTGCGCTCCGGCGCGCTCGGCAGCGGGAACTCGAGCGCCTCGTCCATGCGGTCGATCACCGCCGGGTCGAGGTCACCTGCACGAACGTGCTGTTCCAGCATCTGGCATGTGTAGTGCCGAGGCACCTAAAATCAGGGTACGACTTTGCCGCGTACACGTGCAGGTAAGCAGCAAACCTGTACTACAGTGGATGGCAACTTGCGCGGCTGCAGCACCTGTACATGACAAGAGTTCCACCGTGGTGACTGGGCTGCACCACACCTGGCCTGTTGGTGGCGAGCACGACAGCAAAGTCGCGGGACTGGTCGCCGGTGCGGTACAGGATCGCATTGAGTGCGCCGCGCAGGCCCTCGCTCATGCCCGCGCCCCGCCGCCCCAGGAACGCGTCTGCCTCATCGATGAACAGCAGCAACCCCTGCAGACAGAGCACAGTTTGTGGCTCCAGGCCACGCCAGCGAGAGCGGCAGCTGTGGGCGCATCACGCAGCGGCGTCGCCGTCAGCAGGTCCCACAGCGAGGCACAGCTGCTGGCTCGCATCGCTCCCTGTGCAAGGACCGCATGCGCATTGGACGCTACCCACCTTGCGGCTGGTTTCTGCCCAGTCAAACATGTCGTGGATCTGCGTGACGGCCTGGCCGCCCAGTGGCGCCACGTCGCCGCCGGACATGATGGCATAGTCCAGCCCCGAGGTGCGCGCCAGCCGCTTAGCTGCCATGGTCTTGCCCGTGCCAGGCGGACCTGCAGCAGCACATAGGACTTGACAGCAGAGTGACGGCCGCAGACTGGACTGAAATTCTTCTTGCCAAGGCAGTGATGTTGGAACTTTGGTGTCATCTGCAGTCACTTGCAGCACAGGTTCACCATCGTGTCAGGTAAGCATCTGGTCATCAATGGCACAGCAGCCCACCGTAGAACATCATGTGGCGGAAGGGGGCGCCGTGCTGCCGCGTGTTGGCTGTGACCGCCGCCAGCGACCGCACATTGTCATGCAGGGAGCGCGGCAGCACCACGTCGCTGAAGTCGCGCTTCACTGCCTCCAACGACTTGCTGCCCTTTGCTGTCCCTTGGCCGCGGCCCCAGCCCCGCCGCGACGTCTCCCGCACCTGCGGCGTCCCAGAACTTCATCACAAGCGGCCTGCAAACCTCAAAGGAAGCACCCGGCGCCAAAGCATGTGAGCACCTCCGTGTACAGAGCAGCTCGTGATCGTGTTGCACTCGACCGCTGCTGACCAGGAGTGGACGTCAGGGAGTACGACTCGACAATGGGACCCACCAATGCTGGTGTGCCGAACCAGCGGTCGAATGTCTTGCCGGCCACGCGTACTCCCTCCCGCGTAGAGTAGATGCCCAGCGCCAGCAGCGTCACGCCCGCAATGCCTGTTGCTAGCTTCGTGGTGTCTGTCAGGAGCTCTGTGACACCCTGCAGAGACAAAGCAAGCCATTGTGTATGCCACATGATCATGTGCGATGATCCAAGTGCTACATGATGCCAAGCGGCTCTGTCAGAGCCGTGCAGGTCCTGAAGGAAACCGACTTGTTCAGGTCCTGCTGAATCGACTTTGAAGCTGATCGTGTTAAGGCAGCGCATGCAGGGTGCATCGTAGCTGTGTAGTGTCTGTGGCAGCACAGCACGACAAGCTGATACACGTACCTGGCCTAGGTGCCCAAATGTCACATTGATGGCCTCTACCAACTTCTTCCGTTCCTCTTCCAACTGCAGCAGTAGCGTCCTGCAGCATGTGAGATGCGTTGCAATCAGCAACACGTGTCATTGATGACCTCTGTCATGCCAAGCGGCCCGCTGCGAGCCATGATGAAATGGAGAACGTTCAACAGGGACAAGCTGGTACCACCTTGCTGGCCGGACAATCATGGCACCACCAAAATCCTATTTTTGGGGTTCCACTCCTGCATAGTTGAGCCTGACCTGCGGTTGACATCCTCGTTCTCGCGGTTTTCCCGGATGCGGCCCTCCGCCTCGGCCAGCGCCCGTTCCCGCTGCACCTTGCTTTCCAGGTCCGCCTTGTACTTCTCCGTGGCCCGGCGCTCCGCCTCTATTTGCTCCGCCACAGCCCGCCGCTCTGCCTCCTGCCGCTTCGACGTCTCCTCCTGCATTTGATGTGCACTCTACTGTGCAAGGGATGCACTCGAGACACCACTGTGTCGGCTACATGCCAGACAACTGGGCTCAGCACCTGGAGGCGGACGAGCTCCAGGTTGCGCTCGCGGTGCTTCTGGTGCTCGGCTTCCGACCGCTGCCGTGCGAGCTGGTCCTGATACTTGGCCACCTCCTGCTTGTTGTACGCATCCTGCTGCTGCGCCTTGCGCTGCTCTTCCCACCGCACACGCTCTGTCTCCTGCAAGTGTTGCAGAGTCCATGCTTCGGAGCTTCAACAACGCGAGTGTAGTGGCCCCAGACTTTTGCTAGCCTGACAGCAGTTGCGTATGCCAGCCTACATCGAGCTGAGGCATGGCCACACATGACAGGCAGAATGCAACGCACCACTGCCGCACGCTTGGCAGCTGCCTCAAACTCCGCCTGCTTCGAGCGGAACTCCTGCTGCTTTGTGCGCTCCTGCTCCTTTGACAGGTCTATGACCTGCAGCAGGTATGCCATGGTCTTGAAATGGTTCATGCGCAAAGCTTGCACGGATGTAGCCATTTGACGGTTGTGCGCACACCACATGCATGTCACATGGGTGTCATTGTCTATCTTGTGTGGGTCGAACCTGTGAGTACTGTCATGATTTGACTGTGTGCTTGATAGCTTACAGCTTTGCCAGAAAAGCAGCACCTTCTGCTGCTTGATTGACTTACCTTCTTTGCATATGGAGACTTGTTAATCTCTCTGAGCGCCTTGGCGCCACGTTCAAGCGCTTCAGGGTCAAATGATGGTCCTCTGGGTTCACGCTCGCCGCTGTCATCACACAAAGCTGCTCCACAGACACCTGTACTGGCTGCAGCAGCCGCCAGTCCAACGTGCCTCGCCCGGAATGCGACCGCTCGAAGCATTGTAATCACTGAGCAAATGAATCCAATGATGCTCGGACATCAGCACAGTGTCATCGCTGCAGCATTCCATTCGTGCACATGATCGAGGGAGCTGGTGACTGAGTGAAGCTGGTTGGCCACGTGCCATCTGCTTCCAGCCGCCATTCACTGAATTTCAGGCGGCTGTCCGGCTTCATACAGATGGCAACTCTGCGGCAGCAACACGATATAGCAAACGATAGCTTTCACGACTATGAATTAATCACGGGTGTGCTGTTTGCATTTGCCCTTGCCGGCAAAATGCCGACCGCCTTCAGCTCTAAGCGTCTTCCGGCATAATGCACAGAAAGGCGTCGTGCACGCCCAGCCTGCATGACAACACAGCATTGATACACCACACACAATGATATCACGGCATCAAGAGGCTGGAACGTGCTGACTACCCCAGTGGGTTGCAAGACAGCCAGTGAAAGGGACACCATGCATTGCACAAACTCACATGCGATGTGGTTGTTGTTCAGCATCTTCACATTGGCGGCGCCACACGTTGGACAGTGGTGCCGGTGCGCCTGACGCTGGGTGCCAGCCACCTGCTGACAAGGTATACACTGCCCTGAGAAGGCGACGGCAGGCCCTGCAGGCACGAACGAATGCGTATGGTTCTGCCATGGTCTGCACAGCAACGAAGACAGACTCGTACCTCATCAGCAGGCCAGAACTGCTGCTGTGCAATCAGAGCCTCCTGCCGAATCATGTTGGGGTCCCACTGCTGGTTCCAGCGCGCTATCTCAGCATCATCAAACAGCACGCAGGTCCCTTCCCTGTAGTGCTCGTAGCCCTTGATGACTCGGAGGCACCTGAGGTAGCCAGCAGCAGCATACCACGCTCCGACCATTGCATCTAACGCACCGTCCGTTTTTGATGGCACATGTATCATCGCAACAATGTGCACAGCAGATAGGAGCTTGACAAGGTGACGCTCTTGAATGACTCACTTCCAGCACCAATAGGCTCCGCAGTTGCCGCACACCATCTTGTTGCAGCCCTCCGTCTTTTCGGTGGCCATACCGCAATCAGGGCACGCATGCTCCTTGATGGTTGCCAGCGACAAGCACTCCTGTCACAGAAAGTCGCTATGCGTATGACTATCCTGCCAATCTGCAATATATAAGACTACAGCAGGCACTTCAACACCAGCCAACTTGCTGCAGACGCCATCTACAGACTCCTATCAGCCCTGTGAGTCCCAACGAAGAAGCAGCTAAGTTATATAGTGGAGCAGACAGCACACCTGCACTTTCAGCCGGAACTCGTTGGCGGCTTCCTTGTTGCCGGCCATGCGCTCCCGCAGCACCTGAAGCCGCATCTGCGGGTCCATGCACTGGCTGCCTGGGTGCCAGCTGTCGTTGCACAGGGAGCAGAACACAAAGAAGCACCTGCAGCGCACAGAGGCTCTTCCCTAAGCCTCAAGAATGCTTGCTGGCGGCCTGTGCAGACCAGAGTGGAAACAGCAACACTGTATGTCCAGGGCGGAGCGGATGCTGTCCCCGAACTGCAGGTCACTCGTAGGCAAGCAGCTGCTGCGGGGAACGCGGCATACACAGTGGGCATGAGGGCGCACTTTGGGCACTGGGTGCAGTGATCGTTGTCCTCCAGGGCGGGCGCCTGGCAGCGGGGGCAGTAGATCAGGTCGCTCATCTTATCCAGCGCCCGCTGCAGGGTCAGGTCCTCGACCCGCTGCACCTCCTCCGCGCTCATCAGCGCAGCCAGCAGCTGCAGAAGGACAGCAAACTTCATCGAAAGACGTGGTGCACCAGCTGGTGTGGCAGCAGTTTGTGCCAACCTTTCCTCTGGTAGCATCGGCAGGAGCTGCATCACTGAGCACGTCGAGCAGCCACACATGACGGCAGGACACACTACAGACACCAGACGACGACCGAGCGCAGGCGCGCTAGCTTGACACAGCATCATCATCAGCACCTGCCGGCTGAGGCGCTCATTGCAGGACGCCTCCAGGCACTGCAGTGCGTCGAGCTTGCCCTCCTTGATGTGCAGCGCAGCATGTGTGCGCACACACTCCTCACAGAACACGTGGTGGCAGCTGTCCAGCCGGACGCAGTGCACCCCTGGCTTGTCCTCGAAGCACACCGGACACTGCCACGTCCCCTGCAACATGAGGCATCATGTACAGCATGCGGAACTATCACTCCAAACGACACATTCGTTTGCAGCATCTGTAGGTCCCCTGGCGAAGTGCAGCTAGCCGGTTGTTGCAGCATGTGATGGTAAGGGTGGGCAACAGCACCTGACGGAACAAGCTGTAGCTGCGGGCGGCGTCATACAGCATCAGCTGCATGCACAGCTCGTCCAACGAGCGAGCTGCTGGCGTACTGCTGACGGCACCCGCGGCCTGATCTGATCCTGCATCGACACCAGCCTCGCCCTCGTGTGAGCTGCCATTCACCTCCACGTCAGAGCTTGCTGGGGTGCTTCCGGCTGCGCCATTAGTAAATACACCATCTGCTGTTGCTGCCTGCTGCCGCTGTTGCTGTGACTGATGCACCAGCTCCTTTGCTGAAGCGTCTGGTGACCATGTGGCGGCCTCTGGCCTGAGCGTGCTGCTGGCTGAAATGGTAGCCTCTGCCACATCAGGGGCAGATGCTGTGCTGTGAGGGCCACGGCGCTCCTCCTGCTGGTTGCGCCTCCGCTGACGTGCGCGCAGCTGCTTGGGGTGCTGTGGTGCTGTCTGCTGAGACGGCTTGTGCAACGTATGTGCCTGGGTATCTGCCTCCTGACCCGGGGCACTTTGCCGCTGTGCTGGTACTGTACCTGCCGACTGTGGCTGAGCCGCCTGCCGAATTGGCTGCTGCGCTGCCTGCTGGTGTTGCTGGTGCCTACCGTTTGGAAGGCTGCTGGTGTCTGCGAAGCTCTGGGCAGGCGCAATGCGATGGAGCCGCAGCATGTGGCTGGCATTGACAGCATCCAAGGCGTTGCTCTGCAGCCAGTCGATCCAGACGTAGCAGACTGGCAGACCCGCACCCTGCACACATGGAGCAGGCTCGTCTTTAACCCTTGCCGTAGCTCTTTGACACATTGCAGGCATGCTGCTTGCACCATCATGCATGCAAGTGCTCAGTGTAGCACCTGCTCCTCCCACAGGCGCATGAGTTGCGCAGCCAATGCTGCTTGATCATCGCCACTGAGCCAGAGTGCCGATAGGCTGAAATCTGGCGGAGAAGAGGAGGGATAGTTGCGTGGGAAGCGCAGCCTGAGACACAGCGGTGGCAGATGCCTGACCCGCAATCCCATGGCTTGCTTGCCCTCTGAGAGACCTTCCTTCTCACAGCCATCGGTATCACGCTCGTCCATCTGCATCAGCCAGGACCATGGTTCAGCCCCGTGAAACTGCAACTTTACTTCAAGGCGCGCATGAAGCCTGGCCAGCTGGGTCATACCAGCCTTTGACAGTACTAAGATCGACCTCCGGACCTGCAGTGCCAGATCCTGCTGCGGGATCTCCACGTGCACAGCCGCCTGGCACTCCAGCGGCTCTGGTGGCAGCCGTGCAGCCAGCTCATCGCTGAGTTCCCCTGCATCCTCTGCAGCGTCAAATCCGTCCGCGAGCACCGTGAAGTCGTCCCCGCATATTGCACGCAGCGCTGTCACCTCCTCCAACTGCTGCTGCCAGTCGTCCAGCAGCTCAGCCATGTTGCTTATGCTGCCGGCTGCCGGCACAGAGGTGCTGTTATTGGCACAGCCTGTAAGCAGTGCATGCGAGGTGCTGAATTGCGTGTAGTGTGGCGGCGTTGAATGCACAGCGCACTCCTCTGCAGTGGGTGGCAGGTTCGACAGCAACCTGCGGCATGTGCTCACCGTGATATCTGCGAGTGCACGAGGGTGCAGCCCAAATACCCAACAATGACACTCGCTGCCACCACACCAGTCAGCGCAACAGCACTGACAAGCAGCTGCGCCGGCGGGAACCAATGCAACCAGTACAGGTCGTCGTCTGCAAAGGGCTGCGACATTGAGGAGGCTTGTCAGTGTACAGCCTCCAGCATGCATGTCATGTGACTGTCACAGCTTCATAGCGTGCCGGACCCACCGTTGCTAGCAGCCACAATGTTGTGTATGTGAAGGCCAAGCCAGCGACAGCCAATGTGATAGCCCCTTGCAGCTGGTCAGTAGCGGACATGCTCAGCAAACGTGCTGCATTAATGTTTCTCCAGTGTACACTCGAGCATCAATCTTCAGGCCAGCGGGAACATGGCGTGTCTTGCAAGTTCGGTTGCAGTAGCAGTTAACTAATAATTACGCATGATAGACCTGGAAGTTGAAACCAGCGCGCAAAACTGGCCTGAAGTGCGCTCTCCCTGTTCGCCACATCAGCACTGTCTGACAACACACGTGACACATCAAGATCTGACCTATATGTCTCTAGCTGATGCCATGTCGCGCGCGCTATAGCGGACTGACATGGTGTAGAAGGAGCAGGATGGTGCAGGCCAATGGGGTGACGGAGGCGCTGTTGTCGCGTGAGCATGATGAGGAAGCCGGTCCAAGCGGTGCTGATGAAGTCGCCAAGGTCGGCTGGAAGACGGAGACCGCTTATCTTCTGGGCCTGTCTGCACCAGCAATTGTACAGCTTGCCGCTCAGCAGGGCCTTGTCGTAACAAATCAGGTGAGCGTGCTGGCATTATCACTCTGCAACCAGGCCTGGCTCTTGGGAAGTGCAGGCGCAGCGTACACAGTGCATGAACGCCGCTGCACTGCAGACCGGTACTCGTCGTTCGCGACATGCCCAGCATCCACAACGTGCACAGCATGCAAGCGACCGAGACTTCTTCCTAACCTAGGTGCAAGCTGTTCACGTTGTTTCGACATGGTGGTCTGCAAACAACGTCGTGCCGACTGCTGTTGCAGATCATTGTGGGACATGTTGGTGCGGTAGAGCTGGCGGCTGCAGCCATTGGCATCACGTGGTGCGTCCATCATGAACAGTGCAATTCCTACACCCGCCGCACACTGCGCGATATGTGCAATATTGGCTGCCAGCTCACGATCGCACTGGTGCAAATGCTCCTGTGCAGGTTCAATCTGCTCTTTTACTTCCTGCTGGGTGTCACCTCGGCGCTTGACACGCTTGGCAGTCAGGTGAGGTGCCGACCGTGACGCTCATTCAGTCACACTGTTATAGCGTGACACACACCTGACAAGCGGACCCCGTTTCGCAGGCCTTCGGATCAGGGGACCGCGCAGGCGTGATCACATGGTCCGCCTCGGCGACAGTCGTCATGACGCTCCTGTCAGTGGTCATGAGCGCCGCTTTGTGGTTTGCAGACGCCGTGGCTGTGCACCTGTTTCGGCAACCCGAACATATCGCCTCGGTAACCTGACATGCAGCATTGGTGCATGCATGCTGATGATGCGAGCTGATCTTGTGAGCTGCATGTTCCGAGCGGCTGATCAAACTGTGTGGTGTATGGCGATGCAGATGGTTGGGTTGTACACCAGATGGATGATTCCCGGCCTGCTGCCCTTCATCTGGAGCCTGGTCATCATGAAGGTGGTTCAGGCGAAAGCTTGCATAGGATATGGGGTCCTGCCGGACGTGCTCAGTTTACATTTGGTGCTGTGGCTTGTGCAGACGCTCCAGGCGCAGACGATCATGTGGCCCCCAGCCATTGTCACAGCTATTTCGGCGCTCATCAACATCCCAGTCAACCTGATCCTCATCAGGCTATACGGCTTCACTGGGGCTGCAGCGGCATTCTCAGTCACGCGTGTCATCATGTTCCTCCTCCTCGTCGGTGGGCACTTCTTTTGCGATGTCCTCTGCCAAATGTTTGGTAGTGAGGTGGATAGTTAAGCAGGGATAGTCGTGCTGTCACGAGTGAGATGACATGATAGGACAGGCGTAACATGCACACAGTTCGTGTGTGATCCAGGGTATGTGGCCACCTGTGGCACTGGGTGTCTGAGGATTGCTGATGATGACGAGGTGGAGGGCGTGGCGGGTGGCACAGACGCGAAACAGGGCACGACGCTGGCGTCGACTGTCAAGGCTGGCCTGACAATTGCCACAGTGCGGCAGTTCTGGACGCTGGGGCTGCCCGGCGGGTGCATGATGGCCGCAGACGCCTCCTCCTTTGACGTCACCACCGCGTTTGCCGGCGCCTTAGGTGCCGCTTCACTATGCTGAGCAGGCTGCATCCTACCTGTCTTGCAGCGCTGTCCCACATGTGATCATGTTTGGCATGCCCCGCAGACTTATCGGTGAGTCACCTGGGTCTACTGCCTTGCATTGGTGATCAAGGGTATCATGCTCGTTACAGGCACAGTGGAGCTGGACGCACACACCGCAATGCTCACGCTGTGCGTGTTCCTGTTCATCAGCTTCCCCTTCGGTGTAGCAACAGCGTCCACAATCCGTGTGGGCAATCTGCTTGGGGCGGGCCTGGGGCAGCAGGTGGGCTGCTCAGCACCTGCTGTCTGTGTCGTGCTGCGTGTCCTCACCAACAATGACAATCGACAAAACACTCCTACTTTGCATGAACACCCTTGCCCATTCCATAGACAAAGCAAGTGCTATACACAATCAAGCCTCACCTACACCTCACTGCGTCCAGGCCAAGCTGTCAGGCATCGTCTGCGTAGTCATTGGTGAGCATGCTGCAAGCCAGTTGTGATGTGCGCGGTTCGATGCTGCGTAACCTGCGCAAGCTCCATTTGATAAAGTGAAATGCAACCTATCATGCTGCATCTGCAGGCACTGGCTTCCTGACAGTTGCTGGCCTGTGCATCTGGGTGTTCCGTGATACGCTTGGTGCGATGCTGCTTGCGCTGATGACCCTTGCCTCGCATCATGTCGCTAAGCACACCACCGGAGGTCTTGTGGCAAACTGAATGGGGGCAAATATTCGTTTATACAGTTTCAGCTAAAGGATCACTGGCCGTCCGCCGCAGGCTACCTGTTCGTGGATGATGTGGAGGTGGTCCGCATGGTGGCAGCCATCTGCCCCATCGCGGCGCTGTACCAGTTCCCAGACGGCATCCTGGGCTGCATCGGCGGCGTGCTCCGGGGCATGGGTCGACAGGCTTACCTGATGGCCTTCAATCTCATCGGTGGGTTCGACCGGCCTGTCCTCCGCATGCCCTGGCATGTTTGACGAGTAGTGCGGGCAAGGTGTCGAACCGGCATTCATGCAGCGTGTTGATTAGTGCCCTGTTTGATGCCGTATGGCCACTGCTGTGCAGGATTCTGGGGTTTTGGAGTGGTGCGCATCTGTGCACTTACCGACCTGTGCTGCTTGCTGTGTGCGTGTGGCATCCGAGCTGATGACAGATTGTCACCCTGTCGTAATCCCGAATGATGCATGCATAGGTGCTGGGGTACACCATGGCCTTCGTTTTCGACTACGGTTTGGTCGGCTTGTGGTGTGGCATCCTCACTGGTGTCAATGTCACAGGTGTGCAAAACACAACACAACTTGATCAGCTGGTCCCATCTGCTGTGCAGCATGTGGTCACCTGGTACGAAGCAGCCCAAGCATCCGTTTGTACTTTGTTGCTTCCGCCTTGACGATCGTGCATGCTCACTGCAGCGGTGCTGTGCGTCATCACAATGCTGCGAGTGGATTGGGACAAGGAGGCACTGAAGGCAAAGGAACGGCTGCAGGTGATCCTGGCGAGTGCTTACAAGCTATTGCTGCATGCCTGCATACACGGAACCTAGCTGCCTTAGATATGTAGACTGGTTGTCGTTACCGGCAGATTCCTTTCCCGGTTGTCCATACACATCTGCAGATGCAGATGTGCACACAGTTGGTTGCAGTCTCACCGATGAGCGATGTGCTGACGCAGGTCATTGAGCAGCTTGATGCCGCCGGAGACTTGCCGGAGGTTGCTGACGCGCTGGGTGCTTCAGCGCTGAGCCTGACAGACCGCCAGAAGCGGGTGCGCATGGACCGCAAGACATCTGCACCAATGGTCCTACGGTGTGCTGTCGCCTGTGTGTGCCTCCCATACCTCCCATACGTCCCTACAAACCCTGTTTGTCTGCCTGGCGTGCACAGGGTGTGCGGGAGTATGCGCGCCAGCGGTCCATGGTGACGGCAGCACTGCCGGTGGAGCGCTCTGCCTCCATCCACCGTACGCCCTCCATATCAACGAGCTACACTGACAACAACACCATCTCTCAGGTGTGATCTGTCAAGGCGGGTGACTGCGATACGGGTTTCTGATCACCCTCGAGTGCCTGCCCGTTTCAGCTGGGCAGGACGAGCCAGAGTGCCCACTTGAGGAGGGCACAGGGCGGTGTAGGAGGCCTGTTTCCTGGTGAAAACCAGTGGGAACTGTCAGTGATCACATGTCATGTGTGCTGTGAGCAGGTGCTCACTGGCAGCACATACGGAAGCATGCGTCTGCGGGATCCAATGTCAGCAGCGTTTGCCGGGCGTGGCTGACGTACGCTTGTGCCAGGCCCACAAACAGGAATGCATCTTGTGCAAATGTGTGTGTTACTGTGCGAGAAGCCCGGATCAGTCGTGCTCGAGAGCTTGATGTGCCCCTTCGTTGCTTGATTGTATGTCATGCCCATGGTGGTGGCCACAGCAACCTCTGGTACTTTGCATGTAGCGCAAAGTTTGTTCATGGTTCGTGCCATTCTCAGTCCACTCAGTTTCGTCTTGAAATGATGCTTGCCTCCCTTCTGCGATCAATGCTGTACCTTTGTAACTGTACAGACCAGTGTGCGATGACGGCATGTTGTACAAACCAGGCACTGCAACAGTTGAGCTACCGTCGCTCCGCTGCCCAGTCATACCTCATGACCTTGTCCCGAGGCGTCACATTTGGAAAGCGAGCGTGTGCGGCACAGGCGGACATGGCCAGCTGTATCCGGCCGGCACGTGCTGAACGCTCTGATGCTGACCGCTTCAGCGGCGACCGTACCATGTTGGGGTGGTGCGATATCCGCAGTGGCTGGGACACACGGTCGACTGCGTGTGGCACAGCATGGGCTGCAGGGGCTGCACTGCTGCGGCTGGCTGTTTCCTGCGCCACGGGGGCCTCGGCTGACAGCCCAGATGCAGTAGCTGCCTTGCATCCCACCACCAGCAGCGGTTGTGCCGCCTGCGGAGTGCTGATCTTGAGTGCAGCACCTTGGCCTGAGGAATGCTGTGCGGGTTGCACCAGCACAGGTGCTGTGACCTGCGGCCTCAGCTGCAGTGGCTGGTGATGGCCGCACCGCACCAGCCGCTTCGACAGCAGCCGTGCGCCCGGTGGCTTGCATCTGCAGACACAACCAGCACAGAAGAGTCGTGTGAACACACAAGTGCAATGATGCTTGTGCCCAGCCACCTCAGGAACGCGCTCGGCTGATGGTGATCATCAGCTGTGACGATGGCAGTTTTGTCGAACAACAGACGCAAACGATGTGTGACGCATCGTCTCAATCATGGGCCCTACCTGGCACACCAGGCCTGGGGGCAGCGGATGCAGTGCAGCAGGCGCACGCCCTTGCCACTGGCGCCGCACCCATGGCACGCATGTGCGGGGCATGCCACTGGACTGAGGGCAGCCGGCAGCACAGGCCACGCCGCCACTGCTGCGGGTGCAGCATGCTCCGCTGGCGACTTGCCGCTGCCAGCTGCATCTGTGGCCGGCGCTGTGCCTGTGGCTGTCGACAGACACAGTGCATGGTAGCAGCGCCCACAATGGGCCACTGCGCACCGCACCAGTGGATTGCCTGTGCTGCCGCCCACACGGCAGCTGCTGCAGACCCAGCTGCGCAATGCCATGCAAGTGTCATAACTCAACTCGGATCTGACAGTGGGAGCGAGCATAGAACCAAACTAATGGCGAACCTTGGGACAGTGTTACAAAGTGCCATCAGCACCAGCATGACTGCGTGCAAGTGTACAACCTGCGAGAGGTGCACTCGTGGCAGAGGCCGCCCTGCCCTGGCAGCAGGCAGCTGCGGTGGAAGCTGCGGTGGCAGGGCCCGACACACGCCCACAGCGAGGTCTGCAACTCCGCTTGCGAGCCTGCGAACAAACACACCAGCAACGGTGACAACATTCAGGCGCTACCAGCTGAGGCGCCAGCTACCGAGGGGCATGCATCACAAGGTTGCCATCCTCCGTCATGTGGTCTGTGCCATATGTATGTATGCCAGTTGGGGTTGTACCGTCAACAACCCAGCTGCCGCCGCGCTCGCAGTCGAAGCACACGGGGTGGCCTGCTGCTGCGCCCGCAGCCTGTGGCGCCGGCTGCCGCCAGCTGCACGATATGCCAGCTGCCACGGAGGCCTCCACACCGCGCACCATGCCGGCCACCACAGCCGCCACCTCTGCGCCATCCCTGTCCCTTTTGCTGCTGGCCTGACCGCGTGATGTAGTCTGCTCGATGCGGGAGATGCAAGCGTCCAGCGCTGCACGGCAGTGCGCCGCCACATGCGTCTGCAGGTCCAGGCGGTGCCTGCCACCGAAAGATCAGTGCCCACTTGGCAGGTTTGCCTGGAGGTCGTCTGCAGCAACCACCTGCACATGCTGCAGCAGGCCTGGATCATCCTTCGTGGTGCTTGGTAACATAACCGCAGGGCAGCGCACCGCTTCGTCTCCAAGTCACTATATGGCTGCAGCGTGACAGCCGGCAGCAGCGTCCCAGGCAGTGTGTCGTGGAGCGCCCATCTGGCCGCGGCGGCTGTCAGCTGCTCCAGTTGCATCTCCCGGGCCTGCTGCAGCACCGGCGCCCTGATGCGCCTCAGGATCAGCCCCGCACTCTTGCCTGCACCAGGTCGTCACGTGCACACATCAGCCTATGCGGGTGGCACCACCTGCATCTGCCAGGTTTGACGTCTCGCTGGTAGAGTTATAACTGTTGCCCTTGACTTTGGCTTCACCCCAACGACAGACCCCACTCCAGGCCATGTGAAAGGTAGCTGAGTCACAACAGCATGTGAATAGAACATGCTCACCTGTCATGTCCATTGGGCGGACACAGTGCTTGACACCTGTGACGGCATAACCGCCAGGATGCATGACAAGCACACAGCCCCGTGGCATGTCGATGCAGAATGCGCCATTGCTGTACCTGTGCATGTTGCAGCTGGCCGATGTCATGATGTGCAAAGAGCGCACCATATGCCCTCAAGCTGGCATTACTGTGTAGCGCCTGGCGGTGCAGAACGTTGCATCAACAGCCTCACACAAACCTACCACGCATGCAACATGACATCTCACCCGTAAAGCTGTGTGCCAAAAGACAGCCGTGAGTCTGAGAACAGGCGCAGCGACACAATGGGCCGCTCGAAGCGCGCTGCATCATCAAAATGGCTCTGGATGCCTTCGCTGCCGTCGTGGTACACATTCAGCGCCGCAGAGTTGACGAAGCCCGCCGGCAGCACGCCCGCTGCCTCCAGTGGCGCCGCCACTTGCTGCTGCAGGACATGGCGCTACAGCAGGTGACATGTATGCTCAGATGTGATGCTCTATTTGCATGTTGCATCTGGGGCGGCACATCTATGAGGCCTGTCAAAGGTATGCCAAGTCCAGCCCTTGCACAGGGCAGCAGAAACGTCCTGCCTGAGCTTGGACACTTGAGACAGGTGCCGGGTTTGATGAGAGCCAACTGCCTCGTGCATTTGGCGGCCTTGCGAGCAAACATATACGTGCAGTGCATGATGACATGTTATCGATGATTTTGGTTCGAAGGGTCTGCAACCAAAATCCCTGGCTATTATACATGCACTGCAGCCACCTGGACCCAGGGCGGCACAGGAGGCACGTCAGTCCGGACGCCTGCCGCACGGTGCGCTTCCGCTGTTTCCAGCTGCTCCCGCATCCACAAATACCTCGCACCTGCGGTCACAGCAGAGCTGCCAATGATTCTGCAAATTCAGACGTCAATGTCTGGCAGCGTCATCACAATCTTGCTTAATCTGACCGGGATGCACTGCAGTACAATGAACTGCTCTGGCAGTCCAGCGGCACTGCTAAAGCATAGATGTTCAGTGTGCAGTACTTTCACAAATCAAACTCATGGAATATACCAAAGAAGAACTTTGTACGGCGCAGGTTGCCAGCTTTGCCGAACGTTCGGCACACAGCCTCTGGGGGCAGCGCCCCCAAACCTGCTGTCGCCACCACTGCATCGCTCCTCGCCTCAATGGCTGCCAGCTCGGCCTGGCTGAAGACCTGTTTCCACACGAGGCGTGTTACCCGTTGAATCTGAAGAAGCCTTCCTCATGCCTGAGCTGGTTCGCATACCATACAGACTCTGTAGTTAGCAGTCCAACCATGGCCACGAGGCCTTACCTCCGAGTAGGTGGTGATGCCCACCGGCAGCGGTGTGCTTGTGGTGTGTGTGCAGGCAGGCTGTCCAACAGCCTGCAGTTCGCTCACACACAAGCAGTGCTCCAGAACAAGGCTGTGATAGAATGGGGACCGACCCGCCACCACATTTCATAGCTGGCAGTCTTGCAGCTGCAATTGCCATGGGCACCTCGAAGTAGTTGTCAGGGCATCCACCAGGGCCGAAGAAGTAGTCCGTCTGCATGAAGCTTCTGCTCCCCACGGACATCTGCACTGACATGCAACGCACCCAGGAGATGGGATCAGTTGACAGTGCACAGCAGTCCGATGTGTGAACGTGGGAGCATGCAGCTGTTGCTAGAGCGCAGGGTCTGCACCTGCTTGGAGGCTGCAACGAGCTCGAATGTGAAGCAGTCACGTGTGCCTATGAAGTACAGTGGCCACGGGAACTGCCGAGCTGCCGAGCGCTCTGCCGGTGATGCTGACAGCGTACATACAGCTGCCACCGCCACTGCTTCTGCCTCACTGATGGGCGGGTGCGGAGCCGATAGAGCAGCTGCGGAGGTGGCCCCAGTGGCGGCTGCTGGACCCACGGCTGCTCCAGGCACCGGCTGCTGCACAGCAGCGGCTGCCCTGTGCAGGGTGACAGCTGCATACGCAGTGGCCGATGTTGTACCACCTCTGCTCATATTCAGCTCCAGAGGTCCCGATTTGCCATGCGGCTGGCAGGCTTCTGCACCGGGTAATGGTGCAACATGCGGGCGCCTTGGCTCAAGTTTCTGCGGCGTCTGGGGCGCCGGTGGCTCGTCTTGCTGGCCTGCCTGGTGCTGGACAGCCTTCGTTGCTGGTGCTGCAAGGCCTGCCGGCTGAGCGCCAGATCCTGCCTCTGCTGTCGCATGCTCTGCTGAGTCTGCACCGCTGCTCCAGCATTGTATGAGCTTCTCGTCTCTCACAAGTCCCGCAGCTGCGCTGGCAGCATCTGGGATCTGCATGCCGTTTGTTGACAGCTGCACAGGCGTAATGACCGCTGTGTTTTTGCACTGCACTGTGGCGAGTGCTGCCGTGCTATCGTGCGGCCCAGCAGGGCTAAGCAACTTGACTTTCGTGGATGCCTGAAGGGACTCAGCGAACGCCAGCAGCCCGGCACGATTGCTGACTGCCACCAGCTCAGTCAGGCGCCTCTCCAGGCCGCAGACGGCGCTGTACAGTGTGTCGCGCTGGTCGCTGCATCGCAATGCAAGCACTTGAGCAAGGCAGGCCAATTCGCATGGACAGGCATACATGGTACGGCACTGCCCTGTCACCCTGGAACAGGGTATCGTTTGCGCAAGTGTTGAATGCAGCAGTGCACCTCGGCATGGATTCCCAAACATCCGCTTGCACGATCAACTCCAGTCGGCATGACAGGCTGTAAAGCTTCACGTCGGGTAGCCGAGATGCAGCCAAACGCTCTGCTGACACAGCCAGCCTGCAGCAAATGCGCTCTGTGAGTCAGTCGAGACAGTGCCTGCGTCAGCTCCTCTTACGCACGTCTCAGCCTATGATGGCATGCAGGCAGACTACAGCTTACACATTAAGAACCAACACCACCTTGCTGTGCAAGTTCAAGACGTGAAATGCGCACTTTGATGATCTCGTTGGTACAGGCGCGTATGCAGTGGCATCCCTGTCCAGTCCCTCCTTGCCTTTGTCACAATCGCCACTGGTCACTGCTGCACACGAGATGTGCCCAGTGTCTGTCACAGCGGCCGCATTGCTCACTCTCTCAAGGATGCTGTTCAGGCAACCGCGCACCTCCATGGCCGCTGGATCACCTGCAAAGCATGGCGCCCCTCGACTGTCAGCACAGCAGCCACTGCGGTACATGTCAACATCTCGCCATGGTGCTCAGTCAGATATACAGAGACGCATTTTACCCTCTGCACCTACTTGACAGGAGCAGCTCTCTGCTTGGCATGCCTGCCGGCTGGCCTGTGGTGGGAGCAGCAGCAACACACATCATTTACAAAGCAGCACACAGCATCTAGAGGACTGCAGCACTGTCATCTGATAGGCAGCAGCTGGTTTGCCCGGTTCACCTGACAGCCGGCGCGCGAAGCACCGCGCTGGGTAAGTGCCGCCTATGCCCTTCTTGCAGCTGACACATAGCTGCATGGTGCTGCCAGACACCGAACTGCACGCAGAGATACGATCAGGCATGACTCATGTGCGAATAGACCATCAAATCCCATGATACTCATGCTGATGCTTGTCAAGTTCCTGGGCATGCTGCTGTGCACCTCGCACCTGACGAGGGCATCAACAGCAGAAGCAGGTGTCATTGCTGCTGTTGCAGCCTGGAATGCTGGGGGTGCAGCTGCCGGAACACTTGCCAGGCACGGCAGCAGGGTGCCGTCCTGAGTGAGCTTGTAGTGCAGCACTGCAAAGGTGCAGCTTGTCAGGTGCTTTCTCAAAGCTGCGGCACCGCTGAGGACACTCACGGCACCGTTGTGCCGTGCAATGACACTGGACCGCCCGCTTGGACGCAGCAAGTACTCCTTCTGGCTGCTCTCATCCAGCGACGACGAGAATATGACTGTGGTCGCCGCCTGCACAAGCATCAGCATGTCAAGAGCCTGGTCAGACTGCCGGGTTGTCGTGGCCCCACCCCTCATCACAGTCACAGCTGTTGCTTCACCTCGGTGAGCAGCTGCTGTGTGATTGTATCGGCGCATGTGCTGCCGATGTTCTGCAACCCCGGCGGCCGAAAGGTCAAGTGTGGCAGCCGTGCTGTCCCGGGCGCCGCGCCCTTCTGTTGGCTGGCAGACGCCCGTACGTAAGACACGGATGCCGTCGATCGGACCTGTGGTGTGAGGTCAGTTGCAAGCATCTGAACTGTCAGCAATCATGACGGCTTTGATCATGGCCTAGTGCATCGTACAGGCCGGACGGGTGCACAGCTGGGCATCCACTCACCTGCTCTGCCTGCTGTGGCGCGGGGCCATTCAGGCGTTGCACCAGGGTGGACAGGGTGCGCTGTAGGGTGTCCCTATCCATCTGTTTTGCAGCCTCTTGACCGTCACGCTGCCGGGTTTGCAAGTCTTGAACCTGCATCAAGCTCTCCACCGGTGCCGCTGCTGCACTGCCATCATGATACAGGATTGTGGGTGCGCGCACGACCTGCTTGCAATGATACGTGACAAAGTGCTGGAGCCATTACCGTCGGCTCGGATCGCGCAATGCTCAACAAAGTAGACTTCCGTAGGTGTAGGATGTACGTCAAAAGAACGCTCCTCTGCGTGTTGTCACACATGCATGCGGTAGCAGGTGGAAGGAGCGCACCATCGTTGTCCATCTCCTGGCCGTTGCTCTGTATAGTTTTATGCTGAGCCTCCGCCTGAAACAATCGCTGTAGGCGAACTTGGACAAACGCGTTATCTTCTACCCGCGGGTTACAGACTAGCAGGTAGGCATCCCGGTGTTACGATGCCCTCACAGGGTGTGACCCTGGCGCAGTGCAAACCGCTGATGTCAGTCGAAAGGCATCTTTAGATATTCATGGATCTTGGTCGTCGAACATACATTGCACTGGCCTGTGTGTGACGCCTGCATTCATCGTCAGGCAGGCAAGTTCTCCGATACTCTCGTGACCCCGCCCTTGGGTGAGATCAGATCACAAGGTGTTGCCGACAAGGGGGTTGAGCAGCTGTTTATGTCTGCCCCTTAGACCTGCCATCGACGGCCGCGGGCATTCAGACAGCTGTGGCGCCTCACCAAAGCCTGCTGATCCACCCGGGGTTTGCACACAGCAGATGAGACTGCAGCATCGGGGTTCAGCCGCAGTGACAACGTCGAGGTCAGCTTGTGCGCTGGGGGTCAGTAGCACTGTAGATCTATAGCTTGCCGTGGCAGGGGCGTAGGCTAACAACAGCACCCTGACGGCTGCGTGGTGAGTTGCATACGTGCATCTCATGCGTTCACTCTTGTGTACATGTTGAACGACTGGTCGGTTGCGGCGTGAGCTGCATCCATTGCTCCACGCACGCTCATGCATGTGTCGCTTCGACTTGCGGCTTGAGTGGCCAGCAGCGCCAGCGGCCGTAAGCACAGAAGTGCATTGCATTTCAGCCATCAGATCTGGTAAACCGACGGCGTCGGCGGGTTGTGTGCGCATGTACCAACACAACCTGTTCTTCAAGTGCAGACCAACATGGCATGCTCGCGGGGCCTGACGGCGACAGCAGCAGCATGCTTGCTCGCCATGCTGCTGACAGCAGCAACAGCAGCTGCGAAACCACAGCACCGCGGCTTCATCAGGATGCAGGACGGCAAGTTTGTAGACCAGGAGTGCCGCGAGTTCAATTTTGTGGGCGCCAATGCGTGAGTATTTTGCTGCACCCTGCCTGCTCAAGGCTCCTGGTCTGTTGTCACATAATGCATTTCGGCGTCTCAGGCTCATGTTCAGGGCCTTCATCTCGGATCGGGGACCTGCTGCAGCACCTACCGACTGCCCACGCTGCCTTCCACAGGTGGCGGTGGGTGCAGTTTGCTGCAGGCACGTACCCTCTGTCAACGCCCGGCAACCCGCTGGAAAGCACCGACTATCTGAATGAGGACGGCAAGAAGATCAATCCGGTCCTGTGGGCGATTAAGCAGCTGAAGAAGAGCGGCGTAACGGTTGTGCGCTTCTTTGGCGGCGGCGTGACTACAGACTTTCAGATGATCAAGACGCCGGGTACTGCTGGCGCAAACGGGAAGACGTGGCCCAACGGTACGTGCTGCAGCCGCTGTTGGCGGCATGCGCCGGCTCCGCACCCCAGTCATTTGTCAGCAACTGGGTAGGCCGTGGTGCGGAAATGCAGCCAAGTCACTATGATGTTTGATTCGCAGGCAAGATGAACTGGGATGCGGTTGATGGCCTGGACAAGATTGTCGGCTGGTGCCGTGCGCATGGCATCAAGATCATCATCTCCTTCCTGGACAATTGGTCCCCTGTTGACTCGAAGCCTGCGGTGAGGCTTTGCAGGGTGCATGGTGGTTGAGGGTCTACAGCTAACTGCCCAGCTCTGCCATGCAATGACAATGGGACTGTGCTCAAGAGCATGTGCTATCGACCTGCAGCTTGTGTATGCGGCCGGCAATGCCACGGGCCAGGGGCTTGCACTGGATGATTTCTACTCAAACGAGCTGGTCAAGAACTACTACAAGAACCATGTCAGCTTCATCCTCAACCACGTCAACAAATACACCGGCCTCCAATTCAAGGTGTCACCTTGTCCGCTTCACTGCAGCAGATGTTGTCTCTGTGGTGACTGTCAGCCAGGCAAATTCGTGCTGAGCATGCCTGCGGGTGCTCAAATCAGGCGGACCCGACCATCCTGGGCTACAACCTGCTCAACGAGCCGCGCTGCAACTGTCAGCCTACAGTCATTGACCAGTCTACGGGCTTTGCGACCGAGGATGGCGATACTGACTGCGCCAACATCAAGACATGCTTCACCAACGTTCAGGCATGTGCCTTTGGTCACAAGCAGAAGTGATTGTGATGACAGCGTGTTCACTGTGTAGTTCAAGCTTGTGTATGTATGACTGGGCATCGTCTTACAATAGCAGTGCACGTGCAAAGGGTCCAGCGCTTGTGCTTAGCCTATGCTGTATACGGCTACGCAGGCATGGGTGAAGGAGATGGCCGGCTTTGTGAAGAGCATTGCCCCGAACCAGCTGATTGGCCTTGGGGATGAAGGCTTTGCCACCTTCATCAACAATGCCGACTCGAGCTCACTGGTGGACACCAACCCAGGTGCACCGCTGCCACCCAGTGCATCCTGCAATCCATTGATAACCGATTTCAATGGAAACTGCTCACCATCTCCACAACTGCGGCGGCCTCAGGCGAAGACATGGTATATCTGCATTTTGCAGTCATGTGTTACTTGGCGCCTTGCTGACAAAGTCTGTGTTCTGTGAAGGCACCTGGTCGCCCATCACTGGCGACTCGTTCAGCCTGCAGAGCACCCGCGGCATTGACTACTGCTCCACCCACATGTGGGTGGACGACTGGGCCGTTGCACCGGTGAGACCCCACCCCGGCAGCAGTGTGATCTTGTATTGCAGCAGTCTGCACATCCCAGAATTGTCGCTGCACTGTTGCGCCGCAACCCGCACCCTTTGGTTGGCCTGCACTGTGTTGCAGTCTGTCACAATTCGGCTGCTGATGCTTGCTTGGGACTGCAGGCGCTGCCGCCGCCATATGAGTCCGACTCGTCATCCAGCGCGGCGCCAGCAAACCCAGCCGACTTTGGCTTCCACAGGTGTGCTTCGAGCTGTGCTTTCAGCCACAGCTGAGCCAGACATTCGATTCCTCGTGGCGTCACTTCTGGCTCCTAGTCCTGTGGCCATGAACATCCACCGTATCACTGACATGTAATAAAACCAAGGCACCTGCATAGACAGTGCCCGTTGGGTGTGGCCAAGTTGTCACAAGTGTGCAGTGCTTCGTGGGCACCCAGCGTCAGCGCTTCACATGCAGGCGGTGGCTGGCGGCTCGCGCGGCACAGGCAGCATCGTACGGAAAGCCGTTCGTTATTGAGGAGTTCGGCAAGTACATTCCGCGGCCAGCGACCAGCGACGAGGATATCAAGCGCATCAGGGACCCCTGGTTCGAGGATGTGTTCAGCATTGTGGACGGCAGCATCAAGTCTGGTGGACCCATCCACGGTGAACATACCAGTGTGATGGCTGCCCATGCTTTCTGCTGCTGCACTGAGTCTGCCTGCATACGCACCTGTATCGTTTGCTTTCCCAGAAGCCAGGGGCAGTGATTGAGCATCCTGCAGGCCGGAAGTGCATTGTGACTGCATGCTGACCTGCTGTGTACATGCGACGCAGGTGTCATCATGTGGAAGGTGGGTCAGCAGCAACAGGAGCTCCAAGCAGTCCTCAAGACATCGAAGTTGTCCTGCTGAGTGCAACTGTGACGTGCGACATGCGCCTTGGTGGTGCCAGGCACATGCTGTTGCAGCCTTGTCCGATGTCTGTGGTGCCAATGCTGCAGTACGGCGTGAGCCCCTACCACAACAACACCGACAAAAACTGGATCACGGTCAAGGACTCCACCTGGACCGACATCATCCAGCCGCTGGCCAAGACGCTGTCCAAGGACAAGGGCACCGTCCGCAACTGCCGGCCAGGTGCTCTGCCCTTCCATCCTTGACGAAGAAGCTGGGTTTGCCCTCCCTGAAAACCCTTGCATGCTTGCTGCTGTGGGCGAACAGCTCAGTGCAGGGCCCCATGGCACCTTTGATCCACTTATGCAAGGGTTGGGCAGTCATCTTTGGAACATGACGATGCTTGCTGACAACTGACTGCTGCTGGGCACTCGTGTTGCAGCCACTGGAAAGGCGCAGCTGCAGGGCCGCGGCGTGTCGCGGCCCACAGCGTCCGCCGCCACCGGCAGCGTGACCGTGAAAGCCAACATCGTCTACCAGCACAACAGGAAGCTGCGCGGTGAGCTGTCTGCTTTTAGCTGCACGCCATCCCTGTGTCAGAAACAGCGGGTATGCACAAAAACTCGTCGTGCATCTGCATCTGCATGGTGAGTGGTCGGCACGGAACCCTCGCTTCAACTGCCGCACACACCTCCAGGGGCCGGCGAGGGCGACACGGAGCTGTGGAACTATGTGTCCTACGGCAACGACATGGCAGCGGTCGACGACGGCGAGGCCATCAAGGGCCTGCCCGACATCACCGGGGTGCGCAGCCTGCCCTGCCGGCACCACAATTGGCAGTTGGTGGGGGTCCTGTGCCTTCTGCCGAGGCTGCCGCGCCCGACGCACAGACCAACTGCATGCTGGTTCATGAGTCTCTGACAAGCAATTCTTATCTTTCAGCAGACGTCAAGGTTCGTCTCAATGACGCATGTGCATTGGTGTGCAGGTGCAGCGGGGTCCAAAGCGCTGTGCGCGCGCATGCGGCCTCAACGCCGAGTGCACAGCCTTCCACTACAACAAGGTGCTTGCCCGCGCAGCGGTTCTGGCCGCCCTCAGCAAAAGATCCCAGAACTGCAGCTCCTCATGGCAACTTTCTGTTAGCATTCTGCATTCAAGCACAACAGGCGCGGCACTCCTGTCCAGTGGTGGTGTTTGCCTGGGTGCACGTGCGTTGTCAGACACCTCCTGACAGCCTGCTGACGCGACCTCTGCAGGAGCTGGGGCGGTGCCAGCTGCGCAAAAACGTCAAGCCAGCCTACGGCTTTGATGCCGACGGCTGGCAGACGTTCTGGCAGGAGGACCTGTTCGAGGATTGAGGGCGTGCGCCTAGCAACTGATGAAACAGCATCTCGCGATGGGCGCACTGGCGGCACAGCTGCCTGCAGCAGCGGGGATCATCGAGCACCACATAAGTACAGCTGCTCTGGATGGCATTCTCTCGTGCAGCGGTGGCTGCCGGCTGCCTCCATGGCTGCTGATCTGCACCCTGCGTCAGCCAGCCTTTGCAACTGGCCCGCCAGCAGATGCAGGATCAGTGTGCAGCACGCTACCTACATCTGCCGGATGCATTCATATGGGGAACTTCCCGTCAGCACCAGCCACTGAGCTCACCCTGGACAGAGCCTGGTATTTCAGAGAATTTTGTTGGGTCAACACCCCGATCGGCATGTAGGTAGTCACCACAGGCACAGCAGTGTCACCATATGTGCAGGTTGGATCACAGGTTGCAGAAATGGGGACTCTGGTTCAAACTTGGCAAATATGACCCAGGAATGATAGATAGCGAAGCAGAGATAGAAGGACTGATTGGTGGTGCGCTGTTCTTTGAGATTGATTGTTCAGCCATGCACGCTTGACACTCTGTAAATGCATACCTGTGAGCATCATGGATCACATGGCATGGTGTCGAGCCAGGAGGCTGGTTGAGTTCAAACCTGACTACCTTCTAATGACGCTTCATGTATCAACACGTGCAGACCTGCCAGCTTCGCATCGCCAGCCAAACAAACGCACCAGGAATGCAGTATACCTGATTCCCGGCCAGAGTCCCTCCCATCAGCCAGTGCGCTGCCGCTTGGCGCCGTCGCACTCTGGGCACACATATGTGCGGGCTGTTTCGCCCATGGCATACTCCCGGAAGGTGCCCAGCTCACCGGCCTTCGCCCGATCATCGCAGGAGAAGTGCACCTGCGGCACAGTGCACAGCATGTCTCGTGCCAGTGACGCGACGGCATGCGAAGCTCAGTGCCGGCTGTCGGCTGCGTGGATGCGCACCCAGCTGCCGCAGGAGTCGCAGGAGATCCAGTCGGTGGCGGCCTCCTCGCTGCCGCCGCACAGGATGCAGGTGTCGCCCGTCACATCCTCCGGGTGGTCGTTCTCATAGTCCAGCAGCCATTGCTGCAACCATGGCGCACAGTGCTTGTGAGCCTACCTGATGAGGCAGAGCCATGTCATGAGGGCACTTGGTCACAGAGGCGGCCATTGCTCAGAGTAGTGGCTCTGATGTGCAGACACAGCATGTTGCAATGCCACTGCAGACTCCAATACGCGTGCTCACATGTTGAGAACACTTGCATCTGCGGGCTCTGCAGCCGCGCACAGGTGGGCCAGCATGAAGGTGGCTGGTCCTGTGCCCTGCATTGCTGGCGGCGAGGGCAGCGCACCTGATAGTGGCGCTTGAGCGCGTTGCCGACGCCGGTCATGTTGTTGACCTTGGTCCAGTTGCGCATCTGCGTGAACACCTGCGACTTCCAGTTGATGCCGTTGCCCAGCCTGCGCAGCAGATCCAAGCGGGTGTCCCGGCTCTGCCTGCTGTCACGAGACCGCACATCACGCTCCCTGCCAATGTTGCATTTCGACAGGTCACGGGTGAATGCAGGCAGGACGCAGCAGCATACTTGCAGCTCCACAATGAAGCAGTGCAGGCGCTTGTGGACCGGGCAAGGGATGTGTGCTGTTGATACAATGCAGAGGTGTGCCGTTTGGGCAGCGCACTTGAAGCCCCCCCGGGTGGCGACCTCTCGATACAGAGCGAACAGGTCCAGCTGCTGTCCGTTGAGCACCGCCTCTGGGAAGCTGTCCCGGCTCATGCGCTTCCCTGATGGCAGCAGAGTGGTGGAGCTTCACCTCGGTTGCGGCAAGCACAACACCCCAGGATGCAGGGGCTGGAGGATGCTGGATACATCTTGCGCTCATATGGTAAAACATCAGGCCAACAAGGCAACAACGGCAACACTCGATATACCTTTGCGCTCGGATAGGTAGCTACACACATCGTCCAGGAACTCGGATTCGGTGCAGTGGCTGAGGGGCGGGCGGGCACTCAGCCGCGGCTGCTTGGTGCTGGGCCGCAGCGGCGCCGCCACTGCTGGCCTGTCGCCTGCGGTGTTTGCAAAACACCAATAACGAGCAGTCATTACGAACATAACTTCAGAAGTTCTGTTACTACAGACACCTGACACGGCAGGTATGTAGCCGTTGCCAGCAAAGGCAGATGTTCCGTAACACTCCTCACCTGAGACTCGTCAAATTACACTGCAGGACATCCAGCTGCCTTTTCAGGGGATGTAGACTGTGAGGTTTTTTTGCATGCTCCGGTCACCATGCTACCTGACTCTGCTGGGCTGGGGCTGCCGCGCGCCGCTGCTGCAGGGGGCGCAAGCGCGCTCCAGTCCACGATGCCTTCGGGCTTCTCGTCGCCTGGCGCCGCCGCCCACTCCGCAAAATGCGGCGGCGCTGCGGCACCTGTGCATGATGCAACTCTCGTCTTGCCTCCTCCAACAGCCCAGTGTGGCAGAGTTACGGTGTGCCGGAGGTCAGATCAGGTAAGACCACGCATGCGCAGCACGCAAACTTCAGCGCCGCGGATGGTCCTCACCATCTGCTGCCGCTGCGCTGCCGTCGGCCTTTGCGATGGGGCCGAAGGGCCGCACCGGCGCCAGGCCCAGCGACTGGCTGGCGGGGCCCGGCAGCGGCGCGCCGTTCGCCAGCGTGCCTGCCGCACATCGCCCAGGCGTGAATGCGCCAGGATGAGTGGTTCTCAATGGTCTGCCATGTTATGCGCAACTACTGCAGGCTGTGCACGGCGGTGCGCACGGCACGACAGCGGTGTTAGCAGCCACCTGCGCCGGCAGCAGGCGGCGCCAGTGGCAGCACCGGCGGCGGGCGTGCGGTGACGAGGTGCGCGTCAATGACCGCGGCAAACAGCGCTGCGTCCTGCAGGTGCAGACAGCAAGCAGATCGCTGCCCGTTCCCTCGCTCAGCCCACCTCGCGTCGAGCTGACTGAAGCCTGCGCAGGCGGGCAGCAGGGCGGTAGGTCAGCCGGATGCGTTGAGGGGCGCATGCGCACCTGCTCATTGTAGGCTGCGACTGATGCGCTGCCGACGGCGGCCACGCCCAGCGGCACGAACCCCCGGAAGCTGGCATCCTGCACAGGTGATCACGGCCATGAGCTCCATGTGCCCTGTTTGACTGGTGTGATGTTGGTGTGTCGACAGCATTGCAACGTGTGACAATACTGCGGCGACCAGCAAGCTGGAAGCTTGTCACATACGTGCCAGCCTTGCAGAATGCGATACGATCGAGCCGATGACTGCTTTGGGCGAGATGTGCAGCGCCAGTGCTTTCCAAAAATCCAAGCTGCCACGTGGCGCCATGCTGAGCGCCAGCGCCCCCCGCACCTGGGACAGCGCCCTCAGGGTGGCGACCGCCCAGAGGGAGGTGGAGGCGAGCGCCTCCACCACCGGCGAGCCGCCCGCGACGGCGGCCGAGCTGCGCGCGAGCGGCGCAGGCACCCCCTCGGGCGGCAGCCTGACCTGCAGGCAGCAGAGGCGCAGCCGTTCTGCTGGGGCGTCCCTTGGCGGCATGCTCGCGGTGTGCCGTGTGACTTGGGCACAGCCAAGGAGCTAGGGGTATTGACATAGGCACTCAGTGATGATGGTGTCATGAAAGCTCAGGTGGCCAACGATGTTGGAGCCGCAACGACAGATTCAAACTATTGTAGTGAGGGGCGGGCACCTGCAGCGCCAGCGCGTCCGCGACCAGCGTGTGCCGCAGCGCGTGCTCCACCAGCGCCTGCTCCGCCACAACTGCACCAGACATGCGATTCGATGAGCAGAAGCCACGCGCTGGCCACTCTGCGTCTGCCGTGCTGGCTTCGTGCAACTGTCAAGCTCCGTCATGGCAACCCATGGCATGGAAGCCACTTCAGCCATGCAGGCGAAGGCCCCTTTTGGCCCATGCCTCATGTGAAACACATGCCTCGGCTGACGCCACATGTCCAGCGTGACAGCAATGCCGAGACCACGTGCAAGCCTGTCGCTGACATAACGATTCAAGGCGCCACTCACCATCCGGGGGTGCGCCCAGGATGACGGAGATGCGTGCGCCAGACGCCGTCTTCAGCGACGCCTTGACAGCCTCGCAGCCCGCCGGCAGGTAGGCGGGCCGCTTGTCGGGCGCATGCATCGCCACCATGCGCGCTGTGCGTGCCTCGAACACCAGCAGCGCCCGCAGCGCTTCCCCCAAGTAGCTGCACAGCCGAATGACACGCTGGGGTCACACGATTTCGGGTGTGCAGCGCGGCACCATGCTCCCAGCAGCCTCTACAACAGGTGCATTAAGTGCCACTCGTGAGTGCTGAGCCTGACAGACCAACCGCCTCCTGTCCCACACCAATGCCTCCTGCGAGTCTGCCACGGCAAGCGGTGACCACAGCACGGCAAAGGCGCAGTCGGAGGTACCACCCACCTGAGGCGGTGGGAGTCGACCAGGGAGCTGTGGCCGCACACCAGCAGCCGCAGGTCGGCGTGCGGCGCCAGCAGCCGCACGTGCGCCCACCCCGGCACCGCCGCCAGCACGCCCCGCGACAGGTCCAGCTGCACGTGCCGCGCAGCTGATGAGGTGCAGCCGCTGGACCGCATTTGCGCAGTAAGCGCAAGCACTGCTCAGCAAGCTTCATACCGGTCAAGTAGCTAGACTGAGCATGGTGCCATCGTGCCAGACAGCTGGGCTCTGACCCACCCCAGACAGACAGCTGCGTCAAGGCACACCTGCGGCACGATTGGGGGCGGGATGCTCGTGTTGTCGGGCAGCTGGGCGGACTCCGCCGACAGCAGCAGCGGCAGGATGGGTGCCTGATGCCGCCCAGCCTTCTCAGCCATGCAGTGCACATTCGTGGCTTGCACCGCCACCTGGAATGCCTGTGTGCACACAAAGCGACTAGGGGTTGGTGTTGCAGCATTCGCTGAGATGTTGCTACATGGTGGAAGTCACGGACGCAGCAAGCACATCATAGCAGAGCAGCTGCTGGGTGCCAACAACGGCGTGACGTGCCTCGGGGGTGGTGACGGTGGCGTTGCGCAGCGCTGCGAAGAACGCTTTGCCCAAAAATGCTGCTATGAGTGCAGGCGCTGTCTGCTGGTCGTCCCAGTGCACCATGTTGCGGATTGACGTGGTGCGCAGCTGCTCCGCTGCAGTGCACGACGTGACATGTCAGTCAGTCTGGTAATCTGACTGCTGCGCATGCCCTGGCAGCGCTTTTTGACATATCTCCTGCCGACCTCCGGCTGGTGACTACGCCAGGTTCAGACGCAGAGTCCCTCTGTTGCAACATGCCATACCAGTTGTGCGCACCCTGCTTGGCTGGAAACACCGTGTCAAAGTATGCTGTGTCCAGCTCTGCATCGCTGATGGCGTCAACAATCTGCTCTGGCTCCACTGGTTTGCTGTCGCCTGCGTTGTGCAGATGTGAACGTCAGGCAGCACATATGGGAGCAGAAGGTGCGCATGATAATACACATCCAGCAGAGCAGACGTGCCAGTCTCGGTTTTGAACTCCAGCGGCTTCAGCGTGATGTCGTTGACCGCGCTGCCAAGGCCCGTGATGGCAATGCCCGCTGAGAGGTACAACATGTTGGGCTTGCGCTTCTGCAGCGCCCGCGTCACCTCCTGCAGGCTGGGGTTCCGCAGCACGTGCACCTGCAGGAATTGTAATCCGTCAAATGCCTGTGTGATCTTGTAAATCACCATTCAGACCCACACAATTGACGAAACTACCAGGAGAGCCCATGCACGCCCACCTCGGCCTCTGAACGTGGTAAGTCCGCAAACTCCTGTACGGAACCGCAGCCGGTGTCCTCGCTGGACCCGCAGAACACTGCCAGCACCTTCCATGCTGTGTCAGGCTGCCTCGCCGCCGTCATGCTGGGGCGGTGCGGTGCGCAAGGGCGTTTGTCAGGGGCCAGGTGCGACCCAAGACTACATCCGGAGGTGTCCACGATCCAGTGCTGCTCTCTTGTCTTGACTGGTTTCGTGATCCAGCACCTGGTTCAACTGCAGGCGATGCTGCGCTTCCGGGTGCGCGCCATGCTGACAGTGGTTGGTGACCCAGTTGCTGATAATCAGCGGTGCCTCGTGAAGCGCTTTGACACACGCATTGGCAGGCTGACCACTGCAAATGCGTGAGTGTATAGATCGGGCCTGTACATGCTCAAGAGCTCACGACACCCTGTCTAAGCCCTGCATCTGCACTGGTAGCGGAGCCGAGTGACATGCAGTGGGGTCACGCATCTTTACAATCATCGTTTATCAAGACATCTAATAAGGGATCGTACCTGCAACAGCTTGGCTCAAGCGGATCAGGCCAAGAGCACGGTCGCCTTGCATCAGCATTGGCAGACCTCCAGCAGCCATGCCCGGCGGGGACGAACAGGGCAGGGCCGCCCGGCGCACGAGCACGTCGGAAGGCCCGCCCAACCTGCGCCGCAGCAGCGCGCAGATGCCCGTCACTCGGCAGGCATGCTGACAAGGCTGCGCATGCTCATGCTCCGCACATGCATTGGCTGTGAACGCCACTAGGAGAGACGCAACCAGTTCTAAAAAGTGCAATGTTCACGCATCTGATCATCACACTGTGCCGTGCTGCCGACCGCGCAGGTGGGCTTCCACGTCGAGGGCGTGCCGCCCTCGCCGGCGCAGGAGGCGACCCTGGCGGAGCAGCACCTGCAGGCAGGCGCCAAGGTCGCCGCCGGCTCGCCGTCGCCCGTGATCATCCCGCCCACGTTCCAGGTGCCGCCCTGCCGCGATCGAACGCACAACCGCATGTCATGTGCAGCAGTGCACCTGAGCATCGGCTCGGCGACAGCAGAGGGGCTGCGCGGTGACAGCATCGCCCTGGCCACAGAGTGCGACGGCCGACCAGCTGCGGACCACCTCGCTGCCGGTGGATGCTGCCGCCGGCGCGCTGCCCGACTCGCACCTCGCGGACGTGCAGGCGGGGCACGGGCAGCGCAGCCCGGACCGACACACCAGCATGGATGTGGGTACCCCGCCTGGAAGCATGGTGCAGCGATTGAACATCTTGGTCGTGATTCATGCACTGATACGGACCAAGTATCTGCACATGTGCATGCATGCAATGCTCACATACATCTGACGGCATGGTCGCCCTGGCAACCGTGCAGGTTTCTGCTTTTGCACAGCATGAGAGCACCCAACGAAGGTGGGCTGCTGCTGTGCTAACACTGGCACTTAGCTTTGTACAAAGTGCAGTTCCACATGCTTTGCACACGCGGTGCTATGCATATCGCCCTGCCAACCGTGGTCTTGCACTGAGCAGAGAGGATGGCACATCCCCCAAGCACGCTGCGCGCCTGCTGCGGGGTGGGTCCGCAGCAGCCGCCATGTCACCAGCGCGCGAGCCGATGCTGGCTGCCGCCAACTCCACAGAGATCCTGCACCGGGTCGACACCTCGCCGGCTGCTGTGCCCGCTGCCCTCACGCGCACGCTGCTCAACAACCATGAGGAGCCAGGTGCTGCCCCGCTGCTTGTTGGATGTGCCTGTACATAGCGCTCGACTGCCACCCACGAGTTCGACACGCTGCAGCGTCTAGCACTGTGTCACGTATCTAGGATCTGCACCTGACCCGGCCAGGGCTCTTCTCTTCACCAAATCAGTGTGTGAAGCTCGTTCTAAGCCGTGAGCCTGCCGGCGGACGACCGCATGCAGGCCACGGGGAGGGGCGGCCGCAGCGCCGCGCCTCGCTGCCGCTGGGCCAGGAGGGCGCCCCGCTGCCGCAGCTGCGGCGGGGCACGCCGCCCGCCACGCCGCCGGGCGGCCAGTCGCCGCTGGGCGGCCGGCAGCCGCCGCCCGGCACCCCGCAGCTGCGCGCCACCTCAGGTGCCACCTGCTGCTGCGGGTGCCCGTCCTGTTCTGTGGCAGGGCCACTGCTTGCTCTTTCTCTGCTGGCAGAAGGACATGGGCACCGCTGTGGCGGCTGCGGCATGGTGATCCAGCCTTACGGGGCCCGTCTCCCACATTCAGCAGATGCAGCTGTGCCTTGGAGTGTCGATGCGATCTTCTCTGACAGGGCCGGCTTCATGTTCAGGAGACGCAGCTGTGCCGTGGGGTGGAACGCCAGAGGGCGGGGCGGGCGGCGGGGCGCAGCGGCGGGACAGCGGCGAGGCGCGCTCCAGCGGCGAGCGGCAGCACCGGGGCGGCGAGCCGGGCGGCGCGGGGGGCGCGGGCGACGGCGGCGCCGCGACGCCCCCCCCAGCCCCCGCTGCCGACGGCCCAGCCACTGCAGGTGGGTTGTCCCCCGGTCTCACCCCGCCACACGCCACCTTGCTCTGGCAGCACTGGGGTTTCCGTGCAGCACCGATGGCATAGCCATAGTCAGAACACTTGGCAATTGGTCTGCTGCCTGTACCAAGCAGGTCGGCGAGACGAGCGCCACCAGCAGCACCAGCAGCAGCAGCCGTCCGAGGAAAAGAAGTCCAAGGCGCAGCTGCGGGCGGAGCAGCGGGCGAAGCAGGAGGCGCAGCGGGCGGCAAAGGCCGCCCGTCAACAGCAGGGCGCCAAGGGGCAGGCAGGCGGCAGCAAGGGCGGCGGGCGGCAGCCCGGCAGCGACGCCTCGTCAGCGACGGCCGCCGGCGTTGGGGACGCCCTGGCCAGCGCGCCGCCCCGGCGGCTGGGCGCCGATGATGCCACGCCCGCTCGTAGCGGCAGGCAGCAACAGCAGCAGCAGCAGTCACCGCAGCCGCAGCAGCAGCAGCCGCAGCAGCCGAGCGGCCCGCAGTCGCAGAAGCGCGGGCAGCGGCGCGGCGGCAGCAAGGCCGGCACCCTGCAGTCCGCGGAGCTCTTCTCCCACCTCCAGCAGTACAAGGTGCAGCAGTGGGCACCTGCATGAAACGTCCTCCACCTGCCTCGGACCACTGCAGCAGCGTGTCATTGCCACGATATAAGGGTGCTGTCTGCGTTGGTCCGCCGCCAGGGTTGGCCGTTGCTCGGGGGCATGCTGCAGGCGGACCTCGTTGAGCGGTCCTCTGCCGGTGCAGCGGGTGACGGTGGAGGGGGTGCTGGCGGAGAGCGAGCTGGCGGCGGCGGTGCACCCGGCGGTGCTGCAGCTGGGCCTGCGGTACGCGGACGGCAGCATCCGGGGCGCCTCCGCGCGCTGCGTCGCCATGCTGTCCGCCTTCCGCCGCCTGGTGCAGGTGCCGCCCGCTGCACACCCTGCCCGCTTGGCGTGACATTCAGCGCTGAACCCGGCCAGTCTGGGCAGGCATCAGGCAGCCTTTGACGCTGGAGCGCATGCTTTCATGGCATTCGATGCATGGACGCCTGTGCACTTGGGGCTGACGCGTCGGCCTGTGTCAACAACGAGGTAATGGTGTGCGCAGGACTACAAGACGCCGGAGGGCAGGGTGCTGTCGCGGGACCTGACGGCGGTGCTGAACACCGCCATCCAGTTCCTGGTGGAGTGCCGCCCGCTGGCCATCACCATGGGCAACGCCATCAAGTTCCTCAAGACGCAGGCACGCCGCCCAGCGCGCCCCGAGATGTGCAGGGGCGTGGTGCTGCGGGCGGGGCTGTGCAGGCTGATCTTGAGGCACATGAACATCGCTATGTAACATGTGCAGTGGAGCCTCTGCCGTAGCACTCACTCGGCTGTGCGTGCCCGCCTTCAGGTGTCCAAACTGGACCCGACTGTGCCCGAGTCGGACGCCAAGGCGGCAGTGGTCCGCATCATCGACACGTACATCCAGGTGTGGTCGCAGTCCCATGATGCTCAGCCTGATGAACAATGGCACACAACACACAAACTTGGTGCGCCCATGTCATCGCGCTCGTGGCGAAGCCTCCACCACGCTGCTGCCGCAGGAGAAGATCGCTTTCGCGGGGGATGTCCTGGTGCGCAACGCGGTGGTGAAGGTCGTTGACGACGATGTCGTCCTGACATACGCCTTCTCGTCCATCATCCTCAACATCCTGCTCAAGGCCCAGCAGGTGACATGCACCCTTTTGATCTGCAGCTGCTGTCGCACCTGGGCGCACAGCCGGCACGTGATCTCTGTAAACTTCAGCTCAATGTACAGATGCTCTGCTTGGCTCCAATGCAACATATTGCGGAGGTGGCACCACACAGGTGCGGGCGTCCAGCAGACATTGTCAGCTGGCACTTTGTGCCGTGCACAGGAGGGGAAGCACTTCAGGGTGGTGGTGGTGGACTCCCGCCCGGCGCTGGAGGGGCGCGAGATGCTGCGCCGGCTGCTGGAGGCGGGCATCTCCTCCACGTACTTGGACCTCAACGCCCTCGCGTACATCGTGCCCGAGGTCTCCAAGGTGGGCCGCTGCTGTGCGGGCGTCACACCGGCGCACCGGCGACAGGTGTCGTGCTGTGGTTTCTGTGGTCACACACGAAGACTCTGGCACACATGCTGCTGTTTGCAAGCCCCAGCAGCGTACTAACCCTCCCATTCCATGGTTGCAGGTGTTCCTGGGCGCCGCGGCGGTGCACTCCAACGGCACGGTCATGGCGCGCATCGGGTCCGCCACGGTGGCGATGGCCGCCGACGCGCGCGGCGTGCCCGTCATCATCTGCTGCGAGACGTACAAGTTCGTGGCCAAGGTGCCGCGCCAGCCCGCATCCGCCATGCACATTTCCCCTCCCAGCCATGTCGGCATGGGAGCTGCCACTGCTTGCCTCATCAGCCTCGTGAGGAGGACCGTGCTGGAGGCCTGGCTTCGAATCTGGCCCGTGAACTGGCCCGCCTCGTTGGTCACCGCAGGTGCAGCTGGACTCGATCACCAGCAACGAGCTGGGGGACCCGGGGGCGCTGGTCGCCGTGGCGGGGCGCCCCGACATCGCCGCCCTCGCCGACTGGCAGTCGCAGTCCAACCTGGGTGCGCCAGCCGCAGCTCTGATCGATTCTGGAACCAACAACAGCCAGCCGGCTTTCAACGATGCTCACATGCCAGGCAGCCCCGGCGGCGCCGTCCGTTGCTGCCGGCCGGTTGTTCAGCTGCGCTTGCACACCACTGCCACAGACTCTGGCAGCTGACTGGCGTCAGCAGATCATCACTGCCACTGACATATTTTATACGCTGTTTGCAGCGCTGCTGAGCCTGTCATATGATGCGATGCCAGCGGAGTACGTCAGCGTTATCATCACCGAATTTGGTGCGGCACATCATGCTCATTCCCCCTGCGACCTGCCTTGATACAGATGTGGGGGCACATGGCACATGCGCTCCCTTGCAGTTGGCTCTCGTGGATTTGCTGTATGTGTGGATGCGCTGCATACGTCACTGGCACCTGACCCACTCAACATCCTCCGCAGGTGCCATCCCGCCCACAAGCGTGCCGGTCATTCTACGGGAATACCAGACAGAGCCGACCATGTAAGCAGGGACCCTGCTGACAAGCCCGTTGCAGGAGTGTGGAGTCCGCTGCGTGTGTGCAACAGGGCTGTGCCTGCTGTCATTGATAGACCTCAAGACACACGACTGAAACGGCAGTCATTGGGTTATTCGGTCATTTGAGTGAAGTATTGTGCTGCGCATGCATTATTCTGAGGTGTCAGTGAATTGTTCGGTACAGCAATTTTCGGCATGCCTTCTCTGATGCGTGTCAAGGCTGATGCCAGACTGTCAACTGCCGAAACACAAGCACCACCATGTGCATATTTCGCCCAGCGCGGGTGCACCTTCGATAGAGGTCGCTGATGGTCGATGGGTATCGTATGTAATGACGTTATCGCAATGGTATCGCGGGGTCATTGACAGTGTCGGATGGAACAGCACCGATGGGGCGTGGCACGTTACACGCATCTGCAAGCCAGCCTGCGCAGGCCCTACAGCTTGGCACCGGCACACCACGGTCACATGGTCCATATGTGCACAATGCACCGGTGTAGCGCTGCAGCCACAGGCACAGCAGCAGCAGCACAGCCGGGTCCACTGAAGTGCGCTTTAAGGGAGCAAAGGCGCTGGCAGAGGTGACCGCCTGCACAAGGCTGTCAGTTTGCGCCGGCAGCCTCTGCGCGTGCAGCGGCCTCGGCGCGGTGCATGGCAAGCAGCGCCGCCGCACGCTCCCAGTCCAGCAGCTGCCGCAGCTCGGCCTCGGAGAGTGTTGCCGACAGACCCGGCTGCAGGCTGGAGGCGTCGGCCGGGTCGTCTGCTGCAGGCGGCTGCCGCGGCACGCCGGCTGCCAGCAGCGCCAGCTCGGCACCCGCGTCCACTGGTCCGCCCAGCGCCAGCACGGCCTGGGGAAACGGAGGACGAGATGCTTGACGCCCGTGCATGCGCTTGCTGTTGCTGTTGCTGGCATGACCGGGCAGCCAACCTCCCAACGTCAACATCGTCGACATAGAACCCCCGGAACAGCAAGGGAGGGGCGGGGTAATCCTGCAACTTCATAGCAGAGCCGAGAGCCACGACCGGATGCACAACCGCCGGCGCTGCTGCGGTGCCAGATGCGCAACACGCACCTGCCGCAGCTCGGCGCACTGCAGCGCGAGGCGGGGCGCCAGCACCCGCCACACCGTCGCCGCCACCGCGCCCGCGCCGCCCTCCGCGTTGATCACCCACAGCGGCCCCGCGCTCGGCGCACCTGCAGCACCACGGCACTGGACGCCTCGGGCGAGTCGTGCACCTACGATGAGCCTCCTTGTCAGCAGCTGCCATGGTGCAGAACTGTCATATATTGTAGTCAGACGACCATCAGACGACCAGTGCTTGCGTACGCTACTGGTATACATCATGCCTCAGCGCAGTGGACGGGCAACAGCATGGTGCGGGGGCGGTATTTTGACGGCGGTGCCACCTCCGGGGAGTGCGCCCTTGACGGCGCCCGCCGCCAGGGCGGCCACCGCGTGCGCCGCGGCGGGGTCGTCGGCGGCGACGCGGACCTGCAGCAGCCCGGCCGCGTCGCTGTCGGCGCCCGGCGCCGACGCCTCCACCCGCACCCCTGCGGCCCCGCCCACACACACATGCAGTCGGTTGAAAGGCCTGCGGTTGCAGGGGCGCCGGTCCCGGCCGTACTTCGAGCTCGTTGCGACAGCCCGCGGTGGCCTTGCTGCAGTAGAGCTGGCTTCACATCATGCAGTTGCAGGCCAAAAGTCAGAAAGACAGAGCGGCACCGGGCAGGCCTGTCCACCAGCCATGACGGGCGCAGTGCAGGCAGGGCGTGCCGGGGAGCACACCTGCGGCTGCGGCGCACGGCGAGGCGGCCACGGCGGCCTGCAGCGCGGCGCGGGCCACCTCCGCGGCCGCGGCCGCGTCGGCGGGCTGCAGCGCGGGGTACGCGGCGCCGGCCGCCAGCGCCGCCGCCGCCGCCTCGCTGTCGGGCTCCACCAGCGCCGCCGGCACCGCCGTCAGCAGCACCACCGGCGGGGCGGCCCCCTCCTGGGTGGCAAGGTGGTGCGGTATCATCCAGCAATTCAGGTTGCTCGATTGCCTGAGATGATGTTCTGGTATGGCACACACAGCTCGTCCAGCGTCCAACGCCGGCGCGGCTGCTGCAGGTGTGTCCAGCAGCATTCGTGCTGCTCGTTGGAGTCGGCCTGATTGTGGCATTTTGGGTCGATTCGGCATGTGTGCAACATCTGTTGGCTGAACATCTGGAATCGGGTTCGTGCCTGCGGCTGCAGCAGCGCCGACTCGAGCGCGCCGCCAGACAGCACGTCCAGCAGGCCCTGCAGCAGCTGCTGCGCCTCCTCGCGCAGCGCGTCCGCGTGCCCCCCCTGCGGCGGGCCCTCGGCCGCGGCGTCGCCATACGCCGCCTGCCACTGCTGGAAGCGCCGCTCGTTGTCGAACGCCAGGGCCCAGGCCCTGCGTGTGGCCCCAAACAGTTGACGCTGTCAATGGAGCGGAGCAGTGTCCAACCCGAGGTGTTGCGGCCCTCGCCAGGTGCCGTTTGTTATTCTTTGTGGATCCGCCAGCCGTGATCATGTGAGGTTGTCAGGAACAGAGCCGGACCCTGCCGAGCAGCCGGAGCGTCACCTGGCCTCCGCTATGTGCTCGGCGTCCGGCAGCCGCCCCAGGGACGCCAGCTGCGCGCCGCCCGCGGACAGCACCGCGCCCAGCTCGCTGGCCGGCAGCACCTGCGCACGGTCCGAACCTGGCATCACTTCTTGTCTTGCTGGTCAGCCTGTGTTGCCTGGCACTTGAGCACCGATGGAGGTTCCAGCGGTGCAGCAGTCGACCTTCTCGAGAGCAAGCTATGTTGTCTTCTGACTGGGGGCATAGCGCGGTGAGACCCCACCTCGTGCATGAGGGCCCAGCCGGCGGCGGCAGAGGGTGCGGGCGCAGCGTTCAGCCCCAGCGCAAACTCGCGAGCAAGGGCATTAGCGTGGCCCAGCGCCGCCGGCAGCTGCGCCCTGGCAAAGGTCAGCCAGCGTGCCGCCTGGGCACGCCCCTGCGGGCCGCCCGCCGGCAGGTGCCGTGTCGACCGCGCGATCTGCAAGCGTGTGGGGCAGCTGTCAGAGCCTGAAGCAGCTCTCGTCGGCAGGCAGCTGCGCAGCTGGGCTCTGAGAGTCTCATGCCGGTATGCGGGCTGCCGGCGCCCAAGGGCCGCAGCAGCCTCAGGGTAAAGCGGCGACATGCGCTGCAGACCACTCGTTGGAATTTCCTCACTGCCGGCGGCCAACCTGGTCGGCGATGATGAGCATCTCGTCGGGCTGCACGTCGCCGCCCTGCCAGGCGCTGAACCAGGCGTCCGCCTCCGCGAAGGCGGCGGCGCACTCTGCGATCGGCCGCTGCGTCAGCTCCTCCGCAAAGATGGAGTACCTGCGGAGCACGCCTGGCTGTCAGCCATGTGTTCGGTTGCCTTCACGCGCTTGACTACGGGCACAGCATCCAAGCGGGCACGCCAGCTCGACATGGCGTTTTCCAGCTGTCTGCAGGTTCGCGGCGACCGAGGTGCTACTCCACAGGTAGCTTATGTCAGCAGAATTCAATGGATCAGCAGAAAGTGCTCGGGGGCGCCGCCTGAAGCAGGCAAGGCAGCCGTGACCACTCGGTGCACGCATCGTCCTGGGGGAGCGAAGAGGGCGCACGTGAGGTGGCGGCGGCCGGCGCGCAGGTGGCAGGCCAGCTGCGGCACCAGCCACCCCGCCCCCGCCTCCATCGCGTGCACTATGTACGCCTGCAGCACCTCGTTCAGCGCCTCCTGCGCAGGCGCCACGCACAACCGATCGCCGCTGGTGAAGCCGGAAACTGTGGTGCTGAACATGTGCAAGCATGCCGCAGCCCTGCCGTCTGGCCCGTCACTTTGCCACACCCAACGAAGAATGTAAACACCATGTGCAGGGGAGGAGCAGCGGTACGCTTGCTTCACAGCTTCCACTTGACTGCCTTGCTAGGAGGGTGCACGAATGATGTGTGACAGCACTTGATGCAGTTTGCAGCCAACAGATGCCATAAGGGGCTTGCTTGGTGCCGCCAGCAGCGCAGAAGATGCTGCCGCGTGTGTCAGGGGTGCAGGCACCTGCAGCGGGTCGTACTGGTCCGCTTCCCAGGAGGGCTCCGCCACCAGCCCTGTGGCACGCAGCGCAAGCGCAAAGTGCGCGGCGAAGCGCATCGCGCCCGGACCACAGCGCCGCTGAGCCCCCTCGCGCTGCACACGGATGAGGTACAAGTCAGCAGGCGCTTTGTAAACTGCATGCTGTACATGCTGCGCTGCTTGCGCGCGTGAGCTTTCACAGCGACATCAAAGCTCTGGCTGACGGCAGGGTCAGGAGGCGCTCACGGGCAGGATCCAGGACACGAGGCGGTCGGCGACGTCCTGCAGGCGCTCCAGGATCAGCGCCGCCTGCAGCGCGCGCTGGTCGCGGTCCAGCTCGGCCCGCACCTGTCGCAAGCTCACACTGCAGTCAAGCGACATTTTGCAGTGCGGCACGCAATATCATCCTGCGACATGCGCCTGTCAAACGTGTCACGCCTCTTTTGGACAGCAGGTCGCTGGCATGTGCACATCACGCTACACTATCCAAATGCATACCGCCACTGCGTCCGCGGCCGATTCATCAGTGAAGATGTCTGAAAACTCTCGAGGCAGTCGTGCCAGGACCCTGCGCCGTGCAGATGAGCAGCTGTGTTGTTGCATACAACTGATGATGAGCTTATGAGAGAGGTCTGGGACATAGCAGCTGCTCCTGAGGCAGCACACAGTACACAGCACTGAAGGATGAAGCGTCTGGATAGACTGGATACATGCAGTACCCTGAGAAAAGCAGATACGACCTGAGGCATGACATCTGCTTTCAAAACTTCGTTTACAAGTGACAGTGTAAGCGTCCAGCGCACCTGGGTAGCGGCCACCGGCCGGCAGCGACGTCCAGGCCTTCCCGCAGGATTGCGATGTTGCCGCCCTCAGGCAGTGCATCCGCCAACGCATCTGCTTGTAGGCCGGACTCTGCATCTGCTGGATCCGCATCCTGCTGCGCATCCTGCAGCAGGGCAACCACAGGTGGTCAGGTGGGACAGTCAATGCTGCAGTGGGACGTTGTACCAACCAGGTTGTCTGCATGAACTTGTGCTGCGAGCCGCAATACCGGCCCGGGACAGCACCTGCGCGAGGCGGCTGTCCAGGGTGGCCTCCAGCCAGCAGCGGCTGAGCGCCCAGGTGGCGTCCTCCCAGCTGGCGCAGGCGGGCAGCACCGCCCCCAGGTGCCCCGCCAGCGCCCCGTATACGGCGGCCTGCAGCGTGCGCGCGGGCGCAGACAGTTACCAAAGCAGCACCAACATAGCGAGCGTCCTCTACAAGCTGGCATGGGCAAAGGCTCACAGCAAGCCTTGCCCGCCCCCATACTCTCGTCCGACATATATCAGGATGATCAGCAGCTCTCCAGGGATGGTGCATAGGCAGCATGGTAATTCTGATGCTGGTAGCCAATGCGGTCCTTGACATGACCAGCACCTTGACATGGTCAGCAGCCGAGGACACCATGCAGCAGCGGCCGGGCGCACCTCGAGGGTGCCGGCGCTGGGGCCGCGCCGGGCGGGCTCCACAGCCGCCGCCGCCCTCTCGGCCACCTGCAGCGCCGCCCACCGCCACAGCGCCCTCGGCACCATGTCGCCCCTGGTCACCTGCACAGAAGCCTGGCCGCTGGTGGACATGCATGGTTTGCGTTTGTGCTGGGGTGGATGCCACGACGCGCACGCAGCGTGACAGCACGGGGCTCAGGACGTGGGTCGCGCGTGCAACAGGGTGCGCTTGTGTGCGTATGGCGGCAATGTTGTGAGTGCCTCAAGACTGCCCACCTGGTCGGCCAGCTCGTCTGCCAGCTGCTCTGAGGGATCCGCGGCATCTGCGGCGGCCGCCGCGGGGCCCAGGGGTGTGGGGCCCCACCCGCCGCCGCCCCCCAGCGAGGCCGCGCGCCACGGCTGCCCGCACTCCCGGCACAGCTCCAGCGCCTCTGCCACCCGCCCTGTAGCAGCAGAGATTTCATGGTTGGGCCACAACAGTCAATGACAAGCGCACGTGCGGTCTGATCGATCATCTGCTCAGCCAACAGCAGCAAGCAAGGGGCCTTTCTGAGTCATGTCCAGAGCCACAGGCCTGCTGCTCCATCACTGGCAAGCAGGGGATACCATGCAGATGATTCTGCGACTGCTACAGTAGTCCTGCAACAAGGTTCAATTGGTACCAACTGGTGGGTTCAGCGAGGTTCAGTGAGATTCAGTGCAGCAGTCTGACAACCCTACAACGCCAGTCCCAGGACAGCAGGAGCCAAGCACACTGGCATGCAACTGCTATAGTAGTCCTGCAGTGTCATGAAGCTGTTGAAAGACACACCATATGACAACTCCAAGACACTGCCTCCTGACAGTAGGCCTGACAAGGTGACCACGGCCCAGCACCTTTTGGCCAGTCCGTACTAGCACCCTCACAACGCCACCATTGAGTCCCACCTGCACGGACGAGCCGCCACAGCCGGGCCAGGATCCGCTCCTCGATCGCCACGTTCTCGGGGTGCAGCGGCCGCCGCTGCCGTCCGGGGGCATCTGGGTCCAGCTCGCTCACCTGCGCATGCCGACGGGACTCGAGGAATGAAAAGCTCATCAACAACTACGCCGAGCGATGAGCTATCTGCTCTACGGCCATTGGTACGACTCTTACAACGGGCCTGCGAATCGTGGGGGCTGCACAAAGCCAGAGTGGGACGCCAGGCATGCGGATGCAAGCCAGGGCGACAGCCTCCAACTTACAAGCGGCTGGTCGCCGGAGCGGGCGATGCCCGCGGCGAGGCGCAGCCGCGTCTCCGCCCACACGCCCTCCCGGGCGCCAAAGCGCCCCGCGGTGCCGCCGCCAGCCGCGCTCAGGGCGGCCTCGTCGTCCAGACCCTGCGCCGCCAGGGCCTCCAGCCACGCCACAACCCGCGCAGCCCTTCGAGCAGCAACGAGCTTGTGACCACCCACAGTGCGGCACCTCCGGCCTGGGACGTGCCGCACATGGCCATGGGTATGCACAACATGCTGCCATGACAAAGTGCCGCTGTCTTCTGCAGTTGTGAGACCTGTTGATCTCAGCGTCTTCAGCGATGATGTCTGCCGCCTGCTGGTGGATGCTGAGGCGCGGCGGTCCATCCAGCGACTCTGCAGGCCAACTCCCAACAGCATCAAGCAGACGGCAATCACAGGCAGGAGAAGAAAGTGCCCGAGAGGCTGCTGAAACTCTGCAAGCTGCAGTCGCACGTTCAGCTGGTTAGGGTACATGCACGAGTGCAGGGGAGATGAGTGTCCGAATGCCACCTGTGTCCCGGGGCCCGCCGCCGCCATAGCCGCCGGGGAAGCGCGGCCCAGCGTCCCCCGCCAGATGGGCAAGCAGCGTCCAGGTGGCCGCCTCGTCGTCCAGCGCATTGGCCTGTGATAACATTGGCGGACCCTGCTGGCTTGCTGCTGACAACCGAACTGGCTGCACATCAACAGCCTCTGCATGGTCAGCAGGCGCTGTAGACCATTGCCAGCACCAGCATGGGATGTCCCCGTCTAAATGACACCCCAAGAACAGGATGCAATTCATACACCCCAGTACCATCATCGAAGCCAGCATCAAATGAGATAACCCGGCGCCACACCTCATCGCGCAATGCAAGGTAGCGAGCGGCACGCTGCAGCTGGCCTGCCGCCGTGGCCCGCAACTCACGCGCTCTCGCGCTGCAGATGGCCGCATACTGCTGCACTGCCTCTGGCGCTTCAATCTGCAGCCAGTATGGCACGCTATTCCGTTTCATGCTCCCACACCTGCTTTGAGAGCTGCAGTAGACACGTGCTCTTTATGTTGTGAGGCACTAAGCAGCCCACCTGCTGGCGCATGAGGGCACCCAGCACATCCGCAAATGCGATGTCCTCTGGTGCGCCTTGCCGCATGTCCGGCCCTGACTGTTCGCCTGCAGACACACATGCAGGAGTCTGCGACGCAATTCATACATGCCGGAATAGGGAAATATGCCAGGGACAAGTTCGAAGACAATCACCTGGTGGGTGCTGCAGCAGAGCGCCGGCAGTGGCTGTTGGGGGCTCCGGGGCATCGTTCGCCACCACCATGGCCTGCCCCTCGCCCCGCACAATTGCCTCTGTTGCCTCGGCTGTGGGATCAAACAGCCGAGGGTCGGGGTCGAAGAAGCCCGGCTGCCGCTGCTGCTGCGAGGAGCTCCAGGGTGCAGCCGCTGCAAAGCCAAACCCCGGAGTGCCGGATGCTGTGCCGCCGGTGAATGGGGCTGTGTCCGCCGGCTGCGCCTCCTCGAACAGGCTGTTGCCGCGCATGCCAGAGCGCGCCGCCGTCGACGCCGGCGTGAACAGAGGGTCTGCGTACAGCGGGTTGTCGCTGTAGAAATCCATGCCATCTTCACCCACCTCGCCAGCATACCCAGCGTCACCTGCCGGGGAAGACTCACTTCACTGTCTGGAAGACTCCGGCGGTGAGCTGGTCTACACAGCGTGGTGTAATGGTAAACCGTACGGAAGCCTGTGCTGCACGCCCACCTTGCCACCCTCCATCGAAGTCCTCGTCGATGGCCTCCGCTCGCATCTAACGGCAAACACCACATGCACCACTTGAAAAGCGTCAGGAGCATGTGGCCAACCAATCTCGACAAAATCTCGCAGCATAACATCCTTGTAGCAAGCTCACCTGTGGGTCCATCGCTGCAGTTGAAATGGGTGAGCGCTACGCAGTAGCGCGGCAAAACGGCATCCCAAGATCGGAAATCGCCGGCGCAGCAAATCTTGATCAACGTATCTCAAGGTTGCGTGTGGTTGCTACAGCTGCCGATCACATTGCTACGGTACAAGCATGCACATGCAGGTCACTCTTGAATCAGGCTTCGCAGTCCGTGTGCAACTGAGAATCGGTCCATCACATGCTGCGCCACCAGCAGATCACGCTCCCGTGCATGCATGCAGTCAACAACAGTGGCAGTCATGGTTTATGAAGCTGCATACAGCACAACAGCCTAAGCTGCATGATTAGCTGATACTAGATCGAACAAGCAAGCCTACTCATCATGACAAACATCTGAGCGAACGTCGGTACGTCGCAGTCGCTGCAGTGCATGCTGTAAGCGCGAAATGATCAGTTGCAGCACATCAGGAGTATATGCAGATACAGATAGTGTGTTGAGATACCGTGTACTGCAGGAGCCTCGCGCAGCCTTGCAGTAGATACACCTGGCAGGTCACTGAGAATATAAGCACAAACCTTCCGACGGTGTGCCAAGACAGCACTTTGCCTTGCTTCTCACCTTCAGCAAAGCTACAGGAAGCACTGTGGTCATGTGATCATCAGCAGCACTGCCGCTGCATGCCGCCAGAGGTGTGATGGCCACCCGCTGGTCTGCTGCAGCCGCACTCCTCATCGCTTTGCAGCTCTGCTGGTCAGCTGTTGGAGACTCTGAAGCGTTACAACAACATGTAGAAATACAGGGAACCCACCACGATGTCCGACAAAGCCATCTCACAGAACGTCAGGCACATGGCGCGGTGCGGCGCCTGCAGGCAGCAGTGGCAGACAGGGACGCAGCGCCGGAGCTGGTCCCTGATCTGCTGCATGACAAGCAGGTGGCAGCCGCAAAGCAGAAGCAACAGCAGCGGGATGCAGCGTCAGATGCAGCGGATCCTGGCAAGCTGAATGTCCTGAGCGAGTCCCGGCACGGGCAGGCAGACAGCGGCGACGCTGATTCAGCTGAGTTCCAGCCGGCGGGATTCCAGCAGCGCGATCGGGGTCGGAGGCATGAAGCAGATGCCACCCACCACGTGGCCGACCAGCTGCAGCCGAGCCGCCAGCTGGCACTCCAGCGGGCCCAGGAGCAGGAGACTGTGCAAAATCAGTTGCTCCTGGACTCCCTGAACGCCAAGGACGGCAAGCAGGCAGGCGATGCAGATGCCGCTGGGTCACACACAGCGGGGCACAGCGGCTTCGAGGCGAGTGCGGCGCAGCAGCGGCGACTCGCGGCGCATGCAAAGGAGCTTGCAAATGCGTCGGCTGACCAGCATCAGGATGGGCACGCGGCCCGGCAGCAGCACCTGCAGGCACGGCACGATGCAAAGTATGCCCAGCACCTCGACCGCATGCAGCACGCGCCCCCTGCAGGCGCTCATGAGCAGGCAAGCTCCATGTGGGGCCGGGGATCGGTTCCTGAGCAGTGTGCACATGCTTTGGTCGAACTGTACAGCAGCAACTGGATGGCCTTATGTTACTGTGATGGCCTCGCGGAAAGCAGGCGGACAAGGGCGGTGCGTCTGGGGGCCAGGTGCCCTGGCTGGAGCGGCCGCGGGTGCTGCAGCGGTCAGAGGGCTTCCGCAAGACGTACGACGAGCAGCAGGCGGCGCTGATCGGCAGGGGCGACATCGGCGCGCAGGGCTACCACCCCAAGCCTGCGGGACGCCTGCTTGAGGAGCTGAAGGAAGAGGACATCCAGCGGGCGTCCGTGTGGGAGGTGGGGATGATGTGCACCTTGGAGGACAGCCGGCAGCATGCGCACGCTTGCTGGCAAGCTGATGAGGCCTTGTCCCTGGCCTCGCAACCATCGTGATGCTGACATCGCCGAGCGCACGCCGCAGGTGGCAGTCATGACGACCCTGATGGGGTCGGCGTCGGGGCTCGGCGCCGTGCCGTTCTTCTTCGTGGGCAGCCTGAGCGCTGAGTGGGCGGCGCTGGCGAACGCGCTGGCGTGCGGCGTGATGCTGGCCGCCAGCTTCGACCTGGTGCATGAGGGGCAGCCGTACGGCGCGGGGCTGACAATACTGGGCGTCATCCTTGGTAAGCCTTCGCGCCCACTGATGCAGCCAGGCTCTTGGCTTTGAGTGCGCCTTGCACGCGCAGATCGCCAGTCGCACACACAGAACAAAGGCAGCCTGCCCTGCCCGCCTGAGCACATAGCACCATGGCAAGGCCTTTGCATCCGGCGCTGGACCTGAGGTGTTCTGTACCACGCAGGTGCGCTGTTCATCAAGGCCAGTCAGGAGTGGCTGGAGAAGTGGGAGGACGTCAGGTTCGAGGGCCTGCAGGGCATCAACGCCCAGAAGACGATGCTGCTGGTGACCGTCATGGCGGCGCACGCGCTGGGGGAGGGCTCCGGGGTGGGCGTCTCCTTCTGCGGCCACCGCGGCTGGGCGCAGGTGGGGCACCGCGGCTCCCTCCCTTCTGCTCCACAGTCCAGCTGTACATGCAAGGACCAGATACAGCCCCTCCGACGTCGGTGTGGTTCCCTCTGACGTTTGCCACGTGCTGTACAGTGCCAGAAGTATCAGCACCCATTCTCCTGTGACCCAGCAGCGAGATTGTGATGAGATGTAGCTGTGGCGAGCAGAGCATATGGCTTGACAATGTGGACAGCTTGAAGATGGTGCGTCGCTCCCTTGCAGGGAGTGCTGGTTACACTAGCCATTGGGTTCCACAACATCCCAGAAGGTTTAGCAGTTGCCACTGTATTGGTGGCGCGGGGCGTATCCGCCAAGTCAGCACTCACATGGTGCGCTGTGGAAGCAGCAGACAGGCTGTGTTCTTCTGCATTGATGTCTGTTGAGAGTGCCAGCACAATGGCGTTAACCATGAGTAAACCACTTGAGCATTGGGATGTAGCAAGCTGTGTCTGGCGCCACACAGGGCATTGCTGTGCAGCATGCCGCAGCCGCTGGTGGCGGTGCCCAGCTTCATGTTCGTGAACGCCTTCAAGGCGATGCTGCCGCTGGCGTTGGGCTTTGCTGCGGGCTGCATGGTTTGGATGGTGTTCGCAGAGCTCATCCCAGATGCACTGGAGGCCGCGGCCCATGGCAAGGTGTGCTACACTGGATCTCGCTGGGACAGAGCATCTGACGCTTGGTGGTGATGCCAACGCAATAGTAGCTGTCTGGCACTGGCATGGGCACTAGCATGTTGGCCTTTTAGCCATACAGCGCCATGACAAGGATTTATTCCAAAAGAGAGTGCGTATAGCCAAGCCAGCCAGCCAATTTTGCGCGGATCATGTGAAGACGCGAGGGATGCATCGCCCCCCTCGCCCCAATGCAGGTGGCAACAGCAGCCACCTTTTCAGCGGCGTGGCTGGAGGGGCTGCGCATGGGCATGGCCAAGCTGGAGCGCCCCGACGGCAGCCTGGCGTCGCCCTTCGCCGGCGACCCCGCCGTTGTGCTGCCCACCCTGGCGGCGCTGCTCCCGGTGGCTGTGCCAGCCGCCCTGGCAGGTGGCCGATGCTGCTGCACCCGAATAAATGTTGTTGACGGTGTTGTGAATGGTCACTGCAAACAATGACCTGCACCGTCATGTCCCCCAGGGTTTGCAGCTGGCAGATGCATGAGTCTTGTTAGGCAGGATTGAGTGCAAAGCACATATGGCAATTATTGCGGTTGTTGTGTGCTGCTCCAGGGGGGCTGGTGTCCACGTTCCTGACGCCTGGGCCTGTGCTGCTGGGGATCGCGGCAGGACTGCTGGCGTGGAACGGAGCTGCGGGTCTCACAACAGCGCTGTGGACCAGCCACCTAGGTGCCCTTGCTGTTTCCACAGCATGAGATATGCACTGGACTGCACTACAGCAGTAGTGTGAGTGTGCTGCTCTGCAGATGCCTTGCATTCCTGCACCAGTACGGCTGCTCATGTTTACTACCCTTGTTTTCAACTGCAGGGCTGCTGTCGCCGCTGTTTTGGGCAGCGTCTGGCGCGTTCGGCATGGTCCTTGCCTGGCGCTACACATCAGCGCCCAAGGATGCGCCGCCGGCAAAGCTGAAGACAGAGGACGCACATGGTGCGACTTCTGCCAGACCAAATACTCCGAAGACCATGAGCTATAACTCAGTAGTGTAGGGTAGTTCCTGCAACAGCAAACTGCTGGCTGAAGGTGCTGTTGCGTCAGGATGTGATGAATAGATCTTCAGACTGACCAAACTGCACGAAACGGCTGTGCTGGCACAGGCAACGGCGACAGTGCAGTGGCAAGTGGCAAGCCACATGTCAACGGCGAGGCGTGGATCCCGGCGGCCACGCAGCTCATCAGCACCATCAGCCCGCGGGCAACGGCGCGCCACCCCTGGCACTCGCAGGACGCAGAGCACAGCCACATACTGGAGAATGGTGCGTGAGTTTGGCATGTCATGTTCTGGTCGTCCACAGAGCGCGCACTTCCCTGTTGCCATGCCCTTTTGCTCGTCACATGTGCGTTCTGAATGTATCGATCAGGTGTTGTCAGGCGAGCTGTTGCGGGGCGACGAGCAGGAGCGTTCCCCTCGCATGCATTTAGTTCAGTGGGTGCGTGGAGTGCTGCAGGCGGGCTGGAGGCCGGGGCCGGCGGCGTGCTGCCAACGTACATGCAGGGGCCGCCGCCGGCGGGGGGACCCCACAGCCGGCGAGGCCGTGTGCCCCTGCCACCCTTTGGGCCGCAGGTGCACTTGCATGCCAGCCATAATCGTCTGTGTCATGCCAACGAGCTGCCCCACTGAGCTCACCATAGCAGTGCCCCTCCTCTCTAGTCACCTGACGTCCGTTTCGCCTTAGACTGTGCGCCTGTGCAGGCACTGGCATGTTGCCTAGCACTGCTGGCTCTGGTGGCGGAGGGCCTGCCGGTGGGGTGGCGCGCAGCAGCGGCCATGGAGGGCGGCGCCTCGGAGGCCGCCCGCCTGTGGCTGCCCCTCGCACTGGACGCTCTGGCCCGAGGTGTGCACCCTCCATTGCCAACATCACTCCAGCACTTCTGTTGGTGCCATTGTGATCTCGGAGAATGGGCGAGCTGGCCAGTGTGTTGGTGACCATGTTTGAGTGCAATGAGTCACCTGTTCGACCACCGTGGTGCCTGCAGGGCTGGCAGGCGCAGCGCTGGCGGCGCCGCTGCTGGGGCGCACGCTGCAGCGCACAGTGGGCGTGGCGCTGACGGCCGGGGCCACGCCGCTGCTGGCGGCCGCCTTCGCCATCGCGAGCGGCGGCGTCGAGCAGCAGGGCAGCGCCGCAGCCCCCGCAGCGCAGGCAGACGCACTGGTGGCAAAGGTGCAGTGGCTTGCAACCCGCCCATTAGGTGTGCACAGAGGCTGATGAGTGAATAGCTGCGACCATTTGCAGCAGCGGCGAGCTGCTGCCAGCAACTTTCCAGCGACATGTCCAATATGCTGCCGCCTACCCCTTCCAGGCTGCGCCGGCGGCAGCTGGCGCGCTGCTGGCTGCGTCCCTGGGTCTGCTGATGCCGGTGGCCTACAGGATGCGCGCCGTGTCCGCCAACAAGGGCTTCGCCGTGGGCTGTGTGGTGGCGGGCCTCGTGCACGGTGCCACCGGGCTGCTGTGCCTGGCGACGCCCTACTGCCTGACCGCAACAGAGTAGGGCCGCACGATGCCGGGGCATAACCTGTCGTATGGACATTGACAGCATCAGTCGTGCAGCACCTCTCTACTACCATCAGCAGGGTGCCACGACGAAGCCATCGTGTTGAGGTAGTTGCGAAGTTTGTTGGGTCTTGAAATTCTTCAGTTTCATTACAAGACACGCTACCGCATACTTCCATACTCATGACATTCAACTCGACCGCAACTCCGTAGGCTGCCCCATGCTACGGTACCCTCGTGAAACGCTTACTGAGCTACCAACGGTGCCTCCTGTGTGTCCATACGAGAGTGCATGCAAAATCCTAAACACGTGCCCAATCAAGCCACAAACAGTGCCAAGCTTGCTGTAAAGAATGTCCAGGGCATCGGGCAACACCCGCAAAAATGGTCGTGCACCTACTATGCATGCAAGCTGATAATTGCAGGGGAAATACCAACGAAAGTACTCAAGCTGCATGGCTACGGGAGCCATGAGCCACTGGTGAGATGTGCCCCGCGAGATATGTCAGACAGCTGATGTGATGCTGGCTCTTCGCTGCTAGGTTCATGTCCTGCGTCCTTCAAAGTGCTTCGCCGCTGCTTGCTCAACGCTGAGATGATACGGGCGTCGCAGCCGCGCAACAAAAACTGACACTGCTATATGGCTGCGCGACGCCAGGTTGGTAGGTCCAAAAGCCGCCAGTGTGGCCGCCTCCCGTCAGTAGATGCGGCCACACAAGGTAGTCTCGTCCAGGCCCGACCCAAAATCAACTAAGCGGAACGCTCCGAGCTGAGCCCCACTCAGAGGTATTCCTGTCCCTGCAGGACGACAAGGTGATAAATAAGCAACTGCAGCAGCCAATGTGTTCGACCCCAGCAAATTGAAAGCCTCGGCAGGCGGACACGAAAATGTACAGGAGGAGAGCGCACTGCATAAGGTTGTCGATGTTCAGGATGGTCGCGACGATGCCGCCGCCCATCTTTGAACGTGACAGCTGCATCAGGCTAACCTTGCCCTGCAAGGCACCATGTGGCCACGGTTGGATACAGGACAACCGGCCCTAGCAAGCTGAGCAACACAGCAGATGGACCCATCAATGAGGCATAACATGAGACAGCAAAAATGGCGGCAGGACAGCCAAGCAGAGCACAGTAGGGGCTACCTTGCACTGGAACTCCTCGGGCAGCGTCGGATTGTACAGCGCATCCGCCAGCTGCGCCTGCAGCGCCTCGAACGACACTGTGTCGTAGCCCTGCAAGCAGCACAGCGTAATCAAGGCAGCACTCCATAAGTGATGCACATACATGGCTGACGACGGTACACAGCCCCGGCAGAACACGCCGTGCGCCCAGCCCCCGCAGCCCTCTGCTCAGGCCTATGTTGGGGAGGACACTGCGCGCACCTGGGTGTCCAGGAACTGCTCGGAGGCGCGGTACCAGTGCTGCAGGTCGCCGCCGCCCAGGAAGCCGTCGCAGTCCACGTCCAGGCAGCTGCGGCAGCAATCAGGGGGGCGTATCAGCGTTTGGACGTAGGCGGCTGTGCTGACATGCCTTTGCCAGAAGTGGCGCGTGTGGCGCTGGTGAACATGGGGTAACACATCAGAGAGAACGTTGGCTTGCAGACAGTGAACACGAGCATCCTGCTGCCGCCCCGCCCATGCGCACCGAAACAGGTGGTGGCGCGTGCGGCGCGCGGAGCAGTCGGTGCCGGCGAAGGCGATGTCAGCCGCGCCCCGCAGCATGGCCGCCAGCGCGTCCAGCCGCTCGCCAGCGGCAGCGGCGTACGCCACCGCCTTCTGCTCCGACTGCAGGGAGGCAGAGGCATTGTCACCGCTCAATGTCAGGCGGATGCTGCACTCGATCTGGGTTGCCGGAGGCGGGCTGACAGGCGACAAACAAGGATCAGTGTGAGGCACATCCGACAGCAGCAGCTGTTTCCAAAGTCATAAAGGTGGCCGGCCAAGCTCGGCACCTCGCGGGACATGCACAGCCGCGCGTTGGTGGCCTCCAGCTCCAGGCGCAGCTGCACGGACTCCGACTCCACCTGGGCGCCGTCCCAGTCGAAGGAGCAGCGCGGCCAGTCGTCGCTGTGCTGCACCGTCATGTCGGCTGCGTCCGTGTTGGTGTCGTCGCTGGCGTCTGACAGCGACTGCTGCACATGCAAACGCACAGTGTCAGGCCGATTCGGCAAGAGCTGCAGATGCGGGAAGTTTACACATGCACCAGCGACAACAGCAGCTGTGTACCTCGGAGCGTGCGGAGTTTGACAGTGTGGCCGGGTCCGTCATGCGGCTGGCATCCAGCTTTGTCGCGGCGACCGCCCGGTTGAGCAGCTGCACCTGTGGCACAGGAATAGTGCGCTCACTGCAAAGTTACCTCGCTGCAGCTCAAGTAGTATGTGTTGGGTGGGGTGCAGTGGCCGCATGTGCCTGCGGTACCACATGCTACAGATACAGCGGTGACCGCGGTACCGGCAAGCGGGCAGCACTGGAACGTGCACCCACCTCCAGCAGTTGCAGCCGGGTTTGCGCCGCCGTCAGGGCCGCCTCCGTGGCCGCCAGCTTGCGGTTGGCCTCCTCCAGGGCCGCCTCCGCAGTGTCTGCCCGCTCTTCCGCAGCGTCCTCCCGCTCACATGCCTTGAGCAACAAATACGCTGACTGTTGCTCCGCCTGGCACGGGGTGGGCGAGGTGCTTCTGTCCAGCTCTGCCAGACTGTCGCACGCCGTATTGCAGGAGGCGTCGCTGGCTGGGCTGCCCGGGCTGCTGGGTACTTCCTCTGATGCCTCCTGTGCATCTGCCTGAGCCGCCGGCGACACGGCCTCGGCGGCCCCGGCTTTGGCGTGACTGAGTGCACTGCTGCTGCTCTGTACAGCCCCGTCCACCATTGCCGCTGCCGCTGCCGCTGCCTCAGCTGTGAGAGGTTTTGAGTCCTCTGCAGGTCGCGCGGCCTTGCACGGCCGCGACTTGGAGTTGGATACGTCAGCGAGAGTGCGTTTTTGCAGCACCTGAGCCATTTGCCTGGCCTGCCAGCGCGCCTGGTTGTGGCGGCCGGAGAGGCGATCTGCGGTTTCGGCAGATATTTGGTATCACGCCGAAGCTCTGGTGAGCGAGGCACCGGAGCAGCCGGCTTCCCGGCCTATAATCCCGGCCGCCAGTTGAGACCCAGTGAGACCCGCCGCAGGACACCCAACCAAACTTGTGCGACACTTGCAAACGCGCGGCTCGCAGGCAGAGCTTCCGACTGGCAGCAAGATTTCGTCGAATCCCGGCGGCCACAGCAAGGGGAATAGCAAGGGAAATCCTTAATTCCTTATATTCCCCTTGTCCACAGGGCGGGCACTCGAGATACACTGCAGGGCTGAACAACCGCCCTTGGACGCATCGCTGCTTGCTCCCGTCGCAGTGTGCACCAACAACAGCATGTAGCATGCCAGGCGGACTGACAGGGAGGTTGTTCGAGATGCACTGCGGTATCTCCTGTGCGAAAACGTGTCACCTTGCCGCTTGCTGGACTACAGGCCCTGCACTCGCTTGAGCTTTCACACCCTGTCGCACAGGCTGCTCCTGCCGCCACTGCTAGTACACAAAGAGGTCGAGGCTGATCAACTGATGAGTCCGAGCAGCTGACATCCATTTCAGTGATCCGGAGCGCCAGAGGTTGGTTTTGAGCGCACCTCCATGGCGGCCAGTGATGCAGGCTTCGACCTGCAATCATGCCCGCTGTACGTGGAGGAGGAGGCGGACAAGCAGGATTCTCTGGCGTCGGTGATCGACGTGCAGCAGCTGAGCGCCAAGCACGCGATCTTGGTGGGATGTCGATGTGCACCTGCAACCTGTTGCAGTGCAACTCGACCCTAGACATGTATCTCCTGAGGTAGGAACGCAAGTTTTGAAGGCGCTACGAGTAAGTTCAAATCAATCTGGTCACTGACAGCGCCCGTCTTCGCAGGAGCATGTTCGGCAGCTGCGGGAGGCCTGTGAAGAACAAGCCCGGGAGGCAGCAATGGCAGCGGGGGAGGTGCACGCAGCAGCGCTTGCAGCAAAGCAGGCAGAGCTGGAGGCGATGGCGCAACAGCTGCAGTCCGAGTGCTGCCAGCATCGCACAGCGCAGGCCAGCCTCAACAGGTGTGGCGCCCTGTAACCCGGGACCTTGCCCCAAACAGTAACTGTGGCCCTAAAGCTTGTGCAATCATGGCAATCATATAACCGTGGGCACAGGATGATGGCAGCATACGACGCCATCCAGCACGTCCGCCAGTATCACACGCTGGCGCGGCGTGCGTTCAGCAGCTGGCTGTGTCATCGACAGCGGCAGCAGCGGAAGGACCAACAGTGGCAGCGAGCGGGCGCACACCGCGAGCTGCTGCGGCTGCAGGGCAAGCCACTGATGTTCTGGCTGCACTGGATGCGCGTGGAGCGGCATGCCCGGGTACGAACTTCAACCTCTGTGCTTGATCTCTGACCATCCTGGGCATGGTTAGCAAGCACGTTGAGTGGCTGATGCTCAGATGGAGGCTGCTATTAGTGACAATTTGCTGTAGTCCTCACCATTCATCATCAAACTGTGAATAGGCAAAGGCGGCAATGGAGCAGGGCTTGGAGGCTGAGCGGGCTGCCATCCGGCAGAGTGCGGATGCGCAGCTGGCTGCAATGGCAGCCCGCATGGAGCAGGCGGAAGCGCTGGCAGCGCACGAGGCCAGGCTGCGGCGCGACATGGAGGAGCGCCTCAAGTTTGCATTCATGCGCCATGTCGCCACGCTGAACCTGGAGGTGGGCCACTGCATCTCTTTGTACCAGCACGACTGCCAGTCTGCAATCTCGGGTCAAAGCGTTGCATTGCTGTTTTTGGTTTTGACTTCCGCAAAAACCAGTGGATGTCCCATATCACAGGCACAGCAGATCATCCGGCAGCACCCGCTGGCAGACCAGCAGCACTGCCCTCCAGTTGCTGCGAATGGCATGGCGCCGGCAGCATATGGCCATGCCTCAGGGATGCTTACAGTGGGGTGCGTTGAGATGCTGCATCAGGAGCAGCGCTCCTCGCCAGCCAGCAGCCAGCGCCCTCGGCCTGTGTTGACCCGCAAACAGGCAGGCACTGTGGTGCAGCATTCATCAGCCAGTCGCCCAGCAGTCGCACACGCGTTGGCTGCCAGCAGTCGTGGTCGACCAGCCGGGATGAGCACAACCACGCCTCCTGCGCATGGTGCTGTGACTGGGGGCAGCTGTGGCAGGGCAGCGTCCGCACGACGATGGCAGCACCAGGAGCCTGAGCCAGTTGGCAGGGCGCTGCAGATACCAACGCCTATAGCCGCCAACCGAGGCCAACCAGAGGGCAGCAACGGCCCACAGTTGCAAGGGGAGAGCAGTACACATGCAGCTACGATATTTCAGCATCCCCAGCGTGCAACATTGATAGCGAGGGCACTAGGTTGAAGACAGACACACAGCCACGTCTGGCATCTGAGACTTCAATGGTGGATCATCTGCCAGTCTGTGTTGCGATATCCACCCAGAAGCACGTGCAGCACATGTGCTGCCTACATGTTTGCCAGATATCCCCGCAGCATGCATTCACACATCACTCTGCTATCTTGTCAGCGACTTGGCAAATCGCTGCAACGAGCTGATGGTCCTGACCACCTGCTGCCCCAGCCCCTGGCTGCCTTCGTCGCCCGGCGACTCTGCCCCCAGCGCATCCTGCGATCAATGGGACCAGGGTGAGCAGGGCCAGGTGCAGCATTGCGTGCCCTCGATGCAGCCTGTTCGATGGAAGACACGTATGGCATCAGCAACAGCCAGTGACCCCGGCCTGACAGAATTGTGCACCTGGATGATGATGTCCAGCGCCTCGCCAGCAGGGCGGGAGTCACGCTCTGCCGCCAGCTTGTACCGGCCCTGCAGACGAGCATGCAGTGACCCTGTTACCATATGTAAAGGCAGCCAGAATGATGGCATGCGACAAAGCCCACAACCATGACCAGCTGTCGCGCAGGAGCACTGTGCACCTGCAGGTCTGCATCCTCGATGAAGACCTTCCATGGCTCTGGGTACCGCCTGAAGACTGTGCCAATGTCGCCTGCATGCATGCGCGGCTATTCCCTTGACCATTTAGTGGTTGCCGACGTCAAGCATACCGAACAGCAATCCAGCTGCAGTCAGCACAGGTTGTGCAGCCGGTTTGCAGCCCACCAATGGGGCGCAGGCTGTATGCTGTGGTGAAGGAGCCGAGATAGTCGAGCACCATGCGCCGCACATTCAGACCAATGCCCACATCACCACTGTGTAACATGACACCACGCCAGTAAGTTGCAGCGCGCCAACAGTTGCCCAATGGTGCCACCATCATCAAGCACATCTGCAGGTGCAGCGCATACCTAGCCAATCGTGGGTTGAACATGACAATGGTCTTGTCAACTGCTTCATCTGTAATTCGTCGGGCAGCCTTGACGCCTACACACGAGGGCATTTGTAGCATGGGATGCACGGCCCGGTCGTGTTGACATCCTAGACCTTGAAATGATAAAGGGTACTCGGACAGCCAGTCACTCACCTTGTGGGTCTGGTGCTGCAAAGACGATGATGTCATCCTCCTCCTGAAAAGGCGTGCGGTCACTGAGGCTGCCAACTTCAAAGCCTGGGTCGCCCCACTGGTTCTTCAGCATCGCGGCGACACCCATGTCTGGGTAGAGCTGCAGGGAATGTTGGGGATGATATGGAGAGTGAAGCCCCTGGTGTCTCCATAATGCTAGACACAACCTGCAGTAATCATCATATGCCACTTGTGACGACCCACCGCCCTGACTCGGGTGCCGTCCCCTGCCATTGCCACCAAGTTCTCTGCAAAGCGGCGTGTTAGCTTCCAGAAACGCTGCTGGTCGCCCTCCTCTGCAAACACAGCGCCGCTGCCAGGATCCCAGAACTCGCCCAGCAGCACCTCAGCCTGTCCCACCATTGGCCGCAGCATCTAATCTTTGTAGACGCAGCTCAGCGATCACAGCGTTTGGCGGTAGTTGGCAGCGTTGCAGCATATCACAATGAAAGAACTACGCACCACGATCCTGTTGCTACCGGCTTGCATGGCTGTGACTGTCGATTCGCTGGCCTGTGCAATCGCATCCGTCAGGCTGTCCGGCAATACCTGCAAGATTCGACCATGATTTTATATCATAACCGTCATGCACTGACATCGGACATTGATCGTCCACATGAAAAACATGAGGCGTGCAGCGTGAGCGCACGTCATCGTCTCGCGGCCCCAAGGGTGCCGTGTCTGGGCCGGTGCCGTCCTCAGCCGACGGCAGCGGAGTATCTGTTTGCTCTAAGGAGTCCGTCGGCTCTGCTCTGCAGTGCAACGGCGTCCTGCTGTGCAGCTTGGTTCGATGCTGCCACCCCGCTACATGCCTGGCGAAGGCCCGCTGTTGTCTGCAGGTTGGCAACGCCGGTGTGCGCTGGGCCTGCTGCGGTTGGTGGCATGTGCTTTGCTGCAGCGCTGCCATGTGTGCCGTGCAGAGGGTGCGCACTGCCATTCTGGCTGCTCAGAACATCACCTATCTGCTCTGTCGTGTGTCAAAGCGTGAAGTGAACATGCCAGATCAGCATCGCAGGATGCATCACCATGCAAGTGCTGCCAGCAGGCGAGCAGGGCACAAATTGAGTGTGTGCCTGCCATTCGGGCATCACTCACGGCATTGCCCATTATCTGATATCTTGCAGTTCTCCTTGGCATCCTGCTCTCCTACCGTTGACCGTGGCGCTTGGCACATAGAGGCTGAACAGCTGAATCACTTCCAGGACCTGGTTGCACTGCTGGCCGCAGGTACGTGCACCTTTGCTGGCCAATCTGACGGTAAACACAGACTTGACGGCCAAGTGAAACCTTCGTGCCGTAGACTCCGGGTCCTGTGTCCGATCAAGTGGGCACCCTCGAGACTGCATAACGCTGCGGGCTGCGCTCCTCTGCAGGTGCAGCCGAGACATGCACAGCGCAGCTGGCTGCCTGGATCAGCAGACGTCGGGAATCGGGATGGCAATGAGGCTCACCTGCAATCCAGCATGCAGCTTGCCACGACGGCGGCACTTGCACCTCTGTACGCAGAGTTGCAAGCCACCGCACACTACACTATATCAGCACATGGCAGACAGAGGTCACAGCAGGCGTAGCTGCCAAACGCCCCTCGCAGTGCGCGCATATGGCTCAGATGGTGGCAGAGACGCACAGACGAGCAGCATAACAGCAGAGACAACAGGCAGCGCGCTGATCCAGCGAGAGTTGGTACTGTTCATCATTCAGCAGGTGCACTTCGCAACATCTCGGTTAGAAGGCCCCCTGTTTACTGAACGGCACATGTTGGTGATATGTTGGTCATATCAACCTCTCACATGCGTTGGAGCTGCGAGCTTGCACAATCTGCAAATGGCTGGCCAGTGTGGAAAGGCGCTTGATACCAAGGTTTCTACGACTCGAATGCAGGACTACGACAGACAGCTGCAGAGGGCGCTGAACTATGAGGACTTCGACTTGGCAACCGAGCTGCGTCAGCGGCGTGAGCAGCTGACGGAGGCTGTTGCTGACTTCCAGGTGGCTATTGAATACCATCATGCACCTGCAACGCTCATGTGCCATTCCATAGTCTGGGTAACAATAGGCATCCCCGAAAGTTACGAGTTGTATGTGCAGGCGTCCAAGGGGCCAGGCGATGGCGCACGAACCGCTCGGCAGGCGGACGTGGCCGACTTTGCCAGCGAGGGGCTGAGGTTGCGATCAGAGATGCAGCGCGCGGCCGAAGAGGAGCGGTGAGGCCTCCCTGCACTGCCAATTCACTCAGTGATCTCCTGCTGTCAATCGCAGCGCAAGGCGCTATGGTGCATCATCAAAGCGGCACGCTGCAGCCAGCTGGCATCCCCAGCCACCTGGTCACAACCTTTGGGTGTGATGTGCATCTATCACTATCAAAGTGTCCGTGCTCTTTTTGAAAAGGTATGCAGACGCCTCGGCGTTGAGGGACCAGCTCAAACAGCTGCAGCAGGAGGCAGATGCAGCAGCCGCCATGGCCGCAGGGCAGCAAGATAATTGCGAGCGGCAGTTCAGCCTAGGCCAGCGTGTGGTGCATGCACATCTTGGCTACCGCGGCATTGTGTGCGGGTGCGGCCAGTTGCACATCTCTGTGCCAGCCGCCCTTCAATGTGCACTTGCACTTCCACCGAGTGGCACACGTGCTGGCTGCTGCTTGCTCGTGTTCGACACCACTCTGCAACATGCCGTGCCGCAGGGCCAAAAGCACCATTGATATACACTTCGTGTTTCTCACCAGCTGATTCCTGACTTTCTGCAGCTGGGATGTAAGATGCTGCGAAGACGAGGATTGGCAGACCGAGAATGGCGTGCACAGTCTAGATCGTGGGTCAGCGCAGCCATTCTACCACATCCTGGTTGACCTGCGGGACTGGGATGATGGCAACCCGCAGACCGCAATTACCTATGTTCCACAGGAACTGCTCCTGCCGCCTGCGGTGAGCCGGGCAGCTTGGTATCTGCCATGATATACCCTGTTGTTCACCTCACGTCCCAAGATACGCATCGTTGTACGCCCATATGATGCACTGTCAGCCTGATCATTATTTGCACGAATGCATATGTGCAGTGGCCGCTTGCACTTGACCCATGCATCGCTTCTTGCAACTGCAGTCGTCGGAGACGTGGAGCGAGCAGCATGGTGACGATTCCGCATTCATCCACCCATTTGCCGGGATGCTGTTTCTGGGCAACGACCACGCGGGCGACTTCTTGCCCAGCAAGCCGCTGCGGGAGAAGTACAGTGCTGCACGGCGAGACGTGGGGCCGCTGGATGAAGGCAACGACGATGGAGATGATGACAGCCCAGATGACGCGGACAGCAGCACAGGGCCCTTTGATGGGCCCTCAGGCAGTGGTGACGATGGACCCACCGGACTAGACTTTGGGGGACCCGGCGGCTTCACGATCATGTAAAACAGCAAGTGTACATGGGATGCGTTTATTGACGTCTCGCGCAGTTGTATTGAACCGCAATCCTTGCAGGGTGTGGAACTGAGGTTGTCAAGCTATTGTTCAACGATGTGGTAACTGAGGGACGGGTGCAGGCTACCTCAGACAGTCATCGAGTGTCAGTGAGCCCCAGGTGCACGCAGCGGCACTATGTGTCATCTCCTTCATGCTTCAGCCGCCTCTGTACGCTGCTCTGGATGGTCAATACCATGAGGCAGTGCATGATCACCGGCCGCGAGACAGCTGCTTCTCAGCATCGCCAACCTCCTGCAGGTCCAGCAACGAATCCATCATCACCAGCAGCCATAGCACATGTTGCACAGCCCGAAGTGGCGCGACACCCGGCAGCAACAAGAGCGTACGACCCTCACCTTGACTGCCCGCTCGAAGCGCTTCTTTGGCAGCGGCTGTGCATTGCCAAAGCTGTTGAAGTGGCCCGCCAGCGCATTCAGCGTCGTGTAGGTGTTCCTGAAATGGGTATGCAGCTCATCAGCGACTGCTCTGATGATCTGGCAGGAGAGCACAGCTGGCTGTGGCTATCCTACAGATGCAAAAAATTGTAGCCATTGGGCGACCAGGAACCACAGTGTCTCACCCGAACGACTGCTTGCCGGTGAAGTCACTGCGGCGGTACTTGGCAACCCAGCTGTTGATGGCATCCCGCAGGCCCAGCACAAACTCCTCCCTTGACGGGTCGTCCTTTGGCAGGTCCAGGTACTTCTTCACCTCCCCGAGGATCGCTGACTGCAAAGGGACATCATTTACAGGGCTGAATGCACGAGGGGACTGCGCTGATTGGGTCTCAGACACGGGAAGATCCCTTGAATGACGGCACAGAACATATGGGGCAAGGACAGCAGAATGTCGCGCAGTTGCGCACGGATTTTGCAGAGCGCATGTGATGGTGCAAGCTTCAGATCACGGCTGGGAGCGCTGTCTGCACCGTGTCACTGTTGTACGCATCCAGCTTCTCCTGCCCCTCGCCAATGCCGAGGAAGGCCCGTGCGGGGGCGGCTGACAGCAGCGCCGCGGCGGAAGCGAACACCGTGATGGCCTCGCGCCTGCTGCTATGCTGAGGTCCCTGCAGGAACAAGTCCGACAGGCATGGGCGAGATGTCGCTCACGGCGGCACAATGCATGCTGTCACACTGGGCTGCGAGGGACGGACGCCACATGACATCACCTGCGTTGCTGCTGATGCCACGATCGTGCGGCCTGCTGGCCGAGGCGCCGGAGCCCGCCTGTGTCCAGCAGCTCAGGCTCTTCAGCATGCAGGGCTCTGTCAGCATGTATGTGGCTTTCATGCATGTTACCATCAAAGGTGGGAGCCACCGCGGGTGATGAAGCAATCAGGACGTACAGCGTCATGAGCATGCCCCGCAACCGACCTGCTGGCGACAACCAACTTCTCGCACCTGGCCTGGAAGCATCGCGTGCCGCCCAGCGAGCAGCTGTGGGTCAGCAGCGCTGTCGTCGTCATGCTTATCTGCTGTTCTGTAGTGATCAACTAGACGCAGAGACGAGGCTGAGAGCAAGGGATGCCCAAGATCAGATCGGAGCGCTGCTATGACGAAGTCGCAGGCCGTAAAGTACATACCACTGTGGCAGGAAGCCATGTAGCAGTAAGCAAACCCTGGCAACCACCCCTCGCTCGGGAGCTTTTGCTGTCCCTGTTGTTAGGCCAGTCTCAAGTTTCGAATGTACAGCCCTGACAAGCTGACCTGCAAGGCTGCGACGTCACTCACGCTCAGACGGTGACCCTTGGCTCCGTTGTCGTTCGCACTGTACGCTCCACTGCTACCTGGACATGCCTGCGGCCTGGCTGCTGCAACCTAGCTAGCCATTAAGGCATCTTGCAGCGCGCTTCCAACAGGAGTTGCACTCGTCAGCTCAGGTGCTGACATGTCTGCTATGTCATTGCAGTATGATGTGAAATCATGCCGGTGCGTGTGTGGGCATGCTCGCGCGCTGTGGTGATGTGCCGCTCACCTGCACCAAGTGTGCTGTGTGTCCGCTACGCCAACATGCCCTCTAGGTACAATTACGAGGTCGATGATCAGTGCGACATTAATGCGTATAGCACGCACAAATTGACTGGCGTCTGCTGTTGTGCATGCAGGATGTCGCGCCAGCTCAAGGAGTTGCGGTCCTTGATGCCATGGACTTGGGTACGAACTTTCGCATTGCAGCTATTGCATTACAGCCATGCCGATACCTGGCAGGCTGCTTCCGCACAAGCTGCGGCTCAAGGCACATGGTGCATGCACCAGTTGTGTTGGACGAGAACGTGCAGTTCTTCTCTGCAACAGGACGCTCGGATAGACGAGCACCCTGCCGGCAAGTCCAGCCTGCGAGACTTCAAGGATGTGTACTGCTGGACGGGCGACGACAAGGGTCGGCGGTCAAATGCAAGCCCGCGCACTGCCAGTGCGACGCCCCTGCCACGCAGGCGACCGCCTAAGGTAGGGGCTCATGTTGGGAGATGCGGACAGTCTGCCTGCTGCCCTTAGGTCAGTGAGTTTATGCACTCATTCTCAGCCGATGCATTGCATGCAGGCCGACCGTGTCAGCAGCACCTCTGGGTCGCCGCCACAGGCCACACCCTGCAGCAAGCAGGTAGGCACCGCTGCATGCAGAGCTAACTTGTGCATCGATGCCCAAAGCAACCGACGATCAGGTCGATATGGTGCTCATGCGCTCTGGCTCAGGCTGTAAGGACAGCAGCTGAGCAGGCGCCCAACACCAGGGACAGCGCCGCATCGTCAGGCGGACACTTGAGTGTGCCAGAAGCGACACCAGTCACAGGCTTGAGGAGCTCAGGGTGCGTGCAGACACTGCTTGACTTGTAGCATGTTCATTGCATCTATCATTGACCTGTGTGGACCATTGTCCCACAGCAGGTGGAAGGGCTGAAGCGTCAGGTGCATGCATGCAGGCGCTCAGGCAAGCAGCTGGCGCCCGTGACGCCGCCTTCAGATGTGGTCACGCCAGCGGCGCATACCAAACTGCCAGACGAGCAGCCTGGCTCCGCCGTCAGCACAGGAGAGCGGCTGCAGCTGCAGTCCTGCACCACTGCGCCAGATGCCGCCACCCTGACAAGGTGCGTCGAATGCATTGCTGCTTCAACGAAGGGTCGAATAAATGAGAAGATGTGCGACCACTGCAGATATGCAGTCCGAGATACAGCGGCACAAACGTACTGTGTCATCTGCAGGCCAACAGGCTCACCGGTGGCAGCTGCCGCTGCGAGCACCCCAGTGTGCCAGGCACTCGAGGGGCAGCAGCCAGCGGGTGATGGCCCCATCCCCGCCACCAGTGCAGACAGCCCAGCAGAGAGTCCAGATGCGCAGCATGCCTTGCAGACCCCCAGCCCAGCAATCCCCTTTGAGGCAAAGCTGGCGGCGGTGCAGCAGGCTGACGGGCTACTGCCCTCGACTGGTGTGGCCCCTGCGCCGCGTGAGCAGGGGACCAGCGCAGCTTCAGAGCCGCTGCAGGCACAGCACATGCAGGCCGGGCAGCCGGAACCCCTCGAGGGCACAGCAGCGGACGATGTTGAGGAGTCACTTGCTGCTGCTACGCTGCTGGAGCTGCCGCGCACGAAGCTGGTGCAGCCGCAGTCAAAGTCCCCGGCTGTGCAGCGGCGGCCGATGGGTGAGCTGGACCCTAACAGTGTGCGAGGCAAAGCCGCTGCTGCAGGCGAGCCGCAGCCGCAAGTGCTGACAAAGCATCGGCGCAAGAGTGGGCTGCTGGACGCGGCGTGGGCTGCCTCAGGGATCGCCAAGCGGCCGCCGCAGCAGAAGCGGTCAGCACGCCGCGTGCCGCCCGCCGCACGTGAAACCTCACCACGGCTGCTCAGCCAGTTTCCACAGCGCCAGCGACTGTCCACCCTGCCCTCAGCCGCTGCCTTGCCAGACTGCACCCCTGTGTCAATCGCACCGGCTGCTGCTGCTGCCGTTGCTGCCCCAGCGCTGTTGATGCGCCCCACACAGCAACAGCCCACATCACCGCCGCCATCAGTGGCAGTGCCGTCCGTATCAGCTCCGCCACCAGCGCTGCCAGAGCTGCCGCCCATCGCACCGCTGGTTCTGCAGCCTGTGCAGCTTCGGCTGGTTGCAGAAGTGCCACCAGCGCCGGTGGTGCCCAGCGGCAGCAGCGCGCAGATCCCAATGCAGACGAACGTTCAGCTCACGCAGTCCAGCGTCATGCAGCGGCCTCCCGCCACCCAGCAGGCGGAGGGCTCATACGCTGCCAGGTCACTTCGGCCACCATCATCACGTCTGCCCGTCAAACGGCCAGGTTGGCGACGGATTCAGTCTGCAGCAACCGAGTGCACCAGCAAGTGTTGGCCCTCTGATGTGACTTGACCCTGATCTTCCACTGCAGGCGACCCGTTGGACTTGGCACATGCATGCAAGCTGCTCAGGTGGATGGATGAGCTGGAGGGGAGGCGCTCGCTGCCACTCCAGCCCTTGTGACGTTCTTGCGGCGCATTTGCTCATGTATGCAACTTACGAGCCAACACGGGGTTGCGCGCAGCACCGCAGAGGGGTTGACCGTCCTCATTCCTGGCGCGGAACAAATGTGCACATGGTACAGCTTGGACATGAACGTTTACAGACGTGCTGTGCAAGGCAGAGTTTGGCTGTTGACATGCGGCAGCACTGCTACAACATCCCCGTAAACCATAGCCCTCGTTGCCGGCACGGGATCGGCCAGTCCGAGTAAAGGGCCTTGCCAGCCATTGTGTGCCGCGCTCTTACAACTACATCTTGGGACACGAGCAGGCTCACGAGTGCACCGAGCAGTGTACGTCAAGCCCAGCGCGGCCGGTCGAGCGATCCCCTCTGTCTTGCAATCCTACCACCGTCCTGTGTTTGCGCATTACCACCTGATGCAGGATCGTCTCGGTGGCGGACCCTGCACATCACGGTGATATAGAAGTATCTACAGCTCTGGTGCACTAAACTAAACGGGTTGCAGCGATGCTGCGCGATCCCACACAGCCTGGTGACTGCGCATCGCAAGCATGAATGCCAGGAGCAAAGCAAAGGCGAAGCCAGCCACGAACGCACAGGACAGCAGCACAAAAACGCCTGAATCAACGTTGAAAGCTCGTCAGATGGCGAAGGTAGATGCAAAGAATCACGCCGTCACACTTAGTCTGCATGTGCTTTATGTTACGCCACCCTGCATGCATGCCCACACCCATGCATAGCACACGTTGTGCCCTCGTGCCAGCGGCTGGATACACATTGAGTGAACGAACTTACCATGCAACTCGTCAGGCTGCGTTGCACAGCTCGGCCTTGCCAAGCCGTACAGCTGGGCGCAACAGCCAACAGGCCCAGGCAAAGCGGGCGCTGCCCTCGTCAATACCGCGGCAGCCACTACGGCGGCCGCAACCGCGGGCCAACCAACTACTTCAGGACCGTCAGCGCCCGCACACCTCGCCGCGCCTGGGCTACAGTGGCGGGCAGCAGCAGTTGCCAGCTGGAGACCCACAAGGTCTCAGGTGGACATGCACATGCGCATCATGGCATGCTGACTGCTGGCCTGATGCTCAATGTCAGCCCAGGGTGCAGAGCACTCGATGGGCAGACTGATGACGGTACCCGTATGCCATCTGTAGTGCAATTGGCCGGCGCACATCGTCTTTCAAGCAGCCTTCCGCCTCAAAGCTGGGGCTGCCGTCGCTGATGCCTGTGCCGGCGGTCGCAGCGTCTGCAGGCCAGGGCATGAGCGGAAATCTGGAGCAACTGAGCATCAGACTCAGGTGAGCTGGGTTGCGTCGGAGCATGCTGGTGCACATGCAGCCAGTTCAGCGGTTGGAGATGTTTCTGTGTTTGCAGGGACGCAGCCAGTGGAGCAATCGATGTGCCAAAGCCCAGTTCAGCGCTCGTCATGATTGCAGCAGCACTGCAGGAATGCGGTCAGCAACTGGCTGCTGATCAGGTGCGGACCCGAGATCTGAGCACTGCAGGCTAGAAGCAGCATGCCTGAACTTCGTCAACCTGTGGTATGCACGTCACAGGGCAGTGGTGCGCCAGCTGTGCGGAGCAACCTCCAAAACTCTGCAGCTGCTGATGATCAGCTCCTTCGGCAGGCAAGCCCCAGACACCTTCTACTGGTCCAAGCCTATACTGGTGAGTATAGGCAGTGCGCTTGTGCCACATCACTGTAGCTGCCTGCAGGAGGTGTTGAAGCTGCGAGAGGAGAACATGGCGCTGCAGCAGCGTGCTCTGCAGTGGGCGTTGGAACGTGAAAAGCTGCATGACTGCATCGGCCAGTTCAGGTGCACCCACATGCGACAGCGGGAGACAACATATACAGACACCGCAGCTCAGGGCAGCAGACAGGACATGAGCATGGCCCCGCAATCGCATGTCATGGCCATGTATATTGTGCAAGTCTGCCGTGCGGTGTGGCACAGGCGTCATATATCACGGACCACACAGGAGGCAGCACTCCCGCAGGCAAGTGCTGGCCTGCAGGACACCGCAGTGGAGCTGCGGACTGCACCACGGTGATTGGAATGTACATCTGAACAGCTGTGAGATGAGCACATATCATGAGTCGTGTATCCTATCGTGCAAATTGGCTATGGAGCTGACGGCTTCACTGTTCTGATGTGCAACAGGACGGCATCACTGAGCGGCAGGGAAACTGAGCGAAGCATAGTGTCTGATGGCGGTGTAGATGTCTGGGCAGCGCAGATGCACCGCCCCGTCAAGCTACGGCCAGTCGGGGTGCCAGCCATCAATCTAGACAGCCTCCAGCAGAGATAGAGCAAGGTGGGTTCAAGAAGCACATGGTGGCGGTTCCTGCCACGCGGTTGCTGGTGGGATCAGGTAGATGTGCTGCTTTCCGGCAAAGCTACCGCAGCGGCCATCCTGGCTAGATGCAAGAGTCTGACAGATCAGCCTGCTGATACACATGCAATGGACGCCCCTGAGTGTGAAATCTGTTCCAGGTGGGTGGGGACCTCGCACACAGGTTCCAATATCCCCTCCATGTAGGGTTGCAAGGCCAAGCGCTTCTGTCTAGTGTACAGGGTGTTGCCCCAAAGCAAGCATGCAGCTACTATTCATCAGTTGCGATTCTGCCCTGCAGCGTCACTCATTCATCACCCGCTCCACCACCTCCTGCAGCTCGCCCTTCTGAAAAGACTCTGCATCAGGAAGGCGTGCAAGCGTTAACCATGTCGACCATCTGCACCAACATACATGAACAACTTGCGAGCTTCTGATCTTGGCAAAGGTGCAGCATCGCAGCACTGAGTCTTACCTATCATGATGTCGCACCCTCCGTAAAACTCCCCGTCTATGTACACTTGAGGGAACGTTGGCCACTGCAACACAGTAGCCAAGATGTAAACTACTCCATACCAGCATGGCTAGGGTGGTTGGCGTGCCGACAGGATCCCTGCTTGCATAGTCTGTGCGAGCGCTGCAGATGCAGAACATACCTGCGAAAACTCCTTCAAGCCCGAGCGAAGGGAGTCGTCCTCCAGGATGTTCACGCACGTGAACTTGTCGGTGGGTACCCCCAAAGCATGAAATATCTGCAGCAACAATACAGCAGCTCGTCCAACTGAGCAGGCAAATCCTGCGTTTTGCAAGGAGGAACGACCAAAAAACAATGACCCAGATGCACTCACTTGTACGCAAGTGTTGGAGAAGCCGCACTGTGGGAACTGGAGGCAGGCAAGAGACTGACGTTATTGAATGATCTTTATTTCATAGTTGCCAGCAGCCAGATGTGATGCTGCACACAAAACCACAGTCCCGTGCCCTCGTGAGCTACCTGCTGCGTGCCCTTCATGAACAGAACAATCTTGTTCTGCGACACAAAGTCCTCCAGCGCCTTCCGCAACTCGGGCTTCAACCCTGACGCTACCGACACATCAGTGCCAAAGTTGCCTGCGCCAACAGTCATAGCAGGATGTCGTGAGACACCGCAGTGGCACCACAACGCGCTGTGCATTAGACGCACAAACAGGCTGCGACAGGCTGCGGTATGTCATGCAACCCACCGGCTGCTCTCACTGTGACCGCACGGCCCGAAGGCCTGCTGCTCTGCCGTGCGCACAACGTCCGTCGACATCTGACAAGACCGTCAAGGCTCTTAAGCTCCTGTCGCTGCACCTGCTGCCTGCTATGCGTGAGGAGAACCTGCTGGCTGCACAGAACGGAGGCGTGCATGATGGGGGCAAGACCCAGTGGCGGCGAGTACCACGGTACAAACAGAAAGCTGGGGCGCAGCAGCAACGTCAGACGACGCTCAGTCTCTGCAACTCCTGCAAATGAGATGCTGCACGCAAGATCTGTGCAGCTTAAGCTGAGGAGCACGTGCAGGGGGTGTGCTCAGGCATGAGCGAGCTCCATGCCGGGCTGTCGACGTGCACAGGGCTTGCTCGCACTTGCAGCGCTGACACGCCAAGGAGTAGGGACTCAGGTGTGCTCGCGGACGACAACCGTAGCGTGCGCAGCCAACTTTGGCACTACCTCTGTGATTTGACGTGTGGCACACCGTCATGCAGTCGCGAACGTGTGCAACGCGTCAGTGCGTTGTTGCTGGCAGGGAAGCACTTTGCAAATTCATTAGCAACAGCCAGAGCAAACAGCGGGTATGCGGAAGGCATGTACAGAAGAGTGGGCAAACCCGCCACAGCGGCAGGCATGCTGCAACTGCGTCCATGGCATCGAGCGCTGGACAACCATCTTCCATACCCACGGCACCTGCACCAAGTTCAACAACATTTCAGCTGACATGCCCAATCTGTACGGACACATCCTTCGAGCTGGGCGGTGACAGGTGTGCTGTGTGCTGCAACATTGCGATACAAGCAGTATCTGACATCACAGTTTGGGAACTCAAGGTCTTACGATAGTTTGAAATTGGAGCCGGCATGTGTAATGCAGGCATGCGCAAGACCCGCTGCACTGTGCGCGCTGCGCTCGCACCTTCAACACGGACAGCAGCTCCGGCATTGTCGACCTGACCCTCACGAGCGGCGTGACATCACGTGTGTACAAGGAGTCTCTGTGGGGCGGTGTAGAAATCTTCAGGTGTGCACGCCGGTGCTGTGCATCGGGTCATGCACATGAAAGACTTTGGTGTGTCACGCAGCGACCCTGCATTGATCCGCATTGATTCGTGCCATGCAGGAACCCACTTGTCAGCTTTGTGTATGAGCGTGGGTGGCGCCAGGGTTTCGCATGGGCTGGCTTCCCAGGTGCTTGCAACTCAGTGGTATCCTGCAGTATGACCGGTACAGCAAAATCTACTTCATGATATGCCGGTGCATCAGCAGCAAACGATTTTCGAGATGCTGTGCAGGAGTGGAGAGGGAGTTTGAGATGGCGATGCAATTGCTGCAGCCGGCTTTTGGCAAAGTGTTGGTGGACATGAGCTGCGGCAGTGGCGTGTTTTCTCGGCGCTTTGCCAGCTCCCGGCAGTTCAGCGGCGTTATAGCGGCCGATTATTCTGAAACCATGCTTCAGCAGACGCAGCAAACCTTTACAGATGAAGGCTATCCTAGTGATGGGTGAGGTTTCCAGCAGCACTGTGGCATGTTGTACGATGACGACCTGCATGATGTTTCATGCAATCTTGGATCTTGTGTTGCAGGTCTGTCCTGTTGCTGCGGGCAGATGTGGGGCGCCTGCCTTTCGCCACTGGGAGCGTTGCAGCAATTCATGCAGGGTGATTGGCAGTTGCTGGGTCACTTGCCACCGGGTGTACTGTGTAGTATTGTCTGATCGCAGGCAACGCAGTGCAATGCTGTACATGCAGGGCGGCGATCCACTGTTGGCCTAACCCCACAGCAGCGGTGAGGGCAGGATGCACATTAGTGATGGGAATGGCTTGCCTGTCAACCTTCACATACTGTAGCTCACCTATTCTCGTTGGTCTCGTGCTCTAGCTTGCAGAAATCAGCAGGGTCCTGGAGCCCGGAGGCATCTTCGTTGCGTCAACATTCCTCAAAGCGGCTGCACCCCTAGGTGAGCCATTGAGCCATTGAGCACTGTATCGTGCAGTCCTTGTAGCAGGGTGGGGCCACGGGACACAAGCAGGCTGCCGTGATCGTTCAAAACTCGCATGTGGTTTGCCCATTGCAGGACAGTTACTCGGAGATGAGAACGTCAGGCTGCTGAATCGGGTAAGACTGGTCAACTTGCATGCCTGAGTGCAGCACTTCAGCTGGAGGTTGGCCGATGCCATGTGCTTGCAGAGTGATGGCATGGATGAGTGCTGTTGCCTCCACTTTGCAGTTTGATCCGTCGTCCAGCGGCTCCGGCCGGTCGTACAGATGGTGGGAGGAGGCAGAGCTGCGGGATCTGGTCAGCACTGTGGGCCTGACAGACTTCCAGCGGGAGCGGCGACTGCGGTTCATCATGTTCTCGGCAAAGAAGCCGGGCAGCAGCAACAATGTACACCTGTGACGCCGACATATGCTTGAGACGATCGAGTGACTCGACTTCTGATGGTGATATTATTTTGATAATGTTGCATTTTGACAGGAAGCGTGATGCCCCAAGAGTGCCGTGTAAAACACAAACAACTGTAGCTATGCAAGCGGCACAATGCCCTCTAGAGTAAGTGCTGAATGCTTGGACGTGGAGAAGTCCAGTCCAATACAACATGCTGGGTCGATATCGTGATGCTCCTTGACTGACGGCGCCAGCATAAGCCGTGACATACCCTCTGCCGGCAATTCTGCAGGCAGCACGCAACCACTTGCTACCATCTGAAGTACCCTCACAAGGCCTTGTGCATCGTGTTTTGCATTGATGCACTAGGGAACGGTGATGTTGGCAACATCTTCAGCGATGCGGCAGAATGATCAGGCCTCCACCTATAATCTGCAGCACGAGCGGCAGCCAGCGCTGGTATAGGAAGAGCATGCGGGGCCCGTCTGCAGCCGCAACCTCGGACACCAGAAGTGTGCACTCCTTGCCAGCACTCCTGCTGTTGCCACTGTAGTATCAGGATGCATACGTGAAGTGTGCAGCAGGTTGCATGAGCCGAACGTTACAATGAGCCGTGAGGATCTACGATTTTACTCACCCTGCCCACTGCACAGCGTCATGCAGGTAGCTCAAAGTCGCCATGAGCTCATGCTCGTGCTGTTGGCGGTCCGCGCCCCTATGTGGTTGCATCACGTCACTGTTGGAAGCTTTATCACATTCAGTTTGCAGGTGTCCCTGACACTCTGATGAGCAGAAGAACGACAACATGTCCGGCACACATGAAGAGTGAGTCGCAACATGTCGACAGACTGCAACTCACGTCGTATGTTCAAACGTCGATAGATTGTCCACTATGATCGCAGCAGGTGGCTGCTCAAGCAGATGCATGCTGGCCGCCAGCTTCTTGACATCCGCCAGCACATCGAAATATCTGCTAACACACTTGCGAGTTACGATGAAGCTGCGTGGGGAGTTGCTGGTGTTCGATTTGAACGCATTGGGTATCTGCGTCCCCTTGTGACGAACATGGATGGTGGTAGGAGGCAGGCGTTTTGCTTGCCTCATGTGAACCCGCTGGAACGCTGGGTCATCCTTCGCAACGCCCGCAGGCAACAAAGGTGCGTCGTAGTCGACCTCCTGCCGTCGTGTGACGAACAGCATATGCTCCTGTGCCGCAGCTCGGCTGTATGCATAGTGAAACAGGAGCGCCGTGCGCCCGCTGCATGCAGCGAGACGGTGTGAGATTGATGTTGCCGAACAGCGTTTCAGGTTGCAACAGTACTCATAATACTAGACGATGATCTGCCACAGTTCCGCTGATCCTGGGAATAGAGAGTAGGCGTAGCATGCCTGTGCGGCGGCCCAGTGAGCAGGCAGTGCCGCAGGCCTGCTGGGAAGGGCGGCAACCGTTGCACTTCGTTCTGCAGGTCTGACACTAGCGTCGAGATGAACTGACTGAAGTGGAAAGACATGTCCAAGGCATGCTGATGATGATGCAGCCGTTACGCAAGCAGGTGAAGGTGCGCACACCGAAGAACGTCAAAGAGCGCACACTGCCTTCGCAGAAATGTTCAAGTGAGAAGCTGCTTTGAGTTCTGCAGTCAGACTGTTCGCACGCTAGGAATCCATCCTGCAGATCATGCAACTTCATGTCCACTGCACAGCGACGTGACATGCACAGCACGCGCACAGCATGCCCGAAAAATTCGTCATTTGCCAGACAGTGCCGCGGGTGTGCACCATATATGACGGACACTACCGATCAAAAGCCATAAACACCAACACATGTCGACAGCGACATACGTTTGCCAAGGGTAGTTGATCTGCATAGTTTGAACTTGCATCACCAAGCAGGGCAACCGCATCCCAGCCCAGAGCGGCGATCATGCCGCCGTCACTGCGTAAGCGAGGTCACATCAACCTCGACGAACGCAGCGACGACAGCGACCAGTGCGTGTCTTGATCTGCCGGCCGCATGCGGCTGTGTGCGCCCTCGCACTGCTTCCGCATTTGCAGTATGGAGTCAGGCAGAAGTGGTGAACACCAATGTCTCTCACAGGAGCGATTCTGATGCTGAGGAACCACAACAAGATGAGGGTGTAGCAGAGGGTGGGCCCGCCAAGACGGCCCGCCCAACGCCACGCCGCCGAGGCGCCAAGGTTGGCAGCATGCACGGTGCTTGCAGCTCGAGACCGCTAAGGTTCGGTTCCAGCTCTGACACGCTGCCTTGATTGCCAGGCGCAGAGGACCGCGGGTAAGAGCACAGCCAGGGGCTCCCGCAATGATGCCGCACTCCCAGACGTCAGCATGTTGGGTGTGTATCGTGCTTAGCGCCTGAGCGTCATGTTTCACATGGTTGGCTGCCTCCCGTGCTGAAATGCACCGCGATGCAAGAGAGCGCCCGTTGACACTGAGATGACTTGTGGCTGCAGAGGTCGTGCAGCACCACAGCGGTGCAATTCCTGCGCTGGCAAAGGTGCATGCACAGCTTGCAGTTGCTGCTACATACAGCAGTTCATACTATGCGCCTCGACGCCTCCACGTCGGCCCTCCCTACTGTCAGCACCCGATGAACCTGTCGTAGGACAGCACGTGCAGCAGTCCACATGTCCTCGAAGGTTGCCCTGCTTTGTACTGTTGCAGAGCTGGGTGCACGAGTACAAGCAGGACCGCACGCATGCGCTGGCGGCGCTGCTGACCTTCTTCGTACAGGTGACTGCAGAGGCACAGCGCAGCCCACCTTGCATGCCTCACTCCACACCCGCACCCCACTTGAGGGCGTCCTGTCAGCTGCAAAGACTTGCGCTGCAGGCGTCTGGCAGCTCGTATGAGGTATCAGGCGAGGAGGTGGACGAGGGCGAGGTCGACAAGCTGGTCCAGAGCGTGCTGCGCCAGGCGGTCGAGGTGCTGTCCTGTCCTGCCCTGGCATGTCCTGCACCTATCCTTCCTCCACACCTGCTGTCCTGCAGACACTAGGCCTCGTCAGCTGTCGGAGCAACCTGCTTGTTTGCTGGGTCCGTGCTTCGGTCCCTTCACACGCCTGGCTGAGCGTGTACGTGGCACCCCGCAGAAGGGCGTGGAAGACCACTTCAGCGCGCGGGGCAAGGGCGGCGGCAAGGCCTTTCGGGGTCACTTCCTGGAGGTTTGGGACCACCTGATGCGCGAGACGGCGGCGGCGGAGGTGCTCTTCGACGGCTTCGTGCTCAGCAAGCTCCTGGACCTCGTCATGGCCATGGCCAAGTACGCGCACAACCCTGTCTGTCATTGTCAACAGTGAACTCTACTGATGGTGGAATGTTCAGAACATGCATATATGGATGTGCACTTGCACCAAGGAAGCTGCACAACAGTTCAGAAGCAGTGAGCGAACAGCAAAGTGGTGAGCCATGCACTGCGTTTGTTGGGTATGCAGTGCCACGGTGCGCCCCTTCCGGCTGGTGGCGGCGACGGCGGTGATGCAGCTGGTGACGTCCATGATCCGCGTCATGAGCACGCTTGAGGATGCGCAGAACACAGCGCAGCGCCAGCTGGAGGCTGAGCAGAAGCGCAAGGGCAACAAGGTGAGGAAGCAGCGGCGGTCTCACGGAGATGTAGTCCTCAGCCACAGCGGAGGGAAGTCATGGCACAGCATCAGCATATGCACAGTGCATACCATACCATAAATGTATGTGGGCGGCAGGCTGCGGCCGAGCGTGCAACCTCCCTGCGGCGCGCGCGTGACCAGGCGAGCCACCGCCTGGAGGAGCTGAAGAGCCACATCAAGGTGGGCAGGCTCACACTTGATGACCACTACCCACAGCAATCGCGGTGTCGCTGACACTGCCTCAGTTGCCATGGTCGATGTCAGTTGATGGTGGCATCCATCTGGCCCATGTGGCTGGCTATTGGCCTGATGCCTGGGGTTTGGTCTGCATTGTTCAGTTGGTCTTCGACACCGTCGCGGCGCACCGCTTCCGGGATGTCTCTGAGGAGATCCGGGCGGTCATCATCGTCGGCATCGGCCAGTGGATCCACCTGATGCCGTCAGTCTACCTGGTGGACACGCACCTGAAGTACCTGGCCTGGGCGCTGTCCGACAAGGTTTGTCGTCAGTACTCCAACGCCACATTCAACAGCCACTGCCTGGCACCCCTGAAGCAGAAGCAGTTTCATGCTTGATGCTGAGCCAATTGAGTTCAGCTGTCGAGTGTTGAGCTGTGTGTCATGCATGCATCGAGGTTGAGCTGTCCAGTAGCCCACAAGTTGCGCTGCCTTTGCAACCCATCCAATCACTGCTGCCTTCACACGTCCAGGACGCAGGGGTGCGCCAGGCAGCGGCCACAGCGCTCTTGACACTATACAACGTGGACGACAACGTGTCGCCGCTGCACGCCTTCACCGCGCGCTTCTCCACGCGCTTTGCCGAACTGGTGTACGATGTCGACGAGGGCGTCGCTGTAAAGGGGGTGCGCTGGACCAAATGAGCATGCATGGGGCAACCAGGCGCACTTTGCTACACTGTAGTGCGTCCTGCTGCTCAGGCTTCATAGAGTTTCATTGGTTGTGTGTTGCCCACTGAGCACTTGCATTCACAGCATAGCGGTGCCCGTCTCAGCTGATGATGTGGCTGGTGTACTTGGACAAGGCAGATTGAGCGGCTATGAAACTATAGGGCATTGCATGACCTCCGCACACTGTGCAAGTGCAGATCCAGCTGATGACCCGACTGGCGAAGCTGGAGGAGGTGGTGGGCACCGCGGTGCGGGACACCTTCCGGCTGCTGGTGGACGACGCGGCGCCCATCCGCCACGCCGCCGCCGAGCTGGTCGCAGACCTGCTGCCCGACTTTGGCGAGCGCCAGCTGCAGGTGGCTGTTTGCATGTGCTTCTACTACAGTACCAGCTTTCAAGCATCAAGTGAGGCATGCTATACTCGCCAGGTTCCCCTACGAATCGGTGGGCACCGCAGCAATATCTGCTGACATTGTAGCCCTGAGCATGCAGCCTGGCACAGACTGCTTGGGAATGATCATGATGTGCTGTTCACACAGCCAAAGAAGAAGGGGAAGCGGCAGGCTGCGGCGCCAAAGCCCAGTGGCAAGGAGCTGCAGCTGTCCGGCCTGCTGTACATCATGTACCTGCTTGCAAATGACGAGGTGCGAGCAGCTGACCACTGATGGTTCTCCCCGTCGCCTGGGTTGACAACACGCTGCACATGCTGCATTAACGACTATGCTGGTTGCCCTGCCTGCTCCATGCTGCTGTGCATGTATCTTTGCAGGAGGATGACGAGGATGCGCCTGAGCGGCGGCGGCTCTCTGCTGACGGGCAGGCCACGCCAGAGAAGCCTTTGGAGCCAGAGATGGTGAACCATGTGGTGGATGCGCTATTTGACAGGTGAACAGTCGGTAGGAGACTTTAATGTTGCAAGACAGACTCCGAGTGTGGGCACTGGCCACTGTCAAGCCTCAGCTCACTTTATTGAAACACACTCTTCACCTGTTTGTCACGCAACACTCCACCTCCTGCCAGGGTGGAGCTGCTGACAGACTGGCGCGCGCTGACGGGTGCACTGGACGAGGATGCAGCAGGCGCTGAAAGCCTGAGCACTGCAGCAACGACCAACCTGCTGCAGCTGCTGGCAGCTTCCGTGCACAAGGCGTGTGGCGGCACCCTCGTGACTGGCCGCCAGGATGCGCGGTGCGGCCAAACGAACAATCTTGGCAACCTTGGCACTGTTCAATGTGACATCTGCCCACAGCCAGGTCTGGGTGCTGCTATGGCACGAGCTGCAGCACATGTCGATGCATTGGTGGGTATCGTTCACGAAGTGTCATACACGGGCTTTGGTGCTTTTGCCGCTGCAGAAAGGGCGCCGGCAAGGCGCAGAAGGCGGCTGCCGAGGAGCGGCGGCAGATTGCGACGCTGGCGTTTCTGAAGGCGCTTCCAGATCTCATGCGCAAGCACCAGACTGACCCTGTGCAGGTACGGTGATTACGGTGACGCAGTAGATGCTTCCAGCTGCATGTGCAGGGGCCAAGCGACAGCTGTGTATGCAGCGGCCGCATCAGCTACTCATTATCATTATGAGCCCACTTGGTCATGTGCACTGCGTGCCCCATGGGAGCAGGCTGCGGCGCTAGCAAGCATCATGACAGATCTGCAGTTGGAGGTGTTTTCACTACGCAAGGCGGAGCCAACACTGCAAGGCCTGCTGGGTCAGGTGATGCTGCTGTGACAAGGTGCATCAGTGCACGGTTGCCCTTTCATGACAGCGCCCATGGCCATTCCAGGTCTTGCGTATAGCAGCGGGCTGGAAACGCGAGTTGTTTCAATCGTGTTCTGCAATTGTGAAGGTGGCTGACATGTTCAAGAAGCATGTGGCCCAGCCTACCCTGGATGCCTGCACTCGCGCATTGGTCCATGCCACTGCAGACGGCTCGGATATGACGAAGGTAGGTCGACCGTACTTGACTGAGCTGCTACCAGGAGCAACATGCTCTACAATGCAGTGCTTGCATTGTCAGGCCGACATGGCGCAGCAGGCTGCCACTGTGGCCATGTGTGGCCCAAAGATGTGACCAGATGCAGCAGAATCTTGCACGACACTTGCCTGTTGACAGGAACAAGGATCATGTTGAGAGATTTGCTGCCGTGACTTTTATTGCGTAAAATTCCTGCAGAGACTTGTACTGTATATTCTGCAGGATCATGCACGGCTGGTGCTGGAGTCTGTGGCAGACGCCGTTGTCAAGCGGTTGGCAGACAGTGTTGATGCAGTGGAGCAGTCATCCGACAGCCAGGTGGCGTGCAGCCTTGACAACGCCTCCCAGGAACTCGGTGAGCACCTCTACAACTGCTGTATCCGGACTGCCCTGGCTGGCCCCCGTCACTTCAACCTTGCTCTGATATCTACTGCAGGGTGTCGTTTCGCGCTTTGTGAAATGTTGCATGGAAGACAGGTGCTGTGGTTCTGGGGTGCAGGCAGCGCCGGCTCCAACATTGGCTACGCGGTGGCGGCTGCACTGCTGCGTGCTGAGCGGCTGCAGCTGCAGAGCAACACGCTTGCCTCGTCCCAGCCTTTCAGCGATGCCACCACACGCATCCTGCAGGCAGGCGTACCTCCTGTCCTGCTCGTATGCTACTGTGAATTGCAGCGCCCGCACAGCAGGCCAGCACCCTGTAGGTAGCTGCAGTAGGCCCATCCGGGAGTGTTCATGCAAGCAGGCAGCGGCAGATGGGCGGGAGCTGGGGCCCGATATCATTGGCGGCGCAGCCCGCAACGCCCTCATGCTGCTGCTGTGGCGCCTCAGTGGGCTGGACCATGAGGACCCGGAGGCAGATGAGCTGCAGGCGCTGGCTGACATGCGCAGGCGCCTCACGGCGCTGCTGGAGACCACGCTCGGGGCCAGCCAGCACGTACGGCTTGATCCTGACCCACCTGGCAAAGTCTGCTGCCCAACCTGGCGTTCTGCTGCCAGTTGTATGTTGCCACGGCCTGGCCGTGGACACAAACAGCACAGACGGACGCAAGCAGCAAGCATAGTCTGACCAGGGGCTGGACTGCAGGCTTTGGGATTTGGCTAGATTGTACCCATGTTTGTATTGCTTGTCGCACAGGATGCGGTGCAGGGTGCAGTGTTCAACGTGTTGGGCGACCTGTACGTCGTGTTTGGCGCCCCCAGTCTGGGCAGCGGGCCCCTGGCGGCATTGCACTCGCCGCCAGCGGCCGCACCCCTGCGCCGCCTGTGGGGCGTGTGCGAGGACATCCTGGACCAACAGGTGCAGGTGAGCTCAGGTTGCTGGCTGCCGAGTTTCATACCGACTTCTTGCTTGCCGCCGCTTGTGCTTGTCCCTATGCGCCACGACAGTGTTGCACTGACAGTCTCTACCTGACGGCAGGTGCCGCCATCTCAGAGCCAAGATGAGGAAGCAGTCGAAGCAGCAGAGGTACTTGCCGTGCCACCAGCTGCTTTCTGTGTGTTGACCGATTGTGTGCAAGCACCAGCTCCTGACCATGTGTGCAGAGGCAGCCTGCCCACATGTGCAAAGCTGATGTGCTGCCTCAAGCAGGAGGCGCTCGAGGCACAGAAGGAGCACGCGATCATGGTCGTCGGCCGCCTTGCCGTGTTTGGCGCTGCGGGCGCACAGCAGCCATGGCTCACGGCGCAGCTGCTGTCGCACTTTGTGGGCCACGGCGCCCGCGTGGAAGCCGCCGTCAGGGATATCACCAGGTGAGCGCTACGCCACGCCAGCGGGAAACCACCATCCAGGCTTGCGCCTGACTGCACGGCTGCTGGCGCGCCTTATGAGACATCGGTGTTGGCACAGCATGATGAGCTTCAGGAAGGTTGGCAACATATCTGCCGTTTGTGCCTGCCGCCAACAGGCAGCTGAAGAAGGTGGATGCTGCAGCGCTGCCAGAGCAGTATGCCGAGGCGCTGCAGGTCGCTTTCAAGCGCAATGGCCCAGAGGTGTGCGATGGATGCGCAATGGCGAGATGCTTCAGCGCCATGGGGTCACTGACAAGTGCACTGGTGCCGTTCATTTCGCAGCTTGACACTGCTGGACAGCAAAGCTGAGATGTTGTCCCCCACCGTCAAGCTGGTCTTATGGGTTTCCAGTAACCTCCTGCACATCAGTTTGTATGCATGCTGCAGGAGGCTTTCGTGGCGCTTGCAGACCGTATCGCCGCCAGCTACGCAGGCTTCAATGCCTCCACCAGCGCTTGTGAGACCATCTGCCGCACTGGTGCCGCCTTCGCGCTCAAGGATGCGCCCGCCAACCTTGCCTTCTTTACGGTAAGCCATTCCCTAGTCGCCAATCAGATGCAAAGTCATGCATTGCTGCTGCTTGAGACTCAGAGCATGTGGCTGCGATGCTCTGAATATGCGCACATGTTGCCATGCTGGAGTGGCTTCGCAGTCGAAGTCCAGCTCTGGTGTGCAGATGGTGTACAGTGGGCCACTGGAGGTTGGCGGATGATTCGTGTGTGGCAATGCGCAGGGTCTCAGGCACTTCATTAGCAAGCTGCCTGCGGAGCGTGCGGCCGCCTTCCTGCCTGAGCTGGAAGCTGCTGCCGCATCAGCTGCACCAGATGAATCCGACGATGAATGGCAGCCATACTTGGTGGTGCTGGACCTGCTGCGGGACCGCGGCATCAAGGTAGGATGCAACCTGTGATACTGCTATGGTTGCTCACTGGTATGCTGCTGCAGTCGAACTGAAGCTGTTCCCTGGCATAAAGCGGAATCTGGCACAGATGGTTCCAATGTCAGCCCCATGGACGCGACGAGGCCCAGCATTCGTGTTCCTATTCAGGGCAAGACGCCGCGGGGCGCGCTGCGGAAGGGCGCTCCCCGGGGCGGCCGGGGCACCGCCCAGCGCTCTGGGCGGCGCATCAGCTTTGCGGAGCAGGACAGCCAGGACGAGCCGTCCAGCAGAGGCGGGGACGAGCAGGAGGAGGAGGTGAATGACAAGAGCCGAAGCTACGCAAGGAGTGTTGAGCAGTGTGACAGAACTCCCCATCAGAACTCCCCTGCACACACTCTCATCTGGGTTTGGACAGGTCCACACTCGATCAGCTGCAGGTTACAGGTCCCGTGGCCACTGCTGTGGTTGCATTGATTGAGCGTCGTGGTGGCTGTGCGCAGGTGCAGGAGGGGGACATCCCGCCCCGCCGCCGGGGCCGCCGTCCCCAGGACGAGATCGAGGACATCATCGAGGTGCCTCTGAAATGCAGTTTTGGTCGTGCACCCCCAGTTAACAGCTGTGGCATGCACATCCAGCTCCGTGCAGCATGCTCCAGGGTACAAGGCGAGCAGGCACACCCTTGCTTGTTGCCCAATGCGAAAGCCGTTCGCCAGGTCACCATGGTGCGGTCCGGCCTGCAGGAGCCGGCAGAGGACTTGCGTGCGGCGTCCGAGTCAGCGTCGCAGGGGCCGCCAGACGCGCCCGGCCAGGACCGGCAGCCGAAAAGCAGCCCGCGACAAGGTGCAAAGCCCTGTCGAGCGTCATCACCAGACAGCGTGCCGGGTCCTCCAAGCTGGCGTGCGGCCAGCTGCATGTGCGCTTGTGAGCCCGGCATGATGCCCGTCCTTCACGAATGTTGTACTGGATGCAGAGGAAGATGGGGCTGGTGACGACACCGACGACATCATGCCCACCGAGGAGCAGCTGCCCAGCTCAACCAAGCGTGCTCGCCCCAAGAAGTCCACCAAGTGCGGTTCCAGATCACACGCAGCACAACACGTCAGCTGACGTAAACGCATGTTGCAACAGTGGCCGCACATGCGTTGATTGAGTTCGCTGCTGGGTGGTCTTGCCACACACTGTCCTGCTGCATCGCAGGCGGAAGCAGCTCCCGATGACCAGGCTGTACGCAGCAAGCGAGGACGAGAAGAGCGCAGAGGCGGCAGACAGCGATGATGAGCTGCTGCACGCAGATGAGGTAGCCTGCGTTGGCGCCGCTGTGCCTCTGATGTTCGTGCCAGATGCCGACATTGTGTGAATGGACAACATCAACCCTCCAAGCCTCACCCAGCAGGCCTTCATTGAACTGGTTACAGGTCAGCAAAGGCAAGTCAGCGGCGGCAGGCAGCCCGCCACGGCGACGTCGCCGCCTCAGCGGCAACTCGAACTCAGAAGGCAAGTCCTGCCCACACGTTGCTACCTGCCAAAGACTCTGCCATGCGGTGGCAGTGTCTAGCACTGGAAGCCTTTAGTGCTGGAGGCCTACGTCATGCTGAACATCTGTGCGGCGGCTGCAGGTGAGGCGGGGAGCCCCACACAGGAGGAGCCCCCACCGCGGCCGGGGTACGGACGGCGGCGGCGCTGATGCGGCTGCTGGCAAGAGATCCCTCGGGTGATGCAGCTAGCTGCATCACTTCGCTCAGTCCAGATGCTGCTGTTTGGAACACGAACAAGCCCCACTCTGACATGCAACTTGATTGCTTGGTTGCTGGATGATGCCGGTGGGCATGACAATGTGGTTCTCAGCCCGTCTTTGGCAATGGTATGGCATATGATACCTCTTGTCTTGAATCCTCAGCGAAATGCTTTGCATGTTTTACAGTAGTCCTGACCACTGTGACTAGGAGATGACTCAAGGGTAGCTTGCTTTGCTGGACTGTCACCGTCGAGGGAGTCGATCTGCTAGCTGTCGTCCGATGAGGAGCTGTCGCTGCTGCCACTGCCGCCCAGCACGTCATAGTGGCTCCTCGCCGCCTTGGCCGCAGGCGCCGCCACTGCTCCCGATGGTCCTGCCTCTGGCTCCTTCCGCTTCATCGCTGTCTGCAATGCTTCCCTGCGGGCAGTCACACTTCGGCATGCAAGCGTGTGAGAGGCACGAGCAGGTTTCGACTGATCTAGGATGCAGCAGGTGCTGTTGGTTGCGGGCCTGGCCTGACAGAGAGCCTCCGTTAAGCATCTACATCTTTTCGACAGCTCTGTCCACCAAATGGATGTGCCGCACCTGACGCTGTCCTTTGCTGCGCTGGCCTCTCGTGCGAGGCGCGCCGCCGTCTCCTCGGGTGACTCCGCCTTCAGCTGCGCAGCCAGCTCTGCCTCGGTCCCCGTCTCGATGACACCTGCCATGCAGAGGTGACGGTGGTTGGTGCGATGTTGCAATACATCAGCATCTTCCAATATCACATGAGCAGACATCTGCTACTGCATACCCCGGCCTGCATTGCCACGACCACACCCGTCGCTGACATACAGTGTTGCGCACCTTTGTGGTTGGTCATGCCACAAGCAGTGACAGTGACAAGGGCAGCTGGCTCGTCATGCGCTGTTGTGCCCACGCTGACGATCTTCTGCAACACCTCCTGTCCAAGCTGCACCCGACCCACCACCTGCAGCGTGACTGGACAATGTCTGCGGAGCCGCAGATGTGGTGCTCCAACCCACAGTGAAACTGCAGACCTTGTCGAGCTACACAGCATGGACACTCACCAGGTACTGTGCGTCCAGAGTGGCGGACCGGCACAACGAGAGGACGATCTCTGTGCCATCTGGTGAGATGGACACCTCGTGAGGGTCCATGTGCCGAAGCTGGCTGAGATTCCGCAGCTTTGTGGCCTCTCCTTTATACCTTGATTGCACCGTGGTGGCTGATCAGCATTCGTCATGAGCAATTACGGCAGGCACTTGCCCAGAGCAGCTGCGCCAGGGTAGTGGCACACTGCAACGACTTGCTCGCACCTCTGCGTGCGGCCAAAGTAGATGCCAAGCCCAGTAAGCACTTTGTGCACCTGGAGGCTCAAACCTTTCTCATTCAGCCTCCAGACGACACTTTAGGGACTGCACAGCCTGTGTCATTCCATGGCCGGTGGGGCCCGACTGCAATCAACATGACCACACACACACCCTACCTGGGAGCCCTGCAGCGTGGCGGTGGTGCCTGACCGGCAGCGGTTCACAAATGTCCGCGCTGGTATCGGCGTGACATCCTGGAACACCTCGAACACCACCCTGCCTGCGTTCAAGCACAGAGTGCAACAGTCTTGGGCTGTGTTCATTCCCGCCCAGCAGCTGCTCACAACTGGTAACATGTAGCGTCTGCCATGTAGGTAGGCCATCGACAATAGTGGTGCAACCAAATCCGGCAGGCAGGCATGCAGGCGTCCTGGCGCCGGCCAGCTCACCGATGACGGTCTTGTCGATCGCAAACTCAATATAAGTGCGGGGTCGGCTGGCATCAGGGTCCGGCAGCGCCAGCAGCGTTTCCGCCTGCGCCCGCTTGCGTGCGGCCTCGATGTCGGGGTGGATGCCTGTCTTCTGAAACTCCTCAAGATCCTTTTTGCGGTCCTTTACCGTATAGGACTTGAACCTCTTGCCACGCGTGCCAATGGCATCACCTGTCCGCATGCCACATGACGGGATTGCAATGTCTTGCGCTGTTGACCGAAGACGCGGTTGCGGAGACTCTTCGGTGGAGATGCACTCGGCGGGTTGGAAATGCGCCGCTGCATGTTACTCCATGACATGGCATAGGGGCTGTAGATGCAGGCAACGCTTCAGGGCACAGTCATAGCCGCACCTTCAAACTTTGTGCCTCCCTTTCCCATGTCTTGGAATTGGCCAAGAGAGTCTTTACGCTGCGGTCGGCATTGGTCAAATGTCGCTCATGTGCCAACTTCGGTGCTGGTTACCGCATGCACAGGCAACCGTCTGTGCGTGCACACCAGTCAAGTGATACGAAGTCAACACAGCTGCCACGCTTGCAGGAACCCCCCAAATCGGCAGCACTGCACATGAGACTGTGTCCGGCGTGCGTTGTAGCGGTTTGCAATCAGGCAAGAAGAGCTCATCATGAAGACTTGTACTGCAGGATGCACGGGATGCACTCGGTTGTTCGAAATCCAGATGTATGCAGGTGCTGATGCCAACTTGTTTGCTTTGTGCGCTGGTGCAGTCTGTGCACGCTGAATATCCGTCTTGTACGCTGTGTGTGTCTGGTCTCAAGCTGGACCCTGCTTGTAACCACAGCCATCACCATCATCCTGAGACTGCATTGCAGTAGGACCGTCCAGCGCAGCAAACCTGCAACAGCATTTGTCATCGTTGGTATGCAACGCACCGATCCAGCATGTTGAGGGCATCGCAGCAAGAGAGCAGCTGACAGTCAGCATCCGCTTGGCAGTAGTGAAGCTGCTGGGGAGTGGGGTGCAGCAGTGGTGCTCGCAAGACAGCATGCCCGGCATCACGGACCGCAAGCTGGTGCAGGAGCAGGCGTCGTTGGCGGGCTTCCGGCTGGAAGACAAGTCCGTGAAACTGCTCCTGCAATGGCTGGGGAATGGCGCCGACGAGGAGGAGCTGCAGCAGCTGTTCAGCATAGTGGACACTGGTGGGTTGCGGAATCGCACGTGATCTACGGATATGCATCGAACATGCTTCAGCAACCAGTCCACGCCACCCTAGCATCAGCAACAATGTGAGGTGCAGCGCTCACTGCCGGCATGCACTGGGCAGGCGGGTCGATCAAGGTGACATGCGACCACATAGAGGACGCGCTGGAGAAGATGCGCGGGAGCACGCAGGGGAAGGACTTCATTCAGGTGCCACGCTTACGGGCTGACGGCTGCATGGCGCGGGCTGGTTCCTGCATGGCTCAGTCAGGGCACGCTGCAAGTGCACAGCATGTGTGCCTTCTACTCAGTTCGACAAGAGCTGTCAAGTTGTCCGCAACCAGCTGCTGCTTGCTGCAGATCATCAGCGCATTTGATGTGCCGAAGATGCTGTATGAGCCGGTGCGCAAGTGCTTCTACCAGACCGCCGCGCCGCCTAAGCTGCTGGCTGCTGCAGAGGTACACGAGCTTCTGCTGGTCGCATGGAGCGCATGCACTGATTGCCAACTACGCACGTGTCTGCATGATTGCAGCAGTAATGTGCTATGTTAAGAGTGTTCATAAGATGACGCAGACAGTGGCACATGTACAAGCTCCGATTGCGTACAGGACAAGATGGACCTCTACATCAACCGCTTCTACCTGGTGCATCAGCGGCTGCGGCGGAAGAAGGGTTGGTACCGCCCCGCCATCGTGGACGCCTCCACCGACAGCTTCGTGGAGGTCCGTTGCTCTGCGACCGTCAGCTGTTATCTGATACAAGCACACGCAGCCCTGTGCTGACTGCTGGCGGTCGCGTGGAAACAGCTTTCATCAGCGCTGGACTCCTCAAGCATACTGAGTGTTGTTAATGCAACGGGAGTGCTGGATGCTGATGTGCCAACGCTGCAGCTGACGGAGCTGAAGGCCATGCTGGGGGTGGTGGATGAGACGCGCATCGTGGTGGGCTGCATCACGCAGACGCAGGACGGCCGCTACAGCCTCGAGGACCTGTCCGCGTCGCTGCCCCTGGACCTGTCCGCCGCGCAAGTCGGCCACGGCTTCATCACAGGTGCCGTGAGCATGGGCTGGGCAGTGCAAGTAAGCACTTGCACGTCCAAGGTGTCCATCGGACTGATGATCTGCAACATTCGGTAGGTGCGGGTGCTGTGCGTCAAGTGCAAATCAAACCCATGTTGACACCGTGTGTTTGTGTGTGTTGCAGAGAACTCCATTGTGGTGGCGGAGGGACACCTGCAGCACAATGGCACCTTTGCAGTCGTGGCCCTGGGGCTGCCGCCTGTGGAGTCACGTGAGGAGTCCTTCAGGGCTGTCAAGGTGGCAGACTCTCCTGAACTGCTCGTAGTATGGTCACAACATGAGCTCAATGCATGATCCAGTGGAATTGCATGCTTGAGAGCCATTCCTGTCAACTTGCATGCTGAGTAAGACATGAGCTGTTCGCAACATACGGATTGCATGAGTGCAGGGGTTGGACTTCTTTGGCGGGATGCCCCTCAGAGGCGATGACCTGCTGCAGGCAGCGCAGGTGCACCACAGAGCGCCCGGCTGCTGCAGCTCACCTGCCGCACCATGTTGCTCCTCCGTGTGGGGAGGCCCTGCTCACGGCGCATGTGCTTGCCGTGCAGTGGGACAGCGAGAACCAGGATGACAGCGTGGTGGTGCTGTCCGATGTGTGGCTGGACAAGCCTGAGACGCTTGACCGGCTGCGCACCCTGTTCTCAGGTAAACCACCCTGATGTCATACGGCCATGTGACAGGATGGGTTGTGGCACGCAGTTGCAACCTGGGCATACAGAGCGTGGTGGACTACACAAGGATCTCCTGCTGCGCTGCGTGACTGCCAGCAGAGCGCCTTTCGCCAAAGGTGGCACCACGACATGCAGACTGTCGCATGCCACAGGTTTTGAGGACACTGACGTGCCGCCCCGGCTGTTTGTGCTGATGGGAAACTTCCACTCGGATGCGGCTGCTGATCCGTCTGCGGGTTTTGTCGCCATCCGGGAAAATTTCAACGCTCTGGCCGCGCTGCTGCGCAGCTTCCGACTCTTCCGGGTGCAGCTTCTTGTGCCATCAGCTTGCATGTCTGTCCACGAAGCTCGACAGTGTGCTTGCTGATGGAGTACAGCTCGTGTCCGCAGCATTTGCTGTTTTGCCACAGAGGCAGGCTGGCATCCCTGTCCAGCCCGAACAGCCCGAAGCTTGATGCTCCCTCCCTCCACCTGCTGACCTTTGAGGGCCTGGCCTTGCCTGCAGGAAGGAAGCAAGATTCTCTTTGTGCCGGGGCCAAACGACCCGGGTCCGGCTTCAGTGCTGCCCCAGCCGCCGCTGCCAAGTTACTTCACCGAGAAGCTGGCAGAGGAGGTCCCAGGTGTGGAGGGCTGTGCTCGCAGAGTGCACTCATGCTGTCCTGATCGGACATAAGCTGGCATACAGGATTAGCACACGTAAGCTGGAGTTCCTTGTCACGCGGAAGTCTGAACCGTGTGCTTGTTGTGGTGACCAGGGGCAGTGTTTGGCAGCAACCCGTGCCGCGTGCGGCACGGCACCCAGGAGCTGGTGTTCTTCCGCAACGACATCGAGAAGTGCATGCGACGGCAGTGCCTTGTGTCGCCGCCAGGTATGTGTGATCGCCGTCCATAAGCTGACTGTCGCATCAGATGGCCAGTGGCTGCATACGCAGCGCAGCAGGTTGTCGGACTGGTAAGCTCACATGCCCTCTGTATATAACGGTGCACTTGCTTGCTCGCACAACCAGGTTGATGCATGTTCACAGGCGACAACTCGCCAGAGGAGTCGTTCCGGCAGCTGTCCCTAACACTGCTGCAGCAATCACACCTGACACCTCTACCGCTGGAGGCAAAGCCTGTCTACTGGTGAGGAACATTTCGTTCGACCAGCGTTGTCAGAGCTACGCCTGCATGGTCGCTGCTCTTGGCATGTCATGGGCGGACATGGGCAGTTGCACACCCAACATGTCCCTCATGACAGTCCTTGCAGTTATCATCCGCACGCTGCATACACACACCTCTGCTGATGATATGCAGGCAGCACGATCATGCGCTGGCACTGTACCCGCTGCCGCACCTGCTGGTTATCGCAGATGCCGGAGGCTCCATGGCAACAGCACAGTTCGCAGACTGCCAGTGCCTGAACCCGGTGCGACACTGACGCACGGCCTGCGCATTGCATGGTCCTTGCCAGTACCGAATAACGACGTCGTTGACAGCCGCCCCATATTCAATTCACATCGTGATGCACAACGTGCAGGGCTCCTTCTCAGCGAGCGGCACATTCGCGAGCTATGTGCCCGGAACCAGAGAAGTGCAGGAATGTGACATGCCTGATGATGCATGATGTAGAGTGCTGTCCACGGTCGACGCTGTATAACAGTTGGAACCAGAGACCGGGTGACAATGACCTGAAGTGGTGTGCCGAAAGAGCAGCCAATACGGTGTACCGTATCATGCGCCTGTATATGCTACATGATCAAAGCTAACGAGCCAGGGCCGGCAGCCAGTATACCTGCAGCCTACAGCATGTTATACACGGTCCAGCGGTGGTGCATTGGTTGCAGTCCATGGCTCGTAGTCAGGAGCCTCCAGCAGCTGGTGCAGGCCCTGAAACGCCGGCCGCGGGACGCCCGACCCCCACTCCACCCACTGCCACCCCAAGCACTTCTCTGGCTCCAGATTTCGTGGCAGCGCATTCTGTGCGGTTGGCAGACACACGAGTCTGATCATCTGTGTAGTTTTCAAATGCATGATGTGACATGTCATCATCATCTCGAATGTTGCCATCGGCAAAGCGAGGCGTACCCCATCAACCTCGCCGCGCATGAAGATGGTGACATAGTGCGCCACAATGGCACCATCCTTGGTATGTATACAGTTCTCCACACGCTCAAAACGGGTGTTCAATAAGGTCAACCCTGTCTCCTCGAGGACCTGCGGTAGGGAAGCCAAAGCATGCGGATGCCATCTTCCTGTAGTCATGACTGTGCATCATGATGATGCGCCTAACATGGACATCATGCCGACGGCCGCCTGCGCAAGAGCCGCACGATCCAACTGTGATATGTTCAGAAAATGGTGAGCACCTCTCGTGCCGCACACTCCTCGAAGGTTTCACCCAGCTCCAGGTGGCCGCCGGGCAATGCAAACTCACCAGCGCCAAGTTTGCCTTTGCCCTTCCTGCGCAGGCAAACACGATGCATGTGAGTCCCATGTTGATGCAAAAGTTGCCACAGGTTCGTTCTGTCAGCATGTCGTTGACCGCATGCCTACCGCCAGCCACCAAGGACTTTGCGGCCTCGAAAGATCAGTATTCCAATGCCGACTCGCGGCACCAGCTCGCTCATTGCGTATTTGACATGCAAAACGATGCGTGCATGCAGGAGGGTGTTGCTTTATCGAGGTGGATCAAGCGCGCTGCAACAATGCAGCAACATTTGTGCATGTCTCTTGCATGCATCCATGATTTGGAATTTGAATGGCATGTATCGGCCCCTTGCTGATCCCAGCAACTCGGCTGTTTTGCTGCCTGTGCTCAGCCAACATGTGCGTCTCTGCAGCAAGGGAGAGCGTAGTAGCTTGCTTTGGGGCAATCAATTTTGAGGACAGCATGGCGACAACTGCGCGAGTTTGCTGCTCAACGCTTCGGACCAACTGACTGGCATACATCTGCAGAGTGCAACTGCTGAGCGGCCGCTTCTCTGATGTCCAACATCATCAAATGCAGTTTCATTGTGCTTTGCGCACGGCTGTCAGCGTTCAGCGTCAGTCTGCACCGCCCGCAATGTCAGAGTGTCTTGCCGGCGGCGGCCGAGGTAGAGGGTCAGACTCCAGAACCTGATCCATTCTCAGTCCAGGTTGACACCCTCCGGCAGCACCTGCTCCATGATCTCTGACGACAGCTTCGTGACCTGGGCGTCCAGGTCCTGCAGCGCGGCGTCCTTCTCCTTCTCCAGGGTGGCCAGCGCCTCCTCCAGCTCCTTGTCGATGCGCGCCTTGACCTCTGCCAGCTTCTTGTTCTGCTCCTCCTGCGTGGAGGCCTTGGCCTCTGCGATGGTGGCCTGCGCCTCCTTCCTCGCCTCCGCCACCACGCGCTCGGCCTCCTCCTGCAGGCGGTTAAGCTCGCCGCTGTCATCCTTCACGGAGGCCAGCTTTTCCCGCAGGTATGCATCGCGCTCCTCGAGTTGGCGCCCCACTGGACCGAACCAGGTCTTGTCCAGGAACACCATGAGGAACAGAAACTCCGCGACCATGATGGGGAGCGTCAGGTTGAAGTCGAAAATCTTGCCCGCCTCGGCCGCCGCTGGCATCGCCATGATCATGTTGGCAACGAACGCTGTGGCTGCCGGCTTCACGGCTGCTGGGAGCTCGATCGCTCTGAGGCTGGACACTGCCGTCTGCAGGGGGCTGGTCTTCTGGCTGGAGGCTGCGACGGCGAGCCTGAGGCCTCGCTGCTGCGCGGGCCGGGCCGCGGCGCGGGCTGCGCTGAGGGGCCTGGCTGCCAGGGGCATCGTCATCGCAGCCATGGTGTCCTGGGAGCTGCCGGGCTGGCTGTCGGTGGCGGGGCGTGCGAGACTCGGAGCGTTTGTCCTTCTTTATCCTTCCGAGAGCCGGGCTGCGTTTACTGACTGGAACCCCAGCATGCGGTATTGCCAGCACGGAGGGTACCCCACGCCGCAGTACTTTGCGAGCCTCTTAGAACTGCAGAACACCAAATGTTTGGACCAGTGTCGGCAGGCCCAATGCATAGCAGTCTGCTGCAGCGTTGTTGCATGCGCGTCGCTGAGCGGGTAGCATCCGTCTGAGTGTCGGCCTTCTGGGGCCGCCTTGAGCCGTTGCTGTGGTGCAGCAGGCCTTTCTGCAGCAAGACTGCACCTACAAGTCCGAATCTGTTACCGTGCTGGTCTATTTGAGGCTGCTGTATGCCCTTCCTATCGCGATCGGCTCTATGCGTGCATCACCTGCGTTCACCATCACCACCCACAAACCCATCAACTCACCACTGCTTCTAACTTTGACGGTGCAGGCGCAGCGTACCGGAGACTGATCGGACAGCATCAGCGATACAGCTGCGTATACGTGGCACTGACCGCGGGTGGCCTGCAGTGCATCGGGCGCCATGGGCCGCAGGGCCGGCGGCAAGGCAAGCGCATACAATAGCGGGACGTTTGGGGCCTTGTACGCAGCCATACAGTGCCGATTTGCAGCTTGAGTCTCGCAGAGTGAGGATGTCTGACATGCAGAAGCGCACCAAGGCGCGCGACTTCCGGCAGCCACGGGACAATGTGTGGCGCGAGAATGCGCCACGCCGTGGCGACTGGGCGCCACTGGACATGAACAACGCAGACTTTGAGGAGTATTATCAGGCTCAGAAGATCGTGCCTGAAGGTGACCAGGCAGCAGGTCATGTTGCGATGTGCATGCATGCATACATCTGGTGCAGGGCCTTCTGAAGCTGAGGTCGACATGGGCGTACCCTGTCTGCAATAGGCGAGTGGGATGCGTTCATGGGGTCGTTGCGCACAACGCTGCCGACCACCTTCCGCATCAATGGCAGCGGCAAGTTTGCTGAAGACTTGCGAAACCAGCTGGAGACGGACTTCCTGGCCAGCTTCACTCAGGGTCCCGTCAAGGTAGGGCTGTGGGAGGCACTGTACCAATCTGCGTATGCAATTGGCACCACGTATTGCGCAGCACTAGCATGCGACTGTAGCAGGGCCACACAATGCAGCTGCACGCAATCGGCCTGCCAGCAGTGCAAAAGTCAATGCTTGGCGTCTGCGAGCAGGTGGCAGGAGAGGAGCTGCAGCCGCCACGGCCTCTGCCGTGGTACCCACGCAAGCTGGCATGGCAGATGGACGCCTCACGAGCCCAGCTGCGCAAGCTGGATGCGCTGGCTGCGGTGAGTGCACATGCTTCTACAACATCATCAGCTATACATGCCTCTGTGACGTACTCAGCAGCTACAGCAACTGTTTTTGGCAGCACACTCCTCCTCACGGTCAGCACTGCAAGCATCCGGTGGGCAGGTGCACGAGTTCATGAAGCGGGAGAATGACAGCGGCGGCATCACACGTCAGGAGGCTGTGTCCATGGTCCCGCCGCTTTTCCTGGATGTGCAGCCGCACCACAGGGTGGGTAGCCCTCGAACCGGTGCATGCTGGTGATGCTGGCATAGGCCATCAGATGAGGATCATCGAGCTGGGAGGTGGAGGTGTAAGACAGGCAGTGGGCGTGCGGGTGGTCTGAATATGTGCTGGATGACGTGCCTCCCTTCAGGTGCTGGATATGTGTGCCGCACCCGGCAGCAAGACCTTCCAGCTGCTGGAGGCGCTTCATGCAGCAAGCGCCACGCCACCCGGCCTCGTCATTGCCAATGACGCAGATGCCCAGCGCTGCAACTTGCTGACACACCAGGTGATGGGATGTCTTGTATAGCAGGTGTTTAGAGCACCATCTGTCGTTGCATCATCAGCCGGCTGATCGTTAAGGCCATGGCCGTGAGCATGCTTGCAGACATTGGGTACACCAAACAAAATCAAAATGCTTGCTGGCTGGGTAAATGCTAGCAGGAAGGTACTACTTACAGCACCATCAAGCTTGTGACACTTACTGCAGGTCAAGCGCATGTGCAGCCCGGCGCTCATTGTGGCAAACCATGATGCACAGCACTTTCCTGCAGTCCACAGCGCCAAGGAGGTCAGGCATTGTGATCCTATATGCAAGATTGGATCTGCAAAGAAGGGAAGCCTACGAAGCAAGCAGCTGCATATGCACCTGTGACAACACTTCATAGGCTGATCGCCAGCGTATGCACTGTCTTGTTTTTACCGTGTAGAATGGCGAGGCACTGCTGTTCGACCGCATCCTGTGCGACGTGCCATGCTCGGGGGATGGCACCATGCGCAAGGCGCCCGACATCTGGCGCAAGTGGTCGCTAGCCAACGGCAATGGCCTGCATGCGCTGCAGCTGCGCATCACGCTGCGCGCCTGCGCTCTGCTGCAGGTGCGGGCCTCCTGCGGCACCCTGCACCCTGCCTCCTGTCCCCGCTCTGCACATGCTCAACGGGATGCAAGGCGCCCTTCTGTGGTGTGCGCAGGTCGGCGGACGACTAGTGTACTCGACGTGCACTTTCAACCCCATCGAGGACGAGGCTGTGGTTGCAGAGGCAAGTCTCGTGTCACGAACACGGCTGCTTGCAGTGTGTCCACTGCCTGCACTGGCCCAGCAGCCTGTCACGTTGCAGTTACCCTGGCCTGCCTGGTGATCCCGCTGCACCCCCGGCAAGCGGGCAGTGATACTCGCCACCCTGCCCCTGCAGGTGCTGCGGTGTGCGGGCCCCAGCATGGAGCTCCTGGATGTGTCAGAGCAGCTCCCAGCGCTCAAGCGCATGGCAGGTCTGCGGAGCTGGCGGGTAAAGGTGACATTCTGATGTTCCTGCGGCTCAAGCTTAGTTCGTCAGAAATGTCGACCCTCACGTTTCCTCAACAGGGACAGTCCTGCAGCTTCACATAATCCAAAACACCTTGCCACCTTGATTGTGCAGGACATGCGCCATGGTTGGCTGTCCAGCTGGCAGGAGGCTCAGGAGGTGAGGCTCTAGCAGAGCACAGAAATGGCTCGCAGCTGGTTGGATGTGACGGATCATGGGCAAGCAAGACACCTGAACGTTGAGTGCTTGAAATTTGTGCAGAAGAAGGGTGGCCTCAAGGTGGACCCGACCATGTTCCCGAATGAGGCCTCGGACGCATTCCCACTGGATCGCTGCATGCGGGTGCTGCCGCACCACGGTGCGCAGTTGATGCACTGCTGTCAGTGTCACCTCGCATGCAGCTCTGCCCATCCCATTCCTGCTCTGCCCAGGTTGGTCATTGTGCGGACTTCACCGTAACGCTTCACTGGTGCATTTTGGCCATCGGGCAAACTACATATCCTGCCCTTGCTTGCAGGTGACACCGGCGGCTTTTTCATTGCTGTGCTGCAAAAGGTCGCGCCCATCGCGGGCAAGGACCTGCAGGGTCCCAGCACCAAGCACCGCCGCGAGTGGCGGGGCGCACCCAGCGCCGCTGACCCAGCCTCCGCGCCAGCTGAGGGTGGCGAGGGGCCGGCAGCAGCCGGCGCAGCAGATGCGCAGCCGCAGCAGGCGCAGCCCGAAGCAGCGACTGGGCCATCAGCAGCAGCCGCGCCAGTCCCAGGCCATGCCGACGCTGCAACGACAACGCCAGCAGCGCAGCCCAGCGGCGAGGACGCAGATGCAGCCATAGCTGTAATTCAGCCGCCAGACGCCGAAGTCGCGGCTGCCCCAGCGGCTGCGGACGGCGAGGCTGCCGTGCCGGTGCCCGCAGAGCCGGGAGCGGACCTGGAGTCTGCTGCAAACCTGGATCCCACGGACCCCCCGGCGCCCGTGCCGCAGCCAGCAGCCAGCGACGTGCTGCGCGGGGAGGAGGGCGGCGGCGCCGCTGCTGCCCCTGCGGCAGAACAGGCGGCCAGCCCTGCAGGTGGCCCCCGCCTGGCCCTATGACGTCCGCTGTTTGACAGCTGTGCATCTGTTGATGGCCTGTACCAACATCAGCTGACTGCCGACGTAACAAGCGGGCGTAAGCATCGTGCAACCGCCGACGTGGGCTACAATGCAGGCGGCTGGGGCACAAGGGGCGGCGGCACACGCGGCCGGGAGGGCGGCAAGTGGGCGGGCCTGGACCCTGTGGTGCCCGTCACCAGCCGCGACCTGCTCAACAGCATCGCGTCCTTCTACGGGTGCGTCACGACCCTATTTGAACAGCAGGCTGATGGGCCTCTTCGTGCAGCTCTTGACAGCACGCACTGCAAGGGCAGATGTCCGCAATGGTAGTTGTTTGCGCAGGCTGTGCCCGAGGTTTGACTTATAACAACCCATTAGTCGCACCTTCACAGTGTAAGCATACCTGCTTTGCAGGCTGGGCAGTGGCGACTCTCTGGTGGGCCAGCTGGTGACGCGCAACGCAGAGCGTGACACGCCCAAGCGGCTGTACATGGTGGGGCCCGCCGTCGAGCAGCTGCTGTCTGCCGACGAGCAGGAGGCGCTCAAGGTCACCTCTGTTGGCGTCAAGGCCTTTGAGCGCCAGGAGAGCAAGGTGAGCACATGCTGATGCCATTCAATGGCTTCAGCGTTTGCGAGACACACCTGTGTCGGGCGTAGATCCACTTAGCTATTTAAATTGCAACAGGAAATACTGCAATGCTCTGCTGTGGAGCAGTGTTTGCAAGGCAGCACGGCGCCAATGCATGACCGCGAAAGCTTCCCACACCATGCTGCAGGATGGCAGCGTGCCGTGCAGCTACCGCATCGCGCAGGAGGGCCTGCCCCTGCTGCTGCCCCGCATCAGCCGCCAGCGCCTGACGCTGTCCAGCGCCGACTTCATGCGGCTGCTGACCGAGCGCATGCTGCTGCTGCCGCCGTCAGCCCAGCCCCCAAAGGCAGAGGCAGCGATGGAAGCAACAACTGCCAGCCTGGCGCCTGATGTGGAGGTGTCTGACGGCGGGCAGCCAGGCACGGCAACAGCAGATGGTGCGGATCCTCAGGGCGCGGAGAGCACTGCTGACATGCCTGCAGCTGGCGGGGCCAGCATTGCAGACGAGGCTCCAGCAGCAGGTGGTCCCAGTAAGGGGGCTAAGGCAGCCCCAGCAGCGCAGCAGGCGAAGTCGGACAAGCCACGCGGGCCGCCGCTTGATGATGAGGCTGCGTTGGCGCAGCTGGCAAACATCGGCAATGGCTGCTGCGTCGCAACCCTGAGGTCAGTCACAGCCTGGCCCGAAGTGCTTCCTCAATGGGGTTGCACTGTCTTCGTACTCGGTCAGAACTGCATCTGATTGAGGGTATGGTATATCTCAGTTACGAGCTCTGCTTGTCGATGAGATGTATCTGGCCTCATGTGCATGACACTGACACTTGATGGCACACTTCCGTTGTTATGGCTCACATGCCCTGCATGTGCGGTGCTGCAGGCAGGAGGAGGCGGAGTCGCTGGGGCTGCCGGCGGAAAGCGGCGCGGAGGGGGCCCTCGCGGCAGCGGCGCCCCTGGCGCTGGCCTGCTGGCGCGGCCGCGCCTCGCTCAACATCCTGGTCGCCAAGCCGGACTGCGCGCAGCTGGCCGAGAAGCTCCGCTACGCCGCCAAGCGCAAGGCGAGCTCCCGCACGATGCTGTCATGTTGCGCCCTCATGCTGTCTTGTTCTACATGGTAACTCGCTCGCGGTTGTGCGACGCTGTGCTTGGGTCAGGCACTCTCATGTCCCCCAACAGCACCGATGTCGGCTGACGCAGATGAGATCTCACCATGTGCACTACTGCAGCAAGGGTGATATAATTCTTTGCGCAGCCAAAAATTCTGACTTCTCACAAGCCCCTGTGGCGCTGAGGATGTCACTGCTGACTGCAGGCTGGGACGCCTTCGCCGCTCAATCCCAATGCACCCGAGTTCACGCCCGCCTCATCGCGCGGAGGTTCCAAAGACGGCTCGCCTGTGCAGCCGGCCGCCGATGCGGCTGCAGCCGATGGCGGCAGCAGCCAGCCGCAGCCGATGGAAGGCATCACCGTCGCGATCAAGCCGCAGGTGCACCGCCCTGCTTGCAGGTGTAGGGACGCCTTGCACCTCCTCCCCCGCAGTCGCAGCCATCATGTCCCCAAGGTGTCCTGCAAACCCCCGGGGACTCGCTTCCCGCAGGCTGAGCATGCGCCGGTGGAGGCGCTGGCGGGCGCGGTGGCGGCGGTGGGCAACAAGCGCGTCGAGGCGCCCGCCTCGCCGGAGGGCGGCAGAGGCAGCCCCGCGCCCAAGAAGCCATCCCTGTGAGGCGGCTCCTGTGGCTGCCGGCTGCATGTGGCCGATGCGGAGCGGACCCAAGGGCTCTGCGTGAGGAGCGGGGCAGCAGGTGGCAGAGGGAGACGCGGCTGACGTCTGCCATCGCTTCAACTGGGTGAGACAGTGCGAGCAGGAAGAGGCCAGATGGGCCGCGGCACGTCCGTCACAGCCTTCAGGCTGTGCGCCCAGCAAGTGTGCATTGGACAGCCTGGGCCCCAGCTCTCTGACAGCTACTTGCCAGCGCTGTCACCTTCAGAGAGAGACTAGCGCCATGGCTCGGCACAGCTGAAGGATATCTTGTCCCACTTCTTGGTTGCGGTGTGCAGTGTGCAGCATTGCTCCTGCTGGCGACTGTGCCAGTGACTCTCGAGAGGAGTGCCCATGCTGCATTTGTGCGTTTGACTTTCAACCTATTGTTTTGTGGTTCTCAAGGTGCTACAGCTGCTGCAGCGCCTCTGCCAGCATCACTGGCTCTCGGGAGAGAGGTGCTGCAGCTGCTGCAAGCACAAGTCACTGCTTTGAGACACGGTACACTGCCCGTGTATGACGTCAGGCTGTCAAGCTTCCCGATGGTAAAGCCAGAAACACGAACGGAACGTATACAATGACCGCTGAAGTCTGATGAAACTGAGCTGATCCCCACAATCAATCATTCACCCCAATTGCCAGCCACATCTATGTGTTGGACACCGTCGTTTGACATGACGTTGAGGAGATGAGACCAAACCAGCTTTGGTGTGTATCGCCGTATCAGGCAGGAGTGCCGCCACTGCTGCACTCTGCATTGCAGCGGATATCACCATCATGCAATGCTGATGGGAGTGAGCGGTGTGCACAGCGGATGATCCTCCCCCTCCTGATTGCTGATCTCAGCGTCGCTGCTGGCACCAGCGGTGGTGCTGGCTGCAAGCTCCGGCTCGTCCTGAAAAAGTAGCGCACGCGGTCGTGTCCGCCGTGTCGGCTGCACGTCCCTGCAGATGAACATGAAGTGACTGCAGCTCGCTGCACGCGGAACGTGCACTTTTCCAGCGCAGGTTATGTTGGCACACCGACCGCGACCAGCAGCCCGAATATCAGACGTCACTGTGGTGTAGTGCTGCCCTTCGCTACATGGTGATCAGACATCCGATTGCAGCAGCGCCATGTGCAGCGAGTAGCTTGTATGTCAAAAAGGCAGCAGACAGTGCCTCTGAACAGAGCTGGCAGGACAGGGTCTTATTCACCAGGTCCGCCCGTGTCAGGTGCTGCTGAAAGGGGTGAGGGCGCACCAATCGGCGCTGCTGGCAGGGTCGCTGGACGGTGCAGACATGACGCCGCGCTTGCCGGGCCGTGGTGGCAGGCCATGCGCTGAGTGCTGGTTACAGGGCTGGTCGTGGTGCGGCGTCAGCAGGTTGAAGTGCAGCATCATGGCCGTGTCCATCTGCATGTACGACATCTCGGGTGACTCGAACTGCAGCGGGGCTACGGGGATGAGAGATCAGGTGGCATTTTGCACATACATTGTGTATGATGTGTCACTTGCTTGGCTGCTTGACAGTTGCCCCTCGAGCAGCCTCACCGTTGCACGAAGCTCCTTGCACACGCCAAACAGGTTGCCAATCTCCTGGTGTCGCAGCGTGCAGATGACCTTGAGCTGCGCAGCAGCAGAAGCAGCCGTCAACGTGATGTGGCGAAAACTGACAAGTTGCCAGCCAGAGGCGCAACACCGAAAGTACTGCAAGGCAGGGCGGCCACAAGATATGCAGTGCAGGGCTCACCAGCACGTCTTCGGGCAGGGCCAGCAGTCCATCGCTGGGGCCAGCCTGCAGTGGCCGGGTGTAGCGGCTGGGGCGCTGCCCGAGCTGCTGCAGCTGGCGCCTTCGCCGTGAAAAGAAGCTGTACAGCTGCATGTGCACTGGGTTGGCAACCGGGATTTGCACGCTGAGGTTGCGTGGCGGCAGCTTGGCACCAGGGCCGCTGCGCTGCTGCTGCTGCTGCTGCTGCTGCCCCTGCCGTCTGGCATGGCAGTGCTGTTGCCGGAACTGCGCTGGCGGCGGCATGTGGGGTACCCGCGATTGCGGGAGGCTGCCGCCGCTGCCGCTGCAGCCGCCGCGACCAGGCTGCGATGTGACGGCGCCGTTAGGCAGTGTATCCGAGGCTGCTTGCTCGGCATGTCTGTCCCTGCGGCAGTTGGACGGTGCGGATGGTCCCAGTGGCGGTCGCGGGAAAGGCCGCTGCGAGCTGCGCTGCGTCTGCACCAAGCTGGCCAGGACTCCCGGCAGAATCGCCTTCTGCTGGCACACGGGCGGCTGCGTGGAGGGCTGCTGCGATTGCTGCGGGGCCTGCTGGTGTTGGTGGTGCTGGCGGCTGTGTTGGTGGTGCTCGCGCTCTCGCAGTGGATTCAGCTGGACGACCGCACAGCGCTGCGCTGCCATCCGTGTGTCACCGTCTGCATCCAACTGCCGCTCATGCGTTGACTCCGGCTGAGCCGGAAGTCGCTGCTGCTCATCGTATATGTCCGTGTGCCTGGGCATCACAGCCACACTGGCGACGTCACTTGTGCTCATGACGCCCGGTGCCTCTGCCTCCAGCGCCTCCCGCTGCGGTCTCCTGACGGTATGCTGATCTACAGCATCTCTGTCGGTACATGGGGCCTGCAGCGCGTCGCTGCTAATGTGCAACCCCGACACCCTGCCGCTGGGTTGGGCCTGCGCCTCTGATGCGGGTGTGAACGCGCGCTCCTGCAGGCTCCAGCCGCGAGAGCGCTTGCCTGCAAACGGAGCCCCATGATCAGATTCTAATCTGTCTGCTCGCCACGGAGAAGTGATGCAAGTATTCGAGAGGACACGTCCACTGCCATGAGAATGAGCTCAGTCACATCTGCTTCCTCACTGCAGTACCTGCCATGCGGACTATAAGCAGTGGCGAAGCGCTCGGTAAGCGAAGTTGATCTCGAGGGAAGTCCTGCGCTGCCCCCACTCCAGAGGCGCAGCCGTCGTCGCCAGGTGACTTGAAATTTGAAATCGCTGCCGCCTCGTGTCAGCCTCGGTGCTCCCGCACGCACCGCAGGTTGTCCGCGCAAGATCACAGCAACGTGAATACACGGTGGAAACTGCTCGCGCATGTTCTGCGGTGGGACTATGGGCTGTTGGTCAAGACCTTCGGCTGAAAGGGCTGCCTCTCAAGGCTGAAGGGCTCACCAGCCACCCAATGAGATTCGGCAAGCGGGCAGCATATTCCACGAGCAAGTGAAAGCCGGCGCAGTTCAAAGCAAGGCGTCTCACGCGCATGTGGATGGTCGCAGCACACATCCTGCAAATGGTACGCGGCTGTCGCCACTGATCCGTGAGCCATCACGAGCCAGATCTGCAGCTTCGGCAGCGGACGGACTCGCTGCCCGGCGACAAACAGCAGGCCGCCATGGGCAAAGGTGAATGATCGTTTGCTGCACTACATGCCAGATGGTAGACCGATCGAAACATTACCGGACGCTCGTTGCCGGGCAAACCGTGCTATCAGGCGCTGTCTGTGCTCCAATCAGAATCCGGCCTCATGTTTTCTGCAGGCGGGGACGCCCAGTATGGGGCCAAGCGGTCTCGGTCGGGGCTGATCCAGCGCATCAGGAGCATGGACCGCATGGAGAGCCTCAAGGGCATGCAGCAGGACCTCACAGTGCTCAAGTCCATCTGGTTCAAGAAGGCCAGTGGCTCAGACCACGCGGAGCGCCTGGAGTCCTTCTACGGTCCACAGGCGGCAGCATGTGAGTTGTGATTCCCCCTGAACATGTACTGTGGTGTCCCCGCATGTGTTTCAACGCCGTAGGTCGTCGTTGCTGTGCTGGCGTGCTGATCGGAGTACAAAACTCCCACCTTGTGGCTTTGCAGCACGGTGAACATGCCGAAGCGCTTGTGTAACGCTGCAAAATATCACAACATGCATTGTGGATGCGCTGGGTGCGTGCCATGTGGGCACGAAGAGCGGCTGCACCTGCTTCCTGACCAGCGGATGTGTTGCACACAGACGACCGGTTCAGGAGCAGCTTCCTGTGGGGCCGGAAACAGATGCTGGCAGCGGTCGCGGCCAGGCTCAGACACCAGACAGACCTCGTGTGGGTCGACCTGGGTGGCGGAACAGGGGTGAGCTTCCGATCTCAGATTGCCAGATATTCGCTGTCTCTGGTCGGTGTGCAGCCCATCACAAACGCTGCGATGCCAAGGCTCAGAGTGCCGTCGGATACATACTGCTGCTTTGAAGCTGTATGATGGCGCCTACGACGGTCAGCCGAATGCTGAACAGTCATCATGCTGTTGCACATGCCGCCGCGCCTGCAAAGGGCAGGGCACCAAGTTTCTGCCACTAAGTCCGTATTTCAGCGTGTATTGAAGCTCAAACTGAGCCTATACCTTCTGTTGCGTGTTATGGGTTGCATTGCATGCGGGCCTAGGAGCAAGATAAACACCAGTGGGCGTCTGTTGCTGATCGCTCCTACAGCGCTTTGGTGGCCCTTTGAACAGCATGTTTGCTGTCAACCTGGGGTGCTGACGAGTCACACATGTTTGTGCCGCAGGCCAACGTGGAGATGATGCTGGAGTACCTGCCGCTGTCCCAGTTCAAGGCCATCTACGTGGTGGACCTGTGCACGAGCCTGTGCAAGCAGGCGCGGCTGCGGGTGCAGAACAAGGGCTGGGCCAACGTGCACGTCATCGAGGGCGACGCCTGCACCTTCGCGCCGCCGATGCAGGCCACCGCCGTCACCTTCTCCTACTCGCTGTCGAGTGCGCCTCCGCCGCCCCGCCATGCCTGCTGAACCGCAGGCCTTCCTACGTGCCTGCAGCATGCTGTCGAGGTATTTTGCGGACATTGGTCACCAAAATGAATGTCATAGGCATATCAGGGCAGTGGTCGATGCAAATGACGAGGTACTGACTGTGCGCCTGCCCAACCCCGCAGTGATCCCGCCGTTCCACTCGGCGGTGGACCAGGCGATCACGTACCTGGACCCGGTGCGGGGCCTCATGGGCGTCACCGACTTCTACGTGTCGTCCAAGTTCGACCTGCCGCTGCGGCAGATGTCCTGGTCCCGCCGCTTCTTCTGGCGGTGCGCGCCCCCCGCACCAGCACGGCATCCGGCACCCAGCCATGGCTGCTGTGATGCGCTGCATGGACACCACACAGCGTGTCCCAGCTGGCCTGCACTTTGGGGTTCGTCCCTCCTCGTGCAGCTGGAGACCCTCGCAGCAAACAATCCAGTGTGCAGCACCATAGCAGCTGGCGTGCGTATGCTGCAGGTCGATCTTCGACATGGACAGCATCGACCTGGGGCCGGAGCGGCGGCAGTACCTGGACCACCAGCTGTCGCGCGTGTGGGAGTGCAACGGCCAGGGCAGCATCCCGTACGTGCCGTACCTGCGGGCGCCGTACTACGTGTGGATTGGCCACGTGCCGCAGCTCGCCACAGTGCTGTCCGAGAACAAGGCGAGCAAGGACTGCTGCTGTGCAATTGTGGTGTCACCATAGCTCGCCTGCAAGTTACCCGCAGGGCCGCTCGTCTGCCGGCTGTTACGTCAGGTCGAGCACACCATCTGGTGATCTGCAGGTGGAGGCGCCGCCCATGTTCCCGCCAACCTTCCTGTACACCCAGTCATGGGAGGATCCGCGCCCTGACATGGAGGTGCGAGGCATAGTGCATATGCTCCTGTGATCCTTGCGTTGGTTCTCCCTATGTCCGGACAGCAGGGTAGTTAAGGCAGGCCATTCATGTCGCTGACAGAAAGGCCCGCTGCTGTGCAGGTGCTGCGGGTGGGCAAGGGCGACGCGTGCCTGACGCTGACCAGCGGCGGCTGCAACGCCATCAACATGTGCCTGCAGGGCGCCACCTCCGTCACCGCGGTGGACTGCAATCCGGCGCAGAGCGCGCTGCTGGAGATGAAGGCCATCGCCATCAGGTGCGCTGCGCACAGCACCGTCTATTGTTCGCATGTGCCTTGACACGCTTGCGCCGTTGCCTGCCTGGAGTTTTGTCACGCAGTCATCAAGGTGACTTGGGTGACCGCTGACGATGCCAGTCTCCCATGCAACATGCCAACCTCGGTTCGTTCCTTTGATACCACAGGGAGCTGCCCTTCGAGGATGTGTGGGCCATGTTTGGCGAGGGGCGCCACCCCCACATCGAGCGCCTCTATGAGACGCGGCTAGCACCCTTCATGACACAGGTGCCACCGCTAGCCAGGTGTACCCTTCATGCAGTGTGACAGCCCATTTTGACAGAGGGCGGGTTGCTTTGCATACTACATATCAGAGTGCCACATGCGGCTGGTTGGTGCCAGCAGCTCTGGTCGTCAAACGCAGGCCAGCCTGGCGTTCTGGAAGGACCGCCTGCACTACTTCAACAATGGCCTGTACTACCAGGGGGGCATGATAAGCAACCCCCTTGACCTGCTCTGTCTCTTCTGCCCGGAACCTGCCGAGACTCACCTGCATCATCACGTCCCGTGGCACTGGGGACAGACGACCACTTGCCCTGTGGCCCGACTGCAGGGGCAGGTGGTGTGGCTGTTCCAGATCCTGATGCGGCTGATTGGGCTCGGCGGTGTGGTCACGCGCGTGGCCACAGCGCCCACCCTGGAGGACCAGCGGAAAGCGTGGGAGGCCGCCTGGCCGGTGCGTGCTGTGCGGCAGCAGCCAGAGGGACGACAAGTGTGTCACATTTCATGATGCGTGCGACCCCGACGTTACAGATGATGCATGACAATGTGTGGCTGTCGGCAGGTGCGCCTGCTGCGGAGCGGCCCCACATGGCTGGTGCAAGCGCTCGTCAGCCTGGTCAGCCTCCTATGCTTCAACAGATTCGTCCTCTGGTGAGTCCTCGCACCCAAGCATAGGGCCAGACGTCATGCCGTGCTTGCCATGCAAACATGCAGTATTGGATCTGTTGCCCATACATCAGCTATGTGCTGCAGGTTCGGTGGCGGCGTGCCCTGCAAGCAGTACAGGCTGGTGAGCCAAGTCGTCGTGTGGAATGCGTAATGGCCTTGGATGCGTCATGTGGTGACATTCATGCCACAGGATCAGCATCAGGGTCAGGCTGATGGCCACGCTGCATACCCTGCAGATCCACAAGGACGGCCTCAGCATTGCGAAGTACGTGGCCCGCACATTGGACGGCGTTGCACAGAACTCACACCTGCGCTCAGACAACTACTTCTACTACAACTGCCTGACCGGCCGGTGCGCCACGAGCTGAATCGGACGGTCCTTTCGTGCCCAGCCAGCACATCCTGCATCACCAAACCCTCCCGCCACCCCGGTGCCTGCCAGCACATCCTGCAATGAATAAGTTGGTCGTCAGTCACGAGGTGGCAGGTGCCAGGCTGACCGTACCTGGTGCGCGACTACAGGTTTGCGAGGGACAACTGCCCATCGTACCTGGTGGAGAAGAACTTCAACCAGCTGAAGGCCGGGCGCCTGGACGGGCTCAACATCTTCTCGAGCACCTTCATGGACGCCCTCAAGCAGCGCCAGTACTCCAAGGTGGGCGCCGCTTGGTCGAGTGAGATGAACACGTTTCCGCCGCCAGATTCATGCGCCGCTGCTCGCAGGGGTCGTGACAATTCACAAGGGAGAGGGGTGGGCTGTGCTTGCTGATGGGTGGGGCCCCGCTGCAGGTGATCCTGATGGACCACGTGGACTGGATGGACGAGGCGTACGCCAAGTCGCTGGCGGCGACGCTGGCGCAGCAGGTGGTGCCCGGCGGCAAGATCATCTGGCGGTCCGCCGCCCTCACGCCGCCCTACGCCAGCATCATCGCCGCCGCCGGCTTCAAGGTGGCCGCAACCCGACCCAGCAGCCGCAAAGTGGATGCAGCCACACCCCGCTGTCACCGCTCCTGCTGTTGCAAGCCTGCCGAGCTGAGCATGCAGTTTGTGTCAAGACAAGCGTGCCGCAGTCCGTCATGCGGCATGCTACACTGAGGCAGCGTGTGAAATCTGCTTTGCTGCACATCGCAGGTGGAGCGCCTGCAGCGTGCGGACCAGGTGTTCATGGACCGCGTCAACATGTACTCGTCCTTCTATGTGGCAGTGCGCAAGTGAGGGGTGACCGAACTAGACAGAGTGTGACAGCGGAGGTTGCTCAGGGGGACTCGAGTGTGAGGTTTTGCAGAGTGGGGATTCAGGCAGCAGGTCACCAGCATCCGCCAGGTGTGACACACCGCTGGGCATTTCAATTGACGTTTGCAGGACAGCAGTTTGCTTGCATGATTTCAAGAATTGGCAGCACCACCAGCACTGCCATGATGTGGGTGTGCAATGTCAACAATTGCAATGGGTTTCCAGCAGCGAAGGCATGGCAGCCGCCACAAGCCATGGCTATGCAGCACGCGCAATGGGCATCAGTCCTATTGGTCCCATGAGCCCTATGACACTCAGCCGGCAATCTGGTGTCAGTGCGAAGTTTTACAGCAGGCTATGTGCACGGCATCCCATCCTAGCAGGGAACATGCATCAAATCCTCCAGCAGATATCTGGCAAGACAGGGACGAAACCATTTGTCATCAAAATCCCGTGCCAGAGCGAGGACCCCCCTCAACTTGCTGCTCAACCCGTCTCTGATCCCGTGCTCATGTCACAACTTGATTGGGTATCATGTGGTAGTTGGCCCTGATCGTGCTGCCACTGGCGGTGGGGCACAGTGCTGTGCTGTACTCAGCAATCAGCACTGGCTCAAACAACAACACCCGCCTTGCACTGGCCGTGCAGTGCTGATGGTTCGCAGCATCAGTACAGGCGCTCCAGGACATAGCTGATCATCATCTTCAGCGACTTCTTGGACTCTGACTCTGGCAGGCAATCCAGCGCTTGGAGGGCCTGCAGCCGCAATCAAAAGAAATGTCAGACGTGCTCCACAGGCACACAGTGCTGTGAAGGTGTGCTTGGAGACGGTCAGTGATACTGGCAAAGGCTTTCCGATCAGCATGGCACACCCACTCTCATGGATCTGTCTGCGGCAACTGCAGGGTGTCTGCATCGACGACAACACGATCACACAGGCACCGCCAAGCTATCGTGGGGAGGCCCGACCCAGCTCCAGCAGTGGAAGCGCACCTGGTCAGCGTGGCTGCGGGCGAGGGTGCGGGCGGACTCGATGCCGCCGCCGGCGTTGACGAGCTCGATGGCGCGCGGCAGGCCGCCGACGCCGTTGAACTCGCTGTCGATGAGGTCCCGCAGCTCGCTGCCTGCCTGCGGGTCGCGTAGCGCGTACAGCGCCGGCGCGGTGAGGTTCCCGCTCATCAGGTCCTGGCCCTGCAGCAGCCACATGCCAGGGTCAGTGCACATTGTGCACAGGTGCATACATCTGCATACACGGAAGTCCACAGGGGGTAAGACAACAACGCTACCAGATCCTCAGACAGCACACATCAATCCCACTGCCACATCTGATCACTTCGTGAGACACGAGGCGGGCGCCCTGGGAGCGGACCTGCGGCTTGCCCAGCTGCTCGGCGGTGCGCGTGAAGTCCAGGATGTCGTCCACCACCTGGAACGCGAGGCCCAGGTGGCGGCCGTACTCGAACATGGCGTCCTTGGTGGCGGCGTCCACGGCGCTGAAGATGGCAGACGCGCGGCAGCTGGCGGCGATCAGCGACGCCGTCTTGTAGTACGACTTCTGGATGTAGTCCTCCATCGTCAGGTCGGTGTCAAACTGCGGGGGAAGACGTCAACAGCCTTTGCTCACAGGGTGACAACAGCTGATTCATACCACAAGCACCACGCTCTTGCCGATGTGAGCCGAGGTGGCAGAGATCACCGCTGCAGATGGCTGACTTATATTTGGCAACGCGGGTGGGGCAATGTGGGGCTCTTACCTTGTGCATTGACTGGTCGATCTCGCCGTCCGCAAAGTCCGCAATGACCTGACTGATGAGCTTGATGACCTGCAGCAGGTGGGCACACGGGTCAGCAGGGTACAGGTGTATGGATGCACATGCCACACTGTGAAACACGCCCATACCGCTGTGCTTGGTCAAGTAGCTCGACTTCAGATGTCACGTCTGAATCGCAGACTTACCTCATTGTCCTCTAGGTGCGCAAGCAGGTAGGACGACCGGGCGAAGAGGAAGTCGCCAACAAGCACCGCCCGCTGGTTGCCGTGTGTCTTGTTCACGGTGGGCTGGCCTGCACACAAGAGGGAGCATGCTCGGAGACCAAGACCTTCAAGGCTTCAGCGGCACAACTCGCAGACCAGTCGTTGAGAATACCAGACGTTGTCACACTTCCAGTGTGCCGTGCTCACCTCTCCGGGTATCTGCCTCATCCAAGACGTCGTCGTGCACCAGGCTGGCTGTGTGAATCATCTCAATGATCTCTGCAAGGCGCCTATGCCGCTCTGTGAGATCACTGCAGCACGGAAGATTGCACATGTCAGGGCGTGGCAGAGGTGGTCATGTCAGGATGATGATGGTTCAATCTGCCGTGAGGGTGTGACACTCACAGGCCTGCGAAGTTGAGCCTGCATACATGCATGGTTGCGACTGCAGCGCCCCTGTCTGCCACAGGCAGACTGGCAGCACACCTAAGGCCTGATAGCTGTAGGGTGGCCCGGCCGACGAGGAACACAATCACGGGCCGCAGCCGCTTGCCGCCGGCCCCGAATATCTGCTTTGCTGCCGCCTGCAGCTGCGGGTTGCGACGCTCGCCGATGTTCACCAAGTTCTGGTTCATGATGTCCCTGTCAGCGGCCACGGGCGCCGTGACCTCCTGGATGGACACAGGGCTGGGCCATGAGGGCAGGCCGGCTGGCTGGGCATCCGTCGCCCGCTCCTCGAGCGCCAGGTCGACGCTGCTGCCTGACGTGTCGTGGCTGCCTGTCGCGTCCCGTGACTCTGTTGCTGGCGCGAAGACGCGGGCTGGACCCGCCAGGCCCTGCCGCTGCCTGTGCTGCTGCGTGCCAAACTCATCAAGCGCCGCCCGAGAGCCCTGCGGGCACCGCTGGTGCCTGGGACGCGCGCTGCAGGACAGAAACGCGGGTGGGGGGGCGTTGTGCAGCAGCCCCTGCCCACGCATGGCTGACGAAGGCACGCTGTACATGTCTGCAACTGGGTCTGGATGATCTTTGGATGCCTCAGTGGCCGGTGGGGTCACGCACTGCACATGCCAGCAGCGACCTTGTTGAGCCAGGAGCTTGCCACTATTGTTACATCCCTCGTGTACTTGATGGGGTAGATGTAACCTTCTCAATGGAAGCTGACGTCGGCAGAATTGAGGGGCTCACAGGCAGCTGGCAGCCAACACTGCATCTGAGCCACAGGCGTCCACCTGATCTTGCAGCCTGATGGAAGACAAACTTACAGACAAGAGGTTGCAACCGCAGTTCCTTGTAATCACATCAATGACTCCTCGATGGAGCCGGCACACTGCAAAAAATCAGGGCTCATGCGCTGCGTAACAACACAGCTGCTCATCCATGTGCAAATGCCTTTGCACATCGTCGTGCCACCACCCAACTGAATGTGCAAACGTAACAGAGTCAAGCACCTCGGCGGTGCATCACCTGCACAGCGCTGCAGCGCACCACTGCCAGCACAATGTTATAAACGTAAGAAAACTATCATCTGGCAACTGAAAGACAGCCCTGCTCCTCCATCAGCAGGACCGCCCTGAGGAGCGCATGTTGCAGCGCCTCTCGAGTACATAGGTTTTCTGCAGGCTGCAGTGGCAATGCTCCAGCATGTGCTGCTGGGCTGCTAGCCCTACTGTTGTTGGCACACAAGCCTTGCCAGGCATCAGGCCTCCAGGCGGTTGAACAGGCAGCTGGGCAGCGCAGCTGGCGGCTGCAGCAGGCTGACTTCCTTGTACCTGCGCAAACAGAGCTCAAGCTGTTGTCATATTTCCACCGTCCAGCAGCAGAGGGAAATCATGTGCAAGGGCAGGCAGGTTTGTGGCAGCACCTTGAGCTGGAGAACTTCTCGCGGCTGGCCGGCGGCACCTCTTGCCGGTAGGCTTCGACTGCAAGATGGTGCAGCATGCGCGCTGGTAGCTGCAGACAGCACATTGCCGGGTGTCAATCGCCACGTACCCTACACTCTCATGCAATGCTGCTCAGCGCCGAACGCCGCACACTCAGCTGAGGAGGCAGTACCCCCGATGATGCATTCAGCACACAACTGACTGAGCACCTGGAGGTCGGTCGGCCCATAATGTGTGTAGTGTTCCAGGGTGGGGGACCACACGCGGACGTCCAGCGAAAACTGTGCGACCAGCACGGCGGCAGCAGCAATGCATGATGGCAGGAAGTGCAGTGCCCCAGCCTCGCACAGCGCCAGCTCCACCAGGTAGGCCGCCAGGTGCTCGAGCCGCGCATCCGGCACCGCAGAGCCGGCCATTGCTGCCTGCAGGTGAAAGGACGCACGGTTGTCCCGCTTGTCCTGCACCTCGACGTACCCAAGCAAGATGCTGCCAGTGTTCCAGCCAGACAGCAGTGCGCTGAGCCTACAGTCAGTGCCTGACGTTAGGCAACAGTGCACGTGCTGATGAATCCACGACCAGCCTGCCATTGCTGCTTGATCATACTGGGCACCCCCTCAGGGACAATGCAGTCACGCAGAGCTTTCACACAGGGATGCCCACGAGACACTCCGCTGGGGGTGCTGCAGGGTTTTTCACCTGTATGAAGCGGCGCAGGAAGGTCTTGGCCGTGGGCTGCGTCAGCTCGAAGTCCAGGACGGCGAGGACATGCTCCTCTGTCGCCAGCACCTCGTCCCGGGTGTACGTGTGGTCCGTGATGTACACAAACTGGTCCACCTGCATGCAGATCAGCAGCTGATTCAGTGGTACCCTCTACCATCACACAGCTGAGATCCGGCCGCAATGGGCCACTTTGTAGCCAAGATGCAAGCGCCCTAGGTTGGCGAGGTGCATGCACAGGAACTCAGATCGAGAGCTGGGTTGAGTGTTGCACCTGCGGCGCGTAGATCTCCTCATACTTTGCTGCCAGCAGCAGGCACGTCACGCCGACCAGCTGCAGGCGGTCGCGTGTGACGCGGACAAGGCTGAGGTACCTGTCCAGGTAGCTGACCGCCAGAAACAGTGTATCTGACACCAGCCTGTACTCCTGGCACACCTGCAACAACAAGCAACCGACCGCCTTGCCACAAGACCTTGCACCTGTATGTCAACAGTACTCCTCGTGTCACACCCAGGCAGTCTTGTCATACATTCAGATATCGCTAACCTCGACAAGCCAGTCGACTAGTATGCCGCGCATCGATGAGTTGACGTCTGTCTGCACATGCTCCAGGTAGCTCGGCGTCGGCCGGCGCCGCCTCTGCAGCGGTGCAACAAGCAAGCAATTAGCAGCTGCCTCAAGTCTGTGGAAGTCACCTGCAGAGAAGATGAGGTCAGCGAATATGTACCTCTGCCTCTCTGAAGTGCTCGAAGATCGGCACAACGTAGTCTGGGCAGCCTAGCAAGCTGCTGATGGCATCAATGTCAATCCATGCTTGCGATGGCGCTGGAAGTGACGACTGGAACGTGTCGATGCCATGACGGCTGCTGACTGCAGGACAGGAGAACCAGAAGTCAGGCTCAAGCAGCGGGCACTGTCAGCAATTTCCAGCCTGAGCGAAGAAAAGTCCAGGAGCATGGAGGCATGCTCACTCTGCTGCTGCCGGCTGATGGCAGCGGCGCTGCCTGACCCCAGTGTCCGCACACGGTCGAATGGGTTGTGCTCCTGCGATCACATGAGGCAACCAGCTACTAGGCACACAATTGCCATGCTAGAATGCAACTCATCGTCCTAGTCACATCGAGATGTTCCACGCTTCAGCATGCGCACCGTTTGTGTGGGAGCTGAGGCTGCCTGCGTCGGCCTGCTGCCGGCATCAGCCTGCAATACAGAACTTTCCGTCGTGGTATGCCATTGCGCACTGCACCCTCCTGTCGTAAGCATGCAGGAGTCAGCAGCCTGCAGTTCAGCAACACATGCAGAGGCGGTTCACCTCTGCGGCTGCTTGCCGGACTGCTGGCTGCTGTCCCCTGTTGGTGAGGTCTGAGAAGGCTGATCTGCCTGCTCTGCCGCCTGCCGCCGCTGCCTGCGCAACTCAAAGGTGAAGTGTGTCAGACACTGCATCGCATATCTTGAGGCAGCAGGGCGCGGGCTGCAGCCAGCTCAGCGTGAGGACCCCCGGCATGGCAGATTTAAGCCGTCACCTTCGAGCCGCCCGCATGCTGCGACCGCTTGCTGGCTGCCACAAGCGGCTGTGACGAGGCACCCGAGGCCCGTGAATCCAGCCCTGACGCTGCCGCTGCTGCCGCCGCCTGGGAGCGCGTGACGGGCCGGTTCTCCTGCATGCTGGTGAGCTGAAGCAGCTGCCAGCGCAGGCGCAGGGCTGCAAGCCGCTTGATCGTTCGAACCTGCAACCTTATGTGCCGGAACCTCAAGTTCAAGCTCTGCTGAGTCCAGCACGCCCTGGCACACCAGGCCCGTCTTGATCAGGGCACGAAGCACCTACAGCACGCTCTTATGGGTCCCGGAGCGCAGTAGGGGCAGTGAACGCGGCGCAAACACAGCAGTGTGAGGATCTGGCAGTCCGCATTTTGTGCGGCCGCTACTACGTAATCGAAGGGTATAAGGTGTTTTGCCGCGCCAAGAACGCGACGAGCGCTCGCGCGATTTGGTGCGTTGCATGCACTGCTGGCGCTACGCTTACAGATGCAAGCATTGCACCAGGGAGAGCGCAAGCTGGTTCCCAGATCCGTCATTTGAACACAAGCAGGCTCCCTCAGGTGGCCCGTTACTTGCACAATTGCAGCGGGCGGTCGACCTCCGCAAACAACGCAACCGATACTGGATAGGCTGCAAGACTAGGTCGGATCATCATACGCACTAGATTCAGCTGCAGCAGTCCTCCCAGCAAATACCGTCCGCTGTCGCCATGGTGCGAACTCCTGCACTTGCGCTGAGGGTGCAGTTCAAGTAGACAAGACGTGTAACTGCAGGAGAGAAATTTGATTCCAGATGACATTGCAGGATCCTGAGATGCTCGAGAAGCGTTGTGCTATATGCAGCAGCCTCCTAGCCTTCACAGCTCCTGTGTGCAGTGCTGCCCGCCATGTCAGATTGCGGCAAGCTGATTCTGTAAAAAAGCGCCTGCATTTTGATCGGTTCGATCAGCCTTTCAATTCATTCATGCAGAGCTACCGAAAGGCAGTGACGGCGGCACGGAAGGACAAGAAGGCTGGGCGGCCACCAGGTTTGACGGAGGAGCAGAAACAGGAAATCAGGTAGGTGTGTTTCCGGTCTTGCAGCTCTCCTTGCGATAAGCCGATTTACGGACTGTATACTTTGCAAGCTCATTTGATACCACATTAGTCTCAGCGGCATAGCATGTGCGAAGCAACACGTGACCATGACCTGAAAATGGTGCCGTCCTGTGATGGCGCAGGGAAGCCTTCGACTTATTCGACACCGATGGCTCAGGCACCATCGATGCCAAGGAGCTCAAGGTTGCCATGAGGTGTGTGTGGCAACATCGCACGTTGCATGCCTGCTCAGCCATTTGGCAGATGTCACAGCAGGTTCAAGTCGACCGCTATACTGGGGCTGATGTCCCTCATGCCATCGATGCAGGGCGCTGGGCTTCGAGCCCAAGAAGGAGGAGGTGAAGAAGATGATCGCCGACATCGACAAGGACGGCAGCGGGACCATCGACTTTGAGGAGTTCCTGACCATGATGACGGCCAAGATGGGCGAGCGCGACAGCAAGGAGGAGATCCTCAAGGCGTTCAAGCTGTTTGACGATGACAACACCGGCAAAATCTCCTTCAAGAACCTCAAACGAGTCGCAAAGTAAGCTTCAAGTCCTGTGTTCATGCCTGGACGTGGCTTCCAAGTGTACTCACAACTGGCCAACTACACATCTGCATGACAGCGTATCAAGAGGCAGGGATCCTTTTACTGCTGCTCATGGTGCACGCTCACCGTAATGAGCATACGTGTGCAATCGTGCAGGGAGCTGGGGGAGAACATGACGGATGAGGAGCTGCAGGAGATGATCGACGAAGCAGGTATGCGTGCTTCTCAGGGCAATCTCTTGACTCAGCCTGATGGGCGGATGTTGGTGATGCAACTGCAGGCTTTCCTGGGCATGCACTAGCAACGTGCAAGCCGCCCGTGAAACAGTCCGTTTTTCATAACTGGTTGATTTCACTAGTGATTCCATAGTTGTGCATCATGGCTGCCCGCAGACCGCGATGGTGATGGCGAGGTCAACGAGGAGGAGTTCATGCGCATCATGAAGAAGACATCGCTCTTCTGAGGCAATGTATGCGGTGCAACACTCCCTGCAGCCAGCTGCACATGCTGGCTGCAATGCTTTACGAGGCTTGTATCAGCTGCGAGGCGCTGTGCCACTCGTGCGGTTGGGAGCTCTCCATGAGCCACATGCCGACAAGTCGTGCCAGCATCCCATATTGTTTGGTATCACGCAGCAGCTGCCAATGATGAAGTGCTGGAGACTGTAGAGCTGTCCGATAGTGTAGTCAGTCGTCAACCTGAGGAGCCTCTTGTGCTATTGCGCTCTCCCAGTGTAAAATAGTCCAGGACCTGGTAGAGGAACCTGGAAGCAGCCGCCACTTGGCCGCACATTATAGGGGACCTCATTCTACATACACACCTTTGCATTTCTGGCTAATTTCAAGTGCATGTCCGTGCAGCGCCTGTTCGACGTGCCGGATCCGTGTCAATGTTGCTCATGCAAACTGAGGGCTGTTTGCTCCCTTGAGGACGCTGCATGGCGTCCCCACGCCCAGATGTGAAGTGCGTACATCCCAGCAGCGCCCTGCTTCACACCAACGCAGCGGGCGGGCTCTGTAAGACCAGCCCGCCCTGCCACGCCCTGTCGTTGCAGTACGCAGCATCAACTTGCTCGTGGAGTCGTGGATCACCTTGCTCCAGCAGACCATCAGAAGATGGCAGGGGTCGCTGGCATCGAAGGTTTGCACAGCGTGGAAGGCCTGTGCGACCTGTGCGGCGAGCAATGTGATACGGAGACTCAGGAGCTCAACGCCCTAACATGCACGTTTGTACCCAACTGCCCGCCCGAGGCGAGCCTCTACCACCAGGAATGCCTCGAGCGGTACCTGAAAAACATACGCTGTGAGAGGTAAGCAAACATTGATGTTGCACCTGACGCTGGGTGACATGGTTTCGGAGTCATGTCAGCGTACTGTGACGAACACCCTCGGGTTGGGCCTCAACGCTGAGGCAGGTCAATCCCAAGGAGGCCGCCAGGACGCAGCATGCAAGCGACTGCGCTGTTGAAACTGCGCAGGACATTGCTCTGCTTGTTGCGTGCTTTGTCTTATGCGTTGGTGCTGTGATATGCTGCAGGAACCGCAAGACGGGCTTCAAATGCCCGCGCGGTTGCGGAAAGGGCACGCAGTATCTGGAGCCATGCCGTGGCAAGGTCTGTCCTGTTCTCCTGGTGTACACCTGACGTCCTGCAAATATGTCAACACAATCGCTGTCGTCTTTGTGCTCATGACACGGTAGTCTTGTCGCAGATTGACAAGTCGCATCCCATTCACGTACGGAACGACAACAACAAGAAGCGCAAGAAGGTTGGTATATAGTGCTACTCCATAATCGACCCCTTGCTGCTCTGTGTTCAGATGTCTACGGCACGACCTTGTGATTGCAGCCATATCAAACAACATGCAAACCCATTTACGATCGGCACCAAGTCAATCTTCCTGCAGGCGAAGATGCCGGAGCCGCAGCCGGACGTGGTTCCACGCTTCGGCCCTGCAGCCAAAGCAGCACGCGCCAAGGAGCGTGAGCAGGAGCTCGCCAAGCTCAAGGCGCAGCAGAAGGCCGATGCAGCTGTCCGGAAGTGCGACACAGCCATCTCATTTGCTCACTGCTGTGTCCTCATCGCAACCTGTGGCCAGAATGTTCATGTAGGCGTGCGACTGCCAAACCTTGGGGCCGACATGCCCTGATGCCATCCTTCACACCTGGTACCTCTTTGTGTTAGCAGGGCAACAGCAGCAGCGCCTCTTCCAAAGGCCAAGGCAGCAGCTGCCAAGAAGGAATCCTTGGCATCAGCAGCAGCCGCAGCCCGCAGGGAGCTTGGACTCACCAGTGGCTCCAGCAAAGCGGCACCAAAACCAGCGCCAGCAACGGCTGCCATTCGCAGCTTCGAAGACCATGTGGCAGTGCGCAATGCAAAGTTGCCAGTGCGAGCGGCACAGGTGCGATGTGCACGAGCCTTTTGGCGGTGCATCTGAAGGATATGCACCATGAAGCTGTAATTATCCTGTTGACAATGCTTGGAGACTAGTATGATGTCATCACACGACAAGTGTCACGGCAGGTGCCGGCGCCAAGTGCATGGGGCAGTGCCAGCACAGCAGCTGCCATGGCAAAACGGCCAGCTGCTGCACCCGTGCGTGTGGTCAGCCCGCCGGTCATGACATCTGTAGAGGCTTTCCCTGCGGTGTCAGCCGCCAACAAACCGGCAATTTCGGCACCTCATGTGAGGCTACTTGTGGTGTCGGTACTGCCGTACGATGTCATCCACTGAAGTTAGTTCTGGCATGCTTGTGTGATGCTGTACCGCTTGCCTCATCTGTGTCCTTTTGACGCTTGGCAGGGGCGCTGGGCCAGTGGCAGTACGCTGCTGTCAGCTGCGTCGTCAGGCACATCACATGCCTCCAGCAGCAGCTCAACGCCGCAACAAGCACCGATGGCGGCAGATGCCATGCAGCCAAGTGCCTCGTCAGCAGCACCCAAGCCCGCGCCCGCAGGGACCACAGCCAGCCCGGACGTCCCGAAGCTCAGCAAGGCGCTGCGCAAGAACATGCGGCGGGCAGAGCGGAAACGGGAGAAGGAGGCTGGAATGTCGGTGGTGTCGGAGCCGTCGCCGCCCGCGACGCCGCACCAGACGCCCGGCCTGGCCGCGACCCGCTCGCCGCTGTCGTCCCCAGCCTGCAGCGCCCAGGCGGCGCCCGATCTGCCCGGCCCTGCAGCAAGCGACGGCGCTGCGGCTGTGCAGCCGCTGCCGCAGCTGAGTCTGGACGGCGATGTGCTGGACCGCTGCCTACAGGTTGGTCCGCATAAAAACTGTTGTGTTGTGTGCTGAGCATCAGCAGAGGCACAAGTATCAGCTGCAACTCAGCACCCATGTCTTAAGAGTGAACGATGACCCGTTGTATCTGGCCTTTCAACATGAGGCTGCTGGCCACCTGTTGTAATGCATGACCGTCATAACATGTGCTGCGCTGCAGCTGGTGGCCACGCACAAGATGCAGCAGGCCAGCCTGCAGCTGCAACGGTTGGGCTTCCCCCAATGGCAGGCGGCGGTCGCAGTGCAAGCTGCAGGCTGCTCACTGCACCCTGCTGTGCAGTGGCTGTTGGAAGGCCACGTCAGCTCACAGTCGCAGGCTCAGCGGCTGCTCCTACAACAAGGTGCACACTGCTGATGCTTCCTCTGATATTTCTGTACGTCTGGGCTGCACACGCATCCTTCTTTGCTGTCGCATGTGCTGTTGTGCGCACTGTGTTTAGTTTGCTCACTTCACAACGGTGTACTCTCGATCCTGCCGTGGTGTCAGCTACATGTCAGAACGCTAGCATGCACGCACCAACGAACCATGGTGACTCACTGCAGCGCCACTGGCAGTGGATGTCACGGATGAGGCGGCCCAGCTGGCAGCGGCACCTGCAATGCTCGGGCAGTGCCAAGAGTACGTGTGCCAAGAGGTGACACGTCAGAATGGCGACGTGGCTGCGGCGCTGTGTGCTCTGGGACGCCCAGCCAGCAGCACCAGCACCAGCAGCGGCAGCGGTGTGAGTGGTGGAGTCCGACAGCGACACCAACGCACCTTCTCCCCGCTGCAGGCATCGCCCCAGACCCAGCTTGCGTGACTTTCACATGCCACCTGCACTAGATTCAGCATGTTGAGGCGTCGTGGCCAGACTGTGCACATGTCATCCGTAGCTCATTAGCACAGGCAATGTGCACCCTGCTGCCGCCAACTGACTGCAGCATCCGGTGTTCCCTGCAGCCATCGCTACTGCCACAGCAGCCAAACCTACAGCCACAGCAGCAGAGCCCTGCCGCACGACCAGCCGGCAGCTGCAGCGACTCGCTGCGCCCGCTGCTGGATGCGGTGCTGCCTCGGGAACTGCTGCCTGGCGGGAGGGGCCACGTGCAGGCAGCAGCGCCTGGAACCGGCAGCACATCTGCTAACGGTCTTGGACCCCACCTCGGCAGCGCGGGCATCGCCTTTGGAGGCGCACCATCATCGTGCACGCCGTCCAAGCAGGCGGCAGGCGCCTTCAGCAGCGTGGGCGATGGCGCCGCGCACAGCCGCGTGTCTAGCTTCGACATGCTGTCGGTCGGCAACCCCTGGGGCGACCTGCAGCCCATCAGCAGGTGCAGCTTGCCGACAGCCAGAGGGCAGTGCCATGCCTGACTTGAGGACGAGTCTGATCGGTTGCTCGCTTCACACACTGTTGTCCTGTGCTGCACTTCCCAGACTGTCCGCTCGTGCCTGCAGCAGCGATCAGCACCTGCAACCAGCAGCTCAGAAGGCCCAGCAAGCGGACACCGCCATGGCTTTCCAGCAGCTGACGACGCCTTTCGGCGCGATGGGGCCGTCACAGGTGTCAGGCATGTCGCCAACACTCAGCAGCGCATCGCAGCAAGGTGTGCTTGTGTGCTTCGAAAGCCAGACATCGCTGGCTGTACATCATGGATGCAGCTTGCTCTCGACCTGCAAAGCTTTCTTCCTCATGTGTTGTCCACACGATGCTGGCTGCAGGCCGCCAATCGCAGCTGTCACTGCCATCATTGTACGGCAGCCCAGCCTCGTTTGGTATGCCGCTACCCGGCTCTGCGGGGCTGGACCAGTACGCGTCCGTGGTGTCGAGCCAGCCGTCCTGGGTGTCTGCTTCCAGCAACCTGTGGGGTGCGCCGGGGGGCCTGCCTGACGTGCTGGGCCGTGGCGCCGGCAGCCTGAACAGCACAGGTGCAGCGGATCTGGTGCTGCATATCCTGCAGGATGCAGTCCGCCTGCCGCTTCTGCCCTGCTCCAACATTCATCATGAGACAACAACCTGCATTGGGTGTGCACAGGCGGCTCAGTGCAGCAGCTGTCGGAGGCGATGCCGGCGGCTGCACTGCTGGCAGCAGCTGCTGTGGCGAGTGAGGCAGAGGCAGATGCCAGTGGCAACGGCTCTGTGGGTGGTGGCAGCGGCATGTCATTAGGCGAGAGCGAGCTGTCGGCGCTGATGGCGGCGCTGATGGCACGCTGAGAGGGCCCCTTCGTGCTGTATGTGGTGCTGTGTGCTGTGGGCAGCTGGGCCTATGCGGCTGAGAACAGTGTAGTTGCAATGACCCGGAGAAGGAGCTTGTTCCTAACGACAGCAATCCTGCAATTACATTCCTACAGAGCTAGCAGTATGGCAAAGACCCATCACGCTGATCAGGCATCCCCGAGCTTCAGCTTGTAGCCGGACACTTGCCCAACTTGCACGGCAGCACAGCACGGATGCAAAGCTGAGTAGTTTTTCCAATGCACGACTCGTTTGTCACTTGCGCGGCGGCGGCTGATCCTTGAATAGCTGCTCGCTGCCCTTCTTCAGCTCCTCCTGGAACGTCTTGACAAACTCAGACGCCTGAGACGTGAGCCGCTCCTTGTGCTCCCCGCCTTTGGAGTTGAGCTCCTGCATCCAGGCGTTCGACCGCACGGCAAAGCGCTGGAATGTCTTGCTGTTCGCCAGCGTGTTCACCAGGACCTCGTTGAACACATAGTTCATGACTCTGCCGAAGAACGACATGCTGGATGATGCTTGCCTCACACGGCCGTCTGACTGTGTTCGATTCGGTCACCCCTCACGGGTGCCGCTGCACGCTGACAAACCGGCGATGATGCTTCGCAATTGCACGACTTTCCAGCTTGCCGCACTGCTGATGTGTTGCCTCTGCCCGGATGTACCAGTCAATCTCAGGCAGCCACGTGCACCTGCAAGTTGTGCTGTGACGCGCGAAGCTTGTATGCGTGTGCGCTTCCAAACGGAGTTGACACGCTCGCAAGGTGTTGGGAAGGCTGTGCCAACGACAGAATGTGGCGCCAGCACAAGCTTCTCGGATGATACCATGTGCCTGGCAGCAGGAAGCAAATGACTGTCATGCCAGTGCCCAGCAAACTCTGTTTAGCAGCTGCCTAGAGTTTTGGCCACTGCTTGGTTCGCACCACCATGTCTGTCATGTGTGCCACAGGGCAGCACTACATCATGTGTGACTGTGTATGGGGGAGCCACCGCCGCCGTCAATGGGCTGCTGGCAGTAAGACCGCTGCTTTGTTTACTTACAAGTGCGTCTAAAGCACCCCGAAACCACTGCAGCCAATCACGACGGCCAACGATCAAACCATTGTCTCTCAGCTGGTCACATGCTCCGGGTCAGTCTTTCTGGCAGCACTCGCTAGCTATCCAGCACAGTATCACGATGTCAGAGGAGCAGCTGTACGGGCTGCGATGCTGGCGCCGTCACTCGTCCACATAGTTGGGGTTCACGGCCAGGATGCGCTCCGCAAACCGCCGCCGAGCCCACGCCACGTTGTCCTCGTCCTCCTGCCTCTGCGAACCATCCAGCAAGCGGCCCCGTCAGGTTGCTTGTCACTCTCACCACGTGCATGCCAGGCAGGACGATATGGAAGGGCAGGGAGGCACAGCTCAATCCGCACACACGAGGCAATATGGCACGGGCGCACACAAACCTGCAGGCGGCGCACCTCGGGGGAGTCGACGACGACCAGGACGCCGTCCTTGACGATGAGGTGGGAGATGACGCGCTCCACCTTGGCCACCTCCCGCCGCCACAGGGCCGCCTCGTCGCTGGCCTCGTCCCCCTCCTCCGGCCGCGGCACCTCCAGCTGGCCCCTGCACAGCACATGCGGGGCGCGAATCAAGTCCTCGGTTTTGCCCGCGGCCGTGTGTAGCTTCCCCACGGCTGAGATTGTCCTGTCACTGGTGTGGAGGTCCTGCTGGCTTGGCCCTCGGTAACACCGCCACAATGAGAGCATCAACATATCGACTGCAAGCAGGTCAAGCCCACCAGCGCATGGCTGCCCAGGACAGGCGGGTAGGCAGCGGCTCACCTGTCGGCGAGCAGGTCGAAGTACCAGGCGATGAGGTCGCGCTGCCGCGCGCCGGCGACCCGGTTCACGCCGAACTCCAGCAGCGCGGCCTCGTCGCCGGCATCCTCCGCCTCCTCCTGCACCTGCCGCAGCCGCAGCAGCAGCACCGCCTGCGAACACATGGTGTCCAGCTGTCATGGACCGCAGCATCTGGATTGGGGTTCACACGCATGGTCCCTGGCCCAAGCGCAGGAGCAGAGTCCAGCACCATGGTTTCGTGACGGAGTGTGGCCCGCACCCTGATCTGGTCGAACTCCTTGCGCGACACCGTCATCTTCCTCGGCTGCTGGGCGCCCGCGGCTGCGGGCGCGGCGTCTGCTGCTGGCGGCGCCAGCGGCGCTGCGGGGGAGGCGGCCCCGGCGGAGGGCGCCGCCGCATCGTCTGCATCCATGGGCTGTGCACCCCCTGCAGCGGCAGCAGGACAGCTGGTTTGGAGATCATCTTGGAGGTCATGTGCTTGGATACGCCACATCGTGGCACTGCCTAGCTGGCCATCCTGCAGCGGCCATGCCAGGCCAAGGGCGCTCGTGCAGGGCTGCATGCGTGAGGCCGGGCTGTGGGTGGGGTGCACCTGCGTCGGGGGTGCTGGGGGGCTGTACGGCGGCCTCGGCGGCCGCCCGCAGTTGCGACAGCGGGTCCTCCTCTGCAGCAGCCTCGTCGTCGATCGACACATCGCCCGCCTCGATGGCGATGATGCTGTGCTTCACCAGCCGCGTGGCCTGCGGGTTGGGCATCCACAGTGTCGACATGCAAGATACCTGTGCCCTCTCACGCCCCCCAGTGCTTATCCTCCACAGCACCTCCCTGTGAGTACACCCTGTTGCTGTGACGCCTCCAAAGCAATACTGCCATGCCCGACAGGCAATGCGCATCTGCCTCGTGGTTGTGCCCTCAGCACTTTGAGGCAAACAGGAAGTGCAGGGTGGGCCTTGCCGTGAAGGAGCCCACCTCGCGCACAAAGGCGGGTGTGATGACGGGCTGCGCGTGGGCCCTGGCGAGCGCCTCTGACAGCCGGACCAGCGCCTCCAGCTGGCGCACGGTGATGCGGTACGCGGTGGCGTCCCCCTGCGCATCATCCCCCCGCAGCGACTTGTACGACTCCACCAGCACATGCGCCGCCTGCGGAACGACACGCCGATCTGTCTCAGCCGCTGCATGTTGACAGTGTATCGTGGCAAAGAGTCATTCCTGAGCAATGTCATGGCAGTTGCATGCCTTCCGGTGCTCATGCTGCCTCTGCCTGAAGTCGACAGTAGGCACTTGCAAAGGTACAGGAGAATCTGTACCCTGCAACCAAGCTGCAGGTGTCTGTGCAGACTGCACTCAGCAAGCGGCGGGGCACTCACCGCCTCGGACAGCTGCGGCTTGATGGCGCGCACGTACTTGATGTACCGCTGCATCTGCGCCATGGAGTAGCGCGCCGACAGCGCCGCCGGCTTGAGCTGGTGCACCGCCAGGATGTGCCCCGCCACCGCACGGTCGTGCTCCTCGTCCGGCTGGTCGATCATCACGTGCATCAGGTCGAACCTGCGCGGAATATGACACAGTTGTGTCATTGGCTTGGGAGCGCTGCAGCCAGCGGGAGTGCATAATCGTCCTGTAGTAGCATGTGCATGATAGCAGAGCTACAAATTCACCCAAGGACAGGCGGCCTTGCACAGAGTTGTAATCGTGACCAGTGCTTATCTGTCACGGCTGTGCCTCACCGGGACAGAATGGCGGGCGGCAGAGCCACATTGTACTTCAGCGGCTTGGAGCGGTCGTAGCGGCCCGCCACAGGGTTTGCTGCCGCCAGGATGCTCGTGCGCGCATTGAGAGTTGCCTGTGGCACCGCGGCAGAGTAGTTTACAGATGGACATGGGTGGAAACCAGTTGATGCAGCATGTCAGAGGAACAACCTCAAGTGCAGGCAACAGTGCCGCACAGTCCTGACTGAAAGCAACCATCTGCGCGCAGGTTCTGATGCCCACAACTGTGGACATCAGCCCACCTGGATGCCAGCCTTGGCGATGGAGATGGTCTGCTGCTCCATGGCCTCGTGGATGGCGACCTGGTCCTTCACGTCCATCTTGTCGAACTCGTCGATGCAGCAGATGCCGTTGTCCGCCAGCATCAGCGCGCCCGCCTCGATGCAGAACTCGTTCGAGTCCGTCTCCTGCGCTTACAAGGGCTCAATTTGACATCGCTGTCCAGCGGGCTCAGTAACAGAGCATCGACACCCGAATGCAGGTGGTGGGTCTGCACATGGCCTGGTCTGGATGACGTGTTCGTAGCAACAATGCAGCATAGTCGATGGCGGCTGACCTTGACCACGGTGGCGGTTAGGCCGGCAGCCGAGGAGGATTTGCCGGAGGTGTACACAGCGCGCGGCAGGAAGGCTGCCACGTACTTGAGCAGCTGGCTCTTTGCGCAGGAGGGGTCCCCCACGATTGCCACGTTGATGTCTCCGCGCAGATTGATGCCCTGCAGCGCAGCAGGGTCAACGCTTATGTGATGACACCTTGACCAGTTATGAATCCATCAACATGACAGCCAATATATGCTGTCGACGGCCAGAGAGTGCAACGCTTCAGAAGACAGTGCAGCAGCACCTCGGAGGTCTGCTTGTGGACGCCGCCAAACAGCATAAGCGCGATGGCACGCTTTACATCCTCGTGGCCGTGCACGCCCGGTGCAATCGACCTGGTGATGTTTTGGTACACCTGAAATTGGGAACACAAAGCTGCCATTGCACACATGCGCCTGTCTGCCATGTGTTGCACATCCTCACAGACATGACATGCACACCTGTAAAGGAACTCTTGACGACGTACAACTCCATCGAGTGATCCGTATCTTGTATCAGTGTCACCCACCTGTGGGTCCTGCACCATGGCCTCAACGTCCTGGGCGTCGGCGTCAGAGAAGCCCTGCAGCACCTCCTCCGGCGTCATCTCCTCGTCCGCCCGGATGTTGACCATGCCGCCCGACGCCTCCGCCCCCTGCAGCGCCGGATGCAGCAGCATTATGAGCACTTGCCGGGGTTGCAGAGGCTGCAGGGTAGCAACCTTACACAATGTGCATGCTGTCAGCTGGAGGTGGGGCGCGGTGTCTCGACAACAAGCCCCACTGCTTGGCCGCCCCAGCAGGCGGCGCACCATGGTGTAGCAGGCGGCAAAGCACAGCTTGTATGTCAGCTCCCGCACGCCCAGCGACCTCATCCCCGTCACACCCATGTCCGTCAGCCCCGGCGCCTTCTTGGAGCCGCCTGCACGCATCGGTGGTGCATTTGCCACTTCTAACTTGTATGAACTCATGCAACCCGGCTGAGGTTGCAGCGCTACATGCAAAGTCTCTGCATCTGCACGTTGCCTAGGTCAAAGGGTCAATGACAGATGGCCGTTCTGCACAAGCCTGCAGCAGCTGGCCTCACCGAACTTGGTGGTGATGCGTTCGCCGGGCGCCGTGGCAACGGAGATGTCTGGCACCACAATCAGGCTGCCAGTGAACTCCACCTGCAATTACAGACAGCGGCTCAGCAGAAAGACTGTGTTGCGGCAACCTGCCGCCGCTGTGCCGTGTCCACATGTCGCGTCTCATTCCGGAATGGACTACAAACCACAGCTTTATGTCAAATGCAGTCTCACCTTGTCGCCTGCCCGCACCGCCTCCACGATGTCGTTGCGAAGGATGACATCCATCGTGCGCGGCAAGCTGCCTGCTGGCACCTGCAGCTCCGAGAGCAGCAAGTCAGGTTCAAGCAGGTGACCTCGCTTTAACCGCATCCAAAGCATCTGCTACAGATGCGCAGACATGCCATGTCGTCTCCTCATGCATCCGAGGGCACCGAGCACACAAGCACGCCACTAACTCTTTGTAGTGACCGCCAACAGCACGTACCTCCTCGGACAGCTCCTGCACTTTCACGCGCTGCCAGTCCACAAATGTGCTCTTCTCCCGCACCAGCAGCCACTGCTTCCTGTACGGCGCACAGCACGTGACTCGAAGGGTGCGCAGCAAGAGCGTGCATATGTGCTAGCCCTTGCATGGTCAAGCGTGCCAAATCTGCCAACTGTGTGAGACATGCACGCGTTCTCACCTGTTGCCGCAGGTCTCATTGGGGCAGATGAGCGGCTGCGTGAACTTGTACTGCTGCTGCACGTTGGCGACCTCGTGCTGGCACTCGAGGCACGTGAAGGTGGCGAGGTACAGCTCCGGCCGCACCTCGCTGCTGCGCGTCACCGTGCCCTGCACAGTTGGACAACAAGGTCATGCGTGACATGCACCGTCCTCACAGCTCACCTGATTGCACACCATCTTGTCGGGCAACTGTGAAAATGCACCGGCTCGTCATGGTGAAAGCAGCATAGCTTATGATTGGCAACAACACACAGCATTTCTATGAATCCGCAGACACCTTGAAGCAGGTGAGCTGGCCGATCGCGCCCGTCTTCAGCTGCCGCAGCGGCAGCGTCTGCGGCTTATTGTAGAAGGCCACCCAGAACTCGCGATCACCCTGCTGCTCGCTCTCCAGGTACGCTTCCTCGTACTTGCGGACCAGCGCTTGCACGGCCTGCGATGCAGCAATTTGGGCTGTCAACGCTGTGGACTTGGCAGCCCTCCTGCAGATGGCAGCCCTCTGCTTTGCGCCGGTCCGCCGATGACCGGCAATGTGCCGCGCCGTGATGTCTATCGGGCTTCATTGACTGGCTACGCTATCATAGCAGCTGACGGCATCTGCTCAACACAACATCCAGACGGGTCGCACAGCTCCATGCTGCAAACATGATTCGAGCCTGGAGTCATGTTGCCATGATCCCTCAGATCCAGACGGGGTGTACAGTATCCACAATCGCATGCATAGGACCAGCACCTTGCGCAGATACGTCTCCACCCGAAGGAACTCGGTCTCGATGGTGCGGGCCAGCTCCCAGTCGTGCAGGTCGACGTGACAGAAGTCGACGAAGAGCGTCGACTTCTCGTCCGTCCGCATGGCGTGGACCTGGTTCACGTAGAACAGCTCCGCCTCGCCGCCCTCGGATACCGGCGCATTGCTGGCTTTGGCGGCATCTGCCTCTGTAAAGGCCTCCAGGAAGTCCAGAAACTTGTCCCGCAGCTCGGCGCCCAGGTCGGCGGTGCTGGCCAGCTCCGGCTGCGCATCCTGAGGCTGCCGGTCGTCCTCCATGGTTGCAGCGTGTGTGCAGCAAGCGGCTGGTGCACAGAATTTGCGTGCATGTTTGCTTGTGCACCGGCAGGATTTGAATCTTGAACGGATGCCCGATTGGAGCGCCTTTCAGCGCCCAGCTCCTTGTGGGGAAGACGTGATCGGATGAGTCATGTTTTGTTTGCTTGAACAGCGAAACGTTGCGTGCGTGGACTGTGCAGACGCTGCGTTACATTTACAGCAGCTGACACACAGTGTCCATGCTTCTGCAAAGCTTCAAGCTCTGCGATGCGAGTGACGCTACCCGTCCTGTGATGTGATCCGCGGGTGAACTTCACGGCCAGCCGTCTGGCTGTTCAACAATTGACTTTTGACATGTGCTTCAACGCGTGTACGCAGTAGCGTGACGCTTTCGACCGTGTGTCGTGGCGATCAGCCAGCTCTGGGTCGACGGACATGCAAGCAGCAGACGGACTGGGAGTTGCAAGGCAAGACTCGCAGCAGGACGAGCTGCGCATGCCGGCTGGCGGCGCCAGCGATGTCACGACGGAGGCTGTACTCAGCCACACTGGCGAGGTCTTCGAGGCCTTGCAGCAGAAGGCACGTCTGCTGATGTGACATTGTACCGCAGCAGTCCTGCCAGCGCTGCGGTGCCATGATGTTGAACAACGGGGCATGTATGGGTCGGCGCGGCTGACTTCCGACTGCGGAACGCAGGTGCAGGAGCTGAACGCGCAGCTGGACGGCAGCCGCGGTGGTCCCCCCAATGAGTTTCATTCGCCACTGCACCCAGACTTGCTGGCAGGGCATGAGGAGGATGGCGCCTCAGCGGCTGCGCCCACCACGCCCGACGGCCAGAGTGCGCCCCGCCTGGCTGCGGGCATGTACAGCCCTGAGGTGGAGCAGTGCGTTCGGCAGGTGAGGTGGCGCCCAGATCATGCCCAACAATGGCCGCGGCAAACGGTCATGACACCTCACCAGGAGGGTGCACGAACGGCTTGTGCCTGTGCCGACAAGCTCGCCTGACATGTCCACAGCGCTTTGTGGTGACACGGTGCGGGCATGTGCCGCAGTCGGTTGCGGAGCTGGAGGCCAAGCTGGAAGGGGTGTTGGAGGGCGTCGCAGATGATCTGGCGGCGGAGGTCAGCCGCGAGCAGCAGCACCTGCTCCTGATGCAGTCGCAGGTCGACAAGCAGGTGCCGCCTCACCTGCGAAATAGCAGACGGGTGCTGTGTGACTGGAGACTGCACCGGTCTGAGGTGGCAGCCAACTTTACAGCTCAGGAGGCAGATCTCCCGTCACACGCCTGCTGATTGGGCTTGGGGTTGAGAGTCTAGTGTATGCTTATCGTGTAGCAGCTTGAGGTCTGCTGCCGCTCCGCAGGGACAGACCCTGCTGCGGGAGATATCTGCGCTGCAGAGCCGGCTGGATCAGGAGCGAACTCAGCGCTCCTTTGTGCAGTCTGCCGTGAAAGACTCCAAGGACGAGGTGTCCATCAAGCTCCAGCAGCAGGTCAGGTCGTGTCCAAGACCGTAATGTCGGCCCGCCGTGCGTTGCATAGTGCAGTGCAAGCTGTATGGCTGATGTTGCCCTTCCCCTCGTGTCGGTGCTGTGGAAGTCCTGATGGTTCGTGTGCTCTGTGCAGGCACAGGAGCTGGCTGCCCTGCGGAAACGGCTGGCGACGCTGGAGACGCCCTGGCTGATCCGCATGCTGGGCTCCCTGTCACAGATGGTTTGGGGGCCCTGCGGCAGTACAAGCCCCGCAGCGGCATCACGTGGTCCTGCCGGCATCTCATCTGCAGCCGGCACCGGAAGCTATCAGGTGATGCCATGGTCCACATGCCACCTAGTCGAATCATTGGGTGTCAGCGCTAACTGCCGCGAGTGTTCCGAGTCCCTCTCTGCGAGCCATTGCAGGTGATGCCGGGCTCGCCCTCAACCGGCGACGGGCGGCAGCGGGCGCCCAGCGTACCACATGCCACGCCGCCACAGCAAGCGCAAATGGCCAACTGAGGCTTCCGTAGTGTCATGCGCCTGGCAATACTGACGTGACGTTTGCCATTGCAATCAGCACAGAACTGACGTTGGTCCAGCAACGACCCTTCATGACTTCAGATCGGATGGTGTTGTGGTTTCCTCGGTTTCCCTGTCAAAGCCGTGACAGCTTTGCGCAATGACCACTGTGCTTGTGCTGGGAGTGCAGTTCTAGCAGGTTGCATGTGGCACATTGCACAGCTCTCTGCACTATCAACACATAGCATCTGCACCATTGTGATCAAGACAATCAGGACCTGTAAATTACTGGGATGAAGCTCAACACTCTGGCAACATCATGTACACGCTGCAACCAGACTCAGACTGACCACCAGTTGGAGGGAGGGGATCTGCATCCTTCCGTGTGCTGACCACGACAAGTACACAGGTTTGACCAAAGATGCTGCAGAAAGAGCCCAGCTAACTCCAGGTCGTCACTCGTCTGCCTCGGCAAAGAACACGCGCACCCCCGCCAGCGTGCGAGCCAGCAGCTCATACTCAGCGGCATATGCGCGCACCCGCGACAGCAGCAGCTGCCTGTTCTCCTCGTCTGCAGGCACCGGCGCAGGGCGCGCTGCCCTGTCCGGACTGCTGCTGCCACCTGATTGCGTGAAGAAGCGCTGCGCTGATCCGTCAGGAAGATTCGTGCTGCTGACCAACAGAGTGGGTCATGCAGGCTGCACCAACAACTCCATTGCGCTGCTACGAGCTGTACATGGACAGCCTGCAAGCTCCAATTCAGCGAGAGGTGCAGGATGGCACTTGGAATGTGGCGGCTATTCGCGCACCTCGCAGGGAGCTGAGGCCGTCGAGCAGGCGGGAGGCGAGGCTGGGGGCGGCGTGGTCCGGCGCGGGGCGCTCCGCCACGGCGGCCGCCTCCGCGGCGTAGTGCGCCGCCACCGCCTCGAACCACTGCAGGCTGTCGAACGCCGTCTCCTGCTCCAGCACCTGCGGAGCGTGCAGCGTCTGTCGCATTGACACCCTGCATGAGTGCCGAGGAACTGCATGATGCAGAAGCATGGTGCAATGCAGGGTGTCAGACGACGTGCGAGCCCGGCACGCGTGCCGGAGGCAGCCAACCTGCAAAACAGGCCAAGCAGGGTCCTCCAGGCCAGGGGCCAGGGCAGCTGCACCTTGAGCAGGAAGGCGAGGCTCAGCGGGAAGCCGTCGTCGGTGAAGCCGGCGGCGGCGCCGCCGCGACGCCGCCGGGACAGGGCCTCTTTGGCCACCAGGCCCGCCTCCACCGCGCCCGCCACCAGCGCCGGCACCGCCATGTGGAACAGCCGCAGGTGCCTGCAAGGACAAAAGGCAGAGGCTTGGCACCGCATATCAGCAAGCGCATGCTGTGCCTAAACAGCAGGCCATTGGCAGGCAGGAGCCAAGGGTGACACCATGCCCACCTATTGGCGGGCGTGCACAGCTCCTTGGAGAAAACTGAGACCAGCGGCGCAAAGAAGTCCATGCCTGGAGTGCAAGGTGGCGCATTGCATGCAGCGCGACGAGAACTATACCACCAGAAACATTCATTCATTCATTCATTCATTCATTCATTCATTGGGCCAGTCAGTTTCTGGCCCACCAGCAAAATGCTTCCTCATTGGAGAGCGCCACATAGAATGCAGCAGTGACACCCGCTGTGACGGGCATCTACCCATTTGACCTCACCTTCTGCGCCCTGCGTGCGCATGTCAGCAAGGAAGTCGTCCAAGGCCTCTGCTGCAGCGCCACCAGCGCCGTGCAGCCCATCGGCTTCGGCTGCATCTGCCAGCCGAGGCGGCAGCGGCAGCGCTACCCTCCCACCGTGCTGACCTGACGGCAGGCCCCCCGCCTCCGACGGCAGCATGCCCGCTGATCCAGACTGCGGTCAGCAGGACAGATACATGTGAGGTGCACGCACGAGGTCCCAGTTTGCCTTCGACATGTCAAGGACGGCGAGACCGCGGTCAAGTCGGCACCTACCTGACCAGGGGCCGTGTGGCCTGCAGCGGAAGCCCTGGAGCGCTCGGCAACGCCGTCATTCCTGGGGCGGTCGGTGCCGGGGCCGGATGCGTCACGGGGCACGCGCGGCGCCAGCTGTGCGCCGGCGGCGGCAACGCGCAGCCCCGCCAGGCGGGCAAGCCGCACAAAGCCGAGTGCATTGCCGATCTCTGCATGTGCAGATATGTCAAGTAGCATAATCATGCAATAAGCCGGTCATGTATCATATACCAGAAGTGATGGGTCGTGGCTCAAGCTGCACCTGCTATGAGGGCGTCACTTTTGTCACTTGTTTCAAGGGACATGTCCCACATACTGATGGCACCTGTCACAAGGAGGCGCAGCTGCTGCAGGGGGGCCGGAGGCGCGGCCGCGCCACGGGGCGACGCCACATCAGAGTAGCCCCCGCCACCGTCGCTGCTGCCATCCCCTGCCTGCTGCTCGCCGGCTGGAGCGCCATCGTCTGCAGGCTGCGCCAGGTCAGCGGCGAGGCGCGCTGCACGGTCCGGCGGGAACCTGCGGAAGTCGTACGCCCAAGGGCTTTGGACTGCATTGCGGGCAACTGCACGGTGTTGAAAACGGAACGAAATAGACAGTATTATGCCTCATGCGCAGGGTGTGTGTGTGGGTCAAGCCTCGGCACGGCACTGCAGCCAGGCGCACATGGAGCCGAGGCCCTCCCGGGCGCCGCCCCACCAGCGCGCCTCCAGCTGCAGCCGCCCCGCCACATTCTCCTGAAACAGCACCTGCGCCACGCCAGCGCATCCTTTGCACACCACGCACTTTGCCCCTTCTGGGTGCAGGTGCAGAGGCCGGCTGTGGAGTACGCTGCGGTTTGGGGGAAGGCAACAGCCCATGCAGGGCGCAACCTGTGACAGGGCTGCCATGCGGGCGGCCAGGAACTTGTACGCGGCATTCACTGCTGCAGGGAGCAGCCCCAGGCCGTGCGCCCGCACCGCGCCTGCCACCGCGTCTGGTGTCAACACCTGTGCACCGCCCATGAAAAGCGTAAAAGCCTGCAACCCGACTTCAGCAGGCCACTCCGATCGTGACTGCAGAAGCCATGTCCACTGCCAGTACGGCCAGCCGAGCAGGAGCTGGACTGTCAAGTACTTACCGACAGGAATGCAGCCGTGGCGGGGGCTGCGGCGGGGCGCTGCACAAAGGAGTGCGTCGCCGCTGAGTATGCAAAGCATGCCGCAAACACGTCCAGGCCACGCATGACGTCCAAAACATCGAGACCTGCAGCACAACCAATCAAACATGTCGGTGCAAAGCATCCCATGAATGCTTTGACTTGAACCGCTTCACTGATCACATGGCACTTTTGGCACCACATGCATGCCAGACCATGACGGCTGGGTGCCAGATGCCAGAGTTGCCAGGTGTTTCATTGCTGACACATGCAGAGAGTGTGGATGCTCACCCCCGCCTGGCCCTGCGGCAGGCAGCCGCGGCGGCGCCACGGGCAGGCCGTACTTGTCGGCCGCCAGGGCCGCCACCTCCCCCAGCCGCCGCCCGTCCTGCGGCGCGACCGCCGCGTTGTCGTGCAGCCGCCGAGTCAGCGTGTCGCCCAACCACTTCCTGACCACAGTTCGCGACATTGCAGTCAGGGCAGGAAGGTCTCACGGGGCTTGCTTGCAAGCATCTGCCGTCACCCAGATGTGCTGAGATGCTATCATATGGGGTACCAGATGGCCATGTTGCTGTTGCAAACATGCACAGAGACCTGATGCATAGTGCGCTGGTAGCCAGTCTCAGCGGCGGCAGCGCGATCAGGGGCACCACCCAGGAAGCCTCTGCTGCGGCGTCCGCCGCAGCCTGGCACGCCTCAGCAGCTGCAGCCGCCTCTGCGCTGCTGCCGCCAGCCGCGGCGGCGTCGGCAGCAAACAGCGCCAGCCGCAGGTCTGCCTCAATTGCTGCCGCCGCCGGCGTCAGCAGCGCTGCCTCCAAGGCATCACGCAGCAAGCGGTCCAGCGCCTGCAGGCAGTAGCGTGGGTGGCAGGTTGAACAGGTCTGATCACTGCAGCTAGAAAACAACGTACATGCAGCGATGGTGTGTTTATTGCTGGTGCTCAGCAGCCACAGCATCCTGGTGTAAGCGAAAAGAGCATGGAGCCTCATGCGCAGCATGACCACGCTCGCCTGCTCATCTGGTGCGGGGCTGCAGTGGCTCAGCACGCGTGCGCAGTCCGTGGCTGCGGCCAGGATGCGAGGCAGTTGGGCAGCTCCCCCATGCTCGTGTGCTGCACTCTCCAGCAGCTGCCCCAGCTGGCCCCGCAGCCCAAACAGCCATGCGCAGTCGCACGCCTGCAGGCGGGCGCACCGAAATCTTGTGACATGCGCTAAGAGTGTCCTGCATTGCATGGAATTGATGACAGCGGCGCCCGCTGCATGCCTGTCGATGCATGCACAGTCGTGCACACCTTGCGCATGGCGTCCTGCACGTTGGCTAAGCCAGCCGCCACATTCACGGCGGAGCTGAGGCGGGCCAGGTCCCCTGGTGGAAGCACCGCAGTCGCCCGCAGCGCGTCGATGCACAGCCGCAGCAACAGCACCTGCCGCTCGCAAACGGCCCCTGCGCTGCCGATGGAGCTTGTCGTGGGTCTGAAGAGACAACCTCCGGGCCAGCTGACGAGGTGCAAGGCCCGCTGTTCCCGCCGGCCCGTCAACAAACATTGCTTGGAATTCCCAATGGTGCTTCTGGGTCAGTCGATATGAGTGCAGGGAAGCACTGCAGTACTCATCGGGCTGCACGGCCAGGTTTCTGCACACCTGCGGCAATGCGGCCTATCAGGTTGGCAATGCTGGCGGCATCATCCAGCGCTTCAGCGCGCCGCTGCCGCGTGCCGGGCATGGCCAGCAGCGGCGCCCCAGCATCGGTGCCGCCAGGCATTGCTGCGCGCCTGTGCAGCACACAGACAGAAGGCCTCAGCGCGATCTTGAGGCCCCATGTCCAATATGGTATGGCATCTGCCCTGATGCAGGGCATAAGGGGAAGTACAGAAGGTGCAGCGCATTTGGTGGCAGATACACTGTCGGACGATGTGGAAGCCACAATCAGAGTGGAGTTTGTGCAAACCTGGTATCAGCTGCCATCATTGCAAGGTGCATCCGAGCAGCCGTGATCATGTGTGGCAGCGCTGCAGCAATGGCCGCATCATGCCTCTGAAAGGTTGCCTCAATGCTCTGCAGCAGACATGCTCAGACTGTGACGGCGGTGAAAACACACCTCACCAGCATGGTGCTGGATGCGTTGCTGACATGACACACTCGACCAATACCTGCGCTATCAGTTGCAGTGAGAGTTCAAGCCCGCACAGACAGCCACCAAGATGCGACACGAGATAAAGAACCTTGAGCAGTGCGATGGCGCGCGCAACATCCGGAAGGTGGCTCACGGGCAGCGGCAGCCGCAGCTGCTCAGCCAGCTCCGGTGCCGCCTGCGCCCAGCGGTTGATGGCCGCGGCTAGGGACAACCCCCGCAGCAGCGAGTGCGCGCCACGACGCAGGGTGCTGGCATCCGACCTGGGCAGGGTTGTGAAGCGGCAGTGTCCACATGTGCCCATTGATGTCCGTGTCGTATGCGGACTCAGGAGAGCAACAACATGCTGCGATGGAATGCTTATGGACGGCATGCAGGAGCTCACCGTACCAGCTAAATAATTTGCGTGCAATGGAAGCCCGTGCAACCAGGCTTACAAGGGTGCCACAGCATCATGACAGAATGCCGCTGCCATCACGAGGCAAGGGCCACTGCCAGAGTTATGCCTTCGGTGCATGTAGGAAAGGGTTCCAATCTCACCGCCGCGCTGCAAACGCTGTGTCCATCTCGCATGCCCAAGCCATGGCTGCCAAGGCAAACTGTCGTGCATCGACCTTTGCATTCTCTGTGTGGGAGTCCAGCGCTCGCAGCCGACCGGCATGCGATGCCTGCACGCTGCACATGAACAGCTTGCGCAGGGGTACATACACAAGAGCCTTTGCACTCTTTAAGATCATGCTGAATGTCAACAATCACTGCTCGCCTCAGTGCATGATGCTAACAGCCTTCTGTACAGAATACACACTGCTGATCAGCTTGCCTGAAGAAAGTCGCTGGGCAGCTGGGAAGTCACTTCGAGGGGCAGCAGCCGGGACAGGAGGGTGCCAGGCGCCGCAGTCGCGCCGCCAAAGATGCTGAGCAAGGGCACCTGCATGCCCAGAATCAGAATCCACCAGTGTGCAACATCCGCAGAAGCCCAGCAGTATTGGGGCGGTGTCCGCCTCACTGCAACATGACGCCACAAGCGTCCTGCTCCCAATGACGGCGATCAACTCCACCTGCAGGTGGAGGCCCTGCAGCAGGCGCAGCAGGCGCTTGTCCAGCGGCCCGCCAGCCAGCCAGGCCGCCGCAGCCGACAGCGCCACCAGGTCCGTGAGCCGGGCCCCGTCGCCGGCTGCCTCGTCGGGCGCACCCCACCGCCCCAGCATCCCCGCAAACAGCTGCCTGCACATTTACACAAGCCCACCTGCTGCTGCAGTCACTCGGATGTGCGCGTCGGAGGTTTGTGTGTGCTCTTGTGGTTGCGGCTGCAGGCATGTACGAATGTGCAGGCTGCTCAGCCACCAGCAGCGAACAGTTTGCATAGCTTGAGATTGGCGACCATACCGCAGGGTGGCAGGCAAGATTGACATTGCGCCGCCACCACTGAACAGCTCTGACACAGCGGGCGCAGCCAGCTGCGTCTCAAGGAAGCGGCGGAAGCTGCTGCTGCTGCCCCCAAAGTCGGCCTGCAATGCCAGAAGGGGGCAAGCCCTCTTGTCATTTTGATGGCTGCCGCCCCTTGTCACCCGTGTTGGCAGAATCTGAGGTTGATCTCAATCTGCCACATCAGTATGAGCACTGAGCAGCAACATGCTGACCTCCAGCTCTGCAAGGTCTGCAGCCAGGGCGGCAGCGGCGTCTGCCCCTGGTTTCTCCACACCCCATAGGTCAGAATCATCTGTGGCACTTCCGAGCAGCCTGCAGCATAGAGGAGCTCATGACGGCAAGGTACAAACAGCGCATGCATCAGATGTGCATGCAACATGATGCACCGATGGCTTATGTTCACAAGATGGCATGGCAACACTGGACAACAAGGGTGGTCGTGAACAAGCAACACCTGCGCATGGCTGCAAATGCTGCTGGCAATGCTGTGGCCCGCTGCGTCAACACATCCATCCGCAGCAGCAGCCCGAGTGCTTCGGCTGCGGCCTCAAAGACGACATACACTGTGTCTCCTGCAGGACAGCGGGGCGGCACAGCTGTGTCTGCTGCATATCTATGCTGGTCCTGCTGGGCAAACTCAACAAGACAGGCAACGTACAACCCACCCTGGAGGATCGTGGCCTTGCGCGTGTGCGCAGCACACAGGCCGCCCAGCTGGCACATCAGATTCAAAGCCACCGCCTGCAGTGAAGAGTCAACATATCTGACAGATGCCACAGAGTGACCTGTGGTATACCTCGGCTGTACAGCCAGCCGCTTCCAGATGCATTTTGCCTAAGCTTGGACGCAGAAACCTGTGTGGCTGTGATGAGCGCGGCAGCGTCATGCAGGCCCGGCAAAGCCGCTGCCAGGGCAGCCGCGGAGTCCGGCGCAGCTGGCAGCCCCTCGCCAAACATCAGCAGCAGCGGGAAGGTGTGTGCATCAGCCTGTTAACATGCTGATCTTTCGTTTCTCGAGGCGTTGCATGCTGTTTGCTTCAGCCGTTCTTTAGGACGTCAGTGAAGAGGACAGCAATCACAATGTGATGTGGCTCACGCCACATTCAAGCACAGGGACAAGACCCACGTGTCTCCGCAGCCGCGCCACTTCAGCGCACAGGTAAACCAACACGCCCGCCAATTTGTTGAAGGCGGTGTTGGCAGTGTCAGGCTGCTGCACGCCGCTGGTGGGTGCGGCAGCGGTGTCCATCGCAAGCCCCATGGCGAGCCCCAACTGGACATCAGCAAAGGCGTCGAGTCGACCCACAGTGAGTGATGCTGTGAATGCGCTGTGCATGGCGTCGCGCGCAGCCGCTGCGTTCATGTACCTAAAGCGTCAGCAGCACCCACCTGGAAGGGCGGGACATGTGCACCCTGGACAGCATGCACGTGCCGCTGCTGATGGCTCAATATGTTGCGCTCGTCAACAAAGCGCCGGAGCGCCTCGAAGTGGGCCTCAGCTGCCGCTGCCGCCCCATCATCGCTGCCTGGCATGACTGTGCTGACTCCTCACAGCGCAGCTGCCTCCTACCGTCCGCACAACCCGCTGCTTTCCAGGCACCACCTCTGCCGCTGTGTGCTTGCCGTGGGTTTTGAGTGTGCTGCTGATCAGCAGCACCCCCGCTGTCTCAGTCGAAGAGGTGCAGGTTGAGGGCAATCGACTGCAACACCGATGTGAGTGACCTCATGCGCTCGCCAAACGCCAGGAAGACTGCCCACCAGTATGCCAAGCTGAAGATCTCTGCACGGACAGTCCATCAGATCATGCACAAAGTGATGGATGCAAACATATTAGCATCCGCTGTTCGGAATCGACGTCAACACCTCAAATGGCATGCTGTTGCGCACCTGTGAAGTACTGTGCTGCACTGTCCCAGAACGAGATTCCGGCCGCGGTGCATTGCGATGCCGACATTGCTGCAACGAACAGCATTCCTGCCCAGCATGCAAATCACGATCATGCATGGGTAGTGGGACGTGCACTCAGCAGCAATGTGCGCTGGTACTGCGGCAATCTGCCGCAGGGCGTGCAGACACCAAAGGGATGCAGCAGTCCAGCCCTTCAGCGCAGTGAGAAGTGCTGCTGCATGCGAATGCTGCGGTGGGAGGACCAAATGTTGTCAGCTGCAAGAAACATGTGCTTGCACGTGGACCCAGTCCGTGCTGCACAGAAACAAATCGTCACTGCGCTATGATGGAGCGGGGCGTACGACCACCGCTGCGGTTCGACGGTGTGCAATCGATAAAGATTGAGCCGTTCGATCAATGCACGCATGGTCATGCTCTGAAATGAATGCACTTGCATATTCTGCTGCCCTGGAGTGGGTGCGCCAGCACGGCAGCCAGGCTGGCTTTGTAATTTCACTCTTGCATTGCCTGCAAGCCCCGTATACACGCGGTGCGGTCCACCCAGTTGTGAACGTTGGGGAAAGTACCATTCTGGCATGCAGTCTTTGTGTGACAACCCAACTTCAACATATGAGAATGTATGCAACCCCGCCTGGAGCAGCCGTGCACAGCAGCGCCATGCTCAATGACCGCTACTGAAGCGACTGTAGCAGGCTGCGCAGCGAGTGATTGGGAATCAACTCTGCCTTGATGGCTTCACTAGTCATTGGCGACACACTGCCGTGTTGCGCCACCCACTCCTCGATCGCAGGTCGCTCATAGCAGATGCCGTCGGATGCTATCACCGGGTCCTTCATCCTTGCCTGTAGCATACAAGTGGCGATCTCGCTAGGGTAGCGCCCAGGAGGAGAACGAGAGAAAGGAGAAATCAAGGGTTCACTGCCATATGCTGCTCCTCTGCCCAAGTTGCTCACCTTGCTCAAGGGGCATAGCTGCCAGCTGTTGTCTGCCTCGCCGTCTGCATCTAACGGCTCTGTTGCGCATACGTCAGCATCTGACTGCACATCGTGCTGGGCCTCGCCGTGCTGCACTGAGGTCCTGCTGGCCAATTGCTCAGGCGCGGATGCATCCGTCGTGCAGCTGCCGTCCCCAATAATCGAGGCCTGCTGCGGGGTGTCGACTGGCGGCGGCGCAGCTCTGGCCGCCTTCTTGCGGGCCTTCTTGCGTGCCTGCTTGGCGCTTTTGGCGGCCACCTGTGCCTCCTCCTCCTCCTGCACATTTGCGTGCAGGTGCAGGCTGATGATGGTGATGGATGCACATGTGCAGCATTGAAATGATCACGGCGGGTCGGGCCTCAGCAGCAGTGCTGATCCTGGACATGCATCCGCACCAGGAGCAGCTGCGCCATGCGCTCCGCCGCCGCTGCTGCCTGCCGCTGCTCCTCGGGCGACGGCTGTGGCGGGGCCGCCGGCGGGGCCCTTGCCAGCCGCGCTGCAGGGCGGGCCGCAGGCGGGGTACTTATTGCTGCTGCTGCAGTCGGTGTCCTCTGACAGCAGGGGCAGCCTGCTCTGGATGCCAACGACGCTGCTGCCGAGCGTGCCAGCTCTGCTGCAACCCTCGACGATGATACTGGCAGGGCGCACACAAGCGCTATGTCGATGTCGGACAGCTTGCTGTTCAGCTGCTCTGCCAGGTCTGGTGACAATCTGCAGCAAACGACCAGCAGCATTTCACCTGTATACAAAGACTTTGGCCACCAGAGCAACAAAGGCCGTCCTTCATGGCCATGTAAGTGCATGGCATGCAGCGGCCAGCAGGCAAGCGAAGTCGAGTCTCACCCCGAGTAGACGTCAGTGAGGGTGTTTTGCACATGGATCAGGTGTGCCACCGCAATGTAGGCTGGCACGCCATGCACCAACTCGGAGCTGCTCTTGATCCTTGCACAGGGGCCGTAGCTTGCCGCTGTGACCCCACACACGGCCTTGCACAGGCATGTGCAGCACTCCACCACAGCAGCCACCTTGAAGGGCAGGAACAGGGTACCATCTCGGGTTGGCACTCCGACGAGCTGTTGCAGGATGTGGCAAGAGGCATGTGCAAGTTGAGGGGAGTTGGGCATTGATGAACACCCTGTGCTGACCCTGACCTTGTCTTTGCCCTCGGGCGTTGCGGCCAGGTCCGCCGCAAAGAGCAGAGCGTCCATCAGCACCACCACCACCTTGAGGTCCATGTAGATCTCCGGCCTGCGCAGCGCTTTAGACGCGGTCAGCCATCAAACCGTTGTCATCAGTCACCGATCTGGTGGCAACCTGCGGCATGGTGTGAACGAATGACCCTGCACTCACCAGTCGGCGGCGAATGTGTCCGACATGAAGCTCAAGTCGGTGAAGCCCTTCAGGGCTGTGTCGATGATGGACGGGGCGCCGGGCGGCACGGAACACTTTTTCACCACAAGAGCATCCATCATGAGGGCCACGAACTGGCAGCCTGACAGCACTGTCCTACGAAAGGCGTCCATGGACATTGGATGCCCCATCTCCTGCACGCGATGTCCACCCACGTCAGCATGAGGGCATGCGCAGCATCACTACTTCCTTCCGCAGCTCATGCGCACCAAATGGGTCATCACACCTTCAGCAAGAATGGCTGGCGCATGATGCACAAATGTGTGTCGGCCACCTGCCAGTGGCCACGCATCAGCAGCATGTCCTTGTTGCTGCCTGCAGGTGCGCAGGTGCAGTGAGCGTGAAGCCTCGTCACCTTGGTAGCATCAGCTGACATCAACAATGAGCAGCTGGAAGCATGCAGTGGTGCGCAGGTGGCGCAGATGGTGCAGGAGGCGCTGCATACTGAATCGGGTTTTGGGGGTGGCAAAGCTGCAGAGCGGGAGCTGTACACAGGCCGCCACGATGCTCATGATGGTGTCGTTCGGGATGAGGCTGCGTGCGCCTTCCGACTCCAACCTGGCGGTGTCAGACGTCAGCTCCCGCACCGTCCTCCACACCAGCTGTATGGCCTGCATCACAGGTCATGCTGCTGGTCAGGTTGACATCTGGTGATACTGCTGCAATGCTGACAGCAACACTCCCTGGCTGCCGGGGCAGTGGCATCACCAGTCTGCAGGCACCCTGCAAGCTTCCGTGCTGGTTCACGAAAGGGTTGTCACTCAGATGCTGGGCAGTCTCAGGGGCAGGCCTTGGCAATGGCCTCGCTGACGTCATCAAAGATGATGTTGCGGGGGAACCTCGGCTCCTTTTTGGAATCATCCATCATCGCCATTTGCGCAGCTTCGCCACTGGCAAGTCTCCTCACAGTTGGCTTGCTACTCATCCACTGCATCGCATAGCACCGCACCTTCAAACATCACCTCAACCACCGCGCAGGCCATGGATGGCAAGACGTATGCACAGGGAGGTATGGAAATGTGTGCCTTCCATCACCTCAGCGGCCAGCTGCAGTGTTACGGCGGCAGCCTGCCACGCTGGCAGCAGTGCGTTGTGAGCAAGCAGCTCCTGCGCAGAGGTCGCACCGCACAGCGCCTCGATCGCCGCCTGTTGCAACACGGTGCAGCACAGGTCAGCCTGTGCGATGGTTGCCGATTGGCACTTTACAAATCTGTTGCATCCCGTGCTCTTGAGTATGCAAAGCAGAAGAAAGGGAAATACCAGATATGCCATGCAGTGGGCTGCCCGCCACGGAAGCATGTCCTCAGCATCCAGCATCTGGGTGACCATGCCAGCAGGCCGCAGCGCAGCCTCCAGTCCGGCCGCCATGACTCTGACTGCGCTTGCTTTGACGATGGTGCCGGCTGCAGGGGCCGCGGCATTCATCATCAGCGGCCTGCCATCTGACAGGATTGCCTGCAATATCAAAGGCACCATCATACCAGGCATGTGGAATCAATCAAAGGTCAGATGTGTCCACGCGCATTACAGTAGGCAATCCAGCGCACCGAATACTGGTACGAGAATTGCATTGGAACGTCGGGGTTGAAGTCCGCTGCACGCTGGTACATCTGGACGATGGTGTCAGCAAGCTCCTGCGGGGATCCCAGGGCATGCTGCTTGGTTTCAGAACCGGCTCCATCTCTTGATCACCGCACCCAGCAACATCATTGCAACGCACTTGCCTGTGACACCGGAGGATCGGTGTTGCGCTCTGTGCGGTGCTGCACGATGACTGAGGCGGCACCAAACAGGCTGACTTGGGCAAAGCACAGCACCAACAAGATGGTTGGCTTGTCGATGGCCTGCGCGTGCAGAATGCTGTGTTCCGAGCAGGAATACATACACTGCACGACTCAACAACATGCTGCAACCTGCACCGCAGGGCGGATGAGGTGTAGCAAAGACATGGTGTACCGCACTCACATCGTGCTCGAGGCTGTGCAGCATCATGGGGACCATCGACTTGCCCATCAGCCGGTGCTCTCTTTCAGTGATTGCATGGATGTGCGCAATCAACTGCAGGATAGCCTGTAGGTACTCCTGGCTGTGCAACAGCTCCCTCTCAGCCTGCAGTCAGCGGATCGAAATAGCTTCACATCAGCTCTGTTATAGCTGGGCTGGAAAGTAAGGAACATTCGTTTCACAGGTAAAAGCCATCATCAACATACGAGGGTGCAGCGCCCTCAGCATGCATGCCCCGAAGGCTGATATGCGATACACGAGCATACCAAGTTGAGGCAACCTTTCTGTGTAAGCACACATTGATGGACATGACGAGCACGGCGATCAGGATGGTCCTTTGGGTCGCTGTAACACGACGGGCACCTGCGCCAGCATGCTGGGATACGTCTGCGGCAGGTATGCATGGGCCAGCGCAATTGCCGCGCAGTTCTCGATGCGCAGGGCGCTGCTCCGGGGTCGCGCTGGCAGCGTGGCGCCAAAGCGCACGACGTGCAGGGCGCCCGCCACTGTGGCAGCGCAGCAAGCCTGCACCGGCAATGCCAATGGTGACTGAGAGGGCTACGCAGGATGTTTCCTGCTGATGGGTCCACAGCGCCCGCAAACGCTGCAGCAAATGCACGGCTGCAAGTATATGCACATGTTCCTGTACAGCAACCGCAGGGTTTGGCACATGCAGGTGAAGCCATCCTGCCCAACCCTATGTGACGTCGCCCTCTGCCAACTGACCTGGTCGCTTCGACGTTTGGTCCTGGTGCTGTGCTCTCAATGACCCGGGATGCTGTGGCCGAGAGCACAAGCCCAGCGGCATGCGGCAACATCTCATCCGCACGCTGCAGCAGCCCGGGTCGGCCCATGGCCTTGTTGACTTCAAATATGCCAAAGACAAGGGTCTCATACGAGCTGGTAGAGCACTCCTACGTCCGCAGCACACCGTTTGCCATCTGCCATAAGCTGCAACAACATTGTGATGACCACCCACGCTGGAAGACTGCCAACAACGAGCACATTTCGTGTGCAGACATGCTCACTGTAAGTGTGCCCGCAAACAGCGAGCCCAGCGCTGCAAAAGCGGCGGCGGCCAGCTCTGGGGGCGCGTTACATGCCTCCTTGAGGCAGTGCGCAACAACCTTGTCGAGCGCCACGCCCTTGCTGACCTCTGGGCTCTTCCGCTCATGCCCCCTCTCCCTGCCGATATGCATGGTGCAAATCCCGCTTGGTCTTTGATCCATGCACGAGACGGTTGCTCTTACCTCTCACTGACCTGTCTGCTGGCCGGCTCCAGCGGCATGTTCATCTTGACAGCCTATCCCAAGGCACTGCACCCCAGCGTTTGCCCGCAAGCGCACCTGATGTGGCGGCGCACAGTGCCCAAGAACACTTGCCAGGCAGGCTGCGACCCCGTGCTGATTTCCTCCAAAGTCTGCGCAATCTCTGCATGGCTGAGTCTTTCGGTTGCAGGTGTTGATGGGGACATGCGAGACATGTTCATCATTGCATGAGCGCCCCCGGACGTTGCCGCATGCTGCCAGGCACGTTGATACTGCAATCGTCCTTTCGCGAGCCGCTCAGGTCAGTGATCAGTGCGGTCCCGCGACACATCTACCGAGAGCCGACGCTGACAGCTCAAGTGATCTGACATCTGAGCACTGAGCTCGATCTCTGACGGCACTGCATCCACAGGAAGCAGCGGTTGTTGGAGGCACACCAACGGGTCCAAGCAATTTGGAGCTTCATCAGACTCTGTGCGTCTCTGCTTGTGCCAGCCAGCGTGCAAGCACGTAGTAGCCATTCGCAGCCACCTTGCGTCATGGTTTGTCATGTCGGCTCCTCAGTAGCACCTGCTGATGATAAGCGGCGCACGCAGGTACGGAGGCGGATGCATCCCAAATGGTCCGACAAGCATGGACAACACGAAAATAACATGTTGCCGCAAGGGACCAGGGCTGGGGTCAGAACCACGTCGCTGCCATATGGTCTGCATTGTGCAGAATGTACTATATAGCCAATATGCTGCATGCCACCAACAGCGTGCAACAGCCAGAAGTGTACGAGTACAGATTCGCCGACTGCAGTACAACAGCAATCGCATGCTTCAGGGCAGCTGCTGCAGGGCCTGTAGCAGGCTGCGCAACGAGTGGTTGGGGATCAACTCCGCCGTGATGGCTCCTCGGGTCACCGGCGACACAGTGCCATGCTCTGCCACCCATGCCTCGATGGCCGCACGCTCATAGCAGATGCCATCGGACGCTATCACTGGGTCCCGCATCCTCGCCTGCAGCACCCAACAATCTTATCAACTAAATGGGTGGAAGTACGGAGCCCTGAATCCAGTGGAGTATTAGATGCCAGATGCCACTTCTGTGGCACTCCTACTCACGTTAGTCAGGGGACAGAGCTGCCAGCTGTTGTCCACATCGCCGCTCGCACGTGGCGGCGCCGCTGCGCCCGCATCAGCATCTGAGCGAAGCGGGGCCTGCACGTCTTGATCCCGGCCGTTGGGGCCGGCATCCTCAGTTGCAGCCTTGGCCGCCTTCTTCCGAGACGTCTTCCGCGCTTGCTTGGCACGCCTGGCTGCTACCTTTGCCTCCTCCTCCTCCTACATCCCGCGATCATAAGTTACGCCGCCTCACATGGGCTCCCGGACTTGCACCAATGCAGGAAGGTAAGGGTGACATTCCGTGAAGGAACGTTGACTGTGAACAACTGGGAGATCGCACCAGGAGCAGCGCCGCCATGCGCTCCGCCGCTGCCGTTGCGGCCTGCTGCTCCTCGCGCGACGGCTGAGCTGGGGCTGCAGCCGGTGCCCTTGCCTGCCGTGCTGCAGGGCGGGCTGAAGCGTGGCCATACCGTGCCGCACTTGCTGTCACTGGCCTGTGGCAGCAGCTGCAGCTTGCTGACGCCAGCTCTTGTGCAACTTGTGACCTTGCTGGCGGCAAAAGGGAGGTGATGGCCGCCTCGACGCTAGTCAGATCATCGCGGAGCTGCCTGGTCAAGTCTGACGACATCCTGCAGCAGCCCAGCTTTGGCACGACATCAGCGTGCGCATCATAGATATGCTGATGCAGACTACGACCACAGAGAAGTGTGCAGTCCTGAAGTCACACAGGTCGTGTGTTGCACCGTGTCCAGTATAGTTGCAAGCTCACCGCGCACGGAGATCGTCGATGCTGCCCTGCAAGTGCCTCAGCTGACTCACAGCTTCAGAAGCTGGGATGCCATACACCATACTGGAGCTGCTCGTGAGAGCTCTACAGGGGCCATGGCTTGCACTTGCAGCCTCGGACAGGGCAGAGCAGAGTCACTTGCAGCAAGCCGCCAGATCCGGAACCTTCACAGCAACAGCATGAAAGTCAGTCTGTGCAGCTTGGGTCAGCAGTCACGACGTTGCTGAGGACTGAAGAGGTTCAGCAATATCAAATAGTGCGCAGGCTCAAATCACACACATCAACAAACCTGCTGGGCGCTGATTCTGACCCTGGCGTTGCCTCTGGACGAGGGGGCCATTCCCACAGCAAACTGCAGAGCGTCCATCAATACTGACGTCACCTCAAGCTGCATGTAGACTTCTGGCCTGCACAGCACAGAAGCGGTCACACAGCTTGCCGACGAGCGCTGCAGGATCCCCGATCTTGATGAGCAGGCAGCACAGGGCATGCACCCGCCAGGCTGCACCCACCAGTCGGCGGCTAATGTCTTTGAGGCGGCACCCAGCTCGGTGAACCCCTTCAGGATCGTCTCAGTGATGGACGGGGCACCAGGGGGCACAGCACACTGTTTTGCCCCATCGGCATCCATCATCATGGCAACAAACTGACAGCCTGACAGCGCAGTTCGTTTGACATCGTCCGCTGACACGGGAAGCCCCTTTTCCTGCACCATGATTTGCATAAGCATGTCAGCGCCATCACGGGAAGGCATTCATTTCGGCAAGAGCTTCAGCACAAACCAAGCACTGCAGCATCATTGTTGCAAGTGGCTGCCGGAAGATTCACGAAGCACCTTCAGCAGCATTGGCACACGCGATATGCACAAGTGCATGTCAGCCAGCTGCCAGTGACTGCGCATCAGCAACATGTCCTGCATCCTGCCTGCGGTTGCACACAGCCGCATTTATCCAGCAGCTGTTGGCACAGATGTCGGCAGAAGCTTTCCGCTGCACATCTCCAACTGCGGCGGTGGCATGTGGCACAAGGTGCGCTACTCACTGAACCGAGTCTTGGGGGTAGCAAAGCCGCAGGGAGGAAGTCGTACGCAGACCGCCATGATCCCCATGACGGTGTTATTTGGGATGCCGCATGCACTGTCCAGTGAACAAGTGTATTGTTGAGACACGAGCTGCTTCACCGTCCTCCACATCAGCTGTATGGCCTGCACATAAAGACATGCGTTTGGTTGGAAGGTATGTCGTTGCAACAGTGTGACACCAACGGCAATCTGCAGACGCATCACGATCAGTCTGGCAGTCGTCCACGTCAGCCGACGTGTGAGGTGCTCGCAGGCCCACCTTTGCAATTGCCTCACTGATGTCATCGTGAATGATGTAGCGAGGAAACCTCGGCGCCTTGGCACGAAGCATCGCAGCCGCGGCAATGGCAGCAGCGCTCTCAGTGACCGTAGTCAGCATCTGTGTGTCGTTCAGCCACTGCACCACAGCAGAGCCGGCTCATGCACCGTCAGGCGTAGGGTAACCCACGCAGATGCGCTGCCTTCCAAGATGCATTCCGACATAGACAGATGCAGCACCTGCTGCCGATCACCTCACAGCAGAACTGCAGTGTAGAGCCGGCGGCCTTCCATGCTGGCAGGAGTGCGTTGTGAGCAAGCAGCTCCTCCGCAGAAGTTGCACCACACACGGCGTCCATTGCTGCCTGATGAGCACAGGTCAACGATGTTGAGCAACCAATGTACGGGTACAATGATTCGCACATCAGGGTCCTGCGAAAGTGTTGCAAGAATAGAAGCAGAAGAACAAGAAGAACTCCATACCATGTAAGACATGCAGTGCACTGCTCGCCATTGAAGCATTCTTTCCTCCTCGAGCATCGTGCAGACCATGCCAGCAGGCTGCAACGCGGCTGCTAGTCCAGCAGCCATTGCAATCAGTGCAGCAGACTTGACACTAGCGGTGGCCGCAGGAGCCACAGCCATCAGCAGCGGCCTTCCATTTGACAGTATTCCCTGCAGCGCTCACAATCAAGGTTGGGTCGAGAGATATGGTGATTCCAGACCCCATCCCCTAACATGTCCCTATGCGCATTCAGTGAAGTCAAGGAGGCAGCGCACCGCGCATTGGTATGCATAATGCAGTGGCACATCTGCATTGAAGTCGCGAGCAGCTCGTCCATATATGTCGATAATGGCGTCGGCCAGCTCCTGCAAGAATACACAGCATGCAACTGTGCCCATTTGGCAGTTTGCTCAGACCACTTCAAAGTCAGCATATTGAGCAGGCCTTGGCAGGCAAGCATGTGGTCCGACAATCACCTGCGACACTGCAGGCCGCTTGCCATGCTGCACGCGGCGTTGCACAGTCATCCAGGCGACCTCGAGCAGCGTGGCTTGGGTAGAGCATGATGTCGGCATGATGAGCAGGTCATCAGGCGCCTGTGAGTGTGCAATAGGAGGGTGCTTGACCAGCAGTCCAGGCATTCTATGCAAGGTAACATGCGGCAGGCTGCAATGTAGGGTAGGGTGTTCAGGCTCAGATGGTGTCTTGCGCTCGCCTCAGCTGCTGTGCCAATCTGCAGGCTGCGCAGCATCATTGGGACCATGGCCTTGCCCAACCGCCGGTGTTCCTTGCGAGCCTGTGCCTGGATGTGTGCAGCAAGCTGCAGGGTGGCGTGCAGGTACTCCTGGCTGTGCAGGAGCTCCTCATCAGCCTGCAGTTAGCAGGAAGCAGTATGGTGAGGGCCCTCACCATTAATACTAAAACACATGCCATGCCGTGCAAAGCTGGCGGCTGTGGTGGCCCCTGTAACAGCATGGTGTTGCCAGTGCATGTGGCTGACAGTACAGTTCGGCCACTGCGCACCCGTGCCAGCGTGGTGTCATGTGTCTGCGGCAGCAGTGCATGAGCCTCCGCCAATGACACGCAGTTCTGGAACCCCAACGTCTCGCTTCGCGTTCCTGTGGCCAGCGTCATGCCAAAGCGCAGGAGGTGCACGGCCCCCGAAACTGTGGGCGCTGCGATGGTCCTGCAAGGATGGTGTCATCGTGCCTGTTCTTGTGTGCGTGAACTCACTGCTGGACACATCAGCACGTGCCTGCACAGCCTGCTCGCTGACCCAACCGGGAACTCGTCCTGCCCCGACTTCATGCATACTGCATTTCTGCCGACTGACCTGAAGCCATCGGCCTGCCTCTCCACGGCGCTGGCTGCCACGCCCAAGAGCACTCGACCGACTGCATGTGGCAACATCTCCTCTGCGTGCTGCAGCAGCCCAGGGCGGTGCATCGCCCTGGTTAGGTCATTTAGGCCATTGATCAGGGTCGGGGATGACACAGTGTAGTACAACTCCTGCAGCCATCATACCCTGATGTCAGCGATCTTGCAGGTGCAAGTGGAGGTCAGCAGGTGGTGCTGCATACATACGGACCTGGGCAATGCACACCCATACAGGTGCAACACTGCACAAACACATGCAGGCTTACATCATGAGCAAAAAGGAGTGTTCCCAGCCCTGCAAAGGCAGCAGCGGCCTGCTGCAGGGGCGCGCTGCAGGCCTCTTTGAGGCAGAACAACAAGATTCTGTCTCCAATGCCCGCGAAATCGCAGAAGTCGATGGGCCTCCTGTTGAGCAGCAATGACGCCGATCAGCCCTTGTGCCGTGTGTGCATGAGGCCCATGCATCTGAGCACCTGTGAGTGATACACCTATCACACAGCTTGTGCACTGATGGACTGCTCCTTCGGGCGCTGCTCCAGCCCGACACTCGGGTGCACGAGCGCACCCCATGTGCATCTGCAAACTGGCCAGGAAGCCCAGCAAGGCGGGGGGATACGGCCCCGCACGTCTCGGATCCAGGCTCCGACTCATGTCTGCGGTGTCAGCCGTCTATCATCAAGGGCCTGGCGGTGGCGTTCACGCCATGTTCATCGAGTGCGCATGCATGCTGTCATGTGTCATCAAACATGCCGTGTGCCGTCAAGCATGGTGGCGTGCGAGCAGGCCGCTCGGCTGAGGGCCAACTACCCTCTCTTTTGTACTGTCAGTGATATCTGAAACGCACAATGGGATATTCAGGATCGAGTCACAGCATCGCTCGTCTCGCCCGGGCGGAAGCAACGGCTGTTGGATGCACATTCGAAGTGTTCAAACGGTCCTGCGGTCCTGGACATCTCGGAGCTCTGGCAACACTGCCCAGCTGATCAGCATTGCATTGGTTGTTGTTGAAAGTGTGTCACGCCGAGGCCTCCATGGGGGCGCATCGCTTTTGCAGTGCATGATCGTGACCCATTATTTTTGCATGTGGTTTGCCCGACCATTTCGTGTTATGCCATGACTGAACAACAGAGAGCGCTGCCGTCTGTGCGCATCTGAGGTACTTACAGACACAATACTGATGTGGTCATCCCATCGCTGACCCAAAGTTCCGGCATCATGGCGCCCAAGCGCAGGAGCAGCGGTGAAGCTGCGCCTGCGGCTGGACAAAAGACGCTTGCCAGTTTCTTCGGGGCCGCCGCCAGGGACAGGCCGGGCAAAGAGAATGAGTGCAGCGGGCCAAAGTCGCCAGCGCGACCTGCCAAGCGGCCACCAGCGACGCCGCCGACCAGACAGAGTCCCAGGTGCAATGCATCCCTGTCCATGTATGTGCTCAGCATGTGCACACTGGCATGACGCGAACACCTTCCGACACATGCCGAAACATGAGGGATGCATTACAGATCTCCAAAATGGAACTGGGCGCGCAGGGTGAAGCAACTGCGCACAGAGTCTGGTGCTGTGGAGGTAGCGTCGACAGCTAAAACTGCCGCCGGTGTGATCAATGGCCACGAGAATGGACATGCGAGCCCAGTTCAGAGCCAGCGCACTCCAGCCATGCCTGCCCCAGACAGCAAGCCCAGCGTGACACCCAATGGCAGAAAGCGGTCTACCTCGACCACTCCGCAGACACACAGCGCCTCAGCGTCTGCTCCACCCGACAAGCTCGTCGGCCGCCGCATCAAGGTACACTGAAGTGACGTGAAGTGATCAGGTGGAGCGTCAACGGCACGGATGTGTAGAGTTGGTGGTGAACAGTCTCCTGGGAGCAGCAAGCCCAGGCCACAGTGCCATGGTCCTGAGCGCACATGCTCTCACACAGCAGCTCAGGGTCGATCAGTCGATGTCAGCAGAATTGAGACGCACATGCACATCTCTGTAGGTGTGGTGGCAGGACGATGACGCCTGGTACACCGGCAGCGTGTCGAGCTATGACACGGACAGCGGCAGACACCTGGTGGACTATGATGACGGGGAGGAGGAGGAGCTGGACCTAGCGAAAGAGAAGTATGAGATTCTACCAGGTGGGATTGGTTGGTATGCGTCTCCCTTTCTTTGTTTCAATGTGGTGACAGGCAGACCCAGGTGCTACAGGCAAGAACCTGTGCACGCATCTGGATCCAGTTGGTTCACAGATTGCTCATCACGGCAGGCAAAGTGGTGGCGAGGGCGGCAGCACAGCGGCCAGGGCGCAGGGCACGCATCCTGCTGTCTGACTCGGAGGAGGAGGAGGAGGCGGCGGCGGGCGTGGCCAGCGGCAGCGACTCTGGGTCCGAGGTGGGACGCAGATCCACCGTGTGCATCTGCATACGTAAACATTACACCAGGCCTGGCACAGCGCTACCAGCATCGCAGTCATATCACCACAGGCTCCGCACCTACTTGAATCCTGATGCCCACGCTCTGCTGACGAGCAGTTTGTGGCCAATGGCGCCGAGGAGGGCAGCTCCTCCAGCGACGAGGAGCTGGCGCCGTCGGACGACTCGGAGGGTGACGCTGAGGGCACGCCCCAGCCGCGCAGCACCAAGCGCACGCCCGCCAAGCGAAAAGCACCGGTTGAGATCATCATGCACCGTCACATGTTGCACTGGACGTTTCTGCTTGTTGCATCGCTGCCCATGAGCCCATTGTAGAGGGTGCCCTCAGCAGGTCTGGCTGTTGCACACCCGACTGACTCGGGCCCTTTTGCACCGACAGAGCAAGAAGCAGTCTGCTGGCCAGCCAGCCAAGAAAGGACGCAGCAGCAGCGCCAGCAGCACGCCTGCACGACAGCCGGCAAAGGCCTCAACGGCTGCAAAGTGCTCAGAGCCACAGACGCCTGCGGCCCCACAGGCGGGCGCGAAAGCTGTGCTGGCATCAGCAGGGCGAGCACCCAGCAGCGCCGTCCGCAGCTCGCCAGGTTTGCGACCACCCCCAACCAAATGAGCAACACAGGGACCGACTGCGATATGCTGCACACAGAATGTCCAACTCGCTGTGCCTGCATGACGCGCACCTCTACGAAGCCAGTCTGTTCCAACCCACAGCAGCCGAGCACATCCACGCTGGCATGTGCAGGTGCCGGCGATGCTGCGCCCCAGGTCCAGCCGGACATGGACCGTTTCGCGGCGCGCGACGCCGAGCGCTTCCCCTTCCTGGCGCCCGGCAGGCTGCGGGATGCCGCGGGCGTGCGGCCGGGGCAGCCGGGCTACAACCCCCGCACCCTGTGGCTGCCGCCCAACTGGTTCAAGGCGCAGAAGGTGGCGCCCCGCAGTCGCCCTGGTCCTGCTGCGCTCTTGGGCAGACACCGCCTGGCTTGCCTGTTGCCACAGCTTCACACAACCTCAATACCTGACACCATGGCTTCCTCATACAACCAGTCGTGCTTCGTTGCAGATCTCACCCGGTCAGCAGCAGTGGTGGGAGTTCAAGGTAGTGCCTTGCTGCGTCTGGCAAGTGCAAGGTGAACGTCCTGGCCAGATGCCCTAGTAACAAGCAGCAGCATCGTCAACCGGCGCGTCTGCATGCAGGTCAAGCACTTCGACAGCGTCCTTCTCTTCAAGATGGGCCGCTTCTACGAGGTGCATGCACCATTTACGGGTGCTGAAATGCCATGTCACCCTGCAGTACATGCTTTCGTCGGCAGATCCATGTATGGGCTGTTCACCATACGAACGTGGACTTGCAGATGTTTGAAATGGATGCGCATGTGGGTGTCGAAGTGCTCGGCCTCATGATGATGAAGGTGTGCAAGGATATATGTAACTAATGCATGTGACTGCCTCCCACTTGATGGCGGCTCTCATCAGCTGCTATGGTATGCACATGGTCAATCCTGCAGTTGACATACAGGGAGAGCAGCCACACTGCGGCTTCCCTGAGAACAGCTACCACATAAACTGTGAGCGGCTTGCGCGTGCCGGACTACGGGTCGTGGTGGTCGAGCAGGTGAGCTGCGGCCCATAGCAAGGAGTTTTATGCCTGTTTTCAGGCTTGATGGCTTGGTAGCACATCACATGCCGATACATTGCAAGGCTAACAAGAACGGAGTTGCCATCTTTGCAGACGGAGACGCCTGTGCAGCTGGCGGTCCGCAATGAGGAGCGCCGCAAGCAGAAGTTGCCAAAGGTGCACCACTGGATGGGAAACTCGTTCACTGGCATGCGTTTATCTGACCCACAGAAAACTGCCCCTCTTCTTCACGATTTCACATGAGGCTGCCTATGTTGAGGTTGCCACACAACCCTGCAAGTTTTGGCGCGATCCTGTGATCACAAAAAGAAATGGTCACACACTGCAGGCAAGTGTTGTCAACCGTGAGATGGTGGCGGTCGTCACCCGCGGCACGATGACAGATGCTGAAATGCTCTCGCGCCACCCTGACGCCTCCTTCCTGCTGGCGCTCGCCGAGGCCCCTGCACCCGCTGCGGGAGTGGCCTCCAGTGCGCTGCATTCATCAAGCTGCCGTGCAATGTTCTGTGCAGCATGCTTGGTGCAAGATGCTATCGTCTTGTGATCAACCTCCCCCCTCCATAGCAGTTCACTTTTCTGGAATCACAGGCAGTGAAGGCGTCAGGGGCGATGCCCAGGCGGTGCTTGGCGCATGCGCAGTGGACGTGGCCACCGGGCAGATGCTTCTTGGGCAGTGGTGAGCTTATTGGCGAGCAAGGGTTGCCGCAGAATCGACAACGCCCTTCGCATGGTCGATGATTGACTGGATCTCCCCCTACCAGACATGGTTTCAGTAGCATTGTGCTGGGGACTGCAGGCAAGATGGCGAGCTTCGCACAGGGCTGCGCTCCCACCTGGCAACGCTGCAGCCCGTGGAGGTGATCCTGCCGGAGGGCGCCAGCAGCGACACAAGGCGTGCGCTGCAAGGCACCTGTGAGGCTGCGCCGCGGTTGAATGAGCTGGCAGCCCGGGATGCCTGGGATGCCGCCCGCACCCGCCAGGAGCTCGCCAAGGCGGACTACTGGCCCGGCGATGCACCGCCAGTGCTGCAGGTGACTGTCTTTGGTGCGCATTTCGACTCAAAGCGGCAAGTACTGGGGTCGTAGCCCTGCATGTCGCATGGCGAACCTCGTTCTACCGCAATGTGCTCACCGACGAACCAGACCCACGACAGCATGTTGATGCACCCACCGATGCTGTGTGCTGCCCAGGCCCTGCTGGACGACGACAGCGGTGGCAGTGACGCTGCACTCGCAGCACTAGGCGCCGCCGTGCAGTTCTTGCAGTGTGGGATGCTGGATGCAGCGGTGCTGCCACTGGCGCGACCCAAGGCGCTGCCCCCCGCCGGCAGCTCCGCAGCGTCCGCAGCCGGCGCGGACCAGCCGCTCCACATGCGCCTGGACGGCGCTGCCCTGCAAAACCTGGAGGTGTGCTTGCTACAGAAGGCAGCTCGGAGCATGCGGCCTGCATGCTGCAGTCAACTCATCGCTCAGCACGCCCTCTGAAGGCTCCTCCAGCAGGTAGCATGCTGGTGGCGCCTGAAGCTCGCCAACAGCGTGTTGCTGCAGGTGTTTGAGAACGACGCCGGCGGGGCGCACGGCACGCTGTTTGCGGCGTGCAACCACTGCGTGACTGGCCCCGGGCGCCGGCTGCTGCGGCGGTGGCTGGGGCGCCCCCTGGCGCGGGCGGCCGACATCTCGCGCCGCCAGGACGCCGTCGCCGCGCTGCTGGGCCCGGCCGGTGACGCCGCCCGGGACGCCAGGAGCCAGCTGAAGGGTGAGCTGGCGACGCAAGCCCAGCTGCACAGTGCCGGCTGCGAGGCGCATAACTTCATCATGCCCACTTGTGCATACATGGCCAGCAGTGGCAGAGGCCAGGAGCTGCTATTCGGGATCAGGAGGTCTCGGTCAATCGCTGGCCCCATCTGCGCGACATTGAGTGCAAGCCAACACCTTGTCTCGGCGTGTGTGAAGGCATCGCCGACATGGAGCGCGGGGTGGCGCGGCTGGTGGCGGCGGCGGGCGGCGCCTCCGCCCGCGATGGCCGGGGCGTGGTGCTGTACGAGGACGCGGCCCGGCGCCGCGTCACCGAGCTCGCCGGCGCGCTGGCCGCGCTGCGCACCCTGGCCGACGTCGCGGCCGGCTTTGCAGGCGCGCCGCAGGCCCCATGTTGCGCTCCATGCCGTTTGCTTCTGGGGGCATGCGTTCCGAGGGACGCGCCCGCTGCGTGAAATCAGCTGCTGTTGGTTGCCTTCATATCGTGATGGTTCACACCCCTCCGTCTCCAGCAGGAAACTGGTTGTCAATTGTGCGAGTGTTGCTGATTGCACGGTGCCCGTCGTGCAGGTGTGGCGGCGGAGTGCGGCAGCGAGGAGCTGGCGGACCTGGTGACGCCGGGGCGCGGGTTCCCGGACATGGAGGCCGCGCTGTCAGAGCTGGAGGGCGCCACCGACTGGGCAGAGGCGCGGTCCGCCGGCCGCGTCGTCCCTCGTGAGGTGGAGCTCCCCCATAACCTGAGCAACACGCTGCTCAACTGTGGTCTGCATTTGTCATTACATTAAATCTTGCACGGCTCCAGCCGCTTATCGCAAAGGAAACTCTTTTCGGACTGCCTGCTGTCTGTCGCAAAGGCCACCTGTAAGACATGTGGGCTTGCTTTCTGGGCTGACGACCATATTTGGCTCCAGGGTGTGGACGAGCAGTTTGACGCGGCAGAGGCAGCGGTGCGGCAGGCGGAGGCAGACCTGCAGCGGCACCTGAAGGATGTGCGCAGGCGGGTTGGCGGTGGCTCCAGCATCTGCTTCGTGTCCGTCAACAAGGACTCCCACCTCCTCGAGGTGCTTCTGGTTCATATGTCAACTCGCTGGGCTCGAGGTGCAGGTGCACACCACTCAAGTTGTCTTCGTGCATCACAGCAGTTGCAGCAGCAGGCTGTGCCATGCAGCAGCGCTGGTCATGCTGTGCCAGCAAGTTGGTACCTGTGTGCGGCGCAAGTGAGTACCCTTCAGTCCCACCACTGGTGTGTCCTGTCAGCATTTATCGTGACCAATATAGGTGAAGCGTGCTGCCAACAGGTGCCAGAGGCCCTGAAGAAGGCCGTGCCAAATGACTTTGAGCTGGTGGGCCAGAGGAAGGGCTTCCAGCGCTTCAGCAACCCTGAGCTGAAGGGCCTCGTTGCGGCGCTGGAGGAGGCCAAGCAGCAGCGCGAGCTGCGGCTAGCTGCTGCGCTGCAGGTGAGCAATCTAGCCAAGGCCCAACAAGCTCAGCATTTGGCTACTAACTGTGCTCTACACCTGTGTGTCATATGTACACCCCTGATTGCCCACTGCTTCAGTGCCAGTGGGTTCCGCAGGTGCTTGCTCCGCTTCCTGGCATCCTGCAGATGCCATGTTCATTACTCATCTGAAGTCCGAATTCCTGAGCTCAAGATGCTGGGCTGCAGGTGCTGCTGGGGCGCTTTTCAGAGCGCCGCACGACATGGCTGGCAGCGGTGCAGTCGGCGGCACAGCTCGATGCCCTCATGTCGCTTGCGGTCGCTGCTGCCTCGGGGGATGGCGACATGTGCAGGTGGGTGGTAATTTGCGCAATGTCTCGTTGTGCATGTGTGATACACTGTATGATCCAGCGCAAGCTGCTGACCGTTGCCCCAAAGCTCCCTCTAGAGGGTGATGTGGGAGAGTCCACCGATTCAAGTAATAGTGTCATGTCCTTGACGAAGTGCCACACACAATCAAGGCGCTGCCTCCTGAACATGCGCATGCATGCGCCTGCAGCAGCTCCCATTCGTTTCTGGGTACTGTCACATGTGTCTCGGCAGCGTGCAGCAGCAACACGCACCAGTCTGTGCGGGTTCAACACTCTGGAGCTGTGGACGCTCACACAGGCCGGAGGTGGTGGAGGTGGCGCCGGGCGGGCAGCAGGTGTTCGAGGCGGCGGGCCTGCGGCACCCGTGCGCCTACATGACCCGCGCCGCGCCCTGCTTCGTGCCCAACGACGTGCGGCTGGGCGGCGGCGACCCGCCCTTCATGCTGCTCACGGGTGCGCGGGCCTCCTCGGCACTTGCACATCAGTAGCACATCGGAGTTGTTGATTGGCAGGGATTGTGCCGAGGCACATCTGTTCTGGCCTCGGCCCTGTACAGTCAGGCTGCACAGGTGGCCAGCCGATGCGCCAAGTTTGACCCAAGTTGCTCCTGTGGGTGCAGGGCCCAACATGGGCGGCAAGTCCACGCTGCTGCGGCAGGCGTGCCTCGCCGCGCTGCTCGCGCAGGTTTGTCATTGGAGTGCCTTGTAAAACTGACTTCCGTCGTTCTGCATGTTAACACAGTGCAAGGGTGTACTGGCAGGTTGGATGTTTCAGGGCCGGTGTTAAAATCTGCCTGCTATGCCGCAGGTGGGCGCCTGGGTTCCGGCCACCAGCCTCCGGCTATCACCCGCAGACGCCATCTTCGTGCGCATGGTAAGCATGCCAGCCCACGCTGCAGAAGCGCCACTGCTGTACGACATCGCTCATGTTGCGCCCCGATCGCAGCCTGAGGCGGCGCTGCCTGAAGTGTTGTGGGATTGCGCAGGGGGCGCGTGACCACATCCTGTCGGGGGAGTCCACCTTCTTTGTGGAGCTGTCCGAGACGGCGTCCATGCTGCAGGTGCCCCACTGTCGTCTTTTGCACGACTTATGGTTTCTGAGCAACACGTGCATCCTCTGCAGCGCACGCAGCGAGCATCAGCGCCATCACAACTGGCACTGAGTGTGCGGAAACAGTCAGGTTGCGCATGCCTGACTGCTGGTGGAACGGTTGCAGGCAGCAACGGAACGCAGCATGGTCGCATTGGACGAGCTTGGGCGCGGCACAGCCACCACGGATGGCGCCGCTATTGCCGCCGCTGTGTTGGAGCACCTGTCTACCAGCGTCCGCTGCCGGTACTGAACGTGTCACGCAGCTCTGGTTGGAGCATGTTGAATGCGCAGCAGAACATGACTGCGCTTTACAGCAGCCATGACTCAGCAATGATTGCTGCAAGCTGCTGCCGTGTGCAGGGGCCTGTTCGCAACGCACTACCATAGGCTATCGGACGAGCATGCGTTGGACCCCGGGGTGGCTGTCTGCCACATGGGGTGCCATGTCACACCTGGAGGACCTGATGGCCAGCCTGAAACCGTCACCTTCCTGTACAAGCTCGCCGAAGGTACGCTGAGGCAACAGGAACATTGCCTTCAGTATATTGCTGCGTCAAGCGTGTGAGATGTGGCGATCTCGCGCGCACATGTGCTGCAGGTGCCTGCCCGAAGAGCTATGGCATGAATGTGGCGCGGTTGGCGGGGCTGCCCAGCTCCGTCGTGGCCCGAGCAGCGACCATTGCACACCAGGCAGAGGTGTGTCGATCACCAGCAAGCCTGGCATGATGCTGTCCTTTATGGCTGCACACAGCGCGGGGGAAAGTCAGGGCTCAGTTTGCACAGTTGCCATGTGAGCAATGACTTGTGGTGATTGTATGCTAATGGCTTGGTACGCAGGCAGCGGATGCCGCACAGCAGCAGTCCACAGCAGGCCAAGAAGTCGGCACAGATGAGGATGGCGGCTGGCGAAACGTCAGTGACATAATGCAAGCAGCAGCCGTGCGCCAGCTCCAGCAGCTGCTGGCTGCCGAAGACCAGGAGCTGGCTGCGAAGGCACTCATGCACGTGCAGGCGCGCCTGCAGCGGCTGCTCGCAGAATGCGAGGAACACTAGGCCTCGTGTGGTGTTGTCACAGTGCGAACAAGTTTCCAGCGGCTGTGTGTTTGCCGATTGAACAAAACAGGCCTGGACAAGCAGTTGCCACATACATGCTGGCGAACGATCTGCCAGAACAATGTCAAGGCGGCATGCATGCATGTTTTGGCGTGCATCGGGGTCATAAAGCTTACGATCCGAGTGTCCCAGTGCCACGCACGCACTCAATGCCACGAGTTGCACGCGCGAGGTTTGACCGATACGTGCACCAGACACCGGAGCCAGCTTGGATCTGCTACCTGTGCGTCAGGCCGTCGGACCAAGTCCTTGGCTGTCAACTTCAAGTTCAAAGTGCAAAGACTACCAGCATTCGCGCGTAATGAGGTCCCCCGAAACCATGCTGTGCTGCGATGTCCGATGCACAGATCATTGTTGGCGCTCGCTCTCCTGTCCATCCGACATCGCACAGTCACTAGACTCACCGACTCACCGTCAACGACCACAGCCGATCAAGATGTCTTCAGGCAAGGGCCAGAAGTTCTACGCAGTGGCGCATGGTCGCGACGGACCAGCGGTTTTTGACAACTGGGGCGCGGCCAAACAGTCCGTGGACCACGTGTCGGGCGCTGTGCACAAGTCATTTTCGTCTCCAGAGGCAGCTGCTGCCTTTGTTGACGGGTACAACAAGTCTTCGTACGGACCCACAACCCCGGCGTTCAAGGGCAGCGGCAGGTGATCAGAAGACGCAACAATGTTGCCAGTCAAAGTTGATCGAGTCAAGTCCACTCAGATGTCGAGTTATCAGCGTGTCAGTCGCAAGTAGCGCACTTTGCGAGCTTGTGAAACCCCCCACCAGTTGAGGCCTTGCTGTTGCTGCTTGGTCAAGGTGACAACATAAGTATGTAAGGTGTATGTTCCGCCAAAATTGTGTTAGCAAAGCAACATATGGCACGCTCATCATTCACATGAGGCGACGAACCTTCAAGCTTGAAGCTCTTCAGTGAGTTATCCCTTCTGAGGAGCAAGTTGCCCGCCTGATGATGACATCGCTCAGCTGACCATCTGTACGGGGAGCATCCGCCCTGGTGCATTTCCTGGTATCAACATCCAGTCAACATCGGCAATTCCTGGGACAGACACCGATGCAACCTCTCGGAAACCGCGCTTCATCTCATTCACAGTGCCTGAAATCAACACGCTTCCAAGTGTTGGGCTGATCAAGCGGCAGTTGACATAGGCACGGACCCTGACTTGCTGGCAAGTGCCGGACCAGGCCGCCGCCCGGGACGCTTGCACCAAGCACGCAGCACACTTGACCCTGCTGCTGCTGCTGTGGCGTGCAGATCAAAACATGCCATCTCGAACACTCCTCTGTCTCCGCTGATGATCAGCATCAGAATGGCGGCAAAGTTCTATGCAGTGGCGGTGGGCCGCCGCACAGGTGCCTCTGCTGGCTGCGGCGCGTACACCCGATGTTTGCGATCACGCGCAAAGCAGGTGCCATGCATCGTGCCCACTGCATGCACAAATCTGATGCGACGTGTGCTCCTGTGCCACGATCAGGCGTGTATCGCTCCTGGGACGAGTGCAAGGCGCAAGTGCACAAGTTCCCGGCAGCCGTCCACAAAGCGTTCAAGAGCGAGGGTGAGGCGACGACATTCATCAACCAGCAGCGTCAGAGCAGGGGCTTTGCAGCGGGCAGCGGTCAAACAGCATTGGCAGCACTGCCACCGGCGACCAAGAAGCGGCGCCGAAAGCCTGCGGCCGGTGCTGCGGCATCGTCAGCAGCTGCACAGGAGAGGCCGACCGACCACAGCCGCGACTCCGATGCAGAGCCGAGTACTGTGGCAGCACACAGTGCAGATGCAGATGCTAATGCTGCTGCCGCCGATGACGCATACGGTGCTGCCATGCCCTCGATCTGGAGCTCCATGCTGTACAGGCTGGTGAGGAGCGCATATGGGTCTAAGACAAGAAACATGTCACCAGCGCTTGATGTGGCACTCGTCGAGGACTGTCGTGCAGCCTGAAGCTTTCGAGGGCTTCCACGTCCATACTGCAGGAGTTTGATGGGGCCTCACGCGGGAACCCCGGCCTTGCCGGTGCGGGCGCAGCCCTCCTGGAGGACGGGTCCCGCAAGGAGGTGCGCCCGGCATGAGCAGAAGAGTTGCTTGTACTATTCGTGCTGCACTTGTCCCAAGCGCGCTGTCACGTCTGGAAGTCATGCCCAGCCTCTACTGGTGTGTGTGCTTGGGTGCAGGTGGGACGGATGGTGCTGGCATTGCAGCGACAGACGAACAACGTCGCTGAGTATTGCGGCCTGATCATTGGCCTCGAGGTGAGTTTACTGCTGTGCGCACTGAAACAGTGCCAGCGCCGCATTAAACTGTCCAACAGTTAATTTCCCGGTTCACCTGCCTGTGTGATGCCTAGCAACCTCGGTCGTGTAGGCAGCGGTGCAACTGGGCATCAAGCGCCTGAGCATCATCGGCGACAGCAAACTGGTCATCAAGCAGGTGCATGTCTTGCAAGGACATCAGAGCGTGTAGGCCGCTCAGTGCTGATGCTGACGTCTCGGCTTGAGTCCAGGGTGTCAGACTGCTGTTGTTGCCCTGACCACTGCAGGTTGAGGGCGCCTGGCAGTGCAGCGCAGCCAATCTGCAGCCGCTGCAGGCGCGCGCACAGTCGTTGATGAGGGCGTTTGACTTCGTCAGCGCCCAGCATGTTCTAAGGTCGGGCTGCCTGGAGGCTGTTCGTTGTGCACTGTGCAACGAGGACGGCCTAGAGACGTGGTCATTCTGAGAATAAGTCTGAAAGCCACACTCACTGCAAGTGTGCGTTCTGCTACAGGCACCACAACAAGATAGCAGACGCGCTGTCAAACGAAGCGCTGGACGGCGCGGGCTGGGGCGGCGGCCTCAAGCTGCCAGATGTACGGCGCACATGTGTTGCCGCACCTGATCAGCAGTACTGTGCACAATCTGATGACGCTTCACTCGAAAAGCATGCGCCACAGGACAGCATAGCACAATGTTGAGAACAGAATGCCAGGAACATGTGCATGCAGGGCACAGTGGTGCCAGTTGAGTCGACGCTGCCAGCGGTGCTGCGCAGCAGCTCCGCTGCTGCAACAGCCGACACAGCCTCAGCAGCCGCAGGCAGCGGCACCAGCGGTCGAAAGCGCAGGCGGTCACCCTCACTGCGGTGGGCTTTGCGCACACAATGCCAACCTGTCAACCTGGCAAAGCAAACGCGGGCATCCCTGAGCTAGGATTGCAGCTCCTTGTATCAGGTGCGATGTGCTTTGCAGGTGACGCGTCACGGGTCGGCTGGTGAAGTAGCAAGTAGCTTAGCGACCATGCGCCCGGTCGAGTGGTCATGCTTGGAGTGATGGACAAGCTGGCTACTGTTGACAGTGTGCGATACATGCATGACCATAAATACTACAGGCAAGATGCCCCACCCCAATGGAACACCCTGATGGTTCCCTAGCACACCACGAAGCGGTGCCTTGTTCAGCAAAGCGACCCCCAGACTGCAGTGTTCACGTTGCTCTGCCGTCTAGCATAAGCCGTTGGTCATGGCCCCGCCATCCCCGCCGTGTGCTGTCACCTCCTGATTGGCGGCGGCAGCTGGCCCAGATCGCTGAAGGGGTCATTTGAATCCGGAGGGGGCCATGAGGGTTTGGGAGCTGCGCCACCGCTGGGGTGCGAGTTGACCGCAGGCGCCGCCTTAGCAGGAGGAGCTGCGGTTGAGAGCATTGGGGCTTAGCAAGGGCTGGGCCTGATGACAGTGGTGACAGAAAGCACAGCAAGCGAACGTTCACGGCAATGTTACAGTCGATGGCATGCCAACCTGCTGCTGTGGGCGCTGGCGGATCATCAAAGGGGTTTGCTGACGAGGCGGCTGGCGCTGCCTTGACTGCAGGAATCAGGCCGCTCGAATTGTCTGCAATGTGTGCATGGCGCACATGACTTGCATGTGGACTGTGCATGTGCAGCATCATCAGCACTGTCGCGCATTCACCACAACACCTGGACAGAGCATGACTGTTGCAACCCACCAGCGTTGCCAATGTTGGGGCTAGACGGCTTCTGCTGCTGCTGCTGCTGCTGCTGCTGCTGGTCCAGCTGGTTGAAGCTGAGGGGTGCCTGTGACACTTTAGGCTGGCTGAGCTGCTGGCCAAAGTTTGGCTGCTGCGGCTGCTGGTGCTGCTGTGCAGGTGGCGGCGTCTGGAACGAGTTGAACTGCGGCGGCGGCCCAAAGCCACCTGCTCCAGGGGGTGGCCCGAAGCCGCCTTGGGGACCGTATGGCGGCGGCGCGCCAAACGGCGGGGCTCCGCCAAATGGCGGGGGTTGTCCGAACTGTGGCTGCCCGCCACCAAAGGCGGTTGCCTCCCCGAACCCGCCGCCGCCGCCGCCAAAGCCCTGGGGCCCGGGGCCCTGCGGGCTGAAGCCCCCCGCCCAGCCGCCCTGCTGCTGCGGCGGAGCGCCGAACGATGGCGGTGCGCCAAAGGGCCCCTGCGGTGATGGCAGCGCGAGCGGGCCCTGTCCAAACTGCGGAGGCCGCGGGGGCCCGCCAAAGCCCTGGCTGAAGGACGGCGGCGCCTGGCTGGCGGCAGCTGGACCCTTGCTGAACGCTGGCGCCTCGCCAAACGCGCCAAAACCCTGGGACGCGCCTCCGCTATTGCCCTGCTGCGAGCTGGCAGACGGCGCACGCTGCGGCCCATCTGACGCGCCGGCGGTGGTGCTGCCAGCCTGGGAGCCCGTGGGACTGCCGCCGCCGCTTGTACCGAAGTCGCCAAAGGGGTTGGCGGTGTCCCCCTGAGACGGCACGCGGCCGTTCCAGCTGGAGGGCCCGCCCGGCTGCTGCTGCTGCGGCGACGGGCCACCCTGGCCAAACTGCGGCGGGCCGCCTCCAAACTGCGGCGGGCCGCCTCCAAAGTGTGGCGGGCCCCCATACTGCGGCTGACCACCTCCAAACTGCGGGGGGCCTCCAAAGGGCGGCGGCCCGCCCCCGAACTGCGGTGGGCCGCCTCCAAACTGTGGCGGGCCGCCGCCAAACTGCGGCGGGCCCTGGCCGGGGGGCGGGCCCTGCGGCGGTGCCGGCGGCCCATCGAACAGGTCGGCCAGGAGGTCCTGTGGGCTGGGCTTTGGCTGCGCAGGTGGCGCTGCCTTGGGCGCCGCAGGTGCTGCTGGTGGCGGTGTGGGCCCGCTGAGCGGCGATGATGCTGCAACAGCACCGACAGTCGCAGCGCTGTGGGCAGCAGCCGACGAGGGCCCTGGACTGCCGCCACCGAAGGCGTTGGGATCGTCGTCGAAGTCCAGCAGGCTGACGCTGGCCTGCTTGCAAGAGGGAAGGGCAAGCGTTATGCACTGTCCTGCGCCTTGCGGCATCATCAGCAGGCAGCAGCAGTACGTCCTATCCCAATGCTGCATAGCGCGGTCCAGTCGGCAGATTGCAAGAGTGGAGGCAGCAGGCGATGTCTCCGCTGCTGCTCATCCGCCCCACCGGCTTGGCGGGGGGAGGCGGCGCGGGTGCAGCCTTTGCCGCTGCGCCCGCCAGGCCCCCGGCGGCCCTGGCCCCGGAGGGCGGCGCCAGCTGGGGCGGGGCGCGGCCCTCTGCCACCTCCAGCAGGTTGCGGTACTTGATGAGCGACTCCTCCATGTCGCCATGCACCGTCAGCGTCGTCTGCAGGTTCGCCTGGCAAGCGCCCACACCAGAACGTGTGAGCTGGCTGCTGACGGTGCTGCAGAGTCCTCAAGCCAGGGGCAGGGTGCAGCCGCTCATTGGTGTGTCCTGTGTGTGGCAAAGATGTGGCACCTCGTCTGTGATCTGTTCCGCCAGAGCCGCGAGCCTTGGCAGCATTGCCTCGCACTGCCCTGCCAGCTCTCCCACGTGGTCCTGCACGTTGCGGTCCACCAAGAGGTCGATCAGCTGAACGAATTTAAGACGTCTGCCTTGCGCAGGCCTCAAGTGCCCATGATTGACGTGCGCAAGCAAGCCACAGCAGTGGGAAGGGCAGGTCGCGTGCTGCAGTTGCCAGCACATGCATACCTGCTTCACATCGGCGGGGTCCTGGATGGAGATGCCCGCCAGCATCTCCGACAGCAGGTCGGCGCTGTTCTTGGCGGTGTACAGGTCATCCCGCAGCTTCATCGCTGACTGCCCTGCCGCCAGGTGGTTGTCTGGCAGGCTCGCCACGTTGCCTGCAACATCATGGCATACACAAGGGGCATCGATGATAGTCTGACATGGGCATGTAGTCTCACACTTTGCAGGGCTATGGGTGTGAGGGGCGCCTGCAGAGGTTGCCACCTGGGGCTGATTTCGGGGGAGACGGCGCAAAGTGACCATTGCCGCCGTGCGCGTAGGGCGTGCTGGCGCGCGAGGCACTGGGGGAGGCGCCCGCTGCAGGAGGCGAGCCGGGCCCATAGCCATATTCACCACGCAGCGCACCGCTTGACCCCGGCGGCAGTGCCTACGCAAAAAATTGCAGGTGGCATGTCTCCAGGTAGTTTCGGTGTCCACAGCTTGCCTGACGACCACTGCATAGCACACTTGCAAGCACATGACAAGCAGCTGCACAGTGGCCAGCGCAGTGCAGCACACCTGCGCCTGCCCATATGCATTGTAGGTGCCGCCCTCTTTGTACTCTGACAAGTCCCTCGCTTGTCGTGCTGGAAAGCGTACTGCCTTGTTCTGCGAAATGAGCGCCCAGCTGCCTCAGCAACATGATGTCGCCAGAGACGCATGCTCAGGGCGCAGCAACAGCGCAGCATATGCGGTCTGCAGCACCCGCAAGCAGCAACATTGCCTACTGGCACAACATGGATCATAATGTTGGTTTCTAGATCAAAAAGCAACTCACTCGCAGATCGCTCAGCTCCTGGCGGTAGGCGGGCAGCTCGATGGCCTCCGACCAGTCCTCAATCAATGCCAGAATCTTGTTGTAGATCTGGACATCTGCCTACAGAAGCATGCCGCACCTCCAAGTTAGCGTCACTGCTGGTCTCTGTGCACTTACCAAAGCACTTCCCTTGCACGCACACTCTTCGCGACGGACAGCAGACACACCTTGCGCTTGAGGGTGGCCACTTTGCGGAGCTCCGTCCACAGATCAGAGAATGGCAGCTTTTCCCGAAACATGTGGCCACACCGCTTCATGCAGGTCTCCAGAACCTGAGCATGAAGTCAGTCATCTGACAATCAGCAAAACTTACAAGGATGTTGCGTGTCAGCAAGTGAGTAAAGCAGGCAAACAACCAGGCTGATGAGCTGAAACGGGACCCACAATGAGCGTCAGGTTTTGGACTTTGACGTGCTTCTGCTTGAAGCGGGTGTTCAGGTACTTCATCGCCTTGTCCGAGCCTCTGCAAGGGTGAAATTGCCATGCCTTCAGATGGGGCGTCGTTGGTCGAGCTGACACCAGGAAATATGCAAACGCTCGACAAGCACGCAACAGCACTCACGCCGACGACCCTGAGTCTGCATCACGGCACCTTTGGCTGTGATGCAGCAGTCAACGGCTCATAGTGTTGAGCTCTCAGCAGGACAGTCCCCCTCACAGCTTTGCTTGCGCTGCAGGGTAGCACTCACTTATCGGGTGATCGGTTGATGTAGTCCACGATGCGAGCCAGCAGCTGGGGGCTAGCCCCGGGACTGTTCTCGTCGGTGACGGCGTTGATCATGTCCTGCATGTTGGAGGCAGGAAAAGTGAAGGCTGTGCCGCTTAATCTGCTTTGTGCCCAACAACGTCTGGGTATACAGGGAGACAGATGCGTTGGCGCCAGCCTACGTCAGACCACGGGTGACACGCACCTGCAGGCCACCAGGCTTGCCCCCGCCCACCGAGGTCACCCGCTTCATGGTGTCCATGTTGTGCGCTCGTGCCACGGGGTTCCGGTCAACAGATCGCGAGTCGAGAGCACAACGTACAGTGTGCTCGTCTGCTCCCCGCCGCGGTGGGTGTATGAGCGCTCACACACCACGAGGAGTGCAACGCCTCAGCCCTGCGGCTGCACAGCGTGGTCTGTTACAGTGCAAACTCGAAGAGTGCGTAGTCATCTGAAGCACGTGTGAGAATTGCTGTGCAAGGTTTGCATGCAGTACTTTATTATTACATTGGTTCGCTTTGCCACTGCTGGTTGCTGTTTGCATGCTCATTGTTCTTCAACATTGCATCGTTTGCCGCTCAGTCCACTTACGCTTGCTGACGGGCCAGCTGCGCCATGGCCAAGAAGGCAGAGGTGAAGACCTCCAAGAAGAAGGCAAAGCCGGCGCCCAAGGTGGGTTTGCTTGATGGCAACTATGAAGTTTGCTGGCTGTGCGCCGCGCGCAAGACCAACTTGCTGAGGAATGCTTGTGTCATTAATGGTGATCATGTACATATTTGCACTCGTGCCAATGGCCACACGATGCTGCCTGCGCTTTCGTAAAACGCCAAGCGGCCGCCTGCAGCCGCCGGCTTCGATCGGATGCACAAAGTGCCGCAAACCACTTTCATGAGCTACCATACACCCAGCGACATGCACTGTGTGACGTGTGCCCGCTTTGCTGCTGGCACGGCGTGCATCATGGGTCAGGCCTGAACGAGATGTGTGCAACTTCGTGCAGCCCGAGCCCGAGTCGTCAGAGGAGGAGGACACATCAAGCGACGAGGAGCCAGCACCGCCTGTGAAGGCATCCAAGTCGGCCGGCAAGAAGGTGGGCTTGCTGCTAGTCTGTCTTGGACCCAGTTGCCACGCTTGCAGGGAACCCCCTGAGGAGTCCTAGCCCAATTGAAGCGTCGCTTCATCGGGACTGTGCAGTCCTGCATAGCAACTGTGTTGACGAGCTGTCGGTGCTTTGCTTGTTGATGGCCAGGCTGCAGCCCCACCTCCAGCTGACAGCAGCAGCAGCGAGGAGTCGTCTGAAGAGGAACAATCCTCTGACGAGGAGGTCTGCGATGCCAGCTGCGTGCATTGCGTGAGACCATATTGTTGCTGTGCTGCCTCCACTGGCGCATAGCGTGGCGAGCTGCAAGTCACGGTCTTCTGCTGGTTGTTGGCGCAGGCGCCGCCGTCGAAGGCAGCCAAGTCGGCCGCGCCTGCAAAGAAGGCCGCGCCTGCAAAGAAGGCCGCTCCACCACCCGAACCCTCTGAAGAGGAGGAGTCGTCCGACGAGGAGGAGTCCGACGAGGTGGGTTGTGTCCTCTTGTGCATGGTGTGTTTGACTTTCAGCTTCTGTTGCAACACTTGGCCATCGCGAAGTGCATCTTGCACAGATGCTGCCCTTGCAATTGACGGCCGTCATCGAGTGCACGAACATGTGATGCTGCAAAGCTTACAAGCTGCGGCATTGGCAGAGGCTATTCGTGCCTCTGAACTATCTGCTGGCATGTGTAGGAGGAGGCAGCACCAGCAGCGAAGGCGGCGCCCGCAAAGAAGGGCGCCCCGGCAGCCAAGGCGCCTGCAGCGGCAGACAGCTCCTCTGAGGAGGAGTCTTCAGACGAGGAGGATGACGACGATGAGGAGGAGGAGGTGAAGCCGGCAGCCAAGAAGGCAGCGGCAGCCGCCAAGCCGTCGCCAATGGACGTCGATGCAGAGGAAGACGACTCGTCAGAAGAGGAGGAGTCCTCTGACGACGAGGAGGCAGCGCCAGCACCAGCAGAGGTCCGCTGAGTCTTGCAAGCTCAGCAACCAAGCATTGCTTCACTGCTCTCCCTCGCTGGGATGCTGAGCAGCTCCCGCGTGATGTTTTGTTGTCAGCCCTGCGTGACCTCAGTACCTGCGTTAGCCATGAGTCTCATGCACACGCAGGCAGCCAAGGCGCGGCAGGCAGCAACAGCGGCAGCGGCGGAGGAGTCCTCCGAGGAGGAGGAGTCTTCAGACGAGGAGGACTCCGATGAGGAGGAGGAGAAGCCTGCAGCCAAGAAGGCAGCACCTGCGGCGAAGAAGGTTCTGTTCTCCCACCTTCTCGCACCTTCTGCAGCTGCAGCCATCAGGACCCTGTGCTGCTATTGCACCAACGTCTTGGAGCGCTGCCCCTTCGCAGCAGGCTGTGGTCTTTCACGCCATCTTTGGTACATCCCACAGGCAGCAGCAGCAGCCAAGGCAGACGATGATGACGATGATGACGACGACGACGATGAGGACGATGATGAGGACGAGGATGATGAGGATGAAGACGAGGAGGACGAGGACGAGAAGCCGGCGCCCAAGGCCGACAAGAAGCGCAAGGCTGAGGAGGTGTGCCTATCCATGTGGTGCTTGACCTGCTGTGTGCTGTCGAGTACAAGCTGTGGACTTGTCTAAGCATTGACATCAAAACTACAGGCAACGGCACACCACTGATGATCAGCATATCAGCCGCGGTTGCTCGATCCTGTCCTGCACCTGCTTCCATGCCGAGGCGCACAGGCGTGTGGCTGGTGCATCCCCTGTATCACAGGCGCCTCTGCTTGAACCTGCGGTGCGCTGCAGATGCACGCGGAGTCTGAGCAGGTCATGTCCACCGAACGCAGGCGGCCAAGCCTGCAGCAAAGAAGGCAAAGGCTACCGAGGACGACTCGGCGGCGCAGGGCAGCTCCACTGTCTTCGTCAAGAACCTGCCCTGGTCGGCGACCGACGAGGACCTGGCTGGGTTCTTCGCCGACTGCGGCGAGGTGGCCGAAGTCCGCATCGGTGCGTTCTGGTGTCCCTGCAGCTCGGCACTGTTTGTCATCTAGCCCACCTAGCCCTCTGTACGGCCGGAACCCTGCTGTGCCTCCACTTCTGCTGACAGAGGCTTGCAGAAGGTTGAGGGCATGGCTGTGATGATCCACCCTCGCTGCGGGCTGCTTCCTGCGCCTGTCTTGTCCAAGTCTCCATGATGCGGACAGTTTTTGAGGGTTCTGAGCCTTTCATACTTTCATGATGCCCTGGAAACAGGGTGTGCCCCTCACTCCATGTTCCTGCTTGCTGCCAGCAGCTGCAGTGCATCCTCTAGTTACGCTCGAATTAGCTTAACAAATATTCAGCACATGGCTGCGATGACTTCCCCTCACTTCAGGCTGCTTCCTGCGCCTTACTGTCCAAACCGACTGGTCGGGATGCGGATGGCTTTTGAGGGTCTGAGCCTTGCTTCAGCTTTACTGTCTCATAACAATAGCAATCCAATTTCAAATAGATTGATGCATTGCTGCTCTTGCTTTGCGTGCTGGCCGAGATGCACCACCCTCATCACAGGCTGCTTCCTGCGCCTGCTCCGTCTGAGGTACATCCTATGCAGACACTCTGAGGGTTCTGAGCCGCGCACAAACTTAGATTTTGCCTCCCATGTCGCTGCATTCACAAAAGCTGTTGGCCAAGATGAACCACCCTCCAACTCGGGCTGCTTCCTGCGCCTGCTTTGTCCAAGGATTGATCCAGTGCGGACACCTGGAGGTTTCTGAGCCTTCCTCGAGCTAGCTAATGCACTTCTGTACTGCCTTGCATGGCAACGATGATCCTCCCTCGTCTCGGGCTGCTTCCTGCGCCTTTGTCCAATCTCACGAGATGCAGACAACCTGAGGGATCTGAGCCATGCCAGTGTTGGCGCTTGGCACGCGCCACAGGAGTTCGGCCTTGCACCACCGACCTGCGACACTAATATGGGATGATTTGTTTTGCAGCCTACGACAACGAGACGGGCAAGGCGCGCGGCTTCGCGCACGTGGCATTCGCCGACACACAGGCCGCCGCCAAGGCGATCGCGCTCAGTGGCAGCGAGTTTGGCGGCCGCCAGGTGTACATCGACTCGGCACGCGAGCGGGGTTCAGGCGGCGGCGCGGGCGGCGGCGCAGGCGGCACACCTGGCACAGGTGCGGGGCTGGCACTGACTTGCAGTGTACCAGCCTGGAGTGTCCGTGAGGCTGTGCAGTGATGTCCACCTCAATGCACACAGCTGCTAGCACTGATGCGCGCATGCTTCCCCGTCCCATCTGGGTTGCTTTATGGCACAACCCTGTTGCGTCACGTGCAGCCGGCCGAGAGAGCGACGGCACCACCATCTTCGTGAAGGGCTTCAGCCGGGAGTTTGGTGGCGAGGATGAGGTGCGGCAGGCGCTCACAGAGGCATTTGCCGACTGCGGCGAGGTCTCACAGGTGGGGCCTCCCTCACCCGTCACAGCCTGTCACTGCATCCTTGGGCTTGTGTTGGGCCACTGGCCCAACTTGTGCATTTCAATGTGCATTCCTCCGATCTGGCTGCGATCCAGCGCTGAAGTTGAGCAATATGCATCATCGTCATGCGCAGCTTCTGATTTGCAAGTGATCCTGAAGCTGTGGCTCGTCATGTACAGGTGCGGCTACCGACAGACCGCGAGACGGGCGAGCTCAAGGGCATTGCCTTCGTGGAGTTTGGCTCATCAGATGCTAAGGTGCGACTCATGCAGTCCCTCGCACTTCTTGTATGTGTGTATCGATAGTTGCATGTGATGGCCATGACGATAACCACCTCGATAACGTGGAAGTTCCTGCTTCCTCGATTCTGTAACAAAATTGCAGACGCAATGAGGGACCGAGCCATCATGTACAGTCTTGACTTTGTATCGAGGCTACTCTTGCTTGATAGCCTGCGAATGACAGAACTGCAGGATGGGGCATGTGTGGGTCCAATTGTGTCCATGGCATTCCTTTGCCGTTTGCTATTGACCTCGTTATACTGGACCCCAGTGTCAAGGATACCTGCGCTTGTTGCCCTGCAGGCCAAGTCACTAGAGATGGACGGCGCTGAGGTGGCGGGCGGCTACCTCAAGGTCGACGGCAATGTGGGCGGCGGCGGCGGCCGGGGCGGCGGCGGTGGCCGGGGGGGAGGCCGCGGCGGCGGCCGATTTGACGGCGGTGGCAGGGGCGGCGGCGGCCGTTTCGGCGGCGGTGGCAGGGGTGGTGGCGGCCGGTTTGGCGGCGGCGGCAGGGGCGGCGGCCGGTTTGATGGTGGCAGAGGAGGTGTGTGACTTGTCTTTCAAATGTGTGGACACGCTGGTGCATTGTGCCCTATCGTTGCTCACCTGCATTCAACGAGTTGTTGCGGCGGGGTGGCTGCGAGTCTAGCCGCTCGTAGCCATCTGACGCACATTGGGGCGCCGGCCCTTCGGGGCACAACATGGCGTATGTCCCAGCGTCAAACGCCGCAGAGCGTCGCCCCGGTTGTAGGCAGCAATGTCTCCTGGGCAAGGCGCGCTGGCTGATTCCATCGCCTTCGGGAGCCGCGTCGTGGCACTTACCCGTTAGGTTCTACCCAGCCAGTGACATCGGCTTCAGCACACGCGCCAGCTGCCATCGTGCTGTTGGACGGCAGAGCATGCAGCTGGACGGCAGCAGCTCAGTACTCAAAATCGCAGCGTTCATCATACTGCTGCTGTGGCTGAGGGCTCTGGCTGGTGCTGCGCAGGCCGAGGGGGGCGTGGGGGCAGGGATGGCGGTCGTGGCCGTGGCGGCGGCAAGCCCCGCCTCAGCATAGATGCTGGAGCAGGCGGCAGCGGCTCAAAGAAGACATTTGACGATTGAGGGGCGGACCCACACATTATTGACACAGTCTCTGGAGGGTGCTCAGCAATGATGTGCAGTCATGGCACACATGCCCTATGCATAGCACCCGGTTGCAGCGCTATATTGTTTCTTGTGCATCAGGCAAAGTAGTAGCCTTGGCTAGGAAGTGTGGCCCAATGACTGAGGAGCGTTGGTTTCAAGCAATCAGCAGCAGATTCACCGTAGTGCATACAGTCAGAGCACAGTCCTGTATGCATAACACTGAGCATCGCACTCCCCCGAACACCGTGCACCGACCTAATTCCGAACCCCGACTGCCGGTTGCCACTCTGCCCATCACGAGGCGCCTGTAATGTACGAGAAGATGCCGCCGCCCTTCTTGGCGCTGGCCTCCATCTGGTTCAGCGCATTGCGGGCTCGCTGCAGTGTAGAACACAGGTTCATCAGTGTGCTGCAGTGGTCGCTGCCTTGACACCGTCATGTCAGTGTGCATCACCGGCAAGCACCGCACAGGGCGACAGTGGGTCGCCACCACCTCCAGCTCGCGCTCCAGGTCGGCCGAGCGGGACAGCGCCTGCCGCAGCTCCGCGACCTGCGCCTCCAGCTTGAAGGCGCGCCCCTGCTCCGCCGCCAGCGCCTGCTTCGCCTCCTGCGCCTGCGCCGCGGCCGCCCCCGCCTCCTTTTCGGCGGACGCCAGCGCGGACTGCGCATGGGCCAGCTGCCGCCGCATGAGCGCCAGCTCGTGGCCCGCCGTCTCCTTTGCTGCCGCTGCCTCTGAAGCAGCCGCCTCTGCACGCTGCTGCGCCTGCAGCGCCATGCATGCATGCGTGTCAGTAAGAAGGGCTTGCACGGACTTTGCGGCTTGAACTGCATGCACGCTCGCAATTGGTGGTGTCCGGCAGCCGTTTGAGGAGCCGACCTGCTCAAGCTGTGCCTGCAGGGATGAAACCTGGTCTGAGCCCGCAGCAGCCCTGGGCTGCGCATGGCGCAGGGGCGGCTGCTCGGGCACAGATGCTGACTGGTGCCGCTCGTGCTGCTGCTGCTCGTGTGCAGGCGTTGAAGGCTGCAGGGCACGCAAGTGATCCGTCAGTGCGGTTGCAGGCGGTAGTTGCTGAGACACATGTCCTGTGTGCTGCTAAGCCCTGTCGGGGTTGCATCCATGAAGCATTGCAGAATGCATGCTGTGCAACCTTCGGGATGGCTGCGGTCATGAGCGACTGCAGCGGCTGTTTGACGGTGTCCACCGCCTGCTGCAGCGCTTGCTTGGCTGCACCCACTGCTGATGTGCTGCCTGTGCTGCCTGCGTCAGTGCAACATGAATGCTTGTTGCCTGCATCAGCTCCTCGGTACTGCTGGTCAATCTGGTTGCCTCCGAGCTTGACACTTGCATGCAGACATCAACACCCAACAGCACGGGCGTCATCACCTGGCTGGAAGATGTGGACATCCTGATGGTACTTGCCATTGTACCCGCCAAAGGATACCAGCTGTGAAGCTGCTGGGTGGGCCAGCAGGCTGAGCCCCTCGCTCGCCACCGCGGAGTGCGGGTCGACGTTCACCTGTGGGAGGGGCCGACTTGGGTGTTAAGCTCCAGCCATTGTTGGCGCCACCTTTAGGGTTGCACGTCTTGGGTGGAGGCTTGCGCAGGCCACAGATGGATGACCTCACCACATGGGACCAGGTGAGCGTGGGCAGTGCTGGGACGAGCGCGTCTGCCTCGTCATCGGCAGCCGCGCCGGCGTCTGCCGCTGGGTGGGCTGCGAGCGGGGCCAGGGCAAGCGCCACCAGGTCCGCGCAGCCGGAGGTGTTGTTGCCGCCGCCAGCGATGTACCAGGTGTCCCCCAGCACCGCGCCGGCGTGCCCTGCATGACAAGGCGTGTCAAGGCACGTCCACAGACTGCGGGCTGTGCTCCTCAGCATATGCGCAACTTCCTTGCGCCGCCATGCAATCAACAGGTGGCGCCCGCAATGGCTCAGGCCCTTGCAAGGTGCACAGCGGGGCTTGCGTGGCACCTGCACGAGCCGAGGGCGTGGGACCGTCTGTCGGTGGGGACGCCCAGGCGCCGGTGTGCGTGTCCAACACATGCAGGTCCGAGAAGCAGTGCACCTGCTTCAGCAGATAAGTTTGCTGGTTGCTGGTAGGGTCGGTACGCATCACATCAGAACCGTGTGGTTGCTCCAGCCTGGGGACACAAGTGCGAGCGGAGCACCTGTGTGCTTTGAGGGTCATGTGGTGCCTGCTCACCAGTGAGCCACCACCGAAGACCAGCAGCCAGCGGTCGTTATATGCGACGGCGGTGTGGGCGGACCGCCGCGAGGGCCCCTTGCCCGACAGCTCCGGCGTCGTCCACGACATGTCCGCCAGGTTCAGCACATGCACGTCGTCCAGCGGCCGCCGGGCCGTGTCCTCCCCGCCAAACACCCACACCTTGGTGCCCACCAACGTCGCCTGCATGGGCGCACGCTTAGGGCTGGGTGCATGCATCGCTAGCTGCACGCACCAGCGGCGTTCAGCCACGGCTGGGGCGTCCTTCAGTGGTGGATGACCTGCAGTTCGTGGCGCAATGCCTGCGCACCGAGTGGCTGCCGCGGGCGGGCGGGGCGTCTCCGGAGGGTGTCAGCACCGCCCAGCTCAGCGTCTCCACGTCCAGCACCCGCACCATCAGGTTCTCCTCCCTTGCTGCGGCGCCCTTGGCCTGCGGGTATGTCTGCAGCGTTCCGTTCTGAATGACGTGATGAGCACGTTTCCAAACTGGTGCATCAGCTGGGTCGTGCTGGACACTGTGCCTGCTGACAAGCTCCACACATGCTGGCCGCTCTGGCGACTGGGCACCTTGATATGGCCGCCAATGGACAGGAGCGAGCCCTGCCAGGGCACGAGCGCGTGGCCCGCAGTGGGCGGCATCGCAGGCGGCAGCGGCGGCGGCGGCTCGGCGGGGCCGTCTGACGGCGGCGGCGGCAGCGCGCCCCGCGTGCTCGCTGGCCCTGGCGCCCAGGTCATGCTGTCCAGGTCCAGCACCCAGGTGTCACTCAGGTACCGTCCGCCTGCACAAGGAGTTGCAGCCTCTGTTGAAACATTACCAAACTTCATACGAGTCTTGGTATCATTGCAGTTGTGACTCGATGAACTCGCATGCAGCAAGACATCTGTCAAGCAGATGCCCGTGATGACGGTGTCCAGCTGCTCCCCGCACCGCTGTTGCCGCCGACAAGGAACATGCGGTTGTAGACGAGCGCGACCGCATGTTCGTAGCGGGCGGCCGGGCGCCGCTCGCCGCCCACCGCCGGCGCCCTCCAGCTGCCAGCCTGTGCTGCTTCCGCAGCCTCGGGCTCGGCGACACCGTTCGCCTGCACCTGCTCCTGCGGCTGCGCGGCTGCCTGGCTGCCGCCAGACTCGTCGGGGGCCGCTTCGCCGGCGCTGCTGCTGCGCAGCCACCAGTTTGGCTGCAGCATGCAGCAACATGTGAGCTGCGTGCTGCATCAGCGGTCGATGAAGGACTAGTCCACATGCTCCTGGGCGGACAGCACGTGGACGCACCTGCTCCTCCTCCAGGGTGCGGACGAACAGGCGCATCGCCTCCATTGGGGACATGCTGCCGAGGCCCGACCAAGCCTGATGTTTGGCTGACTCCTCCATATTCCTGTTGCATGCACAGCAACGACGAATTTGCTGAATCTGTCCAAGTGACTGTCGTGAAGCCAGCATGCGACGCTGCGACTGTGACTCACCAACCCCATGGCTTGGGGGCGGTGCATGGACCATCATCTGCTTGCCGCTGCAGCCCGTACAGCACCAGCCGCACATCGTCATGCAGGTCGTCCGCTGCATCTGCGGGGTCCAGGGCAGAAACCGAGGATTATCAAAGCATGCAAAGTGTCTACAACATGAGGCGACCGACGAGGTGCACAAGGTGCCAAAAGCATTTGAATGTGTCAGCCAGACTGCGCAGCATAAAGATGCCTTGGCGCGACTGCACCTGAGTTCGCGTACTTAACAGCGACGTGGTACTTGTCTGGGTATGGGAGAGTGCAGGTAGCGCCTGCGCCATTCTCAGGATTGGGTGCCTGCAATGGAGCGGGAAGGTGCACATGCGCACATGGCGTGCTGCCGCTTTGGTGTGCAATAGTCCCCCAGGGCTACCCTTCAAAACGACAGTACCTTTGCAAGGGCAACGTTGTACCCGCTGGACCTTACAAGCGATGACAGGCAAGACTGCTTTAGACTGCAGACTGGTTGATCAGATGCTCACCATCGCACGGTCGCCACTCCCAGCTCGCTGTCGGCTTGAGAGGCACAGGATCTGTTGTGTTTGATGTTATGCTGAAGAGTTGTTGAGATTGTGCTAGCAGAGCTGAGGCGTTGTTGAGGTGCGTTCGCTCAGATCGAAGATCACCGAAAGGCGTACAGCCCGATGGCCAACAATTTGCAGCAGCTTTGACCGCAGTCTCATCTGCGAGCATCCACGCTGACAAAATTGTGTGCAAGCGTTCGAAACCGCTTGCAAGCATGCAAAGTTGCAAACTGTGCAACATTATAATAAATCCAGGTCATGCTGAACTGTCGGCAGGAGCAATATCTCAGGTCATTCTGCAGTCTAATCGTGTCCCTCATCATAAGAGCACGAAAGAAGCAACAACCCTCTAGGTGGTCCAGTTGAGCGAGCAAACGCACGGCCATTGAGCGCTGTTGCCATCAGAGTCTGCCGACGCCTGCGCCACATTCTTTCTGAAGTTTTGACGGCTTCAGGAACGACGCCTACCACGAACAAATAGTACGGCAGAGTGCAGTCTGCAGCAGGTTGGAGAGAGTGTTGGCAAGCTGAGCAGACGCATCACATGGAGCGTGTCAAGACTTGGTTCAAGCACAAGGTGTGTCGGCACCAAGCAGTGGATGAGCATGAACTTGCAATATGCTATCGTGCTGGGCGTTGCGACTGAGTTTCGACCGGGCCGCTGCAGGTTCTTGAACCAGGCATAGAGTACATCAAGAGTGGCGCTGAACCAAACACCCTAGCCGCATCCGCGTCAGCAGGCTTCTGCAATGGGCTCTGCCCAGTACTAGGTGACTTCCTGTGAAAATGACTGTGATGCCATATGAGTTCCCAACATCGGAGCTCAAGATCGAGTTTTGGATCTGCTACCGGGCAGGTGTCAGCGCTGGGCTGACATGCCTCCTCATTCTGGCGTCAAGGGGAGCCCTGCATGGCCCAATGGCGCTGCTGGCGAACTTCATATCAGTCCCAGTCGAGGCGAGTCGCAGCAGCACTCCTGCATAGTGCTGGCGCTGCATTGTTGATATTTGCCACATGCTGTAGGGATGCACTCGGGAGTCGTTTGACCTTGATGTGTCGGACCTCTGCCTGCAGCTTGCACTCATATTGCCATACATGCGGCTGGGCGAGTGGATCACGGGCTCGCCACGTGTGGAGCTGAAACCGGTCGGCATCACGGACCTGTTCAAGCATGGCTCAGGCGGTAGACATCTGATCAGCTCAACCCCATTGACATTTGCTGGTTTGCATGCAGTGTCTTCGCCATCTGAAGGCATCGTCTTCATTAGCTGCCGCCTGACGGACGTGCTAGTCTTTGCTAGGGGCAGCGCGGCAATGCTGTGTCTCACTACTGCAGATCTGCTGCGATCAGTCGGATGCGCCTTGCTGGCGTGGGTGCTGACATGGCCGCTGCTGGCCGGCGGGCTGTACTTTGCCCTGGCTCCCGCCTTCCAGATCCTGCGCCGCAAGTACGCCACCTGAACACTGTGGGCCTCCATCACAAAACCACAGTGATCTTCGCACGGTGACAATGCGGCCTTCTGTGGCACATACATGCTGGCTAGTGTTCGTTGCTGCTGTCCTGGCGCCACAACATGGCACCTGGAGCCACACTGTACTGTGGCTCAAGTGCTGCATCCATCGGTCCGATGGCTATAATTGTAAGTTGTGAACCCAACTTTGAGCAGCACAAGCCTGCTGATGGCTCAGAAGGCAGTCTGCACACCATCCCTCATGCTTGTAGGTACATGCATACCAGAGGCAGCGAGGCGGAGCTGGATATGCTGCCAAACAGTGATGCCAGGGCGGCAGCAGAGAACAGCTCACTGCACAGTGTACCGCTACTGCCTGTGGCAGGTGTCTCAAGCGATGGATCAGGTGACCCGCTCATGACAGTGGGTGTCTGGTGTGGCACGTGCAGTGCTCGTGGTGCGCACAACGCTCATGCCAAAATCGGGGTGTTTTCAACTCCTCAAAATCCTTGTTTATGTGCTGTCAACAGTGACAAGCGTCGCAAGTAGGAGATCATCATCTGGCGGCAACCCTGTTGAGTGGAAATGACGCCCTCGTATGCCCTCTACCACTGGCTTAGCATCAGCCTGGTTCAGACAACACGCTGGTGCTCAGGCTGTCATGTTACGACAGATGATTTGCAGCGTGTGTGCCGATAACAACAAGGCTCTTGCACCTGCGAAAAGCTCGTAAAGATGCTTTTTGACAGACCAGCAAGTCGGCCAAAACCAGCAAGTCAGACGAAACCTTGATCATGCCCTCTCACTGCATCTCCCTTTACAGTTGTCAAAAGTTCATGTCTGAGCCTCCACCGCCCTCACGGACGCCATCCTGGCCCCTGTCAAGCAGTGTCATATTCGTAACATTGTCGGTCGGGCACTGACTACAGCATTCGAACAGCTCATATGCATGCACACCGAACTGTGATATTGGCATGACTAAGCCAAAGGCGCTCACCCCGTGCCTCTATCAAGCTCACCAGGCGCAAAGCCCCGCCGGTGCCTTCTATGCCTGAGGATCCATGACTGCCTTTCATGAGTCAAGTGCCCTTCATGACACGTTGATAGACATGCGTCCCACTCTTATGATCATTCAGGAAGCTGGGCAAAGCGCCATCACCTGTGAACAGTCTGCAAGCCGTGGGGGTCGTCACTGTCAGGGTCATGACCTGCCCACTCCTCTTGCTTTCTGCCGCTGCTGCTGCTGGCAGCACTGCTGCCGAAGAAATCATCCGACAGCCCCAGCGCATCAGGCTGCGCTTGCGCTGCCGGCTCCTGGCCTGTACATGATCATCAAAGCTGCTGGCAACCATGACACCCACAACTTTGCCCAGCACAGGATGGTTGTGTGGCCGCAATCTGGGTCAAAAGCTGGTTGAAGGCGAGCCAGACCACTGGGTTGAAGGGTCTTGCCTGTTTGGCGGCGGGGTGGTGGTGCAGTCTGTAGCGGCGTGTCCCCGATCAACATGCCACCCGGTCTCTGGGCTGCTGACCGCTTGGCATCAGTGTTGGCGCTGAAGTCTGTGCCAACTGATGCATCCACTCCTGCATGCTGATGCGCCTGCGACCAGTTCACAGTGCGGCATGTTGCATTGGCAGCGCACCGCTCTAAATTCCCTACAGCAGACAGTAAGCGCAGCCAGGTGCAGGGCACCGTGGCAACATGCAGTCGTCGTGTGCTGCACAGCAAGGGACTTGCCCGCTGCATCGCCGCAACGGCAGCCATGCTTGGCATCGCCTGCCCATCGCCGCCTTTAGGCATTGGGGGTACAGCATGCAGCAGCCGGCTGTCTGGAGCCTGCGTGGACATGCTCCTGACCATGAGGGGTGAGCTCCACATTTGGACACTGATGACATGTAGTGGCTGCTTGTTCATCAGGGGCAGCCCACTGGTGGCACCTTCTCTCGCAGGATCGCAGCCGCCTCGACACCCATAGGTGTTGGCAGCGCCACGATCTTCTCCAGGCACCGCTCCTTGATGCCGCGGATGCCGATCTGAGTGCCGACATAGCAGCCCGCCGTCATGGATATGAACTTGCCCCACCTGCACACTCAGTGGCAACAGCAGTCAGGTGGCATCAGATGCGGTGTGCATCAGCAATGCACAGCAGCGGCCTGTTGCCCCCAGAAAGCAGAGCCTCATGCAGAGACACATGGTGAGTGCATATGATGTACTGACCTGGTGCTGTTGGGCACCTGCCGTGCCACCACATACCCAGCTGCTGCACCGCCGCCACACCACGTCAGGAGGCGCCTGCCGATCTCTGTGGTAGCAGTGCTATGAATTATACGAAGTACGTCCTGTCCGGGAACACTGAGGCACTGCGATGATCCATCAATATGGATGTAAGGTCGCACAAGGCGCACCAGAGCTGCAGTCGGTAAAAGCCTTCTTCTCCTGCGGGCATGTGGAAGGCATTCGAAGATTTGAAGCGAGTAGAGTTCGTCCCACGATGTGTCGCACAAGCATGTACATCCATGCATGACCGCACCATAGGTATTGGTGCTACACACCTGCTCGTTGATCTTATAGTTCGTGCGGCGGAGCGTCTCTGACAGCCTCTGCATGATATGTCAACAGGGGATCATCCGATCAGCCAGTTGATGTGGCATTGCCCTGTAACATGTTTGCAGATGCGCAGATGCGCAGGCACATATGCAGTGTCGCAAACCTGGAAAACATGTTGGGCCGTACGCCCGTCATCAGTTTCGAAAAGCATGCAGTTACAATACAACTCAAGCACGACACTCGACTTCCACCGTGTGTATGTGCAGTTTACAAGTCAACCGCGTACCCGTGTACCAATAAACGCAAATGAAAGCACTTGCACCAAGGGATGCTCAGCTCTTTGTGCTGACTGTGCACTGGCAGATGGCGAACTCGATGGCAAATGCTGTGATGGCCCTGAGCTTTGCACCGTGTAGTTGTAAGCAGATGCACGGAACAATCATCAAACACTCCTCACGTCGCGGGCTGCACCCTGATGGTGCCGAGGGGCTTGGCACGTGGCAGCAGGTGCATGCTGCTGGAAGCTGATGCAATGCCTGGAAGTCTTACAGTGACACTGATGGTGTTGCCCTGACAGCAGCAAGACAACGCCCGCATCATGGAGACACTGCGAAGGGAGCACATGGAGGAGGATGAGGTGAGAGCACAGCATGCAGGCTACAACATGCAACATGTCGGCCAACCCGCCCGGGCAGCCTGCGCCACCAGACCCTAGTCCTCGCCTCCGTAGTCTACTAGCGACATACCGCCTGTCACATCAACCGTGCCTGCAGGCGATGGACACATACAAGGGCAAAGCCATCAGCTCTGCATTAAGCCATGCCACTTGATTACTCCACAGCAACCAATCCCTGGTGAGACCATTTGCAGAACACCCACCCCGCCGCAGCCTGTAAGGTCTGCCTGCAGAACCCGAGGCAGCACTGGGACAAGTCAGCTTGCTGCTTCACCTGCGCTGCTCCGAGGGGGCCGGGGCGGGGGCGGCCCCATGCCCCCGGGCGCGCGGGGCGGCGGTGGCCCCATGCTGCCCTGCGCAACAGGCTGCGGCGGCCCCATCGGCTGCTGCTGTGGTCCCTGCTGTGGCCCAGCCTCCAAGCCCTGCGGCGAATGCTGCTGTGGCTGCGGCTGCTGCTGCGGCTGCTGCTGCTGCTGCTGCTGTTGTTGGTAGGGGTTCACCTGCGGCACATGAGAAGGGGTGCGGCCCCAAACAACCATCAGTGGGGCCAGGATGGTTGTATGGAACAGCAATGTCTCAGCCCCATGAGAAGTGGCTGCATGCCCTGCAGCAGTAAAGAAAATGTTCACGTTCAGTCTCCAGACAAGGAGTGGGCCTGGAGGCGCGTGGTGGCTACCTGCGGGCCTGGGGCACTGGACCCGCCCTCCTTGAACTCCCGGAAGCGGCGCTTTGGCGGCGGCGGCTGCTGCTCGCCGCCGCCAGGCTGCTGGCTCGGGTACCCGCCCTGCGGCTGCGCAGGGCCGCCGTGCGCGCCGTAAGGCCGTGGCGGTCCGCCCTGCTGGCTGTAGGGGGGCGGCTGTCCATAGGACCCCGGTTGGGGCTGGCCGCCTGGGGGCGGGTAGTAGGGCGCGCCGGCACCGGTGGGCGGCGGGTAGTAGCCAGCCGGTGCAGGCGGCCGGCCATAGGGCGCCGGCTGCTGGCCATAGGCACCTGGCGGCGGCTGGCCGTATGTTGCAGGCGCATATGGCTGTGGCGGGTAGCCGGAGGGCTGCCCGGGTTGCGGTGGGTACTGCGCAGGCGGCGGGTGCCCGGGCTGCGGCTGATACTGCCCCAAAGGTGGCTGCTGCCCAGCAGGCGGTGCGCCGCTGGCTGCGGGAGGCGCTCCAGCGCCCGGCAAGCTCGGCGGCATGCCGTAGGCGCCACCAGCTGGAGGTGGATACCCATTGCTGGCGGGGGCTTGGCCTGCGCACATGAGAGAGAGACCAGAAGATGAAGCACCACAACGCACGCCATCCATCCTTGCAGCTCAGTTGCAAAAAGCATGTGCAAGTAACATGTCAGGCGTCGAACTGCCAGAAGTGCAGCTGAAACATACCTGCGGCAGCTGGAGGCGCCCCGTAAGGCGTTGGCGCGCCACCGTACGGCTGCTGTGGCGCTGGCGGGGCAGCGCCATACCCTGGGTGGGGCGGCGCGCCATACGGGCCTGGCTGCTGGTATGGAGACCAGCCTACAGCACGCAGGCAGCATGATGTCAGCGAGTAGAGGGGCTTGTCACAACACGCTGTGATGTGATGCGAAGTGGTGGTAGGCAGGCCGACAGTGGCTGTGCAGCTGCCAGGGAATTGGCGCCCCACCGCTGGGTGCAGCCGGCTGGGTTGGCTGTGGCGGCGGTCCAAATCGGGGCGCCGGCGAGCTGACCGGGGCACCGGGGTGCTCCTTCTGGAAGTCGCCCTTCACTGTGTCGATGAGGTTCTGGGCCAGCCTGCAGTGACAGGAGACAGGAATCTCTGGCACTAGCCCAAACCTGATGTGGTGTGAATTCTGGCAGCAGAGCGTTTCTCGTGATGGGACAAGACTAGCGCTACAAACATGGTCATCCTCGTTTAGGGAACCTTGAGGAGACAGTGTCCAAGCTGCTACCCTCATGCTGCAAGCGAAAAGTGACATCATCGAATGCAGGAAGATGGCCTTCAACAGGAACATGAAAGAGCATAAGGAGCGCACGACTGCGCTTCAGCAAGCTTGTCCGCCGCCTGTGCCGTAATCAAGACGTGTAGAGGCTCGCTGCAACCGGGAGAAGCGGTGTCACTCAGTCCGCCAGTGTTGGTCACAATGTGGTTGGCCTTTGCCACAAGCACGTAGAGTTGGGACCACATAAAGCTACTCTCGCAGGTGCGCACCTCTCAGCCTGTCCAGACCCTCGGCCCCGCAGCTGCAGTGTAGTTGATGTCTCCTTGGAGATGTGATCAAAGTATGCAGACCCTGCGGCGGATGAAACATAATGCCAGTGTGTGCCACAATGCATGATGATGTGCTCAACATCTGCTGCGAGTCAGAGTATGCAGGCACACTGCAGTGGAAGGGGTGGCCGATTGCAGACCATTGACTATGTTTCGTGCAACTAAGCTGACCTGGGCCTTGGAGTCGTGATGCCAGATTGAAGGCTGGTGGTGCCTCAAAGCCCGTGAACAGGCTGACCATGTGCGCAGACGCTGCAGGACCGCCTGGGGGCGGAGCAACATATTGGCCTGCTGGCGGTGGCACAGAGGCCAGGTGAGCTGGGGGCGGGGCTGCATTATAGCTTGGCGGGGGTGCGGCATTGTAGATGGACGGCTCTCTTGGCTGCAGCCGCTCGCCACGTATCAGAGTGTGGATGTCAGCCACTGCCGACGCGACCGCCGCGCGCTTAGCAGCCTCGGTCTGCGGTGATGCAGTCGCCATGGTGACTGACCAGGGGCAGCGCCTGGACCCAGAGTCAGCCTAACAGCCACGCACTCGTAATAGATGCTTGCCTGTTGTAATTTGATGGCTGAACACAATCCAAGGCGTCACTCACTGGCAGGTCTGAGCCGGGTACGACGCGTAGGAACAGTGGCTTTTCCTTCTCATCTGGCGGTGCGCCGGGGGCATGGTAGCGGCCCTTGTTGACGATGCCAGTGCGCGTGCGCCGCTGTATCTCCTCCTGCAGGGATGCACACAAAGTTGCATGAAACAGCAGCACCAGCTGTTGATACCATGCACCTGGACAGATTATCCCAACTGTATATGATGTGCCGGCAACAGTTGGTACTGTGCATGCTGCCCTCCCTGCTGACATCTGCAGCAGTACAGCAGACTGCATGAGGGCCTCACCTGCGTCGTGCGCTTGGTGAGCAGATAGCGGACATTTGGTGGCGCATCGTTGATGACGACGTCCTGGCCATACTCTGGCAGTTCCTCCGATGCCAGCGTGATGCTGAGACCCAGCGCTTTGGCCTTTGCTGGCGGCAGCATACCTCTCGCCAGGAGATCCTGTGTGCACAAGAAATCACTCTCATGAGTATGATTTCCCAACTTGATGTGCACGCGCCATAGGCGCCTTCGGCATGCTGCGCCCGGCTATGACCAAGGCGCCCTTATCACGTTGCACTGTGTCTGCCTCATGCAATGCCAGACATACCCTGTTGATCTTCTCCATCGCCGCGGCAGCACCAGCCTGAGCACGTGCAATGATGTCACCTGCCAGCGGCTGGCCGGGCTTGAACTCGGACTTTGCCTATGGGAGGGCCGGCGCAGGCGCTGCCGCTGCCTGCTGGACAAGCCCCTGCCGAAAGGTAAGGGTTTTATGTTTGAGCTAACCTTTCTTATTTGGCATACACGACACATATATGAAACTGGCTGAGAATTACCTGCCCTGTCACCAGCCCGACGTATTGGGCCGGCGTGCTGGCGCCAGAGCCAATGCCAGCACGGCCTGGCCCAACAGCAGCGGTGCCCGCCGGCGCAGCGACGTCCCATTTGCGCTTCTTTCTCTCCATGCTGGCTCAGGCTGTGGCCGCGGTCCTCTCACAGCGTTTGGCCAGCAAGCAGATAGTGATTTGCCTGCAGTGCCTGCTTATTTGACGCCCCAGCATGCAGCAGCCCGGGACGCTATTATATTCTGGCAACAGGTCTGAGGTGGGCGATGAGCAGGTCCGTATCACGCTGCGATGCTGACAGGAGTGGGGGAGCCCGCAGATTGTCCATTGTCGCCTCTCGCCTGGGCCTGGAAGCAGGAAGCGCTATGCAACACCCGAGACCCTCACATGCACTTCGAAGCTTGCTGGCTGATGCACGGTGCGCCAGCAGACTCCTCCTGGACAAGTCGCAGCAGCAAGTGTGGTGCGCTGGAGGCCGGGCATCGAAGGTTGCACACCGGGCAGCGTCGGCTGTGTTGCTACTGGTGTCTTGGAACAAACGACACCGAAACTGTCAGCTACAGTCAAAGTGTCGGGCAGCATTGCGACAGACTTGACACGCAATGACAGCACAACAGGCAGTGCTGCAGTTTGAGACACTCCAGGTGCGCTGCGTCAGCCAGCCATGCAGCCGGTGTGCGCACCCGGGCATACAACCCCTGCCCTGCTGGCTTACCGCTGCACAGCTTGCTGCAGAGTGCTGTGGACACAACCTTCTGGGAGGAGCTGAAGCAGTTGAAGCTTGATCAGCTTGGCCTGTCGGAAGAGCCTCTGCCACTGCGGGGTATGGAGCATGCCGCATTCTGACGTAGCATTGCACTCAAGATCACATCCTGCTCGTGCATTTTTTCAAATCACAGCCCGCAGACTGACCGAATAGCCCACCTGGACTCGCTGCAGGTTGGTACTCTAGCTCCGGTGGGCATGGAGTGCCCCCTGCGCTACATGTTGACGCAAGCTCATTCGCTGCAAGTGAAGCTGTTCCACGGGTACGGCAACAAGCCGTGCGTGCTGTCATCAAGCCATGCATGGTATCCGACCTTGTCATCTATCTTGGCAGTGTGCGTTACGAGATGCAAACATCACTGCTGATCTGCTGTCAAGACGGTTGGTTGATGCGCAGTACGGCCTGCAGCTGAATGGCACAGTACACAACGTCAACAGCCTGGATGCATTCAAATCCTTTGACAGGACGCAGGCCGCTCGTCGGGTGTGTCTCCTCCCAACTTACACGGCACGGTTATGAATGAGTGATCTATGACACTTTGCAGCAGCGTCACAACTGAGAGCTGCTGCCCTGCTGCAGGCAGCTCAGCTGATTTGGCAGGGCATTCTCAGTGGCGAGGCTCTGAGACAGCCTGCGGATCTCAACCGGTTTCTGCTGCTCACATACGCAGATCTCAAGCATTACACGTTCTTTTACTGGTATGCCATCTTGTTCAGAGGGTCATCTGTGGCACAGTCATCAGGTGTGCTAACCATGACGAGACAAGCAACAAACACTGCAATCTGTTGCGCAGGTTTTCCTTCATTGCTTTGAAACCTCCAGCGCCCTTCACCAGCAGTCCTGTCATCAGCCTGGCAACCGCCTTTGGCGACACGGCGCCTGCAGTGGTGCAGGCCTGCGCCACATTTGCAGGCAACACCCCAGCAGCCAGTGGCCAGTCAGAACAGCGGCACCCATTCTGGCTGCTTGTCATATCAGATGGTATGCTACTGCCCTTCTCTATGCTGCATACAAGGCTGCCAGGCTAGGAGAGCGTTCGGCAGGCTGCAAGGGTGCATGTCATACGCTGTGTTCATACAATGATGGCACTGTAGGGACGTCGCCAGCGTGCCGGCCCTTGGCAGACTGGCAGCAGCTGCAAGCGGCTGACTCCGCAGGCAGCACCAGCACTGACGGCGTGCCAGAGGTCCTGCTGGCTTGCGCCGACGCTGGCAGCGCACCAGCACACCCAGCGTGGTGCGCTCCAGTGTTGCTTGCACTGGATCGAGCAGAATGTACTCCCACATAACAACATGAGGGTTCCCGCTCTCACCGCCCGGTGCCTCGTATGGCCATCACCTGGCATGGTACCTCAGCATTTGCAGCCTTGTCCCTATGGCCTGCGCAGGCCGCTGAGGAACGCGCTGCTAGCTGCTGCTGTGGCGCTGCAGCTGCGGCGGGTGCGGGTGGTGTGTTTCCGGCAGCGCGGGGGCGGGGCCACCGCCGACGCGAGCTTCCTGCTCGATGTGACGTTGCCCGAGATCCCCGCAGGCAAGCCAATGCGCTGTGGCGGCCGCTAAGATACCAAACTGCTCGATGCTCCCATGGAGTTTGAGCAGCTGCACATGCCACAGCGGCTTGTGGTTGGACATGGTGAGCCACACAACTCAGCCACGCACAGTCCTAGTGGCTTTGAAGACGCCAGCACACAGGTGCAATGCCCACCGCAGGCTGGTGCCGGGGCGAGGGCGAGGCGCCCGCGGCGCTGGGCTGGGAGGCTGGCAGGAGCGGGAAGGCGGGGCCGCGGCAGGTGTGCCTGCGGCTGTGCCTTGGACTGGCCTCCTCACGCCTGTGGCTTCCTTGTCATCAGCTTGCAGGCTGGCAGTCTGCTTTCTATTCGATGCCACCCCTGGCTTAAGCTTTTGCTCAGTGCAAGACCTCGCCTGAAGGCGCTGCATGCCTCATCTGCAGCAACGCTCGCATCGTGTTTGCCCGGCAGGTGGACCTGAGGGAGGCGATGGACCCGGTGCGGCAGGCGGACGGCGCCGCGGACCTCAACCTGAAGCTGATGAAGTGGCGCGCCGCGCCCTCCCTCGACCTCGCCCGCCTGGCCGCCACCAAATGCCTGCTGCTGGGCGCAGGTGCCGCGCTTGCATGCCCACGGCCTGCAGATGTTGAGCATTCAGGTTTCTGGATCAGACACGTGCGTGACACCTGGCGGCGTGTCATCAGCGTCATTGCCCCCTTAGTTACAAACTTTGGCATGGCTGTCCGTTTGTCTCCTGGCGAGTTGAAGTTGTGGTTTGAGCGCGGCTGTGCTCTGCGCTTGGATCAACACGTGGCACTGCGGCATGTGTCCGGGAATGGTATACACTGCAGGCACTTCGGCCAGCATGATGAGCTGAAGGCTGCTGCTGGAGTCGGGCACGTGCACGCCATTGTGCGGCAATGCTGTAACTGTAACAGTGGGATGACTGCAGTCCCTTCTCCGGCGCAGGCACGCTGGGCTGCGCGGTGGCGCGCACGCTGCTGGGGTGGGGCGTGCGCACCGTCACGTTCGTCGACAACTCGCGCGTGTCGTACAGCAACCCCGTGCGCCAGTCGCTGTACACCTTCGCCGACTGCCAGGGCGGCGGCCGGCCCAAGGCGCAAGCCGCCGCCGAGGCGCTCCAGGTGGCTGATTGCTGCCACGGCGTGAGTTGAACCCTAAGTCCGTTTTCTCAGTGTGTGTCAGCACCATGGACGTGCTGCTCTGGCACGAGGAGATGGTGAACGGTGTTTGGCACACATGTGAAGCGTGTGCCGATGACACTCACCTGGTCACCCTCCATGCACTCCTGACCTGCAGGCTGTGCTGCCATCTGTCAATGTTCGCGGGGTGCACCTCAGCGTGCCGATGCCAGGCCACCTCATCGGTGAGGGCGAGGAAGAGGCGGTACAGCGGGACGCGGTGCAGCTGGAGGCTCTGATCAGGGAGCATGATGCGGTGTTCCTGCTGCTGGACACCCGGGAAGCCAGGTCAGAGCACGCTTTGTTGGACAACCTCACAGTACACGATAGCACGCTTGGAGTGACGGTGTGCAGCTTGAGTGCACAGTTCGCGGCCACTTGGTCAAGTGGCAGGTGACGCTGCCAGCAGATACAAGCCTCACATATGCACCGCCTAGATAATCTGCATGTCACCAGTATGAGATTCACTTGAACGAGGGTTTGCAGCGGTGTGCTGGCAAGATTGCAGTCAGAGAATAGAGGAGTGGCAGAGAAGTGGCTGCAAGCTTGCATTGTACTTGTCCAGGTGGCTGCCGACGCTGCTGGCCGCCTCCGCGGGCAAGCTCGCCATCAACGCGGCGCTGGGCTTCGACAGCTACCTTGTGAGCCTCCGGTCATGGCAGCCCTCGCTGCTTTGCAACATCAGTGTCCTCTTTCTGCCGATTGGGAAGCCTCTGCTGCTGTGGAGCTGATGCCGCGTGTCAGTACTGCCACCAATGGGTCCCATGCATTGTGCCAGGTGATGCGCCATGGCAAGCCGCCGCTGCCGGCGCGGCCGCAAGCAGACCTGGCTCTGGGCGGCCGTGCAGCTGGCGGCGGCAGCTTCGGCGGCGCAGTGACTGCGGCCGCCGCAGCAGCAGACGCTTCGTTGCAGGCCCCGGCGACGCCGCAGCACTCTGCAGCAGCACCTCAGGGCGGCCCCGCTGGGGACCCAGGCGAGGATGCGGCGGCACAGCAGCCGTCTTCAGGGGATCCGCAGCCCGGCGGTGCGGGGCACCCGGGCGCGGTGGCAGGCCGGCTGGGCTGCTACTTCTGCAACGACGTCGTCGCTCCGCTGGACTCGACAGCGGGCCGCGCCCTCGACCAGCAGGTGCTGATTGTTTGTAACTGGTGAACGAGAGTGTGGGTGTCCTGCGAAGCCGCTGTTACGTCAGGCAATGCCACGCAGCGACGGGTCTGAGGCAGGGTGCTGCTGCCGGTGGGGGGCACCCTGCAGTGCACTGCGCCACAGTCGGCACGGGTTGTTGTGACTCGCAGTGCGCTGCCTCGCTGCAGTGCACGGTGGCGCGGCCCGGGCTGGCGCCCATCGCGGGGGCGCTGGCGGTGGAGCTGCTGGCCGCCGCCCTGCAGGTGGGCAGCACACCCCCTGCACAGCGCCCGCTCGGCGCATTTCGAACCCAACTGACATTGGCATCGTGCTGGACCTCAAGCGTGTGCATGCCTTCAAGCACTGCTGTATCTGGCCTGCAGGCAGAGGCTGCTGACGAGTCAGCGCTGGGGCCGCCCGTGCACATGCTGCGCGGCCAGCTGTCCGGCTTTGGACAGGCGAGCAACGCACGATCACGACACCCCTCTTTCCATGTCGCACCCGACGCCCTGCCATGCACGAGCCGGTCGGAACATGCTGCTGGCCAGCCTCAGCTGGGCTGTCGACCCTCCTGCATGTGCGGGGCCATGTACTGGTGGAGCCATGGGAACCGTCCTCACTCTCGGCCTCGCAGCCCCGCAGATGGCGCTGACGGGGGCGGCCTTCAGCCAGTGCACCGCCTGCTCGCCCGCGGTGGTGGGCGCGCTGCGCGCCGGCGGCTGGCCCTGGCTGCTGTCCGCGCTGCGGGTGCGCCCCGTGCGACACAGCGCCTCAGGACATGTGGAATATGGAATTGGCATCGGTGCACGGCGATATCAACCACCAGAAGGCGCTTTCCCCTGGATGCGCAGTACCTCCGGCTGAAAGGCTGCCCCCCGCCATGTGAACCCCGAGCTGCAACTGGTTGCAGGACCCTAAGATGCTGGAGGAGCTGACGGGGCTGGCTGCCATGCATGCGGCTGCCGAGCTCGCGGACTTCGACATGGAGGACCATGACGGTTCGGAAGATGGCGATGACTGGACCACACTCTGAGCCTGAGCACTGCGTACCAGCAAATCGCATTGGCAGGAAGACAGAACTGTAGGTGCTGTCCCGTTGAAACAGATTTGTAAGAAGGTCTCAGCTGTTTACATATTGCTGTTGCTCAATCAACTGCAGGGTTTTCTGTCACGTCCAAACACCAATTGCAATGTAGTGATGAGGTTCAACAAGCACGCTGCCGGTGCAATCAACAAAACGCTGCCAAGCCCATCCACAAGCTCTAGGCAGAAGTCCATACGTGCTGCTTGTTCCTAGTCTCCTCACACACAGGCCTCACACACACGGAGTGCACAAATTCATACAAAGCACTGGCACAGGAACCTATCTATTGGTGGTGCCACCCCGTGCTCCGGGGCGACACCAGACAGAACACCGTCCTACCCTTCTACTGCGAGTTCCGATGGTTTTGCGTGAACACGAAACCTAATGTGCAGAGCGCGCTGCTAGGCGCCGGATGCTGTGACTACCTCCTGTCCTGCTCAGATTCAAGGGGACCGCAAGGCCGCACAGCGGTCTTGCTGCAAGTGCGATATAGCAGCCTATTGCTGGGGGAATGTCCCGGGGGACAACCCTGCTGCTGCACCAGCTGCCGCCGCACCGCATAAAGCGCTTCCTGCTTATGCTTGCCGCTAGCAGCGCATATGTGACACGTTTCGAGCTGCGCTTCGAGCTGTGTCCTGGTCAACTGTGCTGCGCCTAGTCGAACTCCTGCTCGGCAGACCCGTACAGGGCGAAGCCAATGTACCCCGCGGTGTACACGGCTGCCGCCATGCCAAAGACGGCGGTCCAGGAATGCGTCTTGTCCAGCAGCAGGCCTGTGGAGCAGTGTGAGGTATGACGAACTCAGATGTAGCACCGAAGGCAATGAACACCCCATCATCACATTGCTGCATCATCTCGTCGACTTCACCACATGTCTGCAGATGCATGCCGTCTGGACCAAAAGATTGGCTGGCTTGGCTTGGCTGGAGAGTCGTACCTGTGCCAATGATGCCGCCGATGCCGATGATGGAGGCGCACGCGTTGGTGATGCCAAACAGGATGCCGGCCCAGCGGGGCGCGATGTCCTGGTGGTTGCTGCCGAGGCCCGCCGACTGGCAGCCGCCCAGCGCCAGCGTGGCCGACAGCAGCGCGACGCTCTGCACCATGCCGTGGCCCTCGCCTGCATGAGACGAAGATCAGCATCTGAGACACACTCCGTTCCTTTGACGTGTGTTGATGTCTTCAGCTCCACAGGTCAGGAGGTGCGGGTGCAGGACGCGGACACAGGACGGTCCGCACCCTGGTCAGCGGCCAGCGCAAAGAGGCATGCTGCGGGGCCCATGCTGCCGAGCGCCTGCATGAGCTTGCGCGTCAGCGTGCGGTCCACGCCCCAGTCGTTCAGCATCTATACACATTTCAGCGCGTCAACATACTGGTTACCGGTTCTGAACTGTCAGCGTTGCACGCAATGCGAAGCACAGCAAGCGCCGTGAGGGCAGCACTTGAGACTCCGCACCTTGTCTCCGACATAGCCGGCTGCATTGGCGCACACGACGTTCAGGCCCCAGGGCAGTACTGAGAGCGCTGCCGAGTGCCCCACATCGAGGCCAAACTGCGTGGCGTAGTATGTAGGCATCCTGCACAATGCACAGGTACACGCTGAAGACATTTGGTCGACTGACTGTGTTGAATGCCGCTCATGAAAAGCATTGCATGCAGGGGCGAAACGTCAACCTGGATCTGGCTGCGAGCGGTGTGTGTGCAGTGCAGGTCAGCAGCGGTGTAGGCTCACCAGGAGAGGCAGATGAGGGGCCCCATATTGTGGCTGCAGTGCAGCCACAGAAGCGCCCAAAGTGACCGGGTGCGCGCGAACTTGCCCCACGGCACGTCGCTCAGCCGCACGGGCTCCTCCTCCATGGACGCCGTCGGAGGCGCCACATCCGGGAAGTCTGTGCAAAAAACACCCCAGTCAATGCAGATGCTTGGAAACGACGCCATGAGAACAGCACCGGGCACTGCTGACAACATGCCAACTGCAGCTGCACTCCAGCGGAGTGACAACATAAACAACATGACAGACGCAGGATAGGCAAGCATTCCTGCTCGTGTGCCAGCACACCAACTTGGCCAGTAGCCCGCACCTGAGGATGCGGAGGCAGCTGGTGGGGCCGGCGGCTGGTCTGGGATGGTCGGCTGCCAGTAGGCGGCCCAGGCGAGGCCGGTCGCGCCGCAGATGTAGAACACCGAGGGCCAGCCCAGGGTGTCAATCACCGCGGGCGCGAGCAGCAGCGCGGCAATGATGCCGACCGGGCCGCCGCTGAACGCGACCGACAGGCTGGATGTCAGGTTGCCTTTCGGCACCCACCTGCAACGTCAACACTCCGTGTCAGACAACCAGGAATGAGCATGCACCACAGGAGACGTGAAGGACCTCGCAAGGATGTTCTTGTGTCGGAAGGAAAGCGATGGCAATCACAAGTTGTGTAGAGTAGGATCGCACTTTGCAAACAAGTTGCTGATGGCAGGGAAGGTGACGCCCTCGCCGAAGCCCATCGCAGCACGGGTGGCCAGCAGCGCGGGCACGTTGCCCGCCATGGCCGGCGTCAGCAGCGTGAAGGTGCTCCACACGATCGCGCCACCCAGCAACACTGCCTTAGGGTTGAAACGTGTCGCAGCATAGCCACCTGCAGATTGGCGTGAGCATGCTCATCTCAAGGTTGTTTGACATAGTGGTTGGCAGAGCACTATGCCCCGTGCAGGTGCGGCGACGCACATTCAATTGCTGCATGCACACGTGACAGGAAACTGACAGATATCCAAATGCGTGGAGCAGAGACTTGGCACAACTGAGTCGACAACACTGGGGCGCGCTGCCGTTGCACTCACCAACAAAGTTGGTCAGCGTGTAGCCGATGAAGAAGCTGGAGGAGATGGTGCCCTTGACGGTGTCGGACCACAGGAACTCCTCGCCCTGCGCACACGGGCACGCCATCAGCCCTAGGGAAGAAGAATGCCAGCAGAGACCAGCTCCGCTCATCCTTGCAGGCAGGAGCAGATGCGACGGAAGACTCATATGTCGCTTTCTGCTGCAGAGATGGTAAGCTCAAGACAGTTGTGCGAACGGGATAAAAGATAATCAGGCGTGCACCATGGGCCCAAGCGCAACCGACATCGCGGCACGGTCCACGCTGCAGACCATGGCCAGAAGTGCGGAGAGGCCGACCACCGCCTTCCAGTCAGCTGCCTGCTCGCCCTTCTCCTCGGCTGGCAGCACCTCGGGCTCGAGAACCACGCGCTCTGGGATGAGCTCAGGCTCGATCACAGCCACCTGCGCCTCCGGCTTAGGCTCTGCACGCAGGAAGTGTGTAGCACATCAAGGACGACTCTTGTGGCACACTGCAACGTCCGTTGACCAAGGCTGATCAACGCAGCGGCAATCGCCGCGCCCAAAAGGGCCGATACTTGGAGATATTTGGGGCTTTTTGCTTTATGCAGAGGGCGTGCAGTTTGAAGGGCTGAGCAGGGCGCACTCGAGGGCGCGCGCAGCTTGCGGCGGAAGGGGACGATCTTGGACTGGCCGGCGGCACGCTTGAGGCGCAGGCGGTCCCAGTCCGACAGGCTCAACGGCTGGGCCTCGCTGACATCCCGCCGCTGCAGCTCCAGGCCCGGCCGCTCGCTGACCCCGGCGCTGGCGCTGCACTGCACGCCGGAGCTGCCGGCGCGGGGCGAGCCGCTGGCGCTGCACCGGATATGGCCACATGCATGCCTGGCAAACTTTGGGATCTGTTGGCGGGGGCTCCTGCGCTGCCGCAGCCTGAGGCACTTCGGCACGCTGCCCTGAAGTAACTGGCCGGCTCTTTGATGACAGCCGTCCATGACGGGCGCTGCCGTCCGACCCACAGACCGGCTCAACAGCTGGTCTGCGGATCCTTGACGAGAGCTGACCACTGATTCCAACTAGCAGATTCCTACCACTTCCAAGGCTGAAAAGAGCAGCCCTGCGTCAGTTAGGGCTGTTACAGACCGTTGCTAACGCGAAATGGCAGGACGTTGCGGCGAAGGCCGGTGTTGTTGTGCACGCGTTTGGGCACCGAGGCTGCCGAGGCGCAATATCGGTGGGGCGCCGCCTCCGTCTGCAATGCAGAGCCAACGTGCGACAGTGACCTGCTGCGTGTGCTGGAGCGGTCTGAAGCGGAAGTAGTGTTCTGGAGGCATTGAGACGCTGAGAGCTCAGTCTGACCAGGCGAGGCTGGGGGGGTTTTAGAGGACGCTAGTGGCGGTCGGCCGGGGAATTGGTAAATCTTTGTGTTGTGCCTTCTGCCGAAGCTCCTTGCATGTGCCTGTTCAATTGCTTTGTATTGGATTGTAATTGTGTTGTACTCAAATCGTCCTGCGTGTACAATCGCATGTCCATACACCGATGACGCGTGACGACGATTGTTGCGACCGCTGCCGGCGGGTTTCAGGGTAGTTGCAGCGCCATGTCATCCTCCTCGTCCGAGTCATCATCCTCATCACCCTCATCACCCAGTTCATCGAACGTGCCTGCAGCACGGCAATGAGTGCACCTTCGACTTCACCACAGGATGCAATCGGTGCACACCAGGCAGCTGCTGTGATCTATCTGAACTGCAGGTGGAGGGGCACCATGCGCACCGTCCGAGTCCCACCCAGCCAGCAACCGCATCTTGAACACTGCCATTTTCCTGTCGAAAATGCGCAGTAGCGCTGCCTGCGTGCCACAACCTTCCTGTCGGCTGTGACTACCACAGATTGCTACTTGCAGTCCCGCAACACGTGGCACGACCCCCCTGACCCATCTTTGGTAGGATGAGGGCGCTCCTGAGCGCCCACAGGAGCATGTGCATGGTGTACCTGGTTGGGCGACAGCTGCTCGCCCTTGGTGCACACACGAAAGTCGGAGATGAGCTCGACCACGCCCTTGTTCAGCTTCGAGGGCATGCCGTGCTTTCGCAGCGTTGGCTCCAGTGTGTGTGGCAGCGGGCCTGCAGAACCATGCTTGCAGTCTGACCCGCAGTTGCCACGGCCTTCTGGATGCTCATGCTGCAGATGCCAGGCCATGTGCTGCCTCAGGTGAAGGCGGCCCTGTGACGATGCATTCATCATGAGCTCACCCACAGGACCGTCGAGGGGCCCTTCCTGCAGCTCAAAGTCCTCTGTGGCGCGGCTGCCAGCACGCGCATAGTCCACTGCCTGCAATGCGACGCTCCATTGTTGTCACTTCGCGGCATGCAGCCGAGAGGCCAGGTGTACAACGCTGTGGTGATCCGGATGACTGGAAGCGGCGAGCCTGCGGTTGTCAAATCTGCCATCTGCTTGATCAACAGCGCCTGCACACCAGGTGACTCAACAACAGGCAGCTTACCTCGAATGTGCCAAACAGTTCGAGCACCTCCTCGCGTGGCAGCGTGGTGAAGAACAAGCCGACCTTGCCCGCTATCCGGTCGCTGAGCAGGTGCAAGTTGGGCTTGTGCTCGTCGTGCTCCGACTTGCCAAGCGCAACCTTGAGCACCTTGTTGTTGCCCATGCAGAATCTGCATGACACGCACATGTCAATGCATCAGCCAAGCTGCAGCATGCTACAGCATTCCAGCGTCGCAGGCCGAGTTGGTAGGCATGCATGCATGCACGCAGCAGTGCTCAGCAGCTGCAACTTCCAGGGCGAGGGGACAGTGTGCACTTCAGATGAGTGGCGAGGAGTGACCACCACGAACTCAACGTCTCAAGTGGAAGGCACGCACTTGCTATGGGCCTGGACCTGATCCCGCAGCTCCTTGAACTTGTCGTTGCGCATGTTTTGGTAGCGAAAAAGATACACATGCGGGTATCTGCAAACAGGACGCAGCTTGTTGCCGTGTGCTGTCAAGCAGTGCAAAGCAAGAAGGCCAGCAGGCACTGCACAACCGCCATGTGTCTATCAGCGCCTCACTCTTCCAGTAGCTTGTGCGCGGTCACTATCAGGCCACCCTTCCACTCCTTTGTCTTCTTCTTGACCTTCGATAGCGTCACTGCGAGCCAAAGGGAGTGGCGTCCTCGGCATAGACTCATGGCGGCGGACACAGTGTTCACCCTTGCTGACAGCAACAACGCCACATGCTTACCAAGCTTGTTCCTCTTGCTGGACGGCATGAGTCAGACGCAGGGTTTGCTCCTAGATGCTCTAGCGGACGTGTGGAAAGCGAGCTGCGCACATGAACCCCTGCAATGCGCCGCCGCCGCCGCCTTCTACAGCACGGCCTCTCAGTGGTGATCCCGTGATGTGAGTGGTTTGCACGGGATGCTGTTATGATTACGACACGTATAGCATCCACTATCAGCCGCGGTGTCGGGCTTTCAGCGGCCGACAAGGCCGGATGTGTTCACAACGAAACTCGATTGCGCAGTGTGGCTCAGCACGAGTGGAACCTCCAACTGTCTTCGACGTCTGGTATGCTACGACAGATGGACCGCAAGCACAAGAACTGGAGCTCCGAGCCAGCGAGGCGCGCCCGCCAGGTGGATCTCTCCGGCATGGTGCCATGCTGGCAACGCCATCTGGCCATCACCAGATGATGTCGCGACACCTGAGATTGCAATGCTGCGCACCTTTCAACCCGGTTGGTGATTGTTTGCTGGCGTGCATGCATAGCTGCCGTCGCCGTCGCTCAACTTGTTCATGGCTCTCGCTGCCATTGCACTCTGCGCCGATCATGTCTCCCTGGCAAGGTTGAAGGGTGCACCATCTTGTGACAGTGGCACACGTAGTGTGGCAGCAGTTTGTGAAACTGCAGTACTGGTTGTGACCCGGGCATGGCACCTCTGATCACCGTGCAGATCAGCCCTGCAATGCGTATCGGGCCGCCCCCCGCATTTCAGCAGCGTCACAGGGAGGTGGCGTCAGTCGTGGACGGCTGGGCGTCGTGGAGGCGGCCGTCCGTGCAGGATCACACCTCAAGACAGCTGCTGTGCAGGGTGCGGCCCCCGGATGCATGGTATCTTGCCTAGAAAGTGAGTGGCGATGATCTACACTGGCGGCATGCCCTGAACACTGAAGTTGATCGGGGTCCTGATCTCACAGGCAGTCGAGCGTTCCCGATCAGTGGGAGACGTGAGCGCGTTTGCTGCCGCCACAGCCGCCGAGTCGCTGGACCTCAGCTCACAGCTGGAGCTCAACAACATCCGGGACGCGCTCATACGACAGGAGGACACCATCATCTTCTGCGTCATCGAGCGCGCGCAGTTCGCAGCCAACAGTGCTGTGTACCAGCCAGATGCAGTCCCAGTGCCCGAGTTTGCCGCTGATGGCAGCCGCTACTCGCTTCTGGAGTACATCTTGCGGCAGACAGAGCAGATTCATGGGCGCATCCGCCGCTTCACGAGTCCCGATGAGCATGCTTTCTACCCAGACAGCGTGCCAGCACTGGTGCTGCCACCACTCAAGTTCCCTGAGGTGAGCAGAACCTACGCCCCTCGTGCACGATCTGTGGCTGCCCCACTGTGTCCCGCACATGCGCAGAGTGGCTCCAACGGCAAAGCACACAGCCTTGCTTACCCAGGACGCGTCCTGCGGAGAATGTGATCAGAACATGCTCCATGCTGACTGACTGCCCAATTGCACATGCCTTTGCAAGGTGCTGGCACCATATGCAAAGGAGATCAATATCAACACCGATGTCATGGACATGTACCTGCGGCACCTACTGCCTGGCATCACCGGCGGCGGTGATGATGGCAACTACGGCTCATCCGCCTGCCACGATGTTCTGTGCCTGCAGGTGCACGTTGTGACTGCAAACCTGCATGTTGCTTGCTGGAAGGACCCATATCTGCATGACTTGCTATGCTATTGACTTCAACCCCAGCCCACCGTCCAAGGAGTCATCCCAAGCCTGACCTGCCATGGCCCTACAGGCGCTGTCCAAGCGCATCCACTACGGCAAGTTCGTGGCAGAAGCCAAGTTCCAGTCGCAGACAGCCAGATACACCGAGCTCATACAGCGGGGCGATGTTGAGGGCATCATGGACGCACTCACCGACCGCGCAGTCGAGCTCAAGGTACACCGCCCGGCTGCTGTGGTGCCATGGGGCATCTGCTAGAGTGGGAACCCTGCTTGGTGACTACTTGATGGGACCCGTCAGGGGATCGACCCTGCGTATGCTGCCTCTGCCTGTGAGACAGCTTCTTAATGGCAGCAACTCTACCAAAGCTGCCGCTGTAGGTGGTGGAACGTGTGAGGTCCAAAGCGGCAACATATGGGCAGGATTTCAGCGCCCCACAGCAGTCAGCTGAGCAGCAGCACCAGAACGGAGACTCCAACGGCAGCATTGGACAGCGGCGACTGAAAGTGGCGCCAGAGACCATTGCCATGCTGTATGACAAATGGGTCATGCCCATGACCAAGCAAGTACAGGTGCGGCACACGCGACATCCGCCAGGGCGGTGCCTGGAATGCTGTGTTTGCCGACATTCCCTGAGGTGTTGCATTTGATGGACCCTTCACTCAGGCCTTCTGTCGATTGCGTTCAATTCACAGGTGCAGTACCTGCTCAGGCGGCTGGATTGGGATGGGCCAGGTAGCCAGCTTCATGTTCCCAGATAGTCAACAAAATGTTTAGCAGGGCGAGTGTGCCCTGGAGCAAGTGACCTTGTTCGGCACAGCACACTTCGTAAAAGCACTGCAGTTGTAGCTGTTGCAGCGGTTTGCAAGTGTTTTGGGAGGGTTAGCCAGATGGCAGAGTTTGCAATTGAATAATTTTATGCAACTACGACAGGACTGAAACCACCAACAAAACGAACAACAGGAAACCCCGAGGTTGTTGCATGTGCACTGGTCTAAAACATAACCGACCTACTGCAATAGATCGTAATCATCAAGCGCCTGCAAGGAAACAGCACAGTGCTCAGCATCTCCTCACCTAATGCACTGCATTTCACGGTGCAAAGGTGCACAACCATTGGAGCAGACGATCTTCACGGCATACCTCATTGTACTTCTGGACCTTCCGCTTGATCTTGCTGGTGTCCACCCATGTGACGAAGTCCTCCATGTTGCGTGTCACCAGAAACGCGGGATCTGTCACCGTCTCTGGTCCAATGCGAACGTGCCCCTGAAGCACGCAATGCCGCAGGTACATCCGCATGTTTGTGGTCCTCATCGGCTCAGAAAGCAGCTCACCGTGTTGCTTGGCCACCATATGCCTGGCTACTGGGTGGTTGCTGCACAGTAGCAAGGCAGGGACCTGTTCGATGAACGTGACAGCTTCCCGCAGCGTCTGCGCCATCTTGAGCCGAACCATCACCACTGACAGCCGCCGCCGACAGAAGGAGGCGGTCGACAGCTTCTCCACCTGCACATGGAACGGGAGCAGTTTGGCAACAGGCGCCACCCTTGTCAAACACAGAGAGCGCACCCATTTGACACGACGTACAGCTGTTTCCTTGCATCGGTGCAGGAGTGCAAGCTCGCCTGCACGAGGCTCTTCTTCGTGGTGATGACGCCCATGGCGTACAACCTGCGCGACAGATACCGTCCATCCGGCATATGGTGCAGACCAGGAAGCAACATGATGCTGCTCCTAAATTAGTGCGACATGAGGCTGGCTGCGATGCCTCCGGCGCACTTGTCCAGGAGCTGGTCCGTGAGCTCAATGCGTGTTGCGTCACGGGCGTCAAGCTTCTTGATGATGCTCGTGACCTTCGTCACCATGCCGCACAGCTTGTTGTACTTCTTGTAGTCGTCCCGATCCTGAATGTGATATCGGCGCATAACCTGCACAGCACAGCAGCATGGAGTGTACAGTGCCATGTCAGCAGGCGGCAGTGGGTACACGAGTCGTCGTGGGAGCCGCGATAGCTGATGCAGGAAACGTGCATAGCAACCTGCAGCTCCCGTAGATTGTGCTCATTCTTCCACTGCAGGAAGTCAACACGCTTGAGCAGCTTCTTTTCATGGTGTTTGAGCTGCCGCATGTTGTTGACGTGTAGAGCTGCGGCAACCGGCGGCGCGCCCTACTGTAAGTTATACCGATGCAAAGCAGCTGTTGGGTGTGCAGTATGACAGGGTGCGACCCTCTCAATGAACATGCACATGCAAGTGTACCTTGCAATACCAGGGATGCCTCAGGGCACCCTGCAGTGACCGAGAACTTCACAGGGGTACCGATGGCACTCATTGCACAACTGCAGCGGACAATTCATCAGTGGTATAGAAGCAGGTGTTGAAGAGGCCTGAGTCTTTCCCTTGCGCCAAGCGTGAATTGATCCAGCAGGTCAGTGAGCACTGGTGAGTGAGCACTGGCTTGCAACATCGTATACTCACAGTGCTCATAAATGGCAACCTATGTATCACACAAATCAGATGGATGACACAGAACCTTTTCGTATCATATGCTTGCTTTACATGATTGGCCTGCACAGACACTGCATTGTGTCGCTCAGCCCCCAAGCTAGGGTTGCAAGGTGCATCGCCTGGCAGGATGATCAACAAGGAAAGCACATTGGGTGTCTATCGAGATGTAAAAATGCCAATCTCGCATGACTACACGGCTGCAGGTTATCGCTATCGCATTGGTGGTGTGCAGATGCTGCCGCGGTATGGCCGTCCACAAGATGGCTACAAGGTGTTGCATGCACTCAGCAGCATCAACATGACCCTTGATTGGTGACAGACTGCCATTGCGTTCGACTACGTTCTCTGCATTGATTGCAGCGCTGAAACATGAGGTTGTTGGTGGATCGCAGGTGACGGTGACTTTTAGCGACATTGATGGCACATTGGTGCACTACCCAACCTCGCAGCCCGGCGAGCCCTACGAGGACGAGCATGGGTGCATCACGCAGGAGTCCGTCCGTCCTGGGTTTTCCCTGTACGCAGATAAGGTGCTGTACATGCAATAGTGGCCATGCCAAAATTTGAGCAGGCGCCAGTCACTCGGCATGTGTAGGACTGTGCCTTCTGAAGGCCATGCCGCTTACCGTGTGCAGGCTGGCAAGCGGCACAAGGTGCTGGCGTTGCCGCCCAACAGCGCCGGCCTCCAGGTGCTTCTGGACATCCGCCCCTGCTAATGCGATCTTTCCCCAGCTGCAGCGCTTGCGGACAGACTGGGGCGTTCATGCATACAGCTCACCAGCATGAGACAAGCCATTATGCACTGGGACCGCTTGCCAGCTTGACAGGGGCTCTGCTGTCGTGCGGCAGGGCATCATCAGCCTCAACACGCTGTCAACCATGACTGGGTTTCGGTCCAGGTCCCACATGACCGTCATTGTGACAGGTGTGTTTAGTGATGCCTCACAACACACGCATATTGTAATGTGTATGTCCGTGACCGTGCACTGCGGCATGCACTGACCAGTGTGCTATGATTTCCAGGGGCGCGCACCAGCACAATGCTGCAGCGGCTGCCGTTTCTGCCGGTCGCTGACGCATATGTGTCCGAGAACGGCGGGCGCATCTTCTGGCATGTGAGTGCCTGCATTGGCGGTGCACTCCTGATCCGTCGCAGAGGGTTGCCGCTGGCGAGATGCCCATCGCAGCGGTTCTGAGTGTACTTCTTGGTGCGCCAGGACCACACGCTGCCGACGGCGGCGCCCATAGCAGAGGACCTGGAGTGGCGGCACAACCACACCAGCGCAAGTGCGCAGCCTGCATGGCCGGGTCAACGCAACCTGCTCCACAACACTGCTCCTTGCTGCCCCGCTGCAGCGTCCATGCCCCAGCTCTTTGGAGCAGATGCCCACCTGTGACAGCGCGATGTAGAGGGGCAGCGCTGCTCACGCGCAGCGGGGCCGCCCGACCAGGAGGGGGTGGCGCCGGAGAAGCGGCAGGGCCCCCTGTGGGACGCTTACCGCGCGCTCAGCCAGGCGGGGTGGGCGGTGGACGGGCGCGACTACTCCACAGCCTTCCGCGTCAAGCCAACGCCCGGCAAGGGCTTTGACGAGCTCCAGGTGCCACTACCTCGTGTCACCTCACGTGCTGCCCACCGGTAGTCGCTGGAGTGCCATAGTCGTTTGCACCTCCTGGTACCTTCTTTCCTGACAGCATTGCCGTGTGCTGCGGTGCAACCCACCTGGATGTCCTGCAGGCCACCATCTCGGAGACGACGCCGTACCTGCAGTGTTCCTGGAACCTGGGCATGGCGGACGTCTTCCCATCCACCAGCGGCAAGGCGGCCGCAGCGCAGTTCCTCATGCGCCGCCTGGGCGCCCAGCCCGCCCACTGCCGCCTGCTGGTGCGCGGCTTGTGTTACCGCGTTGCCTGTCACAATGCCTGCCGCTGCTGGGCATGCACCCCAAGCCACTGCTGGACACTGCTGCAAATGACACCACATGTCACGCCCGGCTTGCGGTGGTGTGCGGTCGGGCTGAGTGCGCTTGTGTGCGGCCTCCAGTGTGACGATGACAACGACCTGGGCCTTGCTGCGGTCGTGGGCCACGTGTATGTGGTGGGCGTCACGCACCCCTCGGTGCGGGAGGCGGCGGATGCGGCGCCCGAGAAGTTCACCGTGGCCAAGGCGGGCTCCATACTGGCGACGGAAGAGATGCTGGCAGCCGTCAACATGGAGCTGGGCACGTTCGTGCTGGGGTGAGGGCTGATGGGTGTCAGCAGTACATAGGAGTGGACACTGTGGATGCGGGTTGATGACCGCGCATTGAAGCCGAAGAAGTAGAATGTACCATCTGTGCACATTGCACTGAGAGGCGCATTGAATGGTTATGAGGGACTGATCTTCCGCATGACGCATGAGGTTTGGCCTGCGATCAATTCAATGAATTGACGTGATGTGTGGCACTTGTCGGCAATCCCCCCGACCAACATCAATCAAACTGCAAGCGATCCCCTAGTGATCAACACCAATCCTGCAACCGCGTCCTCTGCTCGTCTCATCATCCAAATGCAAACAGACCCCAACGATGGAAAGCACCGCCATGCAGTTATGATGCTGCTCCAACCCAAAATGTGTCAGCTACGTCATCCTCAGGTTATGGACCTCTCTCTCTCAAAACCATAACAGCGTGAACCAGACTGAGCTCCCTCTGATAGCAACCTGCTGCCCTACAACATGCGGGTTGCGCAGCATCTCCAAGCACCCACTACTGCATGAGGCCGTTGCCAAAGTGTGGGTTACCATTGAAATGCAGCAGCTGGCCTGCTCCCATGCCATTTGCAGCAGCGAAGTGCTGCTGCTGCTGGTGCTGCTGTCCGCTGGCGCTCAAAAACTGCTGCTGCAGTGCGGCCGCAGGCAGCTGCCTCGCCGGAAGGAAGCCCCACTGCGCTGGCGGTCCGTACACCATGCCGGGCGGCCCACCTGGAGGCGCATCAGACACTCGTTGCAGGGTTCAGCTGACCTAAGTCACACTTCATGGAGCACCCACCACAACCTGGCGCAAGTGTGAAGCGGCCAAGCAACCAACTCCCTAGTCTGCCTGCAAAGCCTGCGGGGTGTCTGTCAGTGCACGTTGCCGGCGAAGCAGCACCTGCTGGCGAGGCGTAGGCCATGCCGTGCGCCGGCGGCATGTAGTGCACCGCCTGCGGCTGCATGCCGACGGGCGGCGCCATTGGCGGCAGGGGAGGCTGGAAGAAGGCGCTGCCGCCGCCCGCAGCGTGCTGCTGCATCGGCGGCAGCGAGTGCAGCGGCGGCAGCACATGGTGTGCCTGCTGGCATGACAGAGCAGGCATCGGTGCTCTCAGTTTGCAGTGAGTCTAGTGTGCGAACGGTGCACAGGCTGAGAGTCGGACATGCCATCGATCAGCTGCATAACAAGGGATGGTTGCACGGAGCGGCACATGTCGCCAAATGCCGTGTCGGCCTGGTCATACACCAGATCTGGCATGTCGGAAGAAATTCCTGGCTGCAGCCACAGTGCTCCTGACCTGTTGCAGCTGCTGGCTGTTGTATGGCTGCAGGTGGTTCTGCGACGCGCGCCGCTGCATCTGCAGCTGCATCTGGTGCTGGTGCTGCAGCTGCTGGGCGTGTGCCTGCTGCTGCCTGCAGGCATCTGCCTGCGCCTGCTGCTGCCGCAGCTTCTTCCTGCAGCCAGAATATACCTGCTCAGACACAGCAGCCATACATGCGCATACATGCTGGCTGTGGCACACATCAGTTTATCAGGTAATGCCCCTGCATACTACACTACAGTCAGCTGCACAACAGGACAGGGAAGACGGTGGCTCAGGGCTACCGCCACTAGAGCGTCCCGATGGCGCCGGAGGAGGGCAGGCGCACTTGTGCTGCGCCCCGTCGAAGTGCGCCTGCAGGTTCTCCGGGCTGGTGGTGGTGATGCCGCAGGTGCGGCACACGTACACGAGGCCCGCGCCGACGGCCGTGGCGGCCGCCTCCGCTGCGGACGCGCCGCCGTCGCCGTCCGCCTCGCTGTCTGTGTCCATGCCCGCCTGCGCACCGTCGCACAGTGCACGTCCAGGTTACACACACAGCACGGGATGCACAGGCAGGCAGTCGCCCTGCCGGCAAGGGTACTTGCCGAGGGCCGCCGCCAGCATGCTGTGAAGTTTGACGTCTGATCTGCAGCAGTGTGGAGACGCTGATGCATTTGTGGGTAGCCTGGCTGGTCGGCAGCCATGGCACGGTGCTTGCGCCACACTGCACGCCGCCGGCTGCTGCATGGTGCCCACCACAGGCACGCCCAGCACCTGCCAGGGGATCCTGACGCAGATTGGTGCACACCAACCCGAGCCGAGCGTGATTGTGGGCGGGCACCTTGCGGCGCTGGACGGCCAGAATGCGGAGCTTGCGCTGGTGGGCGCGGCCGGCGAGGTGCAGCGCCATGTGCTCCGCGGACGTGGTGGTCACCCGGCACAGCTGGCACGCCTGCAGCCCGCCGCCGCCGCCGCCGCCGCCGCCCAGCCGCCGCTGGTGCCGCTTCCCGCTGAAGTGCGCCTCCAGGTGCGCGCGGCTGCTGGTGGTGACGTCGCACAGCTCGCAGCAGAACACCTCGCCCTCCTCGCTGTCCGAGGCCCCGTCTGCGTGCGGGCCGCGCTGTGCCCACGTGACCTCGGGCGCCCCTGGTGCCGCCCCCGCTGCCCGCTCACCCTGCTCCAGCACGGGCTGCGCCGCCGCCTCAGCCGCTGGCCCAGCGTGCGGACCAGGGCTGACAGCGCCTGATGCGGCAACTGCTGGCTCCCTGCAGCTGTCTGCAGTCGCCTCTGCCGCCGTGGCATCGGCGCCATCAGGTGCCACCTGCGCCGCTGTCTCGCTGCTGGTTTGTGTGCTCAAAGCGTCTGCGCAGCCGCCTGCGTCTGCTGAAAAAGATGCGGCAGCGGGCCCGCTGGGGACCTCCTGGGCGGACGCCTCCTGCTCTGCTGATGCCGAGGCGGCAGGGGCTGCACCAGGGGCTGCATGGGTGTGCGGCGGCTGCTGCGGGCCACTGCTGGGGGTGTGGGGCAGTGCCTGCTGCTCTGCCTGCTGCTCAGGCTTGTGTGAGACGCATTCCCGCCCATTGCTGTGAGGTTCAACTGTGCTGGCAGTTGCTGGTGCTGAAGTAGGGATGTGGCTCGTTGCAGGCGGCTCAGCGCGAGCTGCATCCAAGTCTGGGTCGCCCTCTGAAGCGGCTGCAGCATGTGGCTCCGGCGCTTGCGACACTGTGGCAGCCTCTGGTGACGCTGGCGCAGCCGGCGGAGCTGCCACCACTGGAACTTGGGCCGGCTCGGCAGCCTGCGCTTCTGTGGCTGGGGCGCCGGGCGCCTGCGACGGCGCATCGGCGCCAGCAGGGGCGTCGGCAGCCGCCACAGCTGCAGCCGCAGCAGCTGTTCGGTCAGCGCCTCTGGACGCCCTGTCCGTGGAGTGGGCGCTGCCCGCAGACGCTGGGCGGTGGAGGGTGCCTTTGCGCGGCGACGCCGGCAGCGAGAACTTGCGGACGGGCGACTCCGGGCGGGAGCTCTGGCGCGAGGCGGCGCGGGAGCCTGGCGTCGATATCGCCTGCCGGCCCTGCCGCGGGGAGCTGCTGGTCACCGACTCCCCGCAGTGCTCGTCAAAGGCCATGCCCATGGAGGACACCACCATGTCTGCAAAAACGCATGCTGTGTGAGGCGGCGCTGGCAGCAGCTACTCACATCTGGGCACAGGGAGTGTGCATCAACGTTGCATACTACCGTGCATTGGGCAGTGGACAACAGATGGAGGAAGCCGCTGATCATATACAAGGGGCCGACAGTTTAGCAGCCCAAGTGCTCGGCTCACCAGCCGCTGCAGCAGCCTGCGAAGCAGCCAGGCTGGCGGCTCGCAACAGGGCGCCCACACGCTGTGCTGGGTGCGGCGACAGCTCCCCAATCTCCTGCACCTCGTCCAAATATTTCCCTGCAGGAGCAAGCATGTAACGTCGCACACCACTCAGGTCCAGCAAATTCCACTAAGTACAGCAGGGGTGCAGCACCAACGTGGAACGAAAGGACGCACGTAGGTCCATGGAAGATGGCAGCAGGAAGTCGCCGACGCGGACGCAGGGGAAGCCATCGTAGATATTTCCAGACGGCATTCGCTGCAGACCGCTCGCCAGCACAGCCGCCTCCCCTCGGTTCAGCACCCCTGAGGGCACCTGCAAAGACGCACGGTTCTGGATCAGACCAACAGCAAAGTTTCTGCACCACACATGGGTGACATGCGGCATGTGAGAGCGCGGACTGAGGGGCCACAGCCTGCAGTGCTCGGTGCCATATCGCCTCAGGCTTGTCGATGGCAGTGAATGCGCACCCGCTGCAGGGAGTTGATGCGCTGGAGCGACGGCACGCGCGACACGCCGCGGCTGCCCCCCGACAGGCCGAGCCAGCTGGCGCTGTGTGGGAGTGCTGCAGAGCCTGCCGTGTGCAAGAACTGCAGGTGCTCAACAGGATTCTTCTGTGTTGCTGGATGCCTGTGACACGATACGCAGGCAACACATGTGATCACCTGATGTGCCGTGCGCAGCAATGGGCACACCTGGGCGCAGGGGCGGGGTGGGGGCCCGCGGTGGCGGCGTGCTGCCGACGGACCGCGAGGCGCCCAGGTGGTGCGGCGGCGGCGCGCCCTCCAGCGCGGCTCTCGCCATGCGCCGCTGGTGCTTCTTCCCCCGCATGTGGTCCTGTGCGTGTGACGTGGCAGGATGGCATCCACATGAGAGGGCTGTGTCTCAGCGTATGTGGTGCAAAATTGCACTCACGCCAAGATCTGTTGTTTGGCTGACTATGAAGCCGCCGGATACGCCAGAGTCTCTAATGAATGACTTCCATCAGAGGCGCCTACATTCCGAGCCGGCGCACCTGCAGGTTGGTCTCGCTGGTGGTCGCGACGCCGCAGACCTGGCAGTAGTAGCGCGCGGCCAGGGCCTCCAGGCCGTCCTCCAGCTGCACGCCGCCGCCCAGCACGACTGCATGTTGCAGCTGCGCCTCCCTGCAGCGCAACGTTGAGGCTGGCAGGAGCGTCGGCAGCGTGCTTGCAGCCACTTGCCTGGCAGCGCGCCCCACGGCTGCGGGATGCAGCCGAGCCAGACTGCACACCTGCCCAGGTCGCCCATGCGGTCATGGTGCGGCTCCTGCATGCTGCGTGGCAGGCGCACATCACTGCCGCGCTCCCAGTCGCCATAGCCACGGCCGTCATTTGGAGCAATTCGCACACGAGGGGTGCTGCGTCGGCCCTGCACACGTACATACTACGAAGCTTAGGGTACATTCAGCCCGGTAGCTGCCATGCCTCCTGGGAAATTGTCGAGCAACACCTGCTGCTGTCAGCACCAATGCGCTGCAGGTGGATGTGGTTACAAAGCATCATTGTACCTCGGCACCCCCCATGGTGCTGCTGCTCTGGGAGCTGGAGTCGTCACGAAGCCGGCGGCCCGTCGCGCCACCCGGGTAGCCGCCCAGCTGCTGCGCAAAGCTGCTGGCCATCGGCGCACTCACGCCGTTGCGTTTTGGGCTGCGGTCCAGGTTTGGCGGCGTCGGCGGCAGCGAAGCGCTCGACACACTGTACGCCACGGAGGCACACGTTCTGAAAGGCCGCGGTGAACCATTGGGTGACTTCAACCCGCAGTCCCATGAGCCTATCCCTAGTTCCAGGTAGACCTCTCCTACCAGCCCTTTGGTCATCACTAGACATGCCCCGGTCACCTGGCGCCGGCGTAGATCGCTGCATAGGCACGGTGGCCAGGCGCATGCCGCGGTCGCTGCGACAGGGGCTGGTTCTGCAGATGTGGTTGGCTGGCCCGGTGTGAGTTTGGATCCCAGTTGCCGCGAGTGTCCAGCAGCACATCATCCAGTGGGTCATATGTCGCCCAGGCCATGTGCTGCTGGCTGATTGCCGCCTGCTGCTGCTGTTGCTTCGTGCTGCGTTGGACGCAAGGAAGGAGTGAAGCACGGTGATGATGCCGTGCTGCCATGGCAATGGCATGTAATCAGCGTGATTCCGACCATCAAGTGAGCAAGGGCGCACCCGTTCTGGTCATGATGTCGCTCATACATTGCTGCGCGCATGCCAGTATCGTCGCTTGCAAGACGATTTTGGCTGGCGCCGTTCAAATAGTGGTGCCGATGCTGCAGAACGTCTTTGCTGTCGCAGCTGGAGGTGCTGCTCAGTGACAGGCGACGGCAACCATGACCCTCCTGCACAAAGCCAAAGCATGAGCGTGAGTGTGACTGCAGGCAGAAACCACTTTGGTGTTGATGGCGAGGTCGCTGTTTGCCTGAACGGCAGCACCTGAGAATCGCGTTTGCATGCGAGGCTGAGGTTGGTTAGGTTTGACAAACTGCTGTTAGGGTGCAACCCCTCTACGGCTTGCCTCAAGCAAATGTTCAAGACGCCGGGGCATGCACGTCAAGCAACACCTTTGAGCGGTTGGGTGGCCTTGCGAACTCTGCCGCTGAGCCCGGCTGCAGTCCGCGATACTGCTGGGCCTGGGTATCCTGCAGCGTGGCGGGGGTGGCGCCGTGTGGAAAGGCCCGCCTGGATGCACTCGCCAGCAGGGCAGCATCCGCGGACTGCAGCTCGAGCGCATCGGCTGCGGCTCCATGCTGCATCGGCGGCCGCCAGTGATCGAAATCACCCTGGGCTGGCCCAGCCACAGGCAGCGGCGCAGCAATGCTCTGTGGGGCTAAGCAACTGGTGGCAGCGACCCCGCCCCTGGACATGGGCGCCTGCGCTTCCAGATAGCTATCCAGCGGCATGAGGCTGTCCCTGGCCCTGTCCAGCAGTCTGCTTGTGTGTCTGTCTCTGTCGCTCACTGTTGATGGCGAGTTTGCAACAGCCTGCTTCGGCGACTCCCAGCGCTGCTCAGGAGCCCGCATCCGGGTGTTGCATGCGCCTGTAGGCGTGTACAGGCGTTTGCGAATGCTTCGCTCACGCAGCTCGCGTTATGCGCGCCACCTGTGACGGGCATTGCAACAGCGTGATGAGCCTCGCCAACATCTTCAAACTAAAGGAACACGTGGCGGGCGGCGGCGATCGTGCAGTACATGCGTCGATCTATGCAAGACGACGGCATTGCCGAAGCCATGCGGTGCTCAGCGCACCTGGATCTGCTCATGCAGACGTCGCTTCTTCAGACACCCCTCCCCAGACGGACCCAGGACTGCCGCGGATCTATGTCCAGCCGGCGCAGCGAAATGCGTCTCAGATCGCTCAAGAACATCCTCTTCACAGCACCCCGCGCATTCGGCAGACTGACGGGAGGGCCACGTGCAGCGCAATGGTGCTTCACTAGAGACCTGCTCCTGTCATTGGCTGCCTATCCAGCTTGCTAGGAGCATAGTTGCCAACTGTCATAGTTGCGTAACGTTATGCTCTTATGCACCTCCCATCTGAGCAATTTCCCACTTCGTTGTCGGTCCAGTCAGGAGGACTGGGACCGTGTCGGGCTTCTCGGAAGCCAGTAGCGTCTCGCTGTGCGACAGCCGCTTGCATGCTCTGTCTCTACCGGTGTTTCCCAATCTATTGCGTGGTTCTTCGTCACCCGCCCACAGGTTGCAAAGCAGCGTGCCCATTGAACCAGCATCAGCATCCTAGCATATGAACGCTGCCCTTCTTTGTCCTGACATACAATGAGCTGTGCAATCCAGACATTACGTCCTGGGTTTCGGCTTTCTGCCTGAATAGAACCAATCTAGGAACAGTAGGCCGAAGGATGCAACCAGCAGCAGCACCATGATATAACGCCTGGCGGCGGCACTATAACGCAGCGCCTGCCGCAGATGCAGGTTGCCACGCGTCACGTTGACGGACGTCTGTACAGCCTGCACACCCAGAGAGCCTCTCGACTGGCACAGAGGAGACAGGGTGGTGTGCAACGCTGCAGGTGCGGAGCTTGGAGCGCAGGTCAAACGGGAAAACAGTGCCATGTGCAGAGCATTTGCAGCTCAGCGTCAGCTCTGTCAGTCGTACCTGTGAGTAGATGTGCTCTATCTGCTCGGACTGGTGCGCGATGGCCGTGGAGAACATCTGGTTCAGCGTCGCGATTTCCCGCATGCTGCGCTCCATGCGGGTCACATCGGAGCTCATGCTGAGCAGCATCTGCTGCAGAGCCGCATTTTCCGAGTCTGGCACCGCCTGCATGTGCTGCTGCTGCTGCGGCGCCTGCGCCTGTGCATGCTGCCATGCGCTGGGGGTCGAGCTGTCGTCCTGCGGAGGCGGTCGCCGCTCGTCCCTGCCGCCTTGCCCCTGAGGATGTGCATGTATTCATCGGTCGGCCACCAGATGACGTGCACTACAAGCACGAAGCACCATCACTATCGGACGCCGGCATTGTCGCTTCGAACGGAAACAGCGTACCATACTCACTTGGGACATTGGCCGCTTGCTGCGCTGACGCATCTGATGCTGGTACTGCACCGCACGGCACTGATCAAACACCTTGCTGTAATGCTGCAGGCGCTCGCTGAGGATCAAGCACTGCGGGGTGCACAGGAGGCCAACGACATCAATCACGTCAGATGCTGCAATCTGGGCCAAATGGTCATCTACTTGCACTCCTGTCACTCCGGTTGATGTTGCAAGAGCTCAAATGCAGCCTTGGCTCACCACGCCATGGCAGTGCGCCTTCGTTGTGGCATTCATGCCGCCCTTGCCAGCGGCAACCTGCTCTGGGCTGGGAATGGCGCGGTCCAGGCGCGCGATGTTGTCGGTGCACGCTTTGATGTACCGGCCAATCTCTGCCTGTACACTGGACACGCCCTTTGGAACACCACCAGCAAATGTGCAGCAGCTGGCATGTCGGCAGGCGCTGTGGAGTCTGAGGCAGTCTAGGGTTTGCCCGATCTTGATGTGTCAAGTGCAAACCTCTATACGGTCGCGCTCCGCCTCGCTGCAGGCACCGGGTTGAATGAAATCGCGGCGGTGGCGGCGGCACAAGTTGCCCACCTCCTGGACTGTCTTCGCCTGTGCATCCAGCGGGGGACCACAACAGCTCGACCACACATGCTAGCGATCTCCGTGACGGTGTGCAGCGCCAGGACTGCTGGGCGCTGCAGATTCGCAGCGGTTTTCCTTGCAAACTCACCACATCGGCAGCTGCTGAAATGAAGACTGACTTGCGTGAAAGCGCCCGCAAGATGTGCGCAGACTTCAGCTTCAATAGCCTTTCCTGCAACATGCCAGCAGCCTGGGTCAATGCAAAAGTTCCATTGGTGGAACAAAAGATACGGCTTTTCAGACCCATCACTTACCTCAGAGAGGTTCTGGGACTGTGCTTGCCGCAGCACAGCATCAAGAAACTGGGCCGTGACATCCACCATGGCAACGTGATGCAGCACAAACTGCAGCCGACAATGACCAGGTCACATGTACTAGCCGTGTATGACCTGATTTCGAGCTCGTTGCATGCTATATTGATGCAGTGCACAGAAGGTTTGCCAGCATGAATTGAGATGAAGTAAGATGATTCGCCGACTGCTCGCACAGCGTATGTTTGTTGCACCTCGATAAAATCAGCTGCTGACCATATCAGCCAATACGAAGTGCTGCACTGGTGTGCTTGTTGCACCCAGGCAAACTATCCGACGGCAATTTTTTGACGAACTTAGCGTCCGCTGTAGTTTATTGGGAATGTCAGCGCGACAGCTCGACATCTTACCCCGCGTTCTCGGTACTTTGGCGCATACCGGCGTATTCCTCCCACGCGGTCCCCGTAAATAGTCCTGATAAGCTTGGATGAGTCGCGACGGCCGCAGTGCTGCAAGTCAGGCGCGGCAAGTGTTGCGTAGGCCACCGACACTGTTAGACGCACGCGCTTCGCGTTGCGGGCCTGCCGTGCGCTGCTCCGTGCATTCCGCAACCCACGAAACGACATCGGTCAGCGGAAGTGCCAACGACCGACCGTCGCAGTCCGCATCATGACGCGACGCACGATTCAACGGCCTCGCGAACCAGAGTGGCGCTGCACAGATGCTTGTGCGTGCGACGGCAGCGGTCTGCGCGGCACGTGCCGACCCATCTCGTAACATTTCATTCGCAATTCACCCTTTGACCCCCCAAAACGCGCAGCGGTGTACCCTATAGAACCACTTTGCAAATTGCCTGGGTGCCCTACAAGTATCGCTACCCGAATCAATCGAGTGTGAAGGCATGACGATGACATAACCCTTGGGCCTGCAGAGGTGCACGGGTGCAGCCTGGGAGCATGCACCCCAGCTGAAAGCTCAGTACTGCATCTGGGCGGACTCTTGTAGTCTTGTGGCGAGGCTGATATATGTTGTTGCAACTTGTCGTGGCAAGTTTGCACCTTTTGCATGCGCATTCAGCTGGTTCAAACAGGCATGGTGTTGTGAGACGGAAATTAAGAATTCTGAGCAGCAGCTTGCACTCAAGCACCCGTGCAGAAACATACAGTGGTGTCTTGCTTGACCGCAGCGATATGCCTCTCAACGCAAGGACTGTGGTTTGCTTGCATTCGTAGTTGTTCAAGCTGGGCACTCGGCGCGGCCGGCGCCTCCTTGAGTTGGCCGCCAGCAGTGCCTCTGTTGCATCAGCCGAGCGTCGAGTAACACACCCAATTCAACAGCGCCTGCACTCGTTTGCCAGCTGCGTGGCCCCTCTGCACGAGGCATCACCTGGGCTGCACAGCACCCCTGCACCGCAGGCAGGCAGCTTATCCAGCGGGACCATGGCGCTGTCAGGCGCATCGCATGCGCACACAGCGGGCGGTAGCTCTGTTCTGTCGTGCCTCAGCAGGCTGTTGCTGCGGCCAGCAGCGGCACACACTGCACGCCCAGCCAGCAGCTCCAGTGCCTTTGACCAGCGCCGGGCGCTGGGGAGTCAGCCGGGCGTCTGCAGCCGCTCTGCAGTCCCGCAGGTGGCAGCCACGCCTGCAGACGTCGGCGCCCCCTTGGCGCAGCATTCAGCTGGTCCTCAGGATGCTGTTACACAGCCGGACGCCGCTTACTTGGCACAGCTCAGCGCGGAGCAGCGGGCTGCCGTGACAGCTCCTGTGGACGCCCATGTCAGGTGTAGCACCTGACCCGCACATACGTCAACTGCTGCTCTCTTAAGCAGTCTAAATGACCTTTGATGCAACCAAACATGTGAACCGGCTGCTACCGCTGCTTGCAAATTGACAAGGTCCAGCGGACGTCGGATGCAGGGTGGTGGCGGGCCCGGGTAGCGGCAAGACACGGGTGCTGACAGCACGTGCTGCGCACCTCACACTTGCTGGCGGCGCTCAGCCCTGGCAGCTGATGTGCATCACCTTCACCAACAAGGTGGGACAGGAGCCAGAGTGGTTGATCGGCATGCGCACCGGCCTGCCTCTGCGCCCGTGCATGTAGGGTCCAAAGCTTGGCACGCATGTGGCTGGCGGGGTGCTGGAGTGTTGGAGTGCAAGTCCTGCTGTCCTGTGAGATGTGTGCAACTTGAGACAGCTGCAGGTAGCACACTGAGCTTCACAATGATCCTGCCGTCACTTCTTGCATCTTGCAGGCTGGCGATGAAATCAAGGAGCGGCTGAAACAGCAGCTGGGCGCTGCGGTGGCTAGCCAGATCACCGCTGGCACCTTCCACTCGGTGGCTGCACGCATGCTGCGCAGCCATATACAGCGCCTGCCAGGCATGTCAATCGGATTGCACATCAGCATGCACATTGGCAGGTTGTCGCATGCATGGGCCATGAACTGAGCCCTTGTATTCATAAATGCGCCTGATTGCTGTCGCCAGAGTGCGGCCGCACTGGTGACTTCACCATCCACGATGCCGAGGACGGCGTCGCCTTGCTGGCAAGCTGGGTGGCGGAACAGAGAAAGCGAGCGGCTGCCAGCTGTGGCAACGCCAACCAGAAGCTGGTGCTGGCCTGATGTATCGGCTGCTGCATTGCTCCTGCTTGCACATGCAAATCTGCATCATGTCACCGCTGCTGCTCTGCATGCTGCCGCACACTTGCAAAGCGTCTTGTTGCACTGTGGTGCAGGACATGAAAGAGGTGCGTGCACAGGCGAAGGAGATGCAGCGGCGCATCTCACTGTTGAAGAACTCGCTGCCGTGCGCCTACGGTTTCACAGCGGCTGAGCTTGTGGACTCGGTGGTTGCGCTCGGCACAGTGACAGGTGAGGGCATGCATTCAGCAGGCGACCCTGGTAGCAAAGTTTGCGCTGAATGCTTGCTCCTGCATGCCCGGTATGTGCAATGTGTTGTCAGAAGGGCGGTTTATTTGTGTCAGGGTTCAAGCCTCTGACTGGCCCATTGTGCAGGCCTACGGCAGCTGGAGGCTTCAGACATCAGGCAGGAGACAGTCAAGGCACTGCAGTGGTATGAGGAGCAGCTGCGCAGCAGGTACTCTTGCCACCTGCCACCGCGAGTCAGACTGTTGTCCCAGATGGCAGTGTTCCATCCAAAACATGCTCTGCTGTCAAGGCGCCAGATGTCAGTCGTCAGCAGCACTTCCTGTATCATACATTGATATCTGTGTGCTGTTGCATGCCGGTGGGATGTCAACTGTTGTGGCGTGGACAATCGCTGCGATGGTGCCAGAGCGCCAGAGCAGGACCGTAACCACCCTTCGCCTGTGCCTCGTTGCAGCAACGTGGTGGACTTTGACGACCTGCTGTCGCTGATGGTGGCGCTGCTGCGGGACGGCGACGTCGCGGAGCGCTTCCGGCGCCGCTACCGCTGGCTGCTGGTGGACGAGTTCCAGGACACCAACGCGCCGCAGTACGAGCTCGTGCGGCTGATCGGGCTGCCGCAGGTGACTGGTTGTCATCCGACTTGCGGTCGCATGGCTGCTTGTCGTTGCAGACATGCAGGCGTCATGTCCGCTCCTCCCAGGAGTCGAGTGTGCAGCAGCTGGATTTCTGACGAGGCCTGAGCCACACTGGTGTGCAGGGCCATGTGTTTGCTGTGGGAGACCCGGATCAGGCAATCTACCGATGGCGCGGGGCTGACTCGTCCAAGATGTCACACTCCTTCCTCGAGGACTTTTCAGGTCAGACCTGCGCAGTGACTGGCACTCGAGCCTGCTACCTGTGCACTTGCCTTGTTGCTGCTGCGGACTCAGTCCTGCAAAGCCTGCGCCGACTGGTCTGCGACAGTTGGGAGGCAGCTGTGGACACGCAAGCTGCTCGGTTGCACTGCAGGGTCAGAGTGCCACAGCCTGCGCGACAACTACCGGAGCACGCCGCAGGTGCTGGCCGCCGCACTGGCGGTCCTGCCAGCGCCCGCGCCGCTGCAGCCGCTGCGCGATGCTGGCGTGCCCGTCCGGGTCAGGCCGCGATGCCATCCTTATGACTGCCTGAGCTTCATGGAGACCCTCAGCCATCTGCTCGTTGTCCTTGCACATGCACAGAGATGAACTGTGCAGCACGGCTGCCTGTGCCGCTGCAGGCTGCGCGTGGTATGTGTTGTGCCGCCACGCATGATGAGTTCTGCCTGCACCGCACCAGAGTGCTCATCTCGGCCTGGCGCAGGTGGTGGAGACCGTCAACGGGCACGCAGAGGCGGACTGGCTGGCGGCGCAGCTGCAGCAGCTGGAGCGGCAGGGGCACGACCTGCAGGAGGTGGCAGTCCTGTTCAGGGTGCACCTGCTGTCACGCGTCATCGAGCAGGCTCTGGTGAGCCAGTGATACCTGCCCAGTACCCCTCCACAGCAGGCATGTTCATGCTGCGTGACATGGGATGTGCAATTTTGGACCCCAGGGAAGGTGTGCAGGCCTGTACATGGCATCGCCTGCGCAAGACTCTGTTTGGCATTGTGCAGGTGAACGCGGGCGTGCCCTACGTGCTGCTGGGTGGCACACCGTTCTGGGGCCGCACCGAAGTCAAGGACGTGGTTGCCTACCTGCGGCTGGCTGCCAACCTGGACGACATGGCAGGTGCGCTGGGTCCCGTCCATGGCTACACCAATGCATGTCAACTTTACGTAATCCAGAGCGAGCACTTGTATCTGTTATTGTACATGCTGTTGTTGTACATGCTGGGAACCAAACCGTGACCCTGCGGTGTTGCAGCGCTGAAGCGTGTGATCAACGTGCCGTCGCGTAAGCTGGGCGCCGCCAGCCTGGCAGGCCTGGACGCCTGGGCAGCGTCGCGCGGCCAGACGCTCGCCGCTGCCATCTTCCATGGCTGCCAGGTGCTTGCAAGCCAGTCTACATCATGATAGTCAGACTATTTTGAGATGTGTGTGCTTTGTGTGTGCTCTGGCAGGTTAGCATGTGCCACGCCTTGGCCGCATGCTGCAGATGTAGGACCACCCACTGCAAGTACAATGGTTGGCACATGAGCAAGCCGTGCAAAGCATAGCATTGCGCTGTGCCCACACTGGAGGGTTGCAACCCCTCGGCTCCTTGCCACAGTGACCCATGGATTCGACTGCTGGGCACATGAACCTGTCATCAGGCAAGGGCATGCTATTGGTCGCGAACGCCGATCGGTGTGCGCGTGCAGGACTGGAGCCCGGAGGACGGGGACCTGCCGCCGCTGCCGACGCACCAGGAGATGGGCGTCTCCTCCACGGCGCACCGCGCGCTGCGGGCCTTCCGCCACCTCATCTGCGACGCGCGTGCGTTCGCTCGCTCGGCGCCGCTGACCGAATCCATCTGGCACCTGCTGCGCAAGGTGGGCCGGTGCATTCGCACCTCCCCCTGGGTGACACAACCGCGGTTGGATCCACTTTCCGCATGGCCGCTTGAGCAGAGTCATACGATCTGCACAGCTGAGCAACGATCTTGCCATGTATGCCAGGAATGAGCTCTGCTGTATGCCTATGTAATGACACGTTCAAGTGCGCAGGTGGAGTTCAAGGACTACATCATGTCCGGGCGTTGCAACACCGGCAGCAAGGCCGCTGCAGGGCAGGGCGGCCAGTCGGAGGAGGAGGGCCGCTGGGCCAATGTGATGCAGGTGACAGTCCATTGAGTTTTGGCTGCTACTGCCGTGCATGGCAGGGAGGTCCGGCGGCCTGCAGACTGCAGCATCATGGTGCCGCAGGTCATCACTGCAGCAAGCGAGTTTGCCAGCAAGCCTCGGGCGCTGCCCATGGACCTCGACAACCCCAGCTCCACCGCCCAGGTGGGCAGCGCGCGTCGTGGTGCTGTCAGGTGCTGTTCAGTAGATTTCAGCTGCTGTCATGCTCCTGCATCTGAGGCTCACACTTTTGCTGGCAGCAGGACATGCCGTCGGCGGGGCTGGCCGGCATGGCGGAGTTTGTGCAGGAGGCGGCGCTGCTGAGCGGCGACGAGGCGGCGGCCGACGCGCCGGGGGTGCGGCTGCTGACCCTCCACGCCGCCAAGGGCCTCGAGTTCGACGCCGTGTTTATCGCCGGTGAGGCGCCCGAAGCGCACTGCTGCACCTGTTGCTATGTCGCAGGTGCCTCACATTCGCCGGGTGGGAACCTCTGTTCTGGAGTTTGCTGCGGGGACTGGGGATGGGGCCTGCCGCTGGTGTGGAAGACATGGTGGTTCGATGGAATTGCAGGGCTCGAGGAGGGCATACTGCCCGGCAGCCGCTCCCTCCACGACGAGGCGGCGCTCGAGGAGGAGCAGCGGCTGGCGTATGTAGGTTTCACCCGCGCCCGCAAACGGCTGACGCTGCTGCATGCGCGGAAGCGCACACTGTGGGGGCCTCGGAACTGGTACAGCCCAGCACCCCTCGTCTGGGAGTACACAACCTCATCATGTCAGAGCTTGTGTCTTGCTGTTGACCTGAACATTGGCAAGCAACCTGCGTGTCAACTGCTGCGCTGGCATCTCATGAATGTACGAATGGCTGCAGGGCACAGACCACGCCGCGCAGCCGCTTTCTGTCGGGGCTGCTGCCAGCCGTCGAGCGGGACGAGGATGACGAGGAGACATACGTGCACGAAATCAGCGGCGTCAGTGTTGCCTCCTCCAGCAGCGTCTCTTCTGTGAGTCAACAAGGCTGGCGGCAACCTAGAGGAAGTAGCAGCAGCAGAAGCAGCAGCAGCACACAGCAGGCAGCTCCCACTGCGGCTGCGCAGTCCTGGCAGCAGCAGCTGGCGCGGCGGCAGGCAGCTGCCGCGGCTGCGCAGCGGGCAGCGGTAGCCGCTGACAGCGCGTGGAGCACCTCAGACGAGGATGAGGCGACCGTGCAGCCGTGGCGAGCTTCCGCAGCACGTCGAGACGATCTCCCGCGCTCCCAAACCTGGGCCAGCCGGCAGCAGGTGACCCACGTGCAGCCCCGGGCTTGCTGCAGATGAAGCTGTGTCATCAGCCTGCCACAGCGCTTGGCCATGTGAATGACAGTCAGTCTTCATTGTGGCTTTGCAGGCAACACAGCAGGCTGGGGCGTGGCAGCGGCAGCCCACGGATGTTCGCGGCGCATCGGCCAGTTGGACGCCTGCGACTAGTCCCTCTGACAGCACACAGCAGGCACCGCAGCAGGCGGAGCCCCGAACCCCGCTCGCTCAGCAGAGGCGCAGCAACGGCAGCAGTGTTGGCGGCGGCGGCGGCACCAGCAGCAGGGCAACAGGCAGCAGAGCAACCAGCAGTGGCGCACAGCGGCAAGGACACCCCGATGTTGTGCGGAGCGGCCGTCGCTCCCGGGCAGACAAGCAGCAGAGCAAGGATGGACGCCGCAGCAAGCCCTAGGCACATCGCTGCAGATGCAATCAGCCTGCCGTTGGCCTTGCAAGTGTTGCAAAGTGCCCTGCCACACTTATTCAGGTTGTCGCAAAGCAGCTCATATGGTGTGCGAGGTCATCAAGTCCCTTGAGTTGTGAGCAGGTCTCATGTCCCGCAGAGGGCTCACCTATCAGGAGCCCAGACGAGTAGCACCCCTGGGCGTCACGCCAGATCATGGTCCCAGATCGGTCCTCGTCAGCTGGTGGATCTCGCGAGTTGGGACGCCCCAAAGCCGTTCCCTCTTCAACAGGACATCTTGATGTGCAACGTTGCTGCCAAAACTTCGCATCCCTAGTCTTGAATCGCCGTTATACAATCGCCACTGCCGCCGCCGTACTCGCCGCCCGTTCCGCACACAGGACACCGGCACTAGTCAGCTTCTTCCGAGGTGCACTGCACGGCGGGACGTCGATTCCGACGTGCAAGCCTCTGAAAGCTGTATGTGTGCCACTCAGTGCGCATCGGAATCACACCTGCGGCGTCGCTGCCTGCGCGCTGCATTGTCATCGGCAACGCGTGTTTGCTCTATCTGGCCTGTGCGACGCCCCGCTTTCTGAGTCCGTCGGTCTCAGCGTCAGATCTGGATGCAGGTGCCCACAAAATGATTAAGGCTGCAATAGCGGTATTTCTGCTGGCGTGCGCGGTCGTCACACACCCGGCAGCTGCAGCGGGTGCGCCGAGAGGCACCACCATCCACTTCAGCACGGCTCTGAACGCTTTGCTGGTGAGTGGCCAGCCAGTGCGTGCAGCCTTGAAGCAGGGTTGCATCGGCCGGCACGCCTCAGCGTCTGCTGTGCATGTGGCATGTTTGGTCCACACCAGCCAACGCAATGCATGCCGGGAAAACAAGGTGTCGCTTCCGAGGTCACAACATGGCATATGCATCTCATTGATTGGCTAGCGTTTCAGCAGCTCACATGTTGCTCGTGGTTATGTGCAGATCAAATACCCAGGTGGCAAGACCAGCAGGGTGGTTCTGGCGCCCACCACGCCGCAGCCGCCCGCCATCAAGGCGCGCACCAGAGCAGACCACAGGCTTCCCTTGACGGTTTGAAGGGCGCGTTCAGCATCCGCTGCAGAGAGTTGCAATATGACTGCCTTGTGCGATGGACTTTGGTGTCCAACACACCGCAGGTCGGCAAGGGCCCAGCAAAGGAGCTGCGGAAAACCTACGCCCTGCCAGGCACAGCATCCGCCGACGGCAGCTTTGCCTTCAACCCCGCCAACACCAACAGCCCGGCCGACGCCAAGCCCTCGAACGACAAGCCGCTTGTGAGGGCGTGCTGCATGGCTGCCTGCTGATGTGGCCTATGGCGTATGTGGCTCAGTTCATATTGGCGCAGTGCCTGGTGCCGGTGCATGCAGGTGATCGTCACGAACCTGGAGCAAGCCAAAGTCGTTGCCAGGGTGTCGGTTCCCGATCCTGGCATCAAGGTGCCGCCGGCCAGAACGCATGCCATGCCATCCGTGTGCGCCGGCCACCCTACCAGGCGACACTCTGTCATGATGATCTCGAGATGATACCGAATGGCATGTGCACAGGGCTGCAACTTCTTCGCCGCCAAGGTGGTGGCCAACGGGGGCCAAGTGGATGAGTTCAGCTATGACGCCCGCTATGTGGCCGCTGGCAAGCCCACAAACGGCAGCGTGCCGCTTTGGCTGGTCCTCAAGTGCCCCAAGGCCTCATACCTAGCGAAGTACTCGTACAACATCAAGACCAAGAAGGTCGGTTCCACCCTGGCACGTGGTCAGCAAACAGCAGTGATGTTCTGGCAATGTACAATGCTCTGTGTCATGCCCTGACGGTTTCATTCGCTTCTGTTTGCAGTTGGCATACTCGAAGGTCAAGTGGGCACTGGTGCGCGCATCCACTTCCAAGAATACTGGCTGCAGAGTGGTGGCAGGGGCATTGCAACCAATTCCTGGTGTAGCACAACCTTCCCGAAGCCACCTGCAAAGCACTGCCATTTCTGCGCAGACCTCGAAGTTCCTGGGCGTCTTTGCACCGAACGCCGTTATCTACGCCAGTAGCAAGGCCCCTGGAGCCAGCGGCCTGTATGCCATTGCCTCCCGCTACTCCACGGGCCAGGTAGCGTCGCACTGCAGCCCTGCAGCCGCATGAACACCTGACCAGAACCCCCGCCACTCGTGTCAGCCGAGAGTTGCTGGAGGTCCTGGAGTCCGACCCTTCCGGTCTCATCCCACAGGTTGCGGTGTTCCAGCTGCGGGGCACAGCCTGGGTCCGGGTGGCCCTGATAGACGCCGGCGTGTCATCCGACTCGCCGTGCCGTGGCTTCGTCTTCACAAACGTTGCCAAGCACCAGCTGGCCGCCATCTGCGGCCCTGAGGTATGGAGCTGAACCCTGAAAACAATGGGACTTGAAATTACATCAAGCAGCTGCAGAACGTGCGGTGTCCAAACCACCCCATGGCACGTTGCCTGGCGTACACCTGATGTCTGACACGAGCCCCGGCCCCGCGGCGTGCAGCTGGCTGAGTTGAAGCCGGTGGGCGGGTACAAGGGCATCCCCTACTCCGAGTTCCTGTACTGGAGCAGCCTGGCGGCCCTGCCGGACGGCGGCGGCGCTGTGCGTGCCCGCATCGTCGGCATCACAGTGGTGCGGCTGTGGGCGCTATAACCATGTGCAGGAGGCATCACTGTCGTATTGTCAGTGGGTGCTGGCTTCCCCACCAATGATTCAAATTTTTGATACAGCACCATGGTGCACTCGTGTCCATACAAACTATTCCACGGCTCCACGACTGCAGGCCATTGATGGGAGCTCGGCCTCGGCGCATCAGTTCTCGCTGCTGGCAAACGGGCCTGCCACCGAGCGGCTCAAGTACAACCTGCCCTCTGCTAAGTACGCCAGCAATGTCATTGTCGTGGACTACTGATGTTGCCAACGCACGGAGGTCTACAACGCTGCCACTTTGAGAAGATCGACAAGACGCCATGGCTTGTGTCAACCCGGCGCCATTGCCATGCAATGCATCTTGTACCCTGCACTGTGTGACTTGTGGTCAGACCCCTGCATGCCATTCGCACTGACTTTGCACATGTTTCGTCTGTCGTTGGTTTATGTCTTCCCATTTTTGCAGCAAACTGACCAGCTTGTGAGCGCACTGCAACACTGCCACATTGCAAACTGTCACTACTGAACTGCTTGACTTCATCGTTTGCAGCTTGGTGTGTGTAAACGAACACAACACAGTGTCCCCAGGGTCATCCTTCTGCTGGTAACACTGATCCAGCAACTGCCCTCCCTTCAGGCACCTGACAGTGCGGGCAGTCCGTCTTTAATGCCAGCAGACCACGGTGCCTACTGCTGCCGGCTCCGACCTCCTGAGCCAGCATTGTGCCGGCTGCGCCGCACATGGCGATGCAGCCTGCTGGGCAAACTGCCCGCGCTTTGTGGACGCTGCCGGGCGCCCCTCTCACGCCACTCATCTCCACTGCCGCCGTCGCTGCTGCTGCTGCTGCTCAACAGCTCCAAACCTGCACTGCCACGCCCACCTCGGGAGCCGTTTTGCACCAGATGAAGTGGGTGCAGCGGGCTGCCAGGGACGCTACTCGAGGCTGCCGGCTGCGCTGCCGCCATGCTGCCGTCGCCGCTGCTGCCATGCTGCTGCGCCTGCTGCCCGTGAGCCTGTCGCCTGCTGCTGCAGCGGCGTGCTGACCCGCGCCGGGAGGGGGACGCCTGGGAAGAAGAGCGGTCAGGGCTGTCCACCGCATTACTATCCCTGCCGTCGCCCTGTTCCCGGCGGCGGGTGCGCCCGGCACTGCATTCGACACCAGGCATCGTTGATGCAGATCCAGGAGGCTGAAGTGGTCAAGGACATTTGGACCTCAACACACCGCGACCTAGGACGCACCCCGACAGAGACAGGCAGCAGCTTGGGTGGAAGTGTGACAGGCACCTGGCGGTGCGGTGGCTGGCGTACAGCAGCTCGGCGCCCTCCATGCTCCAGCCGCGCAGCAGGTCGCCGGTGCTGAAGGAGGAGTCGTCGCTGGGGCCCACGTACGCGCCGATGCCCCCGCTGCGGGAGCGCCCCAGTGACGCCTCCAGCGCCTGCCGGCGTCGCCTGCGGATTGCAACCGAGAATCTCAGAGCAGCAGCTTCGTGGACGCGGAAGCGTGAAACAATCGTTGACAAGATCCGCTCCGTGAACATGAACCTACGCAGCATCCTGTCCTGTCACCTCGCGCGGGAATCCCCCGCCTCGTAGCGGCTGATGCTGTTGATGCGTGAGGCGCGCCGCAGCACCGCCTTCTGTGCGGCGGTCAGCTCCGGCTGCAGCACGCGTGCCACGATGGCTGGAGCGTACGCCACCTCCTTGCTCCTGCGCAGGTTGCATGGCACGCATAAATAGGAAAAGCGCGCAGTAGCCAGCAGTGAACACGCTTGCATCCCAGACATGTGCGAAGTGCCAACACTGCTGTCATGTGCAGCTTTGCAAGGCCTCACCCGTCTGGGTGCCGCACTAGCACCGCATCATAGACGTTTAGCGGCTTGGGCGGTGGGGCTGCCTGCTCCCGCTGCGGCTCAATCTGAATGTTGACCTGCAGGCCCAGCTGCTTGTATCAATCAAAGCAGACAATACAACGTGGTGTGCACGCCAAGTCGCTGGACGGTGCACTCGTGACTCCTGATAGCTGAGCGGAAGGTGTGCACAGATACTGACCTCCGGCAGGACAACGGGTGCACGTGTGGAGTGCAGCTCGACTTCCTGCTGACGCCTTGCACGGCGGTAGCAGTGCATGGTGCACAGGAAGATCATGACGAGCACCACTGAAATCGCAAGCGCTGCAACACAGAAAGCAGGGTTGAGACATGACCTGGTGCATGAAGCGGGCATATACAGATGGCGGGCACGGGCGCAACAGCCGCTGGCTGGGCAGGCAGATGCCTCACCGAAGAAGACGTAGGTGAAGTAGCGGGCGGCCTGGAAGCCGCCCACCTGCGGCGCCTGGTTGTTCTGGAGCAGCGCGCGGACGGGTGCATGCAACATCGCTGCCTGTGGCGCAGCATGCTGCAAACTCCAGGCAGCAGCGGCGGCGGGAGCATGGGGACGCATGCTGCGTGAGTCGGCCCCGATGCGTGACGTCGCCACAGGCGTCACAGGCCGGCAGTCACCATGCCACCCATCTGCCCAGGGCGCGCCTCGGCCAGGTCTTCACTGGTGGGCCACTTTGATGCTGTTGCTATTGTGGCCTCGCGTACAAGCTCACTGTAAGGTGGAGATCTGACCCCGTCAATCTCAGCCTGCTCGTGCTCCTGCCGAGGGGCGAGTACAGTTTACTCTACTCACATGCAGGATGCAGCATACTTCGGCAAGTCGTCCAGGTGCGTCAGGCAAAACAACCGCAGCTGCACGACCCGACGCAGACCCAATCACGCAACCTGGCAACAGCCTGCAGTGAATGCTAACGGCATGCCTTGCCCTGTTCTTATGATATGCTGGCACAGCTTCATGTGAAGGGCTGGTCGCTACAGGGCCATGTGAGTCAGCATCGGGTTGATCGCGCTGAGCAGCGGCACCATACAGCACAAATACATGCACTTGCTTGCTGATCGACATCAACCTTGGCATCCAAGAACAGCTGTCGGGCTCCAAGCTCAAGCTGCGTGGTGCAGTCGAGTTCGAACGTAGGCTGTCTACAGGGGTGCAGCCAGGACAAGGCTCCTTACATCTGTATATGCGCAGCAATTGATAGTGAAATCTGGGAAGAGCACCGTCCAAGGCGTGAGCCGTGCATCCACCAGATGCTGCGCTTGTGCTGGATCTGAATAGTGTCCACGCCGCTGCTCTATGGGTGACTACCACACCACATACAAGGAGAAAGAGGGCACGACCACGGAATGGGACGATATACAGGTTCATATACTGCAGATTGGCCCTCTTGCAATGATGCCGAGTCATCGGATGGTGGACTTGCATGGCAGCATGCATGTATATGCACGCATGCATATCTGCATGCACACACACGCATGCCTTCCTGCACGTAACCTGAATAAGCGTTTGCGCTTGTATGGCGCAGATCAAGCTCGGCAACAAGGCACCGGTGGACAAGCCGAAGGCGGCGGCGCCATGGGTGGGCAGCGCAGAGGGTGCGGCGTCGGGGCAGCGGGACACAGCCTGGCTGGAGGACCGCACAGCAGACGACCTGGAGGAGCTCGCAGATGAGTTTGACGACGACCGGGGACTGGAGGCCTTCAGGTGAGCTGCCTGCCAGCGTGACACAGCATACTCTGCGACGCAGGCTGCAATTTGATGAAGTCGGCAACACATCAGTCAGCGAACCTTTGGCTTGTCCACGTTGACTCAAGGTCTCCCGGGTGCCCGCACCGCGTGCAGTTGTTCGTCTGTAGGCAGAAGCGCATGGCCGAGCTGAAAGCGGCCAAGCAGCAGCAGCAGCGCTTTGGCAGCGTGCGTGACATTGGGCGCGCCGATTTTGTGCGGGAGGTCACCAATGCGGGGGCACACGTCCATGTTGTGGTCCACCTGCACAAGGACGGGTGAGCCACGACTCAGGAGGGCCGCACACATGTTGTTGACCGCTGCAGCAGGTTGCATGCACAGTGCACCTGAACATGTCAGAGCCATTCAAGCAGACCTTGAGGGAGGATGTGCAGCCGGTCATTGGCAGACCTGGGACATCATCTCGTACATGTCAGGATGCCAGTGCAGCATTGAAGTGTGCCAGGTTCCGAGTTGTAGTACAGATTCACGTGCGCATTGGTGGATGACACTGCTGACAAGGTGGGGTGCCTGCAGGCTGGAGTTGTGCCAGGTGCTCGGCGCGGCACTGGATGCGCTGGCAGAACGCTTCCCGGGCACCAAGTTCCTGCGCATTGTGTCCACAGACTGCATCCCGGGGTGACGATCAGTGCCACGCGCTTGTCACCATGGACATCCACTCGCGTTGCCAAGGGTACAGCTGTGCAACATCTGCAGCGATACAGTCAACTGGTTGAGGTTGGTCCTGGTGTCGGCAAGACAAGGCTTTCGCTGTGCAGGTACCCAGACGCCAACCTGCCGACAGTGCTGTTGTATCACAACACCAAGTGCCTGCAGACGCTTGTGGGCCTGATGCCTTACGGCGGCCGCAGCCTCACGCCAGAGCGTGAGCAAATGTCCTCTTGTTTGAGTCCAAGAAAAGCCCTCGCAGGCTGCCGCTGCTTCCCCTCCTACTTGTGATCAGCTCATGGCTGTGTGCAGAGGTGGCGTTCACCTTCAATCGGCATGGGCCCTTCTGCAAGTCCCCCGGCGAGGAGCAGAAAGAAGTTGCTGAGCAGGACATCAAGGTGGCTCCTGAACTGGATGCTGCAGCGTGGCACCACGCTGCCAGTGATGCTCCTGCCTACACAGTACGAAGCACCGAGGTGGCTGTCGTTGTGTGTCTCGCAGGCTCTGATACAGCGGCTGGCCGAGGCCAAGGCAGCCGAGCTCGAAGCTGCAGCAGGCACAGCTGAGTGAAGTTGGGCTGCAGGCGGCAGCGTGGTCATTGCATTGGGTTTGGCAAACTATAAGTTTGCTGTCTGTCCTCAGTCTGTGTAGTGTAGCGTCGTAGGCTCTTGGAGTGAGGAACAAGTGTCAAGCCAATTTTTCATGCAAACAGCGACCAGCTGCCACAGTCCAGTGCTCGACGTTTAGGTTGCTGCATGGTGGGTCGCTACTATGCAGCTGATCAGCTACATGTCATGAGATGGATGCCGCCAGCGCCTCAGCGGCAGTTGCAACATCTTTGCGCGAGCTGATCACATCACGCTGCTCCCCCTCCAGCTTTGGGTCCTGCAGCACAGCAGGTAGTGTCAGTGCACAGATCACCCTTGAAGGCGGTTGCAGGCTGCAAAAGTTCAGACTGTCGACTCTGCTACCCAGGCAGCAGACTCAACACCACCAACAAGCAAGAACCACTGACCGTGGGAGGCGCATTGGATCTGACCATCTCCAGTCGCGCCGCAAAGATCCTGCTGGATGCTGCTGCTGCCAGCGCGTCCTTCTCAATCAACGCCTTCAGCTGCGTTGCCTTGCCAGGCCCAGCAAGCGCTTCCAGCTTCCGGTGGGCATCCCGTAGCTGCAAGCAGAGCACTGTGGTGGGCATGCTAGTGTCAGACACCCGAGCCAGGCAACAACCAGCACATCTTAGAAACAGGCCATCACTTCACTGCCCAACCGAGATGGTGCATGCTAGCTGCTGGTGATCAAGCGCTAAAGCCGAAATACATGCAGCTGCCTGGTGGGGCATCAGCAGGGCCCGAGTGCAAACAGCTGCCCATGGCATGTATGGTATATTCTGGCAACAGCCTGCGCGCACCTTCTCACTGGTGCTGGCCAGCACGGCGTCCGTGTGCTTCTTCGAGGCCAGCACGTCCTCGGGCGTCACCCCCGGCCGCGTGAGCACCGTCTCCATGCTGGCCAGCGCCCTGCCGCGCTCTGGGCAGCACAATGGATGGAGGCGTTCAGGGCCAGGGCCAGCTGATACAGTCCACCGTGCAGTGAGCACACAGCAGCAGCCTGCTTGGTATACAAATGTATGCTGGCTGACGACCACCAGGACTCGCAGACACTCAGGCCCGACACCAGGCTGACCTGCAAACAGCGCCACCGCACGGCTGGCCACTGCGCCTGCCTGCCCCCGGCCCCGCGCCTCCGCTGCCGACCCCTTGTGTACCTGGGCAACCACGCAGAGCCACCGCCTTTCAGGGCGGTCGACATCCGCCACCATGTCATCACAGCACAGCGCTGGTACGACCATGGGTGGCTGCAGATGTGTCCACACATCTGCATCGTCAAGCAGTCGTGACCAGCCTGCTCACCAGGCTGAAGTCGGCGTTGCCGAACAGCACCAGCGCCGCGAGCACGGCGGCGAGGGAGGCGCCCCACAGCGCCGGCTCCCGCGCCCAGGCCAACGGCCGCAGCCGATAGCGCACTGCAAACGGCTGCGCAAGGGCGTCGATCACGTTGCTCGCGCGCAGCACCACCACCGTGCGCCCCTGCTTATTCAGGTACGTGTACCTGCAGTGGCCACAGCCGCACACAGATGTCAGGAGATGTGCGCCGTGTGTCTCGTCACCGGCAAGCTGCAAGCTGGTTGCCACCCGCACAGGAAGGACGCCCATGGCTCGAGATGACTACCGCATGCCCCGTCGACCTTGTCCTAGTAGAGTACAAGCGCGCAGGGTGTTTGACGGCTGTCAGTGTACATTCCGGCATGATCCCGAGGCCATCAAGGCTGCGGCTGGCCACACGAGGGCACCGCTGCCGGCAACGGGTCCAAAGGCGGTTGCCCCGCGGCACCCGCAGGCGCCACGGGTTTCTGTGTGTGGTGTCTACTGATGAGAAGACTCAAGCGCCAGCGCCAATGTTGTGGCGGCGCGCTTGCGCAACCACGTATTGAAGCAAAGCTATGCAAGACGATATACTGACCATGCCCCGCACTGCATCCAACTGTACGGGTGGCGGTTGCAGCAGGCCACAGCTACTATTCATCAACCCCCCAAGTCTTTGTTCTGTGGTTTCGGTGCAAGGCCGAGGGCAACCGGTGCATCAGGCAGCACTCACTTGGGCTCGTACGACAACTCCGCCTCGAACGGCACCTCCACACTGATGTCATGTGCGCCCTCCGGAAGCACTACCTGCATGTTGCAAGAGTTGCACATGAGTACGAGCCATTCAATATGTTATAGCCAGATATACTCGCGATGTGAGCTTCCTACACAGCAGCACACCCGGATGACTTGCTCGTCGGTGACCAGCCCCTTCACATGTGGCGCAAAGGCGTAGACGAGCTCCTTGCGGCCATCAGGAGCGCGCCCTGAAAAGCTGCGCAGCGGCACTTCGAAGCCGTAGACAAAGTCGGTGGACCATCCGCCGTACAGCGGGATGCGCGGCAGCAGCGCCACCGTTATCTGCAAGGAGAGGGCGAGCAGCAGTGCAATCAGCAGACACACACTTGCAAGGAACCCAGCCATGGTTTGCCAGGAGTTGCACACTTGAGATCAGTGGGCACAACACAGGCATTGCCCAGGTACATCGTGAGACAATCACATGCACGGGGCGTCTGCAGATGCTTCACACTGCGCACCGACTGGAGGGACTTCCGCACAGCAGATGTTGATACGTTGCCAATTGCATCCCGGAAGTACAGGTGCTTGGCATTGACCGGCGCATCCGCAGGCAACTCCTGCACATCGGATGTAGGTACATCAGTGCTCTGACGGGGATGCAGCAGAGGACAACCTCATACTCACGATGGAGGCTCCCAACACTCACCCGGAATGCAGACTGCGCAAACTTGCCAGGGTCAACTGTCTGGTCATGCCTAGACCAGTCGCCCACATGCTTTGCTCCACCGTGTGTCTGCAGGAGAGGACAACAACTGTCCATACCAACCTGATGGGCTGTGTGATCACCTGCTGCACGTCTGCATCAGTTTCGGGGCACATGGGAAAGATGTCCATGTGCACTCACCACAACATAACGCTCCTCCACGTGGATTGTATTCCACACGATGTTCAGGGTGCGCTCCAGGGTCCTGGCCTCTGCAAAGGGTGCGTTGTTGACGTAGTGGAACTCCACCGGCGCCAGCGTCAGCGGCGCCACATCCGTGAAGGGACCGTACAGGACGCTGCGCGCCTTCTTCTCCCCCTTGGCCGGCTTTGTGTGGCTCAGGATCTCTGCCGAAAACTCGTACTGCAGCACAAGCACCAAAAGCCGTGTGCATGCTGGCAGTCTTTGCAGACGACCTGCTTGGGTCTCACAGACGGAGGACATCTGGTCACAGCACTTTAGAGGAAGGTTGAGCGGGATGCGAACATACCCTGCTGGTCTGTGTGGCAATAGGGTGGGGTGACAGCGCATACAGGTTGCCCTTGTACTTCACCCGCTGCGGATCTTTCTGGGTGACAGACTTTGGGAATGGTTCCTGTCACACACAAGACATGAAAACCGTAACCGAACGGCGATCATCCATACGATCACTGTAAGTGACAGGCAGGGTTGTGCGGTGTGATGATAGCTGTGCTTTGCTGCCGCGCAAGGGGCACTGGACTGCAGCCGTTTGCTGTGAAGTTGCAAGGCATTGGCTGCCATATGCAGCTAACCTGCAGTTTTGTGTACACGACAGACACCGTCAGCGTGTTCCGCTTGCCGGCGCCAAGCGTCTTGCCCTCGCCCTGCGCGGCTGGCAGCTCCACGCACACGATGCCTGCTGGCGTGCCGGGCACTGCCTTGGGCAGCCTCTGCAGGGGGAGGCGACAGTGATCAGCAGCGGGGTTTCTTCAGCTGCACCATGCATGCAGAGCCGGGCCAGAGCATGCGACATGAACAGCACCTCACCGTTTGCCAGTCGGGCACTGCTGACTGGTCCTCAAATGACACCTGCACCATCGCATGCTGCTTGAATTCGCCTTGTGAACATTCTGTACTGCTACCAGCGGCAAGCGCACGCTGTTGGCGAGTCACGTGACGCAACACTCACCGACAAGTACGCCAGCCGGGGCATGTGCTGCTCCAGCATGCACCACTGGAAGCTGGAGATGGGCGCCTTGCCGTTGTTCACCAGCGTGATGCCATCAAGCATAACCACAAACTGGTTCTTTAGGTTGACCTGCAACCGAAATGGTCAGGTTGTAGACCGATCAGACGAGGCGGGCCCCGCAGGACTTGCATGGTCAACCCGACTCGTTGCTGCTCAGCCCGCAGCGCGGCCTGACGCACCTGCCGATCGTAGCGCTCGATCTTGAGCTCTGCATTGACGGCAGCAACGCATGCAAGACACAGTATGGCTGCGATCGCAGCGCAAGGCCGATGCTGCCACATCGTTGCCTGCCTGCGGTGTGCACTTGGCTTCAGATCAAGGCCTTCAGTACACTTTCACCAGGCGACACAACCGCAAACGCCAGCGCCATGCTGTGCAGGCAAGCTGATTAGGATTGCGCTCGGCGGTATCGCAGCCGCTGCACACTTCACAGTGTGACACCGTCCATGGCTAGCACATGGGGTGTTAGCACCTACTGAGGCCTACTGCCCTACTCGCTCAGAGCTAGTTTTGCAGGGTCTTGTGACCATGATTCACGTCATGAGGGCCAGCGAGAACGCGACTGCGTGTTTGCAGTCGCACAGTCTACCCATAACCGCCGCTGCAAATTCTAACATGTTCTGCAAGAGTGCTGCTTGACGCTGCAGCCAGCCTCGCCTGTGAAGCGTAAGCAGCCTTCCGAGCGGCTTCGGAGCGCTTGTCCCAGACAACGCTTACACGCACTGGGCGCGGAGCGCGACCGTCATCACCCGAGCTGTCGCACGCCTGACCAGCAGCATCTCAAGTGTCAGCAAGCAGCGTGGAAAGAATAGTCGCGGCGGTGGTCAACAGAGCGCGACAACATGGGTGCGACCTATCCCCTTGAGGCGTTACGACGTCCTGACGACACCTCTTTCAGCAGCAGGGCATGCGTGATCACCGCAGGATATCATTTGCAAGCATGTTGCGCTGCTGACCGGCAAGTTCGCGGTCTCTGCCGCTTTAGATCTGGAATGCTGTCAGCTGGTCAAGAGGTGCAGAGGCTAGTGTGTGTGTCCATGCTCGTAGATTGTGACTACGGGGTCACAATCTGTTGCGTTGCTTCCGGTGTTGGTGGCTCTGTGATGTACATGAGTGCACAATGTTCGGCCATCACTGACACTGCGCAGCAGGACTCCTGGTGCTTATGCGCACACAGGGAAGCACAAAAGGCCAACGTGCAGCATGTTGCTAGCCCAGTCGGCAGGGTCCAATGGACATCCAGCTTTGGCGGACGCACCACGCACGACGTGCCCGACGAGTGACATGCCCAAGTTTGGCGCTTTGACAACCATTGCTGCTGACTGTGCAGGGGGCGACCTGCAGCCCTTCTTCGCACAGCGGAACATCGACCCGGGCACCACCATGAAGCGGAACGACTTTGTGCGGCCTGCGCCAGACACGCGAGCGGACCACGAGCTGGCGATCGCAATTGCTCGCCTGGAGCGCACCGAAGGCGGCCCCATTGCTGAAGCACACCGCTCGGCGGCGGCACTGCAGCCGGCAGGGCAGGCAGCGCACATGCGGGTGCCCAGCGGCGGGCCGGCGGGCCACGTGCGGGTGCCGAGCAGCGGGCAGCCCGGTCACATGCGTGTGCACAGCAACGGCAGCACAGTTGATGCGAGTCGCAGGGCTCCCGCGCTCCCGGCAAGCGCTGCCAAGGGTGGCTACAAGTCCCACAGCCACGCAGCGACAGCCCCTCCCCTTCAGCACGGCTACAGCATGCTGGGTGAGGCACCCGCCCAGTACCGCCCTGCTGCAGCTCAAGCCGGGGCGTCTGGCGCATCCACCTCGATAGAGGATGCCATTCAGAACCTGAACCTTGCTAGCGCGGGTACGCCTGGGCTCTCAATTGCCGCTACCACTCCAGGTCGGGTGCACGTGGTACCGAGGCCAAAACGCTTGTATGACATGCAGGAGGCGGCGTGCCAGTCTCAGACCTGCCGACGCACGAGCAGCCGGAGCTGTGGCGCACCGGCAGCGGCCAGCAGTATGATGCAGCTATCACAAGGCAGATGTCTGGGGTGCATGCGGTGCCGCTGACGCCGCGCGTCAACACCACCGAGCCAGCGCTCGAGACGGCAGAGATGGCACGCAAACGGTGTGCCTCTGTGCAGGCCATTTACGGGGTTGATTGATCGTGATGCATTGCCTGCCTACTCTGCGGCGGTCGAGGTACTGGCCATGCTTGCAGCGTCTGTGATGACATTATTGACGTCTATGTATGTCAAATGCAGTCTGGAGATGCGGCTCAGGAAGTACAACCTGTGTGAGCGCAAGATCAAGGGCGATGGCAACTGCCAGTTCCGCGCGGTGGCCGACCAGCTGTACCGCGACAGCAAGTTTCACCTGGACGTGCGGCGCATCGCTGTGCACCAGCTGCGGTCCAACCCCACCACCTACTCACAGTTCGTTCCCACAGGTGTGTTGTTGCAAGGCTCAGTGGGTTCCTCCCAGTCAACCACCCAGTCACCACGGCATTTGACCCTTGAGACATAGGTCCTTACACTCCCTCTGTCAAGTGCAGACTACTGGAAGTACTGCTGGGAGATGGAGCAGCCGGGCACCTGGGGTGATCACGTCACCCTTCAGGTGCGCCCGCTGCTGCCGCTATCATCTTTGTTCAGTGGTGCACATTGCTAATTCCAGGACTGCCACTGTCTATGCCTGCGCATCTGGCCACTGGCGTGGTGCGCGTCTCAAGGCTGACGGGGTAATCAAATGGTTGCTGCAGGCTATCGCAGATGCATTTGGCCTGCGCATCAATATTCTGACATCTTACCCGAACTCGCCCTTCATCGCCATCTCACCATCGACAGAGAAGTCGCACAGATGCTTGTACCTGAGCTTCTGGGCAGAGGTGTGCAATTGCACAGCAGTCTGCTCCTATGTCAATGTGGGTGCGGCGACCCCATCGCAAAGAGAGGCTGAACCTGTGCATGGCTAACACTGCAGATCCACTACCAGTCACTTTTTCCACGTTCTGAGCCGCCGCGTCCTGAGAAGTTTCTGGGCAGCAAGACACTGGGCAGGCTGTTCAACTAACACTCAGGGCCTGGCCCCCCGGAGGGAGGCTGCAATATCTTCCTGAAGTCGAGAGAGTGTTCACATTGACTTGATGAGGTGCAATTGATAATTCGGTCAGGAACTGCTACTCTGCCCGGCGCTGCCAGCTGTGTGCATCAATCCTGGAACTAGAAGTTGCTGTGCACTGGTGGTGGCGGCGCGTTTGGTAGTGGGAAGTTGATCTAGTACATTACGACGTTTAGAACTTTCGCCGCTGTTTCTTTGGTTTTTGGTTGGTGCAGTTCGGTGTATGCTCTGTCTGAGGTCTAAGCGAACATGTCTTGTTATTATCCTGCATACGACATTGAACTTGATGCAAATCTGCAGCGACCTTACCGGTATGGTCCTCTGCAATCCCGTCATGTCAGAAGGCTGTGTGTACGGCGCACACTGTTGCTCATGCCCTGCGAGCTCTGATCGGCTTGCTCCATCGCCTCAAAAAGGAAGTTGTGTCTGCATCCATTCGGGTGCCGACGCCGCCCCATACTAGTTGGTGAGGAAGGTCACTGAGCCGATTGGCCCCGACCTCGCGCACGACCTTGAAGCCCATCCAGCGATAATATTTGCAGAGTCGTGCATGCGTGAAGTCTGCAACGCAGCGATGGACGTCAAATGGGCAAAGCCTTAGGCTGCACAGTTGCGCAAGGCAGAGGCCAGTTGCAGATCCGCTTGCCCACTGTCACATGAAATAAAGCTGAACATCACCATCATCATTGATGGCCAGAATTTCTGCCTTCCTGCAGCCCCGTTGGAGGCAGTAGGCAATCACCGCGCCGCACATGAGCAGACCCAATCCTGCGTGCAGACCGCCTACTGTCAGAGTGACTGCCGGTCAGTTGCAAAAATATTGCAATCTGGGACAGAGTCATGGCACCAAATAACCAAGCAGAATGCATCCGCTGCCGTACCTGCACTGCGTTCTTTTGCAGAACGTCCACCCCTTTCTGCCAGCCTGTACATGTCGCAGACTCGGCATGTCAGCAAAGGGACGTGCATGTGCATCAGAGCACGCATTGCCCATCGTTGCCATCATACCTGTTGGCGAAGACCTGTAGGCTGTCGCAGTGCGCAAGGCCCAAGGGACCTGCTGTAAACCCTGAGGACACCCCAACGATGGGGCCTGCATCGTCGCCTGCACTTGCAAACGACTTCAAATTGCTGAGCGCGCTGGACATGCTTCCAGAGTGCGTTTTGCGACTTGCAGTATATGGTGAGGTGCCAACAACTGCACACACCGTCTCGGCATGTGATTTGGTAGAATGGCCCCAACTCCTGTACTGATAAAGCTAAGCCCCTGCACTTCAGATGGTGTACGACCATCATGACAGTTTCAGCCAGGCAAATGCGCAGCCAACATGCGCCAGTCCTTCCCACCACCCACCTAGCCGCAGCAATGTCCTGTGCCTCACTAAAGGCTAGCAGCGGTTCTGTTGCAGCTGAGTCATGCTGTAGTGCTGACTCCTGTAGCAGCAACACGGAATGCTATAGACCATGTAGCATCCAGCACCGACATGTCTCAACATGCAATATAACCTGCTGCAGGCCCCACGTTGCTACAGCACCTGCTTCGGCGCTGACGCCGTTGTGCACACTGCATGCCTGCTAGCACTGCAGGGTGACGGCGACACGGGAGCACCGCGGCCTGGAACACTCAGCATCCTCCTCAGCATGCTGTGTAGACGCTGTGCACAGTCGAAGGGTATACCGTCATGTTGATCATGGCGGAATGGACTTCACCTGCAGCGCGCTGTGCTGGGTGCTGGAACAAGTTTGGTGCTAAGCCTACGATGGTCGATGTCCCGGGTGGTAAAGCACGTCCGCAGGGTTTGTCACCACTGAAAGCACCCAGATATGCTCGCATGCCAGATGATGCAGCAGCAGGTGCGGCGTATGGACAGGTTTGTGCACCGGCGTTTGGCAGCAAACCGGCCTTGGGAGATGCAATGCCCAACGATGCAGTGGCACTGCAAAGGTGAATGCAAAAAGATAGTCAATGCGACTGTGTGAGGAGGGCTGCACCTAGGACCTTGTTTCTACATGCATACATGATGACAACGCTTTCGGATCATAAGGCATCCTCACATGTACACAACGCCGACACGCAGCGGCTGGATTGCCCTGTTAGTTAGTCTGCGCATGCGCGTCGTCGGAACTTCTGCGTGACGCGCATACAGTGCGTGTTGTGTGGGCATGCGGCATGCGGTGCATCTGAGCCAGGTGCAGCATGGCGCAGGCAGGCAGGCTGAACATCATTCGTGACCTCAGCAACAACACATTCGGCAGCTGGCGACTGGATGCATCCTCGGAAGTGCAGCCTGTGGTGCACCGCCTGCCGGGGCGTGTGGCGCCGGTGCTGGCGGGTGGCGAGGGATTCCTGCAGACAAGAACGGTGCTGCAGTACAACCATCTGCACGAGCAGCCCGGCGGCACCTACGTGTTCCTGCAGCAGGGCGGGCAACAGCCGGCGCTGCACCGACTGGAGTACAAAGCGGACACTGCCGGCGTCGCAGTGCACCGTCTCTCAGGTGCCATGAGATGACGACCCACGGCATCATGGACCTGTTGGCTGTGCGTTCTGCCACGATACACATCCAAAATTGATAACTGTACGATATCTTGACATCTTGAGGGCAGCATAACACTGGGATTGTCATGGTATCAGGTCCGCTCGATGGTAAGCCAGAGGCAGAGGCGACAGGTGGCCTGCTGGAGCCGCGCCTGCCGCCATCTGTAGCGGAAGTGCGCAGCAGCAGCAGCGGCGACGGCGAGGGCAGTGCCGCGTCCAGCCGCCTGCTGGCCAGCAGCGGCCATGGCGACCTGTTCCTGATCCAGGATGCCGGTGTGTCCTCCTGACACACAAGGCACAATGGGTGGTCAGCAACCAACACGGGTCGTGAGCCTGCAGCATGCTGTGTCATACCAATGCTAGATATCCCCCTGTGCAGAGATTGTCCTAAACAAAGCCCTGCTGTGATGATACGTGCAGGTTCCAACACATCGCTGCCGATTTGCCCCCTGCGGGCGCCTCCCCCTCTGCAGGGCGTGCGGCCCTTCATCCTGGAAGCTGCATACGAACGCCCAGGTCTCGTGTGTGCTGGAACGGGCAGCGGCTGCTTGCTCGCCGCACCATGCCATTGCAGCTAGCCTTGTAATGATGCAAGCCTAAGATCCAAGTGTGTTGAGGACGCGCTGCATGCACATGTGCAGACGGAAAGATGCAGTGCCTCGTTTCGGTCCTGCGGTCGAAGCAAGGCAGCACGCCGGCAGCATGCGAGGTGTTTGCCCTGACACTGTCGGCACCAACGGCAGATGCAGAGCCACTGCGCCTGGACAGGACACAGCTCTTGCAGGTGCGTCAACATGCTGTTCGTCTGTGCAGAGCAGCCTTCTGTGTCCTGGTCGGTTCAGCAACTTGGTGTGCTGCTCTTCGGCACTTAGTGGCCATGGTATGTTGGTTATTATGCTATGCAGACCTGTAGTGCCAGGCCATATGCGGTGGTGCCGGCGCCTGCGCAGCAACTGGTCCTGCTGTCTATCGACCCCAGTGCGGCAAGGCAACCAAACACATCAGCACAGGTATACCTTCAGCTGCACTTGTCAGGTCATGTGCTGCAATGTTAGGGGCGATTCGAAAGCGGCTCAGCCCTGCTGTCAAGCGATTGTGCTCAAGCTGGAACGCAGGAGTCGACAGAGCAGGCGGCGGCTGCAGTTGGCATGCCTGATGCGGCCGAGGTCTTTGATGCCAACCCACGAAGCATGGAGGCGGCAGTGGCCAATTTGGCACGCTTCACTTCGGACAGACCTGCAGGTGCTGCCCCTGCTGCCGCTGCCGATGGCTGCAGACACTGCTAGCCCTTCTCCTTTGTTCACAAACAAAAGATCTATATGTGTCATGGCAGATAAGTCACGTCAACAGCAAATCTGCTGGCAGCTCTGTTCCAGCATGCAAGAAGCTGCTTAGCGATCTCAAACCCGAGCATAGGTGGTCCTATCAGCGAGCGGCTGGCAGATATCGACAGCGAGACGGGGCCTGGGGGCGAGGGCGCTTTAGGGGGAGAGCCCGAGGTGGCGCTGGTGCTGCTGTCTATGGAGCATGCAGAAACAGGTGCCTGGGCGTACTGCAGACTGTTTGTAGGCGGGTCTCCATGCGTCAGTAATTCACACCCTTCAAACAAGCGTGTGCTGCGACTGGCTTGCAACTCTGCATGATACGGGAGTAGCGGTGTGCATCGCCTTGACATGCTTGAGCCGTTACAGGGAGCAACGGACCTGTGGAGGTGGATCGCATCGTCTGCGGCAGCCACCGGCTTCTGGGCTGCAGTAGTGGCGACGGCAACGGCACCTCAGGTGGAGATGCGCTGTGTTTGTGGGTCAGCGATGCATGCGTTCAAGTGTCAAACGTATCAGACATAACATCATGCAAGTTGAGCTCGTGCTGAGTTAACCTTTTGGCATACAGCGCTATTGGGCCTGACGGACGATGTGGATGCTGCCGTGGTCCGGATCAGCATCGCCAGCAATGCCACTATTGTGGCAGACCACGTTGCTTCGGTGCCGGCACTCGCGTATGTCGCCGCTGGCAAAGTGCAACGCCGTGCGGTGCTGTTTGGGCCACCAGGTGCTGTTCAGCTGTTGCTATTGCCTGGTCTGCCCTGAGGACCACGGGAATGGTCGAGATGATGGCGAGGATGGCAGTACGGACGCTGACCAGCTGTATGCTGTTCGCAGGCATTGACGTAGCTGCCGCAATCGTGGAGGGACATGCATATGCATATGTCTACAAGGCTGTTGCACCGTCAGCAAAGCATGGCCTGAACCAGATAGTGCCGCTGCGGCTGCCGGGAGACTCGCTAGGTGTACTTGGGAGTATGCACTCCGCCACTGGTGACAGCAGCAGCAGCAGCTGTATCATGCTGTTGACAGAGAGTTCTACCATCACATTCCAGCCATGAACACGCTGAACAACGCAACAGGCATGCAACTTCAATTCACCCAGCACCATTACTCATCAGATGTGCTCTGCACGTGGCATCATGGTCTGATGATACTCTGACTACAACGCCCGTCCCCGTAGAACCGGAGAAACGCCGTTGCGTCGACTGAGTGCTCAATCTTGAGATCACCCGAGAAGGTCACACCCCAAGGAGTCACATTTGATAACTTACTGGCCAATCACCCTCACCACGGAGCTCAAGCATCCAATGCAGCCTTGATGCTCGGCATGCTCGGCAGCAACCTTGCATGAGCTCAGCTGATACTGATGGCGTCGTGACCAGACAGATGCTGGCAGCTTGCCGTTAGACACCCTCGCATATATGTGAGTGTTCACAGCGCAAGTGCAGTCAGCGTTGTGATGACCACCAACCGTGTCGCGCTGCGAGCGTATCGCGCGTTGCTCACCCAGGCGAAGTCAATTGGATCTCGTGGCTCAGACACGCTCACAGTGCGGCTCCCGGTGGAAGGCAGCTGGGCCATGGCCAGACATTCCATGGCAGCGAGAAGTATCGGCGGGCTGTGCAGCGGTACTTGGGAGAACTGGGACAGACGTCGCAGGTGGCGTTCCTCAGCGCGGATGTGGAACCGGTAAGCCTCCTTGTGTGGACCTGACTGTGCGATATCATTTGCGGCGCCATGAGTGCTATGGTGCATGCAGTTGCAATTGTGTGTGCGCATGGATCATGCTCGGCACCAGTGCCAAATGCGCAGCTGGTCTTGTGTGTACTCTACAGAGCGTCGCCTCGCGATGCTCAATCACAATCGACTCGCTGGCGGACACGATCCGCACCCGCTTCCGTGCAGCTAAAGAGTCTGGCAGTCAGGAGGCAGCAGGTCCGCAGTCTTCTCCAATGCTCACGACGATTGCAAGTCACATCTTGTTCATGACGACAAAGTGCATCTCTTCGCGTGTCACAGAACAAGTGGACGGTGCACTGCGTGCGCTAAGGATGCTGTCTGAGCAGACGCACCTGATGGACTGCACCAGCGAGAGCGTCACAGAAGGGGTGCATGTGGAAGTGACGTCCACCTTCCTGCAGGTGCCTTGACAGCAGCATTTGCTTCTGTGCCGATGCACCTGCAATGTGCACACCGGCAACAGATATGAAAGGTGTGGCCACTCGTCACATTCTCGTGCTCTGACCCTTCTGCAGCGGGTGACGGCCCCGTCATATGGCAGGCAGCTATTTCAGTTCACATATCGAGCGCGGATCGAAAACCTAGGGTGCGGCACGTGATGCAAATGCACATGCAGACGCAGTGATGCAGGTGCACACCTGGCCAGTGCGTCTTGTTACAGCCATCCTTTTGTGGCAGGAAGCACAAGGTCAAGGTCCTGGGGCGGTCATGGCAAATACACAACGAGGGTAATGTGTATGCCCGTGTGCCAAGGGGCTCGCCAGGTGAGCACCTCGATAGGTGCTTGCAGGCAAAAGCGTCTGCAGGCAAACCACGAATCCGCTGGAACTTCCAGAAAGGTGTCTATTTAGTCGGCCCCTCCAGACTGTTTCAGCATGTTGCGAATTGCACCCCTCAGAGGAAGAAGCAATATTTTGATCGCATGCAATGTCATTGTGCAGGTGTAGTGGGCTGCACCCCAATCCTGAAGCCGGGTGACTGCTTCGAGTATCACAGGTACTGCTATCTGGACGTGGGCATTGCTGTCCGCTGCGTCGTGCAGTGTCGAACGTGTAGGGATTAGTCAATCTTTTGGCAATTTTACATTTGACACTGTGGATGCAGCGGCGCGGATATTGATTCCATGCGCGGCTTCATGAAGGGCAGCTTCCAGATGGCAGTGCTTGGTGAGTGGCGCAAATGGAAGCCCGTGGCATTGCTGTCTTGAACTACTGTGTTCCTGCTCGCTGCCCGTTCCTACGAGAGCTGAAGACCACAGACTTCACACCTGCACAGATGAGAACGACAGGGCTGAGCGGCGGTTTGACGCCATCGTGGCGCCGTTCAACCTCATCGGGAATGCGCACCAGGTGCTGCACGTGTCAGACGAGGATGACGATGACGCGGGCGTAGATTGGGACTCGGACCAGCCGTGATGCACTGGACGACAGGACGTTCCGTGTGTGGTTTACAGACCGCCAGATGGTGCTAGAGTCTTCATGCCGGACTGGACTGTCAATCGCCTTTAGAGCGCAAGCACATGGCACTCCTGCAACGACCCAACACTCAAGCTGCTCCTTCCTGCTGGTACTGTGCTGCGCGCCCTGTGCGCCCTTGTTTGATGGGCACCACAGGCGTTGGATCGCCATCTGGGTTGGCATCCACGAGGCCCTGGTATGTGCGGCGGCTGTGGAGGAACTCTGCCGCTGAAGACACATCGCCATCTGCATCGACAGGACAAGCCATGAGTGTCATGAGGGCGTGAACCATCAGTACCCAGGCATGTAATGTAAATGAGGCATGCCCCTGGCACTGCGTGCCTGGTCTGGATGCCAGCTGGAGAGGGGGCCGGGCGATGAGCGCGCCGGTGGCGCCTGCTGATGGTGGCTCGGCAGGGTCCCCTGCATCACCGTGTAGGCGGCCGTCCAGCATGGACCAGCGAGGCCCATTCTCTGCATTCTCTGCACCAGGCGCTGCGGCTGCTGATGCAGAGTCCTGGGCAGCAGGATCGAACGGTGCAATTGTCAGGCAACTATCGTCACACGAAGGCAGATTGCATGCCCAGCGGGCAGTACCGCCTGCCCGTTGACTGCTGCAATAGGCAGCAGCAGGACACGAAACTCACCAAGAGGCAGTCGAAATCGAGATGGTAGTCGCCAGTCCACTCGCGGCCAGGTGTGAACGCGATGTCTGCCTCAAAAGCAGTGATGATCGGCGCATAGTAGTCCTGCATGGGGCTTCTCATCCGTGATGAGGGTTCAATCAGGTTACAGAAGACCATCTGAAAGCCGACCGCAGGTGCAACTGGCAGGGTTCAGCGCATATATCGACAGCAGACCAAAACCTGTTGAATACTTTGCAAATAACTCACCTTGCTGTCAAGGATCAGGCCATCAGGGTCTGCCACCAGTACAAAGACCTCGACCTCAGGAAAGTTGGCCAATTTGGCCGGGTTGGGCTTGCCCATCAAGAAGGTGTATGGCTTCTTGCCTGCCCTTCAGGATTGGACACGCACGGTCAGGGTGACCTCTTCCTGGCGGCCAGAGTGGGGGTGGGCTCCTGTCTGTTCGGACCCAGGCTGACGTGGAGGATGGCGCTGACAGCTGACATTCACTTGCTGTCTGACGCACCTCTGTATGAGCGTGCGCAGGTTTTCAATTGCGCTCAAGTAGCCTGCCACCCCGAGCGTGCCAACAAGAATGCCCACTATGTTGGCGTTGCGAGCCTGCGCATGGCGGCACTAGTGCTCGGCATGTGACATCGAGCCACAGCCAAAGCCCATTGCTGCGCGCTGCTGGGTGTTGGCCACTCATGTGTCACACATTTGACCTTTTCCGCACGCCATCCGCACCTTTTCTATGAGGTAGTAGCGGCGTTGGAGAGTGCGCTGCAGGCTGCTGTCGACCCCGTGCTGCCATGCCCCGTCGTCGGTGCCACTGGCTGGGCTGCCTGCCGACACTGCTGCACTCACCGGCTGTGTTGCGGCTGCTGGTGCGGCTGCTTCTCCCGGATTGCCACTGACAGCGCATGCGCAACCTGCTGCCGCTGGCCCGCCTGCTACGGCTGTACTGGTCACGGCGTCATGCCCAGCAGGCTGCCGACTGGACAGCAGTCCGGGGTGGAGGACCGACCATATCGCGCGGTTGTGCTCCAGCTGCAGCTGGCGCAGCGCGGGGGCCGCCGGGTCCCCCACCCAAACAAAGGCAGCCTGCTCGAGGGTCACACCGCTCGGCAGCCGCCAGTGGAACCCGGCGGCTGGTGATCTGCTGCATGCGTCGCCTGGCAGCCCGTTGGATGCCGGTTCTGCTTGTGGACTGCTGACGCCAGCTGGTCTGCATGCCGCTGCTCCTGCAGCTGCTGGCTGTGAGCATGGTGCTGAGGCATGAGCAGCGCCCTGCGCATCCAACAGCAGCAAGTTCATGTTGGGACCCATGCAACAGGTGATGAATGAGAACGAGCACCTGTTTGCTGCTGATGCAGTCTGAAAAATTGCTTGCACACACCCTTGAGCGGCAGCAGGCGCTGTCAGAAGATGCTCGTGCCACTGCTGTTGTGTCAGCACCAACAGGATCCAGCGGGCCCGGCTGCGAGTGCGCAATGACAACTGGAATGCCAGGGCTGGCTCCAGCAGCTGGCGCTGGGATCAACTCTGTGAGTCTGCTAGCATCAGCTGCTTGCTGGAGGTGATCCGCTGCATGGGCATATGGCTGGTCGAGCAGCACGAGCAGTGCTGCGATGCCCTGCTGCTGCAGCTCGGCAGCGCGCCGCAGTATCTGGTGTGCAACAGCAGCGGTGTGCAGCGGCAGGCGACGAAACACGAAGTAGCTCGGCAGGTGCGAGAGTGCGCTGAGCGATGCATAACCGTAGTGGATCTGCAAGGAACAAATACCGGATGTGGCCATTCGATGTGTAAGCGCACTAGGACATGCATGCCAGCGTTTGCCACATTGCCGTGATGCCCACGAAATTCCGCACGCGCACCACGCAATCGGCATCTGCATGCTGCGCTGCCACCTCATCTACGCCAGAGCTGTTGTAAGAGGTGTCCGCCAGCACAACCACCTGGGACCATCACTCCACGATCACCCTGAAACACGGGGTGCCTTTGCAGCAGAGAGCAGCGGGGGATGTGCGCAGCCTCATGGTACAGTTGTGCCACTGTGTCTGCGGCACCTCGACAGGGTGTCCCGCCTCATTGCATAGCGCCTGCACGGCCTCTGCCACTAGCTTGCAATCCGGCAGGTACTCGTCTGGAAACTGCAGGGCTGGCCGTGCGAAGCGTCGCTGCACCAAATACTGCACGGTGCCCTCAATGTCCCATGTCTCCTCAAAACTCATGCTGGCTTGGGTTATGCGCACATGTTGATAGAAGCTAACACAGCAGCATCACAGCCAATGGCAGGTGCAGATGCAAAGCAAATCACTAGCTGGCACACTCTGCTCTGTTTCACACCGATGAGATATGTGTCACAGCGAGATCAACTTGGCGGCATGTGTCGGCAAATGCAACATGTACGTCATCCTTGTTGCCAACACCAACGCATTGCAATGCTCATTCTGCTGGTTGTGTATACGATATCCGTCGTGCCTTGCAATACGTATCAATAGCATTTGCCCAGCATCTCGAGCAGTTTGTTCGGTCTCTGAGTCCGTGCATCTGGCTACAACCCACCTAAGTGGAGGTGCAGTCTGCACCTGGATTCGCACAGGCGTCAGCAAGCTCAGAACTGTGTGCGTCATACGCAGCTGAGGCTTCCTAGATGGGCTCGCGCTCGGCTGCGCGCGGCTGAAGTCCGCAATAGCGGCGCATGAGCGGCGGCTGGTCAGGTATTGGGCGCAATGCTGCGGCGCTGCTGGCGGTCGCCGCGCGCCGTGTGTCACACGCCGCCGCCTCCACTTCCGGCACCGCTGAGGTGTGGCCGTCACAGAAGCTGCTGCAGCTCAACAGCCTGTGGCTGCGGCAGCAGCGGCACTCTGGCGGCGCATGCAGCAGCGGTGGCAGCGGACTTGCGGCAGAGCAGTGGCTCCAGCGTGGAATATCTGCAAGCACCGCAGCGTCAGCGGAGGCCCTGCCGCATGAAGTGGGGGAAGCATGCGAGGCGCATGGACCGACCTCGCACCCGGCAACCACTGCAGCTGCTCATGTAGAGCATCAGGTGTGCACCATGCTGCGCAACGCAGGCCGCACTCCATGCCACCGGGCATAAATTGTATGACTGCTGGGTTTTGACGCGAGCGTCGTGTCACCCTGCACATGGTGGCGATGCAGGCAGGGGAGGCATACCGTGCATTGGTGACGGCCCTGCAGCAGCACCAGGACAAGGCCAGCAGGCAGCGGAAGGGCAAGTTCGGCGGTCACAGCACCGCTGACGAGATGCACTTCAGCTTGGCCTCCTTGGAGGTGTGCGCAGTTGTGTTATTTTGACCGCATGGCTGGTGTTGCAATGCGGGCAGGCACAGGCGAACTATCTGTGCCCATGTGAACAGTCTCCAGCATGCAAGGCCTACGGCTCCAACAGCAGAGCCCACTGCTACAGCTGTCTGAGCAGCCGGCCAATCCGTGCAGTCGTATGTACACACAACCGAGGAGGAGAGGGCGGAGTACTTTCGGCAGTGGGGACGGCAGCTCGACAAGGAGACCACGGTGCTGCGTGAGGCGGTAAGTGTAACATGCCCAGTGAATCACAGGAGGTCTGTAGGGAGCGGTCACAGTGTGGCATGTGGGATCTGCGATCTCGCTGGACACCTGCTCTCCAATAGGTTTCTGCAGCAAGTGTAGAAGCTTATGCTCGGGCTCTGCAATGTGCATCCCACACCATGGTTGTGAGCCAGTGCACGCCCTGGCCAATTGACTTATTAATTTACCGTACAAGTAACTTCGTTACCAAACGGTAAATTAATAAGTTTTCAAGTTAAAGATTGTCGTCTGATTGGCTGCACAAGGGATCGACATGCGGGATTGCTGACTGTGTGAGCAGGTGCGTGATTATGAGGATTCAGCAGCGGGGGCACGCACCCGGCAGGATGCGGCCGCCATGGCCCCAGCGCAGGAGGTTATTCGGCAGTGGTACCCGGCTGTCACTGAGTGCATACAGCAGCAGCAGCAGGAGGTGGGTCCTGCAAGCACCTTGCAGATGAAGATCCCGCCATGGCACAGCATCAGCTTAAACCCCATGCTGGGTGGCGCTGCTGAGGATGGCTGTCAAGTTGTTGACGGTTGGCAGACACAACATGATCGTGAGACACAGCACCATCGTGATCGGGCTTTGGCTTCCTGCAGATCATGCAGCATGGGGCGGCAGCAGAAGCAGACAGAAACGTGTATGGGCCCTACTTCTGCCTGCTGGAGCCCAAGTACCTTGCCGTCATTGCCATCAACTGTGCGTGCAGCATCTGCACCTTGACTCTGATGACCATATTCAGCAGTGCATGCAGTTGACTCAAACATCTATGTTGCTTGCACCAACAACCAGTCCTGGTGACCACCGAGAGTCCCAGCCACGACACGTCCAGCTCTCCTCGTGATGTCGTTGCAGACACGCTCAACCTGATCCTATCGGCGAACCACGTGGGCTATAAGGACGATCCCAACATGCAGTACTATGCTGGCAGGGTCAGCATGGCGTCCCTCAGCAGTCAGCTCGGCAAGGTGCAGCTTGCACCACAGCATGGACGCATATCCGACATGCCACGACTTCGCGATACACATATATCAGCCCTGTATCTGGTCGATAGTGCAAGATCAGTGGCACGAGCCTTTCCTGCTTCCTGCCACACAAACCTGGATCACCTTCACATGGTGTTCGGTTGCAGGCAGTGCAGCAGCAGGTGCACCTGGAGCAGCTGAAAAAGCAGGTGCGGGAGGACAACCAGCGGCGGCGGGACTTGTCCAGGTGTGCCGCGCATTGCACTGTACCTATGCATGCATGAGTCCTCCCCAATGGCAGCCAGAGTCACAAGCTCTGCGGAGTGTCCTCGCTTGCGGACTGGTGAGCGTTGAAGGCTTTGGTGATGTGTGATGGTATGCAAAAAGAAGCAAGAAGCGAGACGCATCATCACCCGCAGGCTGGTCAAGGAGGCCAGGGAGCTGCAGGAGAAGCTGGCGGAGAAGGGCGTGGCGGAGTTCTCGCCCTGGGACGCCGACACCTGGCGCCAGCGCTTCTCCGAGCTGGGCGAGACGCTGCCGGACGACGTGAAGGACTGGTTCAGGGTGCAACTCGCACCTCTCAGTATTGCTGATGTTCGTGAAAGGGAAAGTTGGCGTTTGCCAATATGGGCTGGCCGCTGTTTGGCTTAGCATCCTCTCTGTCACACGCTACTGTTGAGCTGCCTGTCTGCACAACAGGCAACCCATTGAGATAACTAAACTGTACGTTCTTGCAGGATGACACCGACTTTGCGCAGCGTGCCAAAGCAACCCGCAACCGCTGGGCGCTGTCGCAGCCATTCAAGAGCAAGGGTGAGGCGGCGCGAGACCTGCGGCGGCACGCTTCCATTGCACTCGGCAGCGACGCCTTCTGGCCTGCCTCTGTTCTGGTCAAGGTCAGTCAGCGCCCACATGTCCATTGGATTTGTACACGAATGGTGTCGGCTCCTTGTTGAGAAGACATCTGTCAGAGCCTGTAGTGACTTGACACATGCCCGGTCTTCCGTCTGTCCTGACCCACATTTGTCATCATCCTTTATTTACATCGCTGCTGACATTTCATCTGCTTGCACAGGTCGGCGCCAAGCTGGCAGAGATGCTGATTCAGGCGGCAGGCACGACACTGAGGGACGGGACCACAGTGCAGTCGTTCAGGTGCATCGGCTGCCCTCGTCATATTGGCATTCCTGCTTGCTGTGGCTCGGATCACTGCTGGTCGCCAGCCCAGAAAAGCTGACGGCCTCAAACATGTTGCTGTACTGTACAGGCACGAGGTGCTGACCCACCACAAGGGCAAGCGGCTGCTGCGGCGCGGGTACCTGGTGGCGGACCCTGAGGTGCTGCGCCTCATCGAGCAGAACGAGGAGGTGCGGCGAAACTGGCCACCCACATCAGTCCGGAGCAAAGTTTATTCCGCCGCATCAGCGAATGTCTCGTTGGCTATGCAAGCCCAGCTGGCAGAGGGCTGCAGAGGGCTGCATGCAATGCAGCGATGCATTCACTACAGCAGCTTGCTCCCATGTCACAACCTTTCTGGACCAACCTCGCATCATCGGCTGCCGCAGATCGCCAAGACGGCATTCCCGAAGTTCAAGCCGATGCTGGTGCCGCCGGCGCCGTGGCGGTCGGCCAACACGGGCGCGCACCTCACCATGCGCTCCTTCGTGATGCGCATGGGGGAGCAGCAGGCCAACCGCCGCCTGCTGGAGGCCGCCGACCGGGACATGGCAGTGGGCAAGCTGGGCGCCTCGCAGGTACTTTGACCTGGCGTCTGCCTGTCGTGCTCGCAACACTGCCTGTGGACAGCAGGCCGGCCGCAGCTACGGTTAGCCTCAGGAGTGAAGCAGAGTGCGAAATGAAGGTGCATGTTCAACACCTTCGCTCCCGCTGTGTGGCGGCTGATCTGCCTCGTGGTCACCCTCCTGCAGGTCTACAGGGCGCTGAATGTGCTCGGCAACCTGGGCTGGCGAATCAACCAGCCGGTGCTAGATGTGGCGGAGGCAGCGTGGGCGCGTGGGGGCGACTACGCCGGCCTGCCGTCGCGCATCGTGCAGCCTGAAGCGCCGCAGCCGGAGCCGCCCCACCGCTTCAGGACAGCTGCAAGTCCCCAGCCGCACCGTCAGCGCCAGGCCAACCAGCTCACAGCCCAGGTACTGGTTGCCATCGTGTCAGCCGTGCTCACTTGCTGGCCGGGCTTCGCAGGTGTTTCAGCAGGCATCAGGAAGCTGACAGATCAAGCATGTTGGCACATGCTGATACTACGCTTGCTGATGTTGCTGCAGTGGGGCCCAGCATCCCCTGCAGAGGTCAGGGCCGTGCGGCAGGAGCATGAACGGGACAAGAAGCATCGAGCCGAGCAGGCAAGCACTGCATGTGGTGTGCTGTCAAGGTGGAAAGACTTGCCTGCCACCACAGAGTCCCGTGCGGGGCACTGAGCCACGTGGTCTGCTGGCTGTGCATGCACACTGCTGGCTGTGCAGGGTCTGGTATTATATAGCCTCATGCTATGCACCGCGCCATGTGCAAGATCCTTACGGTATGCTGCTGTTGCTGCAGTTCTCACAGCGGTGTGACCTGGAGTACAAGCTGGCGGTGGCGCGCGAATTCCGTGACGAGCGCGCCTTCTACTTCCCGCACAATGTGGACTTCCGGTGCGCCTGCATGCAATGAGAGGTGCTGTGCGATCACACACGATAGTGCACAGAACCAAGCACGTAGCTTAATTTTCAGACTGACGTGACGAGGCAACGAAATTCGGAATGAACATATGGCGTGTTCAGCCCTTCGCATTGCCCATATTGTTTGCAGGGGACGTGCGTATCCAATGCACCCGCACCTGAACCACCTTGGGTCGGACATCTGCCGTGGCCTGCTCCAGTTTGCACAGGCAAAGCCTCTGGGCAACACCGGGCTGTACTGGCTCAAAGTTTCGGTGAGTGCACTGCCCAACAGGCCACACTGCTGCTGCTTTATCTGCACAGTTTACTGCCTCATCTCATCACTCCCCCTTGTTGACTACTATGTGCTTCGACTGGCAGCTGGTGTGGGTACCTGAAGTAAGCTGATGCATGCTGTACAGGTTGCAAACCTGTATGGCGGGGGCGCTGACAAGCTGCCGATGGATGGCCGCGCAGCATTTGCAGATGAGAACATCGAGCACATCATGCAGACGGCGTCCGACCCTTTGAACCCAGAGCACACTTGGTACGCCAGCACCCCATCGATGGAATGTACTATTTCCGCATTACATAACCTTGCTCACCTCCTGAATGCTGATGGTCGAGAGATGCCCCCTGCGACATTCGGCGTCATCCCACAGCTCGAACTCAACAGTTCAACGCCCTATGTTGCAGGTGGACAGAGGCGGACTCGCCGTGGCAGCTGCTGGCGGTGTGCATGGACATTGCGGGCGCGCTGCGGTCGGGTGATCCTACGACCTACTGCAGCAGGCTGCCGGTGCATCAGGATGGCTCCTGCAACGGGCTTCAGCACTACGCAGCCCTCGGCCGCGACGCCTGGGGCGGCTCCGCCGTGAACCTGACGCCCAACGAGGGCCATCAGGTGTGTTCCAGGGGACCCGTGGCCCAGCTGCACCGCGCAAGGTGGCGGTGACATGGTATGATAAGCTGCCCTACGTAAGCATGCCTGTGTTTAACTCACTCAGCCATCAGTAGATGTACAAGATGGTGTGCGACTGCGTGGCTTGCAGGACGTGTATACAGAAGTAGCGGGGCTAGTACGGCAGAAGGTGGCAGCGGACGCCGCAGACGGCAACCCTTGGGCGCCGCTGCTGCATGATGCCATTGACCGCAAGCTGGTGTGCATGTCAAGCTTGGCGTTGAACGCAGTGCATTGCGGACAACCTGCACCATGCCCAATGCAACTCTGCATCAGTGCTGAATGCTGGGCTTCATGTTGAAATGCTATGCACATGCTCTGCAGGTGAAGCAGACAGTGATGACATCAGTGTATGGCGTCACATTCATTGGGGCGCGGCAGCAGATCAGCAACCGTCTCAAGGACAAGGGCTGGACGCATGACAACACCATCTTCAGGGTGTCGAACTACGGCGCGCGGGTGCGTGTCTGAAGCAGTGTGTTGCCGGTCGTGTGGGAAGACCTGCTCTGCACCTGATTGCTGGGCTATGAGTGCACCTATACTCCCCTGTGGGCTTTGGGAGGCATCCTCGACCGCTGGGCGCTGTTGACGTGCAGGTGACATTGGACAGCTTGATGAGCATGTTCAGCAGCGCTAAGGACATCATGAAGTGGCTGACTGAGTGTGCTGCCGCCATTGCCGCCAAAGACAAGTCGGTGCACTGGGTCACGCCCCTCGGACTGCCCATCATCCAGCCATACAGGTAAGCGAGCAAGCATGACTCATGCGACGGTGACCTGACCCACTGTACATCCTTGACACTGCTCTCATCAGTCACCACTGCATCATGCCGACTAGTTGTCATAGCAGCTCCGAGACCGTGCTGCGACAGGAACATGCGCAAGCAGGCGGTGAAGACGGTGCTGCAGTCGGTGGTGCTCAACAAGTACACGGACAGCCTGCCGGTCATGAAGGCGCGGCAGCGCTCCGCCTTCCCGCCCAACTACATCCACTCCATCGACTCCTCCCACATGATGCTCACCGCGCTGGCGTGCGCACGAGAGGGTGGGTGCGGGGCACGCTGTCGAAGTGGCCGCTGGGACATGATCGTGCATGTTGTGCCACACGAGAGCATGTGTCATTTGCAGCCATGATTGCGTGTTGCTTATGTACATGCATGGTATTGCAGGGCTGGCGTTTGCGGGTGTGCACGACTCTTTCTGGACGCACGCGGGCGACGTGCCGCGCATGAACCAGCTGCTGCGGGAGCAGTTCGTGACGCTGCACTCCCAGCCGCTGCTGGAGCAGCTGCTCAGCAGCTTTCAGGTTGGTGACCTCAGGTTGTGTTCTTGGCAACAAGAACTGGCCATGAGCCAATGCCTGGACTTGCCTCAACTTAACTTCAGGGCACAACTCAGCAACCGTCTCAATGCACCCTCACATCCTACACAGGATCAGCATCCGGACGTGATCTTCCCGCCGCTTCCGGAGCGAGGCACGCTGGACCTGAATGAGGTCAAGAAGTCCACATACTTCTTCTCATGACGTCTGCCGGCGTGGGGAGCGTCTAATTGTATGCCTTCGCCGATAGCCGCACATCAGACGCCATGTCGCCGCTTCAGCAAGGCTCGTATGTGCGAGGACAGTTGGTGCGAAATTAATGCAGCGAGTGATGAGAGAACAGGCGGGTAGCTGTTCATAGCTGCCAGTGGGAGGTTGTGTGTGTAGCTGCGAGCAAACCTGGAGTTGATCATTTTTATGATCCAGGCTGCCAAAGGTCGTGCAGGTTGTGCAGGTACGCGAGCAGCTCATGTTGTGCTGTACATAAGTAAAAGCGATCGGCTTGCACATTTCAGTGATCCGTTTAGAGGAGCAATGATTTTGCACTGGCGGCAGCCGGGACTCTACAATACCACAACTCTCATGAGTGCACCCCTGCACCAAACGCAGTGGGTCCGCACAGTGCACAGCATAGCCTGTGGGAGCGTGGCTCCAGCGTTGCTTTGCTGCAGTAGATAATAGCAACCTCTGCACTGCATCGTTGCCACCGTCTGGCCAACGCACCAGTGGCATTTGCAAGGCGAGTGCATCACCTAACAAAGTGCAGTTGCCCATTGGTTTCAAACAGGGCAAACAGAGCATCAGCAGGGGGCTTGCCGGCTGCAGTTTGCAGCACTTTTGAGCTGCACCTTGAAAGTGCCTGCGCGCATAGGCTTGCGGGCCTAGGCTGCTCGATACCGATACACCGCTCGATAAGTGGTGTAGCCATCCACATACAGCAGCTGTTGTCGGGGTGCAGCAGCGCACACCCGACTCGGAAGCGGTCAGCGCCCAACAGATATGTGCTGACTCGCATGGCAAGTGGGGCTTGCGGGGTGCCTGCACGGCCGCGCTGCGCTTGACGAGAGCTAGGGAGCAGGTGGGAATGACAGCGTGCGCAAGCAGCAATCAGCTCATGGCGGCGCTGCGTGAGGTCTAGCGTATGCCGCACGTGCTGTTGCAGATGCTCATTAACGCAGCATAGCCATTGATGTTGAACCTGTGCGATTGATTCTGCGCGCCAGGTACCTGTACCTGAGCAGCGCTTGCAGCCGGCACCAGGCATGGCGCGCCACAGACACGTGCACATGTGCGCACTTTGCGGCTCAGACACGGGCGAGTGGAACGGGCGGCTGAAGAAGTGCTCCGCATGCCGCCGGGTCACATACTGCTCCAGACGGTGCGCCTGAACACCTGCCATTCTCTGCATGTGGGGGCAGCCTCTGCTGGCGCATGCTTGCTTTGCTGGGGCATTCTTCCTTGTCTTGCATATCAGTGTCAGCACAAGATACTACGCCTGGGCGCTCTCCTGGCTGCAGGTGCCAACGGGCGCACTGGTCCGCACACCGAGCAGCCTGCAAGCAGGAGCCGCTGCATCTGTGGTGGCGCCAGCTCAGCGGCAGCAGCTCGCCGCAGCTGCCGTCGTGGGCAGTAGTGTTGGCGGTCAGCGCCGTGGCACTCTTGCTGATGCTGGTAAATTTCCCTCTCTCTCCCCAGTGTCATCACGACCATGACAAGTGCCCGCATCTATTAGCCCGGCATGCACAGCAGCTACGAGTTGTGCACCCCATCTGACATGCAAAGCAATTGTCCTGCTCGTATTGGCATAACGCCTCTGTCCTGCGTCCAGGTACTGTGCTCGGGTGTTTCGACCCGGAGCAGCTGGCTGTCATCTGCCATCCTGAGTCGATGAAATCTCGGGTTGATGTGTGGCCACGACAAACACAGCAGCAGCAGCAGACGTGCTGGCCGAGTTCGGCTGATGGCCTCAGCTTCGATCAAAGGGTGAAAGCAAGTGGCGCCTGGCACTGGCGCCAGGACAGGGGTGACATTTCGTAGGGTCTGGTCATGACCGGGGTCCAGACGACTGCTGCTCTTTCGTGGGCACTGCTTCACTGTCAGTTTCATTGCCTGCAACAAGCATTATTCCACATGGTTTGGCTGGGCGACGTGGGTCTGATGAAGAGTTAGGTTTGTTTGATGATGAGCTATCTAGGATGAAGCTGCAGCTTAGCTTTGGACGGGGACGGAAGCCCGGTTTTGTAGAGCAGAGAGTCGTGTATCCTGTGAGCTCCACATACACACTGCGCATCCAGTTGCTCGCATACAGGCCTGACACACCGGGGTCACCAAATTGCTATTCCGCGTTCATCTCGCCGACCCTCTTGACGCTACCAGGTCAGAAGTGCAACTGAGCTGCCAGATGTACCGGCAAAATACCGCGTTCCCTGCTTGATCCGACCGCTCCCACCGTTGTCTGGGCAGCAGCATGGTGCACAGGCGGCGGTGCGGCCGCTGGGCGCTGCTGTTACTCGTGTCATCAGCAGCGTGGGCACAGGTAAGACCAAGCGCCCGTGCCGCCGCAGGTAACGGCGTGTCGGCGAGGACCTGATATACATTTTTGTCGGTATTTCAGTGGAAAAGACGCCAGTATGGCCAATTTAACAGCCCATACCGCCGGATGAGTCACACAGCTGTGGGTGATGGCGTTGTCGATCCGGCCGGCTGAGTCAGATATTGCATGTCCAAACACGTAGCGTTCAAATATCGACCCAATGGTTGAGTTCTAGCAGAATTGACGCGGATGTCATCAACGGCATGACCCCGCGGCCGGGTACGTCAGACGGCATTCGTCGCACTCGTGCGCTAGGGTGTCACAGCGTGCGCGAGTGCACGACGTCGTGCGGTAGTGCTGTCGCAGGCGCAAGAAACAGACAGCGGTGACGCTGCGGCGCCAGCTGCCAGCGACGCCGGTCGCCTGCCCAGGGTCATCATCCTGCGCAACAATGCCCAGGGCCAGGTGCAGCCTTTTGCAGTCCGTGCACATGCACATATTCCTGCAGGCTGAGGCCACGTATGATTGCATCTGCATGATGGTACCAGGCAGCACAATGCTTGATCATCGTGCCGCCACCGTGGTGCAGGTGTTCAGCGCCACGTTCAAGGGGCAGCAGACGACGCAGGGCAATGCCACCACCAACACGCCGCCCAGCGTGCAAGTGGAGTCCGTCGCACCGACGTCCAACCTGGAGGTGCTTGCGGTCAACCTGAGCGCGCTGCACAACGCGGGCAGCATCGAGGCCTTCTCCAGTGACTTTGGCAGCCCTTCCGAGCAGCAGCAGGCCCGCCTCACCGCCTTCTGCCGCGAGCTGCTCGCCGAGAACCCAGGTGCACTGTGCTGCCAGGCCCTCAGCTGCTAGCATTTCTACTGCAGCAGGTCCCGCTGTATCGATGCAGCCACATGGACAGCCATTCATCATGAGGAGGCTGCTCCCTGCTGACTGCGCATTGATAGGGAGGTTGGCATGGTGTGCAGACCTCAAGATCTGCGAGCCAGACAAGGAGGCCAGGCTGGATGTCGCGTCAGCAACCCCGCACGACCCGTTGGCACCGCAGCAGTGGGCGCTAAGTGCGATCAACATCAACGGAGCATGGAAGTCGGTGAGAGCCCGGGGCACTGCAGAACATGTGTGGCCAGGGGCTGCCAACTGGTTCACGATTGACATGGCGCCTAGCAGTCCATACTAAAGCTGCGGGTTTGCATCAAACTGCTGACGTAATCCTTCTGGTCTGCTACCGCAGGACAACTCGCAGGTGTGGCTGCGTGTTGTCAATCGTGCTGATCCTCGTAAACCTGTGTATTGCTCCATCCCCCCTGCCTCCGTCAGTGGCTGTGGCCTTGCTGTACTAACGGTGTGCAGACGACACAACATCCATCTGATTGATAGTATCCCATGCACTCTATCTGCTGCGCCTGCAGGGAGGCTTTGGCAACAAGAACGTGCGCGTGTGCATGGTGGACACAGGGTTCGACTACTACCATCCCGACCTTGCTCCAAACTTGTGGCGCAACCCGGGGGAGATCCCCAACAACGGGAAGGACGATGACAACAATGGTGTGCTGCCAGGGTGTGTCGTAGGGTTTTGAACGCCTGGGTCCGAGATGCAAGGTGCATAGATGTGACGGTGCTCCTTTTTTGCTGCTCTGCCAGGTATTGTGGACGATGTGTACGGCGTCAACTTCGTGCGGGGTTCGACGAGCGGCGACCCGTATGATGACAACGGGCACGGCACCTTCGTAGCCGGCGTTGTGGGCGCTGTCGGCAACAATGGCGTGGGCATTACCGGCGTCTCTGAGGTTGCCAGCATCATAGGTGGGCAACCTGCAAAGCTCATCACACCTGGCAGCACCTGGCTGCTACAGGCGGAGCAGCATGCGAATTTTCTCAGGCTCAGGCTCAACTCATAGCACGTGTCCTGGGTGCTGCAGGGTGCAAGTTCATGGATTCCAGCGGGGTTGGCTGGGTCTCCGATGCCATCCGCTGCTACGACTACTGCGCACGCGTGGACGCCCACATTGTCAGCAATTCCTGGGGCATGTACACCAACAGCCAAGCTTTGCAAGCAGCCCTGCAGGTAAACTGGCTCATCTCAGTGACATATACCCAGGGTAGTGGGAAGTGGAGGGTAGTGGGTAGTGGATGACATTGTGCAAGATCGTTGATCACATCGGGTCGGCAGGTGACAAACCTGCTGTCAAGTGTCTCAGGCGGGATGTTCTATCGGCTGCGATTTGTTAGACTCACTGGTGACAGATATGATGCATGTATGTAGGCGCTGGAAGCACGTGGCGTCCTGGTGACGGCGTCTGCGGGCAATGATGCTCTGAACACCGACTCCAACCCGCATGTGCCGTCCACGCTGACAGGAGGCAATCTGATTGCGGTCGGCGCTACACAGCAAGACGGCCAGTACTGGAGTGGGTCCAACTATGGTGAGTGTTGATGGACGTGCAGTCATCATGCAGCAGCGCGAGCTGCCTGAGGTTTTGCACATCAACAGAACCGGTCGTGCAGGCAGCGCAGACCCTGCTGATAGCAATGTTGCAAGGCAAATGTCCATGTGTCGCATCACCTTTGCGCCTGAGGCATCCACTGCATGCGATAGGCCCAGTCAGCGTGGATGTTGCGGCGCCGGGTGTGTCTGTGGCCGGTCTCGGAATCGGCGGCGCCTATATATGGATGACGGGCACCTCGATGGCCACGCCGCACGTCACCGGCGTGGCGGCCATCATCCTGGGCAAGTGAGATACTAGGCAGGCCTTGACGCCTGTACATATACCCTTGACTTGTTCATACATGTGACTGTCAATTTGTGCATTGGTGTAATGTGGTCAGTATATGCTTGCTGTGCCTACTGGTCGTACAGCACCCGTGCCACGTCTGTGCAACTGCTGACATTGGCACCATACCAGGCGCCAGCAGGTGGCGTTGTCGCCAGGAGGTGGCGCTGTCCTCACTCTGATGCTCGTGTCGCTTGCAGGTATGTGTTCCGCGGCTTCAGCATCAACACCCGGTACCCATCGGTGGGCCTCTCGGCGCAGGTCAGGAGCATCATCCTCAACAGCGTCGACCCTCTGCCAGGTCGGGCTTGGGGCACCAGCTGCGCTCGAACTTCCTTTGGTGGAAACAGTCATCGACCAGATTCGCAGAGCTGTCGTCCTGATACACCTACATGGGGCTGCAGGTCCCAAAAAGATTGCGAACGGTAAGCTCAATGCTGGCAAGGCAATTGCGATGGTGCCAGCCAAGGCAGCCCAGCGGGTTGCTGCCAGCACCGTCGTGAAAGCACCGACGAAGAAGCCCACGAAGGCTTCAACAAAGGCTCCGACCAAGGCTCCGACAAAGAAGCGTCCAACCAAGGCTCCCACCAGACTCACCGCCTTTTCAGGACTCCGCAGCGAGGGTAAGACGACAGTCTTGAACCAGCCTTGTTGCCATCAGAATACCTGGAGCCTCCTTCTGCACACATGGGACGATGAGGCGCAGCAATGTGACAGTTGATAACAGGACTGCCTGAGATGCACACGTCGATGCTGTGCAGCAGCAGCTGGAGCGCCCGCGCCGAGCCCGGCAGGTGGCGGCAGCGCCGGCAGCGAGTCGGCGGGAAGCTTTGCCCTGGCGCCCGCGTGCGAGTGCTCCTGCGCGGCCCCGCCGGCTGGCACCCAGACAGAGGTGGGTGCATGACGTACGCCTTCGTCCTGGTTGCTCATCAGCTGCTTGAGCCTGCTGTGCATGGAGGCTGGTGACTGGGAAAGTAGCTGCATGACGCAGGTGCACCATTGTGGCGCCACATCTGTGATCTGGCCACCTGGCCTGACTCGATTGTAATGTCCCCGCTACTGCAGGGAGCCGTGACGCCAGCGATTGATGGCAGTCCGTTCATCAGGAGCATTGCACCTGATGGCACAGTGATTGTGAAGGACCGTGCCACAGGCGCTCTGGTGCCGCCAACTGCCATGGCAGGCCGCAAGGTACAGTCCACAGTGTACACACATGCAGCCGCCGTGCTATATGTCCACCTGGCTGTGGATTGTGTGTCTCAGCTCACGTGCATATCGTGCCTCATCTTCTGACCTGCTCCAAAGTGATCCACTCGCAGTTGCTGCATGGTGCTGAGAATTGAGCATGGACAAGGGATGGCAGCAGGCATGGACCGTGCAGTTTAGCGGCACTGGTATACTGTCAGCATGCCATATGGAGGCACTGCAATGTACATACATATGCTGTCTCTGCTCAGTCACTAGTGTAGTTTTTGTTGGGTCTTGCACGTTTGGGCGGCATTGGTATCGTTCCTTCTTCACGTTGCATATATTGCCATATCAGTATGAGTATGATAGATTATTGGACACTGGAAAAATTGCTGTTATTGCAAACTGCAATGTCGAGATTGGGTTGGCAAAACAGCATGTATCTTATAATAATATTCCCAACGGACACGACACTAGCATGCAGGGTGGCAAGACAAGCTACTCTATCTGTGCTGGCAGCAAAGAGGGCAGTGCTGCATCTCGTTTTTCTAACGTGGTTGATGGGTGCTCTGGCGACGCACATTGCGGTCTGATGCAGACAGCGGTCCAAGCGGTGTCCGCTGGCCACCAGCAGGCGCTGCAACAGCCGATGGCGGTCTCTTGGTCCCAGAGTGGTTGGGTATCGGTGCTCCTGCCCCAGCTGCGGGAGTCATGTGCACCGCATCCTTGTGTGCGGCAACCAGGGCCTGCAAGTAATTCTGCATCCCAAAAACGCTGCTGGCCCGGTCATATGGTCATCGAAGACAGTCTGCCAAGTGCTTGAAGTCAACATCATCAGCAGCAGCTCATGTAGACACTTGCCAGACGCAAGGACCAACCTCCATGGGTGGCAGGAAGACATCGTTGTACATTTGGCGGGTGTCTCCAAGTCTCACCTCATCTGTGCCAGTAGAGTGTCCGGATGTGCTACTCATGGGCCCCGGTTGAGATGCTTGCACTCGAGTGTTTCAGTCACGTCACTAGCGGATAATCGATGCACTCCACAGATTTACTGAGCATCGCACAGCGCACCAGCATTGCCGACATT